>CM068836.1:10845625-12270000 GCA_028554795.2 Sinohyriopsis cumingii
GCCTGTGTGCCAACAGTCGTTTGATAAATCGCAATAATGTAATCCAAGATGTCCTTGTATGAATTCACACTAATTCCAAGTTAATGTTACTATCCAAGAATATTATTGAAGAGCACCTTGTATTTTCATTGAATAATAATATGAATAAATAACTCGACCCAGATCAGATACTGAACACAATAATAAGAATGATTCTGCTAAAGGTGTTAAAGCAAGAATGAGTATTTCTTAACTCATTAACCCCTGGCACTGCATTTACATGGCAGGGGGTAATAGCATACTGCCAAGCTCTGTAGCATCAAGGTCATGTATGATACACTAAAGTGGGTGGTTATTATAGAAAGGTCGACAGATGTAGCTCTACAATGATACCAAATTATCTGGACGTTTTAGTTGCACTACAAAATAAAAACGAGGAAAGACCTAATTTGTAATGCATGTTTAATTAAGTCATGGACCCGACGTGTTTAATAAAATAAGTATTTCCATCATAACTTTTGATCTAAAAAAGATATCTCCATGAAACTTAGCAGTCTTCTAGCATTTTTCAAGTAGAATTCAAATATCTACAGTAAACTAAACTGTGTCCACTAGATTTCAGTGTAGGGAAGAAAATAAGGGGTTAAAATCTTTATTTTTCTTCTATCAGACAATTCAGATACTGGACAACATATTTTGTAACAAGTCATTTAATTCAGAAGAAAACATTGGCATGCATTGTGAACAGTTCATCAAATTCTGAGAATGCCCACTGATGTCAAGAATTTAGACATTCTGGAAGCATTCCAATCGCTACGACAGATTCGGGCTTAACTTCCTGAACATCGTCTCTGCTGGGCCATATAAAAACTCCCGCTTTCCTACATGGTACCATGAATTTAACTATCAAATTATTATTATTGTTGCTTTTAATTTCATGAACACATCCAGGGTACCAATCATCCTGGTATGTTATGATAACATAATCATTTTCCTTACGCTAGTCTAGACCAGGCAACTGTTGACATACTGTTTTGAGTTCATCTGTTTCACTTTCATAGAGTATATCAATTTCACTTTCATAGAGTTCATCAGTGTCATTTTGATTTCATTTTCCTTTTGGTGGCAGTTCACTCATTTGGTCCAAGATTTCATTGCACAAATGTTTCTGGTGTTCTTTATGTTTAAGACCCAAGTTTTTTCCACCACGGTGTGCACTCTTCCACAATGACTCTTTTTCTGTGGGAGTCATACTGTCATACTACTCTTTCATTCTGAGGCGGTTTCTCTTGAGTAGTTGAATGGAGGAGTGGTGGTGCAAGGAGGCATTTGGTCTATGCATCTGACTGCTATCAAGGTCACCAAAGTGGTGTTACAACCAAGATTGGTCTGCACAAACTGTGTCCACATCATTGTCTTTGGGTCGGCTGCTTCACTGTACTGCCCACCAGGCAAGAAATCGGAGAGTTGTTTTTCAATAGTTCCTACCAATGACTTACACATAGAAGTAATAACTTGATTAAGTAATTTTCTATCAATCTTAATAGATTTTGTCACTTCATAGAGGCATTACTCAATTGCGATATCATACACCTCTCCCAACCAATGTTCTTCACTTTCAATTAGTTTGGGTTTCTCTGCACAATCTTTTAAATACTTCTGCAAGTTTTGAATGTTTATATACAATTCTAAGTATGGCACTTTTCCTGATGTAATGAGTTCCCAGTATGGACCAGTCACTTTAACATACATAAGCCCTAGGTCTAGCAACATAGTCATACTATGGTCAGAGTTTAAATCTGCATCTACAGATATAATTTTTTTGTTTGGTGCATGTACAGTTCTGATGACGGTCTGGAAATCCAGGCGATGTACTAGAATCTCGCCGCTGTTTGGAATAAACCATTGAACCTATTGTAGCGATAGTTCCAAACTGTCGACTTGATTCCTGGAATAAAATATTTGTATCTTTAAATAGAAAATGAACTGTAGGCGAAAAATAGAAGATTTGAAAGCAGTTATACCAATTATTCCCAGCATGTCAATTTTCGATGCTGCATTTACCCAAAAATTTCAAAATATATAATAGTCACCATTCAAATGACTGAATTAGAAAAAAAAATTAAAATGCACTGCAACTCCAAGTTTTGTGGTACCATTAAGCATAATATGGTCACAGCTGACTGTGGATTATAGTTTAAAATGAAACATTTTCTCCAACTCCAATCAGTAAGCAATATACCTTTTTCAAGGGGCCCCAAGTGGCCAAGTGGTCTAAAGCACTCTCCGTCACGGATCACTGCCATCTCACCCCTGTCTGCATGGGTTTGAGTCTCGGGCTCAGCCAATGTGGATATGTGAGAAAGCTTGCCAGTAGCTTCTCGTGGGTCGGTGGTTCTTTCCCGGGTTTCCCGGGTTCTTCCTCCACCATTAATACTGGCCACCATGTATAGCCTGTCTTGTGCTGAAAAAATGGTGTTAAACCTTATAACAATGTAACAACCTTTTTCAGTACAGTAGGCTTCCCATCGATCACACAGGTGGTCACCAGCTGGCCCAAAAGGGTCTGATGTACGGACAACCCACTCAATGATGGTACCCGCCTTGGACCAGAATTTAAAGATTGGCAAGCTGTCTCCTGATGGGCCATACTGGTCTACCAAAGATTACTCCAGTACTTTAATGTCATTATATACATATCTATGAAAACCCAACAAAACATGGGCCATACAATAACAGATTTTAACAGACTGTTTGTCAGTGTCATTCTCACAACTTTTTAACATATAATCCCTCCACTCATTTAAAAGTTTGTCAGCAGTTGATTTCTACATCAACACCAAAATGAATTGCTTACTAATTGATGGTTTTAAACTGAGTAATGAGACACTTTCATTTAATGTCTGGTTATTAAAAACATTGTAGCAGCTGTTTTACTATCTGCACTTGACATAGTTATAGAATGGTGGACATGTTTTTGGTAGTTGGTGTTAGTCTTTGCTATCACATGCAGTTATAATGCATATAACTAATGCTGTTGTCATAAAATACAATCAGATCTGATAAACAATTTTAAGTTTTAACTTTAGTCATTTTAAAGTTATTTACACAAAGGAACTGGACAAGACATGAAGCAGTGGATAGACTCTGCATAAAAGTGACCATTCAAAATCAGTAAGGTACTCAATTGGTACATAGGGGAAAGGTGTGAAATGTCTTCTTTATGGTGATGCAAGATATGAGTAATTAAATGCACAGGTAGTTTAGAAAAATTATAATATAGCCATTGAGGGGTCAGATTGTGAAATGCTAGAGTGGCTTATGTTGTGTTAATTAGAAGTAGGGGAGAGTGTTATCATTAATTTCCTCCTTTCCAGTTGTAAAATCAAATGCCTGTGTTAGGTGTGACTAATTAAATCACTAACACCTCAGACTTGGCTCGGTTGACATGTTAATGGTGACAAGGCAGGAAATGACATGCAAGTCTGCAGCATCGGTATTAGGTATTGTAAGTCATATATCATGCACAATATTAAGTGGCTATGGTGGCAGAGACATGTTACATTTCAGAATGGTTGGGTAAACTGGTTTAATGTCTGGGTAGTCCCTTGGCCATCCACTTGTAAAATTCTAGACATTTTGGAGAAATCACACTGGAACATCATTAACTGAGGTCCTGTTTCCATCTTTTATGTATACATAACAATTTGTATGTCACCCTCACAAAACGTGATGAGATGTATGTAGAACGTTTCCAAAAGTGATTGTGGATCAGCATTAGCATTAGTTCATTAGTTCAAGTTTAATTCTGGTTGGGGGATATAAGAGTGCATGGGATGTGGGTGAGAAACCTGGTGCCATCATCCACCTGTTTTAAAATACTATTTTGTGTTTCTTTTCAGAGAAGATAGTAAAGTGAGTCATTATATTATCAATAAGGTACAAACTGTTGGAGACTTTCAGTACAGGATTGGTGATCAGCAGTTTCCAGATATGCCAAACTTATTAGAGTTTTACAAGTCCCATTACCTAGATACAACAGCTTTAGTGAAAGTGGTAAGTATACTAGCCCCATTTTATCTTCAAATGAAAATTCTGCATTATCTTGCACAATTTTCTCAATAAATTATGATTCTACATTATTTCTTACAAATCAACATTCTATGTTATCTTAAACAGTTTTCTCTACAAATTAACATTATACATTATCTTGCAGTTTTCTCTATAAATTAATATCATACATTATTTCTCTACAAATTAAGATCCTATGTTACCTTGCAGTTTTCTTTAGTAATTAACATTCTTCATTATTTCTCTACAAATTAATATTTCTACATTATCTTGCCAAGTTTTCTGTCCAAATTAACAATGTACATTATTTTTCTACAGACTGCTCCTGTGGCCTAGTGGTTAGAGCATCCACCTCAGTTCATGGTTTCGATCCCAGGCCAAGTCATACCAAAGACTTATAAAAATTGATAAAAATGGTACTAACAGCTGCCTCGCCTCAGTATTAAGAGATTATTGTTAGGACTGGTCTGCCTTGTGTCAGAATAATGTGACTGGTTGAGACATAAAGCCATATGTCTGCAGCTTGATGCCCCAGTGCTAGACATCACTATAAACTGCCACACTGCAGACATCATTGCAATATGACTGAAAAATTGATAAAGCTATGTTAAAAATCCAAATCACACACTCACATATTTTTCTACAAATTAAAACTATGTTATCTTGCACAGTTTTCTCTGCAAATTAAGATTTTACATTATCTTGCATAGGTTTCTCTACCAGTTAACTTTCTAAATTAAGATTCAATATTACCTTGCATTTCTGTACAAATTAAGATTCAATTATACCTTGCATTTCCATACAAATTTTTACATTATCTTGCATAGTTTTCTCTACCAATTAACATTCTATATTAATTTTCTACAAATTAAGTTTCTACATTATCTTGCAGTTTTCTCTACCAGTTAATATTCTACATTAATTTTCTACAAAATTAAGATTCTACATCATCTTGCACAGTTTTCTCTATTAATACATTATCTTGCGTATTCTGAATTATCTTTCAGTTTTCTCTACAAATTCATATTCTGAATTATCTTTCAGCTTTCTGTACAAATTAACATTCCACATTATCTCAGTTTTCCCTACAAATTAAGATTCTACATTATCTTGTACAATTATAAGGTTTCTGCGAAGTGGAGATGAGAAAAATGGATGGGGGAAAAGCATTTTAACTGTAAAAGTAGTTTTATTAGGAGGGAAAAAAAGATCTCAAGTTTTACTAAATAATGAAGACATTTTTGTCTATAAAGTTTAAACTAAGTGGACACTGTTTCATTTGACACTGCCTGCTTGCATTTCAGTCCAAATTTTTGGTAATGTAGGATTTTATTTATATTAAAATCAACTCTCATTATGACAATATATTTGTGATGCAAAAGAAACTTGATTGGAACAAACATGTTCAATTCTGAATTTTATTCATATAACAGAATATGCAGCTTTTGACATAGTAGTTTCCTACTTACAAAACATGCATAATTCTTTTGTACAATGTTCTTTCTAAAGAAAAATTTCTTTCCTGAGTTCTACTTTTAACGACAGTATGTGAGAGGATACTATGTACAAAATTTTCTGGAAAATTGATATTAGATTTAACAAATTATATTACCAGCATTTTGCATGCTGATTTGAAAATGATGAGACAGATGATTCTGTTTTTAAGGCATGATCTTTATAACAATAGATTTGATGCTATGATAAAATGGCTGGAAATGAGTCTAGTAATTGTAACTTGAGTTGGTAACTCATGCCAGGATAACTTGCAGACCCACTTATAATGCTGGGCAGGCTTGAAGAGATATTGTACAGCTTAACATGATTTTTCGTGTTACCATGCTTTACCATGGGGGTGGAGAAAGAGAGAGGATTAAGAAAAGAGCATGTGCTGTCTCTCTCTGCATTCCTGTCAGAGTTGCCTTGGCTTCTTGTGGAGAATAGCTCTGTACACTGCACTTTCTTATGATGTTGCATGTGATGACAACCACAGGGTGGATGTAGTCATGATAAAAAGGCATGGTTTACTGTTTATAACACCTGGAAGCTTGCACTGATTGGTTCAGAGAGAGAGGAGGCACTAATTAATCCACATTGTTGTCTCTTTCAGGAGCAGTTTGCTTACCTTCTGATACAGTGTACCCGACAAAATATGATCAGTTAATTATGAACATTTGCTAGTTCTAATGCAGATAATGTCTGATACATAGTGCAAATCAACTTTTAGATACCGTATATACTCATGTATACTTTTTGAGTATAGATGCTCGTGTGCAAACTAATAAACCAGCACAACAAAAGAAATAATAGTTTGTTTTCTTTGTCATTTACATGTTAATTTCATTTGCAAACTGATAACCTAAAACCAAAGCTCTTCAGAATGATTTCTTTGTGTGTATGTGATTTGGATTTTTAACGTAGCTTTAACAGTTTTTCAGTCATATTGCTACAATGTCTGCAGTGTGACAGTTTATAGTTATGTCCAGCACTGGGGCATCATGCCGCAGACATGTAGCATGATGTCCCACCCAGTCACATTATCCTGACACCAGGCTGACCAGTCCTAACACTTACCTCTTAATGCTGAGTGCCAAGCAAGGCAGCTGTTAGTACCATTTTTGTAAGTCTTTGATATGACTCGGCCGTGGATTTTCTTTGTTGTTATGTTGACAATCAACAATGTCCTCAAGGATATTTTATTTTAATGAGCATTTTGTTGAATCATGCTGTAAAAACCAGGCTATTAAATTTTTTGATTCTGGTAATAGAAAATTTGGTGATTGAAAGAAGACTGATGAACTAATCAATACAGCTAGTATCAAATATTTTCATTTGTCTGTTTATCATTTTCCATTTCTTGCATCTTTCAGAAGACCTAAGTAAATATCGGTTGGTAATTAAGAGATGGATCTCGCAATAAGAGCAAAATGGATAATGGTCATGCTCTGAAATAATTTGCCTCTCTGTTATTAACAATGAGACCTGCAGCACTTGTTCATTCACTCCCTTTCTGTATCAGAATTAACTCTTGTCTTTTAAATTTCAAATGTGACATTACAAACAGAAATTGTTAGTAACCCATCTGTACAAAATCTCAAAACTTAACCTGAATCAGGATGTATATATATATATATATATATATATATATATATATATATATATATATATATATATATATATATATATCCATTGATTTATGTAAATACAGTATCAGCATGTTTGTCTATATCCATAGCTAGGACACTAATAAATACCATAGACAGTGGTACCACTATAGTTTGTACAGGTAAAGGTAGAAAATTGACACCTGCCATAGTCAGATTTTATAGCAATGGGGTTTCTCTAACTTGTTTGTTTAATGTGTCAACTGTTGGGGCAGTTGCAGTAATATCAGCAAGAGGTGCCATAAAACCCATTATGGCTGCAATAGGATCCTTGATCGAGTTGATGTTCATCAGGCTTGGTGGACATTCTCCAGAAATATGTCCACTTTGATAATGTTGCATTGACACTGTTTGATAATAGCCCTGAAGAAATCTCTATATTTTGATTTAACATAAATAATTCATATGGTCAGTATAAGGACCTTTGTTTGAACAGCGACTTTTTTTTTTCAGGCACCAAAAACTACTGAAAAGGTTATAGCCAAATATGATTTTCCAGGAAGGGTAAGCATTATAATAGTTGCTAAAAGTCTTGTACACCTTGAGTCTCCCCATGTACAACTTGTAACAGACATGCCAACCCGCCTGGTTTTACAGGAGACATCCTGAATTCAACCACACCTCCCGCATTCCTGCATTGTTATTTTTTCTTCAGTTTGTTTCTTTTTAAAAAAAAGAAGCTTATAGCTTGGAATTTCCATGCCTGGCTTGTGAAAGTGATAAACATACAGCGTTTTGCAAGATGTGCAATTCATGTTTCATTATTGCCAATGGTGGTCGCGATGAGTGTCCTCAACATCTCCAGTCACAAAAGTAAGTCTTTTTATCTTACTATTTATTTTAATGGTCTTAATTGTATGCAGCAAATTGTAATTTGAGTACAAGCATCAAAATTATGATTATCTTTACAAAATTAGGATACACTGATAGATCTGATAAATCAGGTACAGTTGAATAAATGACAATTGAATCAATACATCTGCAGATAATAAAAGTATTAGACTTCATTATTGCTGTTATTACTATTATTACACTGGACAACAAATTTTTACAAAAGTCATGTTACTGAAATAAAATTAGTCAATTCTTATCAATTTTTATGTGCTGAACACGAATATGACAGTCAAATTGCAAAATTGGCTCTAGTTTTTTTGTAATCTGCAAGAAATTAATGTTTACATAACGAAATGCATTCCAATAGTAAAAGGTCAACTGTAATAGCCTACCTATAAAAAATCAAGTCATTGACTACATCTTAGATTTCTTCGCCTGTCTCTTGTACAGCTGTTCGGGAGCATCTCTGAGGAGTGTCCAGCAGTAGTCAGCCAGCATTGTAGTGGACCATTTTCCCTGGTATCTTTGTTCCATTGTTGCGATATCTTGATGAAAACATTCGCCGTGTTCATCACTAACAATACCACAGTTGCTAGGAAAGAAATCCAAATGGGAATGAAGGAAGTGAATCTTTAGAGACATATTGCAGCCAAGTTTCTTATACTTCATCAACATGTCTTCTACTAGTTCCTTATAGTTTTCTGCCCTAACATTTCCGAGGAAGTTTGTAGAAACTAGGCGAAAAGCATTCCATGCTTGTTTCGCGTCACCTTCCAGCAAGTTGTTGAACCGGTCATCTTTGAAAAGCTCTCGAATCTGAGGACCCACAAAAACTCCCTCTTTAATCTTTGCTTCGCTGAGTCGAGGGAATTTTTCATGCAGGTATCGGAATGCTGGCAAAGTCTGGTCAATGGCTTTCACGAAGTTCTTCATCAAACCTAGTTTGATGTGAAGGGGTGGTAGCAAGATTTTCTGAGCCTCAACCAGAGCTGGGTGTTGGATATTCTTCTCTCCAATGGCTACATTCTGCCTGTGAGTCCATTCCTTCCTCATGTAGTGCATTTCCCTTGCTCGGCTATCCCACTCGCATAAGAAACACATGTATTTTGTATATCCTTGCTGCAGTTCCATTAAAAGGGCAACTACCTTCAAATCACCACAGAGGTGCCAGCTGTACTTGTTATACTCAATGGAATTCAGTAGCTGCCTTAAGTTATCGTATGTCTCTTTCATGTGGACAGCATACGCTACTGGAATAGATGGAAGAATGTTTCCATTGTGCAAAAGCACAGCCTTGAGACTCAGTTTCGAAGAGTCCACAAATAGTCTCCATTCTTGTGGGTCATGAGTGATTTTTAAAGCATTCATGAGGCCCTCAATATCGGAACAGAATATCAGATTACTTTCCTTTCTGAAGAAAGGCTCCAATTGCTGGTGGCGCTTTCGATATGCAGTAATTGTGACATCTTCTTCTAGAAGATTCCATTGTTGGAGTCTTGATCCTAGCAATTCTGCCTTGTTCTTTGATAAGTCCAAATCACGAATCAGGTCATTTAGTTCTTCCTGTGTTATTCTGTGTGGGGTTGATGATGCACCACAGTGAAAATCTGGATCACTGCATGCTGATGGACCAGGAGAAGAACAGGTCGACTCACCTTTGTCTTCGTCAGATGAATCAAGAGAATATTCTGCTGGAGGTTCTGGAATAGGAAGTCCCTCACCATGTGGAACTGGTCTCAATGCAGACGGAATGTTTGGGTAGACTATTCTCAACTTCTTTCGCTTCGTTATTCCGCCGGAAAGAGGAGGAACCAAGCAGAAGTAACAGTCATTTAGGTGGTTGCTTGGCTCTCTCCACACCATTGGGACTGCAAACGGCATTGATGACCTTTTGCAATTCAACCACTGTGAAAGCTGTGTTGTACATGTAGCACAGCATATATGCGGAGCCCAAGGCTTGTCTTGGTCACCAACCTTGCATCCGAAGTAAAGATGATATGCCTTCTTCACTTGAGAATTGATACTTTTCTTCTGGTTGGCAAATGTCACTTCCCCACAAATATAGCAAAAATTGTCCGCGGTATTAACACACTTTCGAGGCATTACTGTTCTTTATTGTACGTAAATGGATAAAATAATAAGTTTTATGTAACAGTAGCTTGAACTGTCTCGCACAACGTCTAAAATATTTTAAATGCTGAACCTATCTGATTGGGCTTTATATAGTACACTGCTTACGTCAGCTTCAGCAGCCGCCTGGCATTAGTATAATAGGCCTACACATGTATAGTACACTGCTGACGTCAACTTACTTCAGCAGCCGCATGGCATTAGTATTGCATTGCATCAGAAAATGATGCAATCAACTGTGGATGATGTGAGCATGATGGTATTATGCAATGTTACATCATTATTCCGGATGTTGCTGCAGTCCTACTGGAGGAATTTACACAGTGAAACATAGAAAATGAGGTATATGAATATCTTCAAAACGAGAGCCAATACAAATTTTTCACGGTTATATTCGTGTTCGGCACACCAAAATACTACAGATTAGGGCCTTTTCAAGTCAGTAGTGATTTCACTGTTGACCAGTGTTATTTAGCTGTAAACCCAAAAATTTACTTTAACAATTCAGATTTGAAAATGTACTTTAACAATTTAGGTGTGTCAGCCCTTTCTTAAGAACTACATCTACCTGCCTAAGATATATAGTAAGATAGGGAAGAGAAACAAATACTTAATTGTGCTTGAAGGTTTAATAAAAAGTAAGAAACCTCAAATGCAATTCATTTTTGTGAATGAATGCAATTTATATTTTGTTATCTTTTGTTTCTGAGTCAGTATTTTAAAGTTCATGTACTTTATTTCACAGGCACTTAACATCTGCACAAAGAGAAACACCCTGGAATGTTGGAGCCTAATTCAGCAGCTGCCATGGACCAGACATGGGTGAAGATTGGTGAGATCAGAGATAGCATGGGTCAAACAAAATGGACTTCATGCCAAAGTGATGAGCCATATCCTCGCCATCACTCACAGCAATGAATCCTGTGAAAGAATATTTAGTTTTGTGAGGAAGAATAGGACTGACGTCAGGAGCAATATGAAAACTGAGACACTAGAAAGTCTTGTTGTTTGCTCAGAGAGACAGTTTGACAAAGTTATGCTTACAAAAGGCAAAGGAGCAACAACCATGTCTCTCCAGGGGTAGTGTTAATTGATGTTCTTCGCTGTTAAATTTTGTTCAGTCTGTTATTTATATATTGTTATTTATTATCAAAAAATAAACCACTTTAGAATTGAATTAGTATATGTTTATTTGAAAACCATTCACTTTTTTAAAATGTGTTCAACATGTTCTCCCTTGATGAAATCCTCCCTGCAATAATTGAAATCTCCCTGAAAATTTTTTCAAAATCTCTTGAGGACTCTCATTGGGGTCAGCAGGTCTGTTGTAATGTTTCACCAGCACATTAGTATATCAATTTAATAAAAATTTATTTTGATATATATTAAGAGCAAAGTTCATTTACTACTGAAATTTAATAAATATTAGGCTAAGATGGATATGTATGTGTTATATAGATGGTGTTCATGATGTTAAGAGCTATTATTTCCTCTCTCCATTAGAAGGACAGCCTCATCTGATGTGTTGAATGACTTTCTTTACTAATATATGGACAGTAATTTTGACCAAATATATCAAGATATTGTACTTAGTTAATCTCCATGAAAGTACTGATTTTTTATTTTACAGAAAAGACCATCATCATTGCTTTTACAACAATATTTGAGTATATGATTTGGTTAGAACTGCAAAATAATGTATTCAGCTTTTGACTGCATGAAGGATAAAGCTCGCATTTTCACCTCAGCCGAAAAAGGGATCACCTCAAAGTACCCAAATGTAAAACTACAAATAAGCAGAAATGTGCTGTCAGAGTTGAGTCAGCAGAGAGCCAGAATAATATGTTACTATCAGCTGGCTCTCAGTTAAGTTGTTGAACAGTACACCAGAATCATGGATGAGCAGTAAAATTGATTGACATGTGTGATAAGTCATTTATTAATACTGCCTGAAGTAAATTAACATTTCAGATTCCATTTCAGTCCTAATGTAATTATTTTGAATCTCAAGTGATTTATCTGTAAACAGTGCAGGTTGAATGAATTTACATTTCATTTTAATGGCTATTTTTTCCGGTTTAAGTTTCATAAAAATTTTATGTGGATTTTCGCACCTTATACAGTTTGGAAAGTACAGTCTGCTTAAGCTTTGTGTTAGACATAGGTTAGTTTTAAGTCCAAATCCAGTCTACGGTCACTATGGAACTATGATGGGACGTGATCAATTGCATCAATTTTATTTCCAACATGCAGATCAGCGTAAAAATCAAAGATTATGAGATTTCACAGACTGTGTCACATGATGTTTTTCCATGAGAAAGATTAAATAATTCAGCCATCAAATCTATATTTCAAGGAGTTTGGTGTAAAGAATTAACTTGTATCACATGTCTTGTCAGTCATATTATTCATACCTTGTTTCACCTAGTGCTGTAGAAATCTGGATTTAGGACCATCTTATATATCCTACATCATTCATATTTTTTTTGTAACATTTATTCTGCAAGGCATCATACCATACATTTACCAGATGTGATTGTTCACACAGCCCATAAGTTAATCTATTACATGTAATGACATTTACATTTTCATGAATTGATAATGTACTAAAATAAAATAACTTGTTCTTATTTTATGCTTTAGGTTAGTAAAATGTATTTGGTCAAGAATCAAACACAGAACTATGGCACAAGTACATTTATTGTATGCTCATTTTTGTCTCTGTTAACTTTACATTTTCAGAATCATGCCATATTTATGATATTGCACGCCTTCATATTGCACTCGCATGAACGACACATGTGCCCAATAATGTATTGGGACCTACTTTGTAAATAAATCATGTACACTTATGTAGTCAACCTTTTACGTTTTGGTTGATAAAATTTGTTTCTGAATGAACTAAAGCATGTATTTTGTGGACTGCCAAATACCAGCTGCTTTGCAATATTCCGCATTAACTTTTGGGATACAATGTTTCAGATTTAGGCTAGTGACAGATGCCAGACAGACCCTAAAAAAGCTGGGTCCCTACAAATAACACGCAAGTGACAAGTATTTTTTAGCTGGTAATAAGAATGGCAAAAAAAATAAACTTACAGTTTTACATCATGAATTTCCTCAAAATGTACTTTCTTAGTTCTGCAAATCCGAATTACATGAGCCATTTCATGTGTTCTAAAACTTGATTACACATTGTGAAATTGTACTGTAATTTCGATTACATTCCAAGTGCAATAACATCCTCCTTACTGCACTCAAAATGAAATGAACATTATATTCCATAGCGTCTTTTTGATAATTACATTTGAAAGAGTTCATACTTTTCCCCACATTATGATTCCAAACATTCAGTGACAGAACAGAAATACATTTGCAGATAAGTCAAGACACTGCTCCCTCGATGCACAAATCAGATGTTACTTCATTTACAATTCACACATAAATCTAGTCCATAATCATGAAATTTAGTAGAATCGACAAACATGCCAAAATCCACACCAAATGGGAAAGTTGATGCAATGCGCGCTCATTCACAATATGGCTCTAAATTTCAATTTTAAGTAGACCAATAAGCCATTTTCTTTTGAAAGTGATGTCTTGCACACGACCAAGTTCAGATTTATCTGGGCAGAGTTATGTGCACATTATTAATGTTGTTGCTGTGTAATGATTAATCTGTGCTTGTGTATTTAGTTTGGAATACAGAATCAATTAGTTACTTTGTTTCTTGTGGTGTATTTTTGCTTATATAATTAAGCCTTAGGTAGAATAAGAAAATGAGCATATAATAAAAAGGGTACTGCATTTGTATGGGAAAATATGAACTTGTTTTGTCACTGCACTCGCAAGGTCTGACAAGCTAATGCTGCTCACATATGACCAATCAACAGATAAAAAAGAATTGGCCCCAGACCTCATACCAGCAGAATTTTCAGGCCCTGATTAAACAAGCTGTCTGTGGTATCTTGAATCCAGCAAAGTACTATCACATTCATTGTGGATCCAGATGCCAGACAAGCATCTTCTCAGACTTAAGCATTATTAAAATGTTTTCATAAAATACCAGTGCCATGTTTTTCAACTGGGAGAAAGCTTATTACCCTATTTGGAAGTATGGCGTAATGATGGATCTATTCATCTTGGTCTAAGAACCAAAGGTCAGGGTCAGTGGGATTAAATAAAGAAGAATGGTTTCTGTTCCAGCTCCAGTTTCAAAACTTCCTAATTGGTTTGCACTTGAGATGAGGAATAAGCTTATGAATGTTGGGGTATCGAGGTCAGAAAAGTTTTAAAACATGTATTTTCCTTGGCTGAACTTTGTGGATGACTTACACTTAGGGTAATAATGAAACCTATAGAATCTATTGTCAAGAGGTCAGATGTCATGGACATTGTAAGCCTAATAAGAAAACCATGATTTCTCTACATTAAGACCACATACCTTGGCCAAAAATTGAGTTCATTGATACCCCTTGATCAGTAATCTCCCAAGTCAGCCATGCTATAGTAACACATATAGGATAAACACACGGTGGGCTTACCATGTCCTATTAACTGTGATCTTGTTTTCCCCGTCTTTATTACAGGATCCAGAAGATTTACCCTTTAAAAAAGGGGAGATCTTAGAAGTGGTTATAAAAGATGAAGAAAAATGGTGGACATGTAGAAACAAAGCAGGACGTGAGGGGCAAGTTCCTGTACCCTATGTTCAAAAGGTAAATAATACTGGCGGTAATTCATCCTTGATTTATGTATAGTACCATATTAAAGGATGTACTGTTTTTTAAATGCTAGTTATTACAGGGTCTATGAAAGGATCAAAGTGTGAATTTTTTTTTTTAAATTCTGTCAGTGATATATTAATGGAAATTGAACAATTATAATAATAACAATGATAATACAACTAGTGTTATACATAAAGTCTGAGGTTCTTTACATTTTTGGGAAATGTTTTAATAAAAACCTTTTTTTTTACAAGGATAATTACTACAGTGACAAAAAGGACATTTAATTAAAATATAAATAAGTGTAAAAGTTAATTCTATGTAGAATAACTATATTTATTTGAATGACAGGATGTGGTTTGGAAGCAACATACATTGTTCAGCCGAGTTTCTTATTCAATGTTAAAAATAAAAACAGCTTTCTTAATGTATGCACTCTTACAAACATGCGCAGATATACTCTCACAAGTACATGCTCGCTCACTAGTGGGATGGTCTGTTGTCCATCATCTGTCATCTGTTCCTCCATCTATTCATTAGCACAAGATTGTTATCACTACTCCTGAACAACTTGAAACTTGACACATGCATTGGTCCTAAATGGCTCAGACATCCATTATGACTGCCACAGTGGCCCTCTTGAAATTCTTGTTATAGCTGCTCCTCCTGAATGGATGATCATATCAAAATAGGATATTTGCTTCTTTTGATGTCTAATTGGTTCTGAATGAAAATGGTACTGATCTGGTGTCCAGTAGGGCCACCACTGTTGCCATCTGGAAAATCTTGTTGTCACTGCTGCTGTTGGATGGATGGTCATATTACCACAAGGTTTTCACTAAAAGACTTGTGATATCCAGTTCATCCTAAATGAAAATGGTGTCATTTGTTGTCCAAATATATCTCCCATGGTATAAAGCTTGAAAATTTTGTTACCACTTCTCCACCTAGATGAATATTCATATCCTTATGGGGTTTTGACTAAAAGACTCTTGGTGCCTAATTGGTCCTAAATGAAAATGGTGCTATTCTGATGTCCAATATGACCACCACTGCAAATGTTTTGAAAGTCTTGTTATCTCTACTGCTCATCATTGGATGGTTAAATCAACGTGAGATTTTCACTATTAAATCTCTATGTGGTCCTTAATATAAATGGTGATGATTTGACATCCCATATAGTCGCCATTTCTACCATCTTAAAAATCTTGTTATTACAACTCTCCTTAACAGAAAGTCATGTTGCCATGGACTTTTCACTAGAAGATTTCTTATGTTGTCCAGTTGGTTTTAAATGAAAAAGGTGCCTATATGAGATCCAGTATTGCCGCCACAGATCTTGAAAATCATGCAACTCTGCTACTCCTCCTCAGTAAAAAGTCATATCTTGAAAATACTCTTCTCCAATCCAAATTTATTTCTATATGAACATGTGGTTTGCACCATTAAATTTCTTACGATACCTAGTTGGATCTAAATGAAAATAGTGCCTCTCTTACATCCAATATGGCTGCGTGATGTCTTTCAAATGTTGTCACTACTCCACCATGTTATGTATATTTAATTTGCATTCTTTGTTAGTTTGTTGGTTTTTTTAATTATAAGCTTTGGGTTATGTAAAATTTTATTTTATAGCAGACCTTGTCCAAATTTAAGTTCATTATCCACCTGACCAGAATCATTGATTTTTAAAAATTCTATTTACAACTAAAACACTAGAATCTGTCTTGAAAGACCAGCCCTTCTGCCATAAAATTATGGTCTCTCAAGACAGGTGGTCTCTCATAACAGGTCATAACACTATATAATCATTAAATTTGTGCATTGAGAATATGGTCTTTCAAGACAGGTGGTCTCACATTACAGTGGTCTTTCAAGACAGGTTTTTCTGTACATATCTAATATTTTCTCTATGACTGGGTTTAATATTAGGATCATTACCAATAGAAGCAAAGATATATATCTTGGTCTGTGTCAAGGACATTTATGTTATTCTTTTGTGTCTTAGTTCTTTTTATAACCTTGTTTACTGGAGAGAAAAAAAATTATTCCCATAAAACATCTGGGTAGAAATCATTTATATTGTTGTATTCATATTTTGATTTTGGTGAAATTATTTATTATTCACCAGAAATATAAAATGCTATATAGTATTCTTAAAAGGAGACATTAAGTGGAAATTATAGCAAATTCAAACAAAGAAACTTTGGATTATATCACTATGATTCAGGGCTGTTCCATTTAAATGTACATGGTACCCAGGGAAGGCAGTTTTAAAAAAAATATGCCAGGGTGCTTTTATTTCACAGAGTTCATATTAAAATGATAAGAAAATTATAAATTAGATCTATGGGTGAGTACCCTACATTAAAAGTGCCTTCCCTGGGTCCCATGTATGTTTTATTGGAACAACCCTCAATGAAAGATTGTTGGCACATCAATACATTTCAGGTTTTAGTACATTACAGACTTCTGGCCACTACATGCACATCAACAAATTTGGCATTGGACATTATTTGGAATACAATAGTCCCTCTCTTACAAGGCCACCCCTACTGCAGCAGGGAAGTGGCCTTAAAATGAGGGTGGCCTTTCTAGATGAGGATGACAAATGCGAATAGTAAATACATATGAAGAAAGTCACAAGTACATTTAATTCTAAAACATTTAATATTTTCATTTAAAAATCACATGCATGTTGTGAAATAAATGTAAAACAAACTGTTTCATCATTTTCAAAAGAGAGTTATGAATAACCATTGATATAGTTTTAAAACTGTCTTTATAATTAGTTTTCAGATCACATTGTCGGTCACTTTGTTAGTAACAGTCTAAAAAACAAACCACTCTTGTCATAATAATAAATATCCTTGCTGTCATATCCCCTACATATATTGTTTAGTCTTTTGTTCCAATCTTCGACACCTTCATTGTTACCATCAGCTGATTCTCCACTAAGGACAGAAAATTTAATATTGTGTCGGACTTGACATCTGTGCCACCATCTGTTATTTGCGGTAAAGTCATCATATCCCATTTCAACTGACAGAATTGTTGCTTTTTCTTGGATCATTCGACTGGTGTGTGGAATTTTCTTAGCACGCGCAGTGCAAAACCATTCAAAAACCTTGTCATTCAAATCAGGATACAAACATCTCCTGGCTCAAACAATTTGCCTTTCTCCATCCATTCCATCTTCCCACTTCTGCAGAATTGTTTCCTTATCTTTCACGATATTGTTTATCTGAGTCTTTCTGACATCACAGTTTTCTGCAAGGAACCTCAGAGGGAGAAACTCCCCTTTTCAGTCAGTTGAATTACTTTCACATTCTCTACTGTAAAGAAAGTGTTCTTGTCACATGATTCATTAGTCGTAGTCTGGTACCCTATTGTTTTTATACAATTCTTTACACCAGTGCTGTCCAACCCACGGCCCACAGGCTGATTTAAAATGGCCCGCTAGAGCTCAAGCAGCTACATAGTTGTTGCTTTTCAGTTTTCTGCTGCAGCCCTCGGCGGCCCATGGTGTCAAAAAGGTTGGACAGCACTGTTTTACACTAAGTGAAAGAAGCCAAAACAGCTTCGTTATGTACCATTAACATCACGCTGATTTTACCTCGCGGATGTTAGGATTTGTAATCTTGACAATTATTGTCAGTAGTAATAACCACTAATTATCAAAGTGAACAAGCTCAACACCTTACTAAGGGAAGCCATAAAGGCTATCAAAGCATTTTCCTGCTGACTTGTGTATTGTACATCGATGCTGCCACTTCTCAGCTGTTACTACTGTTCAATAATTGTAATGTTAACAATTATCAGAGTGACTAAACCGGACATCTTATGTTAACCCAGCAGTAAGGCTAATTGGATTACATGTACATACCCTTTTGTATGGATTAAAATTTGAGTCTTTCTCGGTTTTGTGGAATGAATTTGGCTTCTCATGAGGCATAAGTGATATAATATTAACCTTAGTGGTACATGTACTTTAGTCAACACTTCTTTCAGTGACGAAAACCTGACATTGGGAAACAGAAATCGGATTACTTAACACGCATTATGAATAAAATACTGGTTCTGGATACATATTATAATAAAATGCAGCCGCTTGTGAGGGGTAAATTTTATATTATTGCACTAATATGCTGGCCACTGGTCGCGTTATGGGTACTTTTGAACACAAACTCATTGGTGCCAACGAATTCTGGTCGTAAGGAGTGTGGGGCCGCTGGTCGGGGGGCCATTCAAGAGGAGGACTACTGTACTTTTAAAGATTATCAGAACTTTATTCATTAAGATGTGTTAGTAAGTTCTAGGATTTTTAGGGATTTAATTCGCAGTGAAAAAAGTTCTTTTGTAACATTTTCACTTTGTATTTTAGGGAAATAAATTATTTGTTAAATCTTACAAAGCTTGTTGCCTCTCACTCTTTTCTATTACTTATTTTAAGACCATAAGAGTCATAATACTGAGAATGGATGATCATTGTGTTCAAAAGACTTCTAATGATGTCCACTTTCTCCTAAATGAAAGTGGTGCCAAGCTGACATCCACAGCAGTTAATTTGAAAATCTTGTGCTTGGCCAAATATATTCTTGTTCTAGTGGACTAATCCAGTATCTATGAAATGACAGGCTTTCAAATTGATCTATAGGTAATTATTAGAGAGCTGGTACTCAAGTAATATATTAACCATGTGATGATAAAAAAAATTCACTTGAAGGAGTAGATGAACAAGAAAGGCCCATATGAAAGCCATTGCAGAGACTATCAATAAGATAATTCACAAATTCTTTGTCATGATGATACTGTAATTCCACTTGAAGTCTGGCAATATGAATGGGTGTGATTGCTTGGAATATCTTTCATAGCATTTCCTTATTGAGTCATATTGGTTTTGTACCAGTTGTAACTAGGTTACAATCGAACTATGAGTGTGTTTTTTGCAAGTCAAGCACACACATATTAAGACTTTGCTCTGAAATAAACTTTTGTTTCATTTAAGTTACTCATAGCTGCCAACCCTCACGAATTTGGTGTGAATTTCACGACCTTTTTTTAGCAATTCACGGATTCACGCCGTAAGCCAAAAATTCACGAATTTTCCAATCTCAATTATTTTAAATCTTTAATAAAAGAACCGATTTCATGTTAAGCGCTAGTCGTGATATTCGCAGTTGCCGAAACGGTCCGGTACTGCTGGTCACGATATTAGTAGATCTGCAGCCGATTAGTACAGTTGGCCCGGTAGCAGGCATTTTAGCCTCTTTTAATCTATATGTATAAGAGTAGTTTTACAAATGCTTTTGAGAGAAACTGGTGCTTAACCAGAAATTTGCTCCACGCATGCGTCAAAACACTGATTTGAGTTACCATTCAGCAGCCTCGCATGTTAGATTTTGAAAATGTCTTCACCACCAAGGAAAAAGAAATGTATTACTCAAAAAGTGAAGTTTAATTTGGAATATATCAAAAATTGGCCCTGCATTCTGCCATTAAACATTGATATTCATTCATGCTTTTTGCGCTCAGTGTGTCATCGCAGAGACGATGTGAGGAAGAATGTCGGTTGCAAAAAAACACGTAGAAGTTGGGAAAATTAAGAATTTGCAGATTTCATCTCTGGAATATTTTAAACCATTTATGGAAGACCTGCAGGCTACCAACGCTGAAGCATTATTTGTGAGTTTTCTTGATACCTTTATCAGCTCGAGACCATGCTAAACATTTGTTCTGACAAATGTTCCCAGACTTGAAAATCGCTTTTTTCCGTGGAAGAACCGAAAATGCTGCAGTTCCTGTGCATTACTCAAAGCAACAGTGACAGCGTAAGAGTATTTTCTTTAGTGAGGAAAAATAAGACAGACTTTAGGGCCTCCTTAGCTACAGAAAATTTGTCAGCAATTTTAGTCCCCAAGATCAACCTGCAGGCAATAAGTCGGAACTGTTTAGAAAACATATTTACGATCAAGCAGTTGAGGAAGTTCAAGTCTGCCACAGTATAATGTCTTGATAAATAAATATTTCTGCATATTGTAGTGTTTTATATTTATTTTGCGAACTTGATATAGTGTAGTATTGACGGTCGGAGTGGTCAGAGTGGATGGAGTTATTGTCATGGTATTTTTCATGAATTCATGTCCAAATTCACGACTTTTTATCCCTATTTTCACTAATTGTGAGCCTGTAAGGTTGGCAGCTATGGTTACTGCATATTTCTTTTCCTAAGTGTAATATCCTTCTCTGTCCTTGATGATTCATTGTCTATATGCTGACTTGGGTCATTATTTTCTGTCTGCAGAGCACTTTACAGAACTCTCTGTTATGAGCAAAACTCCTCCTTGTGCTCTGGAAGGAAAGGCCTCAAACATAATGACAGTATGAACTTGCCAATAATCAACATCCTGGAAAGTCTGTGTTCATCTACTTAGTTAATATCTGAATATTAACTATGTAACTTTCACACTAAATTCATGCCTCATTGATCTGACCAAGTGGATGTACAATCTTCGAATTCATGCATCATTGGTACTGAAGATACATTTACGTATTTACCTGGAATGACCTCCTCCCATGTCCAGCAAGGTAGAGATAGGCGCACCATTATCATGGTAAATGGGGAAATGCTTTGAACTACTTCTGTTCGATATCGTTTCCATGGCCAACACAGATCATGAGCTGTTGCAAGTGTGTGCAATTGCCCTTCAGTACTGAAATATCCTGTATTGTTGATCGTATTTAACTGGGTTTGCATTCTGTTAATTGCTGCATGGAGTAAGGATAATTCTTCCAAGAAAGCCTTGTCTCTTTCATGTACATGGTGGTAGTGTTGTTGCTGATTATTAACTGCATGCTAATGGTCCCACCAACCATGAGCACAAAACAAGGCATTCCTTTTGCCCATTGCTACTCACTAACTGGCTCTTGATGAATGTGGAGATATATCCAAAGGACTATCCGCAGAGGTAGCTTGCTGAGTAATCGTAATCATTAATGTCTGATAGGCAGAAATAGCAAGCCTAACCCTATGTACAAAAGAGGGCATGTCTGTGGATAAACATGTTCACCCCAGCTGCTGGAAACCTTCCCTGCTACTGCAATCTAGCAACAGTTCCACTGGTTGATCTCAACCACTTGACTGGAGATCTCTTGTGTACCTTACTGGGTCCAAATCCAGGGGCCTGAAGGCGTGTGTCTGACTGCCATCTCAAGTTCACATCAGGTTTTCTTCATAATGATAAATTTGTTGAGTTTTCTTTAGAGAAGCTGGCATAACAAAATTAATCTCCCAGAGTTTCTTAAGCAGTTTTCCCACTGTGGTACCCATGAGAAGGGGAAAGATAATGCAGTTTATCCATGATATAAAAGAAGCAAAACAAAGCAGCTAGCTGTATGGTCAGTGATTCACAAGCAGAACATCAGAGTTTGTGAAGTAGACAGAGTAACACAACATGCAAAAGTGATAGAATCAGGCAATTCCTCCTTGTAAAGTGAAGTAATCTAGATGAATCAAAGTTCTATCATCATGACATGGGAATTCAGCACTATATCAACATTTTACCATTATAGCTTATGCAAAAGTCCCGAAAAGACTGTCAAGCTCCAGTATAACAAAAAAATCTGAAACAGAATGAGAAGATAATAAGCAAACACACCTGTCCACTCCATGCTGATAACTTGTAAATGAATGACAGCTACCTGGCAAACTTATCACACAAACCTCTAATTGGCTGACAGTTGATAACATTGTGGGCATGTCTGCCAAACTGACCTTGCATAATAGGCTTTGGCTGGCATCCATCCTTTGAGTAAACATTTAACTACATCAAATACCTATATTTAAAACTTTTTACACTTTGTATATAATGGGGATTTACATGTTTTACAAACTCAGATCATCTTTGACATTTGGAAAAGAGTAAACAAATTGGTCGAAAAATATGCCTTGAAACATTTGGTGATAAAGATGGTCTTGAATAATTTGAATCACTGCCCAGTTATACAGGGTTCTGTAGAATTGATGGGCAGTTCCACATTAACAGATGGTATATTTTTAAGATTTTACATATGTTAACTGTTTCTCTTACACTATTCTTGGTATAGTAATTCATACATGTTACAGAACCAGGATCTCAAACCAGTGGATTTAGAAGTTTTGATTTGTAGATTGGCTTCTAAACCAGTTAAAAAAAATTTTTTATCTGCATCAATTTTACTTTCTTCAAGGGAATTGAAAACAAAATAAGTCTCTTCATAGTATAATAAAACAGCAAGTTTTGAATATAGAGTGGATTTCGATTATGATGTTACAATAATAATTATTGCAAGTCAATATATTGACAATTAATTAGTGTTAGGACTGTTCAGCCTGGTGTCAGGATAACGTGACTGGATTGGACATGATGCTACATGTCTAAGTCATGATGCCCCAGTGTTAGACATCACTATAAACTGCTACATTGCAGACATTTTAGTAATATGAATAAATTGTTAAATCTACCTCAAAAATCTAAATCACATAAAACAATAAAAGTTATTTATCTTCTATTTCACTGTATTTTTAATAATATCTAATAGCATTTTTAGCTCCTTCACAAGAATCAGTCTGGTGATCACTGTGACATTCACTGTAATTATTAAGCTTCACACTTTACAGGCTCTCAATCATTATCTGGTCCAGTTTTACCCTGAGTCACTTTTTATTTTATAAAGAATGGATAATGTCCTCTATGTATTTCCATTAGAAGGCTGTAATATCAGGATTTCTATGCTCAACCTGCAAAGAACTTATTGCCAGGTTTATAAGGTTGCTAACTGCTCTCCATTAGTCCTCCAAGTTATGTTTACTCTAAGGATTAAGTTCCTGACTTGGATTCAAGATGTATTCCTGAATCTCATCCTTTAATCCTTTCTTATCTACATGGCTGACGCCCAAAAATATTTTGGCAGGTTTCACCATGGTAAATTAAAAATAAAAATAAAGGTTGATTTAGACTTAAGTAAACAATGAAACATACATAATGTATTTATGTTTTTCTGAACAATTTGTCCAAAACTTTAAAATTAGTTATCTTGTAGTATACTGCTAACACATATCTTTTAAATTATGGATTGAACTTAATTTATGTACATGAAATAAAAAAGATGCACACCTTTGAAACTGCAGAGTTAGGACCTTTCCTTTCTCTAGTGTGTTTGCCGAAATAATTTGTTAAATCTCTCCACCTGCCTTCTGGCAAAGGTTGGCTGATTTTCATCAATAGCTTAGAAGACATCTTGACCACCTTTTATCCTGTGATTGCTTCTAACACCTCAAATGAGGTTTGGCCTTCAACTCCCAGATTCCAAAATTAAGGTGATCAATGGACAGCTCTTTGTGTACACATATCGGTTGTCTTGAACAATAAATCTACTAGGCATCACCGCACCACTTGTTGTACTTGTGGAACATTTCTGGTCCCCAGTAGGCTGGTTCTAGTATATTTCTATAACATGTTGATTGAACACATAAAATACCATGTTAGGGTTTTTTAATATTTTTTTAAAGTCTTGCTTTTTCTCTCAAAAAAAAATAGATTTTTGCTATAAAATGGTATGTGCAGTAAATGGCCTTTAAAATGGTATTTTGGGCCTTCTGTTAGTAGAATCACATGTTTGATCATTGGATACATCTCAGTACAAAACCCTTTTTACAAGACTGTCTCTGTGACCTTTATTTCATACTTAACAGACTTGGGTAAATTTCTGACTGGATTGCCAAGTAGCTCCAGCTAATGGATTGGAGTTGTCTGGCTTTCATCTGCTTGGCATCAGTTAACACCATGGTTATGATTTGTATATAGGTAATTTTCTCTGACACTATGCTGTTCAAGTCACATAAGTTGGTATTTAGATGTTATATAGAGTATTACACATTTAGGTAACACTGATTTATTTTTCATGGTCCACAGATTTGATTAACCTTTGGGTTATCACATTTTCCCAGTTACTGTTCTTTTATGAAGTAACTTGATATGTAATTCCGTCATAAGTTCACACCCATCAGTAAATACTAGGTCAATGGTTTCTGCTTACTTTTTGTTTCTCTTGGCTAGGGTTCATCGCACTTATCAATATTTTATGTTGCACAGATTTTTGTATCCAATCTGTATGTAGGCTCTATTATGCAGTTCTGAGGTTAAATCTCATGGTAATTTGTAAAACAGAAGCTTTTACTTTAGTAACAAATTGCAGATGTAGTGACCACTCTTCATTAAGAACAGTTTACTCAATAAATGAATAAATACTTTTCTACCCAGTATCTTGGGTCTTCATTTGTAAATGTTCATAGAATTTCACAGCAACTTATCTCTAAAAATTTAATCATTGGGTCAAATGTCACTTTAGTCTGCATTTATGTTTTGCTTGATAATTTATATTTGGCTGTAGGAGACATGTGAAAACCTTATGGACATGAGTATTGTAATAGGTGATCACATTTCTGATTTCAGTATGATGAGCCCAAAGAGCATAAGCCACCAAATGTAAGTACAGCATTTCCTCACTATAAAGCACTTCATTATAACACCATTCCTATTGCAAGTCAGGTATAGTCATCAGGTCTGTTGTACCATGTAGTAATGAAATTATATGTACAGTGTACATCATTGGATTCTGGTAACACTTTAAGGCAGTACACTCTGTGGCTTTCATGGACCTCTTTACGATAAGCGAGTGCTATATTACTAAATAGTCATATCCTTTCTGACTCTCCTTTTGTATGGCAAAACACAGGCATCACTGTTCCACTGGCAAAGGCAAAGTTTTGTGTTGCTGTTTCTGAAAGTCACACATCTATAATAGTTGTTGTATTCATCCAAAATTTTGGGATTCTATTACTTTATCTATGAACTTTTACCCTGATATAATAATAATAATGAGGATTTTATATAGCACCTAATCTTTAGAAGCTCTTAGCGCATTGCAGACCTGCCAACTCTTATGATTTGGCCGTAAGTCTTACAAAAATGACCCTTAAAATAAAGACTTACGGCATAGTAGCAAAAACTATGGAAAAATTATTGTTGCAAAAAATCTGGATAATTGGTTCATCTGTGTTATATTTGGATTGGGGTTTCATCTTAGAATTAGTGAAATTAGTCAGGGAACCAGACTAACTTTACAGCAGCACCCCAGATGCTTTAAACTGCACCTTTTTGTTCATGCATAGTGTCTGCATGATCAAAATGATGATTATATAAAATTTAAAGAAAATGGCATCAGAAAGTGATGCATGTCAAGACAAAAGGGAAAATAAGCTTCTAGAAAAGTGTTAATAATCAACACAGAAAAATAAAAAAGGAGTTTTCAGATTCTTGTGAATAAAAGCTGGGAAGGACACAATTACGTTTATTGGACATCATGTGCTAATTTGTATGTCTCGTGGCAGGAGATATGATTGCCGTTGTCATGAGAAATGGAAAACGACCTTCCAAGAATTATGACAAGTTCAGAGATAGAAACAAGCCATTGAGCTGCATAGGGTTTGGAAATAGCGTTTGTGCAACTGTACTATTGGTAAATAAAGTCTGCACGTACTTTACAAACTTTTCAGTTGGACATAATGTTTATCATTGGTGCATCAAACTTTTAATTACATTTTCCAGCTTTACAAAAGCAGTTATTGATATTTTGTTACACCTTACTGAAAACTGCTCAATCTTACAGAAACAAATAAACTCTCTTACTGAGACGGACTCATCAGGGTTGGCAGGTCTGGCATTGCAACATTAGACAACACCTAAAACATAAAAAAACCATATGTAATAATATGATTGCAAAAACCAAACACCATGAAATTAGAAAACATAAAAAATGCTGAAAATATTTCAGGTAGAAAACATTATTAGGTCCTTAAGTTCTTTCTTGCAGTCGAAATAGGTGAGTTTTAAGAGCACTCTTGAATGGGACCACTGTGTCTTAGTGTCTAAGTTCAGTGGGCAATTCATTCCACGTTGATGGGCCCTGGTATGCAAAAGAACCTCCATATGACTTCATTTTCATAGTAGGAATAATGAGTATACGATTGTGAGAAGAGGAGTGTAAGTATCTTGCTGGTGTGTATACATAGGTGTAGTCAAATAGGTATGTTGGACTGGAGTCCATCAGTGAAATGTAGTACAGGGAACAAATTTTGTGTTTGATTCCAGATTGATTGGATAGCCAGTGTAGGGTACATAGCAGGGGTGTGTGTGCTCTGATTGTGGTCCTCTAAGGATGATCCGAGCAGCAGTGTTTTGAACTTCTTTAAGTTTCAGGTTTCTGGAGATGAACCAGACAGGATTGAGTTACAATAATCCAGTCTTGAAAGTACTAATGAACACACAAGTGTTTTAGTGGCATCAGCTGAAAGATATTTGTGAATGGAGCTGATATGTCTCAGCTCAAGATATGCAGCCTTGCATATATGTTCATGATATGTTGGTGCAGTGTGAGAGTATTGTCAAGAGTAACACCTAGGTTTCGTACTGATTGTGTGAATTTAATGTTGGCGTTGCTGATATTTATTGTTTGAGATAAAGGATGTGAATAAGAAAGTCTTTTTGTTACATGTCATCCATGATTTAACATCAGAAATGTACCTCTCTACACCTTGGATGGTAGCATCAACTTCACTTGGGTGGCTAGATTTGTATATTTAGGTGTCATCAGCATACAATTGGTGAGACACTGGATGATGATCAATGACACTTGAGAGCGGCTGAGTGTATAGAATAAAGAGAACAGGTCCAAGAACAGACCCCTGTGGAACACCACAACATAGATTAACTGGGCTGGAGCGTATTCCATTTGCAGACACAATTTAAGTCCTGTTGATCAAATAGGACTTGAACCACAGTATGCAAGAAATTACTCAGTCACAAAGAGCCATAGAACCCCATGTTGTTTTTTTTTGTTGTAAGACATTTTCTGCTTGTTGTAAACTTATTTCTAACAAATTATATCACTCTTGAACTGGAGAATTTTAAGATTTATAGACCATTTTGTTTAGAGCAACAGTATAAAACTATTGTAGAGAGAAATGATCATAAGAATAACACTGCACACTAAATCAGTCTTAGAGCCAGAGGTTCAGTGGTTAGCATGCTGGACTTGCAACAAGAAGGGTGCCAGTTCAAATCTTTGCATCTAATCAGTATAGGTTGGCTGCCATGATATGTTCTTTTGCAAAGCACTTTACCCCCGTTACCTCAGTACAATATAACCTACTTGTGTTGATGTGCAATAAAACACAACTTCATCATTGTCATAGTTGTCATCATCATTGCAATTACTTTTGTCATTGATATCATTGTTAGTTTTCTCATTCTTGCTTCACCTTTCTTTAAATTTGCATATTTTTATATGTTGCTTAAAATTATGTTTTAGATTCCAAACCATCCGGCT
This sequence comes from Sinohyriopsis cumingii, assembly GCA_028554795.2. Taxonomy (NCBI): domain Eukaryota; kingdom Metazoa; phylum Mollusca; class Bivalvia; order Unionida; family Unionidae; genus Sinohyriopsis; species Sinohyriopsis cumingii. The sequence continues at coordinate 10,873,956 of CM068836.1, forward strand.
ACACCAATATATACTGTTCAACTACCAGCACCAGCAGTAGTGACACAGGAAAGGATAGCTACTCCATATGACAAGAGAATGTTAACCTTAAAGGTTTGTGATTATATAATAAGATCTCATTATTTATTATATCTTCTATGTGACAGTAGTTGTTGTTGTAGGGTTTAACGCCATTTTTCAGCACACGATAGGCTGTACTTGGTGGCCAGTATTAATAGTGGAGGAAGAACCCCGGAAAACCCCGGAAAGAACCACCGACCCACACGAAGTTCCTGGCAAGCTTTCTCACATACCCACATTGGCCGAATCTGAGACTCGAACCCATGCAGACAGAGGTGAGATGGCAGTTATCTGTAACAGAGAGCACTTTAGACCACTCGGTCACTCGGGGCCCAGATAGTAGTTGTATGCAGGATTATAAAATATTTTCCAGTCACATGTCCAGGAGAATCGAAATAGGAAAAGTCAAATTTTAACTTGTCCCATTTTTTAACATAATTTCCTTAGCAACCATTTGACTTCCATTGCAGCTCAATGGAAAATTTTGACATCAGGGGATAAAGTAAATGTATTTCACTAATAATTGATCAAAGAAAATGTCAAATTAGTTTTAACTAACCTAACCATCATTCCAGGTAAGTTTCTTGTATGGTCCTTCATCCTTCATACATCTGTGCATTATCTGTCAACACTTCCATCATTTTTCTACAAAACAGCTTCACAGAATGCAACCAGAAGTCTCTCTTGTATTAATGCCAATCCACCATTAAGTAATTAAGTATGGCCACCATTACTGAAAAAAGAAAACCCTTTAAACACTTCTAAAAAATGGCTGAACTAAAGTTAACCAAATTTAACATAAAGCATACTGGCATGAAGGACATTTAAATTTATGCAATGAATACAGATCTGTCATCAAATATAGCTGCCATTATTACAAATAGACAAATCATTAAATGATTTCTTTTTCTTTTATTTCTTTTTCTTTTATATATATATATATATATATATATATATATATATATATATATATGCACAGTGGAATCCCACTATAATGCGATAATTGGGATAAAAAGAATTGGATCACGTTAATTGCGGGGTTGCGTTAATGTGGGGTTTTACAGTATTTTACTTTTTCCAGAGAACAACTTGTTTGCACATATACGTGTATTCATGTCTGATGTATATGATGAATAGGGTATCGACACCATTTACTGTCGTGGCATGCATTTCATCCATATTGCATGTAATTCCATTGAAAAATTGCACACAGATTTACAATATTCACTAATTTAGTCCTAGATCATTGTGTCTGAATTCAACGTCTAATATATAGCATGAACAGAGTATTAACACGGTTTACTTGCCGTCTGATATTGTACCATCAGGGCATGCAATTAATCCATAATACATGTAATTCCATTGCAAAAATTACGTACATATTTAAACTATTCAATAATTCTGTCACAGATCATTTTGTGTCTGAATTCAATGGGAAAAATTAATGGCAAAATTAGGTTAACAAATACGAAGCATTTGTAGGATTCATTACATTCCAGGGACCATGATCAGTGTCTGTACAAATTTCATACTGCTAAAATTTTGTCATATGCGTTTCCATGTACATTTATTTATTGTAAATTTCCAATAATTAACGCTTGTATGCCTATACATTTGAATGACTACAGCAAGAATAATTAACAATCAACACATGCTTTCAGCATGCATATAACTTTTACTTCATATTTTGTGAATATCAAAAGAAACGTGAAAACTACTATACTAATCATTGCGCAAAAATTATTTCCACACAAAAACATGAGTTCTCCATCATCTTTGGCTACCAGACATTGCAGATGGCTTTCACATGGTGTAAGGAAGAACCCTATTGGTTTGGGTTCAGAAGGTCAAAGTTGTGACTGAATAAATAAAAATGGTTTCAACATAATAACAATAGTTCTATATCACATACCTGGACTAAACCTTGTGGATGGCTTGCATATGGGGTAAGGAAAAAACCTTTGGGGAGGGGGGCAAATAGTCAAAGGGGAAGGTCACTTGTGGAAGAACAGTGCTTTCAGTTATCTGTATAGAGGACTACTAAACAAAATGCAGATGTATATGCCCTGAGGGAAAATAAAATGTCATGGTACTAAAATGTTAATTACATTGATAGTGTTAAATATTTTTCAGTCAAACTTTAAATTTGTAGTTACAGCAGGAGGACACATAAACCAATTTTGGTTCCTGACTACCTGGGTCACTTCTGGGGGCAGGGACAACAATAAACGGGGATTTATGTTGAAGATGTTCTAATTACAGTTAAATCTGATTTAAAAGACCAGTTTTGGAAAACACGTCAGAAAATACCCTATTTTTAATGTATAAATCAGTGGTATCATATAATGCACCTGTCTAGAGACCCCATGTTTAGTTCTCATGGGGTTGATCTCAAGATGGGTTTGATGATGATTATTATTATTATTATTATTATTATTATTGAATGAACCATTCTGGTATCTCATTGCAGGTGGGAACAATTATTACAGTGACAAAAATGAGTAGTAATGGACAGTGGGAAGGTGAAATAAATGGAATATCTGGAATATTCCCATTCACACATGTCAGAATTTTAACACCGGAAGAATGTGAAAAACTTAAGCAGAATGCCAGCTGAAATGTAATCTTTGCAAAGTTGCCATCATGATGTGTTGTGACTACCTGACATCCATCATCTTAACAGATTCCATACTGATTCAGAAATTGCTAGAGAAACCAATTAAATCGGAAGAAGATTAGTACGGATCATTCATGCCACCATTTGGAACATTCTCATCTCTGTCCGCAGAGACTTGTATATACTTTTATAAAGGTACAATGTGGTTATCATAGGAATGGGGTGGAAATACATATAGCAAATCATATGAATTTGGTGGGAAACCATACAACATAATATGCAAATTAAAGATCCATACATAATGAATGAAAGACATAGAAATAGACAATTGACATGGTTTCACTTTTGCTATATCACCTGCAAATTAAATTATTCTTGCTACTTCTGCATCTTTTGACAGCAAATCTGATCAAATTGTTCACTGTTAATAGACTTTCTTATTGCAGACATTGCTGTTTGATGATAAATCATCAAATTCCTGTTGCATTAAAATGTTATCATGAGTTAATAACAACTGTAGACATGAAGATGGTTCCTAATGGCCACTGTTTACATCCAAGGCCACTTTCTTGTATGCAGTGTAAAAATGCTGAGGATATTGCGATTTGTGTGCCACCAGTCAATAAGATACATCAAAATGTGGAAATATCCAAGATGAAAAAATATGTAAAGGACAATCACTCGCTGTCGATATCATGGATAGAGGTTGCGTCAGAATTAGAGAAGATTCACAGACAGAGTCTACAAAAATAATATAGGCATTCAGGATCTTCAGCAGATTATTTTTTTCTATGGTATTTCCATGACCTGTCAGAAAACAGTCAGGCATTAATTCAAACGAATTTTGGTAACCTTGTATCAATAACTCAAATTCATCATTCAGATACCGTGGAAACTTCTTGTTAAAGATTGTTTTGGGAGAGAGAATGTTGACCAGTTTTGTGTGCTAATCTGTTTTAATGGTAATGTGCCATTTGTGAGGTATATATATCATAATCTTTAAAAAGAACTAATTATTTAACATGTACATTGATGCACATATGTTTGCTTTTAAGGTGCTTATCAATTTCAGAGAAAACATATAGTTCATCAAGATGGAAAATTTTTATCCATTTATTTCAAAATGAATTTTCAAGCTCATTTCAGAACAATGTCACTTGTAGTCATGAAATTTTAATTGGAATGAATGTAAGACTTTCTTTTATCTGGCAATATTTTTCTAGAAAATGTTTGTAAACAGAACTATCAGAGACAGTGATAGAATTAATTCACAGCATTTTTCTATTTTTACAGTATAGAAATAATTTCTTCATTCCAATTACTTCTCCCTATTTGGTCATTAAGAATGCATAAGGATTTTCTGTGGACACGTTTGATGCAATCATCCAAAATAGTTGTCATGTTACATAGGTCATGGTAATTTTCTTGAGGCTTTATACGTTGAATAGTGTTAGTTACTTTAAGTCCACACAAATTGGTAATCATAATGTGTGTGTGTGTGTGTATGTGTGTGTGTGTGTGTGTATATATATATATATATATATATATATATATATATATATATATATATATATATATTGCAAATTTTTTTTTATATCATTTTCCAAACAAACGATTCTAAGATGACATGTGGCCCCAGGCAGCTGAGGGGTCTAACGCCCTTGCCTTTACAGATCACACACATCTCACCTCAGTCCACATGTGTTCAGGTCTTGGCTTGGCCAATGTGGTTATGTGAGAAAGCTTGCCAGTAACTTTCTGTGAGTCAGTGGTTCTTTCCTCAAACAGATACACTGGTGGCCATGTGCTGAAACTTAGCATTAAACTGCAAAAGTCCCAAATTGAAGATGACAGATATGTCACAGTGTTTTTTCTAACATCATCTAATGAAGCAGCTGTTTTCATTAATAATATTAAAACTGTATTCCCTGGTACATGGTTTCTTCTTGAGGTATAAAACATGTTCAGCTAGTTGTATTGATATGCAATCTACATATCCCTACAATCTCATCTGAGATGGATTTCAACCACTTCAGAAAATGTTGAGGTGGTTTGAATACCTGTTTTGCACAGTTCTGTAATTCATACTAATACATTATGTATGTAATTATAGCTTATAAATTATCTGAAACAAACATTTATATGGGATCATGTATAATACAATAAGCAAATGTAATGTTTTGTTCATTGAGGATTTCTCTCACACATTTGTACTTTGAAAAAGTTCTGCTGTTAATTTAGAATTTGATGCCATTATTGTTTGATGGATTAAATTAAAATCGGCACTTCATTTTAACATGCACTATTTGGATATTCATTTCTTGATTGCAGAGTAATAGAATAATTTCTTCTCTGGCAATAACAGCTTAATTGTCAAATTCATGATGGAACTAAAGCTGTTTGGGTCATATACGGGGGAGATTTATCATAATTAATTGTTCCACCTTACACAGACATAAACCAGATGTGATGTGATTTTGATTTTTAACGTAGCTTTAACAATTTTTCAGTCATATCGCTACGATGTCTGCAATGTGGCAGTTTATAGTGATGTCTAGCACTGGGGCATCATGCTGCAGACATGTAGCATGATGTCCCACCCAGTCACATTATCCTGACACCAGGCCGACCAGTCCTAACACTAACCTCTTAATGCTGAACGCCAAGCGAGGCAGCTGTTAGTACCATTTTTTAAGTCTCTGGTATGACTCGGCCAGGGATCGAACCCACGACCTCCCGCATCTGAGGCGGACACTCTAACCACTAGGCCACCGGAGCGGTACGCATAAACCAGAAGAACATTAGTTGATTGCAAGATCAAAAATATTAACATATTAGGATATGAGTGTGTACATAAATAGCTAAAGACACAAAAAACTTTTGGCTTAATGTTTTATTGTCTTGAAAGTTTTTAATTGAATTTACCTCAAATGGGAGACAAAATTGTCCAAGAATTTGTGGATGAAGACGTATACCCTTCATGTACAAGAAATGAACTGAACAAAATATTATATTTATTTAAAAATGATTTTCTTATATACCAAGTCATTTATTTTTATTTGAAAGCTTTTGATCAAAGAACAGCATACGTACATATCTTCTTCCTTTTCAGAATGTTATTCAGAATATGAATTGTGTGGAAAATTAAACCTAAAACTGAATACATGCATGTATGCTGGACCTTTTGTACTTCCACATTTGATAATTCTTCTTCATAGTAAAAAAGACTTCTGGAGATTACTTTTCAGCTCGGGTGTTTCACTGATATGTGATAAAAGTTGGCATGAATACTTTACATGTGACTGTTTGCCAAAATAAAGTGTTTAAAGTAACCAGAAAAAATTCAAATTACAATAGTTTCAATATCGTGTGATACTGGTAAGTGTACTGTTTGCATTGGATCACCAGAAATGATATTGCATTTGTTTTGGGAACATAATATTGGTTAATAGTATATGGCATGACGTTTTCCATTAGAACCAAGCTGTGCAAAACATATCACTTACTCTCATGCCAGAATGGTTTTATTTGGTACAAATGTATGGGATTGGTAGGAAAAACCTATTTTATTAGCTCTATGAATAGCTTGTGGGATGGACTGTTGTCCGGTGTCTATCCATCCATTAGCACAACTTTCATCACTACTCCTCCTGAATTACTTGGAAGATTGCCATGAAAATTTACACACACATTTCATCCCATGATCAAGGTGGTACTTATGAAAATGGTGCTGCTCAGACATGATATGATAATTTGGGAAACAATGCTTCTTTCCAAATATAGTTGACATTTGTATTTAATATACTCTACCAGTTTATGTACACAAATTTTTAGATGCAGTATACATTGTAACATAAATTTTCAATATTTGATTACCATATACAGAAACAGAAATCACTTACTCTCTCTTTCATACATCTTTCTTTTATTCTAGCTTGTTTGTATTTTTTTACATCACTAAACTACTTGTAATATTCAGAATCAATATTGGTAATTTCTGTATGTAATAAATTTAAGGGAGATGACAATAATGTTTTGATAACATTTGGTCCAAACTCAGTATCATTTTGTCCAAGAAATAAAATGTTATTTTTGGGTTCCACTATGTCCATCAATCTTATGGAGCATCTTCATTCGCTTTACCTGTGACCAATCGCTGGGCAACTGAATGACTGAATGCACTGTTATATAGTACATGTAAATGTGAGAGATAACATTAACAAGGTTCCACATAATAGAATAATCTGTTGATAATTTATAAAGACTTTAAGCTTGATAATTCCAAACTGCTTGATTCAATTTAGCACAGATTTTGAAGTAATCTTACTGTTGAGTCCACCAAGATGGAAACTTACAATTGGGATCACTTTGGCATGCATGTCTATCAATATGTCAATGTCAAGTCATACCCTAGGTAACTTTGGCATGCATGTCTGTCTATATGTCAATGTCAAGTCATGCCCTAGGTCACTTTGGCATGCATGTCTATCAATATGTCAATATCAAGTCATACCCTATGTCACTTTGGCATGCATGTCTATCAATATGTCAATGTCAGGTCATACCCTATGTCACTTTGGTATGCATGGCTGTCTATATGTCAGTATGTCTTGTCATACCTTAGGTCACTTTGGCATGCATTGCTGTCTATAGGTTAATATGTCAAGTCATGCCATAAGTCACTGTGGCATGCATGTTTTTCCAAATGTCAATATATCAAGTCATGCCATGAGTTAGAGTGGTCCAACATATCTACACTATGGACCACATGGAACAAAAAATGTTAATTTTGTGGGCCATGTGTATATATATATATATATATATATATATATATATATATATATATATATATATATATATATATATATAACTGATCTTTTGTATGAGCAAGGGACTGTAGTTTGGAGCATTCTGCCCTAGATTAAGGCCATTGTTAAAGTAGTTTTTGAGATTAATAGTGTGTTTACTTTCTAGCTAAATTAAATGTGAATATCTTGTTTTTAATAAAGGAAATAAATCTCTACAAATTATGTAATGTGTCTGCAGTAAAGACTTTTTCCTATCCAATGGAATGTGTGTAAATAGTACAGGTAAATATACTGGAGTTAATAATTCAGTTCATGGGTGAGACATTGTTCCAAAGAACTCTTATTTAGTTCTTGTGGCATGTATTGGAATTAATAATTCAGTTCATGGGTGAGAAATTGTTCCGAAGAACCCTTGTTTAGTTCTAATGGCAAATACTGGAATTAATCACTCAGTTCATAAGTGAAATTTTTTTCCAAAGAACCTTTGTTTAGTTCTAGTGGCATATACTTGAATTAATAATTAATTTCATAGGTGAGACATTGTTCCAAAGAACCCTTGTTTAGTTCTAGCGGCATATACTTGAATTAATAATTAATTTCATAGGTGAGACATTGTTCCAAAGGACCTTTGTTTAGTTCTAGTGGCATATACTTGAATTAATAATCCATTTCATAGGTGAGACATTGTTCCCTTGTTTAGTTCAACTATCATGTATCAGAAGATGCTTTTTTTTTCTTTTCATTCTTGTGGGTTCAACTTATTGTTTATACAGAACAATCATATTTTTTGCAAAATATTTTTTGAAGTTTCTATTTATGTTCATTAAAGAGGGATATAAATGTATGTTTTTTTCTAAAATGATTACATACAGCAGTTTTGTCCTACATGTTGTATTCCTGGAATGTATTTTATTTTCATTTAATGTTCCTTTAAGTGGACCTTCATGTTTCATTCAGAAATCACTGGATATATTGTATTTCAAGTTGAAACCAGCATATCACAACCACCTACCTGATGGCTGCAGTGTTGTGTTTTTGTACATGTTGCACAGTTTATCGTGCTATAAATTAGACATGGAGTGACCAAGCAACATCATTAGGGCTTTAATCAGTAAAGTTAACGGAGTTTATAGTAATCACAATTCATCCATCAATCTGTCAGGAAGTTGGATTCCACAAGGTTACAGAGACTTGTTGAAATTTTTAAAAATTTGATATATTGGTGAGCTCTCAAAAGATTTTGATTTTCTTCCCTTCCATGTTATTAAGAAGAGTTTATTTGTTACATTTCTTTTAGCTGTATTGGTCAGAGACCAGAAGAGCTTGTGTGATCATCATCCATCATCCATCCTCAGTCCATCTGTTTGTTAGTATAAGTTCTTTATCACTTCTCCTTCAAAACTACATTGAGGATTGCCATGAAACTTTACACAGACATTCATATCGTGGTATACTTGGTCCTGAATGAAAATGGTGCTCAGACATCCAGTATGGCCACTAAAATTTCCATCTTGAAAATGTTGTTTTTATGCCTACTGAATGGATAGTGATTTATCAACAACATGTGGGTTTCACTAAAAGACTTATTTTGATATCTAGTTGGTTCTGAATGAAACTGGTGCTGATATAGATGTCCATTATGGCCTTCATGGCAGCCATCTTGAAAAAAATTGTATTCTTACACCTAAGTAAAAAGTTGTATCAGTATGGAGTTTTCGCCCCCAAAGACTTTGTATGATTTTAGTCTTAAAGGAAAATGATGGTGGTTAGACTTTCAGTATCATCGTCACAGTGACTTTCTTCACAATCTTGTTATTCTTTCTGAATGGAAAGACATTACATCAACATGAGGTTTTCAGTAAAGGATTTGTTATTTCGTCTTATTAGTCATAGTCGTGATGTATGATATGGCCCCCACATCGACTATATTTATCATCTTGTTGCTACTCCTCCTATCGACATTGGGTTTTCTCCACAAGACTTCATTCATATTATGTCTAGTTGCTAATCTGACCTCCACCTATGGCGACCACAGTAGCCATCTTTAAAATAGCATTATCGCTACTCCTTCTAAACGGAATGTCATATTGACATGACATTTCACTTGCTTGATCAAATGAAAATTGTGCAGATCTGGCATCTAATATAACCACCATGGCACTCAAATTCAAAATTATTATCGCTACTTACCCTAACTTGAAAGTCTTGCTGACATGGAGGGGCATCATGTGGTCATCTGGTCTAATGCTCCAGTAGCTTCCCTGTTTTCGTGTTTCTTCCCAGATTCTTCCTCCATCATATACACTAGCCACCATGCATAGCCTATCATGAACTGAAAAATGGAAATGAACACTATATAAAAATATGTCAACATAAGTTTTCACCAGATGACATGGTGTCTATTTGGTCCTACATGAAAATGAAGCTGATCTGTCATCAAGTATGACCAGTATGGTGGCATCTTGAAAATCTTGTTACCATTACTGAATGGATGATTATATTCACATAATCCCCAAAAGCTTGTGCTAGTTGGTACCAAATGAAACTGGTTCTGATTTTACAGCCAATATAGCAGTGGACCATTTAGAAATCAAATTATTGCTTATTGGTTTTGATGCTCAGCAGTTAGAAAGAAGTGGTCTTATCCTGAATTCCTAAAAATTCTTTTTAATCATTGAAGCATCAGCTCCTTTGAGAAACTTTGTTCAGCTTTGCAGTTTGCATATATATATATATATAAAACACATTTTTGGACTGATAGGCATTTGCCCCATTAGAGGCAGTTGCAAGCAATCCCACATATATTCACCTCCCCCTTTCATCTTACCTTAAACTGATACATATCCATATTTTGTCTTTAATTTATGTAGTTACACTTTTAAGTCTTTTTGTATCTCAGAAATTACCCAATATGCCTAAAATCAGACATGATCCATTTCTCTTTCTATAAATTTAGCTAGAAATGCAGACATCATCTGCATATCACTGTGATGTACTAGATGATATTGTACTGCAGTGATAGTCTGCATGTAAACTATTTTTACAGCAGAACCATTTAAGTCAAAGCAGTGGAATTATTTGCTGTCACAATCAGACTTACTACTCCCTGTTTGGAGTATGCAATATTACAAAGTCAATGTTGTCAGCATACATAATTACTTAAATAGGAAATATTTTTTTTCATTTGTCTTTCTGAAAATGTCCTTACAATTTGTTGGGGATACCTTTTTACCCATGAAATCAAATGGTCTACTTCAAGCTTAATTGAGGCAGGAAACTAATTAAGTTACATTGTACCATTTACTTAAACCCCATGTCAGTCTCTCGCCTGTTGCAGAGTATAAGATAAAAGTCAGTACAAGTTGGAGTGAAAATCCAAACATGAATGTATGATTCTAATGTCAGTCTTGGGGTATTTTATAGTCTATCAAAAAAAATCAGCCCTCGCTATTACTCTTACAAATTTCATTCTGTGAAAAGGTTTTGTTTTTCAGTCATTCTGAGACTTGGGGCTTCAACCAGTTTACCTTTTATTTATAGTCTTCCAAACTGTGTACATATATTTTTCAGCATTGTCCAGAAAATTTGCTTTTTGAAAATTATTTTTGATGACGAGACCAAGTTTTGTGAGTTTTATTTTGAAATGATTGATATATTTTCATATCATTTTATGGGGTGTGATTTCTAGATTAAATTGGAAAGTGTGGTACATTTGTATGAATTCTTTAAAGTTATGAGACCAGTTCTGTCAGATTTTCAAACTGAAAAAGTTTAAAAAAATGCATCTTCCAAGTGTAGTTATGGAAATTATTGTAGTCATCATTGTTAATTTTGTATACATTTGTTTCCAGCAAAGTCATTATTTGAAAAATATTGAAAATGTACTTTGTTTCTGTCTAAAACTTGGACCATTTTCTGTTTTTCCTGAATTATGTTGTCTTCTAGCATAACACAGCATAAATATATAAAGCACTGTTTAAACTAACATGATAAATAAGTTAAAATATTGATATCAAAATTTATTTTCTACACATAATTTTATGCTTTTTAAAGGTAAAATAGGTGCTGACTTTGGAAACTGAACAATGTACCTTTTCACTGTTTCAGTACACCAGTCTTGAAATCAATTAATGATGCTGATTATACATTTAACATACAAGAAATAACTGAGCAGAGTATCCGTAGGCATATTCTCAATTGTCCATTCCATTATAAAAAAAATAATTCATTTTTATCTTTGGAATTAGATTTTCCATAATCTTTAGTGGCAGTTAACATGGAAACATTTGGGTTTTTTTAAAAACCAGTTGAGGGAATGGAAGAAAGAGCTTGTTTGCTTTTGAGTACAAGAAAAATGTGTGTGTGTGTGTGTATATATATATATATATATATATATATATATATATATATATATATATACACATACATACATACATATATATATATATATAGTTTTTAAACCGTTTTGGGGGGTTAACTTGCATGAAATAAATACCACCTGTTGATTTATAAGAGATGTGGAAAGTGAGAAAACTTGCAGTGTGTGTCAAGTTCAGTCAACAAATTGTATTTAACTTACAACTAGAGATAAAAACCCTCACAAATTCCACATGTATGCTTGTACTTTGACACTAATTTTCCTGCCTCCCAGTTGCTTTCACAATCACCAAACCTTCAGTGTCATTTAATTGTCTGTGTGAAATATACCAGATATAATTACCAAGTCTTGTGGTTCTTTCCTAGTTTGGACTTAATCCTAGACTTTTGGTTGAACATGAAGAACACAAAATCACTCTTTGGTTACTGTAAACTAATATGTAGGCTAGCTAACACTTTCCTCACTTTTTGTTTTTAAAAAATTAAAATTAACTTTATTTCAACAGTATATGCCTCCATCCCATATTACAAAATTCTGCTTATGATATGCTCAGTTGGAATGCCACATTTTAGTTAATATGGTGAGATTTAAATTCTTGATATACTTATTTCCGAATAAAAGAGCCTCTCCCCTTGCAAACGATCTGTACAAGTAGTGTTTTAAATTTTAGGGTCATACATCACTGCAAGACATAAGCATATGATTTTAATAGAACACAATATCTCAGTTTCTTTTATTCTTTTAGTTACTTGTAACAAATAGGAATTCAAATGTGTAGTTCTTAGCTTTACTATATCGTAGACCAAAAGAGTTTATAGGATGGACCAATGTCCATCATTCATCCATCTATTGGCACAAGTTTGTTATCGTTACTCCTCCTAAACTGCTTGGATAATTGCAATGCTGTACTTGTTAAATAAGGCTGTGATTTTTACTCCAATTCCATGCTTGATGTGAACATTTTCACATAATCAAATTGTAATGTACAGTATTATTGGATATTAAATAGGTAATGTGATAAATGGATGAATATGTAATTAACAGTACGAATTTGTTCAATGATTTTAGGACTTCGATGAATTGTGTTTGGTCAGATGCATATTTGTAATGAGTTTTAACTCTCGTAATAATGGGCATTGAATTGTATGTGAGGATCTTAGAAGAAGATATAACTATCATTTTTCTTCGTTACCCTGACCTCTGTAGCTGAGTGTGTGTACAAAATAATTACAGAACTGCACTATTGAATCTAATGATATGGGCAAGGACTATATATATGCATAGAAGAAATAATTAAAATTTGGGCCTTTTTGTAAAATTTCAGGTCTGGGTTTAATTTTTTCACAATATTATACTGAATAAGTATGTACTGCATACTGTGCAATGCCTGCAATCAACTTATATACTCACCTATAAGTCAAGTCAAACTGCAAACAACAGAGATCCTGATCTGCTTGCACATTTTGTGACAGCAGATCTGGGTCTGTGTGGTTTGCAGTTGGGCTCGACTTACAAGTGAGTATATATGGTATATCAAGAGTATTAAAATTTTTGCCCACAAAATGTTAGTACCAGAAGTTGTGAGGTCTAAGGGGTATGGGTCCAAATCTAATAGTCAAGGATTTGAATTAAGTATTGTTCCCAGCATTGATTCTCCTGTTGCATCATCCTTATAATATTGCACTTTATATGGTCAGATCTTTATTTGTACATTTTGAAATACTTGTATGTTATAGCATGAAAGCATGTCTTTGATAGACATTGCTGTACTGAGTAATGCTCTCATGCTGTTATTTAATGCATAGAGAAATGTTTATCTTTTATCTTCTTGCTTGTTGTCACTTCTAAAGAAAATTGTTGTACAATTTTTAATGCACTTGTAACTTTTTATGTTAATGACTGTGCTTTAGTTGATTGCATGCTTCATTGCCTCTATATCTAATTATAGTTTTGTGTAAGTAATGTTAACTTTCCAGCATAAGGGAATTAAATCTTACTTGGCTCACTTATTTTCTCCACACTGCATATTCATATAAATATCTTCATGTGTGCATATTGATCTGTAATAGATTTGATCTATTTTATATTTGTACATATTCAGTGAAACTAAGTAGAACCAGCTGCTATGTGACCCAGCTTTCTCTAGTCACATATATTGGCCCAAAGAAATCTGTTCGAATACAGATGAAGCCTCTTTAGACTGACCACCTGAATGAAACAGCCATAACTTTTGAACCTCTATCAATGCCATGTTAAAGTTGTAATGAGCATGTGAGATGCAAAGCCAACATCACAAAAGTTATTTGTTCCAATTATCAGATAATGTTGGTGTGAACTCTTAAGGAATAATTTCCTGTCCTTCGAATTCCCATTCCAAGTTAATGTGGGTGGGGATCTCACCAGAAATCTCTAAAAATAAGCACAGAATTCTGATTTATGAAATTTGTAATTATTGATCAAAGGACTTGTACATACATGTAAATCGGGATTGAATCAGGAGCTTTCTGTTTTATTATAGATAGGAAATTTAGCAAAGAAGATAATAAACTATTTTGAAAACTAGTCATGTTCATCTTTTGTTTCAACTCCTACTCTTAATTGTTATTCTTGCATTACTTTCTTATCAGCTTTCAGCTTGATGTGATGGGGTTCTTGATATTGCCATCAAATGGAGCACGTCAAATTTATTTAAGAATATAAACTTTATTTATTGATAGATATTTTTTCATTCTTAAGTTATGTGCTCATGTATATGCTATTCTCTTGATCAGCTTGTATAAGAATTACAGTTGGCTATTGCTTCTTCTCCTAAACCATGGGTAGGATGGTAAGGAAACTTGACACATTCATATTGAGCTCATGGTGTGCCTGAATGAAAATAGTCAGTATGGTTGTCGATAATGCCATCTTAAAGTCCTTGTTATTACTATTTCTCCTACACTGCTTGGAAGACAATAATGGAACTTGACGTGTGGTGGCCCCTTTTTTTTAGGTCTACCACATACGTTTGCTTATGAGTCCAACAGCCAACAAAAGAGACCCTGATCTGCAATCATAATGTGCTGGCAGATCACGTCTATATTGTTTGTTCAAATGATTACTCCCATCTGAACCTCATTATAACCACCATGGCTGCAACCTTACATCTGTTAAGCTACACTTTTGAAACTGCTAGTCATGAAACTTGATATGCACAGGTCATGAGATTTCATTTTATATCAATGAAAATGATGCCCCTCCAGCATTTAATTTGGTTACCGTGGAGGCCATCTTGAGAATCGTGTTACTGCTACTACTGCTAAATGGCCAGGGATTATGGTCACAAAACTAAAAAAGGACATTTTTAGCACACCACAACAGAGTAGAGGTTAGTAATTTTACTACCTGAAGGAGCCATGTCTGCATTGACATCTGCACAGATTAAAGCATATACATATGTACATCCTAACTGAATGTCAACATTTCTTTCATCCCAAGTCCTAAGCAACAGCTTTGCATCACATTTTCCCCAGGGGATGAGAGAAATTTGTACATAGTAGTTTACATTTTTAGTAAAGTTTTTAAATTTAGCTTGGATTTTTTCACAATGTACAATTTTATACATGAAATCATAAAATATGAAGGGACACACCTTGGGTCTTATTTCAATTTTGTAGTTTCAGTTTATTTCTCAAGGTCTGTTCATGATTAATCAACAGACTATATGATTGTATATATCGCAGTAACACACCCTTCCCAGAAAGGAAGGTCACAGTGACCAGCATCTTGGGGTATACGGGCTCTTGGTAGAGATAGTACCTTTGTTGTCTGGCAGCTGAATTCTCGGAGTGGACAGACGTACTGGTCCACCGCTTCAGCTGGCAGGTTAAACGACATCGAGGGAGTGATGTTAACACTTCATCACTAGGCTATGAACTTCTACAGGGGAGTCACTGGCTATGGTGGAAGGTCTCTACAGATCAACGGTCAAGTGTTTGGGACCAGGGAACACCATATGTATTAGTGGATTGTGGCTGTGGCCAACCAGCTATGGTATGAAATAGCAGGAAAGGCAGACTTCTTCAACCATGTTTGGCCATCTGCCTAGGAGAGAAAAACTCTGATATAAAGCCTATGGCCTGAGGACTTCGCTGGCTTGCTGAGCCATGGCAGATGAACCCCAGCTTTAAAGGATGGGGCCAGTTTGCGCAGACTGCTCTCCACCAAAAAGCTCCATTGTGCAGGCATGAAGGCAGTGTCTACTGTTTATGTTTGACTCTATCAAGCCCTGCAGTGATGGGAAAGGGGCGAAAACGGCAGGTGAAAGATGTTACTTGAAGCCGCAGTCCCAATCCTACATGCAGGCGACTCAGGCCTTTGGCCGTATGGTGTTGATCTGGAAACGACACTATCACCAGGCAGCAGCCTGAGTGACCAAGCAGCCTTATCTAGGGACAACACTGCTTGCTCCACATGGAGAGGGGCCTAGAAAAGATGGTCTAACCAAAGCTCGTTTCTATACACACCACCCCACCCCCCGCAGTTGGCCTGGTGCAGCCAACGAGCATCTTCCAACGCAGTCAAAAGATAACAGAAACAACAACGCATGCCCCACCTGCATCAAATCATGGGAAAAGACTAAAACTGGCTTGTTGGAACATCAGAACAATGCTAGACTCAACAGACCAGAACGATGCTCTGCCTTAATTGCACACGAACTCTCTCGCCTTTGTGTTGACATTGCTGCACTTTGCGAAGTCCGCCTTTCAGAGGAGAGAAGTCAGAGAACTCGGCGCTGGATACACCCTCTACTGGTCAGGAAAACACAGACTGAAAAACGACTTTCAGGAGTCGATTTCATGGTCAAGTACTCAATCACCACCAAGTTAACAACCCCCCCCCCCCACTGGTCATACCGACCGCATCATGGCCATGATGTTCCCGTTAGGGAACCAACAACACGCCACACTCTTCAGTGTATATGATCCAACACTCCAGGCAGATCCTTCTGAAAAGGATAAATTCTACGCTGACCTGCGTAGACTTCTCAAGAGCGTCCGAATAATCATCCTCGGAGATTTCAATGCCAGAGTGGGTCGAGACTCAGAAGCCTGGAAAGCCGTTCTTGGGAAACATGGCGTGGGTGGCTGTAATGACAATGGGCTCTTGCTTCTTGAATTTTGTGCAGAATTACAGCTCACCATCACAAACAGTATTCCAGCAGAAAGACGGCCTGAAAACCACCTGAATGCATCCTAGATCAAAACACTGAGACCTTATCGATTACATCATAGTACGCCAGAGGGACTTAAACGACGTCCTTCATACCAGAGTGATGCGCAGTGCAGAGTGCCACACAGATCATCGTCTTGTCCGATGCAAGCTCGACTTCCACTTCAAGCTCAGTCCCAGACAACAAGGAGGTCCCCCGTAAAGGAAGCTCCAGATCAAAAACCTTTTGTGTGCAGATGTCAAGGCAGATTTTCAAAAGAGCCTGCAGTCTAGACTTCAAGAACGTAATTTTCCGCCAGATCTACCACCGGAAAAGATATGGATTCACATCAAGGCTGCATTCTGCAAACCTCAGAAGAAATCCTTGGATTCACCACTAAGAAAAACAGAGAGTGGTTTGAAGAAAGCAACAAAGAAATCCAAGAACTGCTTGCCAAAAAGATATCAGCGTACCAAGCCCACTTCGCTCAACCATACTGTGCACAGAAGAAAGCAACCTTCCACCTTATTTTCAGCTCCCTCCATTGCAGTCTCCGAGACATACGAAATGAATGGTGGACAAAGCTTGCACAATGAACCCAGCTGTACACTGACACTGGTGACTACAAAGAGTTTCTATGAAGCGTTGAAATCAGCATATGGTCCTTCCTTCCAAATACAGAGCCCCCTACGGAGTGCAGATGGCCAAGAGCTACTCACTGATAGGGAATCTATCCTGAACCGCTGGTCAGAGCACTTACACACCCTCTTCAGCACTAGCCGTATAGTCCATGAGGCAGCTATTGATCGCATCCCACAATAGCCACCAAAGATGGAACTCGATGAGGCACCCACACTGCAAGAGACTGTAAAAGCCACAAAACAGCTGAGGACTGCAGAAAAAGATGGTATCCCACCAGATATATGGAAGAGAGGAGGCCCAGTATTGCACACCAAAATACACGAGTTCTTCGTTTGCTGATGGGAGCGAGGGAAACATCTACAAGACCTCCGAGATGCGGGGGTGGGAGTCTGACTACTCAAACTACCGTGGGATAACTCTGCTCTCCATTACAGGCAAAATTCTTGCTAGAGTGTTGCTGTACATGCTGGTGCCCACCATTGCAGAAGAACATGCTCCAGAAAGACAATGTGGCTTCAGAGCCAATAGGGGCACAAATGACATGGTGTTCGTCCTGAGACAGATTCAGGAGAACGTCGAGAACAAAACAATGGACTGTACATCACATTTGTGGACCTGATGAAGGCATTTTACAGGGTGAGCAGAGCTGGACTGTGGAAAATCCATGAAAAGCTCGGTTGGCCTCCAAAGTTCCTTAACATGGTCATCCAACTACATGAAGACCATCTTGATAAGGTCAGAAACAATAACGACCTGTCACAGGCCTTCTCCCATTGTAAATGGCGTGAAACAGGGCTGCGTTTTAGCGCCCACACTGTTCTTAATCTTCTTCAGCATGATGCTCCAAAAAGCAACAGAAGACCTTGATGACAAAGATGGCATCTATATCCGATTTCGTACTGATGGCAACCTATTCAACTTAAGGCGACTTCAGGCCCACACCATGACCTTGGAAAAACTGATTAGAGAACGTCTCTTAGCAGACGACGCCACCATTGTTGCCCACACGAAAGCCGCCTTGCATCGCGTAACATCCTGGTTTGCAGAAGCTTGCCAGCTCTTTGGACTTGAGGTCAGCCTAAAGAAAACTGAGATAATTCACCAGCCTGCTCCCAAGGAAGAGTACCGGCCACCAAGCATCTTCATTGACCAGCTGAATGCAGTCCACCAGTTCACCTACTTGGGCTGTGTGATATCCTCTGATGCCAAGCTCGACAAAGAAATAGACAACAGACTGGCCAAGGCAAACATCGCCTTCGGCAGACTCTATAAATGGGTGTGGTACAATGCCAGTCTCAATAGAGATACAAACATCAGCGTCTACTGAGCTGTCGTACTGACCACCCTCATATATGGAGCCGAATCTTGGGTCACCTACAGCCGCCACCTCAGTCTTCTTGAACGCTTCCATCAGTACTGACTCCGCACCATCCTCAACATCCACTGGAGTGACTTCATCAACAACACTGAAATCCTCAACCAAGCAGGGATCACCAGCAGGCCACGCTCATGAAGACAGAGCTACGCTGGGCAGGGCACGTGCCCAGGATGGAAGATCATCACCTGACAAAGATTGCACTGTATGGTGAGCTGTTCACTAGCCACCATGATAGAGGGGCACCTCGAAAAAGATATAAAGACTCCTTGAAAAAGACGCTCACCACCAGTGGCATCGACCTCCCCCAATGGGCATTACAAGCTGCTGACCGTGAAAGATGACGACGTACAGTTCACCGGGCCACTGCCACCTTTGAACAAAACAGACGGGCCAGCTTGGAGGAAAAAAGATGGCGAAGAAACAACCGGGAACCATCGGCAGCACCTACCTCAACCCAGACATTCCTCTGCAGCCTCTGTGGACGGACGTGCCTGTCACGTATTGGGGTCGTCAGTCATCAGCACGCGTGCAATAGACGTGGACATCCCCCTTCCTAAATCTTTGCAAGCAAAGTCAAGCCAACTATATATATATATATATATATATATATATATATATATATACTATTATTTAAGGTGGGTCGTGGGCAGTTTTGTCGTCCTCAGACGGTTTCGTGGGCAGATAAAAGTTCGTGGGCAGATTTCCATCTGCCCACGAAGCACGTCGTCCTTTTCTGCACTCTTGCCACAAATATCAATAAAATAAATGCATATTTACGCTGCTGAATGTTAAATATTCGATAAATATTCATCTGCAAAATAAATAATTGCCTTTTTACCTATTTATTTCCATTTTTTCATTAATGAATTGAATTGAATAGCACAACTTGAGTTACCTCCCATTATGTACTAGTATATATTGCACCTTAAAAATAGATTGACCCGGAAGTAGTATGTTTCAAATTTACTGCCCATGATGACAGGGGGTCGTTACAAAGAAAATCAAGGGATGGGGTTCTAACCTGTAACAATATAATATGTTAATAGTGTTACAGGTTAGAACCCAAATCTGTTGATTTTCTTTGTAACGAGCCACTATGCCCGTGATTATTATTGTGAGAGATCAAAACTGCCCGGGAACCAGGATGTGGAGTGAATAATCTGCCAATGTCGCCAACAAGCACCATACATATATACTATTTATTTTGATATCTAAGAAGTTTTCAATAATGCTAATTAGTAACATTATAATGAGTGAGCTGTTATATGTCTTTCGAAATACCTCTATTCACTATTGCTGGTCTTGAGCCCAAACTAAGAGGATTGTGGCTGTCATTAGAAATACAAGTGATACCATTTATTTAAATACAGGCTTAGTAAGTTCATAACTTCACTTAAGTTCATATTATATGCTGCTGCATTTTCTTCTCTCAGTCTACCATTAACAACGACAACAAAAGAAAAATGGTGTTTACTCAGAATTTGTTCCTATATTTATCAAAAAATTTGTTTTGGAACAGATATTTTGTTGGAAAAGCTGAAAGAATAAAATTGGGGGAAAATCATGATGGTATAATAATACAATTGTTTACTTATAATAAAAGAATACTGGATTTAGTGTACAACATCCTTGCAATAATTAAATGGCATTGTGAATATGCAGAACCCCAATTCTTTAATGTACATGTACTGTTTAAGGTACAAAACTGTTTTGCATACTTCATAACTTATTTCTCTAATAGTGCAAATAATAGGAGACAGAAGACATTTAGAAAGAATTAATTTGTCAAAATAAGTTAAATATCAAGATTAGTTTAATGGACGTTTGAAAATTTACTATTAAAGTAAAATTGCCTTTTTTTGAGAGAAAAATCCTAATAGTAATACACGTAATTTTATTTAAATTAGCAGTAATGTAGAGGATGCTGATTTATTTATGAAATATACCATAAACGTGTGTTTCATGTTCATTACTCCAAAGTAAAATACCCAAGAACCACCTCAGAAAATCAGTAATGACATATTCACGTAAAACACAAAACACAATTCTAAAAAAGTGATGGAGATGCAGTTATCAGCTGTGAGTCACATAGCTAACACATGTTGAGTAGCAGACTGGATGATTGGTATGGAACGAATTGTATTTGCCTTGTCAGAATAGTTGGTAAAGATTTTAAGAGGACTTCCTGGTTGGAAAAAAGTGAATTGGAGAAATGTATTATTTTTTTCATCGTATGTGTCCTTGTTTCACTTCATTAATAATAATGATATGACTTTTGACAAATCTTTTTGTCCGAGTGACTCAATGCTGATAAGTGTAAAAAAATGTCGAGGCTGCGACAGATGTGTCCTCTGTAGAAATGGGTGTTTATTAAACTAGGTCAAAATTAGGTAGTGTAAAAATAGGAAGTGGAACAATACACAATATGGAAAACGCTCGCTGTGGAAGACATTGGGCGGACATACAGACACATCAAGATGTATTTAATAAGATTCATACACATATTATATACTGTTGTATAGCTCTCCTTGTATGCTTCAGATTTATACTAT
The DNA here is from genome assembly GCA_028554795.2 of Sinohyriopsis cumingii. Lineage (NCBI taxonomy): Eukaryota > Metazoa > Mollusca > Bivalvia > Unionida > Unionidae > Sinohyriopsis > Sinohyriopsis cumingii. Next base: position 10,895,582 of record CM068836.1, read on the forward strand.
AAACATTGAAGTTTGTGATGCCGAGACAAACGGCAATGGAAGATGCACGTATCAAGGTTATGAAGATTGTTAAATTCACAAGCGATACAGAGTCAAATATACCAAAACTTTCATATTGCATTTTCTTACATTTCTACTATCACAGATCGATTTAGACTGATGCGAAACCTATCAATTTATATCAAATTTGTCAAAATCGGGGTTTATTTACTATTGTTATGAGTTATTCACCTGTATGGAAAACGATCGTATAGGAAGACATTAGGCGAAATGACAGACAAAGGAAGATATACTTAATAAGATACATACACATACTATTTACAGTTGTACGGCTTTAATTATATGCTTTAGATATATAGCAATAGCATCGAAATATGTAGTACGATCGCAAAACGGCAATGGTAGATTCACGTAGCAAGGATATGCAGATCGGTAAAGTCGCACCCGATATTCAGTAAAAAGAACAAAACCTTCTATTTTGCATTTTCACACATGTCTATTGGCACAGATCGATTTAGTATGATTAGAAACATATCAATTAAAATCAAATTTGTCATCTGATATCAAATGTGTCAAAACCGTTGTTTTTGCGATTGTTATGACTTATTCGCCCATATGAAAAACTTTCGTATAGGTCGGATCTAGGCGCACGGACAGACAAATAAAGACGTGCTTATTAAGATATATACACACATTTTATAATATTGTATAGTTTTAATTCTATACTTCAGATCTCTAATATTAGCATCGAAGTATGTGCTACAATCACAAAACGGGAAGGGTGTATTAAAGTAGCAAGCATATGAAGATCGGTAAAGTCGCACCCGATATTCCGTAAAAAGTGGAACTTTTTTATTTTGTATTTTCACACACGTCTATTGGCACAAATCGATTTAGGCAGATGAGAACCTATATATTAATATGAAATTTGTCAAAAGCTGTGTTTGTTTACTATTGGTATAAATTATTCACCTATATGGAAACCGTTCGGATAGGAAGGCATCGGGTGCACAAACAGACATATGAAACCGTACTTAATAAGATACATACACATATTATTTAATGTTGTACATCTTAAATTATATGCTTCAAATCTATAGTATTAGCATCCAAGTATGTGCTACTATCGCAAAACGGGAAGGGTAGATGCACATATCAAGGATATGAAGATCGGTAAAGTCGCAAGCAATAATGAGTCATAAATACCAACTTTTTTGTTATTAATTTTCTCGACTTTTTTTGGCACAGATCGATTTAAACTGATGAGAAACCTATACATTGATATTATATATGTCGAAATATATGGTTGTTTAAGATTGGTACAACTAATTTACCTATATGGAAAATCTTTGTGTTGGAAGGTATTTGGCGCACGGAAAGACAAATGAAGACGTACTTAATAATATATGTAAACATGTTATATGCTGTTGTTTAGCTTTAATTTTATGCTTGAAATCAGTAGTATTAGCATCGAAGTATGTTGTAACCCCCCTCCCCTTAGTACGCTACTGCAAGCAGACTTTGTTAAATGCTAAGAGACACTAATTGCTCGAAAATTATAATTTAAAAAATATTTATGTATTTATGGACTCGTATATTATAACCTTATAATGCGCCTTCATTTTCCATCAGGTAGGTCTCCAGGTCGAGTTGTCATGAAAAACAGGAACCAGTATCGTACATTCTTTACTAAGCGACTTCTCCGATGGTGCAATGTGTCTATAGAGCGTCCGCCTCGGATGCGAGGGGTCGCGTATTCAAACCCCGGCCGAATCATACTAAAGACATAAAAATGGTACTAGCAGCTGCCTCTTTTGGTGCCGATCATTAAGAGGTTAGTGTTCGGATTAGTCAGCCTGGTGTCAGGATAGTGTGACTGGGTGGGACAAGTTTGTCTTATGTCCGCTAAAATGCAAAAGCCTACTGAACCAAGTCGAACAGGTTACGTATTATACAACTTATTTTCGAGGTTTCAGCGCCCCCCCCCCCCTTAAATGCGTACATATATTATCAGTATACCTCCATGCTCAAGCCTATGCATTTGGGTTACCCCCACCCCACCCTTCTATGCGTACATACTAAATGGACGGCCCCTAACCATTCATGAGATGGTATTGATTCAAATTTACGAGTGCGATTGTGATGTACGCATTTCCCTACACAAACACGGGATGGTATTATTCAACCGTACATGTCCACAAAACTATATATATTTATAGATATATGTATACAACCATGGTACATCAATTAGGTATCTAATTACATAATGACAGTGTAGTGGTTAGCAAATTTGAGAAATATACTTTTTTATTCAGACACCATGCCAAAAGGAAAGAACTAACTTACAGTTTACGCTGAACTAAATTAAATTTACTATTTTTGTTTCCAGCATGGTCGGAATATGTTTACATGTTTCATATTAGGAAACAATTTGCATTATGGCTAAGTATATCTAAGAAGGAAATAAGATGTTCTTACAAACTCTTATTTTGTTGGTGTATTGGTTACCTCTCAACATATGAACCATTCTTTGCCATCTCACGATTATAATCCGTATGTACTTAAGCGTTGTCTCATTTGTAGTGTTAATTTTTAAATGTATACTTTGCTTGTAAAATGATCCCACTTTATATAAATGTACAAACACCGCAATCGTGATGTGCTTACAGGAATACATTCTTCTGAGTTCTACTGAAGTCAGTTATTCAGTATAATTTGTAAAACGATATGGACTGATTGATAAAAGTGACTGTTTTCTTTACTTTGGTTTGTCGCAATATTTTTCTAACACAGTACTAATATACACTGGTCACACATGACGCCCCAAAGAAGCAGTTGTAGTTAATTCTTTTTTACCTGTAGTAATGGGATTTTTACAATATATGGCTGTGGCAGATGTACGTCGATTATCAGACAATGGTCGGCTTTTGCACTATTCGCTTATTTCCCTACTTCGAGTGCGGACTGATTGACCGTTAAGCAAAATCTCAATTAATCTCTGCGATTTATGTGCAACGTACGATATTGTCCCCAGTGTTTATTTAATTCCATCATCGTTTAACAAAACTTCTTTTCTTATCCTCTCTAAATCAACTTTTGTTGACCAAAGACAATACATTTTATAAGCAAGGCAGAACGCAAAATCACATTACCCATCCACGAGTACAATGAAAATATGTAAACAAAAATAGTTAATAAAATTCCAAGGTATGTATAATATTGTAATATATTTTGGAGTATGCGCATTTGTTTACCGCTCTCCATTTTAAGGATTCCTTATATACTTGCTTGAATATGGGAAGTCGGTGCTGGGATTATAGTCTTTAGACCAAAATAATTAGCCAATTACTAGGGGCAAACGTTACGGAGTGAAGTGTAAGTGAGTTTCAAGATGACATGGTTTACTTTTGGTGAATTCAGGTAAAAGCCGCATGAGTATCCCTGTCACTCAGTAGTCCCTATTCAAATCTAATTGCGTGAATTGATCGTGTGACTCCAGGTGCAGTATTTATGACTGGAGATTGGTAAATTATACAATGGAATCAACAGAAAAGGACTGTTCCGCCGTCGGCGGGCGCCATTTATTGTTGCTGTGGTGGTAAATATGTTACAAAGTTACAGGCGAAATGAAGCTAAAAATCATGATTTAAAAGGCCTAAGGTGGCGTAGTAAAAACGGTTCCCTGTATTAGGTTGTTGAGTTGTATAGTTTCACGGCGTGAAATACTGGCGGTAAGTTACGGAAAGTTAACGAAGAGAAGCTTTGCAGTTGTGACATTGACATACAATTGGAAGTTGGGATTTGTGGTCATGTATTAATTAGAGTAACATTACTGATAGATTGGACGCGTTGGACTTTCCAGTTTGCAGAAGTAGTTGTACAGGATTCCTTTGAATCGGGGAAACCTATGACTCGTAGCGGGATTCGCGCAAGGGCTTGACATCGCTCGGTCAAGAAACCCATTTGGTTGATACAATATTTCTTGCGTGAGCATAATGCAAATGTGTATATTGGCTTGCACTGTTTGCAGCTATGATGTACGATGTTAAGATCTCAGTCGGTCAGGATATTCTTTAACAACGGTATCTTTTATCCTAACACGTCTTTCAATACGGTACCATTTACCCCTTGCAATAAAGTATATCAGTTGGAGGTTGAGGATGAACTAATCGATATTGAATTTCTCTAAGTACTGTTTGGTCAATGTTCGGATCTCATTATCTTGTTATTGCAAAAAATATATATTGGTTATAATCAATTACACCTTTAGTTTTATGATTATTTAGACATTCTATATAAATCCAGCATGGTATCAGTTAATATTTCGACGATATTGTTATATGTGACCAGTACATTTGAACATGTATGATTATAAACAGTAAAATTAGGCATTTAAACTGTAGGAAAAAAAATTCTACTGAAAAATGTTTCATCAGCATAAAAAACTAAGGCTTGTCAAATCCGAGACTAGCAATATTTTATAGTACCTATATTTGCTCTTTTCAGGCCAAGTTCTCACGTAATGGCTTGTTTTAGTAGATTGCTTGTTTTTGTGTGGGGTTTTTTTTGGTGCTCCCACACAAAATGCGCATGCGCGGAATTTATTTTCCGTTGCCATGACGTATAAAAGTTACCGGCCATGCACCAACATTTTTCTTTATACATCAGATTTGCATAACATGATTAAAAGTAGTTATACTTGAACAAAAAGAACCAAAAAAAACCTATAAAGTGTACAGAAAAAATAATTTAATTTCTCGAAATAAAAGTATACATCACTGTTACTTAGATACGATTTTCCACCTATAGAGGACGCCAGCAGGAAATGACGTACATTTATCCCCACAAGACGAAGTACTGGGGGGGGGGGGGGGGCCGGCACCAGACAGACCCCCCCACCCCACTTTTCCCAAACATTATAGTGTTTTATGTGTATTTATCCACCCCCCCCATGTGTTGTATGTTTTATATTATGCAAAAGAATTTAGGTCAAAAAAATTTAATTCTCCTTTTTAACGGGGTATTTCTTTTAAAACCTAGTTTTATCTATAGGGTTGTTTTTCCGAATAGGTTTCTATCTTTCCATCACCTGACTTGAAATCCCTTCGCTATACTCTTGGTTGACCTTGGCTAGAGGTTGCCTATATCCCGTGTGTGCTATATATATATATGCTATAGTTTGTGTATGCTATATTTTGCTTCCATGTTGGGATAGCCTTTATTTTTTCCCAAATCTCCCCAGTAATCTTAGGACCTTATAATCGGATCAAGAAAAGGTTTATTTTTATTTATTTAATATATTTTTGAATTTTGGCTAAGTAACGGTGTATTATAATTTAATTAAGAAAAAAAAAACTTAATGTGTTCTGTGTGCAAATATATTGTGTCATTATTCACATATTGGATTTGTAAATTGAAATCCGCTGTACTCGAGTTGGAGTCCATACACTTTTTTATTTGCTTGTATTTCTCCCACCTAGAGTTAGGCCGTCTCAAATTATTTATTGGATTTCTGCCAAAATCTCTAAAAATGGTTGTTCTTCCCACACACACACACACACACACACACATACACACACACAGTGGGGATTTACCGTGCAGTGCGAGAGCTGCACATTTTGAGCAAATAGAATTAGAAGAGAGACTTATTAGATCCTTTGTTTTCGTGTATGTATGTAAAGTTTCCTATATGAGGTGTTTTTCCCGACTCTTTCATAGCCCCATGACGTCATTATCTCGTTCTTTTCCCATATAGTTTCTCTGTCCCGATAATTAGGATTTGTGATAGTTTACGTAATATAATTAAAGTCTATTTAATTGTTTAATTTTAATTGTAATGGATAATAAAAAGAAACTGAAGCTGTTTAGGAAAATTTATAAGAATCTAAAAGGGTGGCGGCTACAGCAGATTCCAATCCGGGGTGGGGGTATGAGGGCAAGGGTTCACTTTGTGATGGTCCCCTTTAAGGGGAGATTATCCATTGCCCCATCTCCCTCCCCTTCTTTTCACCCTTTGCAGCCCCGTCCCTCCCATTCACAAATCTTCCTAGAAGTTCTTTTTTCTAATTAATTTGAAAGGATTACAAAAAAATTTGCCTATTCATTTTTTTTATGTTTATGACTTGGTCACACGCCATCATGGTTTTAGTTATGTTATCTGTTATTTTTCCTATTAAAGTTTTGTTAAAGTTGCCGTCTTGATATAAAACTTGGTTTCTTCTGTATTTTTATTTCTTGGATATCTCCATAATTAATTGTATCCTGTCTTGTTTCCTAAACTCGCACTGTGCCATCGCATGATATTTTGTGAAGTTCGCACATTTGCACATGAGATAATTTACATGTATGCATATGTCGTGTAGATATCTGAATATCAAGCTTTGTATTTTTGGAGAGCCGATGTTGGTCCAGTACCTCTAAGGTCTGTCCCAATTAACCGAGATATTTCCTCCTCTACTTTATTTTTAATTTTAGAGGTTAAATTTTCCCTTATCCAATTATATGTTTCCTTAGTTTCAATTCCCCAAAGTTCCTCATGTTCCCTATATTTACATAAAAGTTCCTTTATACTTCTAAAGGTCCTTGTTGTTTCTAGTCTTTTTACCAGTTTATTATTTTTGTAGATGTCACTTATGTTTTTCATGCTAAAACCAAACCAGTAAATGTATAAAGCTTCCTAAGGGGTTTTGGGTTGGATATTTACTTCTTTTACATTATAAATTAAATACTAGAGAGGAGGCCTAACTCGAATCGGGAGAAACACAAATAAATAAAGAAAGAAAGTGCGGACCCTGACTCGAATACAGCCTACCTCATTTTGAAAATAGACTTTAATGTGAGAAACACCACACCATAGTCAATCACATAAAACAAAAGGTTTTATTTTAATTTCAAATGGTAGTATACCGTTCATCTCGCCGGAATTCTAAATTGCAAATTAATTCAAAAGCAACTAAATTTATACCAGGACAAACAAATAAATTTGAAAAGTCCATAGAAAAATATATATTAAGACAACAGAGACAAATTTGACATAGTATTGCTGTCCCTACACACAGACTATATAGCATACACACACCATAGCATTGATACACATAGCATACACGGAACATAGAAAATTCTTGACAAAGATCACTAAAAATCAAGGATATGAAATCTGAAAATGGGAATAAGACCCATGTTTCAGACTACTACCCTTTAGAAAACACTAGGACTAATTATAAACTAAAAGTTTGATCAAAATTCCTTTTTTAAACTTTAAACAAGCACACACATCTTGGGGTATACAAGAGTACATGAAAACACTTTATTTTTTGTGTGGTGGGGGTCATCTGTCTGGTGCCCCCCCCCCCCCATGATACTTTCGTAACTCATACCTGCGAAAGATTATCATTTGCACTCACATTGTATGTTCTTTAAAATAATGATTTTTTTTTTTATTTGCGAGATATCGTCGTATAGTTAACCTGGATACAATATAATCTTGGTCCGTTTGCACCTTGAAACTTATCATGCGTGAATGGCAGGCGCCTTCAAGCAATCTGGTGATATTTTCGTCTCTTTTGCGATATTTTTTTTATCTGACATTAGCGATACACACACAGTAAGGATGCATACGCATGCCGGCATCCGCTACATTTACGGAGTTCGTTGATATATTTTGTTCTGTAAATTTCGCATGATGAAAAAAGAAGGAATACATTATAACAATGCAAGGTTAGTTTCTTTTATTTTATTTTCAATCAAGTGTTTGTTTATTGTACCGTGCCGGGGCGGGGTGGGATGGGGGGGGGGGGCACAAATTCAACACAAAATTAGTTCCTTTCTTATCTGCATGGAATAATGGAGCAAATATGATTGACGATATTGACTGGTAATAATAAGCTTTCAATTTACGCGCGCACACACGAAGACAACTTGAAAAATAGAAACAAACAATAAAATTAACTGGTAACTTCGCACTTGCTCAAGGCTTTGTAGTTACAGTGGGGGGGGGGGTCTGTGCTATTATCTGGTTAGGCATGACTATTTCGCAGAAATACAAACAAATCTTTTGAGATGAGCATAAAATACAATTATTTCTTTTCCTCCATACATTTACGATGCTCTCAAAGGACCCACATATTTAGGTAAAAGTATGACCGTTACCAGGCGTTACCGAGTTGAAAATATGCCGAGTAAACTTACGAATTACGCCACGTACAATGTATAAACAACACTTGGCAACTTTTAATGATAAAAGATGGTGTTTTTATTTATTTACTTATTTATTTAGTTATCAGAACTCTTTCAGAATAACAATGTAACTGCCGATTATACAGCTCGCCTCTAAGAAGATTTTCGTAGTTTCCAACTGCCATGCATAAAATAAGTTTATGCCAAAGTGATCGTGACCTACAAAATGTTGGCCATTGTCACAGGGCATAAAATTCATAAAACAATAAAGAACATTCCTTTTTGTTCTACCAAAGCAGCGGAACCATAATGAGTTGATAAAACACAAGGATATTTGTTGTTATTTTGCAAACCATTGCTAATAAAATCAGCTTCAGAAACTATTATTATTGTCCGCCCTAGAGGAAAGATTTTACAAGGTGGAAATCACTGACTGTCAGTATCCCTGGAATGACAACCAGTATGACAACTATAACTAGTTTGTGCATCAGTAAATAATCTTGAGTAGCCACTGCACCTGAAATGCGTGCAGTCCATTCATCGAATACCTCCTATTCATTCATTGTATAATACACATTTTACTTACTAAGAATACCCTATCACAGTATAAATGTTTAGTCATAAATCGGGAAAGTTTACAACTGTATATGCATATTTATTTCTATTTTAACCGTACTGTCATAAAGGTACTTCTGTGGAGGCTAGTGTGTATATGTCATGATGAAAGCTTATGTCATTAATAGTTTTCTTTCTTTGCTCTTTACAAAAAATCAAAATAATAAGACTTTCGTTATCTTTTGTCAGATTTCATATTTTCTTGAGAATTTTTTTAAAAATGTATCTGGAAAGTAAACATAAAAAATACGATAATATAAAAAATGAAATTTGGGTCTCCATCTAAAGAATTTATATATTCTTAGTTACTACTCAGTAATTTTTAATTATTCATAAATGATTGTAAGATAAATTAGTTTTACAGTGTAAAAGTGCGAGTTTGCTCCATTTACAGAAGGGTTTACTTGCTATTCTCTTTGTATAATTCTCCCAGCTTTAAACTACAGATACAGAACATTACATAAGACAGCGAATTTCAGTCTTAACCTAAAGCTCGAGGCTGGAGAAGAGGTCACTAAATTACCGTTTCCATAGTTACACACTGGTCAGATAGAGCAGTCTCCCGCAGGTATCATTCCCTATAGATGAATTAGAGGCCAAGTAAACTGCCTTCATTTCATGAGCTATACTAGTGTAGTATAGATGAAATAAGTTTTAAATTGCAAAAGTTGTCTCTTTTGTAACCAAAGTGCAAATCAATAAAGAAATATAATGACATGTAAAATTATATGAACAGCAATGAAGGATCTTTTCACGAGAGTCGCAAAAGATTGAAACTATTTAACGAATTTCATAAATTTCATTTTAAATAAACTTAAATGTAAGATTATGTTATGTGTATCACATGACAGAAATGATATTCAATAAAAAGCATAAAAATAGGTTACATAATTGACTTTAAATTACATTCGTCATTACACCTTCAATTCATATGTCGTCATGCCGGCATTTGCTGAGTTACTGGGTGTTATTAAACGTATCATATAGTTACGTATGATACTGGAAAATATCATATGGGTATATTAATCTTAAGAGGAGCAACATTGGCTCAGTGGTTAGCGTCTCAGACCTGCGACCGAAAGGATGCAGGTTCAACCCCTGCCATCGGATCAAATCCTCGACCTTATTGGAAAATAATGAGATAACAAGTACATTCTACAAAGACATGGAACCTATTACCTCCACTGAAACGTACGAAATGATCATCTAAATTTGCAACAAGTGATCAGGAGAAGTGCGACCTGTTGAACTCGGAAGTTTGATATGTTACACGTTTAAAAAATTATGATAAACAGTTACCGCATTTTGAAGTTAGAAATGAAACTTTTATTTCTGCCATCATTATATATAAACAAGAAATTATAGATGTAGTAACTAGTCTTGACCTAAACAAAACCGCTGGAACCAATCCAATAAGTAATAAACTTGTACAAGTATAGTTGAAGAAATGTATGTTCCATTGCAAATACATTTAAATAAATCACTCCCAGCCAGCGTGTTCCTAACACAGTGCAAGCTAGCGTATGACATACCGATGTATAAGAAAGGAGATAAAACACTACCGTCTAAATGCAGACTAATTGTTGACTTCAGCTAAATTATATACACTATTCATAAGTCCAACCTTAGAATATACTTCTGGAGTCTGGGATAATTGTTCTATTGAAGATTCGGAAAGATCAGAATAAAGGGGGGAAAATCAGATGGAAGATGCACGGATCGTTCCAGATCTATACCCATTAATTCTTCTAGATAGTCTCTTTATGCGGAAACTGCTTGGTTTGCACAACGAAGGAAAAGGAAGAGATTATGCATTATGTATTCGATTATAAATACTCAAGTACCTAACTATTTAAACGAACTTCTTCCACAAAGGAGATATGAGGCATCTAATTATCGTCTACGTTACTCTCAAAGTATCACACCAATCTCAACCAAACTTTATATTTTCACACGAACTTTTACCATATACGATTCGTCTTTAGAACTCTCTGCCTGATGATATCCGAAATCCTCCAAATCTTTCTATTTTTAAGAAACGTTTCTCTAATTTAACTAACGGGTCATCACACAAGCAGAAAGACATCTTATTGTAGGTGAGTAGTCACGTCACTTTTCAATGATAAATCTAGACTTAACCAAGAAGTGTATTGAAAGGTAGAGCGAAAGAGCTGGGATCTTTGGCATTAGGTAAGGGGCAATAGACAAAGTGTTCAACTTCTTCATTATCATAAGCACATGCACACGTGAAAGAGTTAACTAAATTCACCATGTAAAGGTCGGATTTCAGGAGACTACCTGCTTGTCTAAGTTTAGTATGTAGGATATTAAGGTGACATTTGTCAGTAGCGTAATTTTAGCGTGATGACCCGTTAGTTGAATTAGAAAAACGTTTCTTAAAAACAGAAAGATTTGGAGGATGAGAAACCTATAAACTAATATCAAATGTGTTAACATCGGTGGTTCTTTACAATTGGCATGACTTATTTGGTTATATACAAACCATCAAAAAACGGCAAGGGTAGAAGCGGGTAGCAAAGATATGAAGATCGGTAAGTCGCAAGCAATACCGAGACAAAAAAGGCAACTTTCAAGGTAGCATTTTCACACATTTATATTGACACGGGTCGTTTTAGACTAATGAGAAACCAATGACTGGATATCAAATAGGTCCAAATCTTTGTAGCTTTTTTTACGATTAACATGACATATTTAGCCTTATAGAAAACGATCATGTTGCACGGATATAGGCGCACGGACAGAGAAATGAAGATGTACTTAATAAGATACATACACATAATTTTTACTGTTTTATTGCTTAAGTATATGCTTCATATCACTAGTATCAGCATCGAGGTATGTGATACCATCGCAAAACAGCAATACTAGAGGCACGTAACAAGGATATGAAGATTGGTAATGGTAAAGTCGCAAAGGATACTGGGTAAAATATATAAACTTTTCTAGGTTGCATTTTCACACATTTCTGTAGGCATAGATCAATTTAGACTGATGAGAAACCTACCAAATAATACCAGATTTGTCAAAATCTGTGTGTGCTTACGATTGGTATGACTTATTCGACTCTAAGATAAACGTTCGTGTTGTAAAGATCTAGGAGCACTAACATTCAAATGATTATCATCGAATTATATGGTACCATCTCAAAGCGGCAAGGGTAGAGGCACGTAGGTAGAATATAGAATATGATGATCCGTTGATGATCCGTAATATCGCAAGCGACACCAAGTAAAAAATATCAACTTTTTTACTTGCATTTTCACACATTTATATATTTCACAGATCAATTTAGACTGATGAGAAACCTATCAATTGATATCAAATTCGTCTAAATCGCGTTTTTAAAAAATTACTAATGTTATAACTTATTTGCCTATATGGAAAACGCTCATTGAGGAAGACATCGAGCGGACATACAGACACACAAAGATGTACTTTATAAGATGCATACACATATTATATATTGTTGTATAGCTTTCCTTATATGTTTGAGATCTATAACATTAAAATTGAAATATGTGGTACCGTGGCAAACTGCAATGGTAGAGGCACGTATAAGTCGCAACCGATATCGAGTCAAAAATACAAACTATTTTATTTTCATTTTCACACATTTCTGTTGGCACATATCGATTTAGACTGACGAGAAACCTAACAATTGATATCAAATTTTGCTAAATCGGTGTTTATTACTATTGTAATGACTTATTCACCTGTTTGTTAAACGATCGTATAGAAGACATTAGGAGAAAAGACAGACAAATGAAGACGTACTTAATAAGATACACACACATATTATTTACTGTTGTACAGCTTTAATTATATTCTTCAAATTTATAGTATTAGTATCGAAATATGTGGTACAATCGCAAAACGGCAATGGTAGTTTCACGTACCAAGGATATGAAGATCGGTAATGTCGCACCCGATATTCAGTAAAAAGAACAATCTTTTTTATTTTGCATTTTCACACATGTCTATTAGCAGAGATCGACTTAGAATCATGAGAAACGTATCAATTGATATCAAACTTGTCAACATCGTTGGTTGTTTGCGATTGGTATGACTTATTCGCCTATATGGAAAATATTCGGTTAGGAAGGCACTAAACGCAAGGACGTACAAATGAAGACGTACTTCATAAGACGCATACACATTATTTACCGTTGAACAGCTTTTATTATATGTGTCAGGTTTATAGAATTAGCATCGAAAAAATGTGATACGATCGCAAAACGGGAATGGCAGATGGACGTAGCAAGGATACGATGACCGGTAACGTTGCAAGCGATACTGAGTGAAAAATACCAACTTTTCTATTTTGCATTTTCACCCATTTATATTGGCACAGATCTATTTAGACTGATAAAAATTTATCAACTGATATCAAACGTGTCAAAATCGTTCTTTGCGATTGGTATGACTTATTCGCCCATATGGAAAACTTTCGTATAGGTCAGATGTAGGCACACGGAAAGACAGATAAAGACGTGCTTAATAAGATACACACACATATTTTATAATTATGTACAGCTTTAATTCTATGCTTCAGATCTATAGTATTAGCATGGACGTATGTGCTACCATCGCAGAACGGGAACGGTATATGAACGTAGCAAGGATATGAAGATCAGTAAAGTCGAACCCAATATTCAGTAAAAAGTACACTTTTTTGTATTCTGCATGTTCACACATGTCTGTTGGCACAGATCGAGTTTGACAGATGAGAAACCTATATATTAATATGAAATTTGTTAAAATCGGTGTTTATTTACTATTGGTATGACTTATTCGTGTATATCGAAACCGTTCGTAGAGGAAGGCATTGGGCGCACGAACATACATTATGAAGACGTACTTAATAAGAAGATACATAAACATATTATTTACTGTTGTACAGCTTTTAATTATATGCTTCAAATCTATAGTATTAGCATCCAAGTAGGTGCTACCATCCCTAAACGGGAAGGATGGAAGCATCAAGGATACGAAGATCGGTAAAATCGCAAGCGACAATGAGTCGCAAATAGCAACTTTTTTATTATTCATTTTCACACATTTTTTTTAATTATTTTTTTTTTTTTTTTTTTTTTTGCACAGATCGATTTAAACTGATGAGAAACCTATAAATTGATATCATATATGTCGAAATCGGTGGTTGTTTACGATTGGTACAACTTATTTACCTATATGGAACATGTTCGTGTAGGAAGGCATTTTGGCGCACGGAAAGACAAATGAAGACGTATTTAATAAGATATATAAACATGTTATGCTGTTGTTTAGTTTTAATTTTATGCTTCAAATCAGTAGTCAGCATCGAAGTATGTTGTAAACTCCCCCTCCCCTTAGTATGCAACTGCAAGCACACTTTGTCAAATGCTAAAAGGCACTAACTTTCTTGAAAATTATAATAATCAAAAAAAATTCCGGATTCGTATATTATAACGTTATAATGCGCTTTCATTTTCCGTCAGGTGGGTCTCCAGGTCGAGTTGTTATGAACAACAGGAAACAGTATCGTACATTCTTTGCTAAGCGATCGCTCAGGTGGTGCAGTGTCTGTACAGAGCGTCCGCCTTGGATGCGAGAGGTCGCGGATTCAAACCCCTGCCGAATCACACTAAAGACATAAAAATGGTACTAGCAGCTGCCTCTTTTGGCGCCCATCATTAAGATATTGGTGTGAGGATAATGTGATTGGGTGGGACAAAATGCTGTATGTTTGTGGCATGATGCCACATTGCTAGACATCATTATAAACTGTCACAATGCAGACATGGTAGCGATATGATTGCATTTTTTTTAAAGCTACGTTAAAAATTACACACACACACACACACACACACACACACACACACTTTGCTTAGTTATTTGCTATTTGAAGAGATGGAATATTGTTCATATTTCAACCGCTTTTTATTAATGATCATCGATGTGACCAACATATACGATAATAATACTCCCGATGATGATGATGATGGTTGTTGTTCTGATTTCTGTATTACTACTGCTCCATGGGTATATTATATATCGAACTTGAAAACAGAAGCACTACCAGCAATAAAGCAGCTTTGAAAACAAATCGCACTTAATCGATATCAATATATATTGACATCAAAATGAACGTCAAATGCTCTGTGCAACTGTATCGAAATGAACTATTACATGCTGGTTTTTTTTTCTTTTTTTTTTTGGGACAGTTTTAGACCGAAAAAAGTAGTACTTCAAGGCTCTGTCTATGGTATAAATATGTTCATGTACACTTTTCCATTGTAACTTTAAGTGTATAGACTGCAAATACGATGAAGCACAAATCGAGGACGTCGAGTGTTAGCATTGGAACAATGTTACTACTTCGGTCGAGAAGGATAACGACCTATATATGTATTCCTGCCCACTACCATGTAGGATGTATCAAACTGTATATTACTCAAGCGCTCTTTGTCGAGCGTGCTGGTGTGTGTGTACAAAAACAAATGGAATATAATAACTTTAACTGAAATATATACAATTAAATTCTATATAAAAGTGATGCGGCACCTGGGAGTAAAGCAAAAATGGAAGAAACAAATTTCCGGATCGCTACTATCAACAGCAATGGGATAGACAAAGCGAAAGCAGACAAAGTAGCCAAAGAAACAAACTTTGGTGTAATAATGATACAAGAAACACACTATAGAATTAAGCCAGAGTTCGAAATTTTAGTAGAAGACAAACTTAACGCAATAAAGATATGCAACAATTTTGCAAATAATGATATTAGAGTTGGTTGCAACAATAATATTTTTAAAAAGCTGGGAAAGGTTTGAGGAGGGGGGAATTTTTTAAGGGACGGTTGCTACGTGTTAAAATGTTTAATTGGCATATTATAAATGTGTACATGCCAGCTAATAGAAATAAGAAACTAATTTTAAAGAAAACTTATACACCTACCTACAACAATATTCGATGGAAAATCTAATCATAGGGGGAGATTTCAACTGGGTAACTATAAATTAAACCAGTCTAGCAGGATTGATAAATTTTACGGCAATTTTTATGATCCATTAATATATATTAATACTGCAATAACCAACCAAAAGCTATCAGACCATTTCATGCTCACTATTGACCTAAAAATGAAAAAAATAGAAAAATGTGGGTCAGGACTATGGAAACTAAATAATAAGATTTTAAATGACAAAGAATATGTCGAAATAATAATTAAAAAAAGAAATTGAAACCGTCAAAAATGAAGAAAATATTAATATAATAATTGATTGGGATGTTTTAAAAAACAAAATAAAAGGAATAAATATTCAGTACTCAAATAGAGGGCGGAAAAACCCCAGAAAAAAAAGACAAACACGAACTCAAATTAGAACTAAGCAAAACAACAAACGACGACGGAGAAAGAAAAAAAAAACGATTGACAGACAAAATTAAAATCGTTGAAGAAGACGAAAATCAGGGGAGAATAATAAGGGCGGGAAAATTTACAAAGATCTACAACGAGGCAAAAAACGTATATAAGCGAGAAGAATTTAGAAAAGGGGGTGATACAATTTTAAACAATATCAAAATAAACAATGTAACCCATACTGTAAAAGAAGATATCCTAAATAATATTTCCAAATATTATAAAGAACTATACACCACACACCACACAGAACATATACTTCAGCACAATCGACAGCTACTTAAAAAATGTCGACTGTGAGATGACATCAGCAGTACATAGAGACCAATGTGATGATGTCATCTCAGATGAAGAAATCACAAAAAGTATATCAACACTCACAAAAGTCACCAGGGAAAGATGGACTCATCGTGGAATTCTACCAAAAGTTCCACGGTGAACTGACGCCGATCTTAAACGCTTTGTATAATAATATAGTTTTAAGTAAAAATAAAATGACTAAATCTATGAGGGAGGGAGTTATCACAATTATATACAAAGGGAAAGGGAATAGAGACGAGATTAAAAACTGGAGGCCTATATCACTTTTAAACACGGACTATAAGATTTTAAGTAGGATTTTAACAAATACAGTAAAGGGTAGGATAAACAAGATAATTAATGTAAATCAAACTTGTGGGGGAGGGATATACAAAACAATATTTTAAACATTAAAACTATAATTAACTACATAAATGAAACTGGTATAATGAGTGCTATGGTACTCTTCGACCAGGAGAAAGCTTTCGACTGATTTGAACAAAACTGTATAAAGAATGTTTTTAAAAAATTTGGTTTCGGACCCAATTTCCAAAATGGACCAAAATCCTACACACTGGGATAATTAAACGGGAAATGCACGAAAGAATTTGAAATACAACGATCAGTGATACAAGGATGTCCACTATCAATGCTAGAATACGTAATGGCAATATAAATCCTACGTCACACGATAAGAAACAACCCAGATGTGCAAGCAGGGGCGTATTAACCATTAAGCAGACTAAGCACGTGCATAGGACACCAGGGCCAAAGGGGGCACCACAAAGTTGAGAAAAGGGTGAAAAGAAAGAAAGAAAAAAGAATGAAGATTTGTAAAAAAAACTGATACAACTAGTGCAAATTGATCATGATGTTCTGTTTCTTGATCATGGTACACCCTAGGGTTATCTTCTCAGGTGTACGTGGAAAAGAGGGGCGCGCCAAGATTTGTCAGTGCTTAGGGCACCAGTGAGCCTTAATCCGCCCCTGATTATACAAGGCATACAAATACCAAACCTAAAAAAGAATTAAAAAATGCTCTAACATGCATATGATTGCAACATCTTTAGAAGAGAGGGGAAATGCTATAAGCGTCGGGTTCCAAAATAAACCACAACAAGCACGAAATCTTAAAAATAGTTAACTGGAGGGGCAACCACCCTGGATTATCGCCCCCCCCCCCCCACACACACTTACTGAGAGACACTGTAAAGGCTCTAGGGGTTTACTTTGGTAATAAAAAAAAGAAGCTGTAGAAAATTATGAACATATTATCAATAAAATAAGAGAAAATGTGAAAATCTGGCCATGGCGCCATTACCTATCATGGAGCGGGCCCAAGTGGCCAAGACTTATTTATACTCAAATATTAACTACATAATTAAATCCATAGATATGGATAATACAATTTTAAACAAAACAGACAACGAAATAATAGATTATATATGGAATCATAAAATGCATCATGTAAAAAAAGAGACATTATATAGGGCCAAAAGTAGAGGGGGCTTGGGGTTGCCGAGCCCTCTACTACTATAATTAACTAACATAATCAATAGATTAAAAAAAAAATGCACTCAGACCCGGCTACAGCGTGAGAAGCACCGTACATCTACTGGTTCGGCTTCACCTTGAGAAACCGACCAGAGATATACAAAAATAACAAATTAATATAAAAAAATCGAAGTGCCACGCAAACATATGAGAACTAATTTTAAAATATAGAGACAAAACAGATTTATGCAAAATTTAATAAGTAAAAGTCACGCTTGGATTAGGGAGGAGGTAACCAAAAATATAAAATGTAGAGTAGAGCAGGACAACTGAGGGTGTAAATTGGACAAAAAAATTGGAAAAATTGGGGAAAATAAGATCTGTCAAAACACAAAGTATAATTTTTAAATACCTGCACAACACCTGGCTAACAGGCGAAGAAACAATCAAACATCGTATGCTGAGGATAATGCCGAAATGCCCTTTATGTAAAACAGCGAACTTCACCAAACTACATACGATTGTCCAATGTGATAAAACTAAACATAATAGGATAAAGTTAATAATGAAAATTTGCAAAAAATATAAGCATAACAAAAATAACATTTTATTCATAGATTTAGACTACGAAAACAAAATCGTTCTAAAATGTATAGACTATATACTAACTACGATGATATCCTGTGGACAGGTGATAAAGATTTTTAAATAAGATACGTGGTAAAAATAAGAATATTAACCACAACAAGAACTCAGTACGTCTTACGACGAATAGATACTTACCGTCAGGTTGATATAACGCAATTGATGTTGGAATTGGGGGAGAGAGGGGGAGGGAGGAATAGGTATTACAGACCGAAGGGTCGCGTAGCGCAATTGCGAGCTGATGCCATACCCATACCCCCTCCTCGCACCCCACAACAGCCATATTTCAAAGAAAATTTCAAATTCTATTTCAAATATTTCAAAGAAACCCATATAACTTTTTTTTTTTTAAAAGAGAAAAGGGAAGAAAGGAAGAAAGAAAAAAATAAAAGAATTTTGTAATTTAATTTTTTTTCTTCTTTCTCTGAAAGAAAATTCTAAAGACATATATAGGAAGGGATACAGGGAAAATATAAGGGGG
Organism: Sinohyriopsis cumingii; assembly: GCA_028554795.2. Classification (NCBI taxonomy): domain Eukaryota; kingdom Metazoa; phylum Mollusca; class Bivalvia; order Unionida; family Unionidae; genus Sinohyriopsis; species Sinohyriopsis cumingii. The sequence goes on from CM068836.1 coordinate 10,914,715, forward strand.
AAGTAAATGGCGATGACATCATGGGGCTAAGTCACAGGGCTCAGTGAAGTGCATAGGCCCATCATGAGTCTTTGAAAACACCCAATGTAGAACATAAAGAGACAAAATAAAGACACAAATACATACTGTATAACACTTAGTTTAAAACCCTACTAACTTCTCCCGCACTGCATGGTTGACCACTATAGAATAATGTGGTCTCATAAATACGTTTGGATCTTTCAATAAAGCATAATCAGATAAACTAAATAAAGGAGGCCTAACGCGACCCAGGAAAAACACATACAGAATAAAGAAGCGTGAACCTTGGATCGAGCGTAACCTACCTATCAACATCTTTAAAGACTATTATGAGGAACGACACATATTATCACTCGAATAATAAAATAGGAAATTATTTTTTTTAAACAAAATCTAAATAGTACACCATTCCATCGTCAAAATTAGAAAACCATAAAACAAATTAAAAGATACAATATAACATCATAAAGGAAGAAATACAACTGGGAAAGATATTTGATCTATACTTGCTGTCTCAAACATAAAGAAAATATAGCATACACACAATATAACACCATTACATATAGCAAACACTGAGACCTAGGCGACATATAGCAAAGGTTACAAAACATTTCAAGGGAATGAACTTCGAGCAAGGTGAGGGAAACCAGACTCGGACGAACAACCCTTTAGATAACACTATGGAAACATAAATACCCCATCAAAAATTCTAAAAACTAAATTTTTTATATAAAATTTTGTTTTAATAAAACGTAGAACACATCTGAGGGGGAAATACACAAATATAAAATACTTTTTATTTTTTTTGGGAAATGGGGGCATCTGTCCGTTGCCCCCCCCCCCCAAAAAAAAGTGTGTGTGTGTGTGTGTGTGTGTGTGTTATTATACCCATTACATTACTTGCAAAATATATATGGTGCTGACATTTTTGGCAAGAGGGAGACCTACCGATATTCTGCATATAATTATTTTAATGTTTTTCAGAGCGAGAGTATTGGGGCCTGATCTGTTCAATATATTTCTCAACTGATACAGCAGGTATAATCAGAGGCGTAGCTGGGGGGGGGGGGGGAAGGGGAGTACATATGTCCCCGGGCGCCAAGGTACAGGGGCGCCAAAATGAGGCTTACAACGTTACATTATAATAAGTAAACAAGGGTAATATTCAAAAATGTGATTAAACGGGGAGGGGGCTGGGGCGCCAATTTTATAGTTCGTCCCCGGGCGCAAAATATCATAGCTACGCCTCTGGGTATAATGGAGACCCGCCCCCCCCCCCCCCGAGTTTAATACAAAATACATGATTGTGGGCAGGAATATACAAAATTTGGTCGATATACATGATCGTTGGTATCTATTCAAACGAGGGCCATGACATACATTAGCAAATTCCTACAGTATTTTAAGGCAGGCGATTACGAATTATTTAAACCACGTTTTTCATCTGTCACAGATTTTATAATCATTTTGAAGTGGCTGCTTTATCTCGAGGAAAACGAGCGGTAAGTGTTATACAAAACAAAATCTTAATAGCAATTTGATCACTTTTGCGTCATTTGACAGTAAGAATAGTAATAAATAGAGGATAATTTCTTTTCCTACGTTAGGCCTAATACCTGGTATGTTTTTTAGTGTGGTACACACACAAAAAACAACCCCAAAACAACACTAACAACATTTTAAAAAACCCACAAAAACGAGTGCCGTGCCGAAGCCACGGGCTAAAATGCTTTATTATCATTTTTTTTTATTTATAGCATCAATCACAAATTGAAATATATACAGTATTAGCGTTGGAAAAGAAAGTTTTCTTTTTGTTATATTTTTTTTCTCACCCTAGCGAAACACTTTCTGCAAATGACCTTAATAAAGAAAAATAATAAATTAACCTAAACCACTTTGAATGTCGACCGTATCTTTTATTTACACGGCATCATGCGCGGAAGAAAATACCAACTGAACCGGGATTTCAAACAGCAGATGAATTGAAGTTGATTCATTGAACATCATTAGCAATTGTACAATCAAACAGATGCAACAATGAAAAGTGGAACTATGAAAAATCGAGAATGTTAGATTTGCGAAGGATTTATTCCGAATCATTGTCTGCTAATAGAGAATTCATGTCAGTTGCTGTGTCGGCGATGCCCACACAGCGCGCCGTCCAAATGTGAAGTTGCGTTTTGCTGACAGACATAACACTGTGCCATAATTTATCTGATGGCATGTAAAGAAGCTGCTTAAATTATAGTATTTAAAAGTTTCTTCATTTTGTAAGAGCTCAAGAAATTAATTCTGGTTTGAAAGACAAGATGACGGTAAAACTCAGAAGACGTAGCTGTACAGTACCGTTGGTGTTGGAGACATCATAATAAAGGTAACTGCGTTAACTTCGCTTTTTGTTTGGTAATTTGTTGGATATTATCTTTTGCTGATCTTCTTTGAGCTTGGAGTAAATTTTACATTCTGAACATTTTTTTTGCACTTATCTGCTTAATATGTATTGCTGGGATATCATATAGAATATGAAGTCAGTATAATGGTACTATATTACATATTTGAATGATAAAAGACTGGTAAATGATATAATGATAAACTACAAAATAAATAATTTGCCCAATATCCCAAATATGTTAATTAAAACAAACATTGAATGTAAATTCAGATATAATGAGCAGTTGTAAGAAGTAAGAAATAACATTTTATCCATTGAACCTGTTATGTGTTATCATCATCAGTTTTAAAATAAACACATGGAGACAAGTTTGCTTAAATTCTAAAATTAACAAAAACACACACACACACACATATGGTATTTTAATCTAATACAGAAATGGTGACATTGATATATGCAGACCAATAGTTTTTTTCTTCTACAGATGTAAATTAAAAAGCCTAATTCTGAGAGTTTCACCTACAACATTCATGATGGGAAAGGGCCACTAATTAAGAGCTGACATATGTGGAAGAAAAATACCATCCATGTTGAAAAGGGCTAGAGGTAATGTGAGAAAACATAATTTATCAATCTTATTTAACATTATTGTTGATATTTTATCTCAACTGGTCAAAAGGCTAAGTGGGTTTATGTAATGGTCCAGAGTGTGTTATTTATTTCACATCCCCTTCTGTCTTTCAACAGTAAGAAATTAGCTACTTTGGAGTCCATAGTTCTGATCAATTTGTTTATATAAAACTTGGTTTTGGGCTTAAATCAACATCTTGGATAAATCTAATAATGAGGAAAATCCAAGTATATACATGTGATCATGTATAAGATTAGTTGAGTTTTTTAACCAGCCTAAAAGCCATACTTCCACAATATAGGCTAAAATCATTAAGTTGTCCTTGAAGTTTGATGAGTGTTAACCATTAATAATAATAAGGTGATCTTTCATCTGAGTATGTTACCACCGCATGCAATATTTATACATGTAGTGCAGTTTTTACTAAACGTAGAATACATGCTTATATAAATGAGATCTAGATTGAAGAAGTGAAGATGCATACAAATACATGAGGTTATAACCACTACTGCTGATTCAAGTTTGATCATGCTTGGCCATTGGGCTTATAGAGTCAAGTTTCACAATGATGCTTATTATGAGTGTGATAAAGGTATGGTAGTGAAGTGACCTTGCATCTGATTGGCAGAGTTTCTTATGATTTGCACAACAGTGTTTATGATCCAATTTAGATCTGACTTGTTTAATTATTTGCTTGTATGTCTGAGGCTATAAGCAAAATCTATGCATATAATGTGGTGGTTCTACATCTCACTAGCCATTCTTGCTACTGCTCTTAAAACTATTTCTCATTAATTTCATCAGACTTGGTGAATAGATTTATCTCATCAAGATATAGCAAAAGAGCAATTTTGTAAAAATAATATTCATTCATATTAAACTCAAATTCTGCATCTGATTGGTTGACCTTGCAAATACTATAAGGGCTCTATTTCTGACAAAAAGATTATTTTGATTTAATGTAGCAGAAATGCTTATATGATCAAAACATTGAACATATTTGATGACAAATAAGAAATAGTTTTTCATGCAAATTTGATAAACATTGATAAATCGGTTCATATCATTAAAAGCTTGGAAGAGTTTGATTACATGCGAGACCATCACATATTAATCATTCTTTATTTAGAGAATTATTTTTGTCAGGATTTAGTAAAATATGTAAAATCAATATGGACTGGTTTTGTTATGTACAGCAACACTAGTTGTTTACTGAGTACTGAGGGAATTGGAGTAAGGCAAGGGTACATTGCAGTAGGTAACCTGGTTGACTTGATAACAGGATTTTAACACAAACATTTTTATCAGGAGTCTAGCATACTAACCATTGATTCACTGCAGATCCTGCCCCCATTAGTTACCTTTTAATACATAAAGCATTTGGGTTTTTTATGTCACAAATCCCATAGGGATTAAAATTAACATCATAGGTCTCACTGGATAGTTTCGTATTTTGACATCCCTCTAATTTTTAAGGTAGAAGGCATGAACCTAATTATCACAAGCCTAGCATTTATAAATTTACACATAAGCTAAATCTATAATGTGGTTCAGATTTACTTTGAGTTAGGCATGGAAATAGGTTGGCTTGTTGGTGACTGCCTGTCACAGTTAGATGAGCATTGGAGATCATATGCGTAACTTAGTCTGCAAATGAGCTGCCGACTTTTATTTGTGTCTGCTACAGAGGTAAATATAAAAAAATCTTGATGGTAGAGGGGTGATGAAAAGTATGCTAATTTGTTATAGTACTAGTGAACTTTATTCATGCATAAGGCACATACTGATTCTTTTAGTTGCCTTGTCACAGAAAAATATTGAAAATAGCTATTTCTAGTAAAAAATTAATGTAAAATGTACCTGCATCCTTTGACCCTACCAGAACCAAACTAAAAGCTCAAATTTGTGCAGCTGCTTTTGCTCATCACAAACATAATTGGGAGTATAACTGCTAACCCTACCCTCTAGCACACATTTCATTCATTCATTGGATTAAAATCACGTGCACCTTCGGTATGTGCGACTGTTTAGTTTGTACACGTTTGTGTACTTTTTGAATTTAGCGATTAACTTATACAATGCCCCCAAGCAAGCAAGCCGAAGCCCAGGTGCCCCAAAAGGTCCCGCCCAGGCTCTCGTCGCTGCAACCTTCTCCATCGTTGTACTCCGTTGGTGGTCTGTTTCTGCATCCTGCATCTCCTTCCTCTCTCATTTCAGGCAGTAACTGAAGCACACCAGCAGCAGTATTATTAAATTTTCGTTGCAATCAATGCCCAGTTCCCTATATTTATTGGGCTATTCCTGTACTATCTTGCCAAACATGTGATTGTCACATACGCTTCAGATATTCCTGAGTTGTGAATTTTCCTATCTTTTGTAAGGTCTATTAAATTTTGTGTACTTTGCGTACTTGAATTTTCCGGAAATTTTTTCACATCTAGTAGGCTTTTAGTAGCCCTTTATTTTGTTTTGGAGATCTCAATTTGGTTAAGTATTTCGTACGTGTGGCTTTAAACCAATCAGTGTGTTTCAGGGCCAGTAAGTTGTTGGTCAAAAGAGGGCTTTCGTGGGTCAGAATGAAAGCCCTATGTGGTAAAATTTGTTTGTAAAAAAGAAAAAAAAAAAGAAAAGAAAAGAAAAAAAAGGTGGGTAGGGAGTGTGTATGCTATATTTGTGTGATGGCTATAGACATTTTTGTTCGTTTTTCTGCTTTTCCCACATATCCCGACAACACACATTCACGCTCACTTTCTCATTCACACTTATAAGTAGATGTGGGGGGGGGTGGCCTTATTTATTTTGTTTGATTTCGGGAAGGCAATTCTTTTCATACTGGGGGGTGGGGGTGGTTTGATTATTTGAGGCATACTCTTTTCATTGTTTCTGCCTTCATTCCCCAAGGTCTGCAAGTGTCCTGTTCTTTCTTCTTTTACTGCCTTAGGACGTTTAACTTCATTCTGTGCCTTTTCCTGCTCTTCTTTATTTCAGCTCTTTCTGCCTTATCCCGTGTCCGTTTCTGTTTTGGTCTTCTCGTCCTTTTGATACTGCCATGTTCGCCGTGAGATGTTTTCTTCGAGGGAGGTGGTTTGATTGCCTTTGTTTCCCTTCGCTTTGACCACTTGGCTATTTACCTGTTATTTTTGTTTAGCTTAGCTATTTGTGATTTATTTGAATGTATATTTTTTTTTTTTTTATTTTTTTATATTTTTTTTTTTTTTTTTGAACCTACGGGGCCTAGCATGCCATTATAATTCCAAAACAGTGATTTTGTAATATTCGTCCTTATCTGGTTTTTATTGTTCGGGTTATGAGCGGCGGTGTCAGTCTGTGAACCCACTAGCCCGAGCCGGCCGTCACAATTCCCAAACAGTGATTTGTAATATTTTGATTGGTTTTTTTCTTTTTTGGTTCGATCTTTTAGGTTTATTGGTTTTAATTTCTTTACATGGTCTCTCTTTATACCCAACCCTTCATTCGGTTTAGATTTGTCCCCTTTTGCCTATTTTGTTAATGAATGTCATGATGTTATTATAGGTCATTCCTATGTTATTGTTTTTTGCCACAAGTAACTCCGGGTATGTCCACCGTTCTCCTATTTGTTCCTGTTGAGATTTTAGTTCGGCCCTTTCCTGGTTGTATTTGGGGCATATATTTATTAAGTGTGCGATTGTTTCTGGAGTTGGGCAGTAGGGGCAGTTTTCGGTTGGTCCCCTTTTTATGTGTTTCCCTGCGCATCCTGCCAATAGTGTTTTACCTGTTCTTATTCTATTTATTATTGTTATATCGTATGGATTTTTGAAGGTCGGACTTTCGACTTTTCTACTTACTTTTTTCATCATCGTGTGTATTAGACTGTTTGCATCCGATTTTTCCCATAGCTCTTGCCACATGTCATTGATCTTGTCCCATGTTATTGATTTCAGTGACGCTGTATGCTATATTTTGGGCTTTTGGTTCGTTTGTGGCGTTTTTTGCTTCTGCATCTGCTTTGTCATTGCCTGGGATTATGGATGTGAGAGGGTATCCATACGAATTCAACGTGTTTGTTGTTTTTTTCAATCTCTTTAAGTAGCGATCTTGCATGATTAATCATATTAGGTCTGCTCTTGGATTGGTCCGTTGCTAACGATTGTAGTACACTGTAAGAGTCGCTTAGAATGACTGCCTTAGTTGTGGGGTATGTTTTGACGTATGTTAATGCCATTAGTATTGCCATGAATTCTACCGTGTATATAGCGCATTGGTCTGGGAGTCTTTTTCCAACGGTGACATCTAATTTTGGGATCACTATCCCTGCTGCAGTTTTATTTGGATTTTTGGTTTTTGATCCATCTGCGAAGATTTGCGTGTATGTCTCGTATTTGTTGTCAATGTACGTTAGTATTGATGCTCTTAGTCCTATCGGGTCATTTTGTTTTTGTCCTAGTTTACGTAAGCTAAGATCTATTTGTGGTGTGGGACAGGTCCACAGGGGGTCTGGGTAGTACCTTATTTTTTCTGGGTTGATATTTGCGATTTGAAATTTCCTTTTTAATTCTATAATTATTTTCCCACTAGGTATTTTTTTATTTTTTCCTTTTGTATCGAATGGTTTGTCGCATGCTAAGAGGGCTTGTAGCGTGAGGTAGTTGGGTTGGTGTATTGATATTCGAGTCGAGTATCGCAGCATCAATTCCTTCCGCCTTAGGTCTAGCGGGGGTTCTCCTACTATTATTAAGATATCTTGTGTGGGGGTACCATTTAGGACGCCGGTGCATACCCTTAGCGCTTTTGATTGGACTGTGTCTAGTTTCTTTAGTAACGTGGCGTTCGCCGCTCCATATACCTGGCAACCGTAGTCCAATTTTGCTCTTATAAGTGCTCTATATAGGGTAACGAGTGTTTTTTGATCAACCCCCCAATTCACCCCTCTGAGGTTTCTGTGGAGGTTGATGTCTCGTTTGCACTTCGTTACGAGTTCTTGGATATGAGCTGCCCACGTGAGTTCGTGGTCGAATACCATACCTAGGAGTGTCGCTTGTTTTTCGAATTTGATGGGTACCCCCTTTAGGGTTAAGTTTGGAGTGGGTGGGGGGTGGCCACCTCCAGGATTGGAAACTATGCCTACTGTTTTTAGAGGTGACAATTTAAATCCCCATTTATCTGTCCAATTTCCTATATCGTTTAGTCCTTTTTGAAGTGCTTGGTCGTTTCTCTGCTGGCCGGGTTGCCAGTTTTCCATACGGCGCTGTCATCGGCGAATTGGGATAAGTCAAGGTGGTTGGGTTTTACCGCTGTTTCCAGGTCGTTTATCATTATATTAAATAAAGTTGGGCTGATTACGCTTCATTGTGGTGTGCCATTTTCCAGTTTGTATCGTTCGGAGTAGTCTTGTCCTAGTCTGACTTGTATCTTTCTATCGGTTAGGAAGTTAGCAATAAATTTGTATATATTGCCAGTTATTCCGTATGGTTTAAGTTTACTTATCAGTCCCTTAGTCCACATTAGATCATATGCTTTTTCCATGTCTAAGAAGATGGCTGTAACATATCTGGATTTTTAAAATTTTTCTCTAGATGCTAATTTGACAGCGGTTTCTAGTCTCATGAGTTGGTCTATTGTGCTTTGGTAGTTGCGAAACCCGCTCTGTGTATTAGCTAGTAGTCCTTTGCTTTCTAAATGGTATTTCAGCCTGTTGTTTACAATAATTTCCATTATTTTACATATATTGTCTGTTAGTGATATGGGCCTGTATGATTTTATATCGCTTGAGGGTTTTCCAGGCTTAAGAATCGGGACCACTACTGCCTTTTTCCATCTTATAGGTATGGTACCGGTTTCCCATATTTTATTAATGAGGTTAAGTGCAATTGTGACAAGTTTTTTGGGTAGGTTCTTGTACATTTCATACCCCAAAGTGTCCTCCCCGGGGGATGTGGTCTTTTTGCCGGCGAGGGCCTTTCTCCATTCGGCTTCTGTAAACGGAAGGTTTAGTGGGCCGTCATTATTTCCTGCTTCCTTTATGTTGTCAGAGTTGCTTTCCTCAAATTGCCTTTTATGATTTTTAAACTTATCCTCTAAGTTGGTATTGCTACACATGTTGGCGAAATAGTTTGCGAATAATTCTGCCTTATGTTTGTTGTTTTGTCCAGGTATGTTGGGGGTTATTGATTTAGTTTTGCCTCTCATTTTTTTAATTCTTTGCCACACCTCCTTCGATTTTGTGTTAATATCTAGTTTTGAGCAGAATTCTCTCCATGAGTTTTGTTTAGCTATCATAATAGTTTGTTTGGCAGTTTTTTCCTTTTCCTTGTAGTAGTTAAAGTCCCTATTATTTTTAGTTCTTTTGAATTTGTTTAGAGCTCTTTTTTTCTCTTTAATTGCTATTTTACATTCATTATTCCACCAGGGCACCGTGGGTTTGGGTGCTACTCCTTTAGTTTTAGGAATTGTTTCTTGGGCCATTGTGTTAATGGTTTCTATTAATTTGTCATTAAAGGTGTCAATGTCCCGGTGATATATGGTTTCTGGGTCGATTGAGTCACCTATCTGTTTGAACCTAATCCAGTTGGCCTGTTCGTATTTCCATCTTGGTGTGAAGGACGCTTTATTTTGAGGTATTCTAATTTGTATTTCTATATTTATAAGGTAATGGTCACTTCCCATAGGGTCGCTTTCATCAACTTGCCAATCAGAAATGCCTGCTAATCTTGGTGTGCATAGAGATAGGTCTATTGCTGATGTGTGGCCTGTTCTGTCATCTATCCGGGTGTGCATTCCGTTGTTTAGAAAAACTAAGTTGCATTTTTGTGCCCATTTTTCTACAATTTTTCCTTTAATGTCCGTCTTTTGACTCCCCCATAGTTCATTGTGCGCATTGAAGTCCCCGCATATTACCACCCATTCTCCACAGTCTTTAATCATTTTGATTGTTTCGTCTGCACTTAAATTGCGCTGCTCATTTGTTTCATAGAGGTTAACGATTAGTACCTGCTTAGTTTGAGCGGTTATTTTGACTATCTGTATTTCGAAGTCATTGGGCGGTCTACTATCTGTTAATTTATGCATTTCTGATGTAATTCCATCTCTAACAAAGGTTGCTAACCCCCCTCCTCTTGCTGTGGGGGATCGATGCTTTAGGTATTTGGTGTTGTAGCCTATGATGTTTGGGATACGTGAGGTATCATTTAGGTGGGTGTCCTGTATGCATATAACATCTGGTTTTCTTTCCTGTTCAAGTATTTTGTTATTTAGTTGGTCAGCGTGGGCCCTAAGGCCGCGTGCATTCCATTGCCATATTTTGATTTCTGCTCTGGAATCCATCTCTAGTGCAAAAAGTCTTAATAGTTTGTTTAATTTACTGTTGTTTTCATTTTATGCGTGTTTCCTACCAGTGAGGGTGCTACCTATTTATTTTGTTTTTGGTATCCTGATTTTTGTTTTGGCCTGCTTATAGTTTACCCCATGGGAGATCATATATTCGACTATTAGGGCTTCTCTAAGAGCCCTGGGGCATTCTGCGTGGTTTGGTTTGTGGTTACCACTACAGTTAGCGCAGTGCTGATTGGTGGCGCTACATGTTTTCCGGTCTGGGTGGTGAAGACCACATTGATTGCACCGGAATAGGTTTCCGCAACTCTTAGAGTAATGCCCCCAATTTTTGCAGTTGCCACAGAACCGTGGTTTTGTTTTTGAAAGCAAAAATTTTTTTAGCCTCGAGTTTTTCGGCTATTTTGATAGTTTCTGGGGTGGCGCCCTTAAAAAAGAGTACCACTGCAGTGCTATCCTTTCCCCTTCTTGTTTTTAGGCGGATTGCTTTCTCTACTTCCTGTCCTTTACTCCTTATGTAGTCTACTATTTCATTGGTTTTATTTTGAGTTGATACGTATATGACTCCTTTGTTGTGTGTTTTTGAGGGGTTTGGGTCTATGTGTTGTTTTGTTCTGTTGTGTCTAGTGACCTGAACATTTATTTGGCCTATTCTTTCAATTTCCATATATTTGGCAATCTGTTGTTCAGTGGTGCATTTGATTATCAGCAAGTCGTCTCTAGTGCTTTTAAGCGTGAATTCTCCTTGGTGATGTTTGTTCAATTGCCATGCTATGGTTTTAAAGGCTAACTTCGTTATTTTGGAATTTACTCCCTTGACGAAGAGAGTCAGTTCAGCGGGGTGTTTCTTGTTTTGGATATTTTGCAGACTGGTCTTTTTTCCCCTGGTGTTTGTCTCTTTAGCTGACTTTGTTTCGTTGTCCATAACCGGCTTGCTGGGTCTTGTATTGACAGTTAGTGTGTTCCTTATTCTTTCTAACTGGTATTTGGGATTTGGTTTTCCTATTATTCTTACCTTTTGTTGAGTCGTGTGTGACTGCTTTATTTGTGGTAGGGTGAGGGCGTTCTGTTTCATCTAGTAGGTTCTCAGTTTGAGTCCCCTGGCTGCTAGTGTTTTTAACCAGCGTGGTCTGGGTTGTTTTTGTGCTTGTTGAGTATTGTTCCTCAGTTTGGGTACTCATGTCGGATGTAGTTTTGCGGTTACTCGGTAGATTGTCCACATTCTCGTTTACGCTTGGTGACAGGTAGAGTCTACTCATCGAGTCAGTTGGGGTCGAGTTGAAAATTGGCGTTAAGAACTGTATCTGTCGTTTTTCTCTTAGGGGGGATGAGACTGCTTCGGAGTAAGTTTGCCTTAGTTTATCTGCCTTTAGGTTGACCAGGCAGCTGAGATAACTATTTGATGATGTGACATTAATTTTGTTGTTATCCATCTTGAGTTTCTTTATTTGATGTAAGGTATATATGACGGGATATTTCTTTATCTGTCTTAACTATACTTTATTCTACTTAGTACTATGAAAAAGCAACAGCTGTAAGGGGATATGCAAATAGCTTTTATTCTGATTTGTGTAATTAATTATTATATTACTATTATCCAATTTAAACTTATTGAAAATTATTTTCTAGCCAAATGGTCAAAGTAAAAGGTTTTACTTACCCCGATCCAATTTTCTTTTTAAGATCTTTAGAGTTTTTAAATACAGCCTTCTAATTATACAAGTTTCATTACATTGGTCAATAATTAGTCACATGTGATGACACTTGTAACTAATCAAACCACAGCAACTGAGAGCAGACTAAGCACTGATATTTATATGGTACAGTGGCAATATACAGTCTGTCTGCTGCAACACATGAAACAAACTGGACAAATCTGAAAGCCTTGAATTTGACTTTATTTATCTGTATGGTAGAACAGAACCTGAGCTGAAAAGCTTTTAAAGAAAGACCTTGATATCAAACCTAATAATAACTGCAGGAGTTATATTATGGATAATTAACCATTCTCTCAGTTTCAAACTGGGCATTCCATCCCATGGGGTTCTAAATGTAAACCAAGTGTAACTGATATCCTAATGAACTGTAAAGACCATAGCAGCACAACAGCAGGGGACCAGGTATGTCCAGATCCAGAAATCACAGACCAGTTTCAAACTGATGATGAACCACATAAAAATTACACATCTGCTAGAACTTATGTTATGAAGATAACTTAAATTGCATTATTATTAATCCTCCTCCTCACATTCATCATAATTGAGATGCATCATATATGTTTTATTGTAAAATAGTTTATGCAACATAATTCAGTGAAGACCTTTGCTGCCAATTTACCAGTGAACCATTTGTTTCAATGAACATATTTTATGTTGTAACAAGGAGCATCATTTAAACATTATGATACACTTATCATACCTGTATATGAAATCTTAATACTAACACTTATACTTGCAATACTACTACTAATAAAAACACCTGCATTGATAATTTGATTATGTTCAATTGGACTTGTATCTAAATGATCACCAGCTGTATGAAAAGACATATTTTAATATATAGATATTGGATGGAATACTAGTTACCACAATTGAATAGTCATATGATAAATGATATATTATTTTAAACAATTTATATTTGCAGTGAAACATACTTTTACATTATTTTCACTTAAATTTCATTTATAGAGCAGTATACTCTGCATTCATTAAATTACTGAAATGGTTATAATACAACAACAAATACTGCAACTTCCAGAATCACAAAAATCAAAAGATATAAACAAAAACTTCCCTACATGTATCAACAGTTGTCACTTAATAGACAGAACTCTGAAGATTTAGAATAGGATGTTAACAAATTAGGTATTCAAGTTAAAAAGAAAAAAATACCAAGTAAGCTTACTACCAAAAAATCAAACAATAACAGTGAATTTTAGTACATTCCCAGGAAACAGAATATATGATTTTTCTTAACTTGATCTGATACATCTTAAATCTATAGAAAATGATTCATATTGTATGACTAAAATATTATGTAAACAAAAATTCCATCACTTTTTTCAGATGCAACATGCATACCCCAACCCATCCTTCTTGATCATAAAGTATACCAGCATTCCACTATAAGATGGGGAGCTGTAGTGGCTCAGTGGTTAGCTTTCTGGACCTGTGAAATAAGGTAGGTTCAAATTCTACCATCAGACCAACCTGGGTTAGCTACCATGGTGTGTCCTTGGGCAAGGCACTATACTTAAAGTGCCTTGGCACTAAATAACTTACTTGTGTTGGTTTACCATAAAAGGCCAAACCAAACACAAAAAAACAACAACTTTAAAATATGAGTTTTGTCAATACTAAGTAATTGAAAATCATACTGAAGAAATGTTTTTGTTAATACAGATTAATGGATCTAAAAAATCTCTTTCTTCTGCAGGAGTTTAAAATGTTAAATTAAAAAGGTCATGGTACACATTGCCTTGTTCGTACACATCAGGTTCCGTAACCCATATCCAACTAAAAATTTTAGTAGAGTCTGAATAAAACATATTTTAATCTGGATGATAATATTCTTTCTCCATTCATATATTACACCACCAAGATTGATCCAAATAAGATTACATTTTACTATAACACTGAGGATGAGTATGCCTCTTAACAACTTACAAATGTGGAGAGAATGGAGTTAAACTGAACTTTGATTTCTTTTCAACCATAGCACAAGATGATCATTTATTATGAAAAGACCTGAATAAAGTTGGAGTTCATAACCATGACAGTCTTGATACAATATAAATTCAATATATTATTGTTGTCTTGAGGTATAGTTCTGTATATTACAATCTCACACAAGATCAGGGTATATTTTAGTACCATACAGTTAATTCGGGATTGTATTAATACCTATTCTGGTGAATGAACATTATATAAGATTTACTATTTTGGAACCAGTTGCAATAAAGTTTACTAAACAAGAGAAAATATGACTTTACTATAATATCTAAAATGTAAAATCTGCAAACAGAATACTTGCTTGACTTTACACTTCAACTATATCATGATATTTATTTGAAATGAATTTATACAAATGGCATTAAATTGGGTTTCAGGCTGGTAATGACAATGGTAGTAGTGAATAGGGACGGTCTAGGGACTAGGGAACTTCCATGTTAAAAAGGGTATATCCACTCTGGGGACTATGTAATTTAACATGGGAGAAAAAAAAAAATATCCATTCTAGGGACAAGGGGAATTTAACATGGGAGAAAGAAAAAAAACTATTCACTCTAGGGACAAGGGAAATTGAACATGGGGAATAAATCGTGGGACTGTCTTGGGACTAGGGGAAATGGAACAGGGTCGGGACCCTATTTTAATAAGGTCCCGACCTGATGGGTCTATGAAAATGGAACAGGCGAAAATTGAAACAGGGAGGGGTCTCTATTTTTTTATTATTTTTTTAAACAAAAAAATAAAAAAAGGGGTAGGCAATTGAAAGTCAAGATCTTTTCGAGAGATAGGAATGGCCCTGAAAAGGGCCTTTGGTTTTATGTTAATATACCCTTAACATAAAGGGCATCTGTGACATCTTCTTCTTGACCTTAGGCTGTGCCTGACTGCAGGACCATAGATTAAGACTCTTTTGAGGCATCCTTGATGCTCCACATAAGATTCTTCGCATCCACAGGCTGGTGTCTGTCCTGTCGATAACTGTCCAGTTGGATCGGACATACATTGATATGTCCGTCCGGAACATCATCGAAGACACAAGCGTTGAAGATTGTACATCGGTCCACATGTTGGGGTGCTGAGTAACAGGTGAAGGAATGCAGTGAACTGTACTTATTTATAGGGGGAGGAAGGATTGAAACGGATTGAGTTTGTTGACCAATCCAAACACGCGTTACAAAATTCAGTCAGCCCACGTCCAATCCGAAGAGAGCAGTCTGTGACGTCACATAGTCTATATAGATTCGCTAGCGCCTGTGCGTAGTCAATCTAAGCGACAGTTTTTCAACATGACGGAAACTCAGAAAATGATCAGTTTGGGTGCACTGATGGTGGAGACTACCCAAGGGAACCCAGACTTACTTTCAGAAGAGGTGAATTGGGATTTTGTGGATTTTTTTACCTTGCAAGAATTTGTTCCTGAACCTTCGTCACCTTCTCCTTCATTACCGCACATGGAAAATTTTATACAGAGACAGAAAGAAGAATTGGTGAAATTTATACAACAGCAAAAGGAAGCGGAACAAGCTTTTCTCCTACAGCAACAGCAGCAAGAAGAAGAGGTAAGAAAAAAACAACAAGAAGAAGACGCAGCAGCAAAGAAACAAGGGAGTCAAAATCAAACGGTCACGGTACTGTTAGACATTTTAGTTAAGAAGTCTGAAACAGATGTATCAGACTTCTTTATTACGGCCGAAGAGAATACGACCTTCCCAAGCTAAACACTCCAACCCTGTGACTACGCCTACTGCACCATCCTTAGTGATTTCAACGAAATCATCATCAACAGTACGCAGTCCAGAAGTAGGCCTTGGCCATGGCAAAGGCTTAAAACAGTTAAAGTTGATTGTTTAAACTCACCCCTTACACCAAAAAAGGCCCTTTTCAGGGCCATCCACGTCTCTCGAAAAGAGATAGGCTTTCAATTGCCAATAACTAATAAAAACCATTTTACCCAATAGTACCTGTCTGTGTATGAGTGTGCGTGAGTGTAGGTTCTTATTTTAAAATCAAATCCCAAAGACACTTACCTTTTATAATTAATTTATTCTTTTATAAATATTTACAATTCACAATTCACAACAGAGCACTTTAAAAAGTTCATAGACTTATTCTGTCTCATTGTTCACTCTCTGTTTTTTTAATTTCTTCACCGTCATAGTCTTTTCCTCCTCTTCCTCTTCACTTTCTTCCCTTCTTTTCTTCTCCTGTTTCTTTTTCTTCACCTGTCTGTTTTCTTCCTCTTCTTCTTCCTCTTCCTCTGAAGAATCCCTCTCTTCTTCTGACTCCTTTTGTTTCTTTTTTGGGCAGTCTGGTGACCAATGTCCTTTTTCTTGACAATAATAACAGGTATCTTGACTTTTGTCTCTTCTAACCCCTTTTTTTTCTTTTTTGACGGTCTGGACACTCTGAAGACCAGTGCCCTTTCTTCTGACAGATATAGCAAGTATCTTGACTTTTATCTTGAAAGGAAGGAGAGTAGTCCCTCGGCTGGTCTGAAGAGAATTTTCTAATGACCCCTCGCAAAGCTCTGATGAAACGTTCGATCTTGGTAGTCTCTTCCATTGTTGTGCTCAGTTTGAGAGTGAAATGAATAGTGAAAGGACAAGACACATACCCTTTATATACGCTGGTCTGCTATGACTATAAATTAATCCATGGTGTTTAAACTTTAGTCATTTGACTTTTTGCTATCGAGATGAAATGATCCAATTCATTTGAGAAGAAAGAAGAAGAAAGTAAGAGGCAGAAACGTGATCTATCGCCTCGTACTAGGGCTGAAGTCTTGGCACAAATTCATGCCAGTGATTTTGAAGAGGACATGAGTGAACCAGAATCCAAACCCTCTAAACAAAGTTTACCACCCTTAGTCAACCCTGAAAAGTACTATGACATTCGAGAGACGGAAAAGCATCCCTCTAGAAAATTTAGAACTACGGCTTACAAATACACAGTGAAGTTTAAAGATTTCAAGTCTGAAGTACTGTTAGAGAAAGCAAAAGGGTTCATCACCGACATGTGGGATTCTTTGCTCACCACACTCAAGCGACAATGTCAACCCAAAGAAGATGATCGCTTGAGACTTTCCATACAACGTGATGGCTTGAAATCCCCTGTTTGGATCGAGTTTAGCAGCCCTGCAGAATTGACCACTTCCAAAGTCATGGACAAGATTCAACACGTGCAACAATCTAATGACCAGTTTGACATCACCGATGGAAAAGCCACACTGGACATGACCCACGTCTCTCCTCCTCAAGGGACCGGACAATGCAGAAAGACCTTATTGGTCAACAACCTTCGCATTACCAAAACAAGTCTTGTCCAAATTAACAATTTTCAAGACCACATGTGTTTAGCCCGAGCCATCGTGGTGGGATGAACCTATGCCGACAAGAACGACACGGTAGAATGGAAAAGAGCCTGGGAGAACATTCGAAAATCGAACCGAGCCAAACAACGAAATGAAGCAGAACTTCTGTTACAACAAGCATGCCTGTCCAAAGACACATCCTGTGGCATTCCTGAGATGCAAAAATTGCAAGGTGCCCTAGCTCCACGATACACCTTGAAAGTGCACCCTCAAGAAGTGCGCGGGTCTCTGTTGTTTCGAGGGAAAGACTTTAAGGATGGAAAATACATTCACCTCTATCATCACGATGACCATTTCGATACCATTACCACTATCACTGGATTCCTGGGATACAAATATTACTGTGAGAAATGTGACTTATGATGGTTATAATAATCGAGAGCAACACAAACATTGTGGATCGAAATGCTCAGGATGTTTGGCCTCTCAACCCTGTCTGAGCGAAGGGCAAGAACCAGTGCACTGTCCTGCTTGTCTGCGCACATTTGTCAGCCCTGCCTGTTACCAACAACATCTGAAGATGCAAGGTTCACAGAAGAAATGTGCTTGTCAACTCCTGAGATTGTGCCCAATGTGTGGACAAGGTCTATGTATCAACAGTACCAAGGCACACGTATGTTCAGGAAAGAAAAAATGTCACATTTGTCACTGCATTGTGGACTTGGAACACCAATGCTACATACAAAAATACCAATCCCAACCAGAGAAAGAGGATGGTCACAAGAAGAAGAAAGGCAATTTCATCTTTTTCGATTTCGAATGCATGCAAGAGACCAGTATTCACATTCCTAATTTCTGCGTGGCTCATCGAGCGTGCGAGAAGTGATTCAAGAACCTATCTTGAGTTATTGCCCTCACTGCAGTAAGATTCCTGGAGGGCGTGAAAAAATCTTTCAAGGACTGAACACACTAGCCGATTTCACACAATGGGTCTTAGACCCCATCGACAAGACGTGGAGCCAAGAGGACATCGAACATTGTTATGGAGATTGTCATCACCATGCCACGGTGATGGCTCACAATTTCTCCGGATACGATGGACAGTTTCTTTTGAGATGTTATACGGAACGTGGCATCGAGCATCCTAAAATCACTTTGAACGGAGCCAAAATCATTTTCATGCAAGTGGGACAAGTGCAGTTTAAAGATTCGATGAGCTACTTAGCCATGCCTTTGAGTCGAATGCCTAAAATGTTTGGAATGACAGAAATGGCTAAAGGGTACTTTCCACACTTTTTCAATACAGAAGCCAATCAACACGCCGTTCTACCCCATTTGCCTCAGGCTCACTATTACGACCCTGACAACATGCGTACTGAACGAGAAACTTTCTACGCTTGGTACCAGGCTCACGCCTCCGACCCTTTCGACTTTCAGGAAGAAATGCTAAAGTATCGTCGTTCCGACATGGACATTTTACGGCGATGCTGTGGAAAATTTCGAGAACTGTTCATGGAACACGGAGGGGTTGATCATTTAAAAGAGGCTTGCACCATTGCCAAAGCGTGTTCCTTAGTCTACCGACAACGATTCATGCTTGAAAACACTGTGGCTGTCATCAGTCCTCAAACGACCAACTATGTCAAACGTCAATACTCGGTCAAAGCCCCATGCTGGTTGCATTACTTGTGCGACAAGGAAGACAAATGGATTCAGCATGCCCGCAACGGACAGGGCGAAAGATCATCGGAATGCATTCGGTCAATGGCTGGGACTTAGAAAACCCCAAGATCATGTACGAGTTTAACGGTTGCTTATTTCACGGATGTCCCGTCTGTTACCCTGACCGCGGCACTAAAAATCAGTTCTTACAACGAACCATGGAAGACTTGTACCAGGCCATTTGTCAGCCACGCCTAAAGTTAGAACAGGAAGGATACCAAGTGGTGGAAATGTGGGAACACAAATACAATCACCGTTTGAACACCGATCCTGAGTTTAAACGCCTCATGGAAAGTTACCAGTTCATGGACCCCCTGAACCCAAGTAATAGTTTGTACGGAGGAAGGACCAATGCCACCTGTTTGCTGTACCAAGCTGACGAAGAGAAAGGAGAAGAAATCAAATACTTGGACGTGTGTTCACTGTATCCCTATGTGTGCAAATATTGTTGCTTTCCTGCAGGGCACCCACAATTGTTCACCGAACACATCGACCTAAAAAACATTCGACAATACGAAGGCTTGATCAAGTGCAAAGTTTTGCCTCCCACGAACCTATACCATCCCGTCTTACCTCGCCATTGCCAAGGCAAACTTGTGTTTCCTTTGTGCCGTACTTGTGCTGAAACGTGCAACCAAGATCAACCTTGTCATCACACCCAGGAAGAACGGGCCTTGACGGGGACATGGGTCAGCGTAGAATTGTTCAAAGCTCTGAACATGGGATACCAACTGTTAGAAGTGTACGAAATTTGCCACTTTCCCAAGACACAATAATTCCACAAGGGTGACCCCACGCAGAAAGGCATTTTCGCAGACTACGTGGATGCCTTTTTGAAACTGAGCAAGAAGCCAGTGGCTATCTGTCCTGGTGTCACACTCCCGAAGACCAAAAGACATTCAGAGAGAAATTCTGGGCACAAGAAGGCATTACTTTAAATCACATTGAGAAAAACGAAGGCAGGCGATCGTTTGCCAAAGTGATGTTAAATTGCTTGTGGGGTAAAATGGCACAATGACTGTGTTTACCCAAGACGGAGTATTTGTCCGAACCTTCCTGCTACTTTCAGATGATTCACGACAAAGCCAAATTCATGAAACACGTGGACGTCGTTCGTGAGGATTTGATCTTGGTGAATTACGAAGAAGATCTGAACTTTGTAGAAGATGACCCCTTTGGAAATGTCATCATTGCAGCTTACATGACAGCTCATGCTCGCTTAAAATTGTACGAAGCTTTAGAACTGTTAGGGGAACGTGTCTTGTACTTTGACATGGACAGTTGCATTTATATCGATCACCCGAGTCAACAGCACCCTGACATCGAAGGAGACCGTTTAGGAGCCTGGACAGACAAGCACCCCGATGACAAGATTCTAAGTTTCGTTAGTGGTGGTCCCAAAAATTACGGCTACGAATACTGGGACAAACAAGGAGAAGTGCACACGAAGTGTAAAGTGAAAGGACTTACTCTGAATTATCGTACCAGTCGAGTGGTCAACTTTGGCATATTGAAAGAAGCCTTGCAGTCTAGATAAAGTGACCACCTATCAACCCAACAAGATTGTACGTTTACCCACACACCACATCGTCAGTCGACCCTTGGAAAAAGTCTATCAAATCGTGTAGCAGAAGCGAGTGCGGCTTCCCACCCACTTTACTTTGCCGTATGGACATGTCGGTATAAAACATTGGTTGTAAGAGGATAGCCACCCACCAGAAGGATGACTTCGCCGCAGCAAGAATCGAGTGAGAAATCCAGTGAGAACTCCAAGTTCAAACCCTACCATTTTCCAGTCTTCTTACCTGACTATTGTGATTGTGCCCGTCGATTGGACACGTTTCAAAAATGGCCTACGGATAGGGAAGGATTACCTTCTTCGTATGTTTTAGCTAGAACAGGATTTGTCTACTTCGGACCCGAGTCAGGATTGGGATACGAAGTACAGTGTTTCGCTTGCGGACTGAAGTTACGAATGGATCTATGTATCTACAAAGATTCAGCTATTCTGGAACATACTCGATGGTCTCCGCACTGCCCTTACCTTTCAATGGCCTTTCCACCCATTAAACTACGGTACAATTATGACGGTACCTTCCAAAACTAGACGTAAACACATTGCATCCTATTTCATTGTTGTTTCTTTTCCACATAATAGCTTATTTTTTATAAAATGTTAAACTTTACTAATCTTTTTTCAAGATCACTTTAGTTTGCAAAAATATATCTTGTCATTTATTGGCATTCTACATTGAATTTTGTAAACTAGCTATAAACCTGACCTAATTACTCAACTTAACTGCTGACAGAAACAGTCTACAGTAAATGTATTTCATTTCTATAGCTCGATGGATAAACATTACATCTTTTAAAGCTGTGCACAGAATAGGCCGACATATCACGAGTCAGGAAAACATGGGGGTGGTATCCTCTGTGTCCAAAATTAATATCATTTTGAATAGAATATTCTAGTTACAATTGCCTCTTTTCAAATGGTAAGCATTGCTTTTTTTTATTTTCAGCAATCTGTCAAATTCGGTATGCATTTTGCTTTAATATTTGAGATGGAAACCTTAGGTGCATAGAAATGTCAGACAGCATTGTACATCATGGATGGTGTCCAACATACTTTTATGATCATAAAACAAAATCCCATTTTTTAGTTATGGCCACTGATTTAAAAAATATTCATCCAAGCTAAATATAATAATAATAATAATGAGGACTTTGTATAGCGCCTAATCTTTAGAAGCTCTAAGCGCTTTGCAACATTAGACAACATAAAAACATACACAATGATATGATTACAAAAACAAACACCATGAAATTAGAAAACATAAAAAACATGCTGAGAATATTTAAGGTAGTTAACATTATTAAGTCATTAAGTTTGTTTTTGTAGTCAGAATAAGTAGTTTTGAGAGCACTCTTGAATGGGATCACTGCGTCTTTGTGTCTAAGTTCAGTGGGCAATTCATTCCATGTTGCTGGGCCCTGGTATGCAAAAGAATGCTGTCCATGTGACTTTGTTTTCATAGTGAGAATAATGAGTATATGATTGTCGGAAGAGGAGTGTAAGTATCTTGCTTGTGTGTACACATAGGTGAGGTCGGATAGGTATGTTGGACTAGAGTCTGTCAGTGAAACGTAGCACAGAGAACTAATGTTGTGTTTGATTCTGGATCGAATGGATAGCCAGTGTTGGGTACAGAGCAGCGGGGAGGTGTGCTCTGATTGTGGTACTCTAAGTATGATCCAAGCAGCTATGTTTTGAACTTTTTGAAGTCTCTGCAGTAGATATTAAGATGAACCAGACAGAATTGAGTTACCATAGTCCAGTCTTGAAAGCAGTAATGAACACACAAGTGTTTTAGTGGCATCAACTGAAAGATATCTGAGAATGGAGCTGATGCGTCTCAGCTCAAGATACGCAGCCTTGCATATGTTCATGACATGTTGGTGCAATGTGAGAGTACTGTCCAGAGTAACACCTAGGTTTTGTACTGATTGTGTGAATTTAATGTTGGTGTTGCTGATATTTATTGTGTGAGGTAAAGGATGTGAATGAGAAAGTCTTTGATAAGTAAGTATGGCTTGATTTAAATTGTGCTTTTCATGTGACTTGCCAGAGATTTTTAAATGAATTGATAAAGTAACTTGAGACACATTTCAAAGTACATGTTTTAAAAATATTCCATTGATTATTGATGGCATTTAGAAAAATGCAATGCATCCTTTGTTGTGAAACTTATTTTAAAACATTGTATTACTCATGCAGAAGCGTGCTTGAAAACTAATGGCAAAGCAAAGGCAAATGGAATGGAAGAGACCATATCAGAGACCCTCAAATATGCACCCAACCAACGCAGAATGATAAAAAACAAGGTAATCCAAATGACTCTTATTTCATCAATATTGGATTCAGTTTCGTCTTTTAAAGCATAGTATTTGCAAAGCGGATGCATTTCTAAACTGATAACAAAATCAGCTTATCCTATTGCCCAGGACTATCAGAGCTAGAGTCCAGCTAACTACAATATGCATATATCTTGTCTGATCGGACAAGTGCCTCCATTTGGAATTTTTATTCACATGAAATATTTGGATGAAATAAATTCATCTTTGTGCAAATTGATTGCACCATCCACTTGCCAGAAATGACAAGTAAGTGCAAAGTTATCTTGTATCATGGCTTAACGATAGTAAGGGAAGCACAAGTGCAGTGAAGAAAATTTCATACATTTTTATAATGCTGATTAACATGACTTCTGCATATGTAACTAGTGCTGAGATGATATGACTTTATTTAAGCATTACAATTTTGTTTTAATTTGCAGGTGCCTGAGCAGAAGAAGTAATAGATAAACTTTACAGTGGAGTTGGAGACTGATTCTGATTCATAATCTTAATTAAATCTAGAAAATAAACATTAAAGTCATATTAAAATATCTGTTGTATTGTTTCCTTCTTTCATTTTTCTCTTAAAAACAAATGTCTGAACCTTTAGTCTGTAAATTCAGTGGATTCCTTATCAGCCCATCTACTTTTACTTTACACCATGCTACTTTAAAAAAAAATGAATTATCCCCATTGGGGTAGGTCCCCCCAACCCCCCACCCTACTTTGTCAACTTACCTGCCACATTTAAATCTAATGGAAGGCCCTGCTGTAAAGCCTGTTAGTAAAACTACCCAACAAGAGGATTTCATACATTTGCAACTCCTAGATGGATGGTAATGTTTTCATTTTTGTAATGTAGATTTGGACATTCTTGCCACCAGTATGGAATATGTGTTTCAGAAACACAAGCAGCTTTCATCAGATTTGCATATAGGTTTTATATGTTGTGAGTATGTTGTAGGAAGTTTTTTTAAATAACATCATATGAGATGATGCCAGTGGAAATGGCAGAAAAGTGTCTGTATTGTTCACCAACTACACCTTGTTCTTACAAAATGTGGCTGTTACACATTCCCATGATGATGTCACTGACAGCCATCAGTGAGGAATGCCCCAACAAGCATAATACAAATTGCTTCCATTGTAATTGTTACAATTCCATTCTGACCACTCCGGTGTCCTAGTGGTTAGAGCGTCCGCCTCAGAAGCGGGAGGTCATGGGTTCAAACCCCAGCCAAGTCATACCAAAGACTTACAAAAATGGTATTAACAGCTACCTCGCTAGACGCTCAGCATTAAGAGGTTAGTGTTAGGACTGATCGGCCTGGTGTCAGGATAATGTGACTGGGTGCAACATCATACTACATGTTTGCAGCATGATGCCCCAGTGCTATACATCACTATAAACTGCCACACTGCAGACATCGTAGCAATATGACTGAAAAATTATTCAAGCTACGTTAAAAATCCAATCACACACACACAATTCCATTCTACGATCCAGAACCAACACTAATTCCGTACTACAGTTCTTGCATTTCAATCCAATTTTGCTTTTGAAATGTAGTGCCACTCAATTCATAATGAACCCATTCATTTCAAACACTCGCAAATACTTATTATTCCTGTCTACAACTGAAAAATATCTATATAAAAAAACGTGTAACTGTGTTTTATGCAAGGGCATGGAGATGCACAAAAACTTGCACCTGAAGCTTGAATAAAACCCCGACTGTGGATAAGACTTTACCCATCGATTACCCCAGCTTGGGGATAAATTCCGACCGTGGCGATTTATTATATATCCTATGACTGCTCCAGCTTGAGGGCAAAATCCAAGCACATCCCTAAAAAGATAACAAGTATAGCGGCTCTTTACCTTCTGTAAATGCCACTTGAGCTTCCTGATGCTGTTGTATCTGCCATTTGACAGAATCACGAATGTGGATATATTTCTTAATTGCCTCTAGTTGTTGAGCTAGTTTAGCTGTATGAAATTCCTTTGTGCAGACTCACTCATTATTAATATTACAACAGTGATTTAATTACACATCACCTGTCAGCACACCGATGATAAGTCAGTTATTTTATAACACACCAACAAGCTTGCCCCTTGCACCCCCCCCCCCCTTTTTATTTTATTTGGGCACCTGTGGACATGAATCTGCAAGGCTCAAATTGTCATTTTTAATATAAGATCTCAACATTTTTAAGGCCTTAATTTTAAAGACATCCTTAAAACCCCCAAAAGGTTATCAACTGGATCACCAGCCTTCGTTTAGAGTAACAGCAAGTATATATATATATTTAGGTCTAAGGAAACACAATAAAAATGTTTGATTTAACAATGACATATTTGCCTCAGGTCTGTGATCCTGAAGTGAATATTAACTGTCCATTTATTTTCTTGGCTTTTCTTTACTAGGAAATTGATTATAGAGATTTCTGCAATGGTGAAGGCAATGTAAAAATTGGTTACTATAACATACTTTTTACGCCATGTTTGAAAAAATAAATCCAATGGAAAGGTTATAGTCTGAAAATCTTCATTAAATTAAGTTAATATAGGGGAAAAAACTTTAAGAGTTCATAAATATTTTTCAGTGCTGAATAAAGATATAACATAACACTTTCTGCTGTGATTTTAATAGTTTCTGAGAGCATGAAAAATTTCTAGAACTATAATGTATAAATGTTTTCAAAAGATTATATTAATATGAGGGAAAAGTCTGTTATGAAATAAACTGACAAGATCTTGTATGAATTCATGTTATCTTTAAATATGATATTTGTGTGAAAATATCTGGAAGAAAAAACAAGATGGTGCCACTCACACATACAATGTGGTTGCCACAGTAGCCATATTAAGAAACTTTTTATCGCTACTTCTGAATGGATAATTGTGTCAGCGTGTCAACATGTGTACAAAATACTTATGTTGATGTCTAGCAGGTCCTGAATGAGAATTATGGTGCTGTACAGACATCCTATAAGGCCACCAATGTGGCCATCCTGAAAATCTTGGTATAACTACTTCTCCTGAATGAATCGTCATATCAGTGAAAGACTTCTTATGTCTAGTTGGACGTAAATGAAAATAGTGCCAATCTAACCTCCAATATGGCTGTTTTAATGGGCATCTGGAAAACCCCTTCCTTGCTACTTCTCCTAGATGGCTGGTCATTTTGACATTGTGCTTTCACTAGATGACCTATTTGATGTCTGGTTGGCCGTAAATGGAACTATGCATATGGTTTTGATGTCTAGTTGGTCCTAAATGTGGTTTTTGCTGCTCATAAACTTCTAATGGTATTATAGTTGGTTCCTTAATGAAACTGCTGTACAAAATTAAAAGGCCTTCTCACTTTCTGTCAAGTTGGATACAATTATCTTTACCAGCTAGGATTTCTTGATCCTCTTTTTTATACATCAACCCTTCGCATATGTAGTTAGCTAAAACAGTATTTTGAACAATTAATTGCCCTCTTGCAAATACAATCCCAATTGCATGCTTTTACCAGTGTGAGAGCTCCTTATATAAGTAGCTAAGTATTCAGTAACTGAATTTCCACATCCACATGCATCAACTCAGAATTAAAAGTTGCAAAACATATACAAATTTGAAAATCTTGAGACATGTGTCACTTTGCATGGTGGGTGTTATGATTTAAATGCAACAAGGAAATTGAATTAGGGTTAATTTCTTTAAGCTGTATTCAATCATGGGGCCCTGGATTATAGAATGGTCTAGGCATACACATCACTAATCAACTCTCTCTAGTCCAACCAATGTGTGTATATGAGAAAGCTTGCCAGTAGCGTTATGTGTGTTGATTTCTTCCAATAAATATGTTGGCTGCCATGTAAAGTCTATGATGTCCTGAAAAATGGTGTTAAGCTCCATACAAGCAAGCTAAACAATCAATGATATAATGGAACAGTAGACACCATTTTAGCTAAATATGCCAAGAATTGATTTAGAGACTTGGTTAGTGATGATGACTTAAAATTGGCAAGGGATTAAAAAGATAAAAGAAATGACCTTTCATGGCACTGTAATATAACAAATGAGGAAAAACAAAAGTTTATTGCATTTGAACCTTTTGTTTTTTCACAGTTTCAATTTAAGTCATAAGGCCCCTTATTTTGCCTTACCAAACATATAGCAAGTTATTACCTCAAGCCCTAGCACTAATAATGCCTCACAAGTAAGCAGTCTTTTATGAAGTCTCAGGTCTGAGTATATGTCTAGCAATACTTATGTCCAGTTTGTTTATAAAATTCTTTCTCACATGGTACAGTTTTCAGAGAGACACGATAAATTCAACAAGTGTGGTAATGAAGGGACAGGCATTCTTTATTTATGCACACATCCCAAAGGGACATTGCTATGTTTGAATCAACACTGAACTGAAGAATGGAGCATCAGCTGCATCAATTAAAATATTGTGGCCCACACAAAATACTGCAAGGACTATAATCAATTTATGAGTGCAATGGGCATGAATTACTGTAGCAGACTGGAGGAAGTAATCCGAATTTATTAATATCTTGAAGCTAAATATAGTAAAGTTTTCATCTATAATCTGTGGAATCATTTTTGCACACAGTTTGCAGGATTTGTCTTTGGGTCATCGTTTTTCTTTTTCTTCATCTTTCTAGCTTATGGTATCTTGATAAGTCTTATGGTGCCGTGCAACTGCACTTGATGATTACCACAGCCAGTGACATTGTATCAAATCTTCTGGGATCAGATGATTCAATGCAAATTCCACATAACCTATCACCATCCTCATGTTTGCCATCTGACTTACTAAGTTATTTTGCCTAAATAATAATAAAAACAATCTGGTCTGATGTATTGATAGCGTTCTGAATGACCATAATATATTCTGTATATCTATCCTAGAAAATCCTGAGTGGATTGCTGTTTGGTTTTAATAAACCAAAGTAATCCAATGAAAGGCATTTTACAGACACAAGTGTCTGTTTCCTGTATGCAGTGATTAAATGATAGTATTATGTCTTTATTTTTTTAAAACTGATGATACATATGATCACCTTCAATGTGCAATATTAGTTATGTTAATTAACGAGTGGGCAATATTTGAATTTCAAAGATAAAAGTGTATGCCATGATCACTTTAGTAGGATGATTTGTCAAGTGAGGTTATCTTTTCTGTTTGAATAAATATTGTTAACTAAACTATTTTCGCAAGTTATGACATAAGAATGATTCAAAGAAAGAAAATTTATTAAATTGAACATATAAAATGTAATACTGCAACAGAGTCTAGATGAACTATTTCTTCAGAGACACAATCCAGACTCTGTGGCAGCAAAATTATCAAATAGGACACAACTAAGAGACAATCACATTTTCAGTCACAATGGTTTGACAATTATCAATGGCTTGAATTCATTGACTGTGAAGGCAAAGTGATTTGCAGTTACTGCAAAAAAAGTTCCCAAACTGTCACAGATTTTAAATTCTACCAGTGGACTTGTAAGTGTAACTGACAAATTCAGGATTTAATCAAGCAAGTCTCATGATAGTATTATACCTAATAAAGCAAAATGTAGCACAGTATATTCATGACACTTAGGCCAGCATGTACAAAATATTCCTCAAGTTACAGTTGCTAGCACTCCACTAAGAAATGTCATTTTATAATAAATAAAAATGTAATGGAAAAAAAAATCGATAAAGTGATTGCACTCTTTAACATAGCCTACTACCTAACTCAATAATGAAAATGATTTGGTTCATTATATCTTTGTGTTTTATGGAATAAATGCATACATCTGATTGAATTTTAGGCAAGAGACTGAACTTTTGGGTTAAGTTAAAATGTATGTGGAACAAATGCATTTTCTAAAACTACTTGTATCAGTGTGCATTGTGACTTTTCTTTAAGATAACTCTAAATGGTACTGGGTATATATCATTTTCTTCAACTGCACACTGTTGTCTTCCATTTGATTTGATGACTTACAGCTATACTGTCTACACAGTAGGCCTCAACGTCAGGAAAAATTCTGTATACTTCAGTTACAGCTGAAATAAGTTTTGCATTAGTACCTGAATCAGACAAAAAAGGTTGTGTTCTGGTGTGTGAATAGAAATGGCTAAAAGTAATATAGACAAAAGCCATAAGAGTACACAAGTTACATATGAAAACCACCAATTCACTTGCATGTGTGGCATACAAGTTCAAAGATTTGCTTCAAGTTTATTTGTGTACACAGATTGTTCAACTCATAAGATATTTTAAGAGCTATTTCTCTATTGTATGCATAATTCATTTACAAATGTGATTAGTGGGCCACACCGAAGGCCATACTATTAGTTCACTTGGCAATATGGTAACGTCAGCTGAAAAGCATAATCATCCATTAAAAGAGCATTATGATATGAACATTAGGTATTTAGGACATATAGATTTTTCTTTTCCAAATGGAGTCCAAGTAATTATTGCCCAATCCAGGTATAATTTTGTACACAAGTAAAGAACAAAATAAGATAAATCTTCATTTATTTGCAATTGACAATACACTTCTTAATGAATATACACTTTTGCATTTATTTTGTATCACTTGAATAAACAATATTTCTTTCAGTTCATTTTAAACTTTTATTTTATATCACTTGAGTAAACAATATCTCTTTCATTTCATTTAACACTTAGAAACAGGTTCTTCCAGTTACAATAATCAACTCTGGAAACAATAAACAAACTGGAACTTTTGACCTAATTATATTACATTTACTAGGGTTAAAACAATAAATTCCTTAACATAATAAATTAACAGTTCCAGTTAATCAAACACAAAATCACCTTTTATACAGGGTGTGAACTGTTAATATTTACAGGATAAAGCTTATAGTTTCCAAATTGATTGAAGCTTACATGTTGCAGTTGCTGGCACATATCTATTTCCAGCATGGTTTGCATACATTCCACCTTTAATAATTTTGTTACTTCCCTACCCCACCCCATTCAGTAACAAGTATCAAAAATCAGGCTCATTCTAAGGCAAAGTCTGTAACTTGTGTACCACAGTCATCAGAGAGACAAAGATGCAAAACTTTATGATGCCTGTCAAAGGAAGAAAACAGTTTGTTTAGCCAAGTTTTGAACCAGTTAACTTGAATTCTCTGACCATCAATTGCTACAGCCCCACTAATTACAATTGTTAGGGAATAATGAGAACTCACCTTCAGTTATCTGTGTATATATATAATTTTAATAACCAAGAATACCGGATGTCTGGGAACATTATAGCATTCAATGGTAACGTCAGAACTGAGATGAGAGAATTAAACAAGCATAGTACATGACATGATATATCCATAAACTATTGACTGGGAAAAATACTACAGAACACCATTTCTGCTGGCAGTAAGATGTTGAACCTATATGTCATAAATATCAGGTTGGACATCTAGGACCAGTAATATTCATAATGGGCAGTACCCCCACCCCCACCCCCCAAGTGAGAAGGGCCTGATTTGTAATCTAAGCCACCCAACCTATCACAGCCTTTATAGTACTTGAAACAAATATTGAGTAATAGTAAAACAAACTCTGAAAGTTATTAAAACCAATTTGTTATATTTCCATAACTCTGCATAGTTAACTGTGCAAGAAGACTTAAAAATATCAGTGTATGACAGTTAAATTGAGCTATAGCATCGATTAACAGAAGCTACGAATTCATCAACAAGCAGTGAACAATCATCTTCACAATAAATGTCAAACATTAGCATCCATAAGCTGTCAAGACAAGTTGTTACACTGGATATATAATCATCCATTTATTTCAAACAAGCTGTGAAAAACGAACCTCACGTCCGCTATATGTACGCTGGCCATTGCAAAGGATGCCTTAATAGATTAATGTTTATCGTCGTGTCTTGACAACCATTTTGCGTGCGCACACCGGAAAGTCATGCTATATATTTGTTACTTGTGAACGTATTCGTGGGCAGTACGCTATATATTGTTCCCATGGCCGTATTCACGGGCAGAATGCTATATGTTTGTTCTTCGTGAACGTATTTTTGGGCAGTTACTTTGTCATCTTCAACCTAAAGGTCAAAACTGCCCATGAAATATATATATCTGCCCACGAACCGAAAACATGAATAGGACTATAACATAAGTGTATATACTTATTTTCAACATATACATAATTACTATGTAAGAAATACAACCTATGTATATGTATTTTGATTTGAAATGTAAACTATATCATGTCCTTCCCGTAAACCCACTTTCGGGATGACTGCCCACAACGCACCTAAAACGTGTGTATATATATATATATATATATATATATATATATATATATATACACATCAATGCATCCCATGACCAACATATATATATATATATATATATATATATATATATATATATATATATATATATATATATATATATATAGATATGATGGTGATGGGATGCATTGATCCGTACAAGACCCTCATCACTGAGTAGACATATTTCATATTTCGCAGGTTTTAATTTAGTGTTTTTAGTTTATTTCTCAATCTGGATGATTCAATGCATCTCTTTTAATATCATAACCTTGTATGCAGCCTCGGTAAATTAAAAGTTTATATAGCTATTCAGACGTTTTTAGGAATGTTTCATCGTCGGAGCAAATTCTGCGGGAATGTTTCATCGTCGGAGAAAATTTGCTCTGATGATGAAACATTCCTAAAAAGGTCTGAGGAGCTATCTAAATATTTAATTTACCGAGGCTACGATAAAGACCTGATTACGGAGGTAACCCAAAGGGGTAAGCAAACCGCGATGACCTACTAAAATATGGAAAGAAGGAAAAGGCTGATAGGATACCATTTATCCTGACCTACCATCCAGACAACCCAAAGTAGAAAAATCATCGGGAAAAACTGGCTCATCATGGAATCCTCGGACGCACTAAAGTTAATCCTCCCTAACAAACCTGTAGTCGCCCACCGAAGACCCAAAAACCTCAAGGACATCCTAGTCAGGGCGAAGCTAAAGCCAAACACTAATCAAGACCACCCTAGTCAATATGGCCCCTGTGGCGATAAAAGGTGTAAAACCCTGTCAACATATCATAGAGACCAAGACATTTTCTTGTACAGTAACTAGAGAAAAATTAAACATACATGGTCCAAACAAAACGTGCAAAACAGTAAATGTAATTTATCTCATTACATGTAAGATCTGTAGCCTTCAGTATGTTGGAGTAACTGAAAAGCTACACAAAAGGATCAACCTTCATATAACTGACTGGATGACAAAGAAGCCAGGCCGCCGAACACTTCTCCTCCTATGCCACGCTTTCAAAGATATAACACTTATTGCAATTGCTCACAGCCCCAACTGGAGTCCCCAAACAAGAAAAGAAAAGGAATCTTACTGGATACGCCGCCTTAGAACACTGAAACCAAGCGGTTTAAACCAAGAAGACTAGAAAAAGAACCCATGCACAAATAAAATTATCTTTTGCAGCAGACACATTTTCTTTTAAATAATTCTCTAAATTTGCTTAATAGCCTATGATTTCTATAACAATAAAATATCCGGGATATAATCTGCGCTTACACAAATTTACATAAAATAACATGTCGTTAAGGCTCATCAATACAAATATTTTGCAGTATCAGCAACAAGCTGAAATAAACTAGTTGACATTAATAGAGTTAAAAGGTTTAATTCCTTTTGAAACAGCAATGTAACGTTTCGCAAACTTGACCGTTTTTCTGTGTTATTTATTTGCCTTATGTTTTGTATTTGCCTTTGAAAAAGAATCATTAAAGAGTCGAAAGCGCTCAGACTAGCTAGATACTAGTTTCGCACTGTTCGTTGTCAATTTAATGCATTTATCTTAATCAATCCCTGACACACGTGATCCCTTGCACTTGAAAGGATTGTTATTCGCCATATCATTTCTATTATATATATATATATATATATATATATATATATATATATATATATATATATTCACACACGCACACAAACACAGTCACATACACTTTTACTGGTCTTGCTTAGTTACTGCTGTCTATCAATTGAAGGTTACTGAAAATCTGACATTCATCCAGTTAAGCAGCAGAGAGTGTGAACAGACCACTTGATCCGTCACGTACCCTTTTTAGACATAAAAAAAAATATGTGACCTTCATAGAGGTAACTACCATTACCGCGTCCATGATTCACCCAAACAAAGGATGCGGTCGTCACCCTCTCTGCTGCTATTGTTATTCTGAGTAATTAAATTTACACCTCTCTCTGCTGCTATTCCTCCAAATATTTTATCAAGACCTACACGATATCTTGTTCTAGGATCGTGCAAATTTATTGTTATAAATCCATGCGGAGTAGCTTGTGCTCGTGAAAAGAAGTTTTTAAATTTAATTATATCCATGTCACCGCTGCACCAAGTTTAATAAATATTTATAATCGTGTGTGTATCAACTCCATTAAACACAACTAAAATATTACAGTTATCTCTGATCACTTTTGGTATTTGTGTGTATCGTTGAGTAACATAAATGACATCAGTGTTTTTATGTCTACCACGGGAAAAAATCCTAGCTGGGTTTGTTTGTTTATCTAGCATCACATCGTCGTATACAACCAAATTATTAATAAACCCGTCTATGGAATCAACTGATGGTGCTTCATCAATATCGGTTATAAACTTGATAACATCGTCATCCAGTAATCGCGCGTTTTCATTAAAATCCTTGAGCACATCATAACATCGTTGATCATCAACTGACGGGGCTACCAAATACAATTTATCCCACTTTAACCATCTCATTATAAGATTAAGTAACAACTGTGTCTTTCCACTTCCAGATGGTCCTACTATTATCATTCTGATGGAATTCGGTAACGCAGGATGGTGTTTGACAGGTTCTCGTTTTCTTGTCGCTGAGAAATCAATTATATCCATGCTGTATAAAATATTTATGGATTTATATTGTGTGAAGTACAGGACGCGTACCCCGACGGATACACTAACAACTATTACTACAAAAAAATAATAAATCAGCGGTTACGGGTAAGTGTACGCCGTGTGGTACAAAGAAATTCAAATTTATCTCTACTGACAAGTCAGTGCAGTCAGGTAAAAAACCAAAACCAAAGTCAAGTAAAACAAAAAAAAAAAAAGCAACGCGGAGGTGATATTGCAGCAAAATTAACAAAGTTACCGGGAACTCCGTGGGCCAAATACCCAGGAGAAAAACATCTACCAGGATATAATTATTGCGGTCCTGGTACTCGACTCGATATCAGGCTTGATAATCAGGATCAACCAAAACTAGGCGAGGAACCAATAAACGCTATTGATAAAGCATGTCATGCTCATGATGTTGCCTATAAAAGCAATGATCTACAACATAGGCATATTGCAGATGTGAAATTAGTTCATGAGCTAAATTCTATAAAAAATAAAAATATCAAAGAAAAATTATCTAATTGGTTAGCAAGATCCGCGATGAAAGGTAAATTAGCGCTAGGGGCTGGTAATATATAAAATGGAATCGATTTATTATTCTCCAAGAGGATACTGGAAAGGTAAAACAGCAATTAGTAAACTTGCTGACGCAGCAGCGATTAAACATTCTACTGCTAAAGCGTGGTTATCCAAACAGGCAATATGGCAAATTTACCTACCACCACCTAAGCAAATTCGATTTGCACATTTCGATGTTAGTGTTTCTAATGAAGTTCATCAAGCTGATATTCTGTTTTTACCACATGATACTGTACGTAGAAAAACGTACAAATACGCGCTAACCGTTGTTGATATTGCAAGTAGATATAAAGATGCAGAACCGCTATCAACGAAAACAGCATCTGAAGTAGCCGATGCTTTTAAACGAATTTATCAACGAGGTGGTCTGCGATGGCCACAGCTGCTACAGGTTGATCCTGGCAAGGAATTTCTTGGTCCAGTATCATCGCTGATGAAACAACATATTACCAAAATACGACGAGGACATACTGCAATTCATCGTGATGAGGCAATTGTTGAACGATTTAATCGAACACTTGCTGAGCGGTTATTTGGATATCAACACACAAAGGAATTTATTCAGGATACGAGATCTCGTGAATGGGTTGCAAGATTACCAAGTGTGATAGCAGCGTTAAATAATGAGATCACTCGAACAACCAGCATGAAACCTATTAATGCAATTACAAGCGCGCATATACCAATACAACGACGTGATTCAACACAGTCAGTGCTAGGTAATATCACTGTAAGGTATTTCTACGAGCCGGGTGAACTCGAAGGTGGCAAAAAAAGAGCGACTGATCCTATTTGGAGTGTTACCACACATAAGATATCCACCGTAACAAGATCCTCAGGTAGACCCGCAATCTACCGATTAGATTCAACTGCTCCTCAAAGTGGATTTGTACGTGAACAATTACAAGTAATTCCCGAGGATACACAATTACCACCGCGATCACTTAACTAGCACTGGTGCCAGCACCTCTACGTCGGTTACACTCAAGACAGGTCAACATAATATTTTCTCGTGTATGACCGCGACTCTTATTTTTTCTGTCTACGGTAAATTGTCTTGGATCATTTTTCAGATACCGCCATAACATTATACAATTACAAATTGCACAATGAGTATTCTGTTGTTGTTTCAACGTGCTGATAAATTCAACATCGAGATCAAATTCTCGATTATTTTTTTATCAGACTGTTTATAACCAGCTAATTTTTTTCTTATTGTATCACTTTGACATTCTTCAATATCATCACTAATCACTGACGACTCCATGACGATTCGTCTCAGTTGAGATATTTTTCTAACTCGAGACACTGCAAGATAAACTAAGTTCGACCATTCGATGTGATCATCGACGATCCAAACAACTGTATCAGTAATAGTTTATCCCTGAGATGAATGAATCGTCATTGCGTATCCAAGCGTCCACGGGGATTTATCAGTACGTAGAGCATCTTCAACAACATCAACATCAACTGCGAAAATATCATTCAGCACAAGATCCTGTTTCCCTTGTCCTGGTATATCAACGTCAATATTTTGTCGTCGCATATCTGCTGGTCGATAACATAACGGAACTGGCAATGTTGGATATTTTTCTTTATGCAACTGAAACAACTCTCGTTGAAGTGTATCACGAACTATCTTTCTACTTGCAACTATTAAATCCATTGGTCGCCACATCTGCAGAAAGTCGTTCATGGATGTTTCTGAAATTATTCCACGCATTACTTCACACTGAATTTTATTCGGTTGTAGCCTGATTAATTTTTTAAACTGTTTCAACGTTGCATCAAGTGCTCTATGATCATCATTCATTTCTTCGTAATAATCGACAAAGTTCTTTAGCCATCCATGTGGAGATGGTCCAGCTATGGGTGGTGGTTGACCGTGATCGCCACACATTATTGCAGCAGTATTTCTTGTTAACAACTAATCTAGAAATGTTTTTAATGTTTCTAACGGCACAGTGCATATTTCATCCCAAATGATGATCCTTGGAATGTATTTCTCGCCCATCCTTAAAGATGTCCAAGTATCACCCTTCCATAGGAAGAAGCTGTGATAAGTACATGATTGTACTCCTCGTTGTTTCATTTCTCGCGCGAGTCTATGTGTTGGTGTCAGCACGATCATATCTGATTTCTGAAATAGTTCAATCGCTCGAGTGGTTTTACCAGAGCCTACCGGTCCGTTTATGTATATCGTTTTATATCTAGCTATTGGATCATATATCGATGGTAACAACGAAGTTGTCGATGATATATCTGATCGTTGATTTTTATAATAATCATCTTTGATCGTAACATCTGCTGATTCTGAACAATCAAGTATATTTTCTTTCTATATTCTCCATGAACCCCACGGTGCATCATCGTCCGTAAAATCATCCAGCAACGTTGCATATTTCTTATCGATGTAGAACGAATCTGTTGCAACCCTAACTACGGTATCGGGAAATTTATTTATCATAGATAGCAAGTTTATGCTCACGTAGGCCAACATCGATGACTTAAATGCGTATACTGAGGCGATTCTCCATCCATATAGCTTACAATCGTACCTAATCGTGTTTCATTTGATAAATAAACATCCTCGCGGTTTATAAATATATTTCTTGCTGCTGCACCAGCAACTATAAAATCGTATTCGGTATCATCCAGTATTAATCGTGCATGACGTTGTTTATGATCATATGCTCCACCTTGAGTAAATTTTCCTATTAATTTTCTTCCAAGATCCTTTGCAGTTTTATCGCTATCATTGAGTTTAATCTCAAGGATTCTAGGAGCTTCTTTGATGATATCATCCTTGAAAGCATCAGGGCATTTTTCACTAAATTCTTTAATGACCTCATCGAGACTGATATTCTCCCTCGGTGGTAACCAAACCTCGGTTTGTTTCTTATATGATATAATTGCCTCACTAACCACCAACGATACCAATATCGCACAATCAAGCATATATCGTAATAAAACTATTGGTGCCCAGCGTTTTTCTGAGAAATGTCCACCAAATCAAACATAACATATCGTATGAAGATCCATAGCAAGCTCGAATGATTCAATACAAGCAAATCCAGTTAGGTCAAAATCCGGCAATGGTCCATTTATCGATACTCGCGTCATTTCATGTGTTGGATGACCGAACCTTGCAAAATACTTAGAACAATCTCCGTATCCGAGAAAACTTCCTGGATAACACGCAACCATATCAACAGATATCATATCGTTGTAATTATATTTGGTATTCCACAATCCGCCGTGGCCATACTCGACACAACTTGATTGGATATCCGAAAGAAATTCATTTCGGGTTGGTTTCCACAAATTTTTTTCTCTAGCAACATGAGCTGCAACAGATGGAACAGTAAAACAGTTGCTGAGCAACTCATCAATGTTTTCTGAATACTTTTAAGCAAGATTTTTCATTTCTTCATGAAGGGATTCTTTACGATATATTTCACAGTTAGGTCGCACAAATTGATCATATTTTTCATCATCTGAGCTCTTAAATAACCACACTGACACAGGATCATTTTTACTTATTTTGTTAATAAAATCAAACATGTTATCATCATAAAATTTAACAGTTCGATTTCGAGGAAACATTGTTACTGCGCTAGTCCATGCATGCGCGTTGTGATCAATAATTTCAATCAAAGCTCCTTTTGATTTATATTTTGATTCATACAAAACCTCTCCTGTTATCGTCGCTACGGTTATTGGGAATTTTAATCTTTTTCCTAACTCAGTGACATCTTTGATAGACGCCCCGGTATCTTTAACTGTTTCGCCCAAGTCATTTATTATTTTACGTCTTTTATCTGTTAAACCGTTTCCACGGGCCGCGTTTGTAAAATGTTCTATAACTCGTTCAGCTACATAGTTTATTTTTGAAAATTTCATCGGCGCCAGTTTATCAACGCTAGGTTTTTCATTTATCACATAGATTCCATAAATAACTGCTGTTACAGGATACGCTCGCTCATAATACGGTTTGTCAGTACCGGTCAACAGACCTGGTTTGGAATTTCTACTTAGTATGACAGTTTTTTTATTACCGTGGACGGGATCATATTTGTCACGGATAATCCAGTTATCTGTTTCTGCAAGTATGACAAATTTTATTCTGAAAAGATAACTTCTATCATCGAGCTGTTTAATAATAGCTGCTGATCTTTTGTCATTCATCGTAGCATCAACACCTTTGGCCTTGACCTTGTCATTGTGAATAATCTTAAACGTTGACCAGACATGAGATGCACCATCTGCGTGAAATTCTTTCTTGGCGTCGTGAATTTTATTGATCAAACCTTTATTTTTCCGATCAACCAAATCTCGTATCGGCACGTCAGGAGATATCCTGTCGAGGTCGAATTTACTTGTTTTCCAAGGTTTGATTTGGGATAATCTTTTAAACTCATCCATATTATATTTCAGACAATTATTTAAATAAAAAATATTATATATACAATGTCTCAATGCAAATTGTTGATGATCGGATCATTAACTCGTTGTAATAAACCCTGCAGGAAGGAATTCTGCGGACAACACATGCAAAACGTTCACCGTGGAAGCTTAGGACCAATACCATGTCTGCAATGTGGTGCTGGAGTAAGAGGAAACATACAGTTGTGTGCGTGTTGTGGTGGTAAACGATACAGAGAGCTTAAAAGATATTATGATTAAAAAAATAATGACCCTGACAGAGTCAACGACAACGCTATGAAATCCGTGGAGGATTATCTAACTAAGTTTTCAGACAAATTATGATTTAAACAAATGATACTATTGTATAATGGAGCAAAATAAATTTGTCCCACATCCTATAATAACAAACTACGAATCAAATATTGATGGTGTGATCAGAAATTGTCGATTGAAAAACCAGTTGGTTCCGTTAATAATACTGGTTACCTATTGTTTAGGGACCCCGAGTGGCCGAGTGGTCTAAAGCGCTCACCGTTACGGATCACTGCCATCTCACCTCTGTCCGCGTCGGTTCGAGTCTCGGATTCGGCTAATGTGGTTATGTGAGAAAGCTTGCCAGTAGCTTCTCGTGGGTCGGTGGTTCTTTCCGGGGTTTTTCCGGGTTCTTCCTCCACCATTAATACTGGCCGCCATGTATAGCCTATCTTGTGCTGAAAAGTGGCGTTAAATCCTACAACAACAACAACAACAACCTATTGTTTACTGCTGGGAAGAAACCTTATCTCTGTCATCGTTTCATATACGAGTGTCACAAGGGGTTGATCAAAGATGGTCTTGTGATCTTTCATATTGACGGGAATCCTCAAAATAATAATTTGTCAAATCTTCAAACTGTTACACAGAGCGAGAATAATACACGTGGTAATACTGGGAGATGTAAAACAACCGGAAAGAGGGTGGTAAAATCTATAAATACAGAAACTGGCGAAGAGATTATATTTCAATCAATGAATTCAGCTGCGAAATATTTTTATATTGCCGGCGTTCGGTACAATTTGTCGCGGAAAATTTATATAAATCCACTCTTTCCAAGAAGTATAAACAAAGAATCATCTTCCAATATTGTTAATGAAATAAACTATCATCATTATCAAGTAATTACCTCGAATTATATTTATTAACCATTTTTTAATTATTTATCCTTTTTGTCAGAAAGCCTCACTTTTATACTACTTATTTTTTGACTCATGCGAAAGGGAGATTATTCTCTAAATATATATTTATCCGTAGATTTCTGATTTTTATGGTCGTCATTGGTCAATTAAACATCTACGTCGTAATTAATATCAATAATTATACTCGTAGAAAGATATTTATGGTTTTTTAGATTGCAAAATAGAAGAAAAAACGTATTTCCCATCGTACAATGTAGCGAGTTATTTTCAGATCTATTACGAGAAATCGAGGCAAAACACGCAGTTTATATATTTACACTCTGTTTAGGAACCGCTGTTATAATATATAAATATTTAAACCGATCTGTATAAAAACGTTTGATAATGCAGTGGTAGTATGAACGTATACTTTATCAAGGCAGAACACGCTGTTTATATATTCACAATCTGTTACTAGAAATCTTGGCAGAAGACGCTACTAGTGCAACATATTCAGAAACCGCTGTTATAATACAGAAATATTCAGAAAACTGCTGTTTTAATGCAGATATATTCAGAAAACCGCTGTTTTAATACAGATATATTCAGAAACCACTGTTTTAGTGCAGAAATATGCATAACTTACAATATATTCAAAAACCGTAGCTATATAATAATTTCTGAAACGTATAATGTTAGATGATTCGATAGCTCAGTTGATAACGTATCGGACCGTAATACTCGTGGCCCGGCGATCGAATCCCCATGGCTGACAACTGGTCGGTGGTTACGCATATTTGCGATTTTTATAATTAATTGGGGGGCTCCACCTGAAGCCTCAAAATTCAACAGAAAAAAGACACCCACCTACCACATCACTGGTGGTAGATACATGTTTTGTATCACCCACGGGCTGATTATTGGGGGTGGGTGTCAAAATCTGTTGAACGTAGAGAAGGCCCCCCCCCCCGTATATGTTGTGCCGTCATTCATTCATTGTATATACTCATTCATTGTATGTTTGTGCCGTCATTCATTCATTGCATATATTCCATGTCATTCATTGTATATGTTGTACTGTCCTTGTAAATACTATATGTTGTCAACACTATATGTTTGTACTGTCCTTGTAAATATGTAAATACTACGTGTTGTGTTCCGTGTATCCTCTAAACTTAGTAGAATGCGGTGGCAAGTTACAAGTTTAATGGGGATTAATTGTTGTGCTGTCTTCAACGCACCCTCTTGGGTCTCTCATAGTGTTTCGTGTACCCGTTGAACTTGGTAGAACTTGGTGGCAAGCTACGAGTTCTGGGTTGTACTGTCCTTGTAAATATGTTGTGCCCCTTCCTGAACTTGCTAAAAGACTCGAATAGAGGTTCATAGGGGATATATTTTTTCTTTTAAATATATATATATATATATATATATATATATATATATATATATATATATATATATATATATATATATATATATACTAAATAATGAACTATGAAAATATCAATGATGTAATTGTTTCTATTAAAAAATTAGAAAAAGACAGTATTAATATATCTGATGAACTGAATACTCAAAAGATTATTTCTGATTTTGAAATCTTACAAGAGCGAAAAATGATGGTGGTTTTACACTGTCGTCTGAATACAAGTTCATAAAACGAATTCAGGCGGCGATGTTCCGGTCACTAGCTGCAGTAAAAGATGATCAGGTCAAGGACTTCGTTCCTCTCTCTGCCGCAGTAGAAAAAATTAGATCGGAGTTATTCCACGAATACGAGGCAAAGAAAACGATTAGCATTCGTATAAGACAATTAAAAATAAAATATGCTAGCGAGTAACTTCGTTACTGGTGAAGTAGTACAAAATAATTCTGGTGAAAATGAAAATGAAATTTTCGGTAATTGGGGTCCGCGTCAACGATAACCACATAATATTTTACTATTATTCTGAAATATTTTATTATTATTCTGAAATATTATATTATTATTCTGAAATATTATATATTTATTCTGAAATATTTTATTTATTCTGAAATATTATATATTTATTCTGAAATATTTTATTTTATCAGAAATATTTTATTTTATCAGAAATAATTTATTTTATCAGAAATATTTTATTTTATCAGAAATATTTTATTTTATTCAGAAATATTTTATATTTATTCTGAAATATTTTATTTTATCAGAAATATTTTATTTTATCAGAAATATTTTATTTATTCTGAAATATTTTATATTTATTCTGAAATATTTTATATTTATTCTGAAATATTTTTATTTTTCATAAAATCTGATCGATTTGTATCATTTGAGTACCAACCACCATATTAGAATTGATTTGCATGATTTTTGAGTACCAATCACCATATCAATTTAAGATATTTCTGCTAAAATAAAATATTTCTGCTAAAATAAAATATTTCTGCTAAAATAAAATATTTCAGAATAATAATAAAATATTTCTGCTCACAATAAAATATTTCTGAATAATGATAAAATATTTCTGCTAAAATAAAAAAAATTGTAGTATTTTTTGCAAAACTGATTGATTTTGTTAATTTTGAGTACCTAACTACATATCAGGATTACAAAATTGATTGATTTACACGAGCTTGAGTATCCATTTACTAGTCAAAATTAACAAACTGATTGATTTGCCTGATTTTGAGTACCCATTTATTAGTCAAAATTAACAAACTGATTGATTTGCGTGATTTTGAGTATCCATTTACTAGTC
This sequence comes from Sinohyriopsis cumingii, assembly GCA_028554795.2. Classification (NCBI taxonomy): domain Eukaryota; kingdom Metazoa; phylum Mollusca; class Bivalvia; order Unionida; family Unionidae; genus Sinohyriopsis; species Sinohyriopsis cumingii. The sequence continues at coordinate 10,957,606 of CM068836.1, forward strand.
AAAATTAACAAATTTATTGATTTATACCATCTTGAGTATCCATTTACTAGTCAAAATTAACAAATTGATTGATTTGCATGATTTTGAGTACCCATTTACTAGTCAAAATTAACAAACTGATTGATTTGCATGATTTTGAGTACCAATCACCATATCAATTTCTGCTAAAATAAAATATTTCTGACAAAATAAAAATATTTCAGAATAATAAGATAATTTTTTTGCCGTATTTTTTGGCAAAACTGATTGATTTTGTTAATTTTAAGTACTAATCACCATATCAGTTTCAGAATAATAGGATATTTTTTTGTAGTACTTTTGCAAAACTGATCGATTTGCATGATTTTGAGTACCTAAATACATATCAAAATTAACAAACTGATCGATTTACACGATTGTGAGTATCAACCACCAAATCAATTTCAGAATAAATAAAAATATTTCTGATAAAATGAAATATTTCAGAATAAATAAAAGTATTTCAGAATAAATAAAAATATTTCAGAATAAATAAAAATATTTCTGATAAAATAAAATATTTCAGAATAAATAAAAATATTTCAGAATAAATAAAAATATTTCTGATAAAATCAAATATTTCAGAATAAATAAAATATTTCAGAATAAATAAAAATATTCCTGATAAAATAAAATATTTCAGAATAAATAAAAATATTTCTGATAAAATAAAATATTTCTGAAAAATCTACGATAATGTCTTACGACAAAATAAAGATCTACGATAAAAGTCTTAAGATAAAGATCTACGATCTTACATACAGATTGACAATTAGTTGCTCCGCACGCAGATCAATTAATCGTCCTATGTGGCCAGTTAGTTTTAAATTTATTCATGACAAATACTCATTGTGTGTGCGTAGATAAACAGGATTGGTTGGTTCTTGCACGATCAAATCCCCAGGGGGAACTTGTGGTATGAACGTGTATAAAGCGTATCCTTGTTGAGCCTGATTTGATTTTCCGAGATCTATTTGATAGCTACCATCGATCACATCACAAACTAGATTAACCACGATTGTCGATGTTATATTAACGATTCCCGGAGATACATATCTGCCGCCTCCGTGTGGATCATTATTATATCTAAGAATAAACTCCGGTGGAGTTATTTTTCTCCATGCATCAAGTATTTTAGAAAAATTTTCGTTGATAAGATCCTTGAGTAATTTTGTCAAGTCGTCGGTGGCAAATCCTGGTAGTATTAAATTTAATAAATCCGCTTCATTTATCTTATAATGATCAAGATAAGTTTGTTTGGTACTTTTACCCGTCTTAAGCGGAAGAATACTTTCATTTATAACATCAATAAAATACCGATTAACGTATTTAAGATCTAATATAATTTGATTCAGATGTTGTATTATTTCAATAATTTTTCTTTTCAGACCGTTATTAGGATACTCCAGGATATAATTTTTAAACAACTGTGTTAATGTTGTTGATGTATTTGTAAACTCTGCCTTAATTTTGTCGGATATAATTCTGACATATTTTTCACCAACAGTTGTGGTTGAAGCTGTCACATCAACAACAACAAAATGAGGAAATATTGGTGTAATAAGTTTTCCGCCACCAGCAGCAATAGAATCTCTCCATACTGGATACTAACGAGAAAATCAATATCCTGGAACTGTTATAAGTTTTGCTTCGTCGATGAGAAATTCAATTAATTTTGGTTCTGATGGTCCGTGATATTCTGGCGGAATTTCAGGCCATCCTAGTACGGATCTTATCGTGGACTGATAAATATCAACGGCATAATCAGGTGAATGTATCTCAACCGCAGAAGATAGCGTCGGCTCATGAACGTTAATCGATATTTTTATTCTTTTCCGGTTATTGATTTTATTCTACGTTGAAATTCCTCATTGATTTGTTCAATCTCATAACTACCAGTTGGTATTCCAACAACAACCCAGTCAGGTGTTCCATCGGGTTTGTTTTTATTAGCAAATACAAGTGAATTATTTGCTTGTGTACCATTAAATGATTTCGATCTGATATTTGGCCAACTGTGGTATACTCGTAATTGTGCTAGTGCAATTTCATTTGCGCGAATTGCAGTTGGAAAATTGATGCTAAATTCAGGATTAATCGAGCTTACCGAGATCGTCGTGGTCTTGTGCGGGGTTGTGTTTGTCAATCTGCTGAAGTAATTCCGTCATTATTAATACTCGTACCTTTAACAGCACTGTTATATATTTTAATCATCATCTGAAAACTCGAAATCAGATATGATTCCATCACTGAGACTCGCTGATAACAACAAAGATAACTTCGAGTATGCGACAGTCGCTGTATGTAATTTTATCATGTAATCGGATAACTTTTCATTCGTGCAAGTACATATCTTTTTTACAATGATATTGAACACACCTGCAATCGTTGTTGTAGCTGAAATACAAATAGTTACAGCTACTGGTGCCATCATTGTTATTGTTGATAATATCACACCACTTCCAGCAACAACAGCGGATACTGAATAAACGATCACGTCGACGATAACTAGTCGTCGTCGATATTTCTTTACTTTTACCGTGTATTGTTCGACTCGATCTTTCAACGCTGCCTGCCATTCACGCGCTTGATTATACCTGTATTGAGATACATCGTCGATTGAGGTACTCATTATATTTTTATGCAGTAACCAATTGAGGTGTTTCAGCTACGAATTCCAAACACCACCAGTAAGACGTTACGGTTAATTTCTTATCAGCTGCTTCCAGAATAAATATTTCTTCGTTTCCGCTATTTAATATAACAGATACAACCCCGGAAAACTTATCAGTTGAATGACGCCATGGATACGTTGTAAATATTTCAAATTTTGCAGCACTAAACACAGACAGCCTGTACACGCCAGTGAATGTTGCGGTATATTTGATAGTTTTATTTTGCTGCGACCATGTTGCGAATCCCGATGATACTGTGTATACGATGTTGGTAATATTCCAGGGAGTAACCCCGCCGAGAATTCTAATCAAACTGATTTTATTAACGATCTCAGGAATCTCCGCTACGATGTTTTGCTATGTTTGTTTGATCGTGTCAATGTTCGTCTTGATATCAACCAGTTTTATGTCAATGGTCAACGGATTACCAAAAAATTCCTCTGCGGTTTCATTAATTTTTCTAAAATTTCTGCGAAGATTTGTGAACGCGTTTACATGAACTTCATACTCGGCCCGCAACGTGGATAGTTTACCATCTACGGTGTTGTAGTTTACGTCGACGTATTTTTTGTTGCTGTGTCTTCGTCGGATGTTGGATCTCTTAAAACTACTATCTTATTTCCGTTCATGCTGAGTTCACCCGCCATTGTGTCACCGGTATTTTTCACGCGATTAGCAACACTTGCTGTAATTTGATCTCTGATTGTTGTAAACGATATACTTGAATCCCTGATTTTGCCGCTGTCAGTAAACACAGGGATATTATCCGTGACCGCGCCGAGTACTCGTCGAATTATATCATTCCATTTAATATTGCTGGTTTTTAGTTTACCATATCGATCCTGAAAATAACAGCCTCATCTGGGTCAACTGCAGCAAGATTCATAATATCAGCGAGTTCATCCTTAGTCGCGTAATTCGACAGATCAACGTCGCCGGACTTTTTCTTAACGCGTGAAGAAGATCTTCTTCCGTAAATATCAACCATTATATAAAATCTAAGATTTAAGATCTGTTTAAAACGAATCGGTTGTTTGTATAATCATGCACGACTTTATGTGGCGGTTTGGATGAATTTGATATAGCATTAAGTACATTAATTACTTCACGGCCGCATATTGGCGGATCTGTCATTGTTTGCGTGGGTAGCGTTGAATACCAAACTTGCGCGTGAAGTGGTGCAACATACTTCATAAATTCAATGGGTGGAGCTAACCCGTATGAATCAAAATAAACGATTCCACGTGGATCAACCGCGTATGATACCCAATGAGTACCGGTCCTGAATTTGAGTCAAGATTAATAATACCTGTTTCGAGTTCGTTCGGTTGTTTCGGTAATTGATCTCGCATAAAAACACCTCTGAAGTTTTTTATTTTTGATCGTTTAGAAGCATCAAGTAAATCAAAATTTGATGCTGGAACGTCTAACGTGTTCCTGGAAGCCTCAGACCTCTTCCCCAACGAGATCCCAGTAATCTTAGGCCGCGTCCCTTTTTTTGTACCCCTTTCCTGTTGCTTTCTTTAGAGCCATTCCAGCAGCGGTTCCAACAGCACCTAATGCGGCCGCTTTTGCTACGGCTGGAGCGGCAGCAGCTATTAACACTGGAATTGCCGCGATAAGTGGAAAAATACCACCGGTTCTAATTGAGTCCTTAATCGCACCCGCAGAGAGATTAAGTTTGACGCCTGTTTTTGATTGTTTAGCGTCGTTGAAATGTTTAAGCTGACGTTCTGATAATGATAGTTTATTTTGACCACCCGTGATCTGATCTCGCTTTAGTGATATTTTCATCCCGCAGTTTTTTGCTGAATTTGATTGAAGTTTTTTAATCTGACCAGGAGTCAGACTGACACTAACGTGATGATATGGCATTTTATGATAATACTCGTGTTTTTAAATAACATGATTAAAGATTTTCCACTGGTGCATCAACGACTCTCATTCGACCACTACCACCTTCAAGCAACATGGCTTTAACGCTGAGTATAACCGCAATTGCTCTATAATCAACGCCACCTTTATTTAACGTTGCTTTAAGATGTATATCAATGACAGATTGTTTTGATAGAACAAGATGCTCCAGTGAAAAATAAATCGGATAATAAATTCTAAAATCATGTTGTGATATTTGTAACCCAGTATCTACATTTTGATCACGTCCCATGAATGACATCAAACGATGATATACACGTCCTATACGATTTTGTTCATAATTTAGTTGTATATTCTCTGTTGGTTCTTGTTGTCCGTTTATCCGTAAAGAAGTATTTGTGAGACCTTGTTTATCAAATATCATATGAGTACGTTCTTGATTACCTAAACGATCATAATTCTGAAACGCAATAAAAATATGCCGTGGTGCATAAACACCTTGTTGTGATGCTATATGCCATGTAAACTGTTTGTAAACGTTAGTGTGCATACTATCCGTGCTTGTTGTTAACCATGACAACAAGGATTTACCACCTGTGTCCATGAAAGAAATCAATTTTTGTTCTTCTGCGATCGTTGGAGTCATTACCGGCATCCACAGGGAAAGTTTCAATAATACTACTTTATCAGCATCACCAGCAGGTCTCCACAGAGCATCGTTATCATCACCCTTTCTTACAAGAACAACCGTATGTCAAGCTCCAAAAATAACCTTTCTAACATTTCTACAAAATCCAAAAATATGCGATAATGGAATTGTACATGAAAAACTTCCATTGGCTCCTAGCAACATATTTCTACGCGTTGCAAATCCCAAGTTGAAATCTGGGTTAGCACCATGAACCACCGGCGCCACATCAGCATCAACGTTATTGGCAGCATTTTTTGGTCGTTTTATATTATACGGATCATCATTGGGGTGACCAGAATTATCTTTCACAAACATCATTGTGGGACCTGCTGATCTTGTATAATCATCAGAATATCTTGCCAGTCCTATTATTGTTGTAGCAGCATCGACATTATTCTGAATTGATTCAATATTTTTTCTATCGATCATATACGTGGCGCTATAAAAAATTGCCATGATCCCGTTGTTGACAAAACCAATTTTAAATTAATTTGGGTAATTATTATCGTTTGTTTTTACAATTATACGTTCTACCTCAATCCCTTTTTTATATACCTTTCCTGTTGCTTTCTTTAAGGCCATTCCAGCAGCTGTTCCAACAGCACCTAATGCGGCTGCTTTTGCTACGACTGGAGCAGCAGCAGCTATTAATGCTGGAATGGCCGCGAGAAGTGGAAAAATTCCACCGGTTTTAGCTGAGTCCTTAATCGCACCCGCAGAGAGATTAAGTTTGACTCCTGTTTTTGATTGTTTAGCGCCGTTGAAATGTTTAAGCTGACGTTCTGATAATGATAATTTATTTTGACCACCCGTGATCTGGGCTCGCTTTAGTGATATTTTCATTCCGCAGTTTTTTGCTGAATTTGAATGAAGGTTCTTAATCTGACCAGGAGTCAGACTGACACTAACGTGATGATATGGCATTTTATAATAAATACTTGCCACGCTCCAAATAATAATTAAAGATTTTCCACTGGTGCATCAACGACCCTCATTCGACCACTACCACCTTCAAGTAACATGGCTTTATCGCTGAGTATAACCGCGATTGCTCTATAATTAGCACCAGCTGTATTTAATGTTGCTTTAAGATGTATATCAACGACAGATTGTTTTGATAGATCAAGATGCTCCAGTGAAAAATAATAAATCGGATACAAAGTTCTGAAATCATGTTGTGATATTTGCAACCCAGTATCTTCATTTTGATCATGTCCCATGAATGACATCAAACGATAATATGCACGTCCTATATGATTTTGATCATAATTTAGTTGTATATTCTCTGTTGGTTCTTGTTGTCCGTTTATCCGTAAGGAAATATTTGTGATACCTAGTTGGTCAAATATCATATGAGAGTGAGTTTGTGAGCCTAATCGATTAGTGTTCTGAAACGCAATAAAAATATGCCGTGGTGCAGAAATACCTTGTTGTGATGCTATATGCCATGTAAACTGACCGTTAACGCCAGTTTGCATATTATCCGTGCTTGTTGTTAACCATGACAACAAGGATTTACCACCTGTGTCCATGAAAGAAATCAATTTTTGTTCTTCTGCGATCGTTGGAGTCATTACCGGCATCCACAGTGAAAGTTTCGATAATACTACTTTACCAGCATCACCAAGAGGTCTCCACAGAGCATTGTTATCATCACCCTTTCTTACAAGAACAACCGTGTGTCTAGCTCCAAAAATAACCTTTTTAACATTCCTACAAAATCCAAAAATATGCGATAGTGGAATTGTACATGAAAAACTTCTATTGCCTTCTACCAACATATTTCTACGCATTGTAAATCCCAAGTTGAAATTTTCATTAGAACCATGAACCACTGGCCACACATCAACATCAGCGGCATTGGCAAAATTTCTTGGTCGTCTTATATTATACGGATTGATTTCAGGGTGATCAGAATTATCTTTCGCAAACTTCATTGTGGGACCTGCTGATCTTGTATAATCATCAGAATATCTTGCCAACCCTATTATTGTTGGAGCAACGTCGACATCATTCTGAATCGATTCAATATTTTTTCCATCAATCATATACGTGGCGCTACCAAATAATGCCATGATCCCGTTGTTGACAAAACCAACTTTTACTGCATCTCCGTAATTAGTATTATCATCCGCTTTTACAATTGTACCTTCTACCTCAATAAAAGCCTCAGCGGGTAAAAATTATCTACTTGTGTCATGAACTTGTAGTTCAATTATTCCTCCACGTTGATCTGGTGTTCGTGCGTCATAAGAATAAAACTGATAATCACGTACCGATTCATCTTTAATGACAGGTTTTTCCATATCAAATGCTTCGTCGGATACGCGCTTGAACATTTTATTATAATTATTTTCCGTTTAACACGTTGATTACCGCGTTCGGGAAATTCCACTTCGGGAAGTTCCACTTCCTGATATCAAACTTGAAATATTATTCCTTGGTTCACCGAGTCCTTGATCTGCTAACGCCGCCAGTTTTTGATTTGCAGCTTGATTTATTATTTTACTTACGTCTGCGGGCATAATTTCAGTACTTGGTAATTTTACTGGTGGCTGTGATCTTCGTCGCATTAATCGTGCTAGTCTATCTTTGATCGCCGAGAACGCCTTACCAGCAACATTGACAATTGCACCAGGAGCTTTTTCACGAACAATATCAATAGCTTTCATCGATAATTGTTTTGCAACAGGTGCTACTTTTGGAGCTATCCTTGTAAATAATCCCTGTACAACATCACCAAGTCTGTCTCCGTAAATAGCTCTGTAGATTGGTAATCGTGAGTTTACCGCTCTGACCTGTACGGGTTTACGATGATTATTGTGTACGATCATGTTATTTTATTTACCATTTATCTAACAACTAGTCACTGTAATCATCAAGTTCATCGATAAGTTCTCGGTAAACGCCGATATCCATGATACCACCTTGAAATAATCGCCGACAAATATCAGCTGCTTCGTTGGTTATTTCTGGTGAGTTATTTCCGACACGTTTTCCCCCTATGAGACCTTCTAACCGTGATACATCATTGAGGGTATTATCAGGACAAATAATATTATTTCCCAGACCACTCCCCGTTGCTCCTTCTTCTGTTGTTTTCTTAAATAGTCTCTTAAATAGTCTTAAGGGTGATCTTTCTTCTATTGTTTTCTTAAATAGTCTTGAGGGTGATACTTCTTCTTCCTCACTTATTGTTCTGAGAGATTGTGATAATTTTGATTCTTTCTTTTACAAGATGCATGATTATTTTTTTGCGATAATCATTATATACCTCATCATTAGAATAAGCTCTATCTTTATTGTAATATATACGATATATCCATTTATATCAGATTTCGGGATTACTAAAACGAAAGTAGTTAAGTGGGGCACATTAGGGACAATGGGACTTAGCATTAAAAAGACCCCTGGGTCAGATTAGGGACAATGGAAATTTAACATGGAGAGAAATCGTGGGTCACTCTAGCGACAAGGGGAATTTAACATGGAACTATAGTGTGGGTCTGTCTAGCGACAAGGGGAAATTAACATGGGAATAGAGTTTGGGTCTGTCTAGGGACAAGGGGAATTGAACATATGGAAATTGAACATGGTGGGTCTGTATAGCGTCAAGGGGAATTGAACATGGTGGGATTGTCTAGGGACAATGATGGTAGAGGGTCAAACACAACAGAGACAGAAACATACATACACTAGTACAAGCGTGAGATTTATATATAAAGCATTACCAAGACCTGAAATCTTGCTGGGGTGTTCAAAAATTTGCATAATTGTAATGATGCTATAAATAGCTATAATCAAGGAAATGCTCAACGACAAAATGGATGTGACTAAAAGTAACGCTAAAATGACGAAATTGTTCCAGAATTTAAAGGAAAATAAACATATCCCCGAAAATTAAGTTACAATGGTTTAGACTAAAATGGATAAAATTAGTAACTACTTACAATATCAACTTCTGTGACGATCGTGGATAAATGCCTATGTATCTATAATCAGCTGAAATTCCTATGAAATCCCACTATCTATTTATAGCTCCAACTTGTGGGTTTTTCCTTTGGAAAATCCCACTATCTTTTTATAGCCTCAGCTTGAGTGACGTTCCTGTTTATGAATTCTAGCATATATGTATAGCTACAAAATGTGGAAATCCCCAAGTCGATATTTATAGTCTCAAAATTTCCAGCGTCAGTGACGTCACTGTACTGAACACTAGGGGATAAATGTCAACAGTGTTGCAAGTGGCTGACCTGAATACACGCTACTGCAGGTAGGTAGGTAGAGTGTATCTGATAGGGATAAAGTGAGTTTTTATAGGGACAAACAGAGACCAAAACACACACACACACACACACACACACACACACACACACACACACAACATACGCGCGCAGACTCACACACACACACACACACACAGGGAAGAGGAAAAAACAAACCCCAAAATATACTATCCACACTCGGGAGGAAGAAAAAAAAACAACCAAATATACGATCTACACAACGTACGCGAACAAACACACACACACACACACACAACATACGCGTGCAGACTCACACACACGCACACACACAGAGGGAAGAGGAAAAAACAAACCCCAAATATACTATCCACACTCGGGAGGAAGAAAAAAAACAACCAAATATACGATCTACACAACGTACGCGAACAAACACACACACACACACACACACACAACATACGCGCGCAGACTCACACACACACACACACACACACACACACAGAGAGGGAAGAGGAAAAAGCAAACCCCAAATATACTATCCACACTCGGGAGGAAGAAAAAAAAAACAACCAAATATACGATCTACACAACGTACGCGAACACACACACATACACACACACACACACACACACAACATACGCGTGCAGACTCACACACACGCACACACACAGAGGGAAGAGGAAAAAACAAACCCCAAATATACTATCCACACTCGGGAGGAAGAAAAAAAACAACCAAATATACGATCTACACAACGTACGCGAACAAACACACACACACACACACAACATACGCGCGCAGACTCACACACACACACACACACACACACACACACAGAGGGAAGAGGAAAAAGCAAACCCCAAATATACTATCCACACTCGGGAGGAAGAAAAAAAACAACCAAATATACGATCTACACAACGTACGCGAACACACACACATACACACACACACACACACACACACAGAGGGAAGAGGAAAAAACAAACCCCAAATAAACTATCCACACAAACGTACGCGAACGCATACAAACCCCAAATATACTATTCACACAACGTCGCTAACGCATACAAACCCCAAATATGCTATCCACACTCGGGAGGAAGAAGAAAAAACAACCAAATATACGATCTACACAACGTACGCGAACACACACACACACACACACACACACACTCACACACAGAGGGAAGAGGAAAAAACAAACCCCAAATATACTATCAACACAGAAGGGAGATAATACAAACCCCAAATAAACTATCCACACAAACGTACGCGAACGCATACAAACCCCAAATATACTATCAACACAGAAGGGAGATAATACAAACCCCAAATAAACTATCCACACAAACGTACGCGAACGCATACAAACCCCAAATATGCTATCCACACTCGGGAGGAAGAAGAAAAAAAAAAACAACCAAATATACGATCTACACAACGTACGCGAACAAACACACACACACACACACACACACACACACACACACACACACTCACTCACACACAGAGGGAAGAGGAAAAAACAAACCCCAAATATACTATCAACACAGAAGGGAGATAATACAAACCCCAAATAAACTATCCACACAAACGTACGCGAACGCATACAAACCACAAATATACTATCAACACAGAAGGGAGATAATACAAACCCCAAATAAACTATCCACACAAACGTACGCGAACGCATACAAACCCCAAATATACTATCAACACAGAAGGGAGATAATACAAACCCCAAATAAACTATCCACACAAACGTACGCGAACGCATACAAACCCCAAATATGCTATCCACACTCGGGAGGAAGAAGAAAAAAAAAACAACCAAATATACGATCTACACAACGTACGCGAACAAACACACACACACACATACACACACACACACAGAGGGAAGAGTCAAAAACAAACCCCAAATATACTATCAACACAGAAGGGAGATAATACAAACCCCAAATAAACTATCAACACAAACGTACGCGAACGCATACAAACCCCAAATATACTATTCACACAACGTCGCTAACGCATACAAACCCCAAATATGCTATCCACACTCGGGAGGAAGAAGAAAAAACAACCAAATATACAATCTACACAACGTACGCGAACACACACACACACACACACACACACACACACACACACACACACAGAGGGAAGAGGAAAAAACAAACCCCAAATATACTATCAACACAGAAGGGAGATAATACAAACCCCAAATAAACTATCCACACAAACGTACGCGAACGCATACAAACCCCAAATATACTATCAACACAGAAGGGAGATAATACAAACCCCAAATAAACTATCCACACAAACGTACGCGAACGCATACAAACCACAAATATACTATCAACACAGAAGGGAGATAATACAATAATACAAACCCCAAATAAACTATCCACACAAACGTACGCGAACGCATACAAACCCCAAATATGCTATCCACACTCGGGAGGAAGAAGAAAAAAAACAACCAAATATACGATCTACACAACGTACGCGAACAAACACACACACACACACATACACACACACACAGAGGGAAGAGTCAAAAACAAACCCCAAATATACTATCAACACAGAAGGGAGATAATACAAACCCCAAATAAACTATCCACACAAACGTACGCGAACGCATACAAACCCCAAATATACTATCAACACAGAAGGGAGATAATACAAACCCCAAATAAACTATCCACACAAACGTACGCGAACGCATACAAACCCCAAATATGCTATCCACACTCGGGAGGAAGAAGAAAAAAAAAAAACAACCAAATATACGATCTACACAACGTACGCGAACAAACACACACACACACATACACACACACACAGAGGGAAGAGTCAAAAACAAACCCCAAATATACTATCAACACAGAAGGGAGATAATACAAACCCCAAATAAACTATCCACACAAACGTACGCGAACGCATGCAAACCCCAAATATACTATTCACACAACGTCGCTAACGCATACAAACCCCAAATATGCTATCCACACTCGGGAGGAAGAAGAAAAAACAACCAAATATACGATCTACACAACGCACGCGAACACACACACACACACACACACACACTCACTCACACACAGAGGGAAGAGGAAAAAACAAACCCCAAATATACTATCAACACAGAAGGGAGATAATACAAACCCCAAATAAACTATCCACACAAACGTACGCGAACGCATACAAACCACAAATATACTATCAACACAGAAGGGAGATAATACAAACCCCAAATAAACTATCCACACAAACGTACGCGAACGCATACAAACCCCAAATATACTATCAACACAGAAGGGAGATAATACAAACCCCAAATAAAGTATCCACACAAACGTACGCGAACGCATACAAACCCCAAATATGCTATCCACACTCGGGAGGAAGAAGAAAAATAAAAAACAACCAAATATACGATCTACACAACGTACGCGAACAAACACACACACACACACACATACACACACACAGAGGGAAGAGGCAAAAACAAACCCCAAATATACTATCAACACAGAAGGGAGATGATACAAACCCCAAATAAACTATCCACACAAACGTACGCGAACGCATACAAACCCCAAATATACTATCAACACGGAGTGAAGAAGAAAAAGTTTTTTGAAAGCACCTAAGCCCTCACCTGCAATGACCAACTTTGCCAAACACCTACACCCCACCCCCACTCCCAACACTACAAAACCCATTTAACCCGTTATTTTATGGCATCAGTGTGTGATTTAGGAAACATCAAGACACAAAATGATCGATGAATAGACTGACTATTGTTTACCGACTTGCATGCCTAAAGAGCGTGCGTGAAGGAAAACATCCTTCCATTTCAATTCTAACTAAAACATGATCCAGAGGGATAGAGAGAGGTGAAAGAGCACAATTTCATAAAGTGTGAGTAAAAACAAAACACGCCATCCTTATTATACAATGTCAAGACCAAGAGACACTTACGTTTTCTTTCTGGTCTATTCTCTTTTAGAAGGTAGTATGAAATTTCACATCAGGGCCAACGCATCGGCTCACATTGTCAATTTTTCCATTTCCATGTCTTTACTGGCACAAGTTCTTCATCATCTTCAATTTCTTCTTCTTCTGAATCCCTCTTCTCTGTTTCGTCTTGTTTTTGTTTCTTCTCTTTTCTCGTAGGGCACTCTGAATTCCAGTGTCCTTTCTCCTGACAACGATATTAGGTATCTTGACTTTTGTCTCTCTTTCTTAGACGAAGCAGGTATTCTGGAGACAAATACCCATTTACCTTTGCAGATATAGCAAACTTCATTAGCACTTACACACGTTCGTATGACTCTCATCAAATCAACGATCAAAAGAGTAAGTTTTGTTGTCACTTTCGCATGTGAATTATGCTTTCGTATGACTTTTAGCAAATATTTGACCAGCAGGTCGATCTGTGCTGACTCTTCCATCTTCTTGATCGTTTGAGAGCGGAATGAATACTCTGACGCTAAGACACTCTCCTTATATACAGAGACCTGCTGCGTATGAAACCTAGTCAAATGTAATTTTGCAATAAGATGAAACGATTTCATTGAGGAAGTAAAAAGCAATGATGTACCGTATCGCCTCACACAAAACCTGAAGTGTTAGTTCAAATCCGTGTCAGCGATTTCGAAGACGACATAACTGAGATTTAATTCTTTCCCCTACAATTATGCCACAAAACCACGAGTCCTGATTCACGCCAAAAGAAATTTCGTTCGGTCCATAAAAAATAGTATCATATCTGAGAAACGCAAAAAGGAACTTCCAGAAAACTGAGAAAGACGGCTTACACCTACAACGTAAATGTATGAGTTCAAGTAGTGCGTAAAACTTAGTCAAATTAAATTTTTATAGTCAAGACGAAACGATCTCTTTTCGAACAAGAAAGCAGACACCAAGCGACAATGGCGATCCGTGTCACACAACACTTTTCAAAATGTATATTATCAGAGGTTTGTTCTAGCGATCTGCACGGTTAAATTAAATGTTGATGTATTTTGCAATAAGACGGACACAATTTCCATGGGATCGCCCATGGTACGAATGTTCGTGCATTAGTTTAATTTTTAAAAATATTTTTTTTATATAAATCGCCTATAGGATAGACCCAGTAAAGCATGGCCATTCTCGTCACTGTCTGAATAGCTACTCAAGTCAATTCGAAGCGAACGCGGTAAGAAAATAAGTATAGCCAATGAAATGGCTTACAACGGGTGATGCATTGTTTTGTTCTAGGACTGTGTGGCATAATAATCCCTATGTTCTTGCGTTGTTACCATTACAGTGCAGACAGACTGAAATGTGAACTTACAAGCCCTCTTTGTGTGTGTTGTACCATTTCCTCTTACCACATCAAAATACTGAGCGTCACAGTATTGGTTCGCGTTTTCAAACTGACCATTTTTTTTTATATCTCACTTAAACATTTCGACATAAACACTCACACTCACATCGGTAGAGTCAGAACAGACGTGTTACAGTATTGAGGGGCATGTTATCTTTTCGTTTTCAAACTAATACATTTGGGGCTTGTATGAAGTAAAGAACCGAAAGTACAGTGAAACTCAAGGATGATGACCCAATCTGTCTGTCTATTGATGCGTGTATTTACTTAAGAAGAAATATGACCTCTAAAACACAAAGAGATACGGCAAGCATGATTAGATCAAACACAACGATGTTTTCCTTCACGCCCGTGTAATTTAGAGTTTCAATCGTCTTTGAAGACAAACTTGGTCTCCTTTTGTAGGGCTTGAAATAATAAAAGAAACTGAAAAATCTTAAGCACTTTGCTATAGATAATTTCATCAACAGACTAAACAACATAAATACCATTACAACAATAGAAAGCCTTAAATCTTCTATCAAAAAGAAATGCATGAAAAAAATTAAAGATTAACGATAACTAACCAATGAAACCGAATTTAACAAAGGCAATGACATGTGAAGAAATGCCTCTCACTTTGGAAAGGTAGGCGAATGTACTCTGTCATGCACCATCAACTTGAAAAAAGTTATAAACAGAGAGAAACCTGAATTCAAAATTCAGTTGTTTCTTTTTCTTCAAAATTGTTTCGTTTCTTTTTTCTTTTTTTTTTGGAACAAATCTAAGCACTAATATAGAGTGGAAAAGGGAAAATGCACATACAAGCTTTGATATTTCTGAAAAAATGAGGGGATATTCCTAACGTTCATAACCACCTATATATGCTTGGACTTGTCTGTGACTTATCCACAAAACAAGATGTACATATTTCTGGTCAAGCTGCAAGTGTGTGCGTGTTTTTGAAAATGGTAAAAATGGGATATACAATTTTCTCGTGACACTTATAAAGTGAAGAGTCTGTGCAAGTGTCAAAAGCCAAAGTCATATAAGTTTTGTATTTTGTACGGCTTGTAAAGATTTCCACTTTAGAAAATGTGAAGTATCACAAGTTATTATCACAAACAGAAGTGGAACATAGGGGCTTGCAAGAAAGAAAATAACCCAGACAGTTGGTGTCATCAAGAGTGCTAGAGACGGTACCCGAACTTGCTTGCTTGCTTACTTGAATTAAAGTGATTTTCGCTCTAATGGAGCATGTATCACTGGTTTAATAACGCACCGCGTGATTTTTAATTACTCCTGGGAAGGAAAGAGAGCCTCATCCCCCCAGGCTTTTATGTACTCACAGACTACTTTTAAATTTAGCCAATCAGGTGTAGGACTAACTAGTCCTTAACAACCTGACTGAAAGGCTTTAAACATGAGTGGGAATTGTCTCACCACACACTCATTTTTCTGTCCGAGCGTGGTAAAGGAGGAAAAAGGTGCTCGCAAGACAGCCATGGATGTTAAGTACTCACCAAAACGCTAGCCCGTACTTATTTCAAATCAAGTCGTGTCACCAAAAAAGACGACGTGTACGACATCAAAGGCATTGTCAAACGCAGAATGCCTCAGTGCTAACTGGCTAGGTCTGCATTTCTTGCTCCCGCTGCTGTTGCGTATATTTCTTCCCTCCACACCGAGTTCTGGGCCTAATTCTTTAAATTTCGTTGTACCCGAACTTACATTATCCATATTATCACCAACAAAAAAAAAACAAAAAAAAAAAAACGCACAGACCTAAAAGAAACACTCACTCACTTTTTACAGAACATTACTATTTTTAAAATTTTGATAAGCGACGGAAACGAACAACTTAGAGTCACACTTTCTAACCAAGATAAAGAAATCATGTGCTGATAGACTCACTTCTGTATTTTTTCTTCTAACTGACTAACATATCATAGGCAATGGAATGTTATTTCTTTTCGAGAGTATGGGGTAGCCCTGAAATTTTTGGGGGGAACTTGAAGCGATCGCCATAGCTTCAAGTTCCCCAAATTTGTTTTAAAATTGGGGGAATTTTAAAACAAATTTGGGGAACTTGAAGCTATGGCGATCGCTTCAAGTTCCCCCCAAAAATTTCAGGGCTATCCCATACTCTCGAAAAGAAATAACATTCCATTGCCTATGATATGTTAGTCAGTTAGAAGAAAAAATACAGAAGTGAGTCTATCAGCACATGATTTCTTTATCTTGGTTAGAAAGTGTGACTCTAAGTTGTTCGTTTCCGTCGCTTATCAAAATTTTAAAAATAGTAATGTTCTGTAAAAAGTGAGTGAGTGTTTCTTTTAGGTCTGTGCGTTTTTTTTTTTTTGTTTTTTTTTTGTTGGTGATAATATGGATAATGTAAGTTCGGGTACAACGAAATTTAAAGAATTAGGCCCAGAACTCGGTGTGGAGGGAAGAAATATACGCAACAGCAGCGGGAGCAAGAAATGCAGACCTAGCCAGTTAGCACTGAGGCATTCTGCGTTTGACAATGCCTTTGATGTCGTACACGTCGTCTTTTTTGGTGACACGACTTGATTTGAAATAAGTACGGGCTAGCGTTTTGGTGAGTATTTAACATCCATGGCTGTCTTGCTGAGCACCTTTTTCCTCCTTTACCACGCTCGGACAGAAAAATGAGTGTGTGGTGAGACAATTCCCACTCATGTTTAAAGCCTTTCAGTCAGGTTGTTAAGGACTAGTTAGTCCTACACCTGATTGGCTAAATTTAAAAGTAGTCTGTGAGTACATAAAAGCCTGGGGGGATGAGGCTCTCTTTCCTTCCCAGGAGTAATTAAAAATCACGCGGTGCGTTATTAAACCAGTGATACATGCTCCATTAGAGCGAAAATCACTTTAATTCAAGTAAGCAAGCAAGCAAGTTCGGGTACCGTCTCTAGCACTCTTGATGACACCAACTGTCTGGGTTATTTTCTTTCTTGCAAGCCCCTATGTTCCACTTCTGTTTGTGATAATAACTTGTGATACTTCACATTTTCTAAAGTGGAAATCTTTACAAGCCGTACAAAATACAAAACTTATATGACTTTGGCTTTTGACACTTGCACAGACTCTTCACTTTATAAGTGTCACGAGAAAATTGTATATCCCATTTTTACCATTTTCAAAAACACGCACACACTTGCAGCTTGACCAGAAATATGTACATCTTGTTTTGTGGATAAGTCACAGACAAGTCCAAGCATATATAGGTGGTTATGAACGTTAGGAATATCCCCTCATTTTTTCAGAAATATCAAAGCTTGTATGTGCATTTTCCCTTTTCCACTCTATATTAGTGCTTAGATTTGTTCCAAAAAAAAAAGAAAAAAGAAACGAAACAATTTTGAAGAAAAAGAAACAACTGAATTTTGAATTCAGGTTTCTCTCTGTTTATAATTTTTTTCAAGTTGATGGTGCATGACAGAGTACATTCGCCTACCTTTCCAAAGTGAGAGGCATTTCTTCACATGTCATTGCCTTTGTTAAATTCGGTTTCATTGGTTAGTTATCGTTAATCTTTAATTTTTTTCATGCATTTCTTTTTGATAGAAGATTTAAGGCTTTCTATTGTTGTAACGGTATTTATGTTGTTTAGTCTGTTGATGAAATTATCTATAGCAAAGTGCTTAAGATTTTTCAGTTTCTTTTATTATTTCAAGCCCTACAAAAGGAGACCAAGTTTGTCTTCAAAGACGATTGAAACTCTAAATTACACGGGCGTGAAGGAAAACATCGTTGTGTTTGATCTAATCATGCTTGCCGTATCTCTTTGTGTTTTAGAGGTCATATTTCTTCTTAAGTAAATACACGCATCAATAGACAGACAGATTGGGTCATCATCCTTGAGTTTCACTGTACTTTCGGTTCTTTACTTCATACAAGCCCCAAATGTATTAGTTTGAAAACGAAAAGATAACATGCCCCTCAATACTGTAACACGTCTGTTCTGACTCTACCGATGTGAGTGTGAGTGTTTATGTCGAAATGTTTAAGTGAGATATAAAAAAATGGTCAGTTTGAAAACGCGAACCAATACTGTGACGCTCAGTATTTTGATGTGGTAAGAGGAAATGGTACAACACACACAAAGAGGGCTTGTAAGTTCACATTTCAGTCTGTCTGCACTTTAATGGTAACAACGCAAGAACATAGGGATTATTATGCCACACAGTCCTAGAACAAAACAATGCATCACCCGTTGTAAGCCATTTCATTGGCTATACTTATTTTCTTACCGCGTTCGCTTCGAATTGACTTGAGTAGCTATTCAGACAGTGACGAGAATGGCCATGCTTTACTGGGTCTATCCTATAGGCGATTTATATAAAAAAAATATTTTTAAAAATTAAACTAATGCACGAACATTCGTACCATGGGCGATCCCATGGAAATTGTGTCCGTCTTATTGCAAAATACATCAACATTTAATTTAACCGTGCAGATCGCTAGAACAAACCTCTGATAATATACATTTTGAAAAGTGTTGTGTGACACGGATCGCCATTGTCGCTTGGTGTCTGCTTTCTTGTTCGAAAAGAGATCGTTTCGTCTTGACTATAAAAATTTAATTTGACTAAGTTTTACGCACTACTTGAACTCATACATTTACGTTGTAGGTGTAAGCCGTCTTTCTCAGTTTTCTGGAAGTTCCTTTTTGCGTTTCTCAGATATGATACTATTTTTTATGGACCGAACGAAATTTCTTTTGGCGTGAATCAGGACTCGTGGTTTTGTGGCATAATTGTAGGGGAAAGAATTAAATCTCAGTTATGTCGTCTTCGAAATCGCTGACACGGATTTGAACTAACACTTCAGGTTTTGTGTGAGGCGATACGGTACATCATTGCTTTTTACTTCCTCAATGAAATCGTTTCATCTTATTGCAAAATTACATTTGACTAGGTTTCATACGCAGCAGGTCTCTGTATATAAGGAGAGTGTCTTAGCGTCAGAGTATTCATTCCGCTCTCAAACGATCAAGAAGATGGAAGAGTCAGCACAGATCGACCTGCTGGTCAAATATTTGCTAAAAGTCATACGAAAGCATAATTCACATGCGAAAGTGACAACAAAACTTACTCTTTTGATCGTTGATTTGATGAGAGTCATACGAACGTGTGTAAGTGCTAATGAAGTTTGCTATATCTGCAAAGGTAAATGGGTATTTGTCTCCAGAATACCTGCTTCGTCTAAGAAAGAGAGACAAAAGTCAAGATACCTAATATCGTTGTCAGGAGAAAGGACACTGGAATTCAGAGTGCCCTACGAGAAAAGAGAAGAAACAAAAACAAGACGAAACAGAGAAGAGGGATTCAGAAGAAGAAGAAATTGAAGATGATGAAGAACTTGTGCCAGTAAAGACATGGAAATGGAAAAATTGACAATATGAGCCGATGCGTTGGCCCTGATGTGAAATTTCATACTACCTTCTAAAAGAGAATAGACCAGAAAGAAAACGTAAGTGTCTCTTGGTCTTGACATTGTATAATAAGGATGGCGTGTTTTGTTTTTACTCACACTTTATGAAATTGTGCTCTTTCACCTCTCTCTATCCCTCTGGATCATGTTTTAGTTAGAATTGAAATGGAAGGATGTTTTCCTTCACGCACGCTCTTTAGGCATGCAAGTCGGTAAACAATAGTCAGTCTATTCATCGATCATTTTGTGTCTTGATGTTTCCTAAATCACACACTGATGCCATAAAATAACGGGTTAAATGGGTTTTGTAGTGTTGGGAGTGGGGGTGGGGTGTAGGTGTTTGGCAAAGTTGGTCATTGCAGGTGAGGGCTTAGGTGCTTTCAAAAAACTTTTTCTTCTTCACTCCGTGTTGATAGTATATTTGGGGTTTGTATGCGTTCGCGTACGTTTGTGTGGATAGTTTATTTGGGGTTTGTATCATCTCCCTTCTGTGTTGATAGTATATTTGGGGTTTGTTTTTGCCTCTTCCCTCTGTGTGTGTGTATGTGTGTGTGTGTGTGTGTTTGTTCGCGTACGTTGTGTAGATCGTATATTTGGTTGTTTTTTTTCTTCTTCCTCCCGAGTGTGGATAACATATTTGGGGTTTGCATGCGTTAGCGACGTTGTGTGAATAGTATATTTGGGGTTTGTATGCGTTCGCGTACGTTTGTGTTGATAGTTTATTTGGGGTTTGTATTATCTCCCTTCTGTGTTGATAGTATATTTGGGGTTTGTTTTTGACTCTTCCCTCTGTGTGTGTGTGTATGTGTGTGTGTGTGTTTGTTCGCGTACGTTGTGTAGATCGTATATTTGGTTGTTTTTTTTTTTTCTTCTTCCTCCCGAGTGTGGATAGCATATTTGGGGTTTGTATGCGTTCGCGTACGTTTGTGTGGATAGTTTATTTGGGGTTTGTATTATCTCCCTTCTGTGTTGATAGTATATTTGTGGTTTGTATGCGTTCGCGTACGTTTGTGTGGATAGTTTATTTGGGGTTTGTATTATCTCCCTCCTGTGTTGATAGTATATTTGGGGTTTGTTTTTTCCTCTTCCCTCTGTGTGTGAGTGTGTGTGTGTGTGTGTGTGTGTGTGTGTGTGTGTGTTCGCGTACGTTGTGTAGATCGTATATTTGGTTGTTTTTTCTTCTTCCTCCCGAGTGTGGATAGCATATTTGGGGTTTGTATGCGTTAGCGACGTTGTGTGAATAGTATATTTGGGGTTTGTATGCGTTCGCGTACGTTTGTGTTGATAGTTTATTTGGGGTTTGTATTATCTCCCTTCTGTGTTGATAGTATATTTGGGGTTTGTTTTTGACTCTTCCCTCTGTGTGTGTGTGTATGTGTGTGTGTGTGTTTGTTCGCGTACGTTGTGTAGATCGTATATTTGGTTGTTTTTTTTTTTTCTTCTTCCTCCCGAGTGTGGATAGCATATTTGGGGTTTGTATGCGTTCGCGTACGTTTGTATGGATAGTTTATTTGGGGTTTGTATTATCTCCCTTCTGTGTTGATAGTATATTTGGGGTTTGTATGCGTTCGCGTACGTTTGTGTTGATAGTTTATTTGGGGTTTGTATTATCTCCCTTCTGTGTTGATAGTATATTTGGGGTTTGTTTTTGACTCTTCCCTCTGTGTGTGTGTGTATGTGTGTGTGTGTGTTTGTTCGCGTACGTTGTGTAGATCGTATATTTGGTTGTTTTTTTTCTTCTTCCTCCCGAGTGTGGATAGCATATTTGGGGTTTGTATGCGTTCGCGTACGTTTGTGTGGATAGTTTATTTGGGGTTTGTATTATTGTATTATCTCCCTTCTGTGTTGATAGTATATTTGTGGTTTGTATGCGTTCGCGTACGTTTGTGTGGATAGTTTATTTGGGGTTTGTATTATCTCCCTCCTGTGTTGATAGTATATTTGGGGTTTGTTTTTTCCTCTTCCCTCTGTGTGTGAGTGTGTGTGTGTGTGTGTGTGTGTGTGTGTGTGTGTGTTCGCGTACGTTGTGTAGATCGTATATTTGGTTGTTTTTTCTTCTTCCTCCCGAGTGTGGATAGCATATTTGGGGTTTGTATGCGTTAGCGACGTTGTGTGAATAGTATATTTGGGGTTTGTATGCGTTCGCGTACGTTTGTGTTGATAGTTTATTTGGGGTTTGTATTATCTCCCTTCTGTGTTGATAGTATATTTGGGGTTTGTTTTTGACTCTTCCCTCTGTGTGTGTGTGTATGTGTGTGTGTGTGTTTGTTCGCGTACGTTGTGTAGATCGTATATTTGGTTGTTTTTTTTTTTTCTTCTTCCTCCCGAGTGTGGATAGCATATTTGGGGTTTGTATGCGTTCGCGTACGTTTGTATGGATAGTTTATTTGGGGTTTGTATTATCTCCCTTCTGTGTTGATAGTATATTTGGGGTTTGTATGCGTTCGCGTACGTTTGTGTTGATAGTTTATTTGGGGTTTGTATTATCTCCCTTCTGTGTTGATAGTATATTTGGGGTTTGTTTTTGACTCTTCCCTCTGTGTGTGTGTGTATGTGTGTGTGTGTGTTTGTTCGCGTACGTTGTGTAGATCGTATATTTGGTTGTTTTTTTTCTTCTTCCTCCCGAGTGTGGATAGCATATTTGGGGTTTGTATGCGTTCGCGTACGTTTGTGTGGATAGTTTATTTGGGGTTTGTATTATTGTATTATCTCCCTTCTGTGTTGATAGTATATTTGTGGTTTGTATGCGTTCGCGTACGTTTGTGTGGATAGTTTATTTGGGGTTTGTATTATCTCCCGTCTGTGTTGATAGTATATTTGTGGTTTGTATGCGTTCGCGTACGTTTGTGTGGATAGTTTATTTGGGGTTTGTATTATCTCCCTTCTGTGTTGATAGTATATTTGGGGTTTGTTTTTTCCTCTTCCCTCTGTGTGTGTGTGTGTGTGTGTGTGTGTGTGTGTGTTCGCGTACGTTGTGTAGATCGTATATTTGGTTGTTTTTTCTTCTTCCTCCCGAGTGTGGATAGCATATTTGGGGTTTGTATGCGTTAGCGACGTTGTGTGAATAGTATATTTGGGGTTTGTATGCGTTCGCGTACGTTTGTGTTGATAGTTTATTTGGGGTTTGTATTATCTCCCTTCTGTGTTGATAGTATATTTGGGGTTTGTTTTTGACTCTTCCCTCTGTGTGTGTGTGTGTATGTGTGTGTGTGTGTTTGTTCGCGTACGTTGTGTAGATCGTATATTTGGTTGTTTTTTTTTTCTTCTTCCTCCCGAGTGTGGATAGCATATTTGGGGTTTGTATGCGTTCGCGTACGTTTGTGTGGATAGTTTATTTGGGGTTTGTATTATCTCCCTTCTGTGTTGATAGTATATTTGTGGTTTGTATGCGTTCGCGTACGTTTGTGTGGATAGTTTATTTGGGGTTTGTATTATCTCCCTTCTGTGTTGATAGTATATTTGGGGTTTGTATGCGTTCGCGTACGTTTGTGTGGATAGTTTATTTGGGGTTTGTATTATCTCCCTTCTGTGTTGATAGTATATTTGGGGTTTGTTTTTTCCTCTTCCCTCTGTGTGTGAGTGAGTGTGTGTGTGTGTGTGTGTGTGTGTGTGTGTGTGTGTGTGTGTTTGTTCGCGTACGTTGTGTAGATCGTATATTTGGTTGTTGTTTTTTTTTCTTCTTCCTCCCGAGTGTGGATAGCATATTTGGGGCTTGTATGCGTTCGCGTACGTTTGTGTGGATACTTTATTTGGGGTTTGTATTATCTCCCTTCTGTGTTGATAGTATATTTGGGGTTTGTATGCGTTCGCGTACGTTTGTGTGGATAGTTTATTTGGGGTTTGTATTATCTCCCTTGTGTGTTGATAGTATATTTGTGGTTTGTATGCGTTCGCGTACGTTTGTGTGGATAGTTTATTTGGGGTTTGTATTATCTCCCTTCTGTGTTGATAGTATATTTGGGGTTTGTTTTTTCCTCTTCCCTCTGTGTGTGAGTGAGTGTGTGTGTGTGTGTGTGTGTGTGTGTGTGTGTGTGTGTGTTCGCGTACGTTGTGTAGATCGTATATTTGGTTGTTTTTTCTTCTTCCTCCCGAGTGTGGATAGCATATTTGGGGTTTGTATGCGTTAGCGACGTTGTGTGAATAGTATATTTGGGGTTTGTATGCGTTCGCGTACGTTTGTGTGGATAGTTTATTTGGTGTTTGTTTTTTCCTCTTCCCTCTGTGTGTGTGTGTGTGTGTGTGTGTGTGTGTGTCTGCGCGCGTATGTTGTGTGTGTGTGTGTGTGTGTGTTTGTTCGCGTACGTTGTGTAGATCGTATATTTGGTTGTTTTTTTTCTTCCTCCCGAGTGTGGATAGTATATTTGGGGTTTGTTTTTTCCTCTTCCCTCTGTGTGTGTGCGTGTGTGTGAGTCTGCACGCGTATGTTGTGTGTGCGTGTGTGTGTGTGTGTGTATGTGTGTGTGTTCGCGTACGTTGTGTAGATCGTATATTTGGTTGTTTTTTTTTTCTTCCTCCCGAGTGTGGATAGTATATTTGGGGTTTGCTTTTTCCTCTTCCCTCTGTGTGTGTGTGTGTGTGTGTGTGTGTGTGTGAGTCTGCGCGCGTATGTTGTGTGTGTGTGTGTGTATGTGTGTTTGTTCGCGTACGTTGTGTAGATCGTATATTTGGTTGTTTTTTTCTTCCTCCCGAGTGTGGATAGTATATTTGGGGTTTGTTTTTTCCTCTTCCCTCTGTGTGTGTGCGTGTGTGTGAGTCTGCACGCGTATGTTGTGTGTGTGTGTGTGTGTGTGTTTGTTCGCGTACGTTGTGTAGATCGTATATTTGGTTGTTGTTTTTTCTTCCTCCCGAGTGTGGATAGTATATTTTGGGGTTTGTTTTTTCCTCTTCCCTGTGTGTGTGTGTGTGTGTGTGTGAGTCTGCGCGCGTATGTTGTGTGTGTGTGTGTGTGTGTGTGTGTGTGTGTGTGTGTGTGTATTGGTCTCTGTTTGTCCCTATAAAAACTCACTTTATCCCTATCAGATACACTCTACCTACCTACCTGCAGTAGCGTGTATTCAGGTCAGCCACTTGCAACACTGTTGACATTTATCCCCTAGTGTTCAGTACAGTGACGTCACTGACGCTGGAAATTTTGAGACTATAAATATCGACTTGGGGATTTCCACATTTTGTAGCTATACATATATGCTAGAATTCATAAACAGGAACGTCACTCAAGCTGAGGCTATAAAAAGATAGTGGGATTTTCCAAAGGAAAAACCCACAAGTTGGAGCTATAAATAGATAGTGGGATTTCATAGGAATTTCAGCTGATTATAGATACATAGGCATTTATCCACGATCGTCACAGAAGTTGATATTGTAAGTAGTTACTAATTTTATCCATTTTAGTCTAAACCATTGTAACTTAATTTTCGGGGATATGTTTATTTTCCTTTAAATTCTGGAACAATTTCGTCATTTTAGCGTTACTTTTAGTCACATCCATTTTGTCGTTGAGCATTTCCTTGATTATAGCTATTTATAGCATCATTACAATTATGCAAATTTTTGAACACCCCAGCAAGATTTCAGGTCTTGGTAATGCTTTATATATAAATCTCACGCTTGTACTAGTGTATGTATGTTTCTGTCTCTGTTGTGTTTGACCCTCTACCATCATTGTCCCTAGACAATCCCACCATGTTCAATTCCCCTTGACGCTATATAGACCCACCATGTTCAATTTCCATATGTTCAATTCCCCTTGTCCCTAGACAGACCCAAACTCTATTCCCATGTTAATTTCCCCTTGTCGCTAGACAGACCCACACTATAGTTCCATGTTAAATTCCCCTTGTCGCTAGAGTGACCCACGATTTCTCTCCATGTTAAATTTCCATTGTCCCTAATCTGACCCAGGGGTCTTTTTAATGCTAAGTCCCATTGTCCCTAATGTGCCCCACTTAACTACTTACGAACTGAACTATGTTCAGGTTTTAAAATTTTGTCTTTTTTATCTTCACTTTCTGCTGCAAGTTTTGATAACGTATCAATATCCTTAATTTCTCTATGAATCTGATGCCCACGTTGGTAAATTTATTGCTCAGCATAATCGTTTTTCTTTCATCATCTTCCTCTTCTTCTGGTTTTATTAATTCACGATCTTTCATATCACCTATCTCGGTACGAAGTTCTCCAATATCTTCACCAACGGGTGGAGGTTGAGCCGCAGCTATATCAGTTGGAAGATCTCGTAAGATGTTCTTTGTTTTCTTGGTTCTTCTTGCTATTTTTTCAGTCTGCGCTGCAGTTTGTTCTAATACTGGAAAATTACCCTTTTTCCTCTTCTCATTTTCCTCCGTAATATCTCCCCATATAGTTTTTTCAACAGCCGCTGCAGCTTTCTTAGTAGCTGCAGTGACGGGTTTAAATAGTTTTTTCAGTGTCTTCTTCGTACTCAACTTGTGATTGTTGCTGCGCTTGCAAGTTTTTTCTAAATGAGTCTCTGACAGGAAGAAATTTTTTGATTGCTTCTAATCGTTCTCGAGCTATCCTTGCAGTATGAGATTCCGGATGTACCATTTTATTATAACATAATGATTTAATTATAGCAGCAGAGAGAGGTGTAAATTTAATTAAACAGATATCATTAATATAATGCACAATTGTTCATGGATGCTTCAGGGGACTACCAATATATGTAATAAAAGATGCCGTGGAGAATATTGCAAGAAACATAATTACATTATATCAAAAAATCCATCTGCTGGTCCACGACGGTGTGTTGGATGTAACAACGGCGTTAGAGGATTGTATCAGATTTGTGCAAATGGCGGTGGAGATCGATACAGAAGTTTAATGATATATTATAAAAATAGAAAAAAAAAATAAACCCAAAAATAGAAAAACCACCAACAGAGATAGAGTATTACTTGAAGCATAAAACAAATGAAGATCTTCAATAGCAGCAGAGAGGGTGACGACCGTATCCTTTGTTTGGGTGAATCATGGACGCGGTAATGGTAGTTGCCTCTATGAAGGTCACATATTTTTTTTTATGTCTAAAAAGGGTACGTGACGGATCAAGTGGTCTGTTCACCCTCTCTGCTGCTAGTTAAATCTGATTTCTACCGGTGGTAAATTATAACACCTTAACACACACACACACACACACACACACACAAATTTCCAGTAATGTCATCTAAGGTGCCAGCATACGCAGCAAGAAGAAGAGAAAAAAGGGCAAAAAAAAAATAAAAAAAACATGATATTTCCCAAGCGGGGAATCGAACCCCGGCCGCCGCGGTGAGAGCGCGGAATCCTAACCACTAGACCACTTGGGAAGATGGTTAACTCGCTCAAGTACAGTTATTAGTCGATAATAGAGAGGATTAGTTACACTATTCGAATATACTTCGGCTTTTTCCGTGATAAAGGATAACAATATGGCAGCCTCCAATGCCCAAGTGTTTCACCATGATAAAGAACTGAGGGTTTTGGAGCTTTACAGTGGCATAGGAGGAATGCACGTTGCCTTAGATAATGCTCCTGTCACGAAAGGTGTAGATATTTCTCAGCACTGCACAATTCCTAATCGGTCATATACAATATATACTAGGGGCGTCAAACGCAGGTGCTCGACGCGAGTTTGATGTTGAGAAGAAAAAAAACAAACAATAAACTGAAGGAAAAAAATTCATACAGTGACAAAAATACCGTGGATTATCCCCATGAACCGTTCTGACAAAGGACCCTTCTATCATAATATATAAGAGAGAAGGTACGTAACTTCCAAATACTTCGTTCCGCCCATGACCCTCGATTTGCTTCTGCTTTTTCCGTCTTTAAAGGCACACGTCCATACTATATGGCTTATTTTACTCCTGCGATATTTTTCTATTCATCAAGCCATCATTGACTTTTATGCGTTGTACCAAACTGAAGTTACGGGCTCCAAAACGTGCGATTTTCGAGAATTTTTACTACTGAGACAAGTCCGAGCTCATGTGATAAGGGTCTCCGTAAACACAGTAATGGGCTGTAATGGGGACAAAAATAGAATATTGCGAAAGAAATTATAGTAATGTACATTAAATATTATAATTTTATTTTACAGACGTAAATACATAAATCATAAATAACAAGTGGTTGTGATATTGTTTATTAGTGCAGATAATACGCCTTAATTCTTTAATTAAAATAATGCCAAAACTCTCTCTCTCTCTCTCTCTCTCTCTCTCTCTCTCTCTATATATATATATATATATATATATATATATATATATATATATACATACACACACATACATACACAGGGCTCTAAATTAGCGGTAGTATTCTAGCAGATTAACTGTTGGACTAGTAACTTTCATAATGTTAATAGTCCGATTGGCTAGTAAGTTTCAGTTATCAATAGTCAGCGTTTGTTTACGCCATTCCCTAATAAAGACTTGAATTAGCAGATGTTCTGTAGAATCAAAGCAGTGGCCATTGTAAACACAGTAATAAAATATTAGCATGAGAAGATGAAGTCAGTTTCTGCCTCGGAAAGGTACGTTTCTATAACAAGAATCCATCTGATTTTGTGCATTTGACTTAACAGCGCAAATTATGGTCCCGTCATTAACAACGGAAGTTTGGTAATTGGTCCTAATTAATCTGATAACGAATTAAATGAAGAAATTACGTGGTATCACACTTTATTCACTCAACCACAGTAACAAACTACAAGGCGGTATACCACACAAAAGAACATGGCAAAAACTATTCAAAGAAATTAGTTTGCAGGTTTTTTTGTTTAAGGTTCTTTTCTTTTTTTGCTCGCTACCCAAATGCTCCAACAGTCACAAACAGGAAACTACATATTTTACATTTCCATCGAAATAATTATAAGAATTATATCAATTTATTACGATTACGTTATTGAGATATCCTTTCCATACAACTACTTTTTCTTTGATGATAAGAATAGTTGTTTTAAAATATTTTTCCCTTACAAGAATGAACAAATAATTGAATACACATGGAGATATCCAAGCAGAATGCTGTACATTTGTTGGGAATTAAAATCTCTGAGCATGGGTATCTAAGATTTGAAAATTTTCCGCCTTATTATTAATTTCAGCAATGCATTGAGGTTTGATTAATTAGGAACAATTACCAAACTTACGATTTATGATACCATAATTAGAGATGTTAAATACAAAGCGCTGAGTGTTGGATGGCTTTGTTTGATGGGAACACACCTTTTCCAAGCTGAAACTAATACTATCTTCTGATGCTAATATTTTATAACAGTGTTTATAATAGCCACTGCTTTGATCATGCAGAACATCCATTGAAGTTAAGTCTTTGTTAGGGAGAGGTCATTTAATTGTGGGAGGGGGCAAAGACACGTGTTTTGAAATGTGTTTCTTGCTCTGATTTTCTTATATAAAAGACACTGTGCCATTCCTTTTCTTCCTTTAAATAATTTGCGTCAGCTATACTATAACATCTCGTATTTCAAAACAAGGCACAATTCCCTCCTTATAAGACGGGAAAAATGTGGCATTTGATAGAAGGTGTTTAGCCACCAGAAAAAAAGCAAAAGTTGAATGAAAATGATGAGGAATAATTCTTATGACAGGGAAAAGCGTAATTGAAAATTTCAGAAGAAATGGACAAAAGACTGGGAATGGCTGAATTATGACGAGGAAAGGAACGTTATGTGGTGTAACTGGTGTACACAATTTGCAAAAACAAACACACAGAAAACACCCAGTTTTGTTGCAGGTTGTTCAAACTTTAAAATTGAATCGGTAAATGTACAAGAAAGCTGTGTGACATTGTTTTGTGAACAGGACTAGTAAAGATTTGGCAGGACTAGTAAATTTCTCAATATATATATATATATATATATATATATATATATATATATATATATATATATATATATATATAGGACTAGTAAATTTCTCAATATATATATATATATATATATATATATATATATATATCTATATATATATATATATATATATATATATATATATATATATATATATATATATATATATATATATATATATATTCATTACTAAGACTGTCCACCTTTTTACCTTTTTTATTTTGTTCTAATCTGACTCCGCTCAGCTCTCATCCTTTTTCTCAGGTGAGGTTTTTTCCCTTCTGAAGGTGTCTTTGGTATAGTGATTTTACCATTTGTCGACCTTACTGTTAACTTATTTGTACCCTTGTCTTTGAGAAACTTTCTAAATATTGCTTCCCATTCAGTTTCTGTTTCTTGACACCACACGTCAATAGAAACTCTGTGATGCATATAATTGGATGCCAGCTTGAAATTGCCTCTTCCAATCAATGATCTTTCAGTGTCTTTATACTGGGAACTGACAATCGATTGTAGTACGTCTATCAGATCAGATATATTTTTTTGCTTCCAGTTGGTTCCAATCTTCATGATATTATTCAGTCTCTGCATTATTATTTGTCCAGTGGGCATCAACATTTTTTACCCTTGCAGGATAGTTAACATGATCTTTCAGTATTGGTAGCATTCATTTTTCGAAGTATGGCTGGAAACCTGACGTATTTTCCGAAATGACATTTGTTGCATGTCTTTTTCTTGCTTCTAAAACTACAGAATTATAAGCCTGTGCAATTCCTTCATCACCGAAAAGGATGTTTACAATTGATTTTCTATCTTGCACGTTGATGCCGACCCCATTTTTTAAATAATCAGTGACATTTTTCTTAAAGTGAAGTGTACAAACAATCTGTGTCGCTCCAGGGAATGACTGCTTTAAACTTTTACGAATCGCAGTTTCGTCATCTGAGCCGACCATCATGTTTTCTATTTTTTCATCTGTGAAATGACTGGCAATTTGTGAGAAGAAAGCATTGTAAGTTTCAAAGTCAGATTTACCATGTAGAAAAGAGGGGCAAAAAAAAATAGGAGACTCTCCTGTTTTACCATATTTACAGCCACAACTTTTACGCGTTGTGTCGTTCTTATGTATTCTTGTGTACTTCTGGTTTTAATGTATTTCCATGAATTGTCATCCCATGAAATACACCAACATACTCCATAATCTAGACAAATTTAGATAGTGTCATAGAGTGTGGCACATTTCCTATCCAAGTTACACGTCGCTTGTATTTTAGTGAGTTATTGTGCTTGCTATATGCCCGACGCACAACCAACATGTCAGAAGCATCTGGTTGTGGTTCAAGTGGACAGTAGACGCGCACACCGTTTAATTGTTTTTCAGTGCAATTTTTTCTGTCTCTCTTTATAACACTGACCAGTTTCTCGTTTAGTGTAACAAAGTAATTTGTGGGAGAAGTACCCTTCGTTTTCTCCTCATTTAGTGTATTGTCAATTATAAAGAACACGTTTTCCTTTATGCCAGGCGGTACACATGGTAGTGCACTATGATATTCATTTAGGTTTAAAATTCTCAATGTTTTCTGTTATGTCCATAAAATTACATAAACTTCTCATTCTTCAAAATCCCACTGTGAGGCCCAGCAACAGTAACCTTACCAGAAATGCTGATTCATTATTTGTTACAGAAACATTGTCCAACAGACCTTGTTTGGCTTTATTGATTCCAGTGCGAGGTCATTGGTGTCATCTTTGTCAACTAGGCTGGTATATCTGTTCGAACAATTTACGTATGTGTAATCATTATTCTTGAACGACCACGAGGAGCAATGATTATGTTTCGGAGTCTGCCAGTCACCATCATCTGATTGACGCTTAGGTGTGGACGTTTCCATGCTAACGTCACATTCAGGTGTGTAATTACTAGGATAGTCATTGATGGCTAGGATACTAGTTGACGCTGTGAATTTACTTTGAAGGCCAGTGATGGTTGGGTTACTGACTGGAGGTTCATTGATGGTCGACTTAATGATTGGTGGTTCTCTGATGGTTAGTGGTTCACTGACAGTTTCAGTATTGATGGTCAGGTTGTTGATTGGTGGTTCACTGACAGTTGGAGGTTCACTGACTGTCCTGGGACAGATCGTCGGGTTAGGGTTAGGGTTGATTGATGGTTCACTGATGGTCTGGTTATTGATGGGTGTGTCATTGATGTTATTTTCAACCAATGCCACAAAATGGTTAGGGGTCCATGTTTTTCTTTTTTTACCAAAAGAACATTAGCTGGTTTGGTTACATTGCTCCACATCACTGAAATCAACGATCCTTCTGCTGCATGGTTGAAGTTGTATTTAGGACCTTAAATGCCAAGTCTTTTGTCCTGTTTACAGCTGGATAAACACTACGTAATGGATGCTTTGTAACCATGGCAAGGGCAATCATAGTCCACACCGAGGAAAAGCTCCCAATCTGAGCGCAATTTAATGCGGCATCAGAATATTCTGGCGATGATAACTGAATACTTGATCTATTTGGATGCTCTAAAATCGTGGACTCTTCAAGCAACATCATTAAAGTTGTCTTGTAGCGCAGTTTGATGGACTTGAATTCATTACCGCACAAAAGCATTGAAAAGACAGTCTCCGTCACCAGTTGTTCTTAATGGTATTCCTTTCTCAGCATGGTACCGGAACAAGATGTCAGCAGCAATTGCATCTACTGGTAGACTGGGGTGTTCAGCATACTCGCAAGAACAGTACCTTTCATCAGTCAAAAAAGCCTCCCACTCAACTGAAGCTTTGAGTTTTTCAAGTCCAATCTTAGAAGCCTGTTGTAATGTGAAAAAGAAAAACATAATATTATAAACATTTATAATTTTGTAGAATATCTATTTCAAACATAGGTTTTCTACCACGAATTTCTTGAGAGGATATTTATTTAAAGATCAAAATGAAATTTAATAAATGTACCAATAAAAATGAAATAGTTCATGTCAACCAGATATCTAATATACTGGTAATTTTATCATTTTAGACAGTAAATATATTGATTAAAACAAAACAATCCAACATGTACTCTGCAATAATAAATACAAGACATGTACACATATAACTATTTTAAGTAAGTAAACACATAGACTAAATATCCAATATCAGTAAGTCTCAGTAACTTTACAGATTCCTAAAATTACAGATCACTACAATCAAAAATATATTTGGTCTCCTGAAAAGTTGCAAGAAATTGAAATCGTTGTTATATAATTACAAGTCTAATAATAGGGCCATTATAAATGTTTGGGAGAAACTTATTGAATAGCCTAGAAAATAAACAATTCAGTCCTTATAAAATAATTCATTACTTTTTGAAGTTGTGTGATACTCATCAAGTAATCACATTTGCCTCCTAGCAAACAACACTGACAACAGATGTATCCCCCTCATCAATGGAAGACCAGGTCTTAAAGTCTTTGCTTGTTATCACTTCGCACGTATAGTGAAACCAAGAATCACATACCTGATCCAGAATGTATAGATGCAAACTGCCAGCAGTCACAAATTGAAATGGGTAAACTATTAACGTTTATAAGTATGTAAAATAATAATAATAATAATAATAATAATAATAATAATAACTTTATTTTATGATGCTAATACAATTAGTTCTAGGAAGGTGGTGGGTGTATCTAATATAGATATATCAGATGGTTTAAGATTTGACATAAACATAAAAAAGTAATTTGTGATGTGGGCTCTTAAAAGAATCAAGTATGTTGAAAATAATATAGATATACAGAAAGAATAAATGAGAAAGTTAATCTTTTCTTGTAATATTTTCAGTGGATAATTTTGGGAGTTTAAATATAATACTCTATGAGGAAGATAAAATATGATTTATTTAACGGCCTGATTAAAAACAACAATTCAACAATAGTTCTAGGGAGTATATTATTGACATCATTTAAAAAAAGCTTGAGTCATTACAACATGGATGATTTGCAAAAAAAACAGCATAATACATTACTACATTAAAATATGCCTAATATGCTTATCATGTGTCATCTAACAGTAAAGTTGCTGAGATGTATGAATACCATTACGAGAGAGAGAGAGAGAGAGCATGTATTATCGAGGTAATGGAATTCATCACCCAAAATGTTATTATGACATTCAGTACATTTCTTCTTTTAAGTTGATTTTACTACATTACATTGACCATTTTCAAGATACATACCAGTATACAATCGGCAAAAAATAACATCGAATTGGTCAGATTTTCTTATCAAAGACTCATTGATAAGACAGAAAGACAGAATGCTAATTTAAAGACTAAAAATCAAAAATTTTGCGATAAGTGACATATAATAATCAATCGAATAATAAAGCTAATGATAAAATGCAATTAATATTGAAAAACATCTACTTTACCAAGTTTAACTGAATTTAAGAAATGTACTGTTATTAACATTACACAAACAGGACATATATACTCTTGGGAACAAACTATTTATAATTCTAATCGCTTCTTTCATCTTTCCTTTTCACATTTGAAAGCATATTATTGAAGCACTATTATAAATGGCAACAACTGATACATTTTATTGGCAATTATGTAGTTGATATAGAATGTTAAACACAGATAACAGATTTGCATATTCAAATGAATGATTGTACAGACAGCTCAAAGAATTTGCAGGGATAATATAATAATAATGATATATATTTAAGATCGTTAAATGGAAACTAACAATATATAAGCAATTCAAAAGATGACATACCTCACATAAAAGACAGCCCGGCTCACAAGCTTTCTTACAGTCACTGCAAGGAAACCGTTTCTTGCTCTTTCCTTTTACCATTCTGATAATATCCAAGATATCACAAACGTCCACAAAATTGAAAATTTTAACATGGAGAATAGAAAACTGTTTTTTGGTTTGACTGCAACCTTCTTATATAAGGAATATATGTCTATTGGAGCCTTCTCATTCTTATTCATCTTGATGCCAATTATTTACATTAAAAATCACTGTTTAAACATTAGCGAAAGTTGGTAACAAGCACTGTTGTTCATATATCAATTCAAGTCTGTAACAGATAATATTGTTGATACCTCTATTCAATTCTGTTAATGTTCATTGACCATTACATCTCACAGTGTGTCGTTAAACGGTAATTATGTTGGACCATACATGACACTGCCTGCTCAACTTACTGGATTCTATGTGCAGCTAAAGTGGACATCAAAGACATCAAAGACACTTGCAACAGATGTGAATGCGTCATTTAATGAAAGCACACTATACTAGTTTTAGGTGTTTATGCAATTGAAATGTTTTAGCCATTAGTTCTACAATAGAAATCAGTTAACTACTTTTTTAATAAAATTTTTTGAAAAAACGAACATTTAAATGGAGTCTCTTAAATGAAGACAGAAATAAAACGATAAATGGATTAAGATCCATAGCTATGCAACTCTATGTTATTATTTAAGTCTGTACAATACAAATTATAATATTTAATGTACATTACTATAATTTCTTTCGCAATATTCTATTTTTGTCCCCATTATAGCCCATTACTCTCCATTACTGTACATTACTCTCCATTACAGCCCATTACTGTACATTACTCTCCATTACAGCCCATTACTGTATATTACTCTCCATTACTGTACATTACTGTGTTTAGGGAGACCTATGTGATAATATGTATAACCTTTTGAGTCAATCATATTTCGACATTGACGTGTGTGCTGCATAGTTTACCTATTTTTAAAATAAAGTCACACGTATATGATGTATGTGCAGTGAAGAAGACAGTGTCTAATTCTTGCAATGAACAGGATTCCTAACGTTGAATCAAGTTAATGGTAAGTAAAAACTTACTTTTGCATCTACCACTGTTCTGTCATTCAACAAGGGATGTATTGTAGAGTCGCAAACATGGCATGGTACATGTAGCTCTTTTCAATGGTTTCGGAGCACATAGCTTCAGTTTGGTACAATGCAGAAAAGTAAATGATGGCTTGATGAATAGAAAAATATCTCGGGAGTAAA
Organism: Sinohyriopsis cumingii; assembly: GCA_028554795.2. Taxonomy (NCBI): domain Eukaryota; kingdom Metazoa; phylum Mollusca; class Bivalvia; order Unionida; family Unionidae; genus Sinohyriopsis; species Sinohyriopsis cumingii. The sequence goes on from CM068836.1 coordinate 10,993,864, forward strand.
ACAAGCCATACAGTATGGACACGTGCCTTTAAAGACGTAAATAGCAGGAGGAAATCAAGGGTCATGGGTGGAACAAAGTATTTGGAAGTTACGTACCTTCTCTTTTATATATAATGATAGAGAGGGTCCTATGTCAGAACGGGTCATGGGGGTAATCTAAGGTATTTTTGTCACTCTGTATCATTTTTTCCTTCAGATTATTGGGCTTTTTTCTTCTCCACATCAAGCTCGCGTTGAGCACCTGTGGTTTCAAATAGACTAATTTTGTTATTTGATTTATATAGTCTGACTATACATCACCTGTTTGTTTGTACCCCCTACCGATTTCAGTGATGTGTTAGTGATAAAAAGTGCACAGAACTAAGTCAACTAAATCATTGATTTATAATTTATAACCTGTGACCAGAATGGCACTAATACGGGCATCCCATTGCACCTTTCATACTTAACGGACTTTTCATACTAACATGGCGCCATATTGCATACACCATGGGCTTTATTTCCATCAGACAACATAATGATGTCGTTGATTCCATAGGTTACTGTCGGATAATTCCTTAAATTACCATAACGTTGAAAGTTTGGAATTATATCTCTTTGCACACATGAACATATAAATTAAACCACTTTTTAAATCCACGTGATAGGCAAATTTGTTGTTGTCATTCATTTCCTTTGCTTGATTCGACATTGTAAATATCAGAAGCAGACGACATATGTATGTACATCTGTAGTCATGCACACACCCCTTTGCTGAAAATGGACTTGTCCAGGAACTGGAAATGGCTCTCGAGCATGTCTGTCTATTAAAAGCTTCTGTTAAGCATGGAACGCACAGATGATGACAGTGTTAGGGCCATTCTACTCACAGTCAGGTTAGAAATTATAAATCAGTGAATGAATTGACTAAGTTCCATGCTCTTTTTATCACATTAAAGGTTTCCATTATTGTAATCAGTAGTGGGGTACAAACGGGTTGGTATAGTAAGACTAAACCATATTATAGTTTCCCTTGTCAAGATTCATTTTTTTGGTTCTAAAATAATACTTGGAGGATTACGTGCATTTCACCCTGTTGACATTGTAACAAAATTTTATACCAGAAAGACTCTGTGTGTGTGTGTGTGTGTGTGTGTGTGTGTGTATATACACCTCTCCTTTGAAAACTTGCACACAGCATGGTCCAATAACATCAACTGCACTATAATTGATGGCACAAGTTATTGAGGGACCTCCATAGCAATATGAAATGATGCCATTCTTGCTCGACATAGAGAAGACCGCAGAGGTGGTGGGGGGAGTAAACTGGTGTTTATTGGCTGAATACTCATTTTAAATTTGTGTTGGGAATAATTTTCAATAAAACACTTTTTCTAACGAAGTTATTTATTTTTATGTATAAAAAAAATGACCTTTATTTTCAAGATGCCCAGCCACTGAGCGTTCGTTAACAATATTCCAGCTGGTTTCAAGAACCATCACATGTATGCAAAACTAAAGCTGTACTGATTAATTGGCCATACTCATAATCGGGCCGATTATTGGAACAATCAATATAATTGGTATCAGCAGAAATAATAGGTGCTGATGTAAACAAATTTCCAAAATATAAATTTAATCATAACATTCATCTTGACATGGCTTGAATTTTAAATCAGAATTAAATAGTGGAAATTAAGGAATAATCATTTGATTTGGGTGTTAATTGAAAGACAATAAATTCTCAAAAGTAAATACATTTTAACATGCTTGCTGTAAACTACTGCTGATTGTCTGCTCACAACAAATTATCAATACCATGCATGCACTCATCCCAATCACACCAGCCAATGGAGCCTTGTGTGGCTGTTGAACTTCCAGCATACACATTATCGGGATGGTCCTGGCTTTTAAAAAGTTGTCCCCCCAAAAACATCGCCAATCTCAATATTTTGTTGCCAAATTTCAAAAAATGTCACCAGAATAAGTAGTGAATATTTTTTCAAGACTATTAATGTAATAGGCAGTGTAAATTGAAAAAGATGGGATAGATATTACTTTATTGACAACAAGCAATATAGCCAAAATATTACAAAATAAATCATTACATGACTGTTTTGCACTACTTCCATGGCCTTTGCATTGCGCATCACTGTTAGTGCATAGGTCTAACTGTTGTCACCTGAAATATTTGCATTATCAAATGTAAAATATCCACTTTCTTACAGTCTCTCTTTATTTAATAGAAACATCAGGTATTAAGCAAATCTACATTATGTATATCATTTTCCAAATAATAGTTTTGTAAGAAACTTTATTTAGATAATGATATTTTAATACTAAAACCCTATGATCGTACTTTGCAATGTAAGATAAGTGACCTATAATGTGACCGTCAATTTCACGCATTCAGGAATTAAATCCCCCCTTTCTGTGACTAGCTTTACAAAGTACATCTTGGCTTCCCGAGTGGCCGAGTGGTCTAAAGCGCTCTCCGTAACGGATCACTGCCATCTCACCTCTGTCTTCGTGGGTTCATGTCTTGGATTCGGCCAGTGTGGGTACATGAGAAAGCTTGCCAGTAGCTTCTCATGGGTCAGTGGTTCTTTCCGGAGTTTTCCCGAATTCTTCCTCCACCATTAATACTGGCCGCCATGTATAGCCTGTCTTGTGCTGAAAAATGGCATTAAATCCTACAACAACAACAACAAAGTACATCTCCGTCAACCAAAAGTTTAGAAATTTATTTTTGCCATGCTTTACATGCATTGCTTGTTAGTGAATTGCTCCCTAAATCCCAGGAATGATCACTGAATGCTGTAAAAAAAAATTCGACAAGCAAATTATGATCTCCATTCTCACCAATGAAACTTAATGAGTCAACTTGACCTGGCATTACTGTATAAGCATCCATCATTAAATTAAAAGAAGGAATGAAGAAACACATCACAGAGCATATGTGCCCCCAAAAAACTAGTTCGGAATAAATATGTTATTTACTAAAGAGTTTTATTTGCATATATGAGTTAACAATAAGAAATAAGATGGGATATAAAATGTGGGAGATAGTTATCACATGTGTGGTAGCTTGAGACCACATTTTGAACTGTTCACATAACTCCGCACCCATTTTAGGCATTATTAGTTATAACAAAAATAGAGCATGGTTTAGTTGTCAATCAAATGCTAGTGCTTTCACTAACTGGAGAAAAGGCGGTTTCTTGAAATAATCGGTCTCATAATCAGTATTGGCAGTTTTAATAATCAGCTATATGCGGTGTCGGCATAATCGGCAAAAAGTGACATCGGTACAGCTTTATGCAAAACCATTGTGTATTACATCACTGCTTTATGTTGCTGTTGCATAGTCTGGTTCCCTGATCCATATGCTTTGCTCTCAGTGATAGTGGAATGCAATGCAAGAAGCACACATTTCAGGGAACCAGAATACTTACTGATTCCAATTCACAGTCAAACAAGATTTCTTTTATTTAAAAAACAAAACATAAAAAAACAACACGGAACACTTAGTTCATGAAACAGCTGTCATCGTTGAAAGTCATTTTATTATTGTTCTGTTAGTAAAATATTGATGCAGTGATTTCATTAAAAGTAAAAGTGAAACTTCTCATTCATGAGGAAATCTTGTGCCAATTCAATAATTACAAATTGACTACAAGCTCTGAAACCAGCTTCTCATTTATGAAACTTATCTGTGAAACAGAATGTATGTCATCAAATACTCATTTTGTTTGGTTTTCTTGCTATCTTTGATCACAGTTGTGAATGAGTATGCTAATTTAAAGTAGTTTAATTATATTACATTCACACACACACACATATTGTAAGTCAATGATGGCCTGTCACTCGATTGGGGCTGCTAGATTTGCATGCCTTTTAACTTTTCATTTATTCCACCCCTTTTATTTGATACAAAAGACTAATTAACATGGTAAACTTTTAATTCAGTGCAACAATACAAAAAATACCAATATGATTGCAACAAATACTTAAAGCAAATTAGGTATCAAAACATTGTTGGCACTTAGGTTCTTAAAGCAACGTTTGCGGTCATAGCCATTACGGTAGATTAACATATTTCATGTTTGAATACAACATTGCCCATTGTATTTATGATCACTGCACTTAAACCGAACTAAGAGATATAACTAAAACATGCATTTTGCTTCACAAAAAAAACTTATTTAATTGGTATTTATTTATTATAGTGCTGCCTCATGTAGGCATTAGCGCCATTTTCTTTGATCAAAATTTTGTTGCATGCTGTTATTTACAGTGTACCAAGAATGTAGTTTGGAAAGATATTTTAGCAAAAATACATGACTTCTTATTGAAAGTCATTAGTTTCATAATGTTGATTCAAATTTCCAGGTCATATCAGCCATTTTAGATGATAAAACAAGTGATGTATCAGGATTTCATTTACCAATTCTGATCATGATTTTTTTTATGTTCAACAAATAGGGGTCAAATTATTGGTACTCTCCAGTAAAAAAAAAAGATAAGATCCACGACTGACCCCACATTATAAGTGGGTTCTCGAGTTATCAGGACATGAGTTATCAAGGGAGTGGTATATATATATATATATATATAAATAGATAGATATATTATTGAATCTCCAAAGAGTATGAATTAAAAATTCTCTAATTTGTATGATAATATTATTTGTATTAAAATATTAATTTTGCCTACTATTATCAAGCATTCTTCTATAGGAATTCAGGGATAGCACAATGACAAACAAAAGTGCAAAACTGGTTCAAAACTATCCAGAGTGCTTTCAGAATCTATTGATTCCATTTTCAAGGGACAAAGCCACAAAAAAAAAACAATTTTACAAACAAAAAGCTGGATGTATCTTAAAAATTGCATGAATTTATGTTTTTGGTCAAAATTTCATAATTGAGTTGGTAACATTTAATAACAAACTCTTTTGAATAAATTATAAATGTATTTTTTTATATCTTTACATAAACATAATAGTTAAGACCATTTGTTTCAGAAAGTAAATAAATGACAGAAAAATGTGATTTTGGTAAGCTCCTTGTTACCATTGTATGGACAAATGTCTGTTAGCTGTATTTGGATTTCCTAATTTCTGTGCTCCATTTTGAGGTAGATGACATTTTCAGTGTTGCATGTTATAGTATGGTTGTGAATATTAAGGTTTTCACCTGTGACTGTGTTGGAAGATTTGTTTGTTTCCTTCATCAGTTGGCATGTCTTGCATCATTTGTTTCCACAAGGATCTGATTTCCCATCAATTCTTTAATTTGAGAGTGGCGCTTTAAATTTGCTCTCGCAAGCATGTCTCTCAAATTTAGAGGTCTGCAGAGTGATACTACTGGTTTGTGTGGAAAGGTCAATTTAAGCAGTTTACATGATTCAGTGATTGACCAATTTTTCAATGATGCAACCTACTTGTGGGTTCTCTGGGTGGAATGCGAGGAGGAAGGGTACTTGTTCCATGTTTTCTTTTCCCTTGTATTTTAGGAGCTCAGTCCAGTTTTGTTAGTTTGACATTATGTATAACTTCCACTATTATATCTTTGTTGTGGCCCCGCTCTATCTGATGTTGTGTCAGTTCTAAGCATATCGTATCGAAAGTTGTCTCATCAGAGCAAATTCTTCTGATCTTAAGTGCTTGACTGTAAGGTATGTTATGGGTGTATTGCTTTGGGTGGCAGCTAGATGGAAGAAGGTATTGATGTTTGTCAGTCAGTTTGGAACAAATGTTTGTATGAAGTGTATTATGAACAATTCTAGTTTTTGTATCCAAAAAATATGGTCTTTGTTTACATTTTTGGCAGTGAATTTGACTGAATGATGGAAAGTATTGATTTGCATGATCAATTCATCCTGCTTTTCTATCCTGTCATTCCATTTAATTTCCACATCATCAGTGAAACATACCAGTTGGTATGATTGATGGCTTGCAGAACAAAGAAGTTGGCTTTATAATTGGCACATGTAGATATTTGCATATGAGGGAGCCATCTTAGTCCCCATGACTTTCCATTTATATGGAAAGTAATTTTTGCCATTAATCTCAAAGTTGTTGAGTTTAAGAACTAGACCCAAGAGTTTGACAAGGAATTCCATTAGTGGAATCTACACATGTCTTGTTTCCCAGTCTTTTTAACATGTATAAATTCCCTCATGTGGAATGTTGGTATAGAGAGATGTTATGTCTAGTGAAACAAGAATTGTGTCAGTTGGTAATGGTTCACTGGCTTACAATTCTTAAGATAGTCCATTGTGTCCTGAAGGTAAGAAGGTAATTTATGGATATGGAGCCTCATAAGATAGTCCATTGTGTCCTGAAGGTAAGAAGGTAATTTATGGATATGGAGCCTCATAAGATAGTCCATTGTGTCCTGAAGGTAAGAAGGTAATTTATGGATATGGAGCCTCATAAGATATTCTGAGAATTCTGAGATTTTTTTCCAGTTTGGATGAGCATTACCAGATATAATAGGCCAGCCTGGGTTTCCTAGTTTGTGTATTTTGGGTAGTAGATATAATCTCTCTATTCTTGGGTTTTTATGGGTAAGATATTTCATGGATTCTTGGATTATATGCCCTCCTTAGAACATTTAATTAATGACATGCTCAACCATCTTTTAGCATATTCGAGTATTGGATAATGGTTTAATTCCAGGCAGAATCTGACATCAGTAAGCTGTCTGTTTGCTACATACTGTAAAAGTATCATGGTGATACATGCTATAAAAGTATCATGATGATACATACTATAAAAGTATCATGATGATACATACTATAAAAAGTATCATGATACATACTATAAAAGTATCATGATGATACATACTATAAAAAGTATCATGATACATACTATAAAAAGTATCATGATGATACATACTATGAAAAGTATCATATATATATATATATATATATATATATATATTGTAGAAATGCTATTTTCCGTGGATTATTATTTAGTAGCATTTCTTCATTATTTTTGTTGTTTTATTCATTTGTACTGACTTTTGCTGTTCTTTTTTCAGTTAGTCTTGCCTTTTTCTCTCCTATTTTCAGTTATTTCTCATTATCCTGACACCAGGCTGACCGGTCCTAACACTAAATTCTTAGTGCTGAGCACCAAGTGAGGCAGCTGTTAGTACCATTTTTGTAAGTCTTTGGTATGACTTGGCGGGGGATCAAACCCATGACCTCCCGCATGCGAGGCAGATGCTCTAACCACTAGGCCACTGAAGCGGCCTTGTATAATGGTAGGAGACATCAGCCATGTATAATGGTAGGAAACATCAGTCATGTATCATGGTAGGAAACATCAGCCATGTATAATGGTAGGAGATATCAACCATGTATATAATGGTGGGAGACATCAGTCGTGTATAATGGTGGGAGCAATCAGCCATATATAATGGTGGGAGACATCAGTCATGTATAATGATAGGAAACATCAGCCATGTATAATGTTAGGAAACATCAGCTATGTATAGTGGTAGAAGACATCAGCCTTGTATAATGGCAGAAAACATCTGCTGTGTATAATAGTTGGAGACTTCAGACATATATAATGGTAGGAAACATCAGCCATGTATAATGGTAGGAAACATCAGGCATTTATAATGGTAGGAAACATCGGGCATGTATAATGGTAGGAAACACTGGCCATGTATAATGGTAGTAAACATCAGCCATGTATAATGGTGGGAGACATCAGCTATGTATAATGGCAGGAAACATCCAGACATGATTTTGGTCTTCCATTTAAAAAAAGCTGAAAAAATTATAAGGGGTTTTGGGGGTCCTCCCCCAATGGGGTCTCAAGGGGCAAACCCCTGATCCGTGGGTCCCAGTCATAAAAAACTGAGCCTGGTGCAACTTATGAATAATCATTTGAAAACCTAATAAACTTACCAAAAATTTTAAACTTGACTTGAATAATTTCACAATATTTATTGTCACATGAATTTGTTTCCCAATACTATTGATGCTGAAGTTATTTCATGTCTGTGTCAGAGTTCACATCGTAATTAAGTCGCATGAATTTGTACATTTTTGCAGCAGACATATTTATACTTCTCTTTTCATAACATATCTGTAAAAAAAAAATATGTTACAAACAGAACAAGTTCTCTGCATACATCTGAAACATACTTTGTTTCTTTTTACTTTGAGAATAAGCCATGTATAATGGTAGGAGACATCAGCCATGTTTAATGGTGGGAGGCATCAGCCATGTTTAATGGTAAGAAACATCATTTATGTATAATGATAGGAGTCATCAGCCATGTATAATGGTGTGTGTATGTGTGTGTGATTTGGATTTTTAACATAGCTTTAACAATTTTCAGTCATATTGCTACGATGTCTGCAGTGTGACAGTTTATAGTGATGTCTAGCACTGGGGCATCAGTCACATTATCCTGACACCAGGCCAACTAGTCCTAACACTAACCTCTTAATGCTGAGTGCCAAAAGAGGCAGCTGTTAGTAACATTTTTGTAAGTCATTGGTATGACTCTGGGGGGGATCAAACCCATGACCTCCCACATCCAAGGCGGATGCAATAACCACTAGGCTGCCGGAGCAGCCTTGTATAATGGTAGGAGACATCAGCCATGTATAATGGTAGGAAACATCAGTCATGTATAATGGTAGGAATCATCAGCCGTGTACAATGGTAGGAGACATCAGTCATGTATAATGATAGGAAACATCAGCTGTGTGAATGGGGAGGAAATGTCAGTCATGTACAATGGTGGGAAGCTTTGGCCATAGATAATGGTAGGCAACATCAGTTATATATAATGGTAGGACACATCAGTCATGTATAATGGTAGGACACATCAGTCATGTATAATGGTGTGAGACATCAGCCATGTATGATGGTGGGAAAAGTCAGCCATGTATAATGGTAGAAGACATCAGCCATGCATAATGGTGAGAGACATCAGCCATACATGATGGTGGGAATACTCAGCCATGTATAATGGTAGGAGACATCGCCATGTATAATGGTGGGAGACATCAGCCAGGTATAATGGTAGGAGACATCAACCATGAATAATGGTGGGAGCAATCAGCCATGTATAATGGTGGGAGACATCAGTCATGTATAATGGTAAGAAACATCAGCTGTGTATAATAGTTGGAGACTTCAGTCATATATAATGGTAGGAAACATCAGCCATGTATAATGGTAGGAAACATCAGGTGTGTATAATGGTAGGAAACATCAGCCATGTATAATGGTGGGAGACATCAGCTATATATAATGGAAGGAAACATCCAGACATGATTTTGGTCTTCCATAAAAAAAAGGCTGAAAAAACTATAAGGGGGGTTTGGGGGTCCTCCCCCAATGGGGTCTCGTGGGACAAGCCTCTAATCTGTGGGTCCCAGTCATAAAAAACTGCTTCTGGTGCAACTTATGATGATAAAAAAACCAAAATAATCATTTGAAAAACTAATAAACTTACCAAAAATGTTCAGCTTGACTTAAATAATTTCTCAATATTTATTTCACATGAATTTGTTTTTCAATACTATTGATGCTGAAGTTATATCATGTCCATTTTAGTGTTCACATCGTAATTAAGTCACAATAATTTGTCAATTTTTGCATCAAACATATTATACTTCTCTTTTCATAACAAATCTGTAAAATAAACAGCCAAGTACATCACCTATGTACAAATAATCCCCTACATTCACTTGTCTTTTTCTCCAGTGGACACAACCTGTTGATATGCCAGTTGAGCTCTTTTTGTGGCTTTGTCAAAGATTTCTTTTGCCTTCCTTTTTGTCATCACTGACTTTTTGGCTCATTGTGCAATCATTTCTTTTCCTTCTCAACAAGAGCCTTTTTGCTTTCAAGCTGGTGCTTGTATTGTATACATATTCGGACAGAGGGCTGCATCTGTTCTCTCATGTAAGAAATCTTCTTGTAGTAATTAAATGCACTTTTTCCAGATGCCTTCTGAGCTTCAATTTTTCTGTATGCAGCTTCTTTTGTAGGTGCTGTTCCAAATTCTTCCAACTGTGATAACCGTAATTCAGATCTTTCTTGAAGAGGTCACAAAATGCCAGTCCTCTAGTGTTCATTTTTCTTATAAACTGACCAACGAAATTTCAGTCAACTTTTCACTCCAGCCATTCCCATTTCCTTACATTTTTTAAACCTTTATCTAAACCTTTCATGTCATGGTCTCTCTCAAAAAAATTTGAGACGCCATGTTTTGCAAGCATGCTTCTTCTTTCCATTTCCATCAGTTTCCATTACACAAAGAATCATTGGATGAATTTAAACTTTTGACGACTCAGAATAGTCTTTATGAGACTCTTGTGCTAACTAATATATGGAATGAATACTTTACAAGGGTCATTGTGAAATGGGACCAGACATACTGTATTTTTTAAAAACCAGATTAAAGATGATCAAAAATGGACTATATCAAGAAAAATCTTATTCAAGTCAGGAGAAAGCAGAATTCCACTTTAAAACGGAGAAAAATCATGTCTGAACATCAGTCATGTATAATGGTAGGAAACATCAGTCATGTATAATGGCAGGAGACATCAGCCATGTATAATGGTAGGAAACATCAGCCATGTATAATGGTGGGAGACATCAGTCGTGTATAATGATAGGAAACATCAGCCATGTATAATGGTGGGAGGCATCAGCCATGTATAATGGTGGAAGACATGTCATGTATAATGATAGGCAACATCAGTCGTGTATAATTTTGGGAGGCATCAGCCATGTATAATGGTGGGAGACATCAGCGATATATAATGGTAGGAGGCATCAGTCATGTATGATGGTAAGAAACAGTCATGTATGATAGTAAGAAACATCAGTCATGTATAATGGTAGAAAACATCAGCCATGTAGACTGGTAGGAAACATCAGTCATGTATGATTGTAAGAAACAGTTATGTATGATAGTAAGAAACATCAGTCATGTATAATGGTAGAAAACATCAGCCATGTAGACTGGTAGGAGACATCAGCCATGTAGACTGGTAGGAGACATCAGCCATGTATAATGGCGGGAAACATCAGCTATTCATAATGATAAAATCCAAGACAATCAGCATGTTCTATTTGGAGTTTTGGAGCTGCTTCCAGAAAGACGTGTCAAGATCAAGAGCGGTGCGTTCATTAAGGTATATTTTTAGTAAGTTTTAGCCTCAGAGATTAGTGTTTGACCTAAACGAATAGTGTGCACTTATCAATCTGTTTAAGGGTTTGTCTTGTCTTGTCATTCAGCTTGTGCATTGTTTTTACCTCAGAGATTAGTGTTTGACCTAAACGAATAGTGTGCACTTATCAATCTGTTTAAGGGTTTGTCTTGTCTTGTCATTCAGCTTGTGCATTGTTTTTACCTCAGAGATTAGTGTTTGACCTAAACGAATAGTGTGCACTTATCAATCTGTTTAAGGGTTTGTCTTGCCTTGTCATTCAGCTTGTGCATTGTTTTTCCAATGTCAGTTCCAAATAGTTTGCCATTTTTCAGAATCTTGCATTAGTTTTACTGACCTGTTGTCTATCCAAATCTTACATTTTTGTGTACTTAGAATAGGGCAAAAATGTGCAAATTCACTGAATCTTATTCTCCTATTTGATTTCATTTCAGAGCAAAAGATTAAATACAAGGTTGTCTTGGCCATAGATATCAACAATGTTGCCAATAGAATTTATCAACGTAACTTCCCTGATACGAAAATGTCTTCATCCGGGATTGAGGTATTGTAGTAACTGCAAATTAGAGTCAGTAATGAAGAAAAAATATACTGGTGTTATTTGGAGTCAGTCATGAAGAAAAAATATACTGGTGTTATTTGGAGTCAGTCATGAAGAAAAAATATACTGGTGTTATTTGGAGTCAGTCATGAAGAAAAAATATACTGGTGTTATTTGGAGTCAGTCATGAAGAAAAAATATACTGGTAGTTATTTGGAGTCAGTCATGAAGAAAAAATATACTGGTAGTTATTTGGAGTCAGTCATGAAGAAAAAATATACTGGTAGTTATTTGGAGTCAGTCATGAAGAAAAAATATACTGGTGTTATTTGGAGTCAGTTATGAAGAAAAAATATACTGGTAGTTATTTGGAGTCAGTCATGAAGAAAAAATATACTGGTAGTTATTTGGAGTCAGTCATGAAGAAAAAATATACTGGTGTTATTTGGAGTCAGTCATGAAGAAAAAATATACTGGTAGTTATTTGGAGTCAGTCATGAAGAAAAAATATACTGGTAGTTATTTGGAGTCAGTCATGAAGAAAAAATATACTGGTAGTTATTTGGAGTCAGTCATGAAGAAAAAATATACTGGTGTTATTTGGAGTCAGTCATGAAGAAAAAATATACTGGTAGTTATTTGGAGTCAGTCATGAAGAAAAAATATACTGGTAGTTATTTGGAGTCAGTCATGAAGAAAAAATATACTGGTAGTTATTTGGAGTCAGTCATGAAGAAAAAATATACTGGTGTTATTTGGAGTCAGTCATGAAGAAAAAATATACTGGTAGTTATTTGGAGTCAGTCATGAAGAAAAAATATACTGGTAGTTATTTGGAGTCAGTCATGAAGAAAAAATATACTGGTGTTATTTGGAGTCAGTCATGAAGAAAAAATATACTGGTAGTTATTTGGAGTCAGTCATGAAGAAAAAATATACTGGTAGTTATTTGGAGTCAGTCATGAAGAAAAAATATACTGGTAGTTATTTGGAGGTTTTATTGTCAAATCAATGCTAGTTGCTAGCGAGACACAGCAGTTATTTTTCAACTGTCAGTGATTTCAACAGTTGGCTGAAGGTTTTCTTAAAGCTTTTCATTGCTTATATTTCCTAAATCTTGATAGATTTTCATGGTACATGGCATGAATCAGTATGATGCTAAGACAGTTAATTCTCATGATACATGGCATGAATCAGTATGATGCTAAAACAGTTCATTCTCATGATACATATCATGAATCAGTATGATGCTAAGACAGTTAATTCTCATGATACATGGCATGAATCAGTATGATGCTAAGACAGTTAATTCTCATGATACATGGCATGAATCAGTATGATGCTAAGACAGTTAATTCTCATGATACATGGCATGAATCAGTATGATGCTAAGACAGTTAATTCTCATGATACATGGCATGAAACAGTATGATGCTAAGACAGGTAATTATGTTACATATTTAGTGTCCACTTTAACCTTTGGGTCAAAGTCTTGGACAGCATGAATTATTATGAAGCTACACCCAAACTCTTGCTTAGTGTTAACTTTCTATTTTGCTCTTTAAAAAGTATGATGCACATACAGTGGGAAGTAAGTAATAATTATGTGGTGATGTGCAGTAACTGGTGCAGACTGTACAAATTACTGCAGAAAATGGTGCAAACTGAGTGACACTATACTGCACTAACTGGTGCAAACTGTACAAATTACTGAAGAAAATGGTGCAAACTGAGTGCCACATTACTGCACTAACTGGTGCAGACTTCAAATTACTGCAGAAAATGGTGCAAACTGAGTGCAACATTACTGCACTAACTGGTGCAGTAAATGTACCAAATTAATGCAGCAACTAGTGCAGACTCTGTTCCAAGTGAATGTGTTTACTGATGTAAACCAAACCATAGGCAGCTTAGACCAAAATTTACTGTTACATAATGCATTGACAGATTTCAAGTTGAAGCTTTTCATTTCACATGTGATTTCATTTAAACAATTTAGACCTGATCTACTGGTGCATTATGTGATGTCAGGTCTGGATCTACACTCTTCACTGTTTGATGTGTATTATAGACAGGTAAATATGGTAGTCAACCCCGAATTTTTATTTTTTAGGGACTAACAGTGAAGCAGCTTGACAAGTTAAAAATTGACATGATATTGATGAGCCCCCCTTGTCAGCCATTTACACGGGTTGGTAAGAAAATGGATCATGAGGATGCCAGAAGTAAATCTTTCCTTCACCTTTTGCACCTGTTGCCCAGGTAAGCCTGTTGTAGAAACTTTTTTTGCTCTCATTAAATTTTAAGGTCTGTCACTGGAATTGCAAAAGGTTGTTAATTTATGCTATGATAAGATCTTTTACAAGCAATTATTAAACAGAAATGTTAGACATCTATCGAAGCTGTCACATCTGTGGATATTCTCTGGCATGTTTTCCTTTAAGTTCTCAATAGTTAATGGAAGTTGTTGATTTTGATGGAAGTTCTCATACCCTATATTTCCCTGTACTCTTCCTTAAAACTCTTTTAGTTCAAAATTTAATGTTATTACTAGTAGCATAGTCACAGCAGTTATCTTCTTCTCATTGAAGGGGGGGGGGTACTCACAAAGGATGGAAAATTATTCAACTCTTATGAATTTCACATGGAATGAAATGAGCTGACATGTAAGATTCTTTAATTAATGTAGTGTCAGCAATTATTTTTACCTGCTAATTTATCACACACACAATCCATGAAAATTATAATTTATTTGTAAAGAACCTTTTTACATACTTAAATTATGGTAATTTCAGGTGCTTGAAAAAATTATTTTTTTTACCTAAATTATGTATAACAAAAAAATTCCTGAAAATGAAATTCTGACTATATATCTTCATGTTTGTCAGGAATGTGATAAGATTTCACATGTATTAGGTAAAGATTATTTAAGTTGAAGAACATGTTTACTTAACACTTCTTATAGGCCTAACCTGTTTTTTTTTGGGGGGGGGTATAGTTTCATATAGTGTTACCCATGGGCATCCATACAAACATCGATAAGTCATGCATTTGTTAAATTTTACATTTAAGTCTATTCAGGTACAGTGATGTGGTGGCCACATTGGATCAGCACACTGTAATATTATGTAAATCATTATACATATTTTTGTTTTACATGTTAATGTTGGCAAGCACAGTTTTATCTAGCTGAAAGGCTTGTGTAGCAAGCTCTGTTGAAAAAATTAATTAATTTAAATCGATACCCTAGAAATTTCAGTACAGTGTCACAGGAAGTGCCTATTGTCACCACCATTATCTCTCATTATTTTGTGCATGTGTTATCTGGAATGGAATAAAAGTCTCAAGTTACTATGAAGTAGCCAACCTATGAAATATTTTATCAAACATCACATGTTAAAAAAGTATTGTCAATAGTCATTTAAATAATATGTTTACCATCTTGTACTCATTCCCATGGGTTAAAGAATCACTTGGGATCAAAAGCATCATGTAATCATGACATCATTCATCACAGTGGGTCTTGATATCATGCCAGGTGTTGGACTTCCAGCATTTCACAACTCCACACAATTCAGTACAATAATGACAGCAAGTTGTACTCATTCATAGGTTTTACTTAATATTGTCACCACACATGGAGAAGATGCATTCCATAACAGTTTGGAGTTTTCCATATTAAATTGAAACTTGTTCAAAGTAAATTTAATAATGTTTAATAAGATTTTATGTAGAAATATGTTTAATTTTTACTCTGTAAGGTATTTTTTTAAATGCAAATCTTAAAAAAAAATTCTCAAAGTATGAAAATCCATTTTGGGATAATGATCATGTATGAAAAATAAAGAACCTGACTTTGATGAACTTTAATGTATAAAAAATATCTTTATGATTGCCAATATTCTTTTCCATTCGGGTGCATTAATTACTTTACAGATATCATAGAGTGCTGTAAGGAAGTCAGAATTTGGTTACATATGTTGGTATTACAGAAATAACATATTTTTTCATCTATGTCTGATTAAATGGATGAATTTACCTTCTTTATTATCCCCATACTTTAAAACAAGCAGTGGGATAATTGATATACCAGTAGTCAGACTTTCTGAACTTATGTGTGTAATATCCCCTACTACACTGTAAAAGCTTGGAACAGTACATCAAGTTCTCCAACATGATTGTCCAAGATCAGAGAGGTAAAAAACAATTTTAGAGTCAGAGGGTCCAAGGTAAACGTTATCTTTGACTGAAAGACAAAAAGTGATTTCAGCACAATAACATTAGTTTTATATTACAGACCAGACCAAAACTTTGTTGACATTGTGCACTTACAATAAGGAGAACGTTTACTTTGGGGTCCAAATGCCAAGGTCACTGTGACTCAGGGTGGCACACTGCAGTTTCGCATTTAGCTTAGGGTTATGTTTTTAAAGACAGCAAATTTCACTTGTTTTCCTAACTGGCTATACTGGCTGTTTAAAAATGACCTTGTATATCTTAGTTATTATTAAAAGAATTTTAAGTTTGCTTATTTTGGTGTATGGTTGATTGGTATAATATGGATCATAGAGTATACAGCTTGGTCTTACTTCAAATGTGCATCTGTCAACAAATGCTAGCTCTACTTGGTCTTTTTCACTTCCTGGACTTCAGAGGTAAATTGTAAGAAGAAAATAGCTGATAAAATTTTTTTTTACATTTTATTTATTTTGTATAAATTCATTCTTTGCACTTTCAGAATCTGATATTGTCTAGTCTGGCAAAATTCATTTTCCCAATTTTAATAACTGCTAAATTTAGTGTACTTTACACAAATTCAGGCTGATTTTTCGAGACATGGGAGCAGTCATTTTGGTTTGCTATGTGTTTAGATCATGTACAGTTTCCACAAGTACAATATCTAAAGAAATTTCAGCCACAGTACATGAAAGTAACAAAGAGGTATGCCAGCATTCTGACCATTATGCATGCTGCAATGCAAACAACTTCACCTTACACCTGTCATTCTCTCCAAAGTTCATAACATCTGTAGAGTGCTCACCCAAAAACAAGAAAAATGGTTTCCACATAGTTCTACATCATAGACTGAGACTAAACTTTGCGGATGACTTGCACTTAAGATAAAGGTGCCAATGCATTTGGGAGTCAAAATTTCAATAGTCAAGGTCACTCTGACTGAAAGGGGGAAAAAAACTGGTTATTCTCACACTAATATAGGTTTTACATTACACAGCTGGCCCAAACTGTGCAGCTGGGTTGCTCATGGGGTAAGGAAGAAGCCTATCGATGTTGGGATCAAAACATGAAAGTCACTGTGACTGAAAAAAGAAAAATGGTTTCAATGCAATAAAATTAGTTCAACTTTACAGCTGGACCAAACTTTGTGGATGGCTTGCCGTTGGGATAACAAAGAGTTATTATTTCTGCATAGTAACTGTATTTGTTCATCACAAACCTAGACCAAAATTTGTAGGTGGTTTGCACTTGGGGTAAGGTAGAAGCCTGTTGATTTGGGGATCAAAAGATCAGAGGTTGAGTTCACTGTGATTGAAAGAAGAGAAAAATAGTTTCCTTGGAAAGCAATATTTCTACATCACTGGCCTTGGGCAAGCTTTGTAGAGGGTTTGCACTTGAGTTAATGAAGAAGCCTGTAATTTGGGGGTTCAGTAGGTCAGATTTCAATGTTTTACATGTCAGACCTGAGCAAAACTTAGTGGATGCCTTGTACATGTGGCCTATTATTTTTTTAGGTCAGAAGTCATGGTCATTGTGGCTTAAACAAATAAACAAGAGTTTTGACACAATAACAGTTATACATTACATACTTTTGTGGATTGCTTGCACTTGGGGTAAGAAAGGAACCTATTTATTTTGGTGACAAAAGATCAAAGTCAAGATCATTATGATGGAAACAAGAACAAGAGGCTAATGGGCAATATCTGCTCACCTTACTTACATAACTTGTTGACCATTGCATTAAGCAGGTTTATTGTATGAATAAAACCTTGAATGAACTCCCAAACTTTATATAATGTTGATTTTACCAATTTTACTACATCCTTATAAATTAATTATAAAGCTAATGGCATAATTAATATGCAGTTTCTTGCACATTATCAAAATTGTCAAAAATCTTTTTTTGGTTCAAGTTTTATATGAACTGGATGAGAAATATAGTCTCTGGACCTAGAGAGATAACAGGCTCAGCCAATCAGATGCAGGGTATCATTAGTATAGCCGATATTTGAAGTTTCATGCAAATCAGATGAAAAATATGGCTTCAAGAGTGGCAGCAAGCTCAACCAATCAGATGTATTATCACCCATTAATATGCATGGATCCTGTTAACTTCTAACGTTATCCAAGATATTGATGAGATAATCCTTTATTCCAGTTTTGATCCAAATTAGAACACAATTATGGCTTCTAGAATGGTAATAAGCTCAGCCAGTCAGATGCAAGATCACCTCATTGATATGCATGGATCTTACTCATTATAAAAATTGTTCAGAATCTATTAATATCAGCATACATTCAAAGTTTGATCAAAATCCGAAATGCCAAACTGATCACATTCTCAGCTAATCAGATGCAAGATTACCTCTTTTTACTATGCTCAGATCTCACACATTATTGAACTCCTCTAAGATCATGGACACATAAGCCCATATTTTAAATTTGATCAAATCATATCAGAAATGTAGCTTCCAGAGGGGTAATTAACTCAGCCAATCAGACACAAGATCACCTTATTAGCATGTGTGGATTTCACTCATTCTCAAACTTATAGTAACTCTTATTGATATGAAATTTCAAGTTTGATCAAAATCATATCTGAAATATACATACAGAAGGGTAGCAAATCAACCATTCAGAAACAAGATCACCTAATTAGGTTGTTGATCTCATTCATTAACAAAATTATTTGAGATCTTCACGATATAATCATCTACTCCAAGTTTGTTCAAATCAGATTAGAAAATTACCTCCAAAATGGTAACAAGTTTAGCTAATCAGATGCAAGGTCACCTCATTATATGTGTGCATCACACTCATTATCAAAATTTGTCCCAGATCTTAATGATACAAGCATACATTCTGAGTTTGATCAAAATCAGATCAGAACTATGGCCTTCAGATTGGTAACAAGGTTAACATTTGTTCTAGAGTACAAGTTCCTTGACCAGACTTTATGGATGGCTTTTATGTAGGGTAATAAAGAAACCTCATATATTTTAAATCAATAAGTTATCATATTACATGTAGCGTTGTTCATTTACTTAACTGTTACACATGTGGCAAATAATATGTATGTGGGACCAAAAAGGAATTTGAAGCAAAAAAAACACCTAGCGCACATCCATAAAAAGAAGCATCCAACAATCAGTGTTCAGTATCAGATAATATGAAATATTTTTTCTGACCTAGAATTTTTAATAAAAAAACTCTGTATAAAAAGAGAATAATTTTGGGTACACCAATAAAGCAATTTACAATTCTGATTGGGATCAACATCTTTGTTTAAACACAAGTCCAGGTATTCTGTTTTCTTTGCATAGCAATTGCATCCTGTCTATTGATAATGTTGGTTCGTCCAGCCATCCACATATCAGGCATTAACACTTTGGTTATGGTTTATTTTCTTTGCAGATTATCACATTGCCCATCATACATATTGGTAGAAAATGTAAAAGGGTTTGAGACATCACAAACAAGGGACATGTTGGTACAGAACCTGAAGAATTGCGACTTTACATACCAGGTAAAGTAAGGACATTTAGGGGAGATAAGCAGCTCATGATAAGTTCAGAGCCGGCCTTAGGTTAGGCTGATTGGACTGATTTGGCCAAATGAAGCTCAGTGCTCACATAGGCCCCATGCGTTAGTAATTTGTAACATATATCTATAAAGAGAAAGTAATTTTAAAGCAATGGAAGAACGTTTTAAGTTCAGTATCATGTAAAACTTGTTTAAAAGTTTATTTCCAAATGACATGCTCACAGGAGGGTTCTGCCAAAATGAGCCATATCAGACCCCACATTTGCTAAGGTCATTCCTGGAATAAGTTGATTAAAGAGATGATTTGCAAATTAAGGGATTCAATTAGTAATTTCTTACAATGTTAAAATTTGTAATAATTACATCTGACTGAAAGATAGCTATTAACATGTAATTTATTTGTGTTATCTGGATGGTATAATTTGCTGTGATTTAATGAAGCACCTGTTCTGTTAGTCATAGCTTCACATCAAAATTCAGGATATAAATTGAGTGAAGAAACAATAAATTTATAAAATTGGAAAGAAATAGACTTGAAACTTACCCATACATTTGAAATGAAGTAAACAAAATAAGGTCAGCTTCATTCTGGATCACATGATGGTGTATTCTTTTCCAGGAATTACTATTGACCCCTTTACAGATGGGGATCCCGAATGCTAGACTACGTTACTATCTCATAGCAAAGAGAAGACCTAATAGTTTCTGCTTTCCAATTAAAGACCAGGTAAGAAGAAAACAGGAATTCAGTTTTTGATTAAATATGAGTAATTAAAAAATATTTGTTTTTCTTCAGAATTTTGGGCTAAATTTAACCCAATAAATGAACTCCAGATTTCAGAGAAGTCAGTAACATAAATTTATTTTAAATTGTCTTGGTTGCAGGTTCATGGGGGGGGGGTAGGGGTCATAAAATTATTCATTTGTCAGTTATAAACATGTTTTTATATTTAATTGCATTTCAAAAAGAGGCAATTTGTGTATTGCAAGTAATTGTGGTTCAAACAATTTAATTTATGTAATTATTGCTTTCCTTTGTGATTCTGATATTGTTTTTTCCTTTAAAAAAGTCAGAATTAAAGCTTTAAAATGACATTTACTTTCATTGGTGCAGGTGTTACATGACTTACCTGAATGTGTCGATCATTTGCTGGTGTACAGATGGCATGCCGAGGACAAGAAAGTGAAAGAAAATAGTAAACTGGACATGTCAGGCAAAATTTGTGATCAGTCTATGATACACAGAGATAATAGTTTGACATTGAAAGGTGAAAATGACAGTCTGGTACATAAACCGTCAGCAGAGTGCCAGTCAAATCAGATTGTGAATATGTTATGTGAAACTGAGGACCAATCAAATGTTGATAAAAGTGTATATGAAGAGGGCACAAAAAGCAAAAATCCTAAATTTGACAACAGTGAAAATACTGAAGGCAGATTGGAAGAGGTTGTAAGCCAGTTCATAGAAATTGAAAATCATAATGAAATTTTTCGTCAAGTGGAAGATGGTGAACACATGTCGTATGGCCCCTGTCTTCAACTGGTACACTTTCTAGAGACTGCAAACAAGCTAGAGGACTTTGACAAGTTCAGAGTACCAGACAAAGATTTAAAGAGGTTTATTGTGATGGATATTGTAAACCCATGTAGCAGGAAGTCAATATGTTTTACTAAAAGGTAGAGCATGAAGCTACTTTATAAAAAGTGTTCATATAAATAATATGCATGGAATTAACTCTGTATTTCATGAAAGAATTAACCTCACAAATAAATACAAACTAGTCAGTTTTTAATCACCAATGCCCACCCTCACTGATTCACTGATGCACATATAAGCTTTCCCGTTACATGGATCTTGGAGACAACTGTTAAGGAACTAGACTTTACCCAATCAGAGCATAACACGACATTCTAATTACTGAGTTTTATCTATTTTATGCACCCAAATGGCATTTACCATTTTTCAGATATATTGTTCATTTTAAAAAGGAAGACAACTACTACTTTAAAGTTAATTAATTTCTTCAAAGGCAAAATGACATTTTTAAGATCCAGTTTCCGGTTTAATTACAAGAAGACAAATCAATGTACTTTTGTACCCATTTCATTAAATGTAAAGACTGATGTTGACATTATCAATTAAAAGCTAACTTTATAGTTTTTTTATAAATATTTTACCAGGTATGGTCATTTTATGGAAGGAGCAGGCTCCATTGTTCAAATGACATCAGATGTCCAGGTGTGTATCATTCTTGAATCCTCTGTAGTTATTATATCTTCTATAAATTTCTGAAATTTTAATTATTTATTGAAAAGAACGGAACAATCGTAACTGTTAACCTCATTTAAATAAAATATCTGCATCAGTAGGTAATATTACATCAATAACAGTGGTATTACTGAAAGATGTGTGCTTGTTTCATTTGGTTCTGTGCTTATGCACTAACTGTCACTATGTCATTTTCTGACAAACATTTGATATGATAAAAAAAAACCAATACTTTTACAGAGTGCTTAGTGTCAGTCCTAATAAATCATTGTTAACCTCAACTTTTCCTTGGTTAATAAAATATCATCTCAGAGTGATTATATGTACTATTACCCTTTCAGAAATTATATATGTATAATTACAGAGTGATTACATTTACTATTATATATACTATTTTCTACTCCGTTTGATTATATGTACTATTACCAACTGAATGATTACATTTACAATTTTCCACTCTGAGTGATTATGTATACTCTTACCCACTCAGTGTGATTACATTTACTATTACCAATTTCAAGTGATTATATGTATT
Source organism: Sinohyriopsis cumingii (assembly GCA_028554795.2). Taxonomy (NCBI): domain Eukaryota; kingdom Metazoa; phylum Mollusca; class Bivalvia; order Unionida; family Unionidae; genus Sinohyriopsis; species Sinohyriopsis cumingii. Next base: position 11,016,190 of record CM068836.1, read on the forward strand.
ATTAACCATTCTGGGTCATTATATTTAATATTACCCACTTAGTGTGGCTACGTTTACTATTATCCACTCTGAGTGACTACATTTATTATTACCCACTCAGTGCAATTACATTTACTATTATCCATAGTGGTTAAATTTACTATTACCCACTCAATGGTTATATTTACTAATATCAACTAAGAGTGATTATATGTACTATTTACCCACTCTGAGTAATTATATATACTAGTACCCAGAGTAAATAAATTCACTAGTATCCACTCAGAGTGATTTTATTTATAGGTTACTGCGTTTGTATCGGAAAATATGAACAAGTTTTTAGGATGGATATACTGCATGCCCTTGAGAGTGCAGTATATCCATCCGACAAAACGAGTTCATATTTTCGTATACAAATTCAGTAACCTTTTTATTATACGCTCATTTTCTTATTCTACCTAATGCTTAATTATATTAACAAAATACACTACAAGAAACAAAGTAACTGAATGTATGCCTTATTCCAAAACTAAATACACAAGTGCAGATTCATCATTACACAACAACAACATTATTACTGCACACATAACTCCACCCAGATAAATTTGAACTTAGTCACGCGCTAGACATAACTTTTGAAAGAAAATGGTGTATCTAGTTAAAATTGAAATTTGATCTGGAATTAATTGATTTGGGTATTTTTTTCGATTTTATGAAATTTAGTGATTATGGACTGGATTTATATGTGACAAGTCAACATGAAATACATCAGATTGAAGAAGTGAGAGAAAAGCGTGTTGACATCTGCAAATGTGTTTCTGTTTCTGCCATTGAATATTTGAAATCATAATGTGGGAAAAATATGAAGTCTTTCAGTTGCAATTATCAAAAAGACGCTATGGAATTTAATGCTTATTTCATTTTGAGTGCAGTAAGGAGGATGTAATTGCACTTATATTCGAAATTACAGTACAATTTCGAAATGTGTAATCAAGATTGAGAACCTTTGACATGGCTCATGTAATTCGGATTTGCAGAACTAAAGTACATTTTGAGGAAATTCAGGATGTAAAACTGTAAGTATAGTTTTTGCCATTCTTATTACCAGCTAATGAAGACAGTTTATGTCTTGACACTTGCATGTTATTTGTAAGGACCCTTTCTGGCATCTACTGTATAGCTAGCCTAAATCCAAAACATTGTTTCAAAAAGTTAACACGGAATGTGCCAAAGCAGCTGGTATGTGGCAGTCCACAAAACATCTGCTTTAGTTCATTCAGAAACAAATTTAATCAACCAAAACGTAAAGCGCCTACTACGCGAGTGTACATGATTTGTTTACAAATCAAAAGTGCTAGCATCTGCATCCATTGTTTGTTTACAGTAGAAAGTAGTTCCTTTATGAGTGCAATATGAAGTTGCGCGTGAGTTCAGTATTGTAAAATATTGAACGATTCTGACAATGAAAGGTTAACAGAGAAAAAAATGAGCATATAATAAATATGATTACCCACTCAGAGCAATTACATTCACTCTGTGATTATATGTACTGTTGTACACACAGAGTGATTACTATTACCCACTCAGTGATTATATATACTGTTGTACACTCAGAGTGATTACATTTACTATTACCCACTCAGTGATTATATGTACTGTTGTACACATAGAGTGATTACATTTACTAGGACCCACTCAGTGATTATATGAACTGTTGTACACATAGAGTGATTACATTTACTAGTACCCACTCAGTGATTATACTGTTGTACACTCAAAGTGATTACATTTATAATTACCCACTCAGTGATTATATGTACTGTTGTACACTCAGAGTGATTACATTTACTAGTACCCACTCAGTGATTATATGTACTGTTGTACACACAGAGTGATTACATTTACTAGTACCCACTCAGTGATTATACTGTTGTACACTCAAAGTGATTACATTTATAATTACCCACTCAGTGATTATATGTACTGTTGTACACACAGAGTGATTACATTTACTAGTACCCACTCAGTGATTATATGTACTGTTGTACACATAGAGTGATTACATTTACTAGTACCCACTCAGTGATTATACTGTTGTACACTCAAAGTGATTACATTTATAATTACCCACTCAGTGATTATATGTACTGTTGTACACACAGAGTGATTACATTTACTAGTACCCACTCAGTGATTATATGTACTGTTGTACACATAGAGTGATTACATTTACTAGTACCCACTCAGTGATTATACTGTTGTACACTCAAAGCGATTACATTTATAATTACCCACTCAGTGATTATATGTACTGTTGTACACTCAAAGGGATTATATTTACAAGTACCCACTATGTGATTATAAGTACTGTTGTACACTCAGTGATTACATTTACTATTACCCACTCAGTGATTATATGTACTGTTGTACACTCAAAGTGATTACATTTACTATTACCCACTCAGAGTGAATATAAGTACTGTTGTACACTCAAAGTGATTACATTTACTATTACCCACTCAGAGTGAATATAAGTACTGTTGTACACTCAGAGTGATTACATTTACTATTACCCATTCACAGTGAATATAAGTACTGTTGTACACTCAGAGTGATTACATTTACTATTACCCACTCAGAGTGAATATAAGTACTGTTGTACACTCAGAGTGATTACATTTACTATTACCCACTCAGAGTGAATATAAGTACTGTTGTACACTCAGTGATTACATTTACTATTACCCACTCAGTGATTATATGTACTGTTTAGTTTAGTATTATGGTAAGAGACATGTACTGTTTAAAGAAAAATAGGTTACCAAATATTTTGACAATATGTGCACAAATAACATTTTTAGCAACAATTTATGACAGTGTTTTAAAGTGCCTGATTGATTTATTGCAGACAGTAGAACATATAGGTATTAGTATTAAGTACTTTTATCAGTTACATTAAGCTGTAGACTCAGTAAGCACAGTTATTTATGGTAATGAATGTGATTATTTATTTTTTCCAAAAGCAATATTTACCATAGGTAGTTTCTCTGTTAGTATCTATCTTGGTTGAAAGTAATCAAGTTACAGGTACTCATGGACTCTTTTTTAACTTGTAAATATTTTTTGTGAATCTGTTGAATGTAACACTTAATTATTTGTCAGGCTGTAAAAGCTGCAGCTGATCTAAAAGCCCATGCAGTACAGATGCAAAATCAAGATCAATGGCAGGAAGAAGAGATGGAAATTATACGCAGACTTGAGCTGCGGTACTTCACACCACGGGAGATTGCTAATTTGCTCTGCTTTCCACAGTCTTTCCGTAAGATTTTTTGCAGCATATTTAAAAATTTGGTTATTTCCACAGTGCAAGTTTTACAGCCGGGAAGGCACAATCAACTCCCCCACTCAAAAACATTTTCTTTCACAATGCTAGTCTTTGCCATGAGCTCTATATATAATATAAATCCTTATGGTTCATTTCCTTCTTTATTGTATCCTTGATACCAGTTTAATAAACATCTGTTTCACAAAAAATAAAGTGGTTATCTCAATTAGGGCACCATTCAGTTTTAAAAGTGCCTATTTTAACAAAGTATTTTCAACACCACCTCACCCTAATACCTCGCAGAAACAATGTGGCATAGTCAGCATACCACACTTGTGAATGAAATTGTACAGGTTTGAATCCTACCGTCAGATCATTCAGGGTTGGCTACTGTGATATATTCTAGAGCATGGCACTCAACTCTAGTTGCCTAGGCCAAAAAAATCCTCTTTGTGTTGCAAAGCCATAATACACCAAACCAAATCAAAACATATATTGTACTTGTTGAGATGAACCATGTAAAAAAAGTCTATCTGGACCTAGTGGGAAAATTGTTTAAAATAAATTTTGTTGTTTGATTTAGATGTTGGAGTCTTGGTTATACATGCTAGAAATAAGGTAGTTTGCTCTATATTAAGAATTGTGAATTCTTCCATCTGTGCCATTAAGATGGTTAATAACAAACTTCATAATTTCATCCTTCCTTATGATATTGTTACAGTTCATTTAATAGCAAACGTTTTATTTATTAAATCTTTTTATTGGAGAGCATGTTTCTTGTCACTATACTTCACTGACTTCCTGTCTGGAAAATTCCTGTGTGCAGTGTTAATTGCTTACTAAATTTCAGCGTACATTAATTGATACAAATATATACCAAGATGACATTTCAAAAAGTCTTTCCTTTTTGCATAGGGAATTTAAATCTTTCTGGGAAAACATATTTGATGGGTATCGAATTGGTTGTCTAGAGCACACAATAAAACTACTAGAGGATAGAATGGGTAGAAGTTTTCATGTTAAAAACCTAAAATCAGTGCATCCTGTCTTACACGAGCTCATTAAAAGGTCATTTTAATATTTGATATCCATTTAAAGGACAAACTTTGTGGTTTTTCGAGTGCCCTTTATAGACTGGTTCACTGTACAGGTTTTCAAAAGTAGTAGATGTATTTTTATTCCTTTTATCTTGTTATGTTATAAGAGTAGCTGGCAGCATTTATAGAAATAGTCTTTAAATATAAAACTTGGGTAATTCAGAAGTTAAGTTCAGATTTATTTAAGACTTAATTTTCTACTCATCAATCCCTTAGAACTGAGGCCAGAAAGTCTAAAATCAGGACACAAAATCTGATTCCAATGACGCGAATTTTGGTTGTAAAAAAAAACAGGGTCTCATTTTTTTTTTTCTGCTGTATTTTGTAATGCGAGTTAGAAAGTCCACATTATTTGGTATCTTTGTTGAGCTATGTCTGTTTACTTTTCTGTGATACCACCCATTTTGGTGTATCTTAAATAACCTTGATGCTTCAGAGCTTGGAAGTATGGTACTACCTTCTGACACACAAATGTGGCATCAGAGATTAATGAGTTTATATATATATATATATATATACACACACACACACACAGCACAATTTGTTTTACCATCAGTTTAAATCAGTATTTAAACTAATCCATTGTGCAAAACATTAACCTTTCAAAGACAAAAAAAAAATATTTAAAGTGTTGTCACATAACAAATCTATCCACTGTGGTCAAGTGTTCTGTATGTATAGGTTAAACAGGCAAAGGTAAAGAAAATAATTTGTAAACATGTATTTATGAGCCAACATCATTCATATGGTGTCTGCTGACTTGGCAGGTTTCACTGCAGTTGGATATGGACTACTATTATTTCTAATTGATGCAAACAATTTTCTATTTTTGCAGGCTTTCCTGAGGGTTTATCAATAATCCAGTTATACAGGTTGCTGGGCAACAGTCTGAATGTTTATGTTGTGTCCATATTGATATCATTGATGTTGCTTTGAAGAATGTGTCCACAAAAAAGAACCAATTCTGGAGCTGTAATGCTGATGCATTTGGATTTAAAAAATTGGTATGAAATGTTCACTTGTATGGTGCAATTGAAGATGAATAAACAAGTTTCAATAGAAATTTGAAGTGTTAGAAATCTTTACAAAAGAAAAGAAGAAAGAAATTTCAAAAGAATTTTATTACAAGATCATAATAAAAATAAGTACAGAAAATTTACTCAAGGTATATATTTATGTACAACATAGTAGAAACAGGGATCTAATAACCAGTAATGTGAGTCTTCAGGATGTAAGATTTAAGGATTTTTAGTTTGTGATCTTCACAATTTCTTACTAATCGTACGTTGCAAACAGTTCATTTTCCCCTCACCAACATTTGCAAAGAATGTGGCATTTTGCCCAATTGTGTAATTGTTGATTCACTAATGCCATATAAATATATATATAGTGTGACCCCGCTATAGCACGCTTCGTCATAACACGAATTTGGATATAACATGGTCGTGGTGTGGCTCCCGAAATTTCATATACATGTATTTTTCTCGTACACAAAAAAATTCATTCTTAAAAGTATGAAGAAAAAAACGTAAAAAGTTTATCATCATTTTGGGGAAGAGATTGCTTGTGAATAATACAAGACGATCATGGCATGGCTTCTGAATTTTTATTATGTATTTGTCTTGTGCACAAAAAAATAGTTTTTTCTTCTTTAAAGTACGAAAAATAATGTGTAAAAAGTTTATTCTGGGATTGCACAGGGCTTTGCCAATGTTGCAAACTTGGATTTTTTTTCTTTCTTATTGGTGCAAAATGTACCATCTGGCAATTTTGTTTTATTGGCGACATTGTTGGCTGTTTAAACTTGTATATACAGCCATTGGTTTGGAAGTGAGAAATTCACAGGCCTCATGAAAGGAAACCGCAAACTTGATATAAAATGCAATGAAATTTATCTATTGCTACATGAAGAAATTCTTTGTCCATATTGACAAACTATCTAAACAGTGCATTGTTATATCATTATCTGCTTATATTGACATCTAGCACGAGTACTGTATGTTGCGAGATATCTGCTTTTTTGTTGTTGACATTTCTGGTAACGCAGATCAATGGATGAGGCATTATGTCGTAATCTATCTTTCATCTGATTTTCAGTTGCTTGCTAGTAATTAATATATTTACATAGACTGATATTTGTATGTGGATGGTAAGTAAAATTCCTCTTCTTTTCACTCAGAATTAAATCTTTCAGAACACTCACATTTTCTGTAATAATCCCTGTCATCAAACCAGAACACCTGCATCTCTATCTTCCGTTGACCCTTTGTTCAATTTCTGATGCATGCTTGGAAGACAGCATCACTCCGCTACCACAAATGTTAAAAAAAAACCCCACCTTGATGGTCTGTTAAATAGGCAGGGAGGATCAGTAACTAGAATAGACCAAACGATGGCCAATTCCTTTTTAAAAATGTACCCAAATAAAATAGTTTGCTGAAATTTTAAAGGAAACAGATTACCTTTGAAGCAACAGCTGTTACGAAAACATACTTAGCAAATGGAAACAAAAATCAGTCTCAATCATGCAATACAATTATTTGATGTTGCCGCCACAATAAGAAATGGGCATTAATTTGGTTCTCCAAAGCTGTCCTCTAGCATTGACTTCAATTACGCATGCACCCTTCATCAAAGAAAGCCAACTAGTCTTCAATTAAAACAACAAACCTTTCTTCAATGGAAGTCAGTACCAATCTTAAATAAAAGCAATGGAATCTGATGGATTTCTGCATTTTCCAATATGACTGGTACATGTTACCTGTGCTGTAAATATTTCCTTTTTGCAGGAAAAAAGTTTATGGTTATAAACGCTACCAATGGTGGTTTAAAACGCAAACTAACTTTTACCCACTTGGGACATACTAAAAAGTAAATGTACTTCATCATTTGGTATGTGATTGTGCTGTTTTTCCACTGAATTCAGACCTATATGACCTGTGACAAAATTATTGAATATTTTAAATGTGTGTGCATATTTTTGATGGAGTCACTTGTATTGTGAATTCAATGTATGTGATGAGATTCGTAGGTGAGACAGGATGTTGATACTCTGTTCATGCTATACATTAAACATGTACATATAAACAGCATAAATGTACATGTACCAATGCGTGGGTCTCTGAATAAAGTAAAATATATATGTCTTCTCTGTTTTCGCTACAGGTGTATTTCTCATTTAATAGGCATCGATTTAAGATGGTAACTGTGCCAATGAAGCACATATTTTTCTGCCTGCATTTATTACCTATCCCCCAGCTAACTGACGTTGCTTATAACACAGTTCAGTCTATAAACACACATGGGTTCTCTGGCTCCCAACTACAGTGCTATAGCGGGGTCACACTATATATATCTCTATCTATATATATCTATATATATATATATATATATATGGTTGAGATGCATTCACATATATGAATATGTATATAAATAAGGCCCCATTTTTATTGTGAAGTTTGTGGTGGCATCACAGGCAGATGACTCAGCAATATGAAAACTAGGCCACTTTGACACAAATTTTGGTACTTTATGGGTTCTTCATTACATTTTCAATTACATGTGAAAATTGGTATGTGAATGCATCTCAGCCAAAGTAATTAAAACATACCAAATTGGGTCCATGTGACCCAAATTCCAAACTTTTGTGTGACTTTAATAATTTTAGCTGTTTTTTCACTACACCTCATTATATCTGATCATACTTTAAATACTCATGATAACTGGTGTATATATCAATAAAATTTACTCAACCATGCCGAAACAAAGTCATGTGACCCAATTTTCATGCTTGAGTGACTTGTGTTTTCAGCATTCCATTTGTCACTTCTTCAATATCTTGGATCCTACTCACCTACACAGATTAAAATTGATACATGGATCTGAAAAATATTAACCTGGTCATGCAAAAACAAGGACAATGTGACTTATTTTCATGAATCTACCCTTATTATCCAGGAGGGTACATCTACATTTATAAAAATTGGTAGCTGAATGATGTTTAACAAAAAAAAATGTGTCTGACCCCATTTTCTTGCACAGGTGCTTTGTGTATATTCAACTGTTTCATTTGCCCTCAATATTTCAGATCCCATTTCACCTACCTTCTTCTCAATAGAGGGCAACTCTAGGTGAAATGGGATCTGAAAGATCAGCTTTCATTAAAATCTGTCAGAGAAAGAACCTCACCAACTAAGAAACAGTGTGATGTGCATGTATGATGTATTTTTGGTATTAGCAGGTCAACTTGTCCTTATAAAACATTGATGTATTTTTGGTATTAGCAGGTCAACTTGTCCTTATAAAACATTGATGTATTTTTGGTATTAGCAGGTCAACTTGTCCTTATAAAACATTGATGTATTTTTGGTATTAGCAGGTCAACTTGTCCTTAAGAAGAGTGTATACTGCACTACCAACAAGTATTTCTCTCATGAAAAGACAATCTAAATAAATATTATCAAAAAAGTAGAGAATGGGCATATTATTAAATAAATATAACTTTAAAAAGGAGTTGGACTTGGTATCAAACTCACAGGATAAATCTGGTATCTCTCAAGTTGGACCAGGCTCGCTGCAAGGTCATATTGGTTTTTTAATAACTATAAGTATGCACAAGTTTATAATAAATAAAAGACATCACAGATATCTATAATCACATTATGAAATTTGTAGTATTTAAGTAAGAGTTGTACTCCTTCCCCCACCCAAATGAATTTAAACACCCAACAAACAAAAAATTCACCGTGGAAACAAATGGATTCCTTGTTCAGTCCACTAATTTAAGTACCAACAAAATCCTTATTTTCATCACAAAATATTGGTACCCACAGCATGAAAATAAATGAATTGCAAGTGTCGTGCCTTCTTATATTTCTAAATGCATAAATAAAATGTAATATCTACAAGTTCTAACAAAATTAAGCAGCACAATTGGTTCTATCAGGCAAGTTCCAGTTGAAAGAGTCATTCACAAGGCAATTTATGTACAATCAAATATGTATGTACGAATACCTTTGCTTGGCATTCACTTAACTATAACTAAAACATTTCTACTCTCCTATGCACTGTGCATTTGTGGAATATTTATATATTTAGATCAAAGTTAAGATTTACATTTTCAGACTAGCCAATTAGCTAATCAAATACAGTTACAATATTTTTGTATTCCACTGTAATCCTTGTGAACATATTACAAGAGGAATCCCTGGTGTATTTGTATTAACAATAAACAATCACATCAGTTTCTGCCTTTGAAAATTTATATTAGCTTCAGTTTGGCAATTTCTACAATCTCGTGCAAATAATCAGAACAGCTTGTCAAGCAGGTGTTGATGTTATGTGCAGAGGACACTTTAGGATCCTGAAATACATTAAAATTTGAAATGTATCACATTTTAGTGTTATGTATATTTGATTTAATTTATATTTAATTGTTTGTTTGTTAGTTAATTTTTTTTAATTCTGTTACATGCTATTGTAATGTAACTTTATTTACTGGATTTGATATTGTTCAGTTCTGTTTTTTTAAATTATTTTTTTTGTAAACAACTTTATAGAGACATTGTATCTAATGCTGACCTAGTTCCTGACCTTGAATCAGATCCAGTAAGAGTTGTAGCAAACAACTTTTTTTTAATTCTTTCACAGAGTAAGATTCATAAGCTGGATTTGAGGCCATACTTGAAATATGTGACAAATAACACGTATCAGTTAGGTTTATCCAGAGGATTGACCCACATCCAGACATCTGTTTTGCATTGTAGCTCGATTTATTATTGATGTTTTGAGAAAGGATAGTCATTAGTGCCTTAATACTTGAGAAGTTAAAGTGTTTTATGTTGTGACCAGTTTTGGGCTAATTATTTTGTTTTCTTAATTTATCTGGATTTCAAGTTTACTTTCCCTGGCAATACTAGTGCTCTAAATTAATTCTTGGACAAAGACATTTATCAAAATTTACACTGAATTCAAGCACTGGAATATTATTTTCTGTGATTCAACAACGAACTGTTGACACATCAGTACAATGCTGACCACAACATACATCATCACCTTCCATTTTGGGTTTCATCGGGATTCGAACACAGTTTCATTAGGACTTTTTATTTCTAGAACTTCTAGTTTTTAATTCTTGGATTATTTTTGAATTTGATTCGTAAAACCTTAAGTTCTTTTCTCATTTTTCTAGGGAAATAAATTTTTTTTAAAATTTTACAAAGTTTGTTGTTTTCACTCATTTCTTGTTACTTTTGTGAGAGCCTAAGCACATAACATCTGGTCCTTTCACAGTTGTTTTTATGTAATACAAACCTGTCTATGGAAATCCTGAGAAACCATTTATTCACTACTATTTTGATAAAATTTTTGATTATTAACAATGATGACATCTGTATCACAATTCTGTTTGGGCTTTATAAGTAAGTGGCATGTTCAATTCATTAAAATGAGAACATTTCATTATTGTATGGAGGTTTTTTGTACATTATGTTAAAATATAAAGTATATGCAAGTATATATAAAGTATATAAAAAGATATAAAATCCTGATCAAACCCAATACATTCAAAGTTACACATAATACATGTTAGTACAATACACATAATGAATAAACAACACATCTTTATTTAAAACATATCTACAGGTCACAAGTTAGAGGTTTAATGGAGAATAATAACTGGAATGTTATTTAAGTTCATGTATGTTTAATTCCAACTTACCATATATACTCTCTTATAAGACAAGTCCAATTGCAAACTGCACAGACCCAGATCTGCCACTGTATAAAGCACCAGCAGATCTGGTTCTGTGTAATTTGTTAGGAGTAATCAGTAGAACAAATAACGTAGACCCTGATCTGCAGGTGCATTGTGTTATGGTAAATCATGATCATTAGTGTTTTTAGTTTGACTTACAAACAAGTATATACAGTAGTTACTTATGCATGAGTTACAAATCTACACAAAAAAAACTGTCCTCACATTTTTCTTGGGTATCAATTTCTCTTAATTGGGATAGGCACAAGTTCATTTTGGCTATACTGCAGAAAATCAAACAGCATCAAAATTAAATGCATTATACAGTAGTACATGTATACAGTGACCACTGCTTTCAGCCAGAGTAAAAAAAAATATATTTCTGGTATGTCCCAAGGCCAAGACCCCCAATATCTGACACTGCATATATAAAGTGTTTCAGTGTTCCATTGCAGCTACACTCCAACCCCTCAAACTCTTGTGCACATCTAAAAACCACCCCAATGAAATGCAGTGTCCAACTTTTTAACTGCATTTGAACAACATCACATGAATGCAAATAATTTCACAGAATGATTGACTAAGACACTCGGATGACACCAGTAGGTCAAGATGATGTTCTTTCCACTGCTAAACTACATACAACTATTAATTTTATACTGATTCCCTTTGCATGCTAGCATCATTATATCATTTTTTTTAAATTACTGATAACCAGATTCATGGATTTCTTGATATAATCATTAAAACAGACATGTTCCTGGATGAGTACATACACCCAAATATTGGATCAGTATCATTCAAACGACACCAGGATGAGTCACTGCTTGCTTCCTCTGGAATTGTTCTTGTACTATGACAGAACCTTTTGAACTTCTCACCCAAAAAACAATTTTATTTCTAGATTATAAAAACTATGATGAAAGTGATGAATTTTGATTTGTTACAAATTGGTTATTTTTGACATACAAGCTGTTGAATACAATCCAGGAGAAGTCAATCATGTAATAAGTCATTCATGTAATAAATATGGAATATTTATTCATTCATACATCCTCTCCATCATCCATTAATGGTTTCATTTATTAACATCAAAGATAACATCTATTAACAGTATATTCTCATATGTATCATTCAGTTATCAAAAGTAGCCAAGATAATTGTCGAAAACTTGAGATCACAATATGACCAACAGCGTAGACATCTGCTGGCTTGTAATATACTTGTTGAATATAGGTGTACATTATATACAAGTTCATCAAGAAAATTTTCCAAAGCTAAAGTATTCTTGAGGAAATCGAGCACTATCTTCAGTAGAAGTTTCCTTATAAATCACGTATCACAGATTCATTTACATGCACCAAACAAGTTTCATACGGATATACTGTCACATGATCACATTACTATAAATTTACATAATAAAAATTACTAATTAGGGTTTTGTGATACCAGATAACTCTTAATTTTACAATTATACATTAAAATTTCTGAGATTATCACAGTTCCCAAGAAAAGAAGACTTTTTTCTGTGTCTTTCATGGTTACCTTACTGAAGATTAATTTGCAAAAAAGCACCATGTTTACCACAAGCTTGGTCCCAATAAAGCCACTACTTTAAGTCTGACTGCCACCATTTTCCGTAATTTTCTGCACCCAACAAATGGGGCAAAATCCTCTATTTCACACCTGTCACAGCAAAAGAAGTTGAAATTTTGTATAATCAAATGTCAAACTGGTGATGCACCTGTCTTGTCACTGTCATTTTCCTTCTTTGATACTTTTTGATTTTCAGGGCTATTTTCATCTTTTTTGTTGCCCTTAACAGAACGAACAGCACAACACGTATTAGGATAGCACTTTTTGTCTGGGCCACATTCCAGAGCACAGGACTTGTTCACGGTTGTAAAATCTTCAGGCTGGAGAAGAAAAGACAGTATAAGGAATATTTACCAAAAAAATAAGTATTTATTAAAATAAGGGCAATTACAACACTTTTGCAATCTTGGCACAATTAAAATAACAAAATACCTTTTCGAGTGAAATATCTATTTATTTATTTATCATCCTTCCATCCATCCATGTCTACCTTCAAACTATCCACCCCTCTGTTTTCTTATCTAAGTCTCCACCAACTAATCTCTCTCTCTCTCTGTCTCTCACCAACTAATCTCTCTCTCTCTCTGTCTCTCACCAACTAATCTCTCTCCTTCTCTCTCTCTGTCTCTCACCAACTAATCTCTCTCCTTCTCTCTCTCTCTGTCTCTCACCAACTAATCTCTCTCTCCCTCTCTCTCTCTGTCTCTCACCAACTAATCTCTCTCCCTCTCTCTCTGTCTCTCACCAACTAATCTCTCTCTCTACAAAGAACAAAAATTCTTTGAACATCAGTGTCAGCTCTCATTATCATTCATGTAGTACAGCTGTCATCAGGCACACAGACACAAAAATGCACATATATACTAACCAATGGATCTACAAATTCGGGTTGTATTGTTGAGGAATGTATGCCTTCATTATGGAAGAGAGCCTTAATATTTGATGCCATGCTCATATAGTCCGTTATATTGTGACATTGGACATGTGCCGAGGCAATAATTCTATTCCCTGCCAGTTGCCACACATGGAGTTCATGCACTGCCAAAACTCCCTTTACCTGGAAAAGAAAAATTAAAAACAGCTGTATTCAAAAGAAATTTATTATTAAGTAAATTACTGTGATGAGTTGGGACTGTTTTTAATTTTAGAAGTAGGATGGAATTTTGTGAAAGAAGGGGTTTTAGGGGGTAAAAACATTACTGGAATCGAGAACTCCAATAAAAGCAGCCAGAGTTAGAAGCAAAGCAAGCCTGAGAAAAATTCCTGGCTGCCAGCTCTAACAACCTGACGATTTAAAGAAAATTCATAAACTATTATTTACAGCAAACAAAGTTTTGTCCCAAGGCCACTCCTAGCTGACATCTAATGGTCACATGCAGTTGGTCAAGAAATCTTGGTCAGTAGACAACTTTCTCGAGAATGTCTTCTACACCTGATGGCAGATTGACACCATTGTATAAATCTAATGTTCTTCTCACCCGAGTGCTCTCTGCCAAGTTTGGCTGACAATGGTCAAGCATTTATTTTTATATGGAAGAACCTATATTTCGATTCATAACAAGAAGGATGTCTCACAGTTTGCCAAAAAGAAAAAGCCAAAAATCTAAAATTGTTACAAATATTGATAAATCACTGTAACAGCCTGAAAATCTTAAGTCCTCCATATGCAAATACAAAATGTCAACCAAATTTCATATGGCTTCTTCGTGAACTTTTTGCTTAATCATGCTAACTGCCTGAAAATCTAATCAGGTCACCTACAAATGGATACAAATATCTTGCAAACCTGATATGTCGACAGTAAGTGGTTATGCACAAAATTGCTATCAAATTTACCGTATATACTCGTATAAGCCCATTCGTGTATAAGCCGACCCCAAAACTGACCAGGTATAAACACTAAAAAGTGCATGACCTGTGTATAAGCCAACTTGCAACTCCAAGGCATCTCAAGATGCATGAGGTAAGTTCTAAATACATTTATTTAGGCAAACCTGTATTTAAAAATATTACATGTATACTTATCTCGAGATTGGCGTGCAGGATTATTAAAAATAAATGGCATAAACTTGTTTGAAAAATAATTTAATTTTCTGTTTTATTGTTTCTGCCTAATTTAGATTTGTGTATAATTTGATCAAATGATGACAAGAATTTAGCGATCGTGAGTTCCTGTAACACTACCTTTCCCTTCTGACTCGATTATTGTTTGTGTAAGTATTATTGCATTTGACATTTTATATCAGTGCACTGGTAATTAAGTTTTTACTTTGCTTTCAAATTGTAAATACCTAAACTAATTAAAATGTAATCCCAGTATGACACACAATGAACAAACAATATGGTTCAATTCAATGCTCGCAATTAGGCTACTGAACATATTTATATAATGGCGCCACATGTACATTGTAGATTTGATTATGCACTGAATTAAATACATACCTTGGAATCAAATCATGGGCACCATTGTGCTCAATTTTTATGATATCTCCCAAATACAATAATAAAGTTTCGGAAATAATGCTTCGAAAATTATGCTAATATCGTAAAAGCTGAGTTGTAGTTTGCCTTTTGATGTAAGTGACCTTACACCATACCTGTCAACCTTCATCTCGGGAGGAGAAAAAAAACTCGTTTTTTGGGATCACTCCACGCCTACCTCCCGATTTCATAATATCTTCAGATTTTTGCAGAGAACTCCTGATTATTACATTACATTTTCGATTTTCATTTCTTTTAAACAAGAAAAGCCCTACATGTTCTGTTGTATCACCTGTGAATTATTGTTGTGACTTATTATTTTAATATAAAGAATTCGCTTCTTCACTAAATGGAATGTTAAGTTTAAACATTATTCACCTAAAAAAATTTTTTTACCTCTACAATAATACAAAAATAAAAAATAAACCAGAACAAAAAAATAAACTACAACAATAAAATCGTCCACAATTAATTGCAATCCCAAGAATGATCACTACGAATGCTGTAACTCCATATGCTATAACTCCATTCCCATGAAAGAAACTTACATGAGTGAATACCTGGCATTTTTATACCATATACCAATGTTAAACTGGTATAGTTACCAGTCAAAAGTTCCTCTTATCACAAGCCAGTTTCAGGGTTTTAATGACTAACCCTTTACCTCATGCAAGCGCCTCTTAACACCTCTACTCCATTTGAAAAGAAGCGCCTTCTGATGCCTCTACTCCATTCACATGGAAGTGCCTTTTGACGCCTGCTGTAAACATCAGCCATTTTAATTGGGGTTTTTGTAGCGCCACCTTTGGCGAAAACCCCTTATTTGATATGACATTCATTTCTGCGAATGACGATTACGTCAGATGACGTAATCACTGTTTATGCTCTGGTCGAAATCTGCTATTTAAAGTAACTGGGTTGTATTCTCCACTCTCCAAAATGGAGGTTGCGGATTTCATTCAGTACTTACAAAGTTATCACGATTAGAATCATAACTATGAAAGCTTCAATAAATTAGGTAAAGGCTCTGATATTGATGTAGGCAGCAATTAGTTTTTATAAATTATCAAATTCAAATGACTTAGTGATGTATACACGGATAAAAAACTTGTAAATTTCGAGTAAGATAAATGGCTGCTACGGTTGGTCATGCCGCTTCACCGACTTGACAGTGAATGAGTTCTCTCAAGATTTTAAAGCACATAAAAAATTCTTATATGAAAAACAATTACACAGCTATAACGATCGGACTTTAATCTTAAATTTTTCCACACATAATAGATGTGTATCAAAAATGTAAAATGGTTAAAATTGCTGTTAAATGTTAACATACACTACACTGCTTAACAGTTAACAGGTAGGCCTATGTGTATGGAGTTGAATAGGTAACAGGCATTCTATTTATAGCCGACTATCAACATAGGAGACGTCGAAACATTAAGCTTTCCATTGTGTGGAAAGTTATGTTTGTTCAGCTAAAACACAAAACAAAAATTTATTGATGTTGATCTTAGTTGATCTCTATGAGAATTTTAGTCTTTATTATTACCAATTTTTGTGAACATGTAAATTATGATGGTTATGTGCCTTGTACAAATAAACATGCATACCTTTTTAAAAATATTACCTCAATTTGTAGGATCACTTATATCATTGAAAATGAGGAACTCGTGAGCACGTGATTCAACGAAAATGAAAGCTATCAAGGTCTAGCTGAAATTTTATCTGGAAGAATGCAATTTGGTTAAAACAATGAATAAAGCAAAATCTGCATCTATGTTTGGAAATAAGTGACGGACGCTATGCATTCTTTGCACTAAGTACTGTACAATATAGTTCAACATGGTACCCCTGGTAAACTCAACCGGCCCGCGAATTATGAAGTCTTTATTTACCTTTATTTAACTTTGTGTTATAAAAATCAGAAAATATGCACATGCAAAATAATAACAAAATCAACCATAGTACTTTATAATAATAATTTAATAATTGTCGGGTCACCGAAAGTTACTTTTTTTTACATGCCTATCTCTTAGAACATGGAAAAAAGTACTGTTTTGTGTCCGCAAGATTTACAGCCATTTCAGTAGTCAACAAAAAGACCTAAAAGCAGTCAAGTTTACACACTGGCCAGCAGATAAGCCGAGCCCCCCTTCTTCCAGGCCTTTATTTTTTCCTAAATTATTTGGCTTATACACGAGTATATACGGTACTACAACAAACAGAAGAACAGATCCATCAAGATGTCCCTCCAGCAAGCAGATGGGAGTATAACTAGCAAGGAAGGATGATGGAAAATATATGATGGACATAGGGCTATAGCATAAACTCACTTGATCTTTTGGCTCTGCAAGTTAAAAATCTCCTTTTAGAGAAGAATCACAAATTAGAGTTATGTGGAGATATAATATTTTGCTTATAGTTCAGAAGGAAAAAGATGACAGAAACCATAACAAAACTGTAGTGGCTGCCTGTTTTTGAGAATTTTAGTACAGTTCTCTCAAACATACGATTCAACTGAATGAAATTAAAGTTGTAAATATCCAACTGTACATATAATAATAAACTGTGATCTCTTACCTGTTGCACTTTAGTTTTTAGATCTTCTACCTTTATATGAGTGGGTACAGTCTGTAGGAGAATCAATCCCGATTCTTTAACTGTGAAATCCATCAGAGCATAACAAAATGAGCAAATAGAAATTAAGTGCATTTGTAAACAAATACATGAAAATAAAGCAAACAGATGTTTGATAATTTTTAATATAATTATAGATGGTGACAGGTGCATCAAACATATAATCTATGAGTTGTGGGTTTGAAACCTACCCAGGCCTTCCCAGGTTGGCTGTCTCATTGTGTCTTTACCTCTCATTATCCATGGCATGATCAGTCAATGCATTAGCACTGCCATTAAATCCAACAAAACAATCTCATCTTCATTTCATAACTGATTAAAAAATCTCGTACAATATTAAAGCAATTACGTCTATTAAGCATTTTCTATTTAAATGATACTGTATTGTCTGCAGAGTCAAGAAAAGCTGTCACATATATCATGAGAGGTAACAATTCTGACTAATCCTTTCTTCTCTGGATTAGAATTAGAGTTATGTCCCATAACATATATTTACTGTCCTTTCAAGGTCAAAAGCCACAGAGAAAATTAAATATAGAATGTGCCTTATTTTTAGAAACACAAAATATTAAAAGTAACAGAGAGTAGACATCATCCCATTATCTTTGGATAGATGAAATAGATCTAGCATTTTTAAGCTATAATACAATATTGTCTCGTTATCAAATATTCTGAAGTTTTGGAACCTTGAATTTTTGGCTACCAACAGTTAATAGCTTGAGTATCTGTGAACTTTTTTGTTTTTTAGGGGATCATTTTTCATGGTTTTGAGGAAAACTTAAAACTTTCGACTGGGGAAGGGAATTTTTTTCAACCACAAAATCCATGAAAATGTTGGTACCATGAAAAACAATTCACAGCACTTGAACTTTTTTTATATTTATCTAGGTTTTGCTTTTTACAAATACAAATTACACTGATCCTCATTCTATAACTATGCAAGCAAATGGCATATCTCTTAAGCCAAGATATTTCCAAGCAATTTACCTTGAGAAGGTACTGGAAAAATGAATGTAAATATAAAATATACCATTTCTAAATTATATAATCAGTTGTTCGTTCTATTTAAAACAATGACATTTTTAGGATTACTTACATAACGGAATTGTGGTAGACAAAATAATTATCACCAACAGTATACTGCAAAATAAAAAATGTGAATAAATAAAAAGAACAGTTATTTGTATATTATATTTTGAACAATTACAAGACAGCCAATATAAGTTTTCATGATGAATAAATAATAGATGTTTAGCTTTCCCTGAAAGAAAATTAATAATTTCCTTCAAATTTTGACTTCTCTCTAGTTGTGTTAAGATTATTTGATGTCATCAGAACTGTAAAAATATTACTTGAACAACTGCACTGGCTCACCCTTATAAACCCCTACCCCCCACTTTTTTACGGCAGATTCCAATGTTCCCAAATTATTTCACCTCCCCAAGCCTTTTCACATATGAGCTCTAACCCATGATTTCCCTAACTCTGGACAGGTGCAGCCACCACTTGTTTCTGTTAAATTTTCTGACTGCTTTGTGAAGACGCACTTTCATGTCTCCTTTATTAACAATCATGTCACTCTACCTATTATGGATATTACTCAACTCTGATGAGGGATATGTCAAGTTTATACTGAATATCCCATTGCAGTCACCAATGTTACAAAGGACATATTCATGGCTGGACAGGGGTTTGAACCCAGGACCTCCCTAACATTACATGGGCAATACCACTTGAACTATCTGAGCCAAATGCAACCAATCCATTCCATTTAGGAGGAAAAGTCATGACAATATTTTCAAGATGTTAGATATCAGATCAATAACATTTTCAATTCTTAATGACTGGACATCACAAGAAGATTTTAAGTGAAAACTTTGTGTCAATACATCTGTACATGAGAAGTAGAAATATGTTGAGTTTTAAGAGGGTTATCTTGGAAGCCATACTGAATGTTGGATCAGCACCATTTTTATTTAGAACCAACAAGACGCCTTAAGAAGTCTTTTAGGAAAACCCCCACATTGATGTGAGCATACATCCAGGAAGTATAGCAACAATCAAGTTTTCAGTATGGCTGTGACGGTGACTGTACTGGATGACAAGATTTTGCGTTCAAGACCAATAACATATTTTATTTTATGTGACACGGAGAGATGTTACAAATTAAACTTTTAATCAGTAACACTTTGAGATGATCCTCTTAATCCCATTACACAACAAACTACTTGCTTTATCCACTGCTCTCAAACTGCATATTAAGACTGCTATACTTAAATTACTATGTATTCAAACTGTTTCATCCCATTGGCAACACTAGTACATAGTCTTTTATTATCACATCAATTAATGTAAAAACATCAGCTCCTGTTCTTTTTACGCCACTGATTACTATTTTGGTTTGTCACATGATCATTTTTTCATAGTGAAACTCTATTTTTAGAAGAGGAAACCCCTACATATATTGAAGTTTGCATGTCTTTAGATTTGATTTTCAGCCCTATTAGATTGAACATGAGCTTAATTTCAAAATGTTTAGACATTTCGACTCGAACAGAAAATTAAAGCAAAATTAATTTTTGGAAAATTTATGCAGAAGAGCCCTTTTAAGTAAATTTATTATGTTTAAAAATTATTAGTCAAGAGCATGAGTTAGTTGTTTGTGTGCAAACAGTTTTGTAAATACAAGACCTGATCTTGAAATTATCCTCTAAACCATTCCATCACATAGTGAATACTACAAATTTGTATGGATTAAGTTCAATCTTCATATTATTTTTTTCCATTACAATGTGAGAGTCATGGTCCTCAGTCTGACTTCACAGTTTACTTTTGCATCTTGAACCAAACTTTCATACCCACTTATTTATTGGTGGGTATCTACCATGTGGACATAATATTTTTGGGATCAGAATTGAGGCAGACTATTCCATATTTGGGCATACCATATGTACTTGCTTATAAGTTAAGCCTGACTGCAAACTGCACAGACCCAGATCTGTGTGTCTTTGCAGCTTGTTAGGAATAGTTAGTAAAACAAACAACACAGGCCCTGATCTGTGGGCACATTATCCTAAGACAGATCAGGATCTTCCCTGTTTGCAGTTTGACTCTATTTAAAGGTAAATATATAGAGTACATTTCATCTCGATACATTTCTAACTTAATTTTTTAATCTGAGGTGTGGTTTTGCATTTAGACAGGTTAACAAAGGATATAGTTAGCTTACCTCATTGAAGGATCTACATAAAAGGCCCACTTTTCTTTAACAAACCAGATGATGAGGGCACTCACTATTACAATAACAGAGCCAAGAGCATCTCCAAGCACGTGTAAAAACACCCCTCTCATGTTCAACTGAGCACTTGAGGCTGAAAATGGAGGAAAAATGTTTACACAACAATACTACTGAGAGATAGGCCATGAACTATAAGAGGAATATGCAACTTCCTGTGTGTGGGCTGGATAGTGAGTTTTAAATCCTGTATGATGTAGATGTAACTAGGTTGCAGGCTGTAGGTTGCACATGTCCGAACTACAACTTTGTACCAAAAACCCCCCACTCACTTTGTCAAATTCTCCCAAGACTTGTGTAACCACAGAGATTTAAATAACAAAATGGAACAAGTTACCAGAATGTCCATACTAAGCCACTTTCCTAATATTTTAATGATGAGAATTTTGCCTAAAATGTTTTAACAAGTTACATTAACAATTATGGAATTACCAACGAGGCAGCTTATCAATTCAGATAGTTGCTATACACAGAATTTGATGTCATTTACCAACAAGACCTGTCATGCTCGACAATGCTGCTTTTGCACAAGTGGAACCAAATTTGATTGTAAATGTGATACTTATCCTGAACTATGTGATACTTACCCTGAACTATGTTGCTCTGCTCACAAAAATGTGTACAAAATAACACAGATAAAATATTAACCAGATTTAGCATATACAAAAATAAAGACTTGTTTTATAGGATTTAAATCCAATTATTTGAAAAGATCAGTAATTTATCAGCTCAGAAGACACTCATTTCATTGTTCAGTCTTATAAAAACAGTAAATAAAAAATTCAATAGTAAGCTCCGTTCATTATCATAATTTGCATCTTTATGTTTGCGTTCCTGGTTGAAGTCATATTTCTATTTGCCTATCTTTTCTTACATTGATTTATTTTCGTTTGTTCATTTGTTCATTCTCTCATTCATTTTATTCTTATGGCTACTCTTTACTTATAAACTTATATGCATCTACCTGTCTGTTTGTCCACTTCATTGTACATTTCTTTTAATTATAAGACTGACTGGTAAAATCAAAAACTAAATGAATTAGATTATTAATGGCAATCTAAAACTTAACTGCATGTATTAGAACAAAAAAATCAAGAAAAAATCTCAAGGTACATGGTTATAATCAAATTAATACAACCATAGTGGTGGAATTTCTGAAGATTATTTGAATTTTTATCCCCCTAAAAATATGCTCAATTAAAAATGTTTCCTGCACTAATTTTCTCTAACATTAAAAAGATTGCATGATTCAAAACTGGCATGAAAAGGTACATCAGTCAACAGAATCTATGTATTATAAAAAATACATGTCACAGAATGCTGAGAAATACCTAAGCAGGAGATTACCTCCCCAAATTCCTCTGGACTTTTTCTATATTTCTAGCCATAAGCTTAACAATGAGGCAGAAGGTGACGTTGCTTCAAAGAGTATCCTAGAAATATTTTCCCTTTGCTTATGACAAATGATAAGCATTATATTTTAAAATGATTTACAAAGATATACGAGTAAAAAGTATGATTGATGCTGCCATGCCCATCCATCGTAATACAAATTCTACAACTTGATTCCTAGTTTGTATGCCATTTAGCTTCCAGACAGGTATACTATGAGAAGTGCATGGCACTCCAATATTGTTACCTTTTTGTATTTATTAGAAGACAGTAGTCTAAATTACCGAAATAGAGAATATAAATACTCTTTTTTGATTTCCACTTTTGTAGGGAGATGACACTGTAACCACCCTTTCAGTTGTGTAACAGAGTGACTTTCTGTTAGGCTTCAAGGTGATTTCACCAGTCTTGATATTGAAACTTGGATGATTTCACCAGTCAACACTACATATTGAAACTTATGCACCATGTTACTAAGTTTGTCTGGCTCTTTAGGTATGGGATCATTATGCATAGTGTCACATCTACCTAATTTGCAACCTGCCCTATAAAGCAAAATGAGGCAGTCAATAAAATACCTTTTCATAAAATTCTGTGCTCTACATACATGTATGTAGCAAACTCATCAACTGGGGAAATGTTACTAACTTTATGTTAACTACTGGTAATAACAAATTTCCTGCATGAGTGTCACAATGAGTCTATGAATATTAACAATGGAAGACACTGTTATGGTTTGAAAATCAAATGAAGTACATCTATTGGATGCTGAGATCCTGAAATGCATATAAGCTACAGGAAATCACTGTTTTAGCAAAGTTTCTAAACAAAGAGAACAATTAAAGATACATAAATAGCAAAGCAGTTTAATTTTGGACACAGCATGTACATCCTGCTCCTATTTTTTTTACCATGGTAGATATCTTGTTCAAGAAATATTATTCACAGTTATCGTACATCCACTAGTATCAGGCATTATTCACAGTACATACTTGCTTATAAGTTGAGTCAAACTGAAAACAACAGTGATCCAGTTGCAACTGCAGATTAGGGTCTATGTTGTCTGTTTTAATAATTACTCCAAACAAAAAGCAGAGACTCAGATCTGCTGGTGCATTATGTAATGGCAGATCTGGGCCTCTGCAGTTTGCAATTGGACTCATTTTATAAGCAAGTATGTATGGTACATCTATACACCAGGGTCATAGATTTAATGTAATTGAGTTATTAATGGGGATCAACATTCATGACTTGCCAAAATTGCATTTTTGTTGATACCTAAAAAATTTAATATATCTCTGTCAGAATTAGCAATTATCACTTTAAAAAAAAACTTTACTGGATACTTCAATCTGTACAAGAACCAAATCCCAAGAAAACTGGTACACCATAAATGAAAGTACATTTACAGTTATCAGATGCTACTTTTGCATTTGGAAATAAATCTCTGCTTCTAGAATGAAGATAAAATTTGTATCTGACATAACTGAAAAATAAACTTGCTGTTGGTGAGTGGACTATGTATTTGTAAAAAAGCATACAGGAAGAAATTGGGTGGGTGAGATGGGGTAGGGTGGGTAAACAGTACCAAAAATCACTATCAGAACAATTTAAATTTTTTACAAAAGTCTCTAATAAGGAATTCGTGCTCACCTATGATTTTTATTAAAGACATTTTCCTTTATTAAGATAATGATTGTAAAAATGTACCAAGTTTAACACCTGTACAAATATATTCATGTAGATTTTTCTGCAATCACTCTTTTATTTGTAATCTAATTTAAAGTCCCAGTGACAAAATTTGTTCAAGATGACTATACCAGTAAACAGCTTCAACAAAATATCACTGTATTAAATCTGACTTGAACATAAACCTATGATAATCAGATAATCGGATCTGTAAAAACAACAAGGTCTGTACAACATCAATACCTCCATAGTTTTCAATACATTATCTGATACCGGTATTACTCATAAGTCACTTTCACATCAGTCCATATGACTATCTTGTTATTATTTCTCTACTGGGACTGAGCCATGGTGACTCAGGGTTAGCATGCCAGATTAACGACTATAAGGGGGTGTGTTCAAATCCTACCACTGGACCAAGTTGGTTCAGCAAATGAGGTGTTCATGGTTAAGGCACTTTACTCCAATTACTTTGGTACTAAATAGCCTACTTGTGTTGCTGTGCCATAAAGCACCTTACCAAACCAAACCAAACAATTGGGGCTATGTAATCATTCCATTTATTTTCAACCAAGTTTGCTTTTGGTATGGCAATTTTCATTTGTGACAATAGACTGGTTTATTCAAAAGTATTTACACAATTCAAAATTGGCACACACTACTTTGTGAGCAAAACACCTTTACTGAATTCTCCATTACAAATTATTAGTGTTCCAGAATATTCTCCTGCATCGTAGGTCGGGTGACAGTTTGTATATAAACAGACCAGTCTGTGGAATTATTTCTAGCTGTGTTCAGATATAATCAGAGAGTAATTATTTCTTAAAATTATTCATTGGAATTACAAAGTGCTCATTGACCTTTTGGACTCAAACACTACTTTGGGATTATAAAGGACTTGTTCAAAAACATTCTGGAAATATTATGATACATCAAAACATTCAAGACTGTTGGAGTTTATCCAGAACATTCTATACTTCTGGATTTGTGATAGGGCTTTCAGAATTATCTGGAATTTAATTCATAATAATGTGTCTTTTGAAATTCACTTTGTATTATAGGGAAATAAATTATTTGCTGAATTTTACTTAAATTGTAAGTTTCACTTCTTTTCTGATACAAAGTTTAAGACCAGAGAGTCCTAACACTACTTTCAGCTATAAGTTTCAAATGGGCAACAACTCATAAAAGAAATCATTGGGGGGGGGGGGGGCGGCCAAGATTCATAAATATGTCCATCTTTCAATAATGATCCAAAGATAAAACTGCAAGATAAGGTGTGGGACTCATTTAGTAATTGAAGTTGTCATAAAGAGCATTAAGCTACAAGACAAAAATGGCAATAACTGCAACAAAAATTGAAGGAGCAAAGTGAGATGTCAATATGTGCATCCTTAGATTAGTTTCATGGCAATCCATCAAGAAGAATGGCACATTATACATCTTCCAAGTGTTTAAATGTTCTCACAACCTGGCATATTAGCATGACTTCATGGTGGAAAAATTATGCCTCAAACCTGAATTTCGTGTGCATGCATGAATCAAGCTCCTGCATTACTGAGTGCTACTGTTGATTAAGAATACATATAATTCATATACAATTTGCATAAATTTTATTGTGCATCATAATCTCCCATTTCAGTGAGAGAAATCATGCCATTTCAAACACAACTGTGACTGAGGCATGATCAGATCTGTCCTGAATATTAAAACCACCTTTGTGTGTGTGCCTTATGATACATTGTGTTTGTCTATATTCAGGGGTTGAAAAATCCATTGCCCTGCAGTCGGGGACAACCAAAAATTAATTCTGATCAACCATTTCCCCAAATACCAAAGCTAAGTCTGGCAAAAGAAAAATATTTTACTATAAAAAGACCAAGTAAGAAAAATGTAATGGAATTTTATATTTTTTCCAGCAACAATCTGATTATTGAATTGTCACTCTGATTGGTAAATTGTCACTCTGAATAACTATAACTGGGTAAACATTCTGGAAATATTATGATACATCAAAAGATTCAAGACTGCTGGAGTTTATTCTTACTGGTTAAAGTAATTCATAATCCACCAAATTTTAGCAACATATCAGGTAAAGCATTTCACAATCCACCAAATTTGAGCAACACATCGGGTAAAGCATTTCACAATCCACCAAATTTGAGCAATGCATCGGGTAAAGCATTTCACAATCCACCAAATTTGAGCAACACAATGGGTAAAGCATTTCACAATCCACCAAATTTGAGCAACACAATGGGTAAAGCATTTCACAATCCCCCAAATTTGAGTAACACATTGGGTAAAGCATTTCACCATCCACCAAATTTGAGTAATATATCGGGTAAAGCAATTCACAATCCACCAAATTTGAGCAACGCATCGGGTAAAGCATTTCACAATCCACCAAATTTGAGCAAAACAACGGGTAAAGCATTTCACAATCCACCAAATTTGAGTAACATATTGGGTAAAGTATTTCACAATCCACCAAATCTGAGTAACACATTGGGTAAAGCATTTCACAATCCACCAAATTTGAGTAATAAATCGGGTATATCATAGTAGCCAGATCTTATGATGTTATGCCAAAGATCTTTATTTTAATCAGACTGGGCATCCATCCCCTCCCTTTTAAGCCAACTCTATCTTTCTACAGATCACAAAAACATCATTACAGCTTTGCTAGTTCTTAATTAATTCCTTTATATTTACCCTGTTTATCAAAGAATACACATGGGAATTCTGCAAGAAATTTTAACAAGAAAAGAACCTCTTTTAATTGCAAAAAATTGTTTACTTTGTACAAAAAACTTTTGAAAAAGGTGCCTTCCATGGTATCATGTTAGATCAGAATTTTGAGATGTCACTTTCCTCTCCAAAGGCCTAATAATTTTCTATATGTACTTAGAT
The DNA here is from genome assembly GCA_028554795.2 of Sinohyriopsis cumingii. Lineage (NCBI taxonomy): Eukaryota > Metazoa > Mollusca > Bivalvia > Unionida > Unionidae > Sinohyriopsis > Sinohyriopsis cumingii. The sequence continues at coordinate 11,043,348 of CM068836.1, forward strand.
TTCAACCCCAACAGCCCGTATCCAACTACATGGCATCCCTCTGTCTTCTTGAACACTATGTCACTTTTCATAAGCCTCTCCTGATAAATATTCTTCTTATCAGTATCAGGCCGTTAGGGCACAATACAATGCCACTTAATCAGGCAGGTAGGGTATATTACAATGCATGCCATTCAATCAGGCAGGCAGGGCACAATACAATGCCACTTAATCAGGCAGGTAGGGCATAATACAATGCCATTTAATCAGGCAGGCAGGGCACAATACAAAGCCACTTAATCAGGCAGGTTGGGCAATACAATGCATCTTAATCAGGCAGGCAGGGCACAACACAATGATACTTAGGCAGGAAGTGCAAAATACAATGCCACTTAATTTTCTAGGTCATGTTTAAAGCAACTGCTCCTTGCTGCTGCTACAAAGATTTGGCACTTTGGATACGGAATATGTATTTCACCTCCCACTCCAACATAGCTGTCCAAATATATACAAAAGTGGGAAAGGTGAAAGGTAACTCAGACTACTATGCATGTCTTTGCAATCAGTAGAATTAGTTATGCATCATCAAATAGTAAGTACATGCAAAATGTATTCCCTTAATTGGCTGAGAAGAGAGAGACTTTATATTCACCAAAGGTAATGAAATATGGTGTAGTCAGACAGTTCCAAGATATGTCCACGTTGAAAGTGTGTGTGAGCCATACTCATACTTTTATAAAGAGATTATATTTAGAAGACTGTCATCCATCAATGAAAATACAGTTAATATAGTTTTCACTGTTTTTTGGGGGGAGGGGGAATTGCCACACACCAAGATAATCAGCATGCTTAAAATGTATTATCTTTAAAAAAAAAATGTAATTAAAAGTATTCATACCAGCTCGTTTTGCATCAAACTCAATTGAAACAATATTATCATCTGTTTCAGTCTCTGACACACTGTCATGTTGTTCTTTCTCAGTCATTTCACCAGTATGGTTAACTGCGGATGAACCTTTCACAAGGGAAACATTTTCTGCCTTTTTGTCACCTTCCTTGCCACTTCCATCTCCATGGCTGTGACCATGACCATGACCATGATCTAGATTAAAATGGAAATACACCTTGATGTCTTAATTCATGACCATCAGAATGTTCTAGATTAAAATATAAATACATCTTCATGTCTTAATCCATGACCATGGGAATATTCTAGATTAAAATGGAAATACATCTTGATGTCATAATTCATGACCATGGGAATGTTCTAGATTAAAATGGAAATACATCTTCATGTCTTAATCCAAGACCATCAGAATGTTCTAGATTAAAATATAAATACATCTTCATGTCTTAATCCATGACCATGGGAATATTCTAGATTAAAATGGAAATACATCTTCATGTCTTAATCCATGACCATCGGAATGTTCTAGATTAAAATATAAATACATCTTGATGTCTTAATTCATGACCTTGGGAATGATCTAGATTAAAATGGAAATACATCTTCATGTCTTAATCCAAGACCATCAGAATGTTCTAGATTAATATATAAATACATCTTGATGTCTTAATTCATGACCATGGGAATGATGTAGATTAAAATATAAATACATCTTCATATCTTAATCCATGACTATCGGAATATTCTAGATCAAAATGGAAATACATCTTCATGTCTTAATCCATGACCATCAGAATGTTCTAGATTAAAATAGAAATACATCTTCATGTCTTAATCCATGACCATCAGAATGTTCTAGATTAAAATAGAAATACATCTTCATGTCTTAATCGATGACCATCAGAATGTTCTAGATTAAAATATAAATACACCTTGATGTCTTAATCCATGACCATCAGAATGTTCTAGATTAAAATAGAAATACATCTTCACGTCTTAATCCATGACCATCAGAATGTTCTAGATTAAAATATAAATACATCTTGATGTCTTAATCCATGACCATGGGAATATTCTAGATTAAAATGTAAATACATCTTCATGTCTTAATCTATGACCATCAGAATGTTCTAGATTAAAATATAAATACATCTTGATGTCTTAATTCATGACCATCGGAATGTTCTAGATTAAAATATAAATATATCTTCATGTCTTAATCCATGGCCATGGGAATGTTTTAGATTAAAATATCTTCATGTCTTAATCCATGACCATGGTAATGATCTAGATTAAAATGGAAATACATCCTCATGTCTTAATCCATTTTCAAGTGCACTGGTAACTTTTATTTCAGTGCCCAAGATAATTAATACCATATGTACTCGTTTACAAGATGAGTCCATCTGCAAACTGTACAGACCCAGACCTGCCATCACATAATGTACCAGCAGATCAAGGTCTTTTCAGTTTGTAAGTAGCAATCAGTGGAACAAACAACACAGACCCTGATCTGCAGGCACATTACGCTATGGCAAATCAAGATCACTGTTGTTTGCATTTGGATTCAAAATCTAAGCAAGTATATACAATATGTCAACACATATACGTATGATAATAAGGATATGAATACTCACTCTGGCTGATGTACACATGTCCACATTCAACATTAACAGAAAAAAACAACGCCTTTCATATAAATGACTAAAATTTAAACACAGTGCTCCCCCACCATAAACCCCTTCAATATAACACTGGCCCTCTTATAATGTTATGGTCTTGCATCCAATTAAACTGATCAATTTTTATTTAAAATTGATGATTAATTTATTTCACTTTCTTTAGTTCCTGGAAAATAAGAACCCATTAGAATGTTTTTTAAAATCATTAAATACCCCATTTTTGTGTTATTAAAATGCAACAATACAACAAAGTCAGATTGTCCTGTAATGCAGGTCACTTTTATGGCTCATGTACAGCATCATAAAAAAAGGGTACTGTACATGTATATCCCCCATCCCTTCTTCCTTCAGTTCATGTATGATTCTCACCCTTTACAAAACAATGATTTTTCTCATATTCCTGTCTCATCAAGAAAGAAAAAAAACATATCCCCCAATTTTAAATTAGACCTTCCTCAGAAGTAAGCCAAATTTCATGTCAAGCTGCTAAAATTGCACAAAAGTTGGTCTAATAATAACAAATAAACCAACCCCAAAAATAAATATCTTCTATTTAGATACACAGTGCAGTAGACACAAAAAGGATGGCACTAATAGAAAGGAAGACTAATAATTAACATCTTCTATTTAGATACACAGTGCAACAGACAAAATGGATGGCACTAACAGAAAGGAAGACTAATAATTAACATCTTCTATTTAGATACACAGTGCAACAGACAAAATGGATGGCACTAACAGAAAGGAAGACTAATAATTAACATCTTCTATTTAGATACACAGTGCAACAGACAAAATGGATGGCACTAACAGAAAGGAAGACTAATAATTAACATCTTCTATTTAGATACACAGTGCAACAGACATAAAAAGGATGGCACTAACAGAAAGGAAGACTAATAATTAACATCTTCTATTTAGATACACAGTGCAACAGACATAAAAAGGATGGCACTAACAGAAAGGAAGACTAATAATTAACATCTTCTATTTAGATACACAGTGCAACAGACATAAAAAGGATGGCACTAACAGAAAGGAAGACTAATAATTAACATCTTCTATTTAGATACACAGTGCAACAGACATAAAAAGGATGGCACTAATAGAAAGGAAGACTAATAATTAACATCTTCTATTTAGATACACAGTGCAACAGACATAAAAAGGATGGCACTAATAGAAAGGAAGACTAATAATTAACATCTTCTATTTAGATACACAGTGCAACAGACATAAAAAGGATGGCACTAATAGAAAGGAAGACTAATAATTAACATCTTCTATTTAGATACACAGTGCAACAGACATAAAAAGGATGGCACTAACAGAAAGGAAGACTAATAATTAACATCTTCTATTTAGATACACAGTGCAATAGACACAAAAAGGATGGCACTAATAGAAAGGAAGACTAATAATTAACATCTTTATGATATGACATCTTAAATATCAGGTCATGAAAATGTATATTCTTATATTACATGTACACATGCATACAAATTAAGTTCCTCAGTATTTATAAATAAAGAATCTTTCATTTCAAATGAAATTTAATAAGTTGACTCACTTCTATCATTTGTAGGCAAAAATTCAGATTCTATGGATCATATGATGATGAAATTCAATTTTAAAGAATAGTTTAATGGTCTGATACCAAACCACAAAACAGTAAGTGAAATGACTCTGGAACTCATTCTGATGCATGTCATTATAATTTCCCATGCATGTCATTATAATTTCCCATACATTTCCATGCATGTCATTATAATTTCCCATGCATGAAATTATAATTTCCCATGCATGTCATTATTATTTCCCATGCATGTCATTATAATTTCCCATGCACATCATTATAATTTCCCATGCATGTCATTATAATTTCCCATGCATGTCATTATAATTTCCCATGCAAGTCATTATAATTTCCCCTGCATGAAATTATAGTTTCCCATGCATGTCATTATAATTTCCCATGCATGAAATTGTAATTTTCCATGCATGTCATTATTATTTCTGGGGCCCTAAGTGGCCAAGTGGTGTAAAGCGCTCTCCGTTACGGATCACTGCCATCTCACCTCTGTCTGCGTAGGTTCGAGTCTCGGATTCGGACAATGTGGGTATGTGAGAAAGCTTGCCAGTAGCTTCTCGAGGGTCGGTGGTTCTTTCCAGGGATTTCCTGGGTTCTTCCTCCACCATTAATACTGGCCACCATGTATAGCCTATCGTGTGCTGAAAAATGGCGTTAATTTCCCATGCAAGTCATTATAATTTCCCATGCATGACATTATAATTTCCCATGCATGTCTTTATAATTTCCCATGCATGACATTATAATTTCCCATGCATGACAATTTTGTGATAGTCATGAGGGCTTTTATTACAATTATACATACATAAAAAGTATGATATGGTATATTAACATTAATAAAATAGTAGTCATGCAATAAAACATAATTTGTTTTCTCAGCTCTTTTACTCATTTTATCATCACAATACTGATTTCTTGCCTTAGCATATAAACTCATCATACTATAAAATAAGCTATTTTACTCTAAAATGCTCAGTCACATACACAACAGTTCATACTATCTTTAACTCCAAAATTCCCAGTCATACACACATACAAGAATGCACACTAACTGTAATTCTAAAATATGGTCACACACACACACACACACACACACACAGAGTCCATACTAACTGTAGCACCAACACTCATCCACTTATGAAACTGCTTTTAATGGTTGACACCCCTTATAACTTCTCAGATGAACAATTTATGGAAAGACAGGTAGATAGGTAAAGAATAAAATAAGTAAATAATAAGAAACAAGATGACCAAAGCATAAAGGTTGTAAGGTGTGATTATACAACACAATAATTGTCATCAAGAAACACGGACATCAAAATCATATATCCATATTTGTTAATATGACTTACAAAGTATTGAAAATAAAAAGTGAAATATACAAAACAAAATTATAAACTATAAAGAGTGACATAATCAACCAAATTATGTGCCCACCCTGTGCTTAACAGACCAGACAATAGGGCATGATTGACTCAGGTCAGTCTTGGCCAACGCACCTCAATGACCTCAACCTATAATAAAGATGTGCAGTCTTACACTAAACTTTATGCACTCAAACAATAATTTTCTTACTGCACTTATCATATCTGTCAATTTCAATGATATGTAGTTTGGTGGTGGTGGTGGTGGGTAAAACAAACTTAATTATGCAATACTTACCTGCTGCTATTGCGTAGGTAATCTGTTTTATGCCGAAAACTCACTGTCCATTTGATATGAATACATCCTCCCATGCAATGGAGGGAAGTTATTATGAACCTCTGCACACCACTATGTTGTATGGTCAGGAACAGAAGGTAGACATTACCTGACATCTTTATTTTTGATGATGATAATGCAAGACATGAGTGTGGGGTGGGAGGAGGGCACTCAGCAATATTGGCCGGTAAATATTGCATAATTAAAATTAGTTTATGCCCACACAATAAACCTACACTTTAATAGCAACAGGTACTTATCCTGCCACGACTGCATAGCTAAATTTGTCAGTTAGGTGGGTAGGCTAATGCTCTCATGAAACTAATCAAAAACAAAGAAACTGAGTTATACCCATCCTAGAGGGAAAGGTTCATCTACAGAAGGTTGACGTCTCTTGGAGCCACATGTTCTGCCATAATAATGAGGAGAGAAAAAACCACGAGATGTATTACAGTGATCTACCTCCCTAATTGAAGGGAGCAAACTATTGTTGTAGTGATGAACCTCCATAATGGAAGAATGCAACCCGCTGTTCAGTGCTCTACCTCCCTAATGGGAAAGTGCAACCTAATGTAAACCAGAGAAAAACAGTGTCAACAGACAAGGCATGAATCTCACTTCTTCATCTTGCATAAGCTAGAGAGAGTAGGAACACAGTGTGAGTAAGAGGTTTTAAAAGGAAGCTTCACTCTGTGGTTCATACGGGGATTGATTAATGACCATAAAACACAAGATTCCATCTGGGCATAAGAGAGTGGGAAAAAGGTCTCAAGAGCTCTAAATACTTAATAAGATCAGCAAGGTGCAAATCTGAACTGATTCCATGCTCTGTGAGAATTTGGTGGGATGGTAGAGGGGGAAAAGGAAGAAGCTCTGTCTTTGCCCTGTCCTCATATAGTGAGGCTGATGAGTAACTGATGGAGAAGACCTTGTCTTCAACTGATTTATCACTGTTTGCATCAGGGGTGAGGTGTTTTGCCTCCCTTGCAGAAGGTGGCGACACGTTGCCAGAAGCACAATATGCATTGTGGTTCTCTACCTCCCTGATGGGAGAGAGCAATCCACTAATGTGGTGCTCAACCTCCCTAAAGGGAAGGTACAACCCATGGTTGTGGTGCTCCACCTCCTTTAACTCATTCAGCCCCAGACCCGTTATCAGTATCACTGCTGCTATGCCCCAGCAGCGCTAAGCTGTGTCTAGCTGCATGTGCCCCAGAGATTTTACCTGTTTGAAAATTTTTGTAAACATCGTGCACATGCATTCACTCTTACCTTAATTTCTCTGCTTATATCCAATTAAAATCCAAGAAAGTTTCACCATTTATTGCAAATGAATTTGTCTACACAGTGATGTATTTTTTTCCCCTATTTGTCCAAGTCTTTCACGACTTATTTATACAGAATTTACAAAATTATGTGCAACGTTTATCCGCAAGAACTCGATCATCATCGCTGTCAGCATCCTCATCTTCGGACGATTCAATCTCAGAAACTTCTATGTCCGAATCGAAATCTCACAAAATATCCAACTGCCGAACATATCTTTCCTCAGCTTGCTCAGTATTTTCAAGATCAAACCCGAGAAACTCCTCATTTTTGCTCTCATCAAAAATCACTCTTACGTCCGCCATCATTGATTTTTCATGACCAGAACATGTGTAGTTAAACCGCTTTCAAAACAGGAGCCCTTAGCTTCTGAACAATTCAAATTTCCGCAAATGAATGTAAAATCATTTCTGATTGGTTTAATAGTTGTTAGTTCTTGGAATAAACCCATTTCTAACCAATCAGAGACGCTGAATCTAACACACATTCATCACGCTTGGAGACGGGATCAGCCATTGAATGCAGTAAAAAAATCACGCCTACAGGCGGGATCGGCCATTGAATGCAGAAACCGGATCACGCCTACAGACGGGATCGGGGCTTAAAGGGTTAAGGGGGGTACAACCCACCAATGTGGTGTTCTGTGTGCACTTCAAGCACTTATGCAGTCAGTGTGAGTATACGAAGGGCCCTTTTGTGGCCACACTGCTCCACAAACTGTTCTAACATTAATCTGTAAAAAAAATAAAATAATGAATGTCATGTGAAATCACTTGTCATTGCCTTGAAACTCACCTGGTTGTATGCAGTGTTCTACTGTGATCACCCCTGTGTATGCACTAAGAACAAAGTATGACGTTGCCACAAAACTCACCTGGTTGTATGCAGTTTTGTACTGCATACACAATAGTGTATGCAGTAAGGACAGTTTATGCATTAAGTAAAGTAAACAAGAGTTGACCTCGTTGAAATTACCTGTAGTTCTTCCTACTGAAAAATAAGATAATTTACCTGTGAACTTTGTTTACTAAAGCAACATGCAAATACATATGCAATGTCAATGCGTAACATGGGCAAACATAACAAGTATACAATATGAAACTGAAGATGGAGGAAACAATATCCTTAACATTAGGCAGGGACTATTGTTATTTTCCTTAGAGTACAAGGACTTACCCATACAAGTGTTTTTATATATGTAAGGAACATGTGTCCACCTAAAAGATGGAACACAAGGTAACCTCTGAGGCCCTTTAATAGGCTATGATATGGTTTCTTATAAAATGGAACACACAACTGTAGCACTGACTCTAATTAAAAACTGTGGAAGAAGACAGTTGTTTGTGATAAGTTGTGTACACAGTATGGCGTCCTTGAAAAAGAATGACAGGTAACATCTACCTTCTGAACATGACCATACAAGATACAAAGTGGTGTGCAAAACTGACTTTTCTCCAGTCTGAGAGAGGATATTTTCACATCAAACAGATGGTGAGTTTTCGGCATGAAAACAGACTAATTACACAACAGTGGCAGGATATGCAATTGTTGCTATTTTAAACCACTCTACCAAAAGGAATGAGTATAAAAAGTAATATGTCTCACAACCACTCTCATTCGTATGCCTTACAGACATGAAAATGAGACTTAGATTCATTCATCCATATGAAGGTATATCAACCAATTGGTATCAATACAATTTGTAGACAGTCGGACAAGTCCATCTCATAAGCCTCTGTTTTACCATAACATGAACATGTGCTCATTTATCTTAATTCTATATTTAGTCATAACCATAACAAACTTTTGGTTTCAAATGATTGGAAAGTGAATTATTTTTATATGGAAATAAAATATGCAAAAACTGTCATATGTGAGACCTTCTAACACAAACTTTCAAATATTGCGGGAGATTTGCTGTAATTGTACGATTTCCATGGGCTCAGTATCTCTTAGCATTCTTATGGTAAATGGAATGCAATGAAGACACCAAATACAACAGGCCTGTTTCACAATACTAAAAAATAATGATTTCATGTTTTCTTATAAAATCTCAAAATTCCAAAACTAGGCACTCACAACAGGGGGATTAATATTATATTTTCTGGCCTTACTGGTACATGTAAAAAAAAAACATACTGCATGTATGCATAAAATATATTGCTGTTTATCTCAAATATCAAGTCAAATCACACAAAGCTTCAAATTTTGGGAAGGCAATAAAGTCCACAAATCTTGAGAGTGTTGTTAAAGGCATTTTATATTCAACCTTTAATTGTAAAACGTTTAAATATGACCATGACACTGAAGTAAATGTAGCAAGAGCATATACACAGATGGGTCTTAAACGTGTAATAGTTATTTTACCTAATGGAGCAAAATGTAAGTTTTATTTGAAATGGAATTAGCAATATTTCCCTTTTAAACGTAAGTTTTATATAAAATGGAATTACAATATTTCCCTTTTAAATGGAAGTAGCATGTGAAACGGGATTACGATAATTCCCTTTTTATTGTGATCTTTTATCACATTATATGCAGATTATAAAGACCTCATGTGTGAAATGTAAATGATTCATATATGAACTGTTATCATATTTCCTCTCTTTCTTCAATTCTAGAAAAGAAAACTTTTAAAAAAGACTTTATTACTGAACAAATTTAAAACAAAAAAGTAATAGATATAAAAAAAATCAAAACTTTGGGAAAAACTGAAAATCATCATGTGAAATGGGATTGTGAATACACATTTGTTCCCAAAAATTATTCCTACTATTTAATGCTATTTTACCAAAAACAATAGTTTTTTTAAAAACTGTTTAAGGTAAAAAGCAACAGTCAACACTTTCAACCCAACTGCATATTAATTTGTGCAGCATGAGAAATGAAACATTAATGACTGAGAGTTTCAGATTTTCTATAGTTAATATGTAAAATCATGAACTTTAAAACAATATTTTCCATATTTATGTTTAAGTCATACATTTTTTATTTTAAAATTTTCTTAATAGGTAAAAATATAAATTTGTAATAGGAAATGGAATAATGCTTTTTTGTTTTGTCCTTCTGTGAGACTGGGCCATCCAGTTTAAAAATAAAGCAGCTGTCTGATAAAAAATTTTGGCTGTCCAGAAACTACTTGCTTCATTAGAAGTAATAATGTAGTGTGTTTGTGATTTGCATTTTTAACATAGTTATTCTGCTACAATGTCTGCAGTGTGGCAGCTTTTATAGTGATGTCTTAGCACTAGGGCATCATGTCACAGACATGTAGCATCATGTCCAACCCAGTCACATTATCCTGACACCAGACCAACCAGTCCCAACACTAACCTCTTAATGCTGAGCGCCTAGCAGGCAGCTTTTAGTACCATTTTTATAAGTCTCTGGTATGACTTGGCCTGGGTTTGAACCCGCGACCGCATCAGAGACAGATGCTCTAACCGCTAGGCCACTGGAGCAGTAGAAGTACCAATGGAAAAATTAATTTAAACAGGAAACACGACCAACTATTTCTTTCAAACTTAGACAACTATTTCCAACACCGATCTCCATTTCCTGGTAAACCACCTAAACAAAGAAGTGATTGTCTTGTTTTGAATTTAGTGATTTATATTAGGAAAGACAATCTTTTGACATGAATATTCTGAAATGGGTCTATTGTTATGGAAAGAACAAATTAAATAACTGATGGTGGAGATTCATAAATGGTGGAATAAATGAGGCTTTTGTCTGTTAGTGTTCAAATTATTAACTTTATCCAAATTTTAGACTGACAGATGGTAGAAGGTATAGGTGGCAGGAAGATGGTGAAATTGGCCTGGTACATTTAATTTAGACTACGTTCCAGAGCAGCATCGAATACCCTAGCACATACAGAAATTCAACTTCTTCCATACAGATTTGGGTACACACATTTATACAATATGAATATATCACATTAAATTACTTAAAGGTCACTTTACCATGAAAGAGAAACAATCCTATAATGTTGACAGCAAGCCCAGCACAACCAACAATAAGCAGTAGTTTGGGATCCTTGATCTCTTCAACTTCTACAATTCTTTTTAATGCCTCAACTAAGATGGAAAAACACAGTGCAATCAAGAAAACTGAATTCACCAAGGCACCAAGCACTTCTGCTCTAGCCCAGCCAAACGTGTTTTTCCGTGTCCGCCATTTAGATATCTGTTGAATTAAATAATTGTGAAAAGTGCAAGTTATTAATGGAAAACATCATGGTATTTGAACAAGAAAAAAACATAACAAGATAGATTAGACAAATAAAAATTAAGAGAAGATGAAGATATCATGGTATGGATAGAATGGTAATGCTTTGTAAAATGAGAAATTGATAGCAACTGATATGAAAGGCATATGAATTAAATATGTTAATATGACCTACAATAAACTTCAAAATTCTGAAAATTATATTTTTATAACAATATGTCATTAAAATTAATAAAACAAGTTTTTACACAAAATTCTCTGGCATTTTCAAAAAAAAAATATTTAAACACAAATATGATGTTGTGACAGTACTTTTCAAATGGCAAACAAGACTGTATCATACCATCAAACGATGCCCTTGTGCAAAAGCTTCGACTACGGTCTATCTGGAACCTATGATAATCAAAACTGCCATGAAATACCTAAATAGAGATACTAACCCTCACGGAAGCAAAGCCAACGATGAGTGCAACAACATCTGACAGCATGTGGAAGGAATCTGCCACAAGAGCTATGGAATTAGTCATATAGCCAACAATTATCTCCACCAAAAAGAATGATGCTGTCAATGCAAGCATGAACAGGAGACGACAGGTTTTCCCACTGTAACGACCCATTCTGTTGCTTCTATTTTAAAACTGAAATATACACAAGTTCAATTTTAACAAAAAATTCCAAGATCATTAAAGCTGCAACATTTACACATGTAAATGACAGTTCAGTTTACAGCCATAAACATTTAACTGGTATAAATGAATAATGCTTGTGACTGTCAGGAACTACTATTGCAAGGATAATTTTCTGCATCCCTGTTTAACAGGTCTGTTTATTAGAAAATTTCTGTTAAATTTTCATTCTTTTCTTAAACTATATATATAACTTTCACATCAAATGTAACATTGCTAGGAAAAATGAAGTCCATGAGAATTGGTTGTACATTACAGAACAAAAAGCAGTGCACTGCAGAAAGTATTTCACCCCTCAATGAACAAAATTATGTAAACGTATAAAGAGAAAATTGTTTACATCAATAGTCTTAATTACTATATTCCATTCCAAGATGGAACAGCACCTCTACCATGTTTATAAACTGCGATGTATTCAGTATTGAAGACATGATGAGAAAGTATTTGTTTTTAATGATGAGTTCCAATAGTAAGAACTGTATATAAATCTCTTTTAATTCTCAGTTTACATAGAGAACAAATTATTTTTTAAATGTCTTACATAATTCTGTTCTTAAAAATGATGGAAGCATTAAAAAAAATTAGACGTATGGAATCATATACGATTTCACTGGATTCATTTCTGATAAAGTATTGGCATTTGATTGCACTTTAAATTATAATTGGTTAGACAAAGCGTGAATTTATGGCTTTTCACAAAGCCAGTTTTCAGTGTGGGATTGTGTTTTATTGGAGATTAATTTGCTTCAATCGGAAAAACTTTGGATCATTCAGAAATATCATTGCATACAACTTAACTTTAAAATCACAATTGCACAAAGAAGTATATTTTCTTTTCAGTCTCGGAAACAACCTGCCACAGATGAATTTTCTGAACCTCCAAATCCAACGAAAAAGAAAGATAGCGTCAACTCTGAGGAGAAGAAGGAGAGTCAATCTCTGAAATTTGTTAGAAAATGTAAGAACAAGGGGAAATGTGAACTGATAACTGAGTTACATCCTTGATAACTGAATAATATATAACCTACCTAGCTGTGTGGGTCTGTTTGCATATAAAATGATTTGAGAAGATCATAACAGAATATGTTGTGAAGTTGAAAATACAATAAAGTATAAAATAATCCTCTGATGCATATATAAAATGTACACACAGTAACACATAGTTAAAAAGGAAAACATTTTCACAAAAATCAGATTATATGTTTCTTACAAAATACTATACAAATATTTCTCATTATTCAGCACAAGTCAAGAAATCTTAAAAAATCATTTGTTTCCACCAATAACGATGAATCTTAAACATCACTTGTTTCCACCAATAATGAGAAATCTTAAACATCATTTGTTTCCACCAATAATGAGAAATCTTAAACATCATTTGCTGCCACCAATAATGAGGAATCTTAAACAACATTTGTTTCCACCAATAATGAGGAATCTTAAACATCATTTGTTTCCACCTATAATGAGGAATCTTAAACATCATTTGTTTCAACCAATAATGAGAAATTACAGCTATTGGCTCATGAGATTTTAATTTTGACTCATGAGATTCTGGAGTCAAGGGTCAAAGGACTCTTCAGTTTTGAAATATATCAAGAACCCTGATGAAGATAACTTAATGGTCTTATTGCTGACTTTTCAATAACAATTAGCTTAACAATTATCAGCTTTTTAAAGTTCTTGCATCTTTTCAAAATAAGCCAAGAACAAAGTGCAGCGGACGACTATTGACAACTGATATGGACATGAACAGTGACAACTGAAAACTTTTAACATCTTTAATTTTATGAAAAAGAAGCTGTGAGAAGATACTGTTTTCTTCAATAATATAACACCTCTTGCTAAATTATTAAATCACACTCGTATTTATTTCTGATGCAAAAGTAGGCAAGACTTCAAGAAATTGGCATGATTATTGTAAAATACAGGAAGTGTCTGTGTGTGTGATTTTGATTTTTAATGTAGCTTTAAAAAAATTTCAGTCATATCGCTACAATGTCTGCTGTATGGCAGTTTATAGTGATGTTTAACACTGGGCATAATGCCACAGACATGTAGCATGATGTCCCACCCAGTCACATTATCCTGACACCAGGCTGACCAGTCCTAACACTAACCTCTTAATGCTATGTGTCAAGAGAGGCAGCTGTTAGTACCATTTTTTTATAAGTCTTTGGTATGACTTGGCCAGGGATCGAACCCATAACCTCCCTCATCCAAGGCAGATGCTCTAACCACTAGGCCACCAGAGCAGTCAAAAAAATAGGCATGTAACAATCATATTAAGATTTATGTTCATGTCATAACAGCGATGTTTCACTTTACTGTAAAACTGAACATCATTCACCTGGCATTATTAAAATAACCTAGTCAGTCTTAAGTGTTAAGTATTCTCTTGCCTGTGATCTCAGAAAACTCAAAACTACCAAAACCTAGAAAGAAACATTTGATCCCACTATGCCTCAAGCTTTTTAAGTTCTATTGTACAAAAATCAAAACACATTCAATCCAAACGAAACACAGGTATAAGTACCTAACAGAAAATCCATTATAAGTCAGTTAATATGTTTGCTGACTGACATCTTTAAAAAAAACACAATAATAAAACTGAAGTTCAGGAGAAATTATGAAAAGTTGACCAATTTCTGATTTAAAGATTTCATGCATACACAATCAGTCCTCAAATTGATATCAGTTTATTTCAAAATCATCCACTGTCACACTACTCCCAACTCCTCGAAACCTATTCACTCGCACAGACTGATCTGTAAGGCAGATGAACACGTATACTGTACTGTGTAGTCCAGGAAGTGGAAAAAAACTGTAACCTAACTCTACAGACTGATATGTAAGGCAGATGAACACGTAAACTGTACTGTGTAGTCCAGGAAGTGGAAAAGACTGTAACCTAACTCTACTTATATACCACTTTAATACTGAGCAAAGAAATTTAACGACAGCCTTACTCTACGGTGTGAACGGTGTGAGTAACTTTCATACCAAAATTGCACGCCATTTCTTTTTCAAACACTTTAACCCTGTGGGATCATGTGCTATTAAACATAACCCTATTGAGGTTAAGATAAACTAAATAAATCAGAACGAAGAAGAAAACAAAATTAAAAAGCTATTATTTCATAAAAAATACCTAAATTTGGTGGCTCAAGTGAGCCATGCATCTGATGAAATGAAGCAGCCCTTAATGGCCTAAAATACTGAATAAAAATCACCAACAACACGTGGTCTGTCTGAATGTATTTTGTTATCTTGTCATGGATGAGAATGATATATAATTTATAAAAGCGAATTGTATGTCTGTCTGTGATCTGGAAATACAGCAAGTAAATCACATGAAAGAGAAATTCCTACCACTGACAGGCATTCTAAAGCGGAAAAGACCGTCAAGTTCATATGTGTATCAGTAAGGTATCATATCAGGGGCTGTGGATCATGAATCATATCAATATGTGGCACAGGTGCATTGTTTTACCCAAGGTGCAAAGAAATACCAAAATGAACTGAAACAACAGAACACATTCAAAACACCAAAATGCACTTCAATTATATTGTATATACCATAGTGTATCATTACTTGTGTAGGGATAATTCATAACTTTTATAATCTAATATATTTATATAATAGAATATCTTGTTTTTCACTACTGCTGACATGCGATGCAGCAGTAAATTTTACAGGTAACAGTTGGAGAGTAAAGTAATAAGATGGAAACTGCTCATTCTGGCAACAGTTTCGAAGGTAAAATGTTTTTCATTATTAACAGCATGTATTACAATGTATACATTGGTTTATTGCTTAAGCTATTAATAATAAATAAATGTTAATAATTATTCATTAAGTGATTATATTAAGATCAAAAATGAACAATTGGTCATTATAACATACTTTAATTAAATTTTTTGCTTTTGACAAAGAGCATCAATTAAATATGGATTAATTAAATATAGTTGTTATACCCACTTACTCTAAAAATATTTTACTATAAATTATGCTTTTATTTTTTAAAATTAAATTATGCTATTAGTAGCGACAGTACACGTTACATTGTTATGTAACTAATATTAAATTATTAAAGGTATGAATTATTCACACACAACTAATGAGACACTATGGTATAATTGAAGTGTAATTCCAGGTTTTCAATGCATTCCAGTGTTTTGGAGTTTCTATACCTGTTAAGACGGCAACCCAGGTTAGGTCTGATGTTAGCCTAGCAATCCTCAACTGCTAAAAAACCATTGGGGTAGGCATTTTAAATTAGTAGATTGATCATAGCAACCCACCTGTAACAGCATGGCAACCCAGTTTGTGGTCATGACCCATGGGTCAAAAACCACTGCTCTAACTGGAAAGAAAACTTACTGTATGAAATGTTCTGGCTGTTGGATGGCCCTTCCCCCATCCTGCACAATCTGCTGTGGAAATTGGTTATCCGATGGTAGTTTGGGAGCGGGTCACCCACTCAACCCATTAGACCAACAACTTTCTTTTATTTTTCTGAAATGGCTGGTGGTAGTCATGACAGGAAGAAGAAAAAAGGCAGAGAAAAACTTGGTCTACCCCATCCCCTAGGACAACATGTAGTTCTCTGCTTTTAATGCCAGAAGAAAAAAATTGGATATCTACTTCTTGGTAATTAAGTCACAATAATTTGCCAATTTTTGCAGCAAACATATTATACTTCTCTCTTTTCATAACAATTCTGTAAACACCTGAGCACGTCAACTACATACAAATAATCCCATACATTCACTTGTCTTTTTCTCCACTGGACACAATCTGTTGATATGCCAGTAAAGCTCTTTTTGCAGCTTTGGCAAAGATTTCTTAAGCCTTCCTTTTTGTCACCACTTACTTTTTGGGATCAATGTGCAATCATTTCTTTTCCTTCTCAATGAGAGCCTTTTTCCTTTCAAGCTGGTGCTTGTATTGGCGACATGCAGTGTGCATATTCTGACAGACAGCAACATCTGTTCTCTCATGCAAGGAATCTTTCATCTTATTGGGATGATTTCACTTTTTCCAGATGCCTTCTGAGCTTCATTTTTTCCATATGCAGCTTTTTCATAGGTGCTGTTCCAAACTGTTCCAACTGCAATTACCATAATTCAGATCTTTCTTGCAGAGGTCGCAAAATGCCAGTCCTCTAGCGTTCAGTTTTCTTATAAACTAACCAACTAAATTTCTATCAGCTTTTCACTCCAGCCATTCCCATTTCCATGTTTTTTAAACCTTTATCTAAACTTTCCATGTCATGGTCTCTGTCAACAACTCGGGAATGCCATGTTGTGCAAGCATGCTTCTTCTTTCCATTGCCATCAGTTTTTATTACATGAAAATTCATTAGATGAATTTAAACTTTTGACCGATCAGATTAGTCTTTATGAGACTCTTGTGCTAAGAAATATATGAAATGAATACTTTACAAGGGTCATTGCTGAATAGGACCTGTCCAACTGTTTTTTATATATAAAAAAACTGATCGGAAATGATATAAAAACAGGCTATATCAAGAAAAATCTGATTCAAGTCAGGAGAAGAGTGGAATTTCGCTTTTTAAAACAGGGAAAAAATCATGTCTGTCTCTTTGACTATTTCTTTCTTCTAACTCTAAAATCTCGAACCTTCCCTGTTTTTATAGTTCCCTTTCTAATACCAATCTTTCCTTTTCCGATTCCCTTCTTTCCTTTTCGAGATGATGTTCCCCTTCCAATCTTTCCATTTCTAATACCAATCTTTCCTTTTCCAATTCCCTTTCTTTTGCCAGTTCATCCCTTTCTTTTGCTTGTTCTTCATTTATGAATTTCCAAAGATTTTCCCCTTCATTACCCAGTTGTTTTCCCAATTCAGCTAGATCCTTTAGCGAAGTCATGATCATTTGGTCATAAGATCTAAGTAAAGTTGTTTAGAGGTTGTCAAACAACAATTAAAAATCTTAGTTATCAAGGCGGCAAAAATGGGGTGGCTGGGTAATTGGCACACTCAAGGCCAATAACTAATTATAACTAAAGGCCGAAGGTGTGCCCACAAATAAAAACATTCTTCTAGAATATAGTTATCTGCAATTAAGTATGCAAATTAGGGACATATATGTCATCCCGGACTGTCAATAATTTCTGAGCAAATGGTAATTGGAGATGTTCGCTGTTTCCTACAAAGATTCTTTCTAATTGCTTTAGTAATTTAATGTATTTCATTTTATCCCAGAAATTAACTTTGCAATGAATTTTAAAAAATGTGTAGTTGTAAATGTGTCACGTGCTTGTTTCTGGACAGTATTTGGGAGCATATGGGCAGTATTTGGGTATATATGGACAGTATCTGGGTAGCATTAGGGTGTATTTGGGTAGTACTGGGGTGTATTTGGGTAAATCGTGTCACCTTCGTCCATAATGTATTCACCGTGCGGAGTCTTGGAGGGTACATGACGGCCGTGTGAATAGTCTTTGTAAAATTCAGTACACCGCCTCGTACGGATATTTCTCATCAACTACACGTGTTGACCATTAGGATAGGGGCCCCGAGTGGCCGAGTGGTCTAAAGCTCTCAACGTTACGGATCATTCCCTCTCACCTGTCTGCGTGAGTTCGAATCTCGGGTTCTAGTCCTACATGTAAGACATCGACGCTGATATTTTACGCCCAAAAAATAAATATCAGCGTCCAGGCCTTACATGTAGGACTAGGGTTCGGCCAATGTGGGTATGTGAGAACGCTTGCCAATAGCTTCTCGTCGGTCGGTGGTTCTTCTTCAACTAGTCCTACAATGTAAGACATAGCACATGATGGTTTTGTTTTAGTGCTTCATCGGGTAACGAGTTTTACGTTGTAAGACTATTCCTCCACCATTTATATTGGCCGCCATGTATAGCCTATCATGTGCTGAAAAATGGCGTTAAACTTAAAACCTACAACAACAACAACCATTAGAATATGTATGAAAAGTTTACCTGTATATATTCCTTGGTATAACTGCAATATTCCAACACTTTTGCACACTTCACCCACATAATATGCACACTATCTCTACTTTATAGTCATGATTACGCTTAGTGTGATGTCACACTGCCAGTTACGGATGAATTTGTGCCCGACACTATATTGTCGTTCTGAGTGCAAAGCCTTTAGGCCTTTCAAGGTGACCACTTTCAGTCATAATGTGAATGAAACGATATTTACATAAAGCACTGCATCTTGAATAAATCTTGAAAAACTGTAATCAAAGTAATAATATATTCTTGGATTTTATTTTTATTTTTTTATTTGTTAAGTCACCAAGGCCGAGTAGAGACACAGTTCATTAACCGGACGTCAGGTGCCTTCCTGGTTAATGCAACGCTTTTAAAGGCCTGCTTGATTCATAATATTGAAACAATTCTTCCATCAAATCGATAAAGAATTTAGGCATATTCTCATTACGGTGAAAGAGTATGGATTTGCATCAAATAAATAGGGGAGAATGTTGTCACACCTCTTTGCTACTTGCATGTTCTCTGTGACTGAAATTTCGTTATATATGTAATATGGGGAACAATGGGGTAGCTAAAGCAGACATCAGATCTAAACTGCTCCTGGACAAATTGACTGTATAGTATAAAGAACACGAACTGTAGCAGTTGTTAATACAGGGAAAATACATTTTGTCAAGGTAGACAATAATAAATGTAAAAGAGAAATAACGAATAACAATAACTGAATTGGTATCTTAGAAAAAAATACAAAAGTGGACGTGGGTGAGATATTCAATGAAACATAAACTGAAGCCAAATGAAACATTTTCCATCTGTCCCACTTAAAACTGGATTAAAATTTGAAGGTTTGTACTAAAAATGAACCAACATGCATTATGTTGAATCTGAATGATATCCGCTTCGCCTCCTTAGTACGTAATCCAAAAACATGGCATAGCTAATATAGAAAAGTACATTATTTACTTTTATGAGTGTTAGCAGCGGGGAGGCTGGACAGACCAAGGCACAGAGGCGTTCATTTTCGAAATCCGGCCTTACATCAAGGTGCGATCAGAACGTTGATGACTGAGTTGACACATGCAGTCCACGTGCTGCCGAGTGCTGGTTTCGAAACGCTAGCATTCGAAGCATAAAAGGAGGGCCACAGACCGTCTCCATGAAGCGTCCATTTTTGTAATCGGCCCTTACGTCAAGGTGTTGCCAGTGATCGGTCGTTGTCGGGTTTTTGTGAATGTATTTGTCCGCGTTTGTACACTGCACTTAAGCTGATAATTAAAAAGTCATTGGAATGATAAAGACTGATTCTGCGCTAACTATGGAATCTCATATAGCAAAATTAGCTCGACAACGACTGGAGGCAATTGAGAAATATCCTCTCGTCCGTAATACTGTCAAACAGCAACTACAACAGCGTCAGGAGGCCAGAGAGGAATTTTCAAAAGTGCAGCAGACTTTTTTTAAACTTCTTCGATCGCTGCAGCAAACCGCTTTAGCGACTGGGAAATAAGGAGAAAGAACTATAATTTAAAAAAAAAAAAACATTCCTAGAGAATAGCTGATACTCAACCACAATTATTGGGAGGTATTGAGGAAGCTAGTACTGAGATAGGTGATGCTAAGGATCTTGTTACACTAGAAACAGCAGCAGAAGATCAGTCACCAAAAGTTAAAGTTTATATCGCATTGCTGTCGCCTATCGGTGCTCCGCAAGTCAAAAGTGACGATGGAACTTTAAAAAAAAAAAATTAGCCAGTCAGTGGACGAGTATATTAGACGAGCAGAGAAAGAAGGAGAACAAAGACAGGAAGGAATGCAGAAGGCAACTTGACCAAGCAAGAGAAGATGGGAAACGAAGACAGGAAAGAATGTGTGGGCAACTTAAACGAGAAGGAGAAAAAAGGGAACGAGAAAAAGAAGAAATGGAACGAGAAAGACAAGAAAAGGAACGAGAAAAAGAGAGAACAAAGGAAACGAGAAAGAGAAGAAAGGGAACGAGAAAGAGTAATAAATAGGCCTGAAGCAAGGAAGACTAAAACGGATGAAACAACTGGGAGTGATCTGATCGCCAGCAATCGTGTCACTCGTGGAAGTGGTCTTGTTGACATGTGTCCCAATAACGTTCTTGCCGTCGTTGATCGACTAGAAATTCTGATTGATGGGAGACAATAGTTCCCCAGAAATCATCAATGAAGCAGCTTATAATTGTCTGCGATTATTTACAGGTGGTATCATGGACATCAGTGTTTACCGGGCACTTATCGATTAAATTAACGATGATTACTACAGCGACTGTTCGACACAACTGTCAATTATGCAAATATATCAGTTACGATAAAATAATGATCGTACACAATGCTCAACGTGGACCTGAACACGTCAGGGTGAAATTTTCAGGATTACCGATATATAAAGTTACCTACAGAGATGGAATCGTAGATGTTGTTCAAGGTTTATTTAGAACGGTAATCACAAAAGCGATTCCGATTGCAAAGGAACTGGGAATGAAAGTCATTGACGTTGTTCGTGACAGGGTTATTAGTACCATTCTTCATGTTGCTGGTAATCATTCTCAGCAATCAAACAAAGACTCGCACGACTAATACACACATCGCCAGCGGTCAGACCGCAAATGCTAGCATTCCGCCGGTAAGATTGGCCAAAACCGAAGCGATGACAGAAAGTGTCGGTAAAATAATAAATCAAGGTGCAAATGAACGACTGAAAGAATTAGCTGGTATGCCACTGACAAAACAACAAGCCGCTGAGAGAGAGAAAATATAACAGCAAATCTGATAGCAGGAAGTTGTCTTGATTCACTAGTGAATCGTCGACGTCGCTTTAAATATCAGCGAACATAAATAGAATGTTCAAGCGCGTATCTGATCACTCATTTGACATGGACGTCCTCTTCCTTTAATATGAATTAATGGATGATTTCCAGCATTATTCTTATGATGCACGTGTACCTGAAACGCGTGGACGAATCGAACTACAAGTTCAGGATGCAGGTAGATATTTACTGCCCGAGGAGACTTTCCTTGAGACTGAAGGTCGACTTTTGAGAAAATGATAATACAGCGTATGGAATTGGGATCGAGTAGATCTTGTTAATAATGGTGTTATTGCGTTGTTCAACAGTGCCATATACATGATTGATGGAAATAGTACTGAATCATGTATCTAAAATGTTGACGTTGCTACAAAGATTATCGGGTCAGCACGGTACAGCGATGCTTATTCGCAGTCTGCTGGTCCATCAATGATGTTCGCGAAAGATACCACTGCTCACCCCGAGAACCCTATCATAACACTGAACGCCGCTGGAACTGAAGTTGCAGCGATCAATGAAAATTTAAACCCAGATTCTCAGCACGTCAATCGATGTTAAACGATGATAAAGAATTTTCATGTGCAATTCCACTATCACATATCTTTGGATTTTGCCGTAACGTGAGAAAAGTTATCTTTGGCACCAAACACAAAGTGGTGCTTGTCAGAAACGCCATCGACAGTTATGTAATCTGAGGAGATGCTGCTGCAGCTGATGGTAAAGTAACACTAACAAAGCTTTCGTTGCGGATGACAACAATGACGCAATCGCTGACGGAAGAACAACGGCTGATCTCTTTCATGGATAGTGACGAAAAATCGCATTGTCATTGTTGACAATGACCTCAAATTGTATTAAAAGTAGTGTTGCTGAGTTATTCTCATGGCAGATAGCATCACAACAGGGAGTTTCAGCACCACGACATATATTTATAGCGCATCAGGATAATGACCGAGTAGGAGTAGTAAATGGGGTCACCCTAGCGACAATGGGAATTAGCATTACAGAGACCCCTGGGTCACTCTAGCGACAATGGAAATTTAACATGAAGAAAAATCGTGGGTCACTCTGGCGACAAGGGAAATTTAACATAGAGAAAAATCGTGGGTCACTCTGGCGACAAGGGAAATGAACATAGAGAAAAATCGTGGGACTGTTGAGCGTCAAGGGGAATTGAACATGGGAATAGAGTGTGGGTCTGTCTAGGGACTAGGGGAATTTAACATATGGAAATTGAACATGGTGGGTCTGTATAGCGTCAAGGGGAATTGAACATGGTGGGATTGTCTAGGGACAATGATGGTAGAGGGTCAAACACAACAGAGACAGAAACATACATACACTAGTACAAGCGTGAGATTTATATATAAAGCATTACCAAGACCTGAAATCTTGCTGGGGTGTTCAAAAATTTGCATAATTGTAATGATGCTATAAATAGCTATAATCAAGGAAATGCTCAACGACAAAATGGATGTGACTAAAAGTAACGTTAAAATGACGAAATTGTCCCAGAATTTAAAGGAAAATAAACATATCCCCGAAAATTAAGTTACAATGGTTTAGACTAAAATGGATAAAATTAGTAACTACTTACAATATCAACTTCTGTGACGATCATGGATAAATACCTATGTATCTATAATCAGCTGAAATTCCTATGAAATCCCACTATCTATTTATAGCTCCAACTTGTGGGTTTTTCCTTTGGAAAATCCCACTATCTTTTTATAGCCTCAGCTTGAGTGACGTTCCTGTTTATGAATTCTAGCATATATGTATAGCTACAAAATGTGGAAATCCCCAAGTCCATATTTATAGTCTCAAAATTTCCAGCGTCAGTGACGTCACTGTACTGAACACTAGGGGGATAAATGGCAACAGTGTTGCAAGTGGCTGACCTGAATACGCGCTACTGTAGGTAGGTAGGTAGAGTGTATCTGATAGGGATAAAGTGAGTTTTATAGGGACAAACAGAGACCAATACACACACACACACACACACACACACACAACATACGCGCGCAGACTCACACACACACACACACACACACACACAGAGGGAAGAGGAAAAAACAAACCCCAAAATATACTATCCACACTCGGGAGGAAGAAAAAAAACCAACCAAATATACGATCTACACAACGTACGCGAACAAACACACACACACACACACACAACATACGCGCGCAGACTCACACACACACACACACACACACACACACAGGGAAGAGGAAAAAACAAACCCCAAATATACTATCCACACTCGGGAGGAAGAAAAAAACAACCAAATATACGATCTACACAACGTACGCGAACAAACACACACACACACACACAACATACGCGCGCAGACTCACACACAAACACACACACAGAGGGAAGAGGAAAAAACAAACCCCAAATATACTATCCACACTCGGGAGGAAGACAAAAAAACAACCAAATATACGATCTACACAACGTACGCGAACACACACACATACACACACACACACACACACACACACACAGAGGGAAGAGGAAAATACAAACCCCAAATATACTATCAACACAGAAGGGAGATAATACAAACCCCAAATAAACTATCCACACAAACGTACGCGAACGCATACAAACCCCAAATATACTATCAACACAGAAGGGAGATAATACAAACCCCAAATAAACTATCCACACAAACGTACGCGAACGCATACAAACCCCAAATACACTATCAACACAGAAGGGAGATAATACAAACCCCAAATAAACTATCCAAACAAAC
This sequence comes from Sinohyriopsis cumingii, assembly GCA_028554795.2. Lineage (NCBI taxonomy): Eukaryota > Metazoa > Mollusca > Bivalvia > Unionida > Unionidae > Sinohyriopsis > Sinohyriopsis cumingii. Next base: position 11,068,040 of record CM068836.1, read on the forward strand.
GTACCCGAACGCATACAAACCCCAAATATACTATCCACACAACGTCGCTAACGCATACAAACCGCAAATATACTATCCACACTCGGGAGGAAGAAGAAGAAAAACAACCAAATATGCGATCTACACAACGTACGCGAACACACACACACACACGCACACCACAGAGGGAAGAAGAAGAAAACCATTATACACTATCCACACGCAGTGAAGAAATAACCCTTTATATATATATACTATCAAAAGAGAGTGAAGAAAATAACCCATTATATTCCATCAACACAGAGTGAAGAAGAAAAAGTTTTTTGAAAGCACCTAAGCCCTCACCTGCAATGACCAACTCTGCCAAACACCTACACCCCACCCACCCCCACTCCCAACACTACAAAACCCATTTAACTCGTTATTTTATGGCATCAGTGTGTGATTTAGGAAACATCAAGACACAAAATGATGGACGAATAGACTGACTATTGTTTACGGACTTGAATGCCTAAAGAGCGTGCGTGAAGGAAAACATCCTTCCATTTCAATTCTAACTAAAACATGATCCAGAGGGATAGAGAGAGGTGAAAGAGCACAATTTCATAAAGTGTGAGTAAAAACAAAACACGCCATCCTTATTATACAATGTCAAGACCAAGACACACTTACGTTTTCTTTCTGGTCTATTCTCTTTTAGAAGGTAGTATGAAATTTCACATCAGGGCCAACGCATCGGCTCACATTGTCAATTTTTCCATTTCCATGTTTTTACTGGCACAAGTTCTTCATCATCTTCAATTTCTTCTTCTTCTGAATCCCTCTTCTCTGTTTCGTCTTGTTTTTGTTTCTTCTCTTTTCTCGTAGGGCACTCTGAATTCCAGTGTCCTTTCTCCTGACAACGATATTAGGTATCTTGACTTTTGTCTCTCTTTCTTAGACGAAGCAGGTATTCTGGAGACAAATACCCATTTACCTTTGCAGATATAGCAAACTTCATTAGCACTTACACACTTTCGTATGACTCTCATCAAATCAACGACCAAAAGAGTAAGTTTTGTTGCCACTTTCGCATGTGAATTATGCTTTCGTATGACTTTTAGCAAATATTTGACCAGCAGGTCGATCTGTGCTGACTCTTCCATCTTCTTGATCGTTTGAGAGCGGAATGAATACTCTGACGCTAAGACACTCTCCTTATATACATGGACCTGCTGCGTATGAAACCTAGTCAAATGTAATTTTGCAATAAGATGAAACGATTTCATTGAGGAAGTAAAAAGCAATGATGTACCGTATCGCCTCACACAAAACCTGAAGTTTTAGTTCAAATCCGTGTCAGCGATTTCGAAGACGACATAACTGAGCTTTAATCAATGCTCTCCAATTATGCCACAAAACCACGAGTCCTGATTCACGCCAAAAGAAATTTCGTTCGGTCCATAAAAAATAGTATCACATCTGAGAAACGCAAAAACGAACTTCCAGAAAACTGAGAACGACGGCTTACACCTACAACGTAAATGTGTGAGTTCAAGTAGTGCGTAAAACTTAGTCAAATTAAATTTTTATAGTCAAGACGAAACGATCTCTTTTCGAACAAGAAAGCAGACAACAAGCGACAATGGCGATCCGTGTCACACAACACTTTTCAAAATGTATATTATCAGAGGTTTGTTTTAGCGATCTGCACGGTTAAATTAAATGTTGATGTATTTTGCAATAAGACGGACACAATTTCCATGGGATCGCCCATGGTACGATTGTTCGTGCATTAGTTTAATTTTTAAAAATATTTTTTATATAAATCGCCTATAGGATAGACCCAGTAAAGCATGGCCATTCTCGTCACTGTCTGAATAGCTACTCATGTCAATTCGAAGCGAACGCGGTAAGAAAATAAGTATAGCCAATGAAATGGCTTACAACGGGTGATGCATTGTTTTATTCTAGGGCTGTGTGGCATAATAATCCCTATGTTCTTGCGTTGTTACCATTACAGTGCAGACAGACTGAAATGTGAACTTACAAGCCCTCTTTGTGTGTGTTGTACCATTTCCTCTTACCACATCAAAATACTGAGCGTCACAGTATTGGTTCGCGTTTTCAAGCTGACCATTTTTTATATCTCACTTAAACATTTCGACATAAACACTCACATCGGTAGAGTCAGAACAGACGTGTTACAGTATTGAGGGGCATGTTATCTTTTCTTTTTCAAACTAATAAATTTGGGGTTTGTATGAAGTAAAGAACCGAAAGTACAGTGAAACTCAAGGATGATGACCCAATCTGTCTGTCTATTGATGCGTGTATTTACTTAAGAAGAAATATGACCTCTAAAACACAAAAAGATACGGCAAGCATGATTAGATTAAACACAACGATGTTTTCCTTCACGCCCGTGTAATTAAGAGTTTCAATCGTCTTTGAAGACAAACTTGGTCTCCTTTTGTAGGGCTTGAAATAATAAAAAAACTGAAAAATCTTAAGCACTTTGCTATAGATAATTTCATCAACAGACCAAACAACATAAATACCGTTACAACAATAGAAAGCCTTAAATCTTCTATCAAAAAGAAATGCATGAAAAAAATTAAAGATTAACGATAACTAACCAATGAAACCGAATTTAACAAAGGCAATGACATGTGAAGAAATGCCTCTCACTTTGGAAAGGTAGGCGAATGTGTTCTGTCATGCACCGTCAACTTGAAAAAAATTATAAACAGAGAGAAACCTGAATTCAAAATTCAGTTGTTTTTTTTTCTTCAAAATTATTTCGTTTCTTTTCTTTTTTTTTTTTTTGGAACAAATCTAAGCACTAATATAGTGTGGAAAAGGGAAAATGCACATACAAGCTTTGATATTTCTGAAAAAAGGAGGGGATATTCCTAACGTTCATAACCACCTATATATGCTTGGACTTGTCTGTGACTTATCCACAAAACAAGATATACATATTTCTGGTCAAGCTGCAAGTGTGTGCGTGTTTTTGAAAATGGTAAAAATTGAATATACAATTTTCTCGTGACACTTATAAAGTGAAGAGTCTGTGCAAGTGTCAAAAGCCAAAGTCATATAAGTTTTGTATTTTGTACGGCTTGTAAAGATTTCTACTTTAGAAAATGTGAAGTATCACAAGTTATTATCACAAACAGAAGTGGAACATAGGGGCTTGCAAGAAAGAAAATAACCCAGACAGTTGGTGTCATCAAGAGTGCTAGAGACGGTACCCGAACTTGCTTGCCTGCTTACTTGAATTAAAGTGATTTTCGCTCTAATGGAGCATGTATCACTGGTTTAATAACACACCGCGTGATTTTTAATTACTCCTGGGGAAGGAAAGAGAGCCTCATCCCCCAGGCTTTTATGTACTCACAGACTATTTTTAAATTTAGCCACTCAGGTGTAGGACTAACTAGTCCTTAACAACCTGACTGAAAGACTTTAAACATGAATGGGAATTGTCTCACCACACACTCATTTTTCTGTCCGAGCGTGGTAAAGGAGGAAAAAGGTGCTCAGCAAGACAGCCATGGATGTTAAGTACTCACCAAAACGCTAGCCCGTACTTATTTCAAATCAAGTCCCGTTTTTGCTAATGGACAATAAAAGGTACCAATAATGTGTTAACCACCTGTGCAATTAGTTCAAATCTAACGAGTCTGTTAAATTTCCTACTTCCTAACATATCTGTCTAATATTAGTACTTAGTGTACATAAAAATAGCCATACTGATCTTATTTTAAATTATTATGTCTAAGCGACATATACCAGTTTGGTCACTGTTAGGTTTAAAAAGTTAAGTTTGTTGTGGTGTTCCAATGGGTCAAGTTTGTTTCGAGAATAGTTTAGTCAAGGAGGGATACCAAGCCAAATATGGTTCCCTATTTAATAAAAAGCAATCTTTTGGAGCCCTAAAAAAAAGTCTGTTTTTTCTGTTAGAAGGTAACACGTCTCTCTTTTGCTTTCACGTTCTTTCCCGCACTCCTAGTCTCATGATTCTTGATATCAGGAAATGCGTAGCCATGATGGGCGGTAATGTAAGCAGCGGTTTCTACCAGTTGACTGAGGGGGTATCCAGTGTAGGCTTGTCTGTAGAATTGGGGAAGAACTCTGACCCCTAATCCCCATTGAGAAGGTCTTGGTTTAAAGGTGTCTAGAGATTTGTAGGCAACGTATTGTATGGCTGTAATAAACTGCCCTGCTATGTTGACGTCATACAATGCTTGATCTAGCCCCATTTCGGTGTACTTCTCAACGAGGGTCAGCGTCCCCCTCCTCCTCAACCGCCTCAATTTCCTCTTCTGGTTCTGATACTAATTCTTCAGTTGAGGTAGATAGTTTCAAATCCGCTGCTATGGTGTCTGTCGCTGTTATTGTTGTTGTGGTTGTTCTTTCAGCTGAGATTGCCTGTAGTATCGGAGTGAGAAAAGAACGTAGTGCCTCCGATAATTACATTTGAGTTTGCCATACCGTTTGTGTAACATAATTGGACCTTTGTTTTGCCACCACTCTTTCCGGGACGGGTTGTTTGTTAGGTATAGTCGGCTGTTGACTAGCTGTTATTTGTGTTCTCGAGGTGGGTGGAGTGCTAACTGGCTAGGTCTGCATTTCTTGCTCCCGCTGCTGTTGCGTATATTTCTTCCCTCCACACCGAGTTCTGGACCTAATTCTTTAAATTTCGTTGTACCCGAACTTACATTATCCATATTATCACCAACAAAAGAAAACAAAACGCACAAACGTAGGAAGATGCGTCGACAATGGATGGACAGACTGGAGACACAACACAACACAACATTTCTGAATTCAAAAATGTTGTGTTGTGTTGTGTCTCCAGTCTGCCCATCCATTGTCGACTCATCTTCCTACGAAGATGTGCTCAAGATAAGCCAAGTTGAACTAAGCCTATGTGAATTTGCATAGGGTCATGACAAGTCTGATACCGAGACCTGAAGAGATAGACAATATCATAATGTTGAAAGTCACTGAAGACCTGAAAGAAGAGCTCTTCAAGGAGGAATTCAAGAAGGAGAAAGAAGAATGGACGGAGAAGTACAGACTTCATAAACAGCAGAGAGAGCAGCAACAGCAGCAGCAGCATGAACCTGGCAGAGGCTTTGTTAACAGTTTTATCGACACCAAAGAGTTCTTCTTCTCTTTCCGAAGAAGCAGACCTTATCCTGTGAGAAAGCCTGTCGTCAGAGGAGGCCATCATCTTATAACCTAAGCGATCGCCATAGCTTCAACTTCCCAAAAAAAAATTTCAGGGCTACCCCATACTCTCGAAAAGAAATCACATTCGATTGCCTATGATACGTTAGTCAGTAAGAAGAAAAAATACAGAAGTGAGTCTATCAGCACATGATTTCTTTATCTTGGTTATAAAGTGTGACTCTAAGTTGTTCGTTTCCGTCGCTTATCAAAATTTTAAAAATAGTAATGTTCTGTAAAAAGTGAATGAGTGTTTCTTTTAGGTCTGTGCGTTTTGTTTTCTTTTGTTGGTGATAATATGAATAATGTAAGTTCGGGTACAACGAAATTTAAAGAATTAGGTCCAGAACTCGGTGTGGAGGGAAGAAATATACGCAACAGCAGCGGGAGCAAGAAATGCAGACCTAGCCAGTTAGCACTCCACCCACCTCGAGAACACAAATAACAGCTAGTCAACAGCCGACTATACCTAACAAACAACCCGTCCCGGAAAGAGTGGTGGCAAAACAAAGGTCCAATTATGTTACACAAACGGTATGGCAAACTCAAATGTAATTATCGGAGGCACTACGTTCTTTTCTCACTCCGATACTACAGGCAATCTCAGCTGAAAGAACAACCACAACAACAATAACAGCGACAGACACCATAGCAGCGGATTTGAAACTATCTACCTCAACTGAAGAATTAGTATCAGAACCAGAAGAGGAAATTGAGGCGGTTGAGGAGGAGGGGGACGCTGACCCTCGTTGAGAAGTACACCGAAATGGGGCTAGATCAAGCATTGTATGACGTCAACATAGCAGGGCAGTTTATTACAGCCATACAATACGTTGCCTACAAATCTCTAGACACCTTTAAACCAAGACCTTCTCAATGGGGATTAGGGGTCAGAGTTCTTCCCCAATTCTACAGACAAGCCTACACTGGATACCCCCTCAGTCAACTGGTAGAAACCGCTGCTTACATTACCGCCCATCATGGCTACGCATTTCCTGATATCAAGAATCATGAGACTAGGAGTGCGGGAAAGAACGTGAAAGCAAAAGAGAGACGTGTTACCTTCTAACAGAAAAAACAGACTTTTTTTTAGGGCTCCAAAAGATTGCTTTTTATTAAATAGGGAACCATATTTGGCTTGGTATCCCTCCTTGACTAAACTATTCTCGAAACAAACTTGACCCATTGGAACACCACAACAAACTTAACTTTTTAAACCTAACAGTGACCAAACTGGTATATGTCGCTTAGACATAATAATTTAAAATAAGATCAGTATGGCTATTTTTATGTACACTAAGTACTAATATTACACAGATATGTTAGGAAGTAGGAAATTTAACAGACTCGTTAGATTTGAACTAATTGCACAGGTGGTTAACACATTATTGGTACCTTTTATTGTCCATTAGCAAAAACGGGACTTGATTTGAAATAAGTACGGGCTAGCGTTTTGGTGAGTACTTAACATCCATGGCTGTCTTGCTGAGCACCTTTTTCCTCCTTTACCACGCTCGGACAGAAAAATGAGTGTGTGGTGAGACAATTCCCATTCATGTTTAAAGTCTTTCAGTCAGGTTGTTAAGGACTAGTTAGTCCTACACCTGAGTGGCTAAATTTAAAAATAGTCTGTGAGTACATAAAAGCCTGGGGGATGAGGCTCTCTTTCCTTCCCCAGGAGTAATTAAAAATCACGCGGTGTGTTATTAAACCAGTGATACATGCTCCATTAGAGCGAAAATCACTTTAATTCAAGTAAGCAGGCAAGCAAGTTCGGGTACCGTCTCTAGCACTCTTAATGACACCAACTGTCTGGGTTATTTTCTTTCTTGCAAGCCCCTATGTTCCACTTCTGTTTGTGATAATAACTTGTGATACTTCACATTTTCTAAAGTAGAAATCTTTACAAGCCGTACAAAATACAAAACTTATATGACTTTGGCTTTTGACACTTGCACAGACTCTTCACTTTATAAGTGTCACGAGAAAATTGTATATTCAATTTTTACCATTTTCAAAAACACGCACACACTTGCAGCTTGACCAGAAATATGTATATCTTGTTTTGTGGATAAGTCACAGACAAGTCCAAGCATATATAGGTGGTTATGAACGTTAGGAATATCCCCTCCTTTTTTCAGAAATATCAAAGCTTGTATGTGCATTTTCCCTTTTCCACTCTATATTAGTGCTTAGATTTGTTCCAAAAAAAAAAAAAAGAAAAGAAACGAAATAATTTTGAAGAAAAAGAAACAACTGAATTTTGAATTCAGGTTTCTCTCTGTTTATAATTTTTTTTCAAGTTGACGGTGCATGACAGAATACATTCGCCTACCTTTCCAAAGTGAGAGGCATTTCTTCACATGTCATTGCCTTTGTTAAATTCGGTTTCATTGGTTAGTTATCGTTAATCTTTAATTTTTTTCATGCATTTCTTTTTGATAGAAGATTTAAGGCTTTCTATTGTTGTAACGGTATTTATGTTGTTTGGTCTGTTGATGAAATTATCTATAGCAAAGTGCTTAAGATTTTTCAGTTTTTTTATTATTTCAAGCCCTACAAAAGGAGACCAAGTTTGTCTTCAAAGACGATTGAAACTCTTAATTACACGGGCGTGAAGGAAAACATCGTTGTGTTTAATCTAATCATGCTTGCCGTATCTTTTTGTGTTTTAGAGGTCATATTTCTTCTTAAGTAAATACACGCATCAATAGACAGACAGATTGGGTCATCATCCTTGAGTTTCACTGTACTTTCGGTTCTTTACTTCATACAAACCCCAAATTTATTAGTTTGAAAAAGAAAAGATAACATGCCCCTCAATACTGTAACACGTCTGTTCTGACCCTACCGATGTGAGTGTTTATGTCGAAATGTTTAAGTGAGATATAAAAAATGGTCAGCTTGAAAACGCGAACCAATACTGTGACGCTCAGTATTTTGATGTGGTAAGAGGAAATGGTACAACACACACAAAGAGGGCTTGTAAGTTCACATTTCAGTCTGTCTGCACTGTAATGGTAACAACGCAAGAACATAGGGATTATTATGCCACACAGCCCTAGAATAAAACAATGCATCACCCGTTGTAAGCCATTTCATTGGCTATACTTATTTTCTTACCGCGTTCGCTTCGAATTGACATGAGTAGCTATTCAGACAGTGACGAGAATGGCCATGCTTTACTGGGTCTATCCTATAGGCGATTTATATAAAAAATATTTTTAAAAATTAAACTAATGCACGAACAATCGTACCATGGGCGATCCCATGGAAATTGTGTCCGTCTTATTGCAAAATACATCAACATTTAATTTAACCGTGCAGATCGCTAAAACAAACCTCTGATAATATACATTTTGAAAAGTGTTGTGTGACACGGATCGCCATTGTCGCTTGTTGTCTGCTTTCTTGTTCGAAAAGAGATCGTTTCGTCTTGACTATAAAAATTTAATTTGACTAAGTTTTACGCACTACTTTAACTCACACATTTACGTTGTAGGTGTAAGCCGTCGTTCTCAGTTTTCTGGAAGTTCGTTTTTGCGTTTCTCAGATGTGATACTATTTTTTATGGACCGAACGAAATTTCTTTTGGCGTGAATCAGGACTCGTGGTTTTGTGGCATAATTGGAGAGCATTGATTAAAGCTCAGTTATGTCGTCTTCGAAATCGCTGACACGGATTTGAACTAAAACTTCAGGTTTTGTGTGAGGCGATACGGTACATCATTGCTTTTTACTTCCTCAATGAAATCGTTTCATCTTATTGCAAAATTACATTTGACTAGGTTTCATACGCAGCAGGTCCATGTATATAAGGAGAGTGTCTTAGCGTCAGAGTATTCATTCCGCTCTCAAACGATCAAGAAGATGGAAGAGTCAGCACAGATCGACCTGCTGGTCAAATATTTGCTAAAAGTCATACGAAAGCATAATTCACATGCGAAAGTGGCAACAAAACTTACTCTTTTGGTCGTTGATTTGATGAGAGTCATACGAAAGTGTGTAAGTGCTAATGAAGTTTGCTATATCTGCAAAGGTAAATGGGTATTTGTCTCCAGAATACCTGCTTCGTCTAAGAAAGAGAGACAAAAGTCAAGATACCTAATATCGTTGTCAGGAGAAAGGACACTGGAATTCAGAGTGCCCTACGAGAAAAGAGAAGAAACAAAAACAAGACGAAACAGAGAAGAGGGATTCAGAAGAAGAAGAAATTGAAGATGATGAAGAACTTGTGCCAGTAAAAACATGGAAATGGAAAAATTGACAATGTGAGCCGATGCGTTGGCCCTGATGTGAAATTTCATACTACCTTCTAAAAGAGAATAGACCAGAAAGAAAACGTAAGTGTGTCTTGGTCTTGACATTGTATAATAAGGATGGCGTGTTTTGTTTTTACTCACACTTTATGAAATTGTGCTCTTTCACCTCTCTCTATCCCTCTGGATCATGTTTTAGTTAGAATTGAAATGGAAGGATGTTTTCCTTCACGCACGCTCTTTAGGCATTCAAGTCCGTAAACAATAGTCAGTCTATTCGTCCATCATTTTGTGTCTTGATGTTTCCTAAATCACACACTGATGCCATAAAATAACGAGTTAAATGGGTTTTGTAGTGTTGGGAGTGGGGGTGGGTGGGGTGTAGGTGTTTGGCAGAGTTGGTCATTGCAGGTGAGGGCTTAGGTGCTTTCAAAAAACTTTTTCTTCTTCACTCTGTGTTGATGGAATATAATGGGTTATTTTCTTCACTCTCTTTTGATAGTATATATATATAAAGGGTTATTTCTTCACTGCGTGTGGATAGTGTATAATGGTTTTCTTCTTCTTCCCTCTGTGGTGTGCGTGTGTGTGTGTGTGTTCGCGTACGTTGTGTAGATCGCATATTTGGTTGTTTTTCTTCTTCTTCCTCCCGAGTGTGGATAGTATATTTGCGGTTTGTATGCGTTAGCGACGTTGTGTGGATAGTATATTTGGGGTTTGTATGCGTTCGGGTACGTTTGTTTGGATAGTTTATTTGGGGTTTGTATTATCTCCCTTCTGTGTTGATAGTGTATTTGGGGTTTGTATGCGTTCGCGTACGTTTGTGTGGATAGTTTATTTGGGGTTTGTATTATCTCCCTTCTGTGTTGATAGTGTATTTGGGGTTTGTATGCGTTCGCGTACGTTTGTGTGGATAGTTTATTTGGGGTTTGTATTATCTCCCTTCTGTGTTGATAGTATATTTGGGGTTTGTATTTTCCTCTTCCCTCTCTCTCTGTGTGTGTGTGTGTGTGTGTGTGTGTGTATGTGTGTGTGTTCGCGTACGTTGTGTAGATCGTATATTTGGTTGTTTTTTTGTCTTCCTCCCGAGTGTGGATAGTATATTTGGGGTTTGTTTTTTCCTCTTCCCTCTGTGTGTGTGTTTGTGTGTGAGTCTGCGCGCGTATGTTGTGTGTGTGTGTGTGTGTGTTTGTTCGCGTACGTTGTGTAGATCGTATATTTGGTTGTTTTTTTCTTCCTCCCGAGTGTGGATAGTATATTTGGGGTTTGTTTTTTCCTCTTCCCTGTGTGTGTGTGTGTGTGTGTGTTTGTTCGCGTACGTTGTGTAGATCGTATATTTGGTTGGTTTTTTTTCTTCCTCCCGAGTGTGGATAGTATATTTTGGGGTTTGTTTTTTCCTCTTCCCTCTGTGTGTGTGTGTGTGTGTGTGTGTGTGTGTGTGTGTGTGTGTGTGAGTCTGCGCGCGTATGTTGTGTGTGTGTATTGGTCTCTGTTTGTCCCTATAAAACTCACTTTATCCCTATCAGATACACTCTACCTACCTACCTACAGTAGCGCGTATTCAGGTCAGCCACTTGCAACACTGTTGCCATTTATCCCCCTAGTGTTCAGTACAGTGACGTCACTGACGCTGGAAATTTTGAGACTATAAATATGGACTTGGGGATTTCCACATTTTGTAGCTATACATATATGCTAGAATTCATAAACAGGAACGTCACTCAAGCTGAGGCTATAAAAAGATAGTGGGATTTTCCAAAGGAAAAACCCACAAGTTGGAGCTATAAATAGATAGTGGGATTTCATAGGAATTTCAGCTGATTATAGATACATAGGTATTTATCCATGATCGTCACAGAAGTTGATATTGTAAGTAGTTACTAATTTTATCCATTTTAGTCTAAACCATTGTAACTTAATTTTCGGGGATATGTTTATTTTCCTTTAAATTCTGGGACAATTTCGTCATTTTAACGTTACTTTTAGTCACATCCATTTTGTCGTTGAGCATTTCCTTGATTATAGCTATTTATAGCATCATTACAATTATGCAAATTTTTGAACACCCCAGCAAGATTTCAGGTCTTGGTAATGCTTTATATATAAATCTCACGCTTGCACTAGTGTATGTATGTTTCTGTCTCTGTTGTGTTTGACCCTCTACCATCATTGTCCCTAGACAATCCCACCATGTTCAATTCCCCTTGACGCTATACAGACCCACCATGTTCAATTTCCATATGTTAAATTCCCCTAGTCCCTAGACAGACCCACACTCTATTCCCATGTTCAATTCCCCTTGACGCTCAACAGTCCCACGATTTTTCTCTATGTTCATTTCCCTTGTCGCCAGAGTGACCCACGATTTTTCTCTATGTTAAATTTCCCTTGTCGCCAGAGTGACCCACGATTTTTCTCCATGTTAAATTTCCATTGTCGCTAGAGTGACCCAGGGGTCTCTGTAATGCTAATTCCCATTGTCGCTAGGGTGACCCCATTTACTACTAGTAGGTTCACAACAGCGAAACCCAACGGTGATTCATACGCTCGGGGTTAGTGAAGTTTCTCTGAGGATAGATGAACATCAAGAACCATCTGACGAACCCAGCACATTATTGGAAGAAGAAGATGAAATGGTACTGAATTTTGAAAACAATCATGTTGCATGTGCGAATCATCGGTTGATGAAATTCATGGGGAGTGATCAGAATGTTGATTCCGGTCTGCAGATATCCCAGCGGAATTTCACATCATTGTATCCGATCTATTACTTTTCGTTGGAACACTTGGATTTGTTCAGACAGACAGTCGTCGACATAGACTTTTGAGCTCGTGTGACACGACCACCAGCTGCTTCTAATGGTTATAGAGCAATAGCTGTTATACTTTCAGAAGAAACAAAAAACAATTCTGCTCGAAGGCGTTTGTGGACGAATGCGAATTATTGATACGCCAGTGGAAACATGAAATTAGATAATTCATGATATTATAATGTCATATCATAGCGTTGATGTTAATCTAACGCCCAGACAGATCACAATCTTGAGATCCGCGGACATAAACAATTGCGGAACAACGATATTGCTAGAATCAACTGGGTTACAAGGATCAATAAACTATCGTTGACAGCAGCTCTGCTCAAGCACTTTAATAAGGCTAAACAATCTGTTATGTATATTTGATTTATTTGTATCTGATTTAATATATATTTATCTCAATTTAATTGTTTGTCAGTTTTAAAATTCTTATTTTTCATTACATGATATTGTAATGTAAATTTATTCACTAGAGATGATACTTTTTTTAGAAAATAGTTTGACCTTGACTGTTAGTTGATCTAAATCCTGAGCTTGTTTCAAAATTTGTAGCAACCATCCTAAACAGGTTCTATTTTATTTTAAAAGGATTGGTTGTTTTCGAGGTCATGATGAGACTTTATCTTTAAGATGTAAACAAGTTTTTCTTCGAGTAAAATGATTGGTTTTCGTCACGGTCACACTGGGTAAACGTGATCTGTAACAAGTACTGACCTTCTATAACCTTCGAGAAGATGACCACATGACCCCTTGATTACATTAAGAATACGATATAACCCATGTTTTGGAGAATTATTCTCAGTAGAAGCTGGGCTGTTAAACTGTTATTGTATGTTGTGCTGTTTGGAGTTATTTCAGATTAATTGGTTTGGAATTATTTCAAATTACTTGGACTCAAAAGGATTAATTCTGTTATTTTTCTGGAAAATACGTGTGCTCGTGTAATATTGTGGAACAAGGACAGTTTTTTTAATATAAAAGTTTGTTCAGCTATCAGAAACCGGAGTGATAATTCTTGATTGTACAAGGAACTGTAGACCTCAACACTACATATTGCAGCATACGTTATTGTCTTTCATATTGGATTCATCGTCGGGATTCGAACATGAAATCATACGAACATTTTGTTATTAGGACTACTAAAATTTTATTCTTGGATTATATTTGGATTTGATTCTATAAAACCGTTCATATTTTTTCATTCTTGCAGAATTTTTCCAGGGAAATAAGTAATTGTATTTTGTCAAAGCTTGTTGTTTTCACTCTTTTTTGTGATACTGTTTATTCGAGCCTAAACAAGTGACATAAGAAATTGGGGTAGCTCGTCCCGGATTATTTTGGATAGAATATTTCAGAAAACTCTGGGTTTTAAAAAAAATTTGAATTCCCCTAGTTTTTGAAATTTTTTTGTGAAATCGGCAAGCTTTTTTAAAATGTCATCAAAAGTAGAAGTAGTTCTTTCAAATCCTACACATGAACAATTAGATCTTTTCACAAAAAAATATTTGATTCAACTTGCCAGAAATACGATCTTTCTGAATAAAGGCTTCCTTAACGAAACAGGAAATAAGAAATATTTTGGTTCAGTATTTGGTAGAAAAAATGTTTTGGATAAAAGTGCTTTGATGTCATTCAGTAAGTCTGTATCAGACTCTGACACAAAAATAAAGGAATTAGAATTAAAATACAAAATGGAATTGGAGTTTAAGAAGATGGAACTTCAGAAAGATAAAGAGGAAAAACAAATGCAAATGCAGTTGCAATTCTTAAAAGAAAAAGAACGAATGAAATTGGAGAAAGAAAAAGAATAAATGTTATTACAAAAAGAACAAATAAAGTTGCAATCTGAGAAAGATGAGAGAGAGAGAGGAAAGTGAAAGAAAAACATTAATTTACAAGCAGAAGAAAGAGACAAAGAAAGACATGCAGTTACAAAAAGAATCAATGCATTTACAAAAGGAAGAAAGAGAGAAAGATGAAAATGGAAAGAGAGAAGGAAGAGAGGGAATATCAATGCAGAATGAAAGAAATATAACTGACAAGTGAAAAACACATTCATACTTCAAATCCAAATTTAAGTTTTGATCTTGCAAAGAATATTAGATTAGTGCCCACTTGCAGAGAAAAAGAAGTAAATAAATATTTTGCTTATTTTGAAAAAGTTGCTGAAAATTTGAAATGGCCAAGGGAACATTCGACTCAATTATTACAATGTGTACTCACTGGTGAAGTGGTGACTATGATACGATCAAATAATGCATCTTAAGAGGCTATGCGTTAGTCCCTGAAGCTTATCGGCAAAAATTTAGAAACTATACAAAAGAAGGTGGACGAACTCGTGTCGAATTTGCTAGAGAAAAAGAGAAATTATTTGATAGATGGTGTTTAGCCAAGAAAGTTGAATAAGATTATGAAAGTCTTAAACAACTTATGTTACTTGAAGAGTTCTCGAGATTGGACTTTGGGATGTTATAACCATTAATTCGTCACAATGACAAACCATCGCGGATATTAATATGAGGATTGTCGATGATCGCACTGGATGGTCAAATCTCGTGTACTTAGCCGTATCGAGTGTTACAAAAATGTCTCGCTGAGGAGAATTCTCGTAGGTGACATTGTTACAGATTGTTCCAAGATGCGGTAGCGAACTCATGCTGCGCTAATTGAGTATCCTCGGGGATTACTTGCAATTTTTGACCGACAACTCCACGGTGAGGAGCCGTTAAATCTAGTCTGTAGATTGTGGGCCGACCCGTGGATGTAACTATGGTGGAAATTGTTTGTGTGGTTACACTCCAGACGGGACCGGTTGCTATTTTCGCACAACCTTCAAGTTCACCATGTATATATAAATATCACGTCGCCGAGTACCGGACTCGTTGGTAGGTCGCGCTGCTGATAAGCGTATGCGCATCGGGATCTGTTTCTTCAAGATTGCGGAGATGGGCTTCATAGAAATTCCACCAGTGACTTCATTGTTTAACGCGTCTATCACGTGATCTGGTAGCGTAACCCATTCACGAGATCATTCCATGCTTAGTAATTCCTTTGAGTACTGATACCCAAACAATCGCTCAGCAAGTGTTCGATTAAATCGCTTGACTATTGCCTGATCGCGATGTAACGCAGTGTGTTCTCGTTGTATATTCAGAGTATGTTGTTTGATCAACGACGTTACTGCACCAGGCAATTCTTTGCTAGAATCAACCTTTAGCAACTCTGGCCATCGCAGGCTACCAAGCAATTCTTTGTTAGGATCAACCTGTAGCAACAGTGACCATCGTAGGCGACCACGCTCATAGATTCGTTCAAAAGCAGCTGAAACCTCAGTTGCTGTTTTAGTTGATAGTGGCTCTGCTTCCTTGTATCTTCTTGCATCGTCGACACCAGCCAAAGCGCATTTGTATGTGCGTGAACGACGTTTACCAGTTATAATATTATTATGGGACAAGAACAAGATATCTGCCTGATGAACCTCGTTGGGCACGCTGACATCAAACCGTCCATGATGAATCGTTTAAGGTGGTGGTAGATAAATTTGCCATATTGCCTGTCGGGCCAGCCAATATGCACCAACAGGACGTATGACACCCACCGCATCAACGAGTTTGCTAATAGCCGATATATCCCTCCAGTTTCCTATTAGGCTATAATAAATTGACTCCATTATTATTAGCTATCGGCGATTAATTGCCGGCCCAACGACGCCCCAATGGCTAACTTACCACCCATTGCTGATCTGATCAGCCACTTGGCAAGCGATTCTGTTATGATTTATTTTTTACAGACTTCAACGTGTGAATCAACTTCACATCGGCGATGTGCCGTTGTTATAGATCTCGATTTTTATGCGCGACATCATGAACATGACATGCTTGATCAATCGCATTCATTGGAAGCTCTCCTGGTTTTGGTTTGTTGCGCCCGTCGAGTATAATATCGTCGGGTTACAGGACCATACTAGTTATATCGTGAAATGTGTTTCTCGCCAGGATATTTAGCCCATGGAAATCCTTGCAATTTGCAGAGAGCAGCAGCAATATCACCACCACATGTTGTTTGCGACGGCGATACAAATCTGTATTTTTTGTGTCAAATCTTTCACATCTGCTTGTAAGCGCACGTAGACGATTCTTTGTCGTCGTTGTTAATTTGCTGGCATCTGTGAAACTTTTGCATCGAAAACAATATAATCCATATAGTTATCTTATTTGTCCAGCACGGATTTTTCGACAACGCGAGAGCAACAGCCAGTCAAGCACCATCCGATAATGCCAAACTCGAGTCGTGGAATTATCATCGGTCCGTCTGGATCTGGTAAAACTCAGCTGCTGCTTAACATGATAATGAGATGGCTTAAATGGGATAAACTTTACCTGGTACTACCAGCTATAGATGATCAGGGATGATATAATGTTCTTAAAGACCTCAACGAAATTGCAAAGTCGCTGGACGAAGACGGCAATGACATTACTGACTTTATCACCGACATCGATGATGCCCCGTCGATTGACGATCTCAGTGGCAGTTTCAACAACATTGTGGAGTACGATGATGTCATGATCGACAAACAAACAAATCCAGCCTGAATATTTTCACGAGGTAGACACAAAAACACCGACGTGATTCACGCAATGCAGTGGTACACTCATATCCCCAATGTCATCAGAGATAACTGCAATTTGCTGGCCGTCTTTAAAGGCTTTGATACACACACGTTGAGGGATATTCATCAGACGTGGTGTTCCGGCGACATGGATATGGTTAGATTTAAAAACTTCCTTGCACATCTACATAAGAAGCCGCATGGATTTGTTACAATCAATCTACATGATCCCAACTCACGATATCGCATTGGTCTTGATAAAATATTTATGTTACAATGTAACCGTGATCTCTATCGTATTTCCTTAAGGCAAGGTGGTCCTTTGGTTTACCGACAGTTATCACGTACTGAGAACAATCATTCTTAAGTTCTTGTTGGTCTCCTTTAAAAAGTGGTGTTTTCAACGGTTAATTTTTAGTTGACCTCCGATAATTCAACATTCTGATCGTATATGGTTTTGTACGAGTTAAAATCATTGTCCAGCTGATTAACGCGCGCAGTCAGATTTGGGTTATCTCGACCTGAGCTCATTGACGTTCGCGGATAATTTATCCTTCTGAGATGTGACTGCAGCCATCTGTTTATTTGGTGCTTTAACACTCTTAGCGGCACTGCGGTGCTCCTTTTTAAGCTGTTCATAACCGTTAAATGCCTCCTTGTAGGTCTAAACTTTAAGTCTGTATTTAAGCTTGAGTTCATCAAAATCATTCTCAACGTCAGATTATTTTTAGATCCACGGAAAGCTTGTTAATCACCGATAATATCATGTAGTCGCCGATGGTCTCTAGCGTATTTTTGGGTGTAAAAGGCCCTGAGATCCCGGTCATAATCAGCGAGATGGTGTGGTTAAATTTAACGAGCATAGTATAGCAGATGGCCGGGCAAGCTCACGTTGAACATCTTTGGGAATACTTTCCTCAATTTTTGTTTTTAAGTCATTGACAATCTTGTATAGCCTATTGAAGCATATTTTGTGTTTTCGAGCAACATCGATATTTAGTAACATCTCGAAGTCAGCTTTGATTTGCTCACTGTCCTCGGGAGTCTTTGCAATTCCGCGTGGCATTATTATTAAACACTGATAAAAAAAATGCACATCACAAAGTAAAGTGCAAAATTAAGAAACACAGTAGCGCGCGTGAGATTATTAAAAATGGATGAACATAGGCAAGCAACCGTGAGCAGCAACAATGGTGTGCCAGCGTTGACAAATACTTTCACTAAAACTCGACAACCACCGATCACTGGTAAGATCACACCTTGATGTTGTAAGGGCCGATTATAAAAATGTACGCTTCATGGAGACGGTATGTGGCCTTCCCTTCATGCTCAGAATGCTAGCGTTTCGAAACCAGTACTCGGCAGCACTTGGACTGCATGTGTCAACGCAGTCATCGGCGTTCAGATCGCGCATTAATGTAAAGCCGGATTTCGAAAATTGACACCTGTATGGCTTGGTCTGACCAGCCTCCATGCTGCTGTGTTAGCATACGTCATTGTGGTCCAACATATTATATATATATATATATATATATATATATATATATATATATATATATATATATATATATATATATATAGAGAGAGAGAGAGAGAGAGAGAGAGAGAGAGAGAGAATAATTATACTATAATTACAGAACTGACTTTTGTAAGAGCGTGTGCCATAACAACAACAAAGAATGACCCGCGGACCGACAATTGGACCACTCTGGTATAAGTGTTAAGTCTTATACAATTTAATGTTGCCAATTGCTGCTGTTTACACCGCTTCAGCTAATTACAAACAAGGACTGACTAAGAAAGTTGCGAATGCACTGAACAATTTTACATTCGCAACCTGTCAGTCGTTCCCATATATAGTTCTCCCAAAAATGCATCATACTTCCGACGGTCATCTTCCATCCCAGTGAAATTATTGATTCACGACTTTTCATCAATCAATGTCAATGCGGGGGGGGGGGGGGCACAAGTAAGTCCCCCAGCTACACGGATGCCATCTGCTTACCGTGTACGGATTGTAAAAGAAGAGATGGTTCTCTGGGACCTCGACCAACGCAGACGAACTTTCAAAGAAAGAAAGAATATTCCATCTTCTTCCTCACAATTTTTGGTGTTTACTTCGCCAAGTTATTGGGTCCCAGAGGAAGAGTAAAGATTCTTTGGAGACGCTTAACGTTAATGCGCCCGTCACTGGGCAGGAAATAAGCGGGTGGCGAGCGAGTCAGGCCCTCCTGTTTGGGAGTAGCAGCATCCATTTCCTTCCCGTTGAGCCGAGAGTGAGTCGTGTCTCTTCCACACCTTATCCAATTTCGCGCTCTTTCGTTCCGCTTAGCATAAGCATCCAGAGCTTTTACTAGGGTCATAGGAGTAGTTGCAGTCCACTTAGGATGAGTTTTAGTTAGAGACCACAAGACACGCTGGATATTCCATCCAAGGAGAGAAAACGATGCATAATTTCCACTGAACCTTAAACAGCCTTGCTCTGTGGATAGGGCACGAATCTTGTTGATTCGGCTGACGGACGCTAAGGAAAGCATGAAAAGAGTCTTTAGAGTAAGGTCGTCGAAAGAAGTTCGACCCAAAGGTTCATATTTTGCCGGCCTTCATAACAGCCATCTTAAAAATATTGTTCTCTCTACCCGACCTGAATGGATTGGAATATATGTACATGGAGTTTTCACTGAAAGATATCTTATGACGTTTAGTTGTTCCAAGGTGAAAATTATGCCTATCTTAAATATAAAAAAGAGGCCACTTCGAAAATATAGTTATAGCACTACATCTCCCGAACGGAAGGTCATGTGACATGGAGTTACCACCAGAAGACTTATCATGATGTCTAAATGGTCAAAAGTTAACATAGTTCCGATCTGACAGCCGAACCAAACATCTTGAAAATATTACCATCGCACTTTCTGAAGAGCTTGACATATCAGCAAACTTTCTTTCTCAGTCTTATGACGTCCAGTATATCCGCAAATACAGCCATCTTGAAACTCACTACAGAGCAGAAGACTCTCGTAGAATTGAACTTATGCGGAAAACGTTTAAATGAATTAAAGAAAGCCAGGGTCGAACGATTAAAGAAAGGAAGCCACGAAATAACAAGTTGGTTATACTTCACTACATGAAAGAAATGAAAAGAAACAAAACAACTACACCATCTTTTATTAGAAATAGTAAGTATTGTTTGAGCTTGTTTCTTTTGAAATTATATATATATATATATATATATATATATATATATATATATATATATATATATATATATATATATATATATATATATATATATATATTTATGCATACATACATACACGGATATCGCATACTTTCTTTACACATCAGTCATACACGAGACATTAGGGAAAAATAATAATTTAAAAGTGGAGAGAAGAAGGCAGATCATTGTCAGGAGTATTTTAGACTAAATACGACAAAGGAAAAAACCACATTATTCACAATTGTTGAAAAGAACGTTCGAAACATGAAAACAAGTATAATATCAGTTACTGTGTTCAAAATGATCTTGTTTCAACAATGAACTCCAACCTTCTGCCAAACTTTTACAAACCTGAAGGTGTTAGGATGATTTAGACTGATCATGTTATACCACGTCTCTCTCTGATCCAGACCAGCATACGAAATGTTTCATTTTGTCAAATACTCAATACTTGACAAGTCAGCGAAAGCACGCCCCCCAAAATAATAAAATGCCTTGTAGGAATGATATTGAAGATGACAAGAAGAAAAAATCCGAATCCTTCAGGATGGATGGCGTCATCTTAGCGGAGATTAGTAATAGTTTATCTATTCTATTCACCCCACCCCCACCCCTAACCGCTCCGGTGACCAAGTGGTTAAAGCGTCCGCCTCGGATGCGGGAGGTCGTGGGTTTGATCCCCGGCTGAGTCATACCAAAGACTTACAAAACTGGTACTAACAGCTGCCTCGCTTGGCGCTCAGCATTAGGAGGTTAATGTTAGGACTGGTCGGCCTGGTGTCAGGATAATGTGACTGGGTGGGACATCATGTTCCATGTCTGCGGCATGATGCCCCTGTGCTAGACATCACTATAAACTGACACACTGCGGACATCGTAGCGATATGACTGAAAAATTGTTAAAGCTTCGTTTAAAATCCAAATCACACACTCACCCCCCTCCCAAGAGATCTTAGTGCACGGCAACCAACCATTTGTCTTTAATGACGACCATGGTAACAGTTGTGGTTAAAGTCACAAGCACCATCACCAACGCATAGCACATAAGCAATTTTCAGTAAGCATTTTTCAGCATTTTCATATTCCTTTTCATCTTTAGTATTTTGAAAATAATATGTTTAAAAGTTATTCATGTTTCTCTTCTTCAATACATGATGAAATGGATTTGTTGCTAGCTCCGTCTCTGATGAATGTGAAGCTGTTACTTGTAAATTTATTCGTCATTTATACAGCTAAAACTGGCCGAAGGTGTGAAGACTTTGAAATAATCGAATATGAAAATCCTCTTTACCATCGTTACAGCGACGACGACAACGACGATGATGATGATGATGCAGAACCCAGCACAAGGTAAAATTGATGTTGATAATACTGTAATGCTTGCGAGTGGCCTTCAAGTTTGTACGTTTGTATTAATTTAAGATGTATACCTTTCGAACGAGAAAAAGAGAGAAATTAAATGGGAGGAATTATTCACAAATTCTGGTTATAAAATTTACTTGGACTTGATAAGCAAATACGCAGTAGGTATGTATAATGATACTAATAGTGAAATATATATTATATCCAAAGACAGATCCGGTTGTGCATTTGACTTAATGATCACCCAAAATGGTACAATAGTTCAATGAAAAGAGAACTCAGAGGATCTAATCTCATGAACGTTTATGGGGCTTTAACAACTGACATCTCAAACCTACTTCTATTACAACAGAGGGAATTCATTACACATAGAGACACAAGAAACGCGGAGCGCAGACACACAGTCTCAGACTGGAGAAAGTCTAATGTCAGAGACACAACCTACCACCCCCACCCCCCATTAGATCCTAGCGATTGTAGAAGGCAACACATATACAACAGTGGATGCATGCATTTACTATGATAAATCTGTACTGATGCGAGTGAATTATCCAGTGAAATTAAAAACAGGAAATATTCATTTGAGTGAATTAACTGGTAAAATTGGTGAAGCTTTCAGTGTAATGTCTTCCAGCATAAAATCGGAGGTAAAATACAGAAATTGTTTGAAGGGCATTTAAAACAAAGGAAGAAATAGAGATGAAAGGACACAAATAAGCTGTTTAAGTTGCTGCCACGAAATGAAAGCTTTTAAAAGAGAATTCGAGCATCATGATGAACATATATAAATTCTTTTCGGGACAATGAAGTAAGAAACCAGCGACAAGAAAAAGGTACAAAAAGAAATGGACATGGTTAAAGTTTTAAAGTTATCACAAGTTATAAATACCACAGAACTTAAAATGTTTACAAGTTCAACAAGGAAATAAAAAAACCTTAATCTAGTAGAAAGACTACAATTAATATTTGAGAGAAAAATGAATAAAAATTACAAAGCAAATAATTTCTTAGTCTATAGCTAATGCTACGAAAAGTATTGTCTTTCCTACTGTTCCACTTACTTGACATTTTCCTTTGCCACATAATCCAAGTGAATCATAAAAATGCTTACAAATTAAGAGGGCTTAATAAATATACTGCGAACTGTTTGTTCGAGTTGTTGTTGTAGGGTTTAGCGCCATTTTGTAGGGTTTAATGCCATTTTTCAGCACACGATAGGCTATACATGGCGGCCAGTATTAATGGTGGAGGAAGAACCAGGGAAA
This sequence comes from Sinohyriopsis cumingii, assembly GCA_028554795.2. Classification (NCBI taxonomy): domain Eukaryota; kingdom Metazoa; phylum Mollusca; class Bivalvia; order Unionida; family Unionidae; genus Sinohyriopsis; species Sinohyriopsis cumingii. The sequence goes on from CM068836.1 coordinate 11,090,772, forward strand.
TCCCCGGAAAGAACCACCGACCCTCGAGAAGCTACTGGCAAGCTTTCTCACATACCCACATTGGCCGAATCCGAGACTCGAACTTACATAATCACTTGAAAAAGTATTAAAGAAATAAACTGAAATCAGGAAAAACGGATATTTCAACAGACTTATTACAAAATTAAAGAAGACATACCAAAGACATTAGAGAGAGGAAAATAAAGGATATTATTAGATATGGTGTATTTTAGATAAAGATACCGCTAAAGTAAAAACCGCAACATTTCTCAAGTGACGAGAAACAGAATTTTAAAAGCATTAAATGCATTAAATAAGATACAGCGTTGAAAATGCTATATGTTCTATAAAATGACTAATACTGAAGGTGATTAAAATTGATTTTAAAAAAACTCGTGAATTTTCTGGTGAAGGAGATCATGTCATACCATATGCTTTCTGTGGCTCTTTCTGTGGCTCTAATCTATTCATATTAACATTGAAATGTTTCCACTGGTAAAATGCTAAATGCACGATAGCCAGAGAAAACAGGTCCAAAAATTTTATAAAACGCCTTCATGATTACTGGCTTCATCTTTGAGAAGATTTTGAACAGTATTGTCTGGCGTATTTTTCATATGAGACTGTATTACATGGTAGACAACTGCAACTACGACTATTGTAACAGTAAGGGCAAAGGCATCGATGCGTCAACAACAAAGCAACAAGTACACACTCATTCAAGATTGCTTTCTTTGCTACTTTAAGATTCCTTTCTGTGTTGTCTTTTCAAAATAGAGCATGTTCAAAATATATCAAACAAGCAATTGATGCAGACAGATGCAAACTTCACTTAAGTTGCAAATATCAGGTGATGTATATGATTTCATTTGAAGTCATCATTCATTTTATTATATAAAATTCTAAGTTGTCGATCAGAAGAAATATATTAATTACTAATGTCATATTATAAATTAAAACAACCCTATCATTTTACAAAGATTTCGTAAGTCTTCTTGATTTGTTTCTCTTTTTCCAAGGCTTTTCTCAGCTCTCTTCATGTTACATTTCTTAAACCCCACCCCACCAAACCAAACTTTCTTGTCTCAACAGGCGATTGCAACTACGTGGCATCGATATCGAGTAAATCAAAACCTAATAAACCTTTCCATCGCATGCTACAATCGGAACGTCTTATGTTTTCTCTGCGAGACAAATACGTGCCTGAGATGTATGTCGGCGCATTAATTTACATAAACAAATTAATTTCGCTCGTCGGAAATGTCTGCAAACAAGGAAACTGCAATTTGATGAGACTATCTCTGTTATTTCTACGACTGGATTAATTGTAGGATTAACCAAGAAGTTACAAATGAAATGAAGAGTGCTATGCATTCGCAACTTCTCGGACACTCCTTCTTTCATAAATAGCCGAGGTGGTCCGAATGCAGATGTTGGCATAAATTCTAGGGAAGATCCATAGAATTGACCTCAAAGATGCGAATGTGCCTGCTAAAAAAACCCAACTCGGATAGAGCCTGGTACCCTGGCCTCCCATGATGCTCTGCACACGAGGCCAGGCTCGCACAAATGAATGGCCGATACAAGTGGAGAAATTCAAGATGGCGGAACTAATACAAATATGTGTCGCCTCTGACTTTTTCGATGTATTAGTCACAACTATGTCAATTAAAGAAGTACCTATTGTTTCTTTAAAGTGTCAACATGCAGTGCTGTTATTTCCAGCCACTATGTATGTCCTGGGGTATGTGGCGGACGGTGAGAGATTGCACAATTGTTTCGTTGTATTTACATGTGTCAAAAGTTTCTAAATTTTATCGATTGTGTTTTACCGTTATTTTGCATTAGGTTTCAACATTTTCGAATATATTGATTTTCTTGTCCTTCACGTAGAACAGTGGTGGTCTGATTTTAATGAAACTGAACTCTGTTCTTCGCATATCTAGGCGGATGAGTGTAGGCTAAACGCTTGTCGATTTCGGAAGTATCACTAAGATTACCTCCGAGGCTTCCTTTTCACCGACATGACTCGCATCGAAAAGAGACGAGGATGATCCGAATGAGTCTTGTACATAACTAGAAAACTCCCACGGATAGCGTACACATACCACTATCATGACTTGGGTTCCTCTAAGTTACTTTGCGTAACTTGAAGTTTTTCATCTAAGTAATAAAAAAAATTCTCTCACTCCACGTTTTTCCACATAATTTACTCTCGTATGGCACGAGAGAGAGAGAGAGAGAGAGGGAGATACACCTAAACAGAGCGGAAAGTGCTTTCCTTGGAACCTTACAGACGAATGCTTAATAACTTTGTCCGAATAGTTATATTATCATACAGGTTAGATAATTTTTAATTCGTACCTTATGGAGATTCAAATCCGGATCCGTGGAATACGACACCCATCGCCTTGCCTGCACGTACCAACCCCTACACCCTATCGACTATAGACACATCACCAAAAATGATGCTACAAATTTGCTGGATAGGTAGCAGATACACCCACATATCGACCTAGTAATTAATTCTCATCTAAGCACAATATCCCTCCTGATTCCTACATCAGAAATTAAGGTATATAAAGGTTCTTATAAAGAAATACAAATATGCAATATGCACATACATTCATACATATTTCATAACAACTGGCTGAACCAATCTGGATTATAAGTTCAAAACTGGTTTTCTATGTGATTGCTACAGAGTTCAATAGTAATTCTGGTAGAGCATCTCCTCGGAGTTGCTCCTGCCAAGTTTAATCCAAATGTGACTCAGCCTTACTAGGAAAGCTTAAAACAAGTTTCCTACATGGTTGCTATTGAAGCCACACATCTGACAGCGCATAGCGACATACTCAAAGAAACATTGCTACCAAGATTGACAAAAACTGATCCAAGTCTTCCAGAGAAGAAGTTGAAATTAGGTTACCCAACAAGATATCATAGGCTGGATTCTATAGTCTTTCAGGATACAAGCTGGTATCGTTCACGCGCGGAAGTTTTTTTCACTCATCAAGAAATGTAGAACCTCTGCACCAACGATTCTGTTATAATGTTATGCTTAAACTGTACAATAAATCCTAGCTAACATCGTTAGGGTCTACCCTACCTGAATAGACGAGCTAACAGAGTTATGAAGTTGTTGTTTGAACTCTGGGCATTCTGCATTCAGCTTTTCTCTTATAGGCATATATTGTGTGGACTGAACTATGTTTCGTCGTAAGATCATTTGTCTAGACTGATAAATCGAGTGTTATGTTGAATATAAAAAGTGTATTTGAATGAACCTACCGCGTATTGCACTATCTGTTCTGCGATTGAATGATTGACCGAAACTCGAGGTTGCTTGGGTCATTACAGTGAGATTCGATGTTGGTGCACGCAAGCGACCTTTTGTGTGATGGTTATGGGACATTCATCAAAGATGTTTAGTTTACCAGGAAGCGGATGATCCGATTGACTATGTATACAATAAGCAACGTAATAGGAACAGAAACTCTAAAGGCTGCTTCGAACTAACATTTGATGGAGAAAAAAACATGCAATCCAAAAGAGAGAGCCAATTTATTTGCCAGATAGGCCTACTTGAAACGGCTATATAGCCCATATAATACTTAATTCTCTAGCCCTACGCTATATAGCCCAGAGAATACTTAATTCTCTAGCCCTACGCTATATAGCCCAGAGAATACTTAATTCTCTAGCCCTACGATGAATAAAGAAACCGATCTTAATGAAAATTTTACATTTGCTGAAATAGCAGCATCCATAAACCAGCATAAGCTACGTAAATCACAGGGGAAGATGGTGTACAAAACGAGCAAATAAAATACGTAGACCAACAAGTAGATCTGCGCTTTTTTCTGACATGACTGGTAACGGATCAGTAATCTCAGAAAAAAGTGGAGATTTACTTGTTGGTCCAATAATATATGAGGGTCGAAAACTGATAGAAATTATTATAAATCCACTACTAAAAACTTATATACCGCTTGCCTGGAAAGTCTGCATAATTTTACCAAAGTCTGCATAATTTTACCAATCTACAAAAGGCGGTGAAAAGTGTAAAAATTACCCTGACGACTACAGGGCTGCAACTTTACTACCTGCTTTGTACAAACTATTTGAAAAATGTCTATATTAGACTTAATACATGGTATGACAACAAAAATGCTAAATTTTTTCTAATTATTGACAGCAGGGCTTCGAGAAGGGATTGAATTGCATAACGGCATCATTTAACTTACATGAAGCTATCTTCGCTAACCTGGAATTAGAAAAGTCTATATCGCATCTTTTGACATAATAAATGCGTTTGACACCGTATGGCACGATGACCTTTTCATAAAGATTGTCTTATTGAAAATGACTCTTCACTGTAATTAAGGAATCATACTATAATATCAATGGCACTAAATCTGAACCTATGCCAATCAGGCAAGGTGTCCGCCAAAACGGAGTCCTTTCATGCTTCTCTGCCTGGTATATATCAATGATATGTTAAAGTTGTTAAAATATTCTAGATTAGAACGAACTGTATAATCAAATTCTTCTGGAAACCCTAGCTGATTACATCACCCTTATAACGACAACCACAACTTTTTAACAAGCAATTCTTAATATCGCTCACTTTTACTCGGTAAACTGGAATCTTAAAATCAATGAAAATAATAATTGTATTGTCATATAGCAGCAGAGAGAGCGAACAGACTTTAAATGGTTCACCCGTATTTTCGCAAAATACGCCTTCCTGGGAAATCGCAAAAAAACAAACAAACAAAAAGAAAACGCGATATCCAGCGTAAGACAACTCCGTCGATGACAAATTGGCTTACCCGGTTATCGACGATGGGTTTTTTCTTTGCGATACTACGAAGGAAAATACGCGATTGTGACGGTACTAATTTGGAGGCGCGCCCTCTCTGCTGCTATTATCCAAAAATCGTATCAAGACCGACTCGATACTGTGCTCGAGGATCATGTAAATTTATTGTTATAAATCCATGCGGGGTTGACTGAGCCTGACTAAATAAATTTCTAAACTTAATTATGTCCATATCACCGCTACACCAGGTCTGATGAATATTTCGTAACATGTGAGTATCAACTCCATTAAACACAGCAAGAATATTACAATTATCTCTGATCACTTTTGGTATTTGTGTATACCGCTTGGTTACATAAATCACATCTGTGTTTTTGTGTCTGCCTCTGGAAAATATTCTAGCAGGATTTGATTGCCTATCCATCATTACATCATCATACACGACTAAATTGTTAATAAATCCATCAATATCATCAATATTTGGCGCTTCATCGATATCAGTGATAAATTCAACAACATTGTCTCCGTTCTCATTTAACGATTTTGCATTTTCATTAAAATCCTTTAGTACATCATAGCACCGCTGGTCATCTACAGACGGAGCTACCAAATACAACTTATCCCACCTGAGCCATCTCATTATCAAATTAAGTAGCAGTTGTGTTTTACCACTTCCAGATGGTCCTATAATAATCATACGAACAGAATTTGGTAGTGCAGCATGATGCTTGACTGGTTCTTGTTTTCTTGTCGCAGAAAAATCAGTTACATTCATGATATATATAAAAAGAATATGGATTTATATTGTGTGAAATGCAGGACACGTACCCCAACAGGTGATCTAATAACCATTACAACAAAAAATAACAGCTCAGCGGTTACGCGTAAGTGTGAACGATGCGGTACAAAGAAATTTAAATTTATTCCCTCACAGTCAAAGTCAAATAATGTTATAAAAAAAAAACGAGGAGGTGATATTGCAGCAAAATTAGGAAAATTACCGGGAACTCTGGGCTAAATATCCAGGAGAAAAACATCTTCCAGGATATAATTACTGCGGCCCTGGAACCAGAATTGATATCAGACTTGACAGCCAAGACCAACCAAAACCAGGTGAGTACCCAATAAACGCTATTGATAAAGCGTGTCATGCTCATGATGTAGCTTATAAAAGTAAAAATCTACAAGATAGGCGTATCGCAAATATGAAATTAATTCACGCGCTAAATTCCATTACAAATAAATCCTTCAAGGAATCACTGGCTAATTGGTTAGTAAGATCCGCGATGAAAGGTAAATTAGCGCTAGGTGCTGGTAATTAATTATAATGGAATCGATTTATTATTCCCCAAGAGGATATTGGAAGGGCAATTAGTAAACTCGCCAAAGCAGCAAAAGTTACACGTGCCACTGCTAAAAAATGGTTATCCCGACAGGTAATATGGCAAATTTATCTACCGCCACCTAAGCAAATTCACTTTGCACATTTTGATGTTAGTGTTCCTAATGAAGTTCATCAAGCTGATATATTATTTCTACCACATGATACCGTTAAAATCCAAAGACGTCAAATAGCATATAAGTACGCGCTAACTGTCGTTGACGTTGCAAGTAGATATAAAGAAGCAGAGCCGTTGTCGACAAAGACAGCAGCTGAAGTAGCTTCTGCGTTTAAACGAATTTATCAACGAGGATCTCTACGATGGCCACAGCTGCTACAAGTTGATCCTGGCAAAGAATTTCAGGGTGTAGTATCATCACTTATGAAGCAACATAACGTCACCATCAGACGAGGACATACTGAAATTCATCGTCATCAGGCAATTGTTGAACGATTTAATCAAACACTTGCTGAGCGGTTATTTGGATATCAATACTCGAAGGAATTTATTCAAGACAAGAGATCTCGCGAATGGGTTGCAAGATTACCAAATGTGATAGCCGCGTTAAATAATGAGATTACTTGAACAACCAACATGAAACCCATTAGCGCAGTCGGAAATAAAAATATATACCCGTACAACGACTTGATTTTTCAACGCAGCCAGTGCTGGGTAATGACACTAATATATTTATATGAGCCCGGTGAACTTGAAGGCGGTAAAAAAAAGAGCAACTGATCCTATTTGGAGTATTACCACACACAAGATATCTAACATAACAAGATCCACGGGTAGACCAGCAATCTACAGACTGGATTCAACTGCTCCACAGCGCAGATTTACACGTGAACAATTACAAGTAACTCCCGAAGACACACAATTACCGCCCAGATCACTTAACTGGCACCCCGACGTCGATTACATTCAAGACAGGTCAGCATCACATTTTCTCGTGTATGACAGCGGATGTTATCTTTTCTATCTACGGTAAATTGTCTTGGATTATTACTCGAGTACTGCCATAACATTATACAATTACAATTTGCGCAGTGATTATTCTGCTGCTGCTTTAGCGCGTTGATAAATTCAACTCGAGATTAAAGTTGCTTTTTTTGTCACTTTGTTTATAACCAGCTAATTGTTTTCTTATTATATCCTATTCAATATCATCATTAATGGTTTCTGACGAGTCCATGACGATTCTCCGCAATTGAGATATTTTTCTAACTCGAGACACTGCAAGATAAACTAAGTTCGACCATTCGATACGATCATCAACGATCCAAACAACTGTGTCAGTGATAGTCAGTCCTTGTGATAAGTGAATTGTCATCGCATATCCTAGAGTCCACGGGGAATTATCAGCGTGCAGCGCATCTTCAACGACACTGACATCAACTGCGACAATATCATTTAATACGAGATTCTGTTTCCTTGACTGTCCTGGTATATCAATGTCAATATTCTGCCGTCGCGTATCAGCTGGTCAATAACACAGCGGCACTGGCAATGTTGGAAAAAAAAATTATGTGACTGAAACAACCGCTGTTGAAGTGTGTCTCTCACTATCTTTCTACTTGCCACTATTAAATCGTTTGGTCTCCATGTTTCCCAAAAGTCGTTCATAGAAGTTTCTGAAATTATTTTACGCGCTATTTCACATTGAATTTTGTTCGGTTGTAGTCTGATTAATATTGTAAATTCCTTTAATTCTGCATCGAGAGATCTGTGATCATCGGTTATCTCCGAGTAATAATTAACAAAATTCTTCAGCCAATCGTGTCGAGATGGCCCAACAAACGGCGGTGGTTGACCGTGATCGCCGCACATTATCACACCTGTATTTTTCAATAACAACCAATATAGAAATGTCTTTAATATTTCCAACGACACTGTGCATACTTCATCCCAAATGATGATCTTTGGAATATATTTCTCTCCCAACAAACGGCGGTGGTTGACCGTGATCGCCGCACATTATCACACCTGTATTTTTCAATAACAACCAATACAGAAATGTCTTTAATATTTCCAACGACACTGTGCACACTTCATCCCAAATGATGATCTTTGGAATATATTTCTCTCCCATTCGATCTGGAGTCCATGTGCCACCGCTGCATTTGAAAAAGCTGTGATAAGTACAAGAATTAACTCTTCGTTGTTTCATCTCCCTGGCGAGTCTGTGTGTTGGTGTTAGCACAATCGTATCACCGTGTTTCTGTCGAAATAATTCGATTACCCGAGTTGTCTTACCAGAACCTCCCGGCCCGTTCAAATAAACCGTTTTGTGTCTGGATACTGGATCATACACGGATGGCTCCGACGATAATTCTGATAATTCTTATTTGCAATAATTATCTTTAACCGCAACATCCGCTAATTCACAATAACAATGTAACATTTCCTTTTTTATTCTCCACGAACCCCATGATTCATCGGTGCTTGTGAAACGAGCCAGTAATTCTGATTATTTTTTATTCAAGTAAAATGAATCCGTTGCAACTCTAACTGCGGTGTGAGGAAATATATTTATCGTCGATAGCAAATTTATAAAAACATAAGCGAGCATTGAAGATCTTAAATGTGTATACTGAGGAGATTCTCCATCAGTGTAACTAATAATTGTGCCCAACCGTGTTCCGTCAGACAAGTAAACGTCTTCCCGATTACAAAATATATTTCTCGCAGCGGCATCGGCAATTATAAAATCTAATTCAACATCATCCATAATCAGATTATTCTTCTACTGAGATCATTTGCGGTTTTTTCACTGTTGCTGAGTTTAATCCTGAGAATATTAGGAGCATCATCGACGATGACATCAATAGGAACGTTTGGACATTCCTGCTTATATTCTTCGATGACCTCATCAGTGCTGATACGATCCGGTGTTGGTAACCAAACCGAAGTTTGCGTCCGATATGATATAATTGCTTCACTGACCGTCAACGATATTAATAGGCGGTTGTCAAGCATATACCGTAATAACACTATTGGTGCCCAGCGTCGCTCCGAGAAATGTCTACCAAACCAAACATAACAACACGGATGAAGATTCTTAGCGAATTCAAACGACACTACACGAGCGAATCCTGTCAGGTCAAAATCTGGTGACGATCCATTAATCGCCACTCGTGTCATCTCGTTTGTATGATGTCCGAACCGCGTAAAATATCCAACACATTCGCCCATCCCGAGAAAACTTCCCGGATAACAGGCGACCATGTCCACGGAAATGACATCCTTGTGGTCATATTCGGTATTCCACAAACCGCCATGTCTATATTCGATATAACTCGCCTGAACATCTCCGAGGAACTCAGTGCGTGTTGGTTTCCATGAATTTCTCTCGCTCTCTCTCGCGGCGTGGGCAGCAACTGACGAAACTGTGAAACAATTAGTAAATAATTGCTCAGTATTTTCTGAATATTTGTCAGCGAGTTTTCTCATTGCAAGTTGGAGAGATTCTTTACGATATAAATCGCCGTTGGATCTTACAAATTGGTCATATTCTTCATCTTCGGAACTCTTAAACAACCACACTGACACGGGATCGTTTTTACTTATCTGTTTAATAAAATCAAATATACTTTCCCCAGAGTTCTCTGACGAGTAATATCTCACGACACGATCTCGTGGAAATATTGTTACCGCGGAGGTCCAAGCGTGAGCGTTATGATCAATAATTTCAATTGGTGTCCCTCTCGACTTATTCGGTGATTCATATAAAACCTCCCCCGTTAACGTTTTTACTACCATTGGAAATTTTTATTTACCTGATAACTCAGGGACATCGTTTATTGACGCTCCGGTATCTTTGAACGATTCAGGCCGCTTCGCTATTTTTTCACGTCGCAGATCAGTTAAACCGTTTCTACACATCGCGTTTGCAAAATATTCCATTACTCGCTCGGCTAAACAATTCAGCCTTGAAGAAGTCAAGGACGAAAATCTCATCGAGGCAAGATCATTAATGTTAGGTCTATCATTTAGTTGATAAATTCCATAAACAACCGCGGACACAAGACACGATCGAGCGTAATATGGTCTGTCAATCCACGTTAACATTCCTGGTTTAGAATCTTTACTTAATACAGCAATTTTTCCATTAGCAAGGACAGGATCACGTTTGTCACGGATAATCCACGTATCGGAATCTGCTTGCACAATAAACTTTATTGTGAGAAGATATTTCTGATTGGGGTAATCGATAATCGTTTTCGCTTGTGCATCGTTCATTGTAGCATCAATGACTTTGTCATCGCGTGTAATTTTGAATGTAGACCACACGTGAGATGCCCCATCATCACGAAATTCTTTTTTGGCATCCCTGATAATATCAATCAGATCAGTCAGGGCTCGCCTCCGCGAGTCAGGGGTTAGTCTGTCAAGATCGAATCTAGAAGCTTTCCATGGCTTGATTTTGGATAATCTCTCAAACTCATCCATATATAATTAAGACAAACATTTAAATAAATAAAAAATATTATATATACAATGTCTCAAACAAGAAATCAGTGTAAGTGGCTTATAGTAGGATCTGTAACTCCATATGGCAAATCCTGCGTAAACGAATTCTATGGGCAACATTCACAATGTGTTCGTAATGGTAGTTTAGGACCAATACCCTGCTTACGATGTGGTGTCGGAGTCCGGAGCAAGACACAGTTATGTGCGAGCAATGTGGTGGTAAGAGATACAGAGAACTCAAAAGATATTATGAAAAAATAAACCAGACTCTGTTAGGGGCAGAGTTATAGCGCGTGAAAAGGATTATCTAACTAAGTTTTCAGACAAATAATAAATTAGATAAATACATTATTGTATAAATGAATCAAGAATTTGTCAGACATTCTATCATTAAGAACTACGAATCGTCTCGTGATGGAGTAGTTTGGCACTGTATATTTAAAAAACCAGTTGGTATTGTTGGTAATGCTGGTTATCTACAGTTCAAAGTTGGGAATAAAATATATTACAATCACAGGTTTGTTTTTGAATCTTTCTTTGGAGACATCAAAGATGGTCTTGTGATCAATCATATTGACGTAAAAAAAAGTTAACAATAATGTATCTAACCTACAAGCAATCACACAACGTGAGAATGTTTCACGTGGGAATGCTGCGGAGAGCAGAAAGCATAAGGCGGTTTAATCTTTAAATATAGCGACCGGCGAAGAGAGAATTTTTGGCGAGTATTTCGGTATTCACTCGTGTTCAGTCCAACGTGTTGCAGTTAAAATAATCAAATCAACTTTTTCATACAGGTTTGGAAGCTGGATTTCGTTTTATTATGTAGATAACTGATAACGGAGATAACTCTGCAACGATTGTGTAAAAGTCAGTTATGGAATTCCCTTCCTTAAGATTGCGCAACCCACGTCATTACCTTTTACAGATAATATATTATCCAGAAAAAGTACTGTTGGTGTTGGTGTTGTGGGTTTAACGCCACTTTTCAGCACACGATAGGCTATGCATGGCGGCCAGTATTAATGGTGGAGGAAGAACCCGGGAAAAAACTGGAAAGAACCACCGACCCACGAAAAGCTACTGGCAAGCTTTCTCACATACCAACATTGGCCGAATAGGAGACTCGGCCACTCGGGGCCCCCCTTGAAAAAGTAGAACTAAATTCAGGTTCTATTGTTTGTTACTTTGTGGGTTTTTTTGGTGTGGCGAACCATCTATTGTATACACACTACAGGTAAACAATTTTCCGTCCTACCTGTACGGATTATAACACGGAAGTAAAACATCTCCAATTACTCCTCCGTAGATTTTATCAAGGATTGTCAGTACAGGTAGGCTTTTACGATAAATATTCACAGACAATATACTTGGTTTTTTCGGGTTTATCAAATCTGACTTAACGGGTGCAAACTTGAATTTGTGTATTTAGAATTAAAATGCAGAATTCAAATTCAGCTGCAAATTGTTAACTGTCTGTAAACGGTTAACTACATAATAATTTTTAAATCATATACCAGTAGATTAGAGCCATGGCGCATTGGTAGTATAGCTGATTCATGTCCCTTGAGAGTCAAGGGGTCAGCAGTTCGAATCTCGTAACAGGCATATTGTCGACGTTACCGATTTATCGGATTTTTCTATATAATTGGGGCGCCAGCAGCCAATGTACACCTCTCTCGTCACGTTTTACTCACCTCGGGGTTTGATCCTGGGGGAAGTGTACATTAACATTCTAACATTTCGTTTCGCTTAGAAAATTCGCTGACGCCCCAAAATAAACTGTAGCGTGGATGTATGAGCTCTAAGTCACATGGGTACCCACAAAAATAACATTCAGAAAGAATGTGGCCAAAAAGAAACAGTCATGGGGGTGCAAGAAAGGTTTTAAAAAAAGACAAAAATAGTCTCAAGAAACAAAAGTCTCAAACAAAGACAAATATCCCCATGAAAGACACACAGGCCAGTGCAGGGACCCATGAATGATAACCGCTCATCATAGCTACTGTTTATTTTTGGTCTAAAATATTTTTCTTTTAAATATATAGTATTCGGTATAATGAATTACGAAAATATCAATGATGTAATTGTTGCTATTAAAAAATTAGAACATGACGGCATAAATATATCTGATGAACTAAATCCTGAAAAAATTATTTCTGACCTTGAAACACTGCAAGAGGCTAAACATGAAGGGCGGTATCTGCCATCACAATATAGATTTATAAAGAAAATTCAGACGGCTATGTGTCAATCACTAGCCACAGTAGAAGAAACGCGAATAAAGGAGTTTGTTTCGTTGTCTCGTGCAATCGAAAAAATTAGGTCGGAATTATCTCTTGAATATGAATCAAAAAAGATAATTAATTCTCGTGTGAGACAATTAAGAAAAATTATGTCAGATCGTGAAGCGATCGAAAACGAAAGTTGATTTTATCAAGTACGTGGAAATGAAATAGAAAGTAAAAAACAATGATTACAGTAAAATGTTAAATTTTTTGTTTGTTTTTTACTGAAAATTGTTGGATTTATACGATTTTGACTAGTAAATACCCTATCAGAATTAGCAAATCAGTCGATTTACACGATTTTGACTAGTAAATACCCTATCAAAATTAGCAAATCAGTCGATGTGCACAAAATATATATAATAAAATATTTTCCTGTTGCTCGTGCACAAAAATAAAATTATTATACTTGCTTGTGAAATCAGTCGATTTACACGATTTTGACTACCTTATTACTTTCCGAATTAACAGCGTTGACAGATTATCAGTAAAAAATAAATTTCTTATAATATTTTACTGAAATCTGAGCGACAGTATAAAAAAAAAATATCCACCTTGACTGTCAGGAGAATTATTTTTTTTACTGTTTTCTTAAATCTGTTAACAGTTTCACGATGAGATACTTAGGATCTTACAAGTAAATTAATATTTACCGTTTCAATCCTCAAATCCAGTAAGTGGCCTAATTGGTCTGTTAGTTTTAAATTTATTCTTGATAACAGTGGATTATGGCATCGTAGATAGACTGGATTGATCGGCTCTTGCACAATCAAAAATCCAGGTGGATCTTTTAGCGTGAATGAATAAAGAATGAATCCTTGCTGGGCTTGATTTGACAGTGTTATGTCCGTGCTGTAGCTGTTATCAATTACATCACACACAAGATTGACCGCGACCACATTAGTTATATTTGTGATTTCCGGAGAGACATGTTGTCCTTGCCCTTCTGGGTTATTGTTGTGCCGGAGAATAGTTGCCGGTGGTAGTGTTTTTTTTTTTTTGTACTGTGTAAGTATTTCAGGAAAGAACTCATCGATGATTTTGCTGGTTGATTTTTTTAGTTCGTCTGCATTATATCAGGGAAATTTAAAATTCGGTAGATCTGCTTCTGTTATTTTATATATAGTTAAAAACTGTTGTTTATTCCATCCCACTGCTGTTTGTATAGTAGTTTGATGAACGGTTTCCATGTTAAATACAAGCTGATTTAATATTTCAATTTGCTTCATAATTTCATTTTTGTTTTTGCCGACGACGTGTCAAGAAGATACTCGGTAAATAATTGACGTAATTTTGTTTGTTGCGTTTCATGCTCGCGACTAATATCTTCAAGAGTAATTTTGATATCTTGCTCGAGATACGGTCGCAAAGGTGATCCATAATACCACCCTCAACGTTGAGTACCACTCGATGTAATGGTAAATCTGCCATTATTTGGTTTAATATTTATAACTTTCCATAACGGATTATTTTCATATTTTGGAATATAACTATGATACGATCTTTTCTCGGAGGTAAAATCAGACTTTTTCGGTTCTGATAACGATGTTGGCGCCTCAGGTGGGATTTCAGGCCAACCTAACACTGTTCTGATCGATGATTGATATATATCCACGGCGTAGTCAGGAGAGTTTATCTCAATTGCGGAAGACAGCTTTGGTTCGTGAGCGGTTATTGCAATTTTGGATTCTTTCCCAGTGATATTTTTTATTCGACGTTGTAATTCCTCATTGATTTCTTCGATTTGATAAGACCCGGTTGGTATTCCAACAACGTTCCAGTCGGGTGTACCATCTTGTTATTTTTATTTGCAAACACAAACGAATTATTTGCCGGTAATCCGCCAAATGATTTTGATCTGATATTGGGCCAACTGTGGTATACTCTCGGAATCGCAGTTGGAAAATTAATACTGAATTCAGGTTTGGTTGAGCTTACTGTTATCATTGTTGTCCTTACTGGAGTTGTATTTGCGGCTATCTGCTGAAGTAATTCTGTCATTGTTATTTATTTTATTTTCCTTCAAAACGTGAATTTGTTTGTATGTGTTTGTCATCATCGTGAATTCGGAATTTGATATTGTTTCATCATTGAGGCTTGATGATATCATCGGAGATAATTTTGAGTATGCTGCTGTTGCTGTGTTTAGCCGCGTGACATAATCGTGCAATTTTGTGCTCGTGCACGTCGATATCTTTTTCGCGATTATATTAAAAACACCAGCCGCGGCCGCTGATGATGAAACGCATATTATCACTGCGATTGCAGTAGTTACTGGCGTTAGCGCTGATAATATTACTCCAGTGGATGCAACTAACGCGGATACTGAGTATACTATATCATCCAGCAAGATTACACGCCGCTTGCATTTTTTTACTTTCAGCGTATACTCGTCAATAATGGTGTTTAACTCTGACTGCCATTCGCATACTTGATCGTATCTATATTGTTACGCATCCAATGTTGTTGTTGACTCCGTTTTCGTCGTCCTTAACTCTGTTAAGGGGGCCATTTATTATTTTATGCAGTGACCAATTGAGGCGTTTCAGCTACAAATTCCAAACACCACCAGTAAGATGTTGCGGTTAATTTCTTTTCAGCTGCTCGGCCCGCAACGTTGATAATTTACCGTCAACGGTACTGTAGTTAACGTCCACGTACTTTTTCGTCGCGGCATCTTCGTCGGATGTTGGATCCGCTAACACCACTATTTTATTTTTGTTCATGTTGAGTTCACCTGTTATTGTGTCACCGGTATTTTTTAAACGAGTTGCGAATATGGTTCCGACGGTTGTAAATAGCGCGTCAACATATTGTTTGTTTGCGGCATCTTCCGGGGATGTTGAATCTCTTAAAGCCACTATCATGTTTTCATTCATGCTGAGTTCACCTGTCAATGTGTCACCGGTATTTTTCACGCGATTAGCAACATTTTTGCAATTTCATCTTTGATGCTGGCAGTTGACATACTTGAGTCTCTGATTTTTCCGCTGTCAGTGAATACAGGGATGTTACCCGGGGTAGCTCCAATAACCCTACGAATTATTTCATGCCATTTGATATCGCTGATTTTTAGTTTTCCATATCGGTCCTGAAAAATAACGAACTCATCTGGGTCTATTCCGGAGAGAGATAAAAGATTGTCAACGTCGTCTTTAGTTGCGTATTTTGATAAATCTACATCGTCGCGTTTTTTACACCTGATATTATCACGAGATCTTCCGTAAATATCAACCATTATTCTTTAGGGATTATTTAATTTATCCGTGGTATACTCGTGCACGACTTTGTGAGGTGGTTTGGTTGATTTTGATAACGCTGCAAGCACATTAATTATTTCACGGCCGCATATTGGCGGATCGGTTAATGTTTGTGTTGGTAGCGTTGAATACCAGACTGAAATGGAAGCGAAAGTACTTCGTACTCGTTGTACGTATTTTAGAAATTCAACTGGCGGTACTAACCCATACGAATCGAAATAAACAATTCCACGTGGATGTATCGCGTTAGCAACCCAGTGAGTTCCTGGACCATGGCTGTTATCGAGATTAATAATTCCAGTTTCTGGATTATTCGGTTCAAGCGGTAACTGATCTCTCATAAAAACACCTCTGAAATTTTTTATATTTAATTGTTTAGCGGCATCGAGCAAATCAAAATTTGACATCGGCGTCAACGGCGTTTGGGATACAATGAGGGCGGAGTTCATGGAGTCTTAGACCCGCTCCCTTTTTTTTATATCCCCGCCTAGTTGCTTTCTTTAATGCCATTCCAGCAGCTGTTCCAACAGCACCTAACGCAGCTGCATTTGCGACAGCTCGGGCAGCAGCAGCTATCAGCGCTGGTATTGCTGCGAGAAGTGGAAATATACCACCGGTTTTAATCATGTCGCTGATAGCTCTTGGAGCGAAATCAAGTTGAACTCCGTTTTTTGCTTGCTTCGCTTTATTGAAATGTTTTAGTTGGGTTTTAGTCAACGATAACTTGTATGGACCACCGTTAGCAATTTGATCCCGCGCTAGTGTTATCGTTGCCCCGGTTGCGCTCGCGCTTTTTGATTGTAATTTTTTCACCTGACCAGGAGTCAGAGTGACATTAACGTGACTATATGACATTTTTATAATAAACACGGTTGGTCTAATTGTCTACATGTTTTCCACTGGTGCATCAATAACTCTCATCCGCCCACCAACACCCTCAAGTAGCATTGCTTTATCGCTGAGTATAACAGCAATTGCTCTGTAATCAGCTATAGCTCCTCTTGTCACATGAGCTCGAAAGTGTACATCAACGACAGATTGTCTAGTTAAATCAAGATGTTCTAGTAAAAAGTAATAGATGGGATAATATGTCATAAAATCCAATTGTGATATTTGCAAGCCAGTATCGATATTTATATCACGCGCTAGATATTTCGTCAAACGATGATATACACGTGCAACAAGATTATTAGTAAAATCTAACAGTATATTCTCAGATGGTTCTTGATGTCCGTTTATTTTTAAGGAAATTCAGAAACACCGAGTTTATCAAATATCATATGACTCCGTGTTTGTGAGTTTAATCGTGTAACATCTTAAAGAGCAATGAAAATATGTCGCGATGCAGAAACCCCCTGCTGTGATGCTATATGCCATGTAAATAAACCATTAATATTACTTTGAGTACTATCTGTGGTTACTGTAAGCCATGATAACAACGATTTATCACCTTGATCCATAAAAGAAAGTAGTCGCTGTTCTTCAGCAATTGCCGGAGTCATTACCGGCGTCCACAACGAAAGTTTTGTCAGCGTTACTTGACCAGCGTCACCTATGGGTCGCCATAAAGCATCATTATCATCAGATTTTCTAAAAAGCGCAACCGTATGTTTTGCTCCAAAAATTACTTTTCTAACCTCTCTACAAAATCCAAATTATATGCGACAGCGGAATTACACAAGAAAAATTTCTACGATTACCACCCAACATTAATTTACGTGTTGTAAATCCTAAATTAAATTCTGTATTAGCACCATGAACCACCGGCCACACATCAGCGTCAGCGTTGTTGGCATTATTTCTTGGTCGTCTAATATTGTACTGATCATCGTTAGGAAAATTAGAAGTGTCCTTAGCAAACATCATTGATGGACCAGCTGATTTTGTATAATCATCGGAATATCTTGCCAAACCTATTATTGTTGTAGCCACATCAACATTGTTCTCAATTGACTCAATATTTTTTCCGTCAATGAGATACGCAGCGCTTTCAAACAACGCCATAATTCCGTTATTGACAAAACCGACTTTAACACCATCCCCGTATTCTGTATCATCTGTTTTTATAATTTCACCTGCTACTTCAATAAATGCTTCAGCGGGTAAGAAATATCTACTTGTGTCTTGAACCTGTAATTCAATTCGTCCTGGCTGATTTGGTTCTCGTGCGTCATAAGAATAATACTGAAAATCACGCACTGATTCATTTTTAAGAACCGGTTCATCTATGTCAAACGCTGGGTCGGATTCACGTTTAAACATTTTATTATAATTTGTTATCGTCTAAAACGAAGACCACTTCCCAACACCGGACTTGTATTTATTTGTTCAGCCCCTTGATTTATTAGCGCTGCTAGTTTTTGATTTGCGGCTTGATTATTACTTTACTGACATTTGCGGGTATCACTTCAGTACTGGGTAATTTCACTGGAGGTGGTGGTTTACGTATTAATCGTGCTAGTCTGTCCTTGACTGCCAAGAATGCTTTACTGGCAACATCACCAATAGCACCAGGAACTTTATCACGAATAATATCCATTGCTTTCATCGATAATTGTTTTGCAATTGACATTTGCTTTAGGGGCCATCCTCGCGAATAAACACAGAACAACATCACCGAATCCATTTCCGTAAGTCATCCTGTATACTGGTAATCGTGAATTTACCACCCTAACCATAACCGGTCTACGATGAGAATTGTGTACGATCATTTTCATTTAATTATTCATTTATCAAACAACTAGTCACTATGATAGTCATCAACAAGCTCATCAATAATTTCTCGATAAATATCAGTATCCATGATACCGCCTTGAAATAATCGTCGACAGATATCAGCTGCTTCATTAATTATTTCTGGCGAGTTATTTCCAGCACGTTTTCCCCTATGAGAACTTCTAACCGTTGCACGTCATTGAGGATATTATCAGGACAAGCAAAATTATTTCCTCCTGATGTAGTCAGGAAACCACTTCCTACAGCACTCGGAGGATCATCATCATCCTTTCCTGCCAGCATCTGTTCCCTTTCTCTTTTAAACTTCTCAATTGGCTCCCTCAGTGTAGTACGTTGTCGGGTATATAATCGCTGCAGGGGTGAAGGTTTTTGCTGCGGTGAAGAAGATTGTTGTTTTATCTGTTGCAGAAGTGGAGGAAGTTGATATGAAGGTTCCTGCTGGGAGAGTTGTTGTTGTTCTATTTGTTTCACACTCTCTTTATAAAGTCTCTGTATTTCTTCAAAAAGACCTCTGTATTCTAAATTATCATCTCTGGCCTGTTTTTTGTTTTTATATATGCGATATATCCATTTAATAAGATTATCATCATTTACTCTTTCAGAACCGGGTTTTAAGATACTAGATTTATTAAATATACCAATTAATATTTTTGCGGGTAATTTTTCTTTTTTAGTATTTCTAATATCTTCAACAAAACCCTCCCTAAATTTTGCAATCAGTCCAATATTTTTTTAATTGGTTTAGATGCAAGTTCTTTTTTCACGTCGGCAAATTCAGTACGAATTTTACCAATACCGTCAAGTATTTCTTCGCCGACGGGTGGAGGTTGAGCTGCAGCTATATCAGTTGGAAGATCTCGTAAAATCTTTTTGTTTTTTAGTTCTCACTGCTATTTTTTCAGTCTGCTCAGCGCTTTGTTTTAATACTGGAAGAATACCCTTCTTCCTCTCCTCCTCATCCTTAATATCTCCCCATATAGCTCTTTCAGTAGTCGCTGCAACTTTTGCAGTAGCTGTTGTTACGGGTTTAAATAAATGTTCTGTACCCGCAACAAATTCAACTTGTGCTTGCTGACGTTCTTGAAGTTTTTGTCTTACAGAATCACGAACAGGAAGAAATTTTTTGATTGCTTCTAGTCGCTCTCGAGCTAGTCTAGCGGAATGTGCTTCTCCGATATTTGCCATTATTGATATAGCGATGATTTAATTTATAGCAGCAGAAAGGGTACCGACACAATCGCATATTTTCCTTCGTCGTATCGCAAAGAAAAAAAACATCGGCGATAACCGGGTAAGCCAATTTGTCATCGACGGAGTTGTCTTACGCTGGATATCGCGGGGTTTTTGATTTTTTTTTTTTTTTGTTGCGATTTCCCAGGATGGCGTATTTTGCGAAAATACGGATGAACCATTTAGAGTCTGTTCGCCCTCTCTGCTGCTCATATTCAAGCAAAACAGAAAGAAGAATGGCTGCAGTTTAAAATGGAAAATTGGTCCAAACTTTATTTTGATTCCCTTAGCAGCAGAGAGGGTGAACAGACCATAGAATTCCGACAAAACAAATAAAACAAACAAATAAATCATCTCGTAGAAAGGTCAAGATTTTACAAATGAACTTTTCCTTGAGATGTTTTATTTCTGTAATGACCGATTGTACTAATAAAACCTCAGTTCGAAATAGTATCTGAAAAAAATAAAGTACTCTACGTGTTTATTTATTTCTTGTTTATTTTTTGACGACCAACGTTGGTAGGTACCCTCTCTGCTGCTCCTCTTCTGCTGATATTAATTAAATTATTATGTTATAATAAAAATGGTACATCCAGAATCTCATACTGCAAGAACAGCTCGAGAACGATTAGAAGCAATTAAAAAATTTCTTCCTGTCAAAGACTCATTTAGAAAAAATCTACAAGCGCAGCAAGAAGCAAAAGTTGAGTATGAAGAGGACACTAAAAAACTGTTTAAGCCCGTCACTGCAGCTACTGAGAAAGTTGCAACTGTCATCAAAGAAGATCTTCTTCCGGTATCAGAAAAAATAGCAAGAAGAACTAAACAGGCAAAGAAGATTTTACGAGACCTTCCAACTGACATAGCTGCAGCTCAGCCTCCACCTGTTGGTGAGGAAATACTTGAAGGTATTGGAGAACTTCGTACTGAAGTCGCCGATGTGAGAAAAAAACTTGCATCCAAACCCAAATCAGCAGGAGAAAACTTAGAATTAATTGCAAAATTTAACGAAGGAGTTGTTGAGGAAATTTGAAAAACTGAAAGAGAAAAATTACCTGAGATGATATTAGATAATATATCTAATAAATCTAGTATTTTAAAACCCGGTCATGAAAAAACAAATGATGATAATTTCATTAAATGGATATATCGCGTATATTACAACAAAAAACAAGCTAGAGGTCTAGAATACAAAAGTCTTGATAGAGAAGTAAAAAGACTTTATAGAGAGAGACTGAAACAACTAGAACAAGAAAAATTCTCCCAGTATCAGCTTCCTCCACCTCTGCAACAAATAGAGCAACAACAATCTTCTTCGCCGCAGCAAAGGTTGAAGTCGGAACTTAAAAGGGTTAAAGAGTCACTTAAAAAATCACCCCCCTCGAAGAAAATTTCTTCACCTTTACATAAAATTTCTGCACCGGATGTAACATTTACACCGACAGGTTCACCACATGGATTTCGAGAAGGTGACTCACCCCCGGCCACCACTGAAGTACTTACTCCGGTAATGCAACCACCACCTCAAGATGAACCTAAAACAGGACGTGGTTTATGTCCTGATAATATCATCAATGACGTGTCACGGTTAGAAGTTCTCATAGGAGGAAAACGAGCTGGAAATAATTCACCAGAAATAACCAATGAAGCAGCTGATATTTGTCGGCGACTATTTCAAGGTGGTATCATGGATATTGGCGTTTACCGAGAACTTATTGATGAGCTCGTTGATGACTAGTTGTTAGATAAATGGTAAATAAAATAAGATGATTGTGCATGATAATCATCGTAAACCCACACAGGTTAGAGCGGTAAACTCACGATTACCAATCTATAGTGTTATTTACGGAAATGGACTTGGTGATGTCATTCGGGGATTATTCACGAGGATAGCTCCAAAAGTAGCACCTGTAGCAAAACAATTATCGATGAAGGCTATTGATATTGTTCGTGATAAAGCTCCTGGTGCAATTGTCAATGTTGCTGGTAAGGCGTTCTCGGCGATCAAGGAAAGACTAGCACGATTATTGCGACGAAAACAACAACCACCGGTGAAACTGGCAAGTACTGAGGTGATGCCCGCAGACGTAAGTAAAATAATAAATCAGGCTGCAAATCAAAAACTAGCGGCGATATCTGAAGAAGCAGAAAAAAATATAACAGCAAATTTAATAGCAGGGAGCGGTCTTCGTCGACGATGATCATCATTTGGAAAAATGGTAACTATAATAAAAATGTTCAGGCGCGAATCAGACCCAGCATTTGATATGGAGGCACCTGTCCTTAAGTACGAGTCGGTACGTGATTATCAATTTTATTCCTATGACGCAAGACTACCAAATCAGCGAGGGAGAATCGAATTACAGGTTCATGATACAAGTAGATATTTCTTGCCCGCCGAGGCGTTTATTGAAGTAGAAGGTAGACTTGTAACGAATGTTGTAGCTAATACGCCATATGCTGCTAATTTGCGTGTTGGTTTTGTCAACAACGGGATCATGGCATTATTTAGTGGCGCCACATATATGATTGATGGAAAAAATATTGAATCAGTTCAGAATGATGTCGACGTTGCTACAACAATAATTGGTCTGGCGAGATATTCTGACGACTTTACAAGATCAGCTGGTCCAACAATGATGTTTGCTAAGGATATTACTGACAACGCTGATCATGTTCAGTATACCAAAGTACGGACACCACAAGATACTGCATCTGATCCACAACCGGTTGACTTTGAACACGCAGCCAGACCAGCTGCTGCTTTTGATATTATAGGAACCGTTAATGCGACTTTTAACTTGGGATTTGTAACACGCCGATCAGCGCTGTCGGGAGGTGATAGAAATTTTTCGTGTGCAATTCCATTATCTCACATCTTTGGATTTTGCAGAAATGTTAGAAAAGTCATCTTTGGAGCTAAACACACAATTGTGCTCGTAAGAAAAGGTGATGATAATGATGCAATCTGGCGAGGTGCTGGTGTTGCCGAGGGTAAAGTAAATATATCAAAACTTTCACTATGGATGCCAGTAATGACTCCATCTATTACTGAGGAACAAAAATTACTATCTTTTATGGATCAAGGCGGCAAATCATTGCTATCATGGTTAACAGTAACCACAGATGCTGCTCAAAGCAATATTAATGGTTTATTTACATGGCATATAGCATCACAACAGGGTGTTTCTGCACCACGACATATTTTTATTGCACTACAAGATAATGCTCGGACGAATAATCAAGAACGTTCACATATGATATTTGACAACCTTGGAGTTAATGAAGTTTCCTTACGGATAAATGGACATCAAGAACCAGCCGAGGATATACAACTAAATTTTGTTCAAAATCATGTAGCGCGCGCATATCATCGTTTAATGTCATTCATGGGACGTGATCAAAATATAGATACCGGCTTGCAAATATCACAACTAGATTTTACAGGTCTATATCCGATTTATTATTTTTCACTAGAACATCTTGATTTATCCAAACAATCTGTTGTTGATATACACTTTCGAGCTCATGTTACTAACCCTCCTCCTGATATACCCGGTCCACCAATTGTTCCCGGCTTCTACAGAGCGATCGCGGTCATACTTAGCGACAAGGCCATGTTACTTGAAGATGGTAGTGGTCGAATGAGGGTCGTTGATGCACCGGTGGAAAATCTTTAATCGTGTTATTTAGAATATATTTTATATAAAAATGTCGTATAGTCATGTTAATGTTACTCTGACCCCGGGTCAGGTAAAAAAGCTTCAATCAAAAACCGCCAACAAATGCGGAACTAAAATATCACTAAAACGAGATCATATTAGTGGTGGTCCAAACAAATTATCGTTGACAAATAATCAGATTAAACATTTCAATAAAGCCCTAGAATCAAAAACTGGAGTTCAATTCCATCTCTCCCCGAGCGCCATCAAAGACATGGTTAAAACAGGTGGTATATTCCCACTACTTGCGGCCATTCCGGCATTAATAGCTGCAGCTGCTCCAGCCGTAGCAAAAGCGGCCGCGTTAGGTGCTGTTGGAACAGCCGCTGGAATGGCACTAAAGAAAGCAACAGGGCAAGGATACAAAAAAAGGGGCGCGGCTTAAGATTGCCAGGATCTCGTTGGGGGAGAGGCCTAAGGCTTCCAGGGTCATTTCGTTAGACGTTCCAGCATCAAATTTTGATTTACTTAATGCCGCTAAAAAATTAAAAATTCTGCCTTTAGAGGTGTTTTTATGCGAGATCAATTACCGAAACAACCAAACAAACTAGAAACAAGTATTATTAATCTTGACAAACGTTCTGGACCTGGTACTCATTGGGTATCATACGCGGTTGATCCGCGTGGAATTGTTTATTTTGATTCGTACGGGTTAGCTCCACCTGTTGAATTTATCAAGTATGTCGCACCACTCCACGCAACAACCAGAGGTTATAAAGTTTGGTATTCAACGCTACCCACACAAACAATGACAGATCCGCCAATATGCGGCCGTGAAGTAATTAATGTGCTCGACGCTATATCAAAATCATCCAGGCCGCCACATAAAGTCGTGCACGATTATACAAGCAACCGATTTGTTGCGCGTAAGGCGTTTTAAACAGATCTTAGATCCGAAGGATCTTATATAGTGGTTGATATTTACGGAAGATCTTCTTCACGCGTTAAGAAAAAGCCCGGCGACGTTGATCTGTCGAAGTATGTGACTAAGGATGACCTCGCTGATATCATGAACCTGGCTGGAGTTGACCCAGATGAAGTTGTTATTTTTCAGGATCGATATGGTAAACTAAAAACCAGCAATATCAAATGGAATGATATAGTTCGACGAGTACTTGGTGCAGTTACAGATAATATTCCCGTGTTTACTGACGGTGGTAGAATCAGAGATTCAAGTATGTCACTTAAAACCATCAGAGATGAAATTGCAAAAAGTGTTGCTAATCGCGTGAGAAACACCGGTGACACAATGATGGGTGAACTCAGCATGAACGGGAACAAAATAGTAGTTTTAAAAGATCCAACATCTGACGAAGACGCAGCAACAAAAAAATACGTCGATGTCAACTATGGCACCGTAGACGGTAAATTATCCACGTTACGGGCTGAGTATGACGTTCACGCAGGAGCTTTTGGAAGATTTCGAAGAAATTTTCAAAAAATCGATGATACCATAGATAAATTCTTCGGTACTCCACGCGCCATTGACATGAAACTCGTTGATATCAAAACTGACCTAGACACGATCAAACAAAAACAGCAAGACATCGTAGCGGGAATTCCTGAGATTGTCAACAAAACAAATTTGATTAAAATTCCAGCTGCAATAACTCCCGGGCATATCACAAACATCGTATGCACGGTATCATCGGGATTTGCAACATGGTCGCAGCAAAATAATACTATCAAATATACCGCAACAGTCACTGGCGTGTACAGGCTGTCTGTGTTTAGTGCTGCAAAATTTGAAATATTTACAACGTTTCCATGGCGTCATTCCACCGACAGGTTTTCCGGGGTTGTATCTGTTGTATTAAATAGCGGAACCGAAGAAATATTTATTCTGGAAGCAGCTGATAAGAAATTAACCGCAACATCCTTCTGGTGGTGTTTGGAATTTGTAGCTGAAACACCTCAATTGGTTACTGCATAAAAATATATGGACGGTGCACAATACAGATACAATCAAGCGCGTGAATGGCAGGCTGCGCTAAAAGATCAAGTTGATCAATATACAGTAAAAGTAAAAAAATATCGACGACGATTGGTTATCGTTGATGTGATTGTTTATTCAGTATCCGCTGTTGTTGCTGGAACCGGTGTCATATTATCAGCGTTGACAACGATGGCACCAGTAGCTGTAACTATCTGTATTTCAGCAGCAACAACTATTGCAGGTGTGCTTGGTATCATCACAAAAAAAATATGTACTCGTACGAACGAAAAATTATCCGATTACAAAATAAAATTACATACAGCGACGGTAGCATACTCGAAATTATCCTCGTTGTTATCAGCGAGTCTCAGTGATGGAATTATATCTGATTTCGAATTTTCAATGATAACCAAAATATACGATGAAGGTATTAAAGATACAAGTATCAATAATGACAGAATTACTCCAGCAGATCGTGACCAACACAACTCCGCCAAAGATAACGATGATCTCGGTAAGTTCAATTAATCCTGAATTTAGTGTTAATTTTCCCACTGCAATTCCAGTAAAAGAAATAGCACTAGCACAATTACGAGTATATTACAGCTGGCCAAATATCAGATCAAAATCATTTAATGGTACACCAGCAAATAATTCGCTCGTATTTACTAACAACAACAAACCCGATGGAACACCTGACTGGGTTGTTGTTGGTATACCAACTGGCAGTTACGAGATTGAAGAGATCAGTGAGGAATTTGCGCGTAGAATAAAATCAATAACGGGAAAAGAATCAAAAATATCAATTAATGTTCATGAACCCACCCTGTCCTCGACGATTGAAATAAACTCGCCTGATTATGCCGTTGATATTTATCAATCCACGATAAGATCCGTACTAGGTTGGCCTGAAATATCACCACCGATAACACCGATACCACCAGAGCCGAAAAAGTCTGATTATGTCACGGATAGACAATCATATCATGAAATTAATCCATCATACGGGGAAAAACTACGTATTTTAAAAGGTAAATCAATGCTCAGCAGGTTTTTCGTTTTCAGTTATGATGAGTTATGGGCTTTTAACAATTCCGGGGAAAAAGCAAATAGTTTTAGTCTTCGTCGGAGTGATATTATTGAATATTTTCAGGAAATCAATCAAGAATGTAAAAAACAACTAGATCAACTAAATCAATATTTTAACGAACATATTTTTGACATATCAGCGTCATCGCGTGAAAAAATCATCACGCGTGTGGAAATATTAAATCAGCTTATATCAGATATGGAATATTTTAATAACCGAATAGTTCAAGCGATGGTTAGTTTAGAATCATTTGAAGGATATGATGCAAAAAGATGGTTAGAAAAATATAAATTAACAGAAGCCGATGTACCAAATTTTAAATTTCCCGGGTATAGTGTAACCGAGTTAAGAAAATCTATCAATGATGTCATTGATGAGTTTTTTCCTAAAATACTCCGTGCATGGAGAAAATTAATTCCACCAGCAGCTGTTCTTAGACATGATAATGATCCACATGGCGGCGGAAGACACGTATCTCCGGGGATCGTTAATATAACACCGACGGTCGCGGTCAATCTGGTTTGTGACGTAATCGATGGCAGCTATCAAATAGATCTCGGAAGATCAAATCAGGCTCAACAAGGATACATCCTGTACACGTTCACACCACAAGTTCCCCCTGGAAGTTTAATCGTGCAAGAACCAACTAATCCTGTGTATCTGCGGTGTCACAATAATATGTTAACGCGAATCCATTTTAAACTCACAGACCACCTTAATCGCTTAATTGACATACGTGACGAAGAGCTTGTAATAAATCTGTATGTGAAATCTTAAGGATTTCTGTCGTAAGGACTTCCGTCGTAAGGATTTCTGTCTAAGGACTTTTGTCCTAAGGATTTCTGTCTAAGGACTTTTGTCGTAGATCTTCATGTAATGGAGGGTTTTTACACGCGAGGATTTCTTAACAGTTAGAAGAACATTTGTAACAGAGATCAGAATCAAATTCGATCAACTTAAAAAAATAAATAAAAAAATATTTTATTATTACTGGCACAAATTTGTTTGGTACAAATTAATCGGCCCAGGCAACTAAAAAAAGCTGGTCGATGAAAGTAAAATTAAAATTTCTATCACAAAAAAAAATAGGATTTATTAATTTTCCTGATTTTTACTGAAATTGTACAAATTACTTGATTTTGACTACCAACTACCCCGTCAGAAACATAAAAATGCACGAATTACTTGATTTTGACTACCAACTACCCCGTCAGAAACATAAAAATGCACGAATTACTTGATTTTGACTACCAACTACCCCGTCAAAATCAAGAAAGTTCTAACCTTGTCAAATTGTTCCTAATAAATTTTATTTATTATAAATTAATTTTATTTATTAATAATATTATTTTTACTGAGATTTTTATTTTTTTTTACTAAAATACAACGAAATTATTCAATTTTCCTGATTTTGACTACCAACTACCCCGTCAGAAATCAAGTAATTCGTGCATTTTTCTTTGATTTTGACTACCAACTACCCCGTCAGAATCAAGTAATTCGTGCATTTTTCTTGATTTTAGTAAAAAAAAAAAAATTAATTCAGTAAATAAATAAATTAATTCAGAAATAAATAATTTGTAAAATTAAGAAATTTGTACAATTTTATGTTTTTGATGGGGTAAATGATAGTCAAATTAAGAAATTTGTACAATTTTATGTTTTTGATGGGGTAAATGGTACTCAAATTAAGAAATTTGTACAATTTTATGCTTTTGATGGGGTAAATGGTAGTCAAATTAAGAAATTTGTACAAATTTGTTAAATTTCAGTATAAAAAAAACAAATTACTAACCCATCAAATTCAGAAATAATATTTCTGATCAAAGATCTCAGTCATCTTCAAAATTACTACTTTGGATCGTTTCACCAGTAACGAGGTTACTTTGGATCGTTTCACGATCTAACATAATTTTTCTTAATAGTCTTATGCGAGTACTAATCGTTTTCTTTGCCTCATACTCGTGAGATAATAACGATTTAATTCTTTCTACGGCGGTAGAAAGAGGAACGAACTCCTTCACATGATCATCTTCTACGGTAGCTAGCGACTGAAACATTGCCGATTGAATCCGTTTCATGAGCCTGTATTCAGATGATAGTGTGTGTGTCCCCATGGTTTTACGTTCTTGTAAAATCTCAAAGTCAGAAACTATTTTTTCAGGATTAAGTTCATCAGATATATTAATTCCATCTTTTTTCAATTTTTTAATAGCGACAATTACATCATTGATATTTTCATGGTTCATTATATAATATATAAATCTTTAAAATAAAAAAAATATCCCTAGAACACCTATCGAGTGTATTAGCGAGTTCGTCGGGATGTTTCAGGGACAGCACAACCAAGAACTCGTAGCTTGCCACCGCAATCTACCAAGTTCATTAGGCAAATATTCCCTCTACGAGAGCCCCTAACCCGCCAAACAACGGTCTAGAGGCCCAAGAGGGAGGACAGCACAATCCTCATTAAACTCGTAGCTTGCCACCGCAATCTACCAAGTTTAGAGGATATACACATAACATATAACTAACTAAGGACAGCACAGTCCTCATTAAACTCGTAGCTTGCCACCGCAATCTACCAAGTTTAGAGGATATACATATAACTAACTAAGGACAGCACAAGGACAGCACAATCCTCGTTAAACTCGTAGCTTGCCACCGCAATCTACCAAGTTTAGAGGATATACATATAACATATATACAATGAAATGGATATATACAATGAATGAAGAGCCCCTATCGAGTGTATTAGCGAGCTCAGATTATGAATGAAACGGCACAAACATATAACTTAACTAAGGACAGTACAAACATGTACGCTCAGCAAAAACCCACCCACAATAATTAATCCAGTGGGTGATACGAAAATATGTATCAACCACAAGTCAATATTGTGGTTGGGAATTTTGCTGAGCGGGGGGGGGGGGTTTGCGGTTCCCCCCACTATTATAAAAATCGCAATTATGCGTACACCACCGACAAATTGTCAGCCATGGGGGTTTGATCCTGGACCGCGAGCGTCACAGTCCAATACCATACTGATTGAGCTATCAAACATTGTTACGAACATTTGTTTCGGAAGTTAATATATAGCTAGCTATATAGCTAGCTATATAGCTAAGGAGCCAATATTTACACTAAACAGCGGTTTCTGAATAATAACAGTTTCTGTATTTAACAGTTTCTGTATTTATAACAGCGGTTTCTGAATAGTAACAGTTTCTGTATTTATAACAGTTTCTGAATAGTAACAGTTTCTGTATTTATAACAGCGGTTTCTGAATAGTAACAGTTTCTGTATTTATAACAGTTTCTGAATAATAACAGTTTCTGTATTTATAACAGGGTTTCTGAATAATAACAGTTTCTGTATTTATAACAGTTTCTGAATAATAGTTTCTGTATTTGTAGCAGTTTTCCTAAGCAGACTGAGAATCAATAACAACAGTTTCTGTATTTGTAGCGGTTTTCCTAAGCAGACTGAGAATCAATAATAACAGTGGCATGAACACACAACTGCAGGTCGATTACCATGACAACGGTTTCTGTTCCCACACACAGCTTCCTATGGATCAATAACATTATCATGATCTCTCGTAATGTTGTATGATGGGGAAATATTTAAAAAACATAAATAATACTTCTACGAGTAATTAGTTACGATGTAATTAATTACGATGTAATTAGTTAAACTGACTAATTACGATCATAAAAAACCAACCATCTACGAAGAAAACTATATATTACAAAGTAATCTCCCCTTATATAATCAAAAATTCAGTAGTGTATGGAGGACCTACTGTGACATAAATTAAAAAAATTAATTCAATGTGGTGATGATAGTTAATAATGTGGTGATGATAGTTATTGATACTTAAAGGTAATTTTCTGTTTATATTTTTTCGATAAAGCTGTTTTATATATATTTTCTGCGACTTTTTGTACTGAATGCGAGTGAATATCAAAATATTTCGCAGCAGCACACATCGAACGAAACATAATTTCTTTGCCGGTTTCTATGCTTGTGGAAATTACCGCCCTCTTTCCGATTGTCTTACATCTTCCTGTATTATCGCGTGTATTATTCTCACTGTGAGAGATAGCTTGTAAATTGGATAAATTATTGTTTTGAGTATCCCCGTCAATATGATCAATAAGAAGACCGTCATTGATCACTCCGAAGAAACATTCATACGTAAATCTATGACACAGATAATGTTTCTTTTCCCCCCGCATGTGAACATTAGATAACCAACATTAGTAATATAACCAACTTGTCTCTTCAACTTGCAGTGTCTGATGATACCATTAATATTTGATTCATAGTTTGTTATGACAGGATGTGGGACAAATATATTTTGCTCCATTATAATAATATTATACGTTTAAATCATTGTTTGTCTGAAATCTTGATATATAATCCCTCACGGATTTTATAGCGTTTTCACCGCTATTATTTTTTTTGTCATAATATCTTTTGAGTTCTCTGAACCGTTTCCCGCCGCACTTCCCACATAATTCTGTCTTTCCTCGCACTCCAATTCCACACCGTAGACATGGTATTGGTCCTAGACTTCCTCGTCGTATGTTTTGTGAGTGCATCCAACAAAATTCCCTTCTACAGGATTTGTTGCATCGATTTACTGAGCCGATCATCAACCATCTGCATTGGGACATTGTATATATATATATATATATATAATTTTCTTTATTTAAATATTTGTTTTAATTATATGAACGAGTTTGAGAGATTATCCCAAACTAGGCCTGTTAAATATAAATTCAACCTTGACAGATTATCTTCTGACTTGCCAGTACGAGATCTGGTTGATCCGAAAAATAAAAGTTTGATCTCGAAAATTCACGACGCCAAGAAAGAATTTTACACGGATGGTGCATCTCATACATGGTCAACGTTCAAGATTATACGCAACACTGTCAAGGACGCTACAATGAACGACAAGCGAGCGGCAACTATCATTAACTACATCGCTGAATACGAGGGCAATCAAAAATATTTCTTCAGAGTAAAATTTATTGTATTAACAGAAACAGATAGTTGGATTATCCGTGATAAATATGATCCTGTCCTTGGCAATAATAAAACTATCATATTAAGTAAAAATTCCAGACCGGGTCTATTGACGGGTATTGACAAACCGTATTATGAGCGAGCGTATCCTGTAACAGCGGTTATTTATGGAATCTATGAGATAAATAAAAAACCCAACGTTGATAAACTAGCGCCGATGAAATTTTCAAGGTTAAATTGTGTGGCCGAACGAGTAATAGAACACTTTACAAACGCGATGCGTGGAAATGGATTAACTGATTTAAGGCGTGAAAAAATAAACTCGTGGGCTGATTCAGTTAAGGATACCGGTGCTACAATAAAAGATGTTGCTGAGTTAGGAAAAATATTAAAATTTCCAATAACCGTAGCGACAATAACGGGAGAAGTACTGT
Source organism: Sinohyriopsis cumingii (assembly GCA_028554795.2). NCBI lineage: Eukaryota > Metazoa > Mollusca > Bivalvia > Unionida > Unionidae > Sinohyriopsis > Sinohyriopsis cumingii. The sequence goes on from CM068836.1 coordinate 11,123,186, forward strand.
ACCAGTCGAAATATAAATCGAAAGGAGCTCCAATAAATATTATCGATCATAACGCGCACGCATGGACTAACGCGGTAACAATATTTCCACGTGATCGAACTGTTAGATTTTACCCCCCAGATAATTCTGGGGCAGATAGTATGTTTGATTTTATCAACGAAATAAGTAAAACCGATCCTGTATCGGTATGGTTATTTAAAAGTAATGAGGAGGGTGAATTTGATCAGTTTGTCAAACCGAACGGTGAAATATATCGCACAGAATCCCTCCATGACGAGATGAAAAATCTTGCGACGTTTTTACAGTGCAAGCACGCGGAAAATACTGACAAATTACTAACTAATTGTTTTACCGTTCCATCTGTTGCGGCTCATTTCGCCAGAGAACGAAATTCATGGAAACCAACACGATTTGATTTACTCGAGGACGTACGCGCAAGTTGCGTCGAATACGGACATGGCGGATTATGGAATACCAAATACAATTACAATGATGTTATTTCGGTTGATATGGTTGCATGTTATCCAGGAAGTTTTCTGGGATACGGAGATTGTTCTACGTACTTTGAAAGATTTGGTCACCCTACAAACGAGATGACGCGAGTGGCAATTAATGGACCATTACCTGATTTTGATCTGACTGGATTCGCCTGTATTGAATCTTTCGAGCTTAACGAAAATCTTCACAAGATTTGTTATGTTTGGTTTGGTAGACATTTTTGTGAAAAACGTTGGGCACCTATAGTTTTGTTGCGATATATGCTAGATTGTGCGATACTGACATCGTTGGTGGTCAGTGAGGCAATTATATCATATCATGCACAGACCAAAGTTTGGTTGCCCATGTCAGATTCTGAAGTTATTAGCGAGTTTAAGGAAAAATATCCTGATATTTCCGAAGATGATATTCCTAATAAACTCAAAACCGCAAAAGATCTCGGTAGAAAAATTATAGGAAAATTTACTCAAGGTGGTGCATATGATTATAAAAGACATCACGCACGATTAATTCTAGATGATGCCGAGTACGATTTTATAATCGCTGATACAACAGCGAAAAATACGTTTGTAAATCGAGAGAGTGTTTATTTATCCGACGGAACAAAATTAGGTACGATCGTTAGTTACATAAATGACGTATCCCCGCAATATACTCATCTAAGATCTTCCATGTTGGCTTATGTTTCTATAAATTTATTATCGATGATTAATAGATTTCCTGAGACCGCAGTCAGAGTCGCAACAGATTCGTTTTATATTTCAAGTAAATATTTAGAATCTGTTATGAAATTTACAAGTAATGATGAACGATGGGGTTCGTGGAGAATAAAAAAGGAACTATTACACAATTACACAGAATCAGCAGATGTTCCAGTGAGAGATTTTTATCGTGAGGGTAATAAAATATCAGAAATGTCGAAGGCACCATCGTTGAGTGATCCAATAACCAGATATAAGACAGTATATCTCAATGGACCTGGTGGATGCGGCAAAACAACTCGAACGATTAATGTTTTTAGAAATTCAGATATAATCGTGCTGACACCCACACATAGACTTGCACGTGAGATGAAACAGCGGCAAGTACAATCGTGTACGTATCATAGTTTCTTTCGGTGGCGCGGGGATACATGGACTCCTGAACGGATGGGAGAAAAATATATACCTAAAATAATTATTTGGGATGAGATATGCACGGTGTCATTGGATACATTAAAAACGTTTCTTGATTGGTTGTTGACGAAAAATACCGCCATAATAATGTGTGGCGATCATGGTCAACCGCCGCCTTTTGTTGGACCATCTCCACATGATTGGTTAAAAAATTTCGTTGATTATTACGAAGAAATAGATGATGATCATAGAGCTCTTGATGCAAATTTGAGGGAGTTTAAAAAATTAATCAGATTACAATCAAACAAAATTCAGTGTGAAATAATACGTGGAGTGATCTCAGAGACATCAATGAGTGATTTTTTGAACTCATGGAGGCCCAACGATTTGATCGTAGCAAGTAGAAAAATAATCAGAGACGCTTTACAACAACAGTTATTTCAACTACATAAAGAACAATATTCAGAATTACCCGTTCCGTTATGTTATAGACCATCAGATACACGAAAACAGAATATTAATGTTGATATTCCAGGACCCTTGACAGAGTCAAGGAAACAGAATCTCGTATTAAATGATATTGTCGCCGTTGATATCAGTGTGGTCGAAGATGCAATACACGCTGACAAATCTCCATGGGTGTTGGGATACGCTATGACGATCCACTCGTCTCAGGGATTAACTATTTCTGATACACGAGTCTGGATTGTAGACGATCGCATCGAGTGGTCAAATTTAGTTTATTTGGCGGTATCGAGGGTCAGAAATATATCTCAATTACGTAGAATTATAATTCCTGAAATCGTTGATAAATTTAACATCATCGATGATGATATAATAAGAAAAAAATTAATCGGATACAAACAATCTGACAAAAAAAATAAACGTGACTTTGATCTTGATGTTGAATTTTTTATTGAGTTAAAACAGCGGCAGAACAATCATTGCATCAGTTGTAATTGTATAATGTTATGGCGGTATTCGAGTAATGATTCAAGACAATTTACCGTAGATAGAAAAGATAATAGTCGCGGTCATACACGAGAAAATACCATGTTAACCTGTCTCGAGTGTAATCGACGTCGGGGTGCTGGCACCCTTGGCGCTAGTTAAGTGATCGAAATCACTGAAGTGATCGCGGTGGTAGTTGTGTATCCGCGGGAATTATTTGTAGTTGTTCACGTGTAAATCCACGTTGAGGAGCGGCCGAATCTAATCTGTAGATTGCGGGTCTGGAAACGCCTACATTTCTTCCAGTGGATCTTGTCACGGTAGATATTTTGTGTGTGGTAACACTCCAAATAGGATCAGTTGCTCTCGCTTTACCACCTTCAAGTTCACCAGGCTCATATAAATATCTGACTGTGACATCACCTAATATTTTTTGTTTTCCAGCATCTTTTCGTTGTGTTGGTATATTTATTTTTGTGACCGCGCTAGTGGGTTTCATGTTGGTTGTTCGTGTGATCTCATTATTTAATGCAGCTATCACGCCTGGTAATCTTGCCACCCATTCGCGAGATCTTTTATCCTGAATAAATTCCCTCGCGTATTGATATCCAAATAACCGTTCAGCAAGTGTTCGATTAAATCGCTCAACAATTGCTTGATCACGGTGAATTGCAGTATGTCCTCGTCGTATTTTGGTATTATGTTGTTTCATCAGCGATGATACTGGACCAAGAAATTCCTTACCAGGATCAACCTGTAGTAGCTGTGGCCATCGCAGACCACCTTGTGGTCCACCACCTCGTTGATAAATTCGTTCAAACGCATCGGCTACTTCAGATGATGTTTTCGCTGATAGCGGCTCTGCTTCTTTATATCTACTTGCAACATCAACTACGGTTAGCGCGTATTTGTACGTTTTTCCACGCACAGTATCATGCGGTAAAAACAGAATATCAGCTTGATGAACTTCATTAGGAACACTGACATCGAAATACGAGTACTGAATTTGTTTAGGACGTGGTAGATAAATTTGCCATATTGCCTGCCTGGACAACCACGCTTTAGCAGTAGAATGTTTAACCGCCGCTGCATCAGCGAGTTTACCAATTGCTGCTTTGCCTCTCCAGTATCCTCTCGGTGAATAATAAATTGATTCCATTATTAATTACCAGCCCCAATCGCTAATTTACCTTTCATCGAGGATCTTACTAACCAATTAGCTAATGATTCTCTAATATTTTTATTTTTTATAGAATTTAATGAATGAATTAATTTTACATCTGCAATATGCCTATCTTGTAGATTTTGACTTTTATAAGCTACATCATGAGCATGACAAGCTCGATCAATAGCGTTTATTGGTTCCTCGCCTGGTTTTGGTTGATCTTGACTATCGAGCCTGATATCAAGTCTGGTACCAGGACCGCAATAATTATATCCCGGTAGATGTTTTTCTCCACTATATTTAGCCCATGGAGCCCCTGGAAACTTTGACATCAAATTAGCAATATCACCACCGCGCTTATTAGGTAAAAACGAAAATTTCTTTCTACCGCATATAGAACATTTTCCACCGTACGCTATTTTTTTGTTTTTTGTTATAACCGTGGCTAAATCAGTAGTTGAAGTTTTAACTCTACAGCGTAAACAATATAAATTCATGTTATAACATATATGGATATAATTGATTTCTCAGCAACTCGGCAACGAGAGCCAGTTAAGCATCATCCTGCGCTACCGAACTCCATCAGAATGATTATCATAGGACCATCTGGATCGGGTAAGACGCAATTATTACTTAATCTGATAATGAGATGGTTGAAATGGGATAAATTATATTTAGTAGCACCATCCGTTGATGATCAACGATGTTATGATGTACTTAAAGATTTCAATGAAAACGCACGATTACTGGATGAGGATAATGATGTTATAGAGTTTATAACCGATATTGATGAAGCACCATCCGTAGATGTTTTAGACGGATTTATTAATAATTTAGTTGTATACGACGATGTGATGCTAGATAAACAATCAAATCCAGCCAGAATATTTTCTCGCGGCAGACATAAAAATACAGACGTGATCTATGTTACTCAACGATATACACAAATACCAAAAGTGATCAGGGACAACTGCAACATTTTAGTTGTGTTTAATGGCGTAGACACACACACGTTGCGAAATATTCATCAAACTTGGTGTGGTGGTGACATGGATATAATTAAATTCAAAAATTTCTTCTCACGAGCGCAAGCTACTCCGCATGGATTTATAACAATAAATTTACATGATCCAAGAACAAGATATAGTGTGGGTATTGATAAAATATTTGGGTAACAGGGGGAGCAGCAGAGAGGGTACCTACCAACGTTGGTCGTCAAAAAATAAACAAGAAATAAATAAACACGTAGAGTACTTTATTTTTTTCAGATACTATTTCGAACTGAGGTTTTATTAGTACAATCGATCATTACAGAAATAAAACATCTCAAGGAAAAGTTCATTTGTAAAATCTTGACCTTTCTACGAGATGATTTATTTGTTTGTTTTATTTGTTTTGTCGGAATTCTATGGTCTGTTCACCCTCTCTGCTGCTCCCTTAGTACTCAACACGTAGCTATCCCTATGAGCTCTGGCTTGAGATGCGTAGCAAAAGTGGAAACGGCATGTTCAAAAGAAAGAAAATCATTATATTTCCTTATCGGGATTGGGAAAACGGAATCTAAATTGAGTTCCTTAACCACTGCAAATCTATATAAAAACGTTTAGTCCAGCAGTTCTTTAAGATTGGATCGAAAGACAATAACAGATTATAAATATTTCAGTATTTCAGCTTCAATGTTTTAGGAACATTAAAAATGTCTCACGTATGACCAGGTCTGCAATGAGCTAAAGCATGCTTCGACTCCGCAGAATTGTACTTGAAACTGATGAAAGAAAACTACATTTCCCTGCAAAGTTAAGTCATTTGCCTGAGAAAATATTATCTGAAAAAAATATTTGTAATTATATTTTGTATGCCTTTTCCTGCAGGAATGACCATATAAATACGACTTGAAAGACTTTATTTATATTTTGTACAAAATAAGACGCTTCCGGTTAAGAAGGAATTGAAGTACATTGTATGAAACACCATAAATATGAGAATAATCGCTTCAAGGCTAAAAAAAAATATACATCAATGTATTAACCAACCCGCCATGTTGTGACTAATACCTAAGTCAAACAAAGAGCTTAAACTGGTAAAAAACTTAGTCATGTTTCTGGTCACTCCATCAAACAGGAAGATACTGCAAGATACTTCATAAATTGTTAATCATGAATTTTGCAACTAAGCGGAATGTGTATTTGCTTGTTAGGTTTTGGTTCATTCTTAAAAGGCTAACTAACGAAACGATGATAAATGAATGAGTGACCTAAAAAATACCGCCCTAGGTTATCTCACAGATAACTTTACTGCGCAGTTTTGATCACGTACATTTATTTGATAAAGTACAACTTTTCATACATTTGTTGTAAAATCTATCCTTGCTCTCACATTTGATAACTGTATCGTGTACTTCATATAGTATGATGAGTTAGAGAATACACGACTGATAAATTCATCTGTAGAAAACGCTATCAAGATTTGACATACATAATGCATTCCTATTTATCTATGTACCAGTTTGTACTTTCTGTGAGTAGTTGTATGAGTCTGTATGAGTATGTCATTTCTGCGTGTAGTTGTATGAATATATGTATGAGTTTATCATTTATGCGAGTAGTTGTATGAGTATATGCATGAGTTTGTAATTTCTGCGTGTAGTTGTATATGTATGAGTTTTTCACTTGTGCGTGTGGTTGTATGAATATATACGAGTTTGTAATTTCTACGTGTAGTTGTATGAGTATATGTATGAGTTTCTCACTTATTTGTGCAATTGTAAGTCATGTCCTTGTCATTCTCATGACTGTACCAATTATCTGTATTGTTATTAATCTCCTAATGGAGGAAATAAAGATTGATAATGATGCTTAGATATTTCTTCTGTTGTTTTGACAAAATTTGTATATGTTCCTCTCCAAATCAAACAGTTTCGTTATACAGGTCGAGCAACAACAAAAACTAACATTTTCGGCATATTTTCCTGACACAGCAGATGATTACTTTCCATTTTTAAATTATGGAAGCTTTGACATATTTTAAACACATTTTCTTCAATTTTCAAATATCAATACATGTGTCCAGTACATTCCAGATATTGATGCATAGCGTTGGTGTTATCTTGGGTTTCAGATCTGATCTATTACACCAAAATGGGGAAAGCACACTTTGGACCTTGGTTTAAAACTTAAGTAGAAATCGACCAACCGTATAAAATACCCTGACAGCGAGACTGTTTAGAACATGCATACTGCTACAATTTCAACTCGAAGAGTTAATGTGTTCTTCATATTCATTGGTGGTCCACTGATAATTGTCAACAAACTATACTGCTATATCCACTCAAAGACACCCATTATTCAGAACGAAGATCCAACGCAGTTTGGTTGGGGTTGGAGTTTTACGGTAAAGCAACACAAGTAGATTACATAGTACCGGGGAAATTGAGTAAATTTACATGCCCAAATGCACACCAGTGTAGCCGACCTAGGCTGATCCGATGGCAAGATTCTAACCAGCATATTTGCGGTCTCGAGTCCGGAACGATTACCACTGAGCTACTTGGGCTTCTAAATTCCCACCCAGACAGTCGTTTATTTACAAAATCCGCAATCATCTGCAAAATAAAACACCAGTGATAGTATGCAAATCCCATTTTAAAATGTAAAAAAGTAACAATTGTGACAGTATACAAAAACCCATTTAAAATGCACAAAATTAAACACATGACAGTATATAAAAACCCATTTTAAAAGTGGAAAATGAAACACGTGATAGAATACAAAGACATTTTAAGATGTACAAAATAAAACACTTGTGACTGTATACAAAGTCCATTTTAAAATACAGATTTAAAATGATAATTGAACTTTTTTTTGTATCGATAATGAAAATAGCCCGAACAAATAGTTCTTATCGAAAGGCTTCGCCTTAATTCACAACGTGTATATTGTATACTGATATATGTTTTTGAAGATAACACTTTTCGGTTTAATTAGTTTGCCTAACTAAAACTAAAAGGTTTTAAAAAAGTATTTTAATTTAATTTTTATCATGGATTCTCTCACAGTCTGACACTTACTATCCAATGGTTGATCATTAATAATAGTACAGTGAATATGCACACCGATTATGCAGACTCTATGCATACCCAGTTTTCATCATTTTTGTTTTATTTCCTTTTAAGATGAAGTTAGGCCACTGTGTAATAAAACATGCTTACAAATCATGCTATTTATACATTATGCCTTTGAACTAAAACGAACTCTTATGGGGTTTTGTTTCTGCTTTAATGCCTCTGTGATTTTAACAAGACAACTACACTATTTCTTGACCAACTTGGCTGAGATAACTAAATAAATATATTGTATTGTAAAGCACTGTATTTGTATCGTATTGGAAATAAGAAAAAAGAAACAATTTAAGAAACCATAATGAACATAAATCAAATGGATCATGTTAATGAAATGTGTGTGCTGAGCTGTGCTGCCAGCAGACGCGTCCATAGGTGGTGGATAGTGGATCGGCCTCAATATGGTAGAGGTTAACTGTGATAAGCAGGTTCAACCTGACGAATAAGCAGTCTCGGACCAACAGCAGCTAGGCTACCAGCGTGCAGTTTGAGGTGTGGGCGGCACCACACTTACATTTAAATCTGTATCAACCCAGGGACAGCCTTGTGACATGGCGAGTGCAGGTCGCCATTCATTAAACCTGTCGCCCTTGCTGCTTTGCGAGAGGGTGATTGCACCAAGGGCTAGGCCCACAGCTGACAACTGTGGTGACGACACGCATTCGGTCGCTGCTTCAGTAGGTTTTTTCAAAATAATTCGAATAACAATGGTTCATTAGTACACAATAGAAGACATAGAGCTAGGGCGTCCTCTGGAAACGACGCGCACCGTTGCCCAGATGGTGTGAGAGACGAGCAATGGACTGCTAGGGCGTACCACGTAAGCGACGATCAAAAAGACGTCCAGAAAATCAGGGTTGTCACATGAAATATTGGCAGCCTGATATGGAAATCAAGAAAGTTAGTTGATATAATGCAGAGAATGAGAATTAATATTATGTGTATATAGGAGGTCAAATGGAATGACCAGAGTGCTGAAGAACTTGATGAGGGATTCAAGGTATTCTACAGTGGTGGTAAGAACAAACGAAATAATGTTGGAGTGATTTTAGACCCGGGATTGAAAAATGCAGTGGCAGGCGTGACATAACATAACGATCTACTCATGTTAGTTTAAATTGTGATACACAGCGAAGTGTTAAATATAATCTCCAGATATGCTTCGCAGACAGGCTGCACACAGGAGAAAGATGCATGTATTGACGACATGAAAGCACTAGTTAGATCTGTGCCAGCCGTTGAACAAATAATTATGTTGGGGCGGACATTGATGGATATAAAAGTGTCCATGGAGAACATTAGAATGCGTCAGGAACGAGGAAGGTAGTAGACTTATGGTGATGGCACAGCGGCTGGATCTAATATGTGCTTTAGGAAAAAGGCAAAACACCAACACCAACACCAGCACCAACAATAACATACCGCAGTGGGCCATACGCAAGCCAGATCGACTACGACAAGCAGACAGGAACTGTACACAAGATTGTAAAGTCATCCCAGGTGAGCTGAATACCAATGAAGGGGAGGCAAATGTATACAAGATATCAAAGGCCTGGAAAAAGAGCAGGCGAGATAAGCGATCAGTAATCATGATCAACGATAAAGAAGGCAACATTTTGACAAATGAAGGTGCCATCTGGGCTAGATGGAAATTATACTTCGAGGAACGGCTTAATATAGAAAATGCCAGGAAACCATTCTAGAACATATATCCTGTGGAAGGTCCAGAAAATGAAATCAGTTGCAGAGTGATTGAGTTGACTATAAAACAGATGAAGACTAATAAAGCATCTGAGCCAATTTGAATCACAGCATAGATGCTTAACACTCTCGGGAAAGATGGTGTGGATTGGTTGTACATTTTCCTGAATTACTTCCTTAGGCAGGAAAAATTACCAGATGATATGAAAGAATGAGATAGTGACTGTGGCAGAGTCTCAGCGACTGTGCCAACCGTTAAACTAATCTGGCTTGCATATGGCTCAGATGCGGTTCTTCTAATGGCAACGTGCCTTAGAAAGTAAAGGTCATAAAATCAATGCTAGCAAAACAAAAAACCATGGTATACTCAAGGAATAATGCAGTGATTCTCAAACTGTGTGCCGCGGCACACTAATGTGCCGCGAGAGATTTCCAGGTGTGCCGTGGGAGTTTTGAAAAATATTTAATATTGCTTGCGTTTTGAAACCTTAAGCATATCGAAAACTTAAATGTTAAATCAATGTCGCAAAAGTTAAAAGAAGTAACATATATAAAAACGCAATATCTGTCAGACTGTCATTCATTGGTTCCTTTCGTAACGCGAGACTTGTGCGAGATCTCGGGAGAACTCGATCACTCTAATTATAAAAATAGTCTAATAATAAATACATGCAGCCCATTATACAATGTTCTCGAATTTTCCACGCTAAAATAATAAATACACGACGTAACAAATCAGACGGCTACATCTGGCCGCTAGGGGTAAGTTCTTCACCACAAACATTGTAAAATCTTTTCAGGTGTGCCGTGAAAATTTTCAGATCTTTTTGGTGCGCCGCAAGACAAAAAAGTTTGAGAAACACTGGACTAATGAGTCCCTGGTAATCGCTGACAGGAAATGTTTTGAAGCAAGTGGAGACCATTAAGTATCTGGGATCAGTGATAGAAGCTAAGGGATGATGCGAGGGGGGTGTCAAGCAGACGATCAAGGCATCCTTGCAAAAGTGGAAAGACTTATCATGTGTTATCTGTGATAGGAAGATGCCAGTCCGAGTTAAAGAAAAATTATACAAACAATGATAAGACCGGTGCTGATATATGGAGCACTAACCTTTAACGGCATATTTCTATATAGATTTACCTGATTGGGTTAAATCTAAAAACAAAAGCCTGCGTGAATGTTAACAATAAAGACACAACTGCGTTTTCAGTCTATATAACTGAAAAAAAAAACACATCAACAGAACATACGTACAGACCAGCACAAAATAACGTCGAAAATGCGATTTAATAAGCAATCGATCAAGATTAGAGATATTGATAATTAGGAAGTTGAATTTAAAATATCGGTCAACATTTATGGAATGTCTGATAAGAGAAACATGAGAAACAAGCTAGCAGGTTCGAGAAGAAAGGTGATCACAAGTTCATTGAAAAACACTGCAAGACCAGTTACGGCTTGCACAAAAGAACGAGATACACCTGTATATATGCCGATGATAACTGATGGGGAAAAAGTATCATTTACTGTGAGATAAACTTAATATCTACAAAGTTAGATAATGATGCTAATAAAAAACATACTCCTCTAAGTGAAGTTTTTCTTGCTAAGATTGCATTATGCTGCAACAAGATTGATATAATGCATGAGAAGGGTCTGTAATATATATATATATATATATATATATATATATATATATATATATATATATATATATATAAACAATTGTCTAAACACAAGTTCCTTTTAAGACCCTTTTGAGATTTATATTGGATTTCAAAAGCATAACTGTTCCGAAAAATTGGGTTTTGTCTTCTTCTTCTTAAAACAGATTTCATTGCCAGGAAGATAACAAGTAGGCATACAGTGCAAAAAGACTAGAAATACGTATTACAGTTTACAAGCTCTCCTCTATTATAAATATAATAATTAATTAACTAGCATGCATCAAAGGAATCTGGTAAAAGGTATCGACAGGTGAAGTAAAAAATAATGAAATGAGAGTGACGAATAGCAAATAAGCGCGGAAGGTTAGTGTTTGGTGTGATCCGTTACGTACAATTTTAACTGTAGTCATTATGGAACAAAAGTAATCATATTTCTGTGAATCTTGTTATGTTGATAACAATTTCCTGCATTTCATTTTGTAACAAATTTTCTTTTTGATGTGTAAAGTTCCTTGCCAATCAAAGAAGTATCAGATATTAATATTCATTATCAATAATCTGTGATACAGCTCATTTCTTACGTTATTAAACAGTCTGCATTCAAAATGAAAATGTTAGTCGTTTTCATTTGGAAATCGACTGGAACATGAACTTTTGATGATACGGTTACACCCAAATAAATTATAATTTAACCACCTGGATTTGTGTCTTAACCAGCTTAACAACACAAAGCTAGCCTATTACCAAATGCTAAATGACCTGGAGCAGAAGTTTTGCGCTTGGCAATTTCTTTTTTGAAAGTTAGTAAAGACGAACAACTTCTTGGGGGTCCCAGTCGGCCGAGTGGTCTAATACACTCGCCTTTACAGATCACTGACATCTCACCCCTGTCTGCGTGGGTTTGGGTCTCGGCCTACGTTGGTATTTGAGAAAACTTGCCAGTATCTTCCAGTGGGTCAGCGACTCTTCCCCGGGTTATTCCTCCGCCAAATATAGATTGGCAGCCATGTATCATGTGCGGAAAAATGGCGTGAAACCCATAACTGAAAAAACACCAATAATAAGATCTTGTGTATTGTAGTAGATCGTTGAAAGGTCGATAAGTGTTGGTATATACGATTTTCTTCAGAATAATAATAATAATAATAATAATAATAATAACAATAATAATAATAATAATGAGGACTTTGTATAGCGCCTAATCTTTAGAAGCTCTAAGCGCTTTACAACATTAGACAACACATATAAGATTAAAAAAAACAACATATAATAATATTATTACAAAACAAACACCATGAAATTAGAAAAAAAACATTAAAAAAAATAAAAAAACATGTTGAAAATATTTTAGGTAGGAAACATTATTAGATCTTTAAGTTTGTTCTTGCAGTCGAAATAAGTGAGTTTTTAGAGCCCTCTTGAATGTGATGACTGTGTCTTTGTGTCTAAGTTCAGTGGGCAATTCATTCCAGGTTGCTGGACCTTGGTATGCAAAAGAACGATGTCCATATGACTTTGTTTTCATAGTGGGAATAATGAGTATACGATTGTCAGATGAGGAGCGTAAGTATCTTGCCGGCGTTTACACATGGGTGAGATCGGATAGCTATGTTGGATTAGAGTCCGACAGTGAAACGTAGCACAGAGAACAAATTTTGTGTTTGATTCTGGATCGAATGGATAGCCAGTGTAGGGTACAGAGCAGCGGTGAGGTGTGCTCTGATCGTGGTACTCTAAATATGATCCGAGCAGCTGTGTTTTGAACTTTTTGAAGTTTCTGGAGTAGATATTGAGATGAACCAGACAGAACTGAGTTACAATAGTCCAGTCTTGAAAGTACTAATGAACACACAAGTGTTTTAGTGGCAACAACTAAAAGATATTTGCGAATTGAGCTGATGCGTCTAAGCTCAAGATATGCAGCCTTGCATATGTTCATGACATGTTGGTGCAATGTGAGTAGTGAATGGGGATACCCTAGCGTCAATGGGAATTAGCATTAAAAAAAACACCCTGGGACACTCTAGCGTCAATGGAAAATTAACATGGAGAAAAATCGTGGGACAATCTAGCGTCAAGGGGAATTTAACATGGGAATAAATCGTGGGACTGTCTAGCGTCAAGGGGAATTGAAAATGGAGAAAAATCGTGGGACTGTCTAGCGTCAAGGGAAATTGAATATGGGATTTTTTTTTTTTAAAAAATAAAAAAATTTTAAAAAAAAAGGGGTAGGCAATTGAGAGTCATTCTCTTTTCGAGAAATATGGGTGGCCCTGAAAAGGGCCTTTGGGTTTATGTTAATGTATCCATTAACATAAAGGGCACCGCATTGGTCTTCTTCTTGTCCTTAGGCTGCGTTTCACTGTAGGCCCGTAAATCAGCACTCTTTTGAGGCATCCTTGTCTTTCTACGTAGATCCTACGTATCCACAGACTGGTGTCTGTCCTGTGGACAACAGTCCACTTAGACCGGACATACATGAGCATGTCCGTCCTAAACATCATTGAAGACACAAGGGTGGATGATTCGACTGTGGTCCACATCTTGAAGCGACGAGAACAGGTGAATCAATGCAATGAACTGCGCTTATTTATAGGTAGAGGAAGGATTGAAACGGATTGAGTTCATTCACCAATCCGAACACGCGTTACAAAATTCAGTCAGCCCGCATCCAATCCGAAGAGATCAGTCTGTGACGTCACGTGGTCTATATAGATTCGCTAGCGCTTGTGTGCAGTCAACCTATGCGACAGTGATTCAACATGACGGAAACTCAGAAAACGATCCATTGGGGTGCACCAGCAGGGGAGACCGCCCAAGGGAACCCGGACTTACTTTCAGAAGAGGTGAATTGGGATTTTGTGGATTTTCTTACCTCGCAAGAATTTGTTCCGGAACCTTCGTTACCTTCTTCATTACCGCAAGTGGAGAATTTTAGACAGAGACAGAAAGAAGAATTGGAGAAATTTATACAACGACAAAAGGAAGCGGAACAAGCTTTTCTCCTACAGCAGCAGCAAGAAGAAGAGGTAAGAAAAAAACAACAGCAACAACAGCAAGAAGAAGTAGCAGCAAAGAAACAAGAGGGTGAAAATCAAACGGTTACGGTACTGTTGGACATTTTAGCGGAGTTAAGAAGTCTGAAACAAATGTGTCAAACTTCTTTATTACGACCGAAGACAATACGACCTTCCCGAGCTAAACACGTTAACCCTGTGACTAAGCCTACCGTACCACTCTTAGTGATTTCAATCCAATCATCATCAACATTACGCAGTCCAGAAGTAGGCCTTGGCCGTGGCAAAGGCTTAAGGCAGTTAAAGTTGATTGCTTAAACTCACCCCTACACTTCTCGAAAAGAGATAGCCTTTCAATTTGCCAATAACTCAAAAAAACAAAAAACAAACCCATTTTACCCCCTATAGTACGTGTCTTTGTATGAGTGCGTGAGTGTACGTTCTTCTTTTAAAATCATAACTCAAAGACACTTACCTTATATAATTAATTTATTCTTTTATCCATTGTTACAATCCAATTCACAACAGAACACTTTAATTAAAAGTTCATTTATTTCTTCTTTCTCCTTGTTTAATCTCTCTGTTTTTTTGAATTTCTTCACCGTCTTTTCCTCTTCTTTCTCCTCATTTTCTTCCCTTCTTCTTTTCTTCTCCTGTTTCATTGCCTCTTGTAAATAGAATTGTTTTCTTTCTTCCTCTTCTTCCTCTGAAGAATCCCTCTATTCCTCTGAAGAATCCCTCTCTTCCTCTGAAGAATTCCTCTTTTCTTCTGACTCCTCTTGTTTTTTTTTTTGGGCAATCTGGAGACCAATGTCCTTTTTCTTGACAATAATAACAGGTATCTTTACTTTTGTCTTTTTCAGCCCTTTTTTTTTCTTTTTTGACGGTCTGGACACTCTGAAGACCAATGTCCTTTCTTCTGACAGATATAGCAAGTATCTTGACTTTTATCTCGAAAGGAAGGAGAGTAGTCCGTGGGCTGGTCTGAAGAGAATTTTCTAATGACCCCTCGCAAAGCTCTGACGAAACGTTCGATTTGGCTAGTCTCTTCCATCGTTGTGCTCGGCTTGAGAGTGAAATGAATAGTGAAAGGACAAGACACACACCTTTTTATATACGCTGGTCTGCCATGACTATAAATTAGTCCATGGTGTTTAAACTTGAGTCATTTGACGTTTTTCACTCAAGATGAAACGATATTATTCATTCGAGAAGAAAGAAGAAGAAAGTAAGAGGCAGAAACGTGATCTATCGCCTCGTACCAGGGATGAAATCTTGGCACAAATTCATGCCAGTGATTTTGAAGAGGACATGAGTGAACCAGAATCCGAACCCTCTAAACCAAGTTCACCACCCTTAGTCAACCCTGAAAAATACTATTCCATTCGAGAGACGGAAAAGCGCTCCTCTAGAAAATTTAGAACCACGGCTTACAAATACACAGTGAAGTTTAAAGATTTCAAGGATGAAGTACCGTTAGAGAAAGCAGAAGTGTTTATCACTGGGGTGTGGGATTCTTTGCTCACCACACTCAAGCGACAATGTCAAGCCAAAGAAGACGATCGCTTGAGACTTTCCATACAACACGACGGTTTGAAATCCCCTGTTTGGATCGAGTTTAGCACCCCTGCAGAATTGACCGCTTCCAAAGTCATGGACAAGATTCAACACGTACAACAATCTAATGACCAGTTTGACATCACCGATGGAAAAGCCACACTGGACATGACCCATGTCTCTCCTCCTCAAGGGACTGGACGCAAAAAGATGTTATTGGTGGACGACCTTCGCAACACCAAAACAAGTCTCGTCCGAATTAACAACCCTCAAGACCAGATGTGTTTAGCCCGTGCCATCGTGGTGGGACGAACCTATGCCAACAAGAACGACACGGTAGAATGGAAAAGAACCTGGAGAACTATCCAACAATCCGACCGAGCAAACAACGAAACGAAGCAGAACTCCTGTTACAACAAGCCGGACTGTCCAAAAACATTCCCTGTGGTATTCCTGAGATGCAAAAATTGCAAGATGCCCTAGCTCCACGATACACCTTGAAAGTGCACCCTCAAGAAATGCGCGGGCCTCTGTTGTTTCGAGGCCAAGATTTTAAGGACGGAAAATACATTCATGTTTATTATCACGATGACCATTTCGATACTATTACCAGTATCACTGCATTCCTGGGATACGGTTATTACTGTGAGAAATGTGATTATGGTTATAATAATCGAGAGCAACACAAACATTGTGGATGGAAATGCTCAGGATGTTTGGCCTCTCCACCCTGTCTGAGCGAAGAACCAGTGCCTTGTTCAACTTGTCTGCGCACGTTTGTCAGCCCTACCTGTTACCAACAACATCTGAAGACGCAAGGTTCACGGAAGAAATGTGCTTGTCAACTCCTGAGATTGTGCCCTACGTGTGGACAAGGCATACGTACCAATAGTACCAAGGCACACGTATGTCGAGGAAAGAAAAAATGTCACATTTGTCACCACATCGTGGACTTGGAACACCAATGCTACGTGCAAAAATACCAAGCTCCACCAGAGAAAGAGGACGGTCACAAGAAGAAAGGCAATTTCATCTTTTTCGATTTCGAATGCATGCAAGAGACCGGTATTAACATTCCTAATTTCTGAGTGGCTCATCGAGCGTGCGAGAAGTGCATTCAAGAACCTATCTTCAGTCATTGCCCTCACCGCAGCAAGATTCCTGGAGGGCGTGAAAAAATCTTTCGGGGACCGAACACGTTAGCCGATTTTGCCCAATGGGTTTTAGACCCCGTCGACAAGACGTGGAGTCAAGAGGACATCGAACGTTACGGAGATTGTCATCGTCATGCCACGGTGATGGCTCACAATTTCTCCGGATACGATGGACAGTTTCTTCTCAGATACTATACGGAACATGGCACCGAGCGTCCTAAAGTGACTTTGAACGGAGCCAAAATTATTTTCATGCAAGTGGGACAAGTACAGTTTAAAGATCCGATGAGTTACTTGGCCATGCCTTTGAGTCGAATGCCTAAAACGTTTGGAATGACAGAAATGGCTAAAGGGTACTTTCCACACTTTTTCAATACGGAAGCCAATCAACACGCCGTTCTACCCCATTTACCTGAGGCTCACTATTACGACCCCGACAACATGCGTACCGAACAACGAGAAGCTTTCTACGCTTGGTACCAGGCTCACGCCTCGGACCCTTTCGACTTTCAGGAAGAAATGCTAAAGTATTGTCGTTCCGACGCGGACATTTTACGACGTTGCTGTGGAAAATTTCGAGAACTGTTCATGGAACACGGAGGGGTCGATCCTTTGAAAGAAGCTTGCACCATTGCCAAAGTGTGTTCCTTAGTGTATCGACAACGATTCATGCCTGAAAACACCGTGGCTGTCATCAGCTCTCAAACGACCAACTATGTCAAACGTCAATACTCGGTCAAAGCCCTACGCTGGTTACATTACTTGTACGACAAGGAAGACAAGTGGATTCAGCATGCCCGCAACGGAGGGGGTGAAAAGACCATCGGAACGTATTCGGTCGACGGCTGGGACTTAGAAAACCCCAAGATCGTGTACGAGTTTAACGGTTGCTTATTTCACGGACGTCCCGTCTGTTACCCTGACCGTGGCACTAAAAATCAGTTTTTACAACGAACCATGGAAGACTTGTACCAGGACACTTGTCAGCGGCGCCTAAAGTTGGAACAGGAAGGATACCAAGTGGTGGAAATGTGGGAACACGAGTACGATCACCGTATGAAAACCGATCCCGAGTTTAAACGCCTCGAGGAAAGTTACCAGTTCATGGACCCGCTGAACCCGAGGGATAGTTTGTACGGAGGAAGGACCAATGCCACCTGTTTGCTGTACCAAGCCGACGAAGAGAAAGGAGAAGAAATCAAATACTTGGACGTGTGTTCGCTGTATCGCTACGTGTGCAAATATTGTCGCTTTCCTGTAGGGCACCCGCAATTGTTAACGGAACACATCGACCTGAAAAACATTCGACAATACGAAGGCTTGATCAAGTGTAAAGTTTTGCCTCCCACGAACCTATACCATCCCGTCTTACCTCACCATTGTCAAAGCAAACTGATGTTTCCATTGTGCCGTACTTGTGCCGAAACGTGCAACCAAGACCAACCTTGTCAGCACACCCAGGAAGAACGTGCCTTGAAGGGAACCTGGGTCAGCGTAGAATTGTTTAAAGCTCTGGACATGGGATACCAACTGTTAGAAGTGTACGAAATTTGCCACTTTCCCAAGACACAACAATACTACAAGGGTGATCCCAGTCAGAAAGGCATTTTCGCTGACTACGTGGATGCCTTTTTGAAACTGAAACAAGAAGCCAGCGGCTATCCTTCCTGGTGTCACACTCCCGAAGACCAAATACAATTCAAAGAGAAATACTATGAACAAGAAGGCATCTCTTTAGACCACATCGAGAAAAACGAAGGCAGGCGATCGTTTGCCAAAGTGATGTTAAATTGCTTGTGGGGTAAAATGGCACAACGACCGTGTTTACCCAAGACGGAATATTTGACCGAACCTTCCCGCTACTTCCAGATGATTCACGACAAAACCAAATACATGAAACACGTGGACGTCGTTCGAGAGAATTTGATCTTGGTCAATTACGAAGAAGATCTGGACTTTGTACAAGACGACCCTTTTGGAAATGTCATCATTGCGGCTTACGTGACAGCTCATGCTCGCTTAAAATTGTACGAAGCTTTAGAACTGTTAGGAGAACGCGTCCTGTACTTTGACACGGGCAGTTGCATTTACATCCATCACCCGAGTCAACAGCACCCTGACATCGAAGGAGACCGTTTAGGAGCCTGGACACACGAGCATCCCGACGACAAGATTCTAAATTTCGTCAGTGGCGGTCCCAAAAATAACGGCCACGAATACCGGGACAAACAAGGAGAGAGTGCACACGACGTGCAAAGTGAAAGGACTGACTCTGAATTATCGTACCAGTCGTGTGGTCAACTTTGGGGTATAGAAAGAAGCCTTGCAATCGGGAGAGGATGGAAACTTTAAAGTGACCACCTATCAGCCGAACAAGATTGTACGTTTACCCACTCATCACATCGTCAGTCGGCCCTTGGAAAATGTCTATCAAATCGTGTACCAGAAGCGAGTTCGGCTTCCCAATCATTTCACCTTACCGTATGGACACGTCGGTATTGGTCTGTATATAAAAAGGAACCCTAGGCAAGATCGATAGTTCATTGTGACTACCAAGACCGAGCGAACAAGATGAATACTTTCAGAGAAACACAAAACAAGTTGTTTAGAAAGGCACAATTCAAGTGTGAGGCTTCGGAAGTGGAATGCGATTGTGAGCCTTGCGATGGGTACGATGCTGTACGTTGTGACCTTAGCGATGCCGTAAAGCATCATGGGAACTTTAGTGTCACTACCCCTATCATGGAAAGTGATGTTGTGCGTGTCAAACCTGAGGGATGGGAAAGTGATGCCGCTCGTCCTCTTGGACATTTTACTGGGTTTCGTTTTAAAGGGGAATGTTCTCCTTCACGTCTACCCCCCTACGGATGTCATCCAGGCCATGAGCAAACTTCTGTTCATGTCACCCAACCCTCATCGAAACGAACCTGTGAAAGACGAATATTCGTTTCCTGTGCGTTTGTCGGAATACTGCGACTTTGAAAATCGTCTTCAATCGTTCAAAGGAAAATGGCCTAAGTATCTGGGAGGACCGACCCCCGAAGAATTAGCCAGAGCCGGATTTTTCTACTTGGGCGAAGGAGATAAAGTCAAGTGCTTCAGTTGCGGTGTGTCACTTCACCACTGGGAACCGCAAGATTCGGCCTACGTAGAACATGCTCGATGGTCACCGAATTGTCATTACTTACCCTTAGTGGGACCGAGACATTGAAGTAACTTACCATAATCTGTTCATGGATACTTTACAAGAGAACATTCGTGCTCTGCCTGTGGAGTTGAGAGAACGCATTTACCGAGAGCTGGTCAAAATACAAGTGAAACGTAAAGAACAATTGCATCCGTTACGTCACCGGTGTTTGAACCACTGGTACCTGAAGGCTATACAAGGACTGATTCAATTGAAAGTGTTCCATTGGACAGACATTGATCAACGATCCCCTAGTTTTAAAAAGGATTGGTTTGTTATGGACGATTCTATCTACTACATCATTGTAAACTTACTGCATCGAATTCCAGAGGAAGAGTTAACGAATTACCAACATCTTGAACACAATGTCAACTTAGTGAAAGAGGAAACTTCTGAACGAATTGTAATGTGTAAATTAGTGACTAAACGATTTAAATTCGACACTGAAGTAAAACCATGTCTGTGCAAAGAGTACATTTCTTGTGTCAGACCAAAGAGGATTTAGTATGACCTATTCATGGATACTTTGCTAGAGAACATTCGTGCTTTGCCTGTGGAGTTGAGAGAACGCATTTACCGAGAACTGATCAAAATACAAGTGAAACGCAAACGCAAAGTTATTGAACCGTTTTTAAATTATGCTCTGTTCCAAAGTATAAGAAGACTGATTATGAGTGGATATTACATTAGGCACAAAGGTAAACGAGGCTATTGGCCACCACCCAAGGATTCCAAAAACAGTGTATATACTTATGGATACTTTACAAGAGAACATTTTGGGCTTGCCTGAGGAGTTGAGAGAAAGGATTTACCGAGAGCTGGTCAAAATACAAGTGAAACGTAAAGAACAATTGCATCCGTTACGTCACCAGATCTTTAACCACTGGTACCTGAATGATATAAGAGGACTGATTCGTCAGAAATTGTTTCAGTGGTCAGACCTTGTTAGTGAGTTAGTGAATGAACGAAATGTTCATCATTTTGGTTACTTTGAGATTCACCTAGAGCAACGCATTGAGGAAGACGACTTAAAGGATTACCAACATATGTTACATGGAATCTACTTAGTGGAAGAGAAAACTTCTAATCGAAGTTTAAACTGTAGGTTACAGTATTCTAGATTTCCTTCTGGAGAACGAAGATGTCTGGGTAGAATGTACGTGTATTGCTTCCGAAAAAAAGAGAGTACAAAAACAGGAATCCATGCCACGGCTTATGTCACAAGTGATTGAACAGATTCCGTGGAAGGAACTCAATGACCACATTCAAACCGTGGATCATTACCATCGATTATTACAAGAACTGTATCCATTCAATTTGGGTCGACAAGTGGTGTGTGTCTTAGTGACTTGTTTTCTGGGATTTCGTTTACCAGCCGATTCCTTGTGGACTCTTTACGATCAGTACTTACCACCCAATGGCCTTAAATGGTCACGAAAGACTCCTTTTGCTCAAAGCCTTGCGGTTTCATCTGGATACTTCTCGACCTCAACAGGAAAAAAAGATTCGTCAACTTTTAGCTACCGAAGACGTGTATGACGATGTGTGTGTAGCTTGTGACTTACACCCTCATGGGACAGATGTTCGTGACTGGAAAAAGGGGGGTTTTGAGGCTTGGACACAAGAAGTGCCCCATATTATTTTATATATTTTTGTTTTTCGTGTTGTTCATATTTGAAACATTCAATAAACGTGTTCTGAAAAAAGTATATTAACTCTCGTCTTGTTTGTTTTCGTGTCACAAGTGACATTTCTCACACTATGGCTACCTCTGCTGCCTGTGCTCCCTCTTCCTCTACTGTCAAAGTCATCGACGAACACTTAGATCGTGCCAGTTGGGAGGCTTTGTATCTTCGCCATCCCTTTAGCATGCTCATTGCTGGACCTAGCGGTTCAGGCAAAACCGAATTCGTCAAACGTTTGATCGAACATAAACATCATTTGATCGATCGGCCACCTCAGCGGATCGTGTGGTGTTACAAAGAGTGACAATCGGCGTACAGCATCTTGCGAGAAAGTCAAGGCGATTCCATCGTGTTTGTGGAAGGCATTCCTAAAGAAGACGACAGCATCGTCTCTGACTCCCGTCTAACCCATTTGGTCATTTTCGACGACATGTTAGGAGAAGACGAAGAAGAAATTAAACTGTGGTTCACGCGCAAAGGGCATCACCGTAATGCCAGTGTCGTTTACATTGCCCAAAATTTGTTTCAACAAAGTAAAGCCCATCGCACCATCAGTCTCAATGCGCATTACGTGGTCTTGTTTAAAAGCCCTCGAGATAAATCGCAAGTGCAAGTCTTAGCCAAACAGTTAGGAACGCCTTGGCTGACTCAGGCGTACGACGATGCCACTCAAACGCCACACGCCTATTTACTCGTCGATTTGAAACCTAGAACCCCCGAGGATTTGCGATTTCGTACCCACTTGTTTCACCACTGGTGCCAAGACGGAGGGCCTGTCCTGTACTCGTCTCCGTTCTCGACTTAATTTCACTCCACATAAAAAATTCTATAAAAACCTCAGACCCTTTTCGTCTGTCTTACACACATTTTGAACATGACGTCCCTTCAGTCGCATCTTCCTGTCAAATTGATTCGTGCCTTGTATGGCATCAGTCGAGAAAAAAATCCACAAATACGAGCTCGTGTCTTAGAAGCTAGTCTCAAAGAAGTTATTCAGATTCCTCATGAAACCAAACGCTTTTTCGATCGAAACAAAGTCGCTTTGGTCCAACTGGCCGATCCCCGCATCGACACTCAAACCAAAAAGCAAATCATTTTGAAACCTGGAGGGAGCGGTACTCTAGGAGGGGTCATCATTCGCTCTCTCTCTTAAGATGGGATCCTAATGCCCCCAAAGTTATCCCTAAGACAAAAGTTAAACGAAGCCCCAAGAAGAAAAAGACCAGGTCCCCAAAGAGAAGAACTTCTCCAGTGGCGGGACCCTCCTCTTACCAGACACCAGCCCGGAAAAAGAAAAGAAGCCCCCAGAAAAAGAAAAGCCCACAGAAGAAAACTAGTCGCAAGAGAGGCACTTCGGCCAGGACGCAACTTTACACTCGCAAACCACGACCTGCCACGGCAGTGACTGTGTCTCCGGCACCCTCACGTTCATCCACTTCTCCATTAAATGACACCAAGAACTGAAGAGTACTTGGAGACGTTGATCACACCAAGAACTTCTCCGTTAATGACCCCAAAAAGAACTTCCCCAGTGGCAGGACCCTCCAATTTAGTGGCAGTGGCTGCTGCTCACAAAGTACCTTCTCCCAAAATCAAAGTCCAAGAAAGATCGGGCATGTTACAAAGTTTACTGGATTTGTCCAAGCAAGAACTGGCTCGATTTAGTCCGTTGCGTACCCCTCCACGACGTGTCATGCCTGTCCTCAAACTGATACGACGTAAAGACAATCAGTGGCGACGCGTTCCAGTATAAAAAAGACCTGTGACCAAGTCGGGGGTATCAGTGCTTTTTGGTGCTCCTGAAGACTCAAAGATGTCACCCTCTAGAAAACCCCAAGGAAGGAAAAGAAAAGGACTACCACCACGTTTAGTCAAACATGGGGACATGTTATCTGCCCTGTCCAAAGCTTCTCCACCTCTACGAAAAAAACTCATTCAATCGGCCTCCAAAGAGGTCATCGATACCGTGTGCGAATGTTGTTTGAACGTCTTGAAAGGCACGATCCCTTTGTCCAAACACCAGAAACAATGCTTAAGCAAACATCGTCATGTTCTTCGCCAAATGGTTCAAAAGAAAATTCCCATTCGTCAAAAGAAGATGTCGGTCCAACGTGGAGGCATTTTGCCTCTCTTGTTAGGCCCCTTACTGAAAGGAGTCTTGCGAACCATGTTGGGAGGAATAGTGGGAACAAGATAAAAAGGCCTTCGGAAGTCCCAGGATCTCAGAATCGACCCCTGACAACCCCATGGAAGGACGAAAACTAGCTTTAGTACCTTACAAACGATGGATGGAATACCATCGGTGGCAAGAACAACACACCCCGCATTTACCTCCCAATCCCAATTTGAGCGAGATGTCCCAGTTACAACACGAATTGCAGTCCTTGATGGATCGCCAAGATTTGTCCGAAACAGAAAAATCGCAAAAGTACTGTCAACTTTTGCAACGACTGCAACTCTTTCACCAGAAAGCTTTAGACGAAACAGCTCTACCCACTCTGAAAGATTTTAAGACCTTGATGAAAAGTCCAGCACCATCACCAGTACCAGTACCAGTCCCACCAGTACCCATGACCAAGACAGAAAAAGGAAAAGAAGAAGAAGAAGGGTTTCAAACTCCACCAGAAAAAGTACGCAAGTTAACAACACCACCTACCTCCAGAATTGGATGGATTAAAAAGATGATGGCCACCCCTTCTTCATCACAAGAGAAAAAGAAAGTGAAGACAGATGTGAAGACAGAAGTGAAACAAGAACCGATATCCCCCGCTCAGACATCCTCCTCTTCAACACCTATTGCCGGTCGCACACGCAAAGCATTGCAATCCAAGAAAGTACCCCAAGAGAAAAAGAGTAGCATCCTCCAAGAGTGCGTGTCTTATTAACAAACAAACACAAAAAAAAAATGGAAAAAGTCTTAGCCAGCATTTACTACGATTCCTCGCATCCTGCAGGTTACGCAGGAGTTCAAAAATTGTATCGTGCTGCCAAAACGCGACTGAAAAGTCTCCGTTTACCTCAAGTGCAACGATGGTTACAAGAACAAGCTACCTACACTTTACACAAACCCATTCGACGCAAGTTTGCCAGAAGTCGCACCCGAGTGGAAGGCATCGATCATCAATGGCAAGCCGATTTAGCCGATGTCTCTCATTTGGCCAGCTACAATCGTGGCTACAAATATTTGTTTTGTGTCATCGACGTCTTTTCCAAATTTGCCTGGGTCGTGCCCTTGACTTCCAAATCGAGCAGCGAGTTAGTGCGAGCCCTGCAACGGGTGTTGAAACAAAGCGGTCGTCACCCTCTTCGATGGCAAACGGACAAAGGCACCGAATTTCTGAACCAAGCTTTCCAAAAAGAATTAAAGAAACGTGACATTAATTTTTCACCACCGAGAATCCCGAAACCAAAGCCAGCATCTTGGAACGTTTTCAACGCACTTTGAAAGAACGCATGTGGAAATATTTTACGCATCACCACACTCTGAAGAACATCGACATCTTACCGCACCTGGTGCAAGCGTACAACCAATCTTACCATCGAAGCATCGGACGTGCCCCGCAAGACGTGACTCCCGACAACGAAGTGTTGGTGTTTGAGCACCTGTTCGGTACGTCCCCGACGAGAGCTATCCCCAAAAAAAGTGGAGAGTTGGCCGTAGGAGATTGGGTGCGCATTGGCAAAACCAAACGCACTTTTGACAAAGGTTACTTACCTAACTGGACGACCGAATTGTTTCGCGTCACTGGACGAGTGCATGGCCGTCATCCTACCGTCTATAAATTGGAAGACATGAATGGAGAAGTGCTCAAAGGAACGTTTTATTTGCCCGAGTTACAACGTGTCACCAAAAAAGAAGACGACGTGTACGACATCGAAAGCATTCTCGAACGCAGAACCCGTAAAGTGGGCAAACGACGTGTCAAAGAAGTCAAAGTACGTTGGAAAGGATATCCACCCAGTTTTGATTCTTGGATCGAGGCTTCGCAAGTCATCGACTATAAAAAGAAGTGACCATCATGCCCTTTCACACAGACGCAGCTACGTCGACCACTCCTTCACCTAGTTGTTCTGTGCAAGATTTACAAAACAACCCTTGTGGGTGTGGTGTGGAGAACGTGTGCCTAAAACTCAAATCGTCTTTTTCTGCCAAATCTTCGTGGTGTATTGTGTCATCGGGGCAGCCATCGCCAATTTGAGTTTGCAACAAGGAGACAAACAATTGTGGACCATTTTATTGAGCAGTTGCATCTGTTACCTGCTTCCCAATCCCTCCCTAAAATTCTCCTCGAACGGGAACCACGGGAACCTTGTGTCCAGTGCCAGTGCCAGTCACCACTCCAATAACAACAACAACCACAACCAGAACCCCATTTTGGTCGCAGACACGCCTCTGACGTCCAGTAACCCCTCGGACAGCCACAGAACTCTGGAATTATGAGTCACCAAAACCAATTTTACTTAACCTTACCCAGTTACAGTTCCATGGAAGTGTTTCCCCACAACACGTTGTGCTGTTACACGGCCAAATTACCTCAGGCCATCCCCTTAGATCACGAAGCCCATTGGGAAGTGGCTTTGGTAGAAATGATTCACCCAACACAAATCAAAAACATCACTGAAACTCAAAACACTTTTGACGTCGAAATTCTGGACCCAACAGTGCAGCAACACATGACGAACAGTCCTCAACATAGATTACATCTTGCGAAGGACCCATTACCCCGTAACAGCAGTGACCCTTCTCCTCCTTTTTACGTTAATCACTTTGAAATTAACTCAGGCCATTATTTTAGTGGTCAACATCTGGTGGAGGCCATCGCTGACAAATTCTATGCAGCCTTTGACAAAGTTCTGACCAAACTAAATAAACGTGTCACCGTGGAGTACCACAAACAGTCTCACCGTGTACTCATCAGATTTGAAAGTGAGGAAAAAAGTATACGTCTTAAATGTTGCCCAGAATTGTATGACATTTTGGGTGGAGACCTCAATCTGGCCACGGATAAGCAGACCAAACAAATTCACATCGCAGAGATTGACAACAACGGGCATTTTGCAAGGTATTTTCGTTTCCCGGTAGAACTGAACCAAGGACTGAATTTGATGTTTGTGTATTCCGATGTGGTGGAGTACAACGTGGTGGGACACACCTCCGTGCCGTTACTGCGTGTCATTCCTTTCAAAGTAAATTCTGCCACGGCCACTGACGAGGAAGGTGGAAACACTTATCACGTTCACCGCGAATTTGTCCATCCTCACTATTTGCCTGTCAGCAAGTCGTATTTGGACACGGTCAACATTGCTATAAAAGGAGATCTGGGACAAAATATTCCATTCACCAAAGGAAAAGTCACGGTGAAACTCCATTTTCGAAAACGGTTCTCTCACGATTCGTAAGTCATGTATCCAGTGTACCGAGGGGTTGCTCGACAGCGAGGACACGGTTTAGGAGATATGTTAAAATCGGCCTTTCGTTCGGTGGCCCCGGTGTTGAAACCGATGGTGACACGCGGATTGCACGCCTTGAAAGATGCCGCACTGACACAAGGCAAAGAATTTCTCCAAAATGTCATCATCGACAAACAAAACCCCAAAGAAGCCTTCATGAGGGCAAGCAAAAATGTCTTGCTGCAAACGGGTAAAGACCTTTTGGGCCGACGAGACACACCTATAAATGCCCTGCACTCTACCGAGTCAGGCATTCAGCAAGGACAAGGCAGAAAGAGACGACGAAGAAAACATCCTTTCACCAGACTTCACACTTCTAAAGCTAGAAAGGCAAAGAAAAGAAGAACCGTTCGAGACTTAGACGTTTTCGATTATTAAGACACAGCAACAAAAAAAAAATGATGCACCGAGAGTCTTGCGCCTGTTCCAAGTCGGAACTGGATCTGTTTGCCATGCCACCTACCATGATGACGATGCAAGAATCCCAATGGGTGGAATTTCACCCTTTCTCTTCATTGGCCGATTCCGCTCCCATCGAGTTTGAAATCAAGGGACAGCCCGAAGATTACATCGATCTGAATAGCAGTTACTTGTACTTGAAAGTCAAAGTTCTAGATAAGGGAGGAGATACTATAGTAGACGAGAAAGTAGCTCCCGTCAACAATTTCATGCATTCCTTGTTCAGCTCAGTGGACTTGTACTTGAATAACAAACTGGTCAGCAGCAGCATGGATACTTACCCTTACCGTGCCTACCTGGAAAATCTCTTGACGTACGGAATAGACGCCAAGAATACTCATCTCAATGCCTGCGTACTATGGGAACCTGACGATGGGGGTGAGTTTAACGAATTCGAACCGGATGCATCCAAAACACCACACAATGAGGGATTTGTAGAACGAAGAGACAAAATATTAAATGGACAGAGTCTAGAACTGATGGATCGTTTACATTTGGACATGTGGTTGCAAGAGAAATATTTGCTGAACGGTGTAAATGTCCGCTTGAGACTGAATCGTAGCAGTACCGCTTTCCATTTGTTGGCTGATAGTGCTGGCGTCAATCCCAAAAGCAAAATCGAGGAGGCCAAACTCTACGTACGACGCGTGGAAGTGTTACCTAAAGTGGGTAACGACATCAGTCAAACGTTGAGCAGAACGACCGCCAAGTATCCCATACGACGTCTGGAAGTGAAAACGTTCACCATTCCCGCTAGCCATCATTCCATGATCGAAGATTATCTGTTTCAAGGACAGTTACCCAAGCGTTTAATCCTTGGTAAGGTCGAGAATTCAGCCTTCAACGGAGCCTTCACTGAAAATCCTTTCCACACTTCGACGTGAAGAAAATCGAAGTCAGTCGCGATGGCAAGACCTTGTGTACCAGACCTTTCGAACCTGACTTTACCAAGAAGAATTACTTGAGATCGTACTTGTCCCTGTACGAAGCCACCGGACAATTAGGGACCAACACCAATCACGGTATTACGTACGAGGATTACGCAGGAGGCTACGCTTTGTGGGCCTTCGATTTTACTCCTGACCAGGGCAGCGACGAGGGACATTTCCACCCTATAAAATCTGGCCAGATTCGTGTGGAACTTAAGTTTGCAAATCCTCTGCCAGAGACAGTGAACGTCATCCTGTATGCAGAATTTGATAATACCATAGAAATCAACAGTTTGAGAGAAGTCATTCTAGACTATTAGAAGCTATGGAACACTGTTATCCCTCTTTACCTAGTGGAAAAACTTTAGACATGGAATGTGAGGAGACCGTGGAAAAAGAATCTCAAGACAAAGACGACGAAGTTCTCATGATGAAGTCGAGATGGCCAGAACAAGAAGTCCATTTAGTCTCCTGTTTTGCCAAACACTTGGTGGAAAAAATGATGGAATTGATCAAAAAAGAGTGCTATGGATGTCAAAACGATCATCCCAGTCAAATTCAACACGATAAATGCCTGATGCTGAGTCAAGAAGAAAAAATGGACGAGTATCTGGACGAAGCTTGGAGTCTCATCTCGGACGAAGTCGTGTTGCACCAGTGGTATAAAGACTTGCGTGAACATTCTTGTCCACCATTAACCACTCAAGAGATCCATCGTATCGAAGCTCTCCTGAATCAGAGTGAGGAGACGAAACGAAGAAACGGTTATTTGTCAGACATTTTCAAGCAAAAAGTCAGGATCGAATTGATGACTTATTATTACCTGTGAAGAAGAAGAAAAAAGAACCACACAAAAAATGGATACCTGGGAACTTTATTACCTTTTGAACCACAGTTCGTACACGGCTTCTTGGAATCCTGTCGTCTGTGCTAAAGATGAACTCCCTCATCGCAAACCTCAAGACCATCTAGCTTACGTGATCAACACGGACGACAGTCATCTCCCAGGAACCCACTGGGTAGCCGTTTACTTTCCTCAAGAAGGATGTGTGGAATATTTCGATTCGTACGGATTGCCCCCTTTGGAAGACGATATCATTGACTTTATGAGAAGAAATGCTCAGACCACCCGATTCAATAATGTGAAATTACAAGGCACAGATTCCTTGGTGTGTGAACAGTACTGTGTGTATTTTCTGCATCATCGCAGCCTGGGCTATTCCTTAGAACATTTAGTGACTCATTTTGATCCTCGTTCTTCTTCTAGAAACGATGTAAAAGTAGATTGATGGTTCTGTGACCATTATGCTTATCTTTTGTCTCAAGCTAGGAAACGTAGTGTCCATCAATAGCCTAATGACTTCCAACAGTGGAAATCACAATTTCATTCACAACGTTGTCAGCCCTGTTTAAAGTAGAGTGTGAATTGAAAAAATGTTTGTCATTTTTTAAAAAAATGTTTGATGTTATATGGTTGATTATTGTTAAAAAATGTTAGAGTTGTTGTTTAGTGTTAGGTGATTTTTGAATAAAAAATGTTGTGTTTTGAAAAAAATGCCTTTGTCTTTTGTTTGACTATAAGAATGTTTGATTGATGCTCTTTGACTTCTCACTATCCCTCTCATGACACTCATTGAACGTTGCGACTCGAAAACCGTGTGGGGGGATGTTTTCCTTCACGTCCGCGCTTTGACTTTAAGAACCGGGTTGTTTCCAGTCTAACCATCCATTGTCGACTCATCCTCCTACGAAGATGTGCTCCAAACTAGCTAAGCTAAACGAAGCATACCTGAATTTTCATAGGGTCAGACACAGTATGATACCGAAGCCAGAAGAAATAGAGAATGTGAGAATGTTAAAAGTCACTGAAGACCTGATAGAAGAGCTCTTCAGAGAAGAAGTGAACAGGGAGAAAGAAGAATGGACAGAGAAGTACAGACTTCAGAGACAGCATCAACAGCAGCAACAGCAACAGCAGCAGCAGCAGCAACCTGAAGCTGACAGAGGCTTTGTCGATTGTCGTATCGACACCAAAGAGTTCTTCTTCTCTTTCCGAAGAAGCAGACCTATCGCCAGAAAGTCTATCCTCAGAGGACATCGCATTCTTAGAAACTAAAAGATTGCCATAGCAAACAAAAAAAACAAAAAACAAAAAAAAACAGCCTTTTTCAGGGCTACCCCAATACTCTAGAAAAGAAATAACCATCGATGTGCCAATGTGTAGGTAGAGTAGTGTGAATATAAACACTAACTCTTTTTTAAAGTGTGAGGGTATGTGTTTGTGTATAAGATTGTGTGTTTGTAAGTGCTCACGTACGTTTGTGAGGATAGTAGATTAAGATCATGTCTTTTTTTTTTTTGGTGTTTGAGGTGTAGATTTGGGGTTAGATTGGATTGCTTTGCGTATGTGGATATTATATTGAAGTGATTAATGAAAATTTTTTACAATAGGAATGGGTAGCATAAAAAAAGTGAGTGAGTGTTTCTTTTAGGTCCGCGCGTTGTTTTTTTTTTGGTCATGATCTAGGTAAGATCAATTTTATGTTTTTAGGGGGATGTTTTCCTTCACGTCCGCACTTTTACTATAAATTGAAACTCGTTCGGCAGTCCAGCTACCCTTGTTGATTGATCAACACCAGAATGAACACCAGACTAGCGAAACTGTTGGAACTTCATGTGCATCTGGAATATGCCAGGCGCCTGTTGAACGAACTGGCCGCGGAAGCCATTGTGGAAGAGGGAAGGATGAGAGAGGAGGAGGAGAGAAGAAACAAAGAAGAGGAGGAGAGAAGATACAAAGAAGAGGCGGAGAGAAGATACATAGAAGAGGAGGAGGAGAGAAGAAACAAAGAAGAGGAGAAAAAGGAGAGAAGAAGAAGAAACTTCAGAATCCCAGAGACAGAAAATTGGGATTCTGAAGCTATTTATCCTGCCTCTGCTCTCTCCCCAAAAAAAGTAAAAAGCAACTGGGGAACAAGATGTGTATGTGGCGCCAGGCCTGGAAGGTGCCACCATTAACCAGGTGTCCATGAAGTTCCAAATGAAAAAACAGCCCTTTTCAGGGCTACCCAATACTCAAGAAAAGAAATAACAATCAATTTGCCAATGTGTATAGGTAGAGTAGTGTGAATATAAACACTAACTCTTTTTTTTAAATAGTGCGAGTGTATGTGTTTGTGTGTTTGTGTTCGTGTTTGTAACTGATCACGTAAGTTTGTGTGAATAGTAGATTATGGGTTTCTTAATTGTTTCTTTGCGTATGTGGAGAGTATAGTTTGGGTTTTATTATATGAAATGAGAAAGTTGGGGATGTTTTCCTTCACGTCCGCGCGTTGTTTGGTCATGATCTAGGTAAGATCAATTTTATGTTTTAGGGGGATGTTTTCCTTCACGTCCGCGCTTTCACTATAAGAACTCACAAGGTTTGATGTTGGAACCATTCTACGGAATAAAGACAAGGAAGATGGTAGCTGTAACAGAACTGTTTAACCAGTTGAAGGACATTTGGCATTGGATGGTGGATGGAGCTTATGCAGTGGAAAGGACTGAACGAGAATGGAAGCATGAGGTTACCCGAGATTTTGTCAGAAGACAAGTGACCAACCTGAAATTAGCTATGGATCTGGTGAAAGAGATGATAGAAGAAGAAGTAAAAAGACTAAGAGGCTTTATAGATCCAGAGGATGTAAAGATTGGTCACTTAAAGGAAGCCATGGATAATGTGATAGAAGTAAGGTGCTTTTTGGAAGACGTAATGGAATGGACAGAGTGGTCCTTTGTCAAAAAAGGCCTAGACCAGCTTAAGAAATCGGAAGAACTTATGTGAAAAGTAATGGAGGAAGAAGTAAAGAAGATCAAAGACAAGTGGAATAAAGAACGAAAGGATAAGGAAAACTTAAAGAAAAAAGAGGCCTTTGACAAACTCAACAACAATTGGATCATAATACAGGAGAAATTCCGAGCAATAGGTCATCCAGACTGGATGCCAGAGAAGGAGAAGAAGAAGAAGAAGAAAGGAATACTGGTAAAAGTGAGGACTTGGTGGAAGAAGTGGAGGAGTTAGAAGAAGAAGAAGAAACCCAAAGGCCCTTTTCAGGGCCACGCATATTTCTCGAAAAGAGAATGACTCTCAATTGCCTACCCCTTTTTTTAAAAATTTTTTTTATTTTTTTAAAAAAAAAAAAATCCTATATTCAATTTCCCTTGACGCTAGACAGTCCCACGATTTTTCTCCATATTCAATTCCCCTTGACGCTAGACAGTCCCACGATTTATTCCCATGTTAAATTCCCCTTGACGCTAGATTGTCCCACGATTTTTCTCCATGTTAATTTTCCATTGACGCTAGAGTGTCCCAGGGTGTTTTTTAATGCTAATTCCCATTGACGCTAGGGTATCCCCATTCACTACTAATGTGAGAGTAATGTCCAGAGTAACACCTAGGTTTCGTACTGATTGTGTGAATTTAATGTTGGTGTTGCTGATATTTATTGTTTGAGGTAAAGGATCTATGTTGTGGTGTTCTACAGGGGTCTGTTCTTGGACCTGTTCTCTTCATTCTATACACTCAGCCGCTCTCAAGTGTCATAGATCACCATCCAGTGTCTCACCAATTGTACGCTGATGACACCCAAATTGTGTGAATTTAATGTTGGTGCTGCTGATATTTATTGTTTGAGGTAAAGGATGTGAATGAGAAAGTCTTTGTGTTGTGATAGGAATGGCCTCAGTTTTATTATCATTCATCTGCAGCTTGTTACATGTCATCCATGATTTCACATCAGAAATGCACCTCTCTACACCTTGGATGGTAGCATCAACTTCAGTTGGGTGGCTAGATTTGTATATTTGGGTGTCATCAGCGTACAATTGGTGAGACACTGGATGATGATCTATGACACTTGTGAGCGGCTGAGTGTATAGAATGAAGAGAACAGGTCCAAGAACAGACCCCCTGTGGAACACCACAACATAGATCAACTGGGCTGGAGTGTATTCCATTTGCAGATACAATTTGTGTCCTGTTGACCAAGTAGGACTTGAACCACAGTAAGGCTGTATCATGAATGCCAAATACATGCTGGAGACGGTGAAGTAATATATCATGGTCTATTGTGTCAAATGCTGCAGACAAATCAAGGAGGGTGAGGACTGTAATCTTTCCGCTATCCAACGCAGAGAGAATGTCATTAACTACTTTTAGAAGAGTAGTTTCAGTACTGTGGCAAGGGCGATATGCAGATTGTACATTACTAAAAAGACTGTTTGAATTCCGATGAGATACAAACTGGGATAGAACAACTTTTTCTAAGATTTTTGATATG
This sequence comes from Sinohyriopsis cumingii, assembly GCA_028554795.2. Classification (NCBI taxonomy): domain Eukaryota; kingdom Metazoa; phylum Mollusca; class Bivalvia; order Unionida; family Unionidae; genus Sinohyriopsis; species Sinohyriopsis cumingii. The sequence continues at coordinate 11,157,164 of CM068836.1, forward strand.
AAAGGAGATTAGAAACTGGGCGGTAGTTCTTTAAATCGTTATGGTCTAGTGTTGGTTTCTTCAGCAGAGGCGTTACAATGGCAGTTGTGAAAAATGATGGGAATTCCCCGGATGAGAGAGAGGCATTAGTAGTGAAAGGGGGCACTCTACGGACAATGGGAATTAGCATTACAGAACCCCTTGGGTCAATCTACGGACAATGGAAATTTAACATGGCGAAAAATCGTGGGTCAATCTACGGACAAGGGGAATTTAACATGGCAATAAATCGTGGGTCAATTTACGGACAAGGGGAATTTAACATGGCAATAAATCATGGGTCAATCTACGGACAAGGGGAATTTAACATGGCAATAAATCGTGGGTCACTCTACGGACAAGGGGAATTTAACATGGGGAATAGAGTTTGGGCTTGTTTAGGGACAAGGGGAATTTAACATGGGATTTTTTTTTAAAAAATAAATTTTTTAAAAAAGGGGTAGGCAATGGAAAGGCTATCTCTTTTCGAGAAATATGGCTGGCCCTGAAAAGGGCCTTTGGTTTATGTTAATATGCCCTTAACATAAAGGGCATTTGCGACATCTTCTTGTCCTCAAACTTCGTCTTACAGCAGGACCATACATCAGAGTCCTCTTGAGGCAACCTTGTCTCTCTATATAGACTCTTCTTATCCACAGACTGCTGTTGGTCCTGTAGACAACGGTCCACTTGGATCGGACATACATGAGCATGTCCGTCCTGAACATCATTGTTGACACAAGGGTTGAAGATTCAACGTCGGTCCACATCTTGAGGCTCCGAGAATAGGTGAATCAATGCATTGAACTGCGCTTATTTATAGGGACAGAAAGGATTGAAACGGATTGAGTTCATTCACCAATCCGAACACGCGTTACAGAATTCAGTCAGCCCGCATCCAATCCGAAGAGAGCAGTCTGTGACGTCACGTAGTCAATATAGATTCGCTAGCGCTTGTGTGCAGTCAATCTATGCGACAGTGATTCAACATGACGAAAACTCAGAAAACGATCCAGTGGGGTGCACCAGCAGGGGAGACCGCCCAAGGGAACCCGGACTTACTTTCAGAAGAGGTGAATTGGGATTTTGTGGATTTTCTCTCCTCGCAAGAATTTGTTCCGGAACCTTCGTTACCTTCTTCATTACCGCAAGTGGAGAATTTTAGACAGAGACAGAAAGAAGAATTGGAGAAATTTATACAACGACAAAAGGAAGCGGAACAGGCTTTTCTCCTACAGCAACAGCAGCAAGAAGAAGAGGTAAGAAAAAAACAACAGCAAGAATAAGTAGCAGCAAAGAAACAAGAGGGTGAAAATCAAACGGTCACGGTACTGTTGGACATTTTAGCGGAGTTAAGAAGTCTGAAACAAATGTATCAGACTTCATTATCACGACCGAAGAGAATACGACCTTCCCGAGCCAAACATGTCAACCCTGTGACTAAGCCTACCGTACCACCCTTCGTGATTTCAACCCAATCATTATCATCATCATCAACATTACGCAGTCCAGAAGTAGGCCTTGGCCGTGGCAAAGGCATAAGGCAGTTAAAGTTGATTGCTTAAACTCACCCCTACACCATATATAAAAAAGGCCCTTTTCAGGGCCACCCACATTTCTCGAAAAGAAATACAATTTCAATTTGCCAATAACTCAAAAAAACCCCACCCATTTTACCCTTATAGCACGTGTCTGTGTATGAGTGCGTGAGTGTAGCTTCTTATTTTAAAATCAAAACTCAAAGACACTTACCTTATATCATTCATTTATTCTTTTATCCATTGTTACAATCCAATTCACAATTCTCAACTCAACACTTTAATTAAAAGTTCATTGACTTCTTCTGTCTCCTTGTTTAGTCTCTCTGTTTTTTGAATTTCTTCACTGTCACACTCTTTTCCTCTTCTTCCTCCTCACTTTCTTCCCTTCTTCTTTTTTTCTCCTGTTTCTTTTTCTTCACCTGTCTTCTTTCTTCCTCAGAAGAATCCCTCTCTTCCTCTGAAGAATCCCTCTCTTCTTCTGAAGAATTCTTCTTTTCTTCTGACTCCTCTTGTTTCTTTTTTGGGCAATCTGGAGACCAATGTCCTTTTTCTTGACAATAATAACAGGTATCTTGACTTTTGTCTTTTTTATCCCCTGTTTTTTTTCTTTTTTGACGGTCTGGACACTCTGAAGACCAATGCCCTTTCTTCTGACAGATATAGCAAGTATCTTGACTTTTATCTCTAAAGGAAGGAGAGTAGTCCGTAGGCTGGTCTGAAGAGAATTTTCTAATGACCCCTCGCAAAGCTCTGACGAAACGTTCCATCTGGTTAGTCTCTTCCATCGTTGTGCTCGGCTTGAGAGTGAAATGAATAGTGAAAGGACAAGACACACACCCTTTTATATACGCTGGTCTGCTATGACTATAAAGTAGTTTATGGTGTTTGAACTTGAGTCATTTGACTTTTTGCTTTCAAGATGAAACGATCCCATTCATTCGAGAAGAAAGAAGAAGAAGAAAGTAAGAGGCAGAAACGTGATCTATCGCCTCGTACCAGGGATGAAATCTTGGCACAAATTCATGCCAGTGATTTTGAAGAGGACATGAGTGAACCAGAATCCCAACCCTCTAAACCAAGTTCACCACCCTTAGTCAACCCTGAAAAGTACTATTCCATTCGAGAGACGGAAAAGCGCTCCTCTAGAAAATTTAGAACTACGGCTTACAAATACACGGTGAAGTTTAAAGATTTCAAGGCTGAAGTGCCGTTAGAGAAAGCAGAAGTGTTCATCACCGAGGTGTGGGATTCTTTGCTCACTGCACTCAAGCGACAATGTCAACCCAAAGAAGACGATCGCTTGAGACTTTCCATACAACACGACGGTTTGAAATCCCCTGTTTGGATCGAGTTTAGCACCCCTGCAGAATTGACTGCTTCCAAAGTCATGGACAAGATTCAACACGTACAACAATCTAATGATCAGTTTGACATCACCGATGGTAAAGCCACACTGGACATGACCCACGTCTCTCCTCCTCAAGGGACAGGACGCAAAAAGATGTTATTGGTGGACGACCTTCGCAACACCAAAACGAGTCTCGTCCGAATTAACAACCCTCATGACCAGATGTGTTTAGCCCGTGCCATCGTGGTGGGACGAACCTATGCCAACAAGAACGACACGGTAGAATGGAAAAGAACCTGGGACACTATCCAACGTTCCGACCGAGCCAAACAACGAAACGAAGCAGAACTCTTGTTACAACAAGCCGGACTGCCCAAAGACACACCCTGTGGCATTCCTGAGATGCAAAAATTGCAAGATGCCCTAGCTCCATGATACACCTTGAAAGTGCACCCTCAAGAAGTGCGCGGACCTCTGTTGTTTCGAGGCCAAGATTTTAAGGACGGAAAATACATTCACCTTTATCATCACGATGACCATTTCGATACCATTACCAGTATCACTGGATTCCTGGGATATGCTTATTATTGTGAGAAATGTGACTATGGTTATAATAATCGAGAGCAACACAAACATTGTGGATGGAAATGCTCAGGATGTTTGGCCTCTCCACCCTGTCTGAGCGAAGAACCAGTGCCTTGTTCCACTTGTCTGCGCACGTTTGTCAGCCCTACCTGTTACCAACAACATTTGAAGACGCAAGGTTCACAGAAGAAATGCGCTTGTCAACTCCTGAGATTGTGCCCTACGTGTGGACAAGGCATACGTACCAATAATACCAAGGCACACGTATGTTCAGGAAAGAAAAAATGTCACATTTGTCACCACATCGTGGACTTGGAACACGAATGTTACGTGCAAAAATACCATCCCCCACCAGAGAAAGAGGACGGTCACAAGAAGAAAGGCAATTTCATCTTTTTCGATTTCGAATGCATGCAAGAGACTGGCATTCACATCCCTAATTTCTGCGTGGCTCATCGAGCGTGCGAGAAGTGCATTCAAGAACCTATCTTCAGTCATTGCCCTCACTGCAGCAAGATTCCCGGAGGGCGTCAAAAAATCTTTCGGGGACCAAACACGTTAGCCGATTTTGCTAAATGGGTTTTAGACCCCATCGACAAGACGTGGAGCCAAGAGGACATCGAACGTTACGGAGATTGTCATCGTCATGCCACGGTGATGGCTCACAATTTCTCCGGATACGATGGACAGTTTCTTCTCAGATACTATACGGAACAAGGCACCGAGCGTCCTAAAGTGACTTTGAACGGGGCCAAAATCATTTTCATGCAAGTGGGACAAGTACAGTTTAAAGATTCGATGAGCTATTTGGCCATGCCTTTGAGTCGAATGCCTAAAACGTTTGGAATGACAGAAATGGCTAAAGGGTACTTTCCACACTTTTTCAATACGGAAGCCAATCAACACGCCGTTTTACCCCATTTGCCTGAGGCTCACTATTACGACCCCGACAACATGCGTACCGAACAACGAGAAGCTTTCTACGCTTGGTACCAGGTTCACGCCTCGGACCCTTTCGACTTTCAGGAAGATATGCTAAAGTATTGTCGTTCCGACGTGGACATTTTACGACGTTGCTGTGGAAAATTTCGAGAACTGTTCATGGAACACGGAGGGGTCGATCCTTTGAAAGAAGCTTGCACCATTGCCAAAGCGTGTTCCTTAGTGTATCGACAACGATTCATGCCTGAAAACACCGTGGCTGTCATCAGTCCTCAAACGACCCACTATGTCAAACGTCAATACTCGGTCAAAGCCCTACGTTGGTTACATTACTTGTGCGACAAGGAAGACAAGTGGATTCAGCATGCCCGCAACGGAGGGGGCGAAAAGACCATCGGAACGTATTCGGTCGATGGCTGGGACTTAGAAAACCCCAAGATCGTGTACGAGTTTAACGGTTGCTTATTTCACGGATGTCCCGTCTGTTACCCTGACCGTGGCACTAAAAATCAGTTTTTACAACGAACCATGGAAGACTTGTACCAGGACGCTTGTCAGCGACGCCTAAAGTTAGAACAGCAAGGATACCAAGTGGTGGAAATGTGGGAACACGAGTACGATCACCGTATGAAAACCGATCCCGAGTTTAAACGCCTCGTGGAAAGTTACCAGTTCATGGACCCGCTGAACCCGAGGGATAGTTTGTACGGAGGAAGGACCAATGCCACCTGTTTGCTATACCAAGCCGACGAAGAGAAAGGAGAAGAAATCAAATACTTGGACGTGTGTTCGCTGTATCCCTACGTGTGCAAATATTGTCGCTTTCCTGTAGGGCACCCGCAATTGTTCACGGAACACATCGACCTGAAAAACATTCGACAATACGAAGGCTTGATCAAGTGTAAAGTTTTGCCTCCCACGAACCTATACCATCCCGTCTTACCTCACCATTGTCAAGGCAAACTGATGTTTCCCTTGTGCCGTACTTGTGCCGAAACGTGCAACCAAGACCAGCCTTGTCAGCACACCCAGGAAGAACGGGCCTTGACGGGAACCTGGGTCAGCGTAGAATTGTTCAAAGCTCTGGACATGGGATACCAACTGTTAGAAGTATACGAAATTTGCCACTTTCCTAAGACACAACAGTACCACAAGGGTGACCCTACTCAGAAAGGCATTTTCGCCGACTACGTGGATGCCTTTTTGAAACTGAAGCAAGAAGCCAGCGGCTATCCTTCCTGGTGTCACACTCCCGAAGACCAAATACAATTCAAAGAGAAATATTACGAACAAGAAGGCATCACTTTAGACCACATCGAGAAAAACGAAGGCAGGCGATCGTTTGCCAAAGTGATGTTAAATTGCTTGTGGGGCAAAATGGCACAACGACCGTGTTTACCCAAGACGGAATATTTGACCGAACCTTCCCGCTACTTCCAGATGATTCACGACAAAACCAAATACATGAAACACGTGGACGTCGTTCGAGAGAATTTGATCTTGGTCAATTACGAAGAAGATCTGGACTTTGTACAAGACGACCCTTTTGGAAATGTCATCATTGCGGCTTACGTGACAGCCCATGCTCGCTTATAATTGTACGAAGCTTTAGAACTGTTAGGGGAACGCGTCCTGTACTTTGACACGGACAGTTGCATTTACATCCATCACCCGATTCAACATCACCCTAACATCGAAGGAGACCGTTTAGGAGCCTGGACAGACGAACATCCTGACGACAAGATTCTAAGTTTCGTCAGTGGCGGTCCCAAAAATTACGGCTACGAATACCGGGACAAACAAGGAGAAGTGCACACGACGTGCAAAGTGAAAGGACTGACTCTGAATTATCGTACCAGTCGAGTGGTCAACTTTGGGGTATTGAAAGAAGCCTTGCAATCGGGAGAGGATGGAAACTTTAAAGTGACCACCTATCAACCGAACAAGATTGTACGTTTACCCACTCACCACATAGTCAGTCGACCCTTGGAAAAAGTCTATCAAATCGTGTACCAGAAGCGAGTGCGACTTCCCAATCATTTCACCTTACCGTACGGTCACGTTGGTATTGGTCTGTATATAAAAAAGGAACCCTAGGCAAGATCGATAGTTCATTGGGACTACCAAGACCGAGCGAACAAGATGAATACTTTGAAAAAGACATCGTTTCAGTTTGGGGATTGTAAAAAAGTTGTATCTTCCTCTAGTGTGACTAATATTGGATGGATAAGACCAAGGCATTGCGACGGAAAATGTCCGGAAGGAAACTGCGATTGTCCATGTGGTTACCATTGTAATTGCGTAACGGAGTTTGCAGACGAGTGCGATTGTGAGCCTTGCGATGGGACCGATGCTGTACGTTGTGACCTGAGCGATGCCGTAAAGCATCATGGGAACTTTGTTCTCACTGCCCCTGTCATGGAAAGTGATGCTGTGCGTGTCAAACCTGAGGGATGTGAAAGCGATGCCGCTCGTCCTCTTAGACATTTTACCGGGTTTAAAGGGGAATGTCGACCTTCACGTTTACCTCCCTACGGATGTCATCCAGCCCTGAGCAAACTCCTGTTCCTGTCACCCAACCCTCATCGAAACGAACCTGTGAAAGACGAATATTCGTTCCCTGTGCGTTTGTCGGAATACTGCGACTTTGAAAATCGTCTTCAATCGTTCAAAGGAAAATGGCCAAAGTATCTGGGAGGACCGACCCCTGAAGAATTAGCCAGAGCCGGATTTTTCTACTTGGGCGAAGGAGATAAAGTCAAGTGCTTCAGTTGCGGTGTGTCACTTCACCACTGGGAACCGCAAGATTCGGCCTACGTAGAACATGCTCGATGGTCACCGAATTGTCATTACTTACCCTTAGTGGGACCGAGACATTGAAGTAACTTCTTACCATAATAATCTGTTCATGGATACTTTACAAGAGAACATTTGTGCTTTGCCCGTGGAGTTGAGAGAACGCATTTATCGAGAACTGGTCAAAATACAAGTGAAACGTAAAGAACAATTGCATCCGTTACGTCACCGGTGTTTGAACCACTGGTACCTGAAGGCTATACAAGGATTGATTCAATTGAAAGTGTTCCATCGGACAGACATTGATCAACGATCCTCTAGTTTTCAAAAGGATTGGTTTGTTATGGACGATTCTACCTACATCATTGTAAACGTACTGCATCGAATTCCAGAGGAAGAGTTAACGAATTACCAACATCTTGAACGCAATGTCAACTTGGTGAAAGAGGAAACTTCTGAACGAATTGTAATGTGTAGATTAGTGACTCAACGATTTAAATTCGACACTGAAGTAAAACCATGTTTGTGCAAAGAGTACATTTCTTGTGTCAGACCAAAGAGAATTTAGTATGACCTATTCATGGATACTTTACACGAGAACATTCGTGCTTTGCCTGTGGAGTTGAGAGAACGCATTTACCGAGAGCTGGTCAAAATACAAGTGAAACGTAAAGAACAATTGCATCCGTTACGTCACCAGATCTTTAACCACTGGTACCTGAAGGGTATAAGAGAACTGATTCGTCAGAAATTGTTTCAGTGGTCAGACCTTGTTCAATACTTCCAGGCCCCCGATGATTCACGTGTTGATCATTTTGGTTACTTCGAGATTCACCTAGAGCAACCCATTGAGGAAGACGAGGTAAAGGATTACCAACATATTTTACGTGGAATCTACTTAGCGGAAGAGGAAACTTCTAATCGAACTCTGACGTTTCGGTTACAGTATGCAAGATTTACATTACCCACTGGAAAACGAAGATCACTGGCAAGAAAGTACGTGTATTCTTTTCGAAACAAAGAGACTATAAAAACAGGCAGCTATGCCACGACTTATGTCGTATGTAATCCAACAGATTCCGTGGAAGGAACTCAATGACCATATTCAAACCGTGGATCATTACCATCGATTATTGCAAGAACTGTATCCATTCAATTTGGGACGACAAGTGGTGTGTGTCTTAGTGACTTGTTTTCTGGGATTTCGTTTACCAGCCGATTCTTTGTGGACTCTTTACGATCAGTACTTACCACCTCCATGGCCTTAAATGGTCACGAAAAACTCCTTTTGCTCAAAGCCTTGCGGTTTCATCTGGATACTTCTCGACCTCAACAGGAAAAAAAGATTCGTCAACTTTTAGCTACCCAAGACGTGTATGACGATGTGTGTGTAGCTTGTGACTTACACCCTCATTGGACAGATGTTCGTGACTGGAAAAAGGGGGGTTTTGAGGCTTGGACCCAAGAAGTGGCCCAGTATGCACAAGAGTTGTTCAAGGAAAAAAGTTACTTTTCAACCTGTGTTAGTGACGGTGCCAGAAGAACCCGTCACCGAGAACAACCACTCGCTTCAGGACAGAACTGTCATGGACATTCCTGAAAGGTCATTCCGGGAGGACACTTGTGTGACAATACCTCATGTAGAGACTGTAAGAACATTACACACTGTCCCTAGGACATCTTGGTTACCCAAAACATGTTGTACAGACACTTGCTGTGTTTTATATTCCTGTACATCACTATTTGGGTTGTATGTATTTTTGTCTTTCGTGTTCATATTTGAAACATTCAATAAACGTGTTCTGAAAAAGTATATAAACTCTTGTCTTGTTTGTTTTTCGTGTCACAAGTGACATTTCTCATACCATGGCTACCTCTGCTGTCTCTGCTCCCTCTTCCTCTACTGTCAAAGTCATCGACGAACACTTAGATCGTGCCAGTTGGGAGGCTTTGTATCTTCGCCATCCCTTTAACATGCTCATTGCTGGACCTAGCGGTTCAGGCAAAACCGAATTCGTCAAACGTTTGATCGAACATAAACATCATTTGATCGATCGACCCCCTCAACGGATCGTGTGGTAAAGAGTGGCAATCGGCGTACAGCATCTTGCGAGAAAGTCAAGGCGATTCCATCGTGTTTGTGGAAGGCATTCCTAAAGAAGACGACGGCATCGTCTCTGACTCCCGTCTAACCCATTTGGTCATTTTCGACGACATGTTAGGAGAAGACGAAGAAGAAATTAAATTGTGGTTCACGCGCAAAGGGCATCACCGTAATGCCAGTGTCGTTTACATCACCCAAAATTTGTTTCAACAAAGTAAAGCCCATCGTACCATTAGTCTCAATGCGCATTACGTGGTCTTGTTTAAAAGCCCTCGAGATAAATCGCAAGTGCAAATCTTAGCCAAACAGTTAGGAACGCCTTGGCTGACTCAGGCGTACGACGATGCCACTCAAACGCCACACGCCTATTTACTCGTCGATTTGAAACCTACGACTCCTGAGGATTTGCGATTTCGTACCCACTTGTTTCACCACTGGTGCCAAGACGGAGGGCCTGTCCTGTACACGTCTCCGTCCTCGACTTCATTTCACTTCCCATCAAAAAATCTATAAAAACCTCAGACCCTTTTTCGTCTGTCTCACACTCAGTGCGAACATGACGTCCCTTCAGTCGCATCTTCCCGTCAAATTGATTCGTGCCTTGTATGGCATCAGTCGAGAAAAAGATCCACAAACACGAGCTCGTGTCTTAGAAGCTAGTCTCAAAGAAGTCTTACGATGGTTCACGGTGACGGCACGTCAATTACTCCAAGGAATCATTCAGATTCCTCATCAAACCCAACGCTTTTTCGATCGAAACAAAGTCGCTTTGGTCCAACTGGCCGATCCCCGCATCGACACTCAAACCAAAAAACAAATCATTTTGAAACCTGGAGGGAGCGGTACTCTAGGAGGGGTCATCATTCGCTCACTCTTAAGATGGGATCCTAATGCCCCCAAAGTTATCCCTAAGACAAAAGTTAAACGAAGCCCCAAGAAGAAAAAGACCAGGTCCCCAAAGAGAAGAACTTCTCCAGTGGCGGGACCCTCCTCTTACCAGACACCACCACGAAAAAAGAAAAGAAGCCCCCAGAAAAAGTCCTCAGAAAAAGAAAAGTCCACAGAAGAAGAAAACTAGTCGCAAGAGAGGCACTGCGGCCAGGACGCAGCCTTACACTCGCAAACCACGACCTGCCACAGCGTCTCCGACAGCCTCACGTTTGTCCACTTCTCCGTTGATGTCACCAGGAACTGAAGAGTACTTGGAGACGTTGATTACACCAAGAACTTCTCCGTTGATGACCCCCAAAAGAACTTCCCCAGTGGCAGGACCTTCCAATTTAGCGTCAGTGGCTGCTGCTCACAAAGTACCTTCTCCCAAAATCAAAGTCCATGAAAGATCGGGCATGTTACAAAGTTTACTGGATTTGTCCAAGCAAGAACTGGCTCGATTTAGTCCGTTACGTACCCCTGCACGACGTGTCATGCCTGTCCTCAAACTGATACGACGTAAAGACAATCAATGGCGACGCGTTCCAGTATAAAAAAGGCCTGTGACCGAGTAGGGTATCAGTGTTTTTTTGGTGCTCCTGAAGACTCAAAGATGTCACCCTCCAGAAAACCCCAAGGAAAGAAAAGGAAAGGACTGCCACCACGTTTAGCCAAACATGGGGACATGTTATCTGTCCTGTCCAAAGCTTCTCCACCCCTACGAAAAAAACTCATTCAAACGGCCTCCAAAGAGGTCATCGATACCGTGTGCGAATGTTGTTTGAACGTTTTGAAAGGCACGATCCCTTTGTCCAAACACCAGAAACAATGCTTAAGCAAACATCGTCACGTTCTTCGCCAAATGGTTCGAAAGAAAATTCCCATTCGTCAAAAAAAGAAGATGTTAGTGCAACGTGGAGGCATTTTGCCCCTCTTGTTAGGCCCCATACTGAAAGGAGTCTTGGGAACCATGTTGGGAGGACTAGTGGGAGCAAGATAAAAAGGCCCTCGAAAGTCCCAAGATCTCAGAATTCACCCCTGACAACCCCATGGAAGGACGAAAACTAGCTTTAGTGCCTTACAAACGATGGATGGAATACCATCGGTGGCAAGAACAACGCACCCCGCATTTACCTCCCAATCCCAATTTGAGCGAGATGTCTCAGTTACAACACGAATTGCAGTCCTTGATGGATCGCCAAGATTTGTCCGAAACAGAAAAATCGCAAAAGTACGGTCAACTCTTGCAACGACTGCAACTCTTTCACCAGAAAGCTTTAGACGAAACAGCTCTACCCACTCTGAAAGATTTTAAGACCTTGATGAAAAGTCCAGCACCATCACCAGTACCAGTACCAGTACCGGTACCAGTGGTCAAGAAAGAAAAAGGAAAAGAAGAAGAAGAAGAAGGGTTTCAAACTCCACCAGAAAAAGTACGCAAGTTAACAACACCACCTACCTCCAGAATTGGATGGATTAAAAAGATGATGGCCACCCCTTCTTCATCACAAGAGAAAAAGAAAGTGAAGACAGAAGTGAAACAAGAACCGATATCCCCTGCTCAGACATCCTCCTCTTCGACACCTATTGCCGGTCGCACACGCAAAGCCTTGCAATCCAAGAAAATACCCCAAGAGAAAAAGAGTAGCCTCTTCCAAGAGTGGGTGCCTTATTAACACAAAAAAATGGAAAAAGTCTTAGCCAGCATTTACTACGATCCCTCGCATCCTGCAGGTTACGCAGGAGTTCAAAAATTGTATCGTGCTGCCAAAACTCGACTGAAAAGTCTCCGTTTACCTCAAGTGCAACGATGGTTACAAGAACAAGCTACCTACACTTTACACAAACCCATTCGACGTAAGTTTGCCAGAAGTCGCACCCGAGTGGAAGGCATCGATCATCAATGGCAAGCCGATTTAGCCGATGTCTCTCATTTGGCCAGCTACAATCGCGGCTACAAATATTTGTTTTGTGTCATCGACGTCTTTTCCAAATTTGCCTGGGTCGTGCCCTTGACTTCCAAATCGAGCAGCGAGTTAGTGCGAGCCCTGCAACGAGTGTTGAAACAAAGCGGTCGTCACCCTCTTCGATGGCAAACGGACAAAGGCACCGAATTTCTGAACCAAGCTTTCCAAAAAGAATTAAAGAAACGTGACATTCATTTTTTTACCACCGAGAATCCCGAAACCAAAGCCAGCATCGTGGAACGTTTTCAACGCACTTTGAAAGAACGCATGTGGAAATATTTTACGCATCACCACACTCTGAAGTACATCAACATCTTACCGCACCTGGTGCAAGCGTACAACCAATCTTACCATCGAAGCATCGGACGTGCCCCGCAAGACGTGACTCCCGACAACGAAGTGCTGGTGTTTGAGCGTCTGTTCGGTACGTCCCCGACGAGGGCTGTCCCCAAGAAAAGTGGAGAGTTGACCGTAGGAGATTGGGTGCGCATTGGCAAAACCAAACGCACTTTCGACAAAGGTTACTTACCTAACTGGACGACCGAATTGTTTCGCGTCACTGGACGAGTGCATGGCCGTCATCCTGCCGTCTATAAATTGGAAGACATGAACGGAGAAGTGCTCAAAGGAACGTTTTATTTGCCCGAGTTACAACGTGTCACCAAAAAAGAAGACGACGTGTACGACATCGAAAGCATTCTCGAACGCAGAACCCGTAAAGTGGGCAAACGACGTGTCAAAGAAGTCAAAGTACGTTGGAAAGGATATCCACCCAGTTTCGATTCTTGGATCGACGCTTCGCAAGTCATCGACTATAAAAAGAAGAAGTGACCATCATGCCCTTTCACACATCAGACGCAGCTACGTCGACCACTCCTTCTTCCCCTAGTTCTTCTGTGCAAGATTTACAAAAACAACCCTTGTGGGTGTGGTGCGGAGAACGTGTGCCTAAAACGCAAATCGTCTTTTTCTGCCAAATCTTCGTGGTGTATTGTGTCATCGGGGCAGCCATCGCCAATTTGAGTTTGCAACAAGGAGACAAACAATTGTGGACCATTTTATTGAGCAGTTGCATCGGTTACCTGCTTCCCAATCCCTCCCTGAAATTCTCCTCGAACGGGAACGTTGTGTCCAGTGCCAGTGCCAGTCACCACTCCAACAACAACCACAACCAGAACCCCATTTTGGGCGGAGACACACCTCTGACATCCACTAATATTCCCTCGGACAGCCACAGAACTCTGGAATTATGAGTCACCAAAATCAATTTTACTTAACCTTACCCAGTGACAGTTCCATGGAGGTGTTTCCCAACAACACGTTGTGCTGTTACACGGCCAAATTACCTCAAGCCATCCCCTTAGATCACGAAGCCCATTGGGAAGTGGCTTTAGTGGAAATGATTCACCCAACCCAAGTCCACAATGTCATTCCCAATCAAAATTATTTTAAGGTAGAAGTTCATGACAAACAATTGCAAGATGAGTTGGATAAGATTGGCACATATAGCAATAAAACCTATGATGACAAAACTAAAACGTGGACCTACAACTTGTCCATTCTCCCAGGCTATTATTTCAGTGGTCATCATTTGGTCAGCGCCATAGCCTCCAAGTTTAATGGCGTGTTCCATAAAGCTTTGGGGAATGTCCATAAAAGTGTCACCCTGGAATACCACAAAATAGCTCGTCGCTTTCTGATGAAATTTTCTGAGGGGTCCAAAAAATTCATGTCTTTCTTATTTTGTCCTGAATTGTTTGACATATTGGGCGGTGACATGGAGATGAGGAAGATAGGAGAACAAAAAAAATCCCCCGAATTACCAGTCATTTATGACAACGACTCTTTTGCCAAGTATTTTCGTTTCCCGGTAGAACTGAACCAAGGACTGAATTTGATCTTCGTGTACTCCGATGTGGTGGAATACAACGTGGTGGGACACACCTCCGTGCCGTTACTGCGTGTCATTCCTTTCAAAGTGGATTCTGCCACAAACGCTGACGAGGAAGGTGGAAACACTTATCACGTCCACCGCGAATTTGTCCATCCTCACTATTTACCTGTCAGCAAGTCGTATTTGGACACGGTCAACATTACTATAAAAGGAGATTTGGGACAAAATATTCCATTCACCAAAGGAAAAGTCACGGTGAAACTCCATTTTCGAAAACGGTTCTCTCACGACTCGTAAGTAAGTCATGTATCCAGTGTACCAAGGGGTGGCTCGACAACGAGGACACGGTTTAGGAGACATGTTAAAATCGGCCTTTCGTTCGGTGGCCCCGGTGTTGAAACCGATGGTGACACGCGGATTGCACGCCTTGAAAGATGCGGCACTGACGCAAGGCAAAGAATTTCTCCAAAATGTCATCATCGACAAACAAAACCCTAAAGAAGCCTTCATGAGGGCAGGCAAAAATGTCTTGCTGCAAACGGGCAAAGACATTTTGGGCCGACGAGAGACACCTATAAATGCCCTGCACGCTACCGAGTCTGGCATTCAGCAAGGACAAGGCAGAAAGAGACGACGAATAAGAAAACACCCTTTCACCAGACTTCAAGCTAGAAAGGCCAAGAAAAGAAGAACCGTTCGAGACTTAGACGTTTTCGATTATTGAAACACAGAACAAAATGATGCACCGAGAGTCTTGCGCTTGTTCCAAGACGGAACTGGATCTGTTTGCCATGCCCCCCACCATGATGACCATGCAAGAATCCCAATGGGTGGAATTTCATCCCGTCTCCTCATTGACCGATTCCGCTCCCATCGAGTTTGAAATCAAAGGACAGCCCGAAGATTACATCGATCTGAATAGCAGTTACTTGTACTTAAAAGTCCAAGTTCTAAAAAAAGATGATAAAGGAGTAGAAGACGATGACGATATAGCTCCCGTCAACAATTTCATGCATTCCTTGTTCAGCTCAGTGGATTTGTACTTGAATAACAAACTGGTCAGCAGCAGCATGGATACTTACCCTTACCGTGCCTACCTGGAAAATCTCTTGACGTACGGAACAGATGCCAAGACAAGTCATCTCAATGCCTGTGTGCTGTGGGTAGATGACACACCGGACAAGTTCGACACAATAGATACAAGCAATGAAGGCTTTGAGGCAAGAGAAAACAAAATCCTAGGTAAAAAGAGTTTAGAACTGATAGATCGTTTGCATTTGGACATGTGGTTGCAAGAGAAATATTTGCTCAATGGGGTCAATGTCCGCTTGAGACTGAATCGCAGCAGTGCCACTTTCCATTTGCAGGCTGCTGATCTTGCTAAGGCTCCTAAAAGCATAATCCAAGAAGCCAAACTCTACGTACGACGCGTAGAAGTGTTACCCAAAGTGGGTAACGACATCAGTCAAACGTTGAGCAGAACGACCGCCAAGTATCCCATACGACGTGTGGAAGTGAAAACGTTCACCATTCCTGCTGGACAGCATTCCATGATCGAAGATCATCTGTTTCAAGGACAGCTACCCAAGCGTTTAATCCTTGGTATGGTCCTGAATTCAGCCTTCAACGGAACCATCAAAGAAAATCCTTTCAACTTTCAACACTTCAACGTGAAGAAAATCGAAGTCAGTCGTGATGGCAAGACCTTGTGTACCCGACCTTTCGAACCTGACTTTGCCAACAACAATTACTTGAGATCGTACTTGTCCCTGTACGAAGCCACCGGCCAGTTAGGAACCAACACCAGTCACGGCATTGAGTACGACGATTATGCAGGAGGCTATGCTTTGTGGGCTTTCGATTTCACTCCAGACCAAGGCAGCGACGAGGGACATTTCCACCCTATAAAATCTGGCCAGATTCGTGTGGAACTTCAGTTTGCAAATCCTCTGCCAGCAACAGTGAACGTCATCCTGTATGCAGAATTCGATAATACCATAGAAATCAACAGTTTGAGAGAAGTCATTCTAGATTACTAGAAACCATGGAAGACTGTTATCCCTCTTTACCTAGTGGAGAAACTTTGGACATGGAATGTGAGGAGACCATGGAAGAAGAAGTAATCATGATGAAGTCGAGATGGCCAGAACAAGAAGCCCATTTAGTCTCCTGTTTTGCCAAACACTTGGTCGACAAAATGACGGAATTGATCAAGAAAAATTGTTATGGATGTCAAAACGATCATCCTAGTCAAATTCAACACGATAAATGCCTAATGTTAAGTCAAGAAGAAAAATTGGACGAGTATCTGGACGAAGCTTGGAGTCTCATCTCGGACAAAGACGTGTTGCACCAGTGGTATAAAGACTTGCGTGAACATTCTTGTCCACCATTAACCACTCAAGAGATCCATCGTATCGAAGCTCTCCTGAATCAGAGTGAGGAAACAGAACGAATAACCGTTTATTCGTCAGACATTTTCAAGCAAAAAGTCAGGATCGAATTGACGACTTATTATTACCTGTGAAGAAGAAGAAAAAAACCACACAAAACAATGGATACCTGGGAACTTTATTACCTTTTGAACCACAGTTCGTATACGGCTTCTTGGAATCCTGTCGTCTGTGCTAAAGATGAACTCCCTCATCGCAAACCTAAAGACCATCAAGCTTACGTGATCAACACGGACGAAAGTCATCTCCCAGGAACCCACTGGGTAGCCGTCTACTTTCCTCAAGAAGGATGTGTGGAATATTTCGATTCGTACGGATTGCCCCCTTTGGAAGACGATATCATCGACTTTATGAGAAGAAATGCTCAAACCACCCGATTCAATAACGTGAAATTACAAGGCACAGATTCCTTGGTGTGTGGACAGTACTGTGTGTATTTTCTGCATCATCGCAGCCTGGGCTATTCCTTAGAACATTTAGTGACTCATTTTGATCCTCGTTCTTCTGCTAGAAACGATGTGAAAGTAGATCGATGGTTTTGTGACCATTATGCTTATCTTTTGTCTCAAGCTAGGAAACGTAGTGTCCATCAATGGCCTAATGATTTCCAACAGTGGAAATCACAATTTCATTCACAACGTTGTCAGCCCTGTTCAAAGTAGAGTGTCAATTGAGAAAAAATGTTTGTGATTTGAAAAAAAATTGTTTGATGTTATAGTGTTGGATTATTGTTAAAAAATGTTAGAGTTGTTGTTGTTTAATGTTAAGTGATTTTTGAATAAAAAATGTTGTGTTTTGAAAAAAATGCCTTTGTGGTTTGTTTAGCTATAAGAATGTTGAATTGATGCTCTTTCATTTCTTACTATCCCTCTCATGACACTCACTGAAACGTTGAGACTAGAAAACCGTGTGGGGATGTTTTCCTTCACGTCCGCGCTTTGACTTTAAGAACCGGTTTGTTCCCAGTCTAACCATCCATTGTCGACTCATCCTCCTACGAAGATGTGCTCCAAACTAGCTAAGCTCAACGAAGCCTACGTGAATTTGCATAGGGTCAGACACAGTCTGATACCGAAGCCAGAAGAAATAGAGAATGTGAGAATGTTAAAAATCACTGAAGACCTGATAGAAGAGCTCTTCAGAGAAGAAATGAACAGGGAAAAAGAAGAATGGACAGAGAAGTACAGACTTCAGAGACAGCAGCAACAGCAGCAACAGCAGCAACAACAACAGCAACAACCTGAAGCTGACAGAGGCTTTGTCGATTGTCGTATCGACACCAAAGAGTTCTTCTTCTCTTTCCGAAGAAGCAGACCTATTGCCAGAAAATCTATCCTCAGAGGACATCGCATTCTTAGAAACTAAAAAAGAATGCCATAGCAAACAAAAAAACAGCCCTTTTCAGGGCTACCCAATACTCTAGAAAAGAAATAACGATTAATTTTCCAATGTGTGTAGGTAGAGTAGTGTGAAAATAAACACTAACTCTTTTAAAAAATGTGAGGGTATGTGTTGGTGTGTTTGTGTTTGTAAGAGCTCAAGTAAGTTGGTGTGGATAGTAGATTAAAATGATGTTTTTTGGTGTTTGAGGTGTATATTTGGAGTTAGATTGAATTGCTTTGAGTATGTGGATAGTCTATTGAAGTGATTTATAAAAAATTTTAAAATAGTGATGAGTAGCATAAAAAGTGAGTGAGTGTTTCTTTTAGGTCCGCGCGTTGTTGTTTTTTTGGTCATGATCTAGGTAAGATAAATTTTATGTTATTAGGGGGATGTTTTCCATCACGTCCGCGCTTTCAGTATAAATTGAAACTCGTTCGGCAGTCCAGCTACCCTTGTTGATTGATCAACACCAAAAAAATGAACACGAGACTTGAGAAACTGTTGGAGCTTCATGTGCATCTGGAATATGCCAGGCGCATATGAAATGAACTGGCCGCGGAAGCCATTGTCGAGGAGGGAAGGATAAGAGAGGAGGAAAGAAGAAACAAAGAAGAGGAGGAGAGAAGATATAAAGAAGAAGAAGAAAGAAGATATAAAGAGGAAAGAAGAAACAAAGAAGAGGAGGAGGAAAAGGAGAGAAGAAAAAATTTCAAAATCCCAGAGAGCGAAAATTGGGATTCTGAAGCGATATATCCTGCCTCTGCTCTCTCCCCCCAAAAGGTAAAAAGTAACTGGGGGATAAGATGCGTATGTGGCGCCAGGCCTGGAAGGTGCCACCATTAACCAGGTGCCCATGAAGTTCCAAACAAAACAGCCCTTTTCAGGGCTACCCAATACTCTAGAAAAGAAATAACGATCCATTTGCCAATGTGTGTAGGTAGAGTAGTGTGTATATAAACACTAACTCTTTTTTTAAAAAATGTGAGGGTATGTGTTTGTGTTTGTGTTTGTATGAGTAAAGGTATGTTTGTGCGAATAGTAGATTATGGGTTTCTTTATTGTTTCTTAGCAAATGTGGAGAGTATAGTTTGGGTTATATTATATGAAATGAAAAAGTAGGGGATGTTTTCCTTCACGTCCGCGCGTTGTTTGGTCATGATCTAGGTAAGATCCATTTTATGTTTTTAGGGGGATGTTTTCCTTCGCGTACGCGCTTTAAGTATAAGAACCCACAGTATTCGTCGTTCAAACCATTCTACATAGAAAATGGCTTCAAACCACCTGGATAAATTTCAATCATTGCAAGACGTCCTTGACAATTTGGGCATGATAGAACAAATGCTCGTACGACTCGTTGAAGACCACTATTCTTATAGTCCGCATAGAGTAAAAATGGAAATTAACAACTTACGAAAAGCAAAGGACATGATCAGTGGTGTGATGAAGGAAATAAAGGAGGAGAAGGAGGATGAAGAGGAAAAGATAAGAATAAGAACATGGAACGAAAAAATTGAAAAAGAAGAAGAAAATGAGAAGAGGAAGAAAGAAGAAGAGGAGGAAGAGAAGAAAGAAGAAGAGGAGGAGAAAAAAAAGAAAGGGAAGAAGAGAAAGAGTGTTGGAGATAAAATAAGAAGTTGGTGGAGGAAAAGAAGAAATTAGAAGCAGAAGAAGAAAACCCAAAGGCCCTTTTCAGGGCCAGCCATATTTCTCGAAAAGAGATAGCCTTTCCATTGCCTACCCCTTTTTTAAAAAATTTTTTTTTAAAAAAAATCCCATGTTAAATTCCCCTTGTCCCTAAACAAGCCCAAACTCTATTCCCCATGTTAAATTCCCCTTGTCCGTAGAGTGACCCACGATTTATTGCCATGTTAAATTCCCCTTGTCCGTAGATTGACCCACGATTTATTGCCATGTTAAATTCCCCTTGTCCGTAGATTGACCCACGATTTATTGCCATGTTAAATTCCCCTTGTCCGTAGATTGACCCACGATTTTTCGCCATGTTAAATTTCCATTGTCCGTAGATTGACCCAAGGGGTTCTGTAATGCTAATTCCCATTGTCCGTAGAGTGCCCCCTTTCACTACTGGCATTAATAAGATCAGTTAGTGAAGGCAATACTGGATCTAAGCACTGAAGCAGCAGTGATGTTGGAATTGGATCAAGTTCACATGACTTTGGTGCACTCTTCATCACGATTATACGTACGACTAATGGTTGCCGCTCAAATTCTGTATCCCAACTGTATGGTGACGACGAGTCAACTGAAATTGTGGTGTCAAGCTTATCTATAATTGTTTGTACTTTGTCACGGAAGAAATTCGCAAACATGTCCGGAAGGATGACTGGAGAGAAGGTAGTTGGAAGTGGTGTTGATTTGTTCCTTGACATTAGCTTGTTAGTAATCTCGAAGTGCTCATTGCAGCTGCAACTTTCCATGATCTTAGTAGTGTAGTAGGCTGATTTCGCTGCATGGACTATATTTGTGACATTCTTCTTAGCGACTTCATAGATTTGCTTATGAATAGTGGGTCTGGTGGAAAGCCAGAGCCTCTCAGCTTTACGGCGGTCTCTTTTAGCAGTGAGAAGCTGGTCCCTAACACTGCTATACCATGGAGAACACTTTTGAATTGATACTCTGCACTTGGTAGCTGGAGCATGGTTTGTCAAGCAATGAACGCAGACAGTTATCGAGTTGTTCTGCGGTAGGAGGTAAGCAAGTTGTTAGGTTAGCTTGGATGTCGTGCATTAGTTTGGTTCTATTTATCATACGGAGGTTTTCTTAGTAGCAGATAAAGGTAGAGGGTTAGGGACTGATACGTCAAGATGGCATATAATGCAGAAGTGATCTGATGCAAGGTCATAGGATACCAGGGAGGACCGTAGAATGTTATCATCAGGTCTATGAAGAATCCAGTCTAAAATGTGACCATGTTTATGGGTGGGTTGGTTAACTGACTGCTTGAGGTTGAAAACTTTAATGGAATCTATGAGTTTTGATGTATTTGAGATTCCTGGACAGTCAAAGTGAAAGTTGAAATCTCCAAGAATAATCAGGTTGCTACCTATCGAATTTCCATAGTCCAGAAGATTCGGAAACTGCTCCAAAAAGACAGAGTCAGCCAGCTTGTTTTTTCTACTAGGAGGAGGGCGGTATAGGCAGAAAAAATGGACTGACCTTTTGCTCTAGTGCGAGTGTGGTTTTGACTAGTTCAAACGATGCGTGGTCGAAATTGAATGTTGTGGTGTAGTTAAGACGTTTTATCATGGAGTTCTTTGTGATGACAGCAATTCCACCTCCGCGAGAATTACGGGGGAACGACTTGATGGAGTAACCAGTGGGTGTTAGATCCGCACGCTTGGGTTCATCGCCTGATGTTTTTGGCAATGTTTCTGTCAGGAAAAATAAATCAACATTTTTGGTCGTTGATAAAATTAACTATTTATGTGCGCTTTTCCGGTGGTCCTACTGACTGGGCATTGAATAATGCAATGCGTAGAGGTATTTATTCGATAGCTGACACAAAGGTTGACGAATTAATAGGGATTTGAATTAGGTTATCTAAATTAACGGTCGAAATTATTTTAAATTGTTGAGCCGAAATAAGGGAGGTAACTGGGATTCTTCTTCCTGTTCTACGACGACCAGCTTTGAAAGAACGTTTCTTTTTTCGCTTCTGTTTACATTTAGGTAATGATGAATGTAGTCCCAGTTCGTTTAGTCTAGAGCACAATGTAGCGTGGAGAGCCAAGGAATGATCATTTAAAGCAATTAATGAGGATCCATCATAGCATAAACGGGTTGACTGGCGAGTATCACGTGATGGCGGTTTGTTCAAAAACAGTGGAGCAAGACAACTGAGAAAAAGTCTAATTGTTCTCGTTTCCAAAACAAGGAGATGAAGAAACACATACGAACTTAACAGCCAATACATAATGTATAGATGTTCTACATTGATATGAAACAATATTGTTCTAGTTTCTCAGGTTATGAGTCACTGTCGGGCGAACAAAGTCTGAGTAAATCAGTTATATAATCCGAAAGCTGGTTGTTCATAATTCAATAAAACCTGGCGATATTTTTTTATGCTTTGCCTTTCTGAGAGAGTAAGTGATCCCGTTTCAAAATAAACTGCTTCCTTTCTAGCAAATTTGGTAGTCCAGAAACTATTCTGGCTTCATGAAGCAGTAATTACTAAAGTTTTTCTAAATCTGAGTTAGTACAGGAAGGCCATAAGATGCATATTCCAGAAGTGGCTGAATGAAGGTTAAATAAATTTTATTCATATTTCGTTTTGATAATACATATTTCTACATTCTCAGTCTTCCCATACACATGTATACAGAGTGAATTATTTATTCAATATGGTTACTCCAAGAAACGTTGAATGATAAAATAAGTCCAAGATGTAACAAATCGGAGTTCGTCATTCGAAAATTCAAGGTCTTGTATGTATTTTGCCTACTTATTGGTGAAAATAACTCACGCTGTTTTTGATGGATTAAATTAACAAACAAATTATTTGCCCAGTCCGGTAATATCTGATGATCATCGTTTAATACGCTTTGAATGAAATGTGGACCAGGCGATATGCGTGCAAAGAGGACTCATCTGCAAGTATTATAATGAATGATTTTAGACTTTTGGCTGTATCATTAATACAAACAAACAAAATACACAGGAACTAATACTGATCCCTTAGGTACCGTTGCAGTGAGTTTTCCAATTTTTTTAAATATAATTTCCAGCCACTGCTCTTACGTAAGTAAGTAATAAACTCTCAATGCCAACAGATTTCCATTAATTACATATATTTTCAATTTTTGCATTAATCTTCTCTGCCACACTATGTGAAAGGCTTTAGATACGTCACAGAAAGTAATGCACGAAATTTCACTTTGGTCAATTGCATCAGATGTTATAATAGATATCTACGAGCTAATATCCAAAAATACTGCCACAATGCAGACATCGTAGCGATATGACTAAAATATTGTTAAAGCTACGTTCAAAATACAAAATCACACATATCTCCAAGAAAGGCAACTCTCTTTCATGATCGTCAATTGAGGAGATCGAGCAAAAATAATATAGTAAGTTTGCTTTTTAGAAATTTGAATATGAATCTTGTGAATCATTAATGTGGATTGGACAAATTGCTGACGATCCATATATTTATTCGTAATAAATTTCATCAAATTCTATTAATATTTTCCATCGTTTTTGTTGTGGTTTGTTTTCAGACAAGGTTTAGAAAAAGCGTATTTTCTTTTCATTTTCTCTTTTCTTGCAATATGATAATGGGATTTTATATTTGAATGATTTCTTCATCAGTCTGTCTCTTATTCCGAGAGATCGACATATATATGCGTTTATCCATATTTTCTTTCCTGGTAGTTAATTGAGCTGTCTTGACGTGAATTAAAGGATCCATTCCATGTACAATAAGCAATGAATCTACGGAAAGGTTCTTAATTGCCTTTTTGTTGAGCCAAACTTATCGCTTGAAGGAATTAATTTTGTGATACCCTAGGTTTATGTTGACAAATGTGACCTTGCGATCTCTGATATGTTCATCAACAGGTAGTGTAGATTCAATAATATCGTAGCCGCGCTGATACGAAAATCGGAACAAGCATGGCCGCCGTGCGCGTGGGGAAGCGAAGTGGTTTATTTGGTATGTTAATCGGATTGCTTAGCACTAAAAGATCGTACTAATTGCTCACTGGTCTAAGAAGGTCGGCATTTAGATCATCGGTAAAATCCGTAGCAGTATCCTAATAAATCATTGACGGATCAAACAGCTAGACGTATTTCATCTGGGTTTGCTTGCATACTAAGCCAGTAATAGGTTAGTATATGCCAAAAGTCTACATAGTAGAACATTGTAAAGTAAAGTTTTATATAACAAAAATAATTTAAGAGTTGAGTATGATAAATGAAATCCTAGAAACAAATTTCTAACAATAAAAAGACGATACGCAACATAATTTAAATAATATTTGTTATATATGTGACAAAAGAAAAAAAGGTTTTGGTGAAAAATTAAGTGAGAGACAAGAGACCACAGCAAACAATTTCAAAAGTTATGTTGTTGTTTTTTCTCCGATGAAAAGGTTAAAAACTAACGAGGGATAAGAGACCACAGGAAAGGAGCTCACAACTTATGAAGTTAAGAGATCAGGACCGCCAAGCTGGCAAATATAGAAGCCCAGCGAACAACGGTTCTAACTTAAATTACAAATATATACCTCTATTTATCCATCATATCTCTAAACAAGATTCAAATCTATTCATAAAGATGTAGCAAGCAATGACCCTGAACACTGTAATGCCTACTACTATCTACAGAATAGTTATTGAAATGTATCACGTTTTCATTCCAGTCAAAAAGTGACGTGTATGTACTATGCATGGTATTGGCTTTGTTTAGATAGAAACTCGGCGATATTTTGTTGCACGATATTTATTTACCGTCGAAATTTTTACATGGTTATTTTGACCGCGATGCTTTGATCGCCCCGTTATGATAGTAAAGCCCCCTAGTTTGTTATTAGAAGGAATTCCATCCCAAGTTAGAAAATTAGCTTTCGTTACTCTCTTTGATCTTCACAACTTCTTATGTCACAACTTCAGATACATCATTTCTTCAGACATTATTCACATGCTTTTTAATCTGCCATCAAAAACCTAACATGTTCTCTTAAAAGTCTTATATTGTCGACTTTTATTTTATAACCATTATCCATACGATACTAAGTAGTGTTTACCGCTAAACCCAGTTCAGTTATGTTTATTCCCGTTTTTAAAAATAAATAGCATCTAAATTTGTTAAGGCATCCATAGGAAACAAAATATTAGTTCCTTGATAAACAATGAATAATATCTATAAAATAAATAGATGTTGACTGAGAAAGATAATGAAGTCAAAGTATCCTTATATTAGGTTCTGTTAAATCTAATGCATGCATTATTTTTCCACAATTGTTGACACTGTATACAATCATGTTCTTGTACTTACACTGTTAATGTTTAACTATCATGCAAAAGCTTCATTTTTTGTCAATGTCATCTGTAAAACCATTAAAATAAGCCCTATTTTTATCATTTTAAAAATAAAGACGATCTTCCCAGAGTAGTTGGCATCGATTTAATTTTTCCATTTTTATTTTTGTTGTTTAAATTAGCGTTTTAATTTCGATTTGAATTTAGAACTTGTTGGCTTTGTCTTATTCTCCACTTCCTAAATTATATAGTTAGAATATGTCGTCTATAAAGAATGAATAGTTTACGTATCTCAGTGCATTATGTGATATCTGTATCAGAATATTTATTATATTAATGTATACAAATGCCAAAAAGAAGCTTGGACCAAGATTTGATCGCTTTAACACCTTTAAGTCTGTCAATATACCACTTTTTGTTTTTTGTCCGTCAGTTTACCAGTTATACCACTTTCTTTCGTTTTTCTTCTCTTTTCATCACCGTGTATTATTTATTATACATTCATCAACAATAAGACCACTTTTATTAATTATTACACTGTTTAATAGCTTACCAGAAACTCTTTAGCTATATGCCAATTAATTCAAGGCAACTATTATCCAGTTCATAATCCTGGTTCGAGTCACCTATCACTTTAAATGCTTTCTATAATGTAACCGAAGTATTTGAGTCACCTATCACTTCAAATGCTGTCTATAATGTAATTTAAGTCCAAGAGTCACCTATCACTTCAAATGCCTTTAATAATATAACTGAAGTCCAAGAGTCACCTATAACTTCAAATGCCTTTTATAATATAATTGAAGTCCAAGAGTCACCTATTACTTCAAATGCTTTCTATAATGTTGAAGTTTAAGAGTCACCCATCACTTCCAGTTCTTTC
Source organism: Sinohyriopsis cumingii (assembly GCA_028554795.2). Lineage (NCBI taxonomy): Eukaryota > Metazoa > Mollusca > Bivalvia > Unionida > Unionidae > Sinohyriopsis > Sinohyriopsis cumingii. Next base: position 11,183,013 of record CM068836.1, read on the forward strand.
TGTTATGTAAATGCAAGTCTAAAACTTACCTATTACTTCAAATGCTTTCTATAATGTAATTGAAGTCTAAGAGTCACCTATCACTTCCAATTCTCTGTTATGTAAATGCAAGTCTAAAACTTACCTATTACTTCAAATGCTTTCTATAATGTAACTGAAGTCTAAGAGTCACCTATCACTTTCAATTCTTTCTGTTATGTAAATGCAGGTCTAAAACTTACCGATTACTTCGAATGCTTTCTATAATGTAATTGTAAACCTAACCCGCGACCTCCTGCATCTGAGGTGGACGATATAACTGCTTAGACCTCTGGTTGTTTAATTATGTTACACTATGGCTTCTGTTGGAGCAGTCATGCATGTTTCTACAGTGAATGGTCACTCTATCAATCTGAGCAAGAAATGTTAACAAAAATAGAAACTCTTTCATTTCTGTGGGAAAACATTCATTAATTTGACAAAATACTTAATTTAAAACATTATATGTATAACCTAAATTTGTAAAAAGTCCCTGTCCTAAAATGTTGTCCTTTTATCGATGTAGCGATTAATCACAATGACACAGAATGCAGAAACAAATCCTTGAAAATTGAAGGATTTTGCCCTAAAAATGTATAACACAAAGAAAATCTACATTTTGCGAATATATACAAGGAAATATTTCGCATGTGAAGTGGAAACACTATGCTTGTACGCGTGTGATTTGGGTTTTTAATTAACTTTAAATAAGTTTCAGTCATATCGCTACGATGTCTATAGTGTAGCAGTTTATAGTGATTTCTAGGACTGGGGCATCATGCCGCAGACATGCAGCATCATGTCACACCCAGTTACATTATCAAGACACATAGCCCGCCAGTACTAACACTAACCTCTTAATGAAAAGCGCCAAGCGACGCATTTTTATGTCTTTGTTATGACTAGGCTGAGGACTATGCTTGTAACAATACAAGGTTTCACTTGTGAAATATTTGCATAAATATTCAAGAAATATAAATATCCCACTTAACACCACACCTGGGCATAAAAATGGAAATGAATTTCTAAAGTTGATAGGAAATGCATCCATATCAGCAGGTGAAATTAGTAAATTGGTTCAAATGGAACAAAGTCTTAATCTACATGTACCAGGCACACAGAACAGGCAAATAACATCAGTTCATGGTGGCAAAGAACTGCAAGTAGTTAACACAAGTAAACCATTTGGTGAACAAGCTGGAGAAGTAAATAAGACATTACCTACTAAATTCTTTTCTATATCAGGTTATGCTGAAGCCGTTATTGTAGCCAGCATTAGAGCATATGAATATTGTGTTAGAAATGCAAAGAGTTTAAAAAATGACATTTCAAAATACTAAATCTAAAACGGCACAAACAAAAAAAAAATCATATATATATATATATATATATATATATATATATATAACAAACATTATCATGAAATGAATAGCTAAAACCATTGTCAAGTTAAAGGTCTAACAATTACTACCATTTTTGCAGCTATATCCATGCTTGCAACAACTCTTGCTTTTGTACACAACAAATTTTGCAAAATGTTTAACACAAGGGAAACAACCAAGCAGCTGATGTGGAACAAGTTCTGGAGGTGTAAATACTATAAAATAACTTCCATGACAAAGTAAAAATTAGGATGAAAAAATTTCACTATTTGGTCATGTTGTTTAAAAAAAAAACAACAGGAGCATTGCCTGGAATTATTAGCAGTGTAATAATATTGCTCAGACATTCTTTCTGTGGTATCTGACTGCTATTTAGCATGTTGCATTAATTGGTTTGTGATCCTTTTCAAAGGAGGACAATATACAAGTTCTTGTTGAAAGAAAATCAGGAAAGTCACTTATGGACTGATGTCAGCTATTATTAATGTCAATATTTACATCACAAGTCAAACCCCAAATCATTGTAACAATGTTTGTAAATTTTTATTGTATCCTACAATATTTTCTATACTGTTTTCATCACCAAGTCATTTTAAATTAAAAATATTCTAACACCAACTGTATAGTTTGATCTGTTGATCTCGTAAATTGTTGAAATTCTAACATTTTCATATCCTTGCTGTCCAAAAATTATTGTTCAGTAACATATTTTCAGCACCTGAAATACAAACACAAGCTCTTATACTTTGAACCTAGATATTCCTCTTTCCATTAGGCCATTGTTATCTGGTAGGAAAAATACAAGTCTATCATATATTTCCATCTGATGTATTTCAAGCTATATTGCTCAGGACTATCGTATCCACCATTTGTTTCATATCCTTCTGGTCTGCTCATCTCTGCGCAAGTCATTGCTCCATTTTGTACAAGGTTCTTGAACCAATAAAGTGTTCAAATCTTCGGTTTTAGATATCTACAATCATGATGTGGAAGATGTCGATTCTGGTTCACCCTAATTGGAAGACAAAATCTGAGTTGGGTATTTTCTTCCCCGAATAGTACTAGCTATGCAATAGCAACAGGTATAGTATTACCGATATTAAAAATGTCAAAACGTTTTTAGGTTACAATATTTCTGACTGGATTTAAATATAGATCATCTGGCGATTTACTCGAAATAAGTTTCATATTTTCACATGTATGTGCAACCCAGAAAATTTTGCATATTGATGCTCTTCAGCCATACTGTTCAGTCTCTGCAGATGACTTCATCTTATTGCCTGACAAAATCAGTGGTTATGCAAACGATACAAGTCACCAGGACATGATCCCTAAGCAGTCACTGCCAGATCTTCATGTAGGACAGTGGAGATTTGATTTCAATCAGACTGATGTGAAACCTATATATATTGATAATACCAATTCCAGTACATTTTTATCTGAAAAATTCAAGATATTTCACATCTTTATGTTGCCATCCACAATGTCCAGTTTACCTTCATTTCATGTCACTCTGCAAATATTCACGTATATTTATCATAAACATCTAATGGTTTGCATGAATAAGGTGTTTTCAGGGTAGTACATCCTCCTTTAAAATTCCTTTTCCATTTCCTAATGAACTGGTGCTTAGAAATCATTCGATTGACACGGGTAAAGCACGCTACTCATTGGACATTTAATTAGATGCAAGATTAGCTCATGGAGTTTGTTCTGCTTCAAATCTATCCAAGGTCAGAACAATACTTCTAGTTTGATCAATATCAGATCAGAAATAAGAGTTTATGGAGTGGTGACCAGATCAGATGATCTACTGCAATACTTCATTACTATGCATTTAATTCCCTCAATACTGAGCTCAACACTATACACCAATTTAATGCTTTCATTTAATGCCATTTATAACGAAGAAACGAGATTCAATTTGCACCAGTTAGTTTTTATGCCATCGCCAACACCATGTGATGTGACTCATGTGCACATTAATTTGTTTGAAAAATTATGGATGAAAAAGCATCTCTCAAAAAACTTGGAGGTATAATTTGCCCAAGACCTTCCTTAATTTACAAGTATCCTACGGGAAAATTAATTTCAATTTATGCCATAACCTCAGGAACAAATCCATGGCATAAACTGTCAATTGTTCTCTTTTATGTATGAATATATTTCAAGTCTGCATTCATACCAACCCCGCAAGTTTAACTTGTTACAAATTGCAATAAAGGGTAACACTGGACAACAAATTTTTACAAAAGTCATGTTACTGAAATAAAATTAGTCAATTCTTATCAATTTTTATGTGCTGAACACGAATATGACAGTCAAATTGCAAAATTGGCTCTAGTTTTTTTGTAATCTGCAAGAAATTAATGTTTACATAACGAAATGCATTCCAATAGTAAAAGGTCAACTGTAATAGCCTACCTATAAAAAATCAAGTCATTTGACTACATCTTAGATTTCTTCGCCTGTCTCTTGTACAGCTGTTCGGGAGCATCTCTGAGGAGTGTCCAGCAGTAGTCAGCCAGCATTGTAGTGGACCATTTTCCCTGGTATCTTTGTTCCATTGTTGCGATATCTTGATGAAAACGTTCGCCGTGTTCATCACTAACAATACCACAGTTGCTAGGAAAGAAATCCAAATGGGAATGAAGGAAGTGAATCTTTAGAGACATATTGCAGCCAAGTTTCTTGTACTTCATCAACATGTCTTCTACTAGTTCCTTATAGTTTTCTGCCCTAACATTTCCGAGGAAGTTTGTAGAAACTAGGCGAAAAGCATTCCATGCTTGTTTCGCGTCACCTTCCAGCAAGTTGTTGAACCGGTCATCTTTGAAAAGCTCTCCAATCTGAGGACCCACAAAAACTCCCTCTTTAATCTTTGCTTCGCTGAGTCGAGGGAATTTTTCATGCAGGTATCGGAATGCTGGCAAAGTCCGGTCAATGGCTTTCACGAAGTTCTTCGTCAAACCTAGTTTGATGTGAAGGGGTGGTAGCAAGATTTTCTGAGCCTCAACCAGAGCTGGGTGTTGGATATTCTTCTCTCCAATGGCTACATTCTGCCTGCGAGTCCATTCCTTCCTCATGTAGTGCATTTCCCTTGCTCGGCTATCCCACTCGCATAAGAAACACATGTATTTTGTATATCCTTACTGCAGTCCCATTAAAAGGGCAACTACCTTCAAATCACCACAGAGGTGCCAACTGTACTTGTTATACTCAATGGAATTCAGTAGCTGCCTTAAGTTATCGTATGTCTCTTTCATGTGGACAGCATACGCTACTGGAATAGATGGAAGAATGTTTCCATTGTGCAAAAGCACAGCCTTGAGACTCAGTTTCGAAGAGTCCACAAATAGTCTCCATTCTTGTGGGTCATGAGTGATTTTTAAAGCATTCATGAGGCCCTCAATATCGGAACAGAATATCAGATTACTTTCCTTTCTGAAGAAAGGCTCCAATTGCTGGTGGCGCTTTCGATATGCAGTAATTGTGACATCTTCTTCTAGAAGATTCCATTGTTGGAGTCTTGATCCTAGCAATTCTGCCTTGTTCTTTGATAAGTCCAAATCACGAATCAGGTCATTTAGTTCTTCCTGTGTTATTCTGTGTGGGGTTGATGATGCACCACAGTGAAAATCTGGATCACTGCATGCTGATGGACCAGGAGAAGAACAGGTCGACTCACCTTTGTCTTCGTCAGATGAATCAAGAGAATATTCTGCTGGAGGTTCTGGAATAGGAAGTCCCTCACCATGTGGAACTGGTCTCAATGCAGACGGAATGTTTGGGTAGACTATTCTCGACTTCTTTCGCTTCGTTATTCCGCCGGAAAGAGGAGGAACCAAGCAGAAGTAACAGTCATTTAGGTGGTTGCTTGGCTCTCTCCACACCATTGGGACTGCAAACGGCATTGATGACCTTTTGCAATTCAACCACTGTGAAAGCTGTGTTGTACATGTAGCACAGCATATATGCGGAGCCCAAGGCTTGTCTTGGTCACCAACCTTGCATCCGAAGTAAAGATGATATGCCTTCTTCACTTGAGAATTGATACTTTTCTTCTGGTTGGCAAATGTCACTTCCCCACAAATATAGCAAAAATTGTCCGCGGTATTAACACACTTTCGAGGCATTACTGTTCTTTATTGTACGTAAATGGATAAAATAATAAGTTTTATGTAACAGTAGCTTGAACTGTCTCGCACAACGTCTAAAATATTTTAAATGCTGAACCTATCTGATTGGGCTTTATATAGTACACTGCTTACGTCAGCTTCAGCAGCCGCCTGGCATTAGTATAATAGGCCTACACATGTATAGTACACTGCTGACGTCAACTTACTTCAGCAGCCGCATGGCATTAGTATTGCATTGCATCAGAAAATGATGCAATCAACTGTGGATGATGTGAGCATGATGGTATTATGCAATGTTACATCATTATTCCGGATGTTGCTGCAGTCCTACTGGAGAAATTTACACAGTGAAACATAGAAAATGAGGTATATGAATATCTTCAAAACGAGAGCCAATACAAATTTTTCATGGTTATATTCGTGTTCGGCACACCAAAATACTACAGATTAGGGCCTTTTCAAGTCAGTAATGATTTCACTGTTGACCAGTGTAATCTAAGCATACAAAATTTAAGCTATACATGCCATAATTTCAGTAAACTATTACAAATGTACATCAATTTTGCTACAAACCCAAATCTGCAGCTGTTAAAATTCTAATCACAAATGAGCATAATGCATGCAGATTACCACCAGAATACAAACAAAAAACGTATTGCCAAATTATTTATATACAACCCACTTTAATTAGCTGACACATCGATGAGTCAAGTCCATAAATTCAGCAATAAGTATGGTAATCTGTTCAATCCAAGATGTATTACATCTTTTTTTTTTTAAATTTGTAAAGCAAGTTGTCCTTTTACTGATCCAACATGTTTTGAAGTTTAAAAATCCATTTCCTCTATAACATTTTCAGTCATATAACATCCATGAGACACACTGATAACACCCATCTTGCTTACAATCTTGTGCAAATTTTGTTTCAAGCACTGGTCCACTAACTAAATATTTTAATGACTTGGCGAGTAGTTTTTAAATTGAAGAAAACCCCCCTTTTTTTCTAAATGTGTCATATGCAGTTGTTTTAAATGGAAAATAAGTAAAGTACATGTACGTCCACAATAGACAAATATTGTACTCTTGTAATATTCTTATGCAACCGTCTCTATATATATATGTACATGTATATATATATATATATATATATATATATATATATATATATATATATATATATTTATTCTCTAATTTATATGTGGGACTAAAGAGACGGTAAAAAATGTTTTACTTTCATTTTTAATGTACCAAAAAAGCGTAACACATATAGAGGTGGGCATAAGATGTAATTGGGTGAAAACAACACAATGATTATGCCACAAGTACAATTGTTGGCATATATGAATATGGCTTCCAGAGTGGCAGCAATCTAGGCAATTAGATACAAGATCATTTTAGTGAGTGCATCACACCCATTATTGCATGGAGATTTAAGGATATAAACTCAGATCTAAAGTCTAATCAAAATCAGATCGGAAATATGGTGGCAACAAGCAAATGATGTGTGACATGACATACCATAAGTTCATTTGGCTCTCATGCGGACAAAATAAACTAAGCCTAAGATCAATGAAGGATTCACAACAAAAGGCATGTTGACGTTGGAAGCAGCCCTTTTATTCCCATTTTCAGCAAATCCTGACAGATTGTACAAACTGCTGAAAAATATATTTTTTATTAATAGAAGAGAAAAAAAGAAAAAGATAGAAAATTTTAACGCTTTCTGCGTAAACTAAGAGAATTGTGACGCTTCCAGTTAGCCCGACGCGAGCCACCAATGGTGTGATGAAAGCCATGACCCTTGCCAAGACCTCTTGATTGGTGACCAGCGGAAGTGAGACCACGCATTTCTCTGTGCTTGTGAACAGCATTGCATATCCAGTTGATCTTGGGGTCCTTGCGAATAGCAGCATGAAATGGGTCAACTAAAATCACTTCAAAGAACTTGTAGGTGGAGTCTTGTGCAACCCAATAGGAACTAAGGACACGCAAGGCTTTACATTTACGTCCAACACGTTCCTGCAAAAAAAAAGGAATAGATTAACAAATTACAACAATAATATTCTTTATCTTTTTTTATTACAGGGTATACAATTTCAACACCATTTCCTAGAACTCAATCTTACACTGTTATCCTTACACAAAGGAGCCAATGAAAGAGTAAATCAACTGAATCTCATATACAGAGGTCGAAACTGGGACAAAATCCTAGCCAAGCAGTTAGATCGTATCTGTGAGGTAGCTTTGCAAATCAATATTTTGTCCCCATTTTCAAAAAATGTTGCCATTTTCATAATAAATTACTACCCTTTTATCTTGATATCCCTGTTATCAAGGCAATATTGTACACTTGGGTGGATGTAGAGACAAGTGGAGGAGGGCTAAAAAATCAAGCTGATGTTAAACTATAAATAGATCATGTTCTAAATGCAACCATGTGACAAGCTGAACAAGTACAGTTAGCAAGGACAACACTGGAAACCAATTACAACAACTTAAATTACCTTCTGGCAGCAATAAACAGAGCCAGACAAGCATTATCATGTTCCTTTCAAGTCTCAACATCCGCTACAGATGTAAATACATTGCAAGTCTAAATGGGCACAATTTTCATCAAGGATCAACCTGACATCATAAAGTATTTTAATGAAAAACCCATGTCGATATGACCATCCAATGATGATGAGCAACAATAAGATTTTCAAACGGGTTACCAGAATGGTCAAAGATAACGTCGGATCAGAACAAAGTTTGTTTAGGACCATGTTGACATGTGTAGTCTTTTAGTAAAAATCCTAGATCAACATAATCATAAGGATGAGTGCTGAGTCTCTAAATGAAGACCCTATGTGGATCGATAGGATGCTCCAAATCTTAGAGATGGATGCCCTTGTTGGCCATAGACTTCATTTTCATTTCAGGTCCAACTTGTCATTAGAACCATTGTGATGAAAACCCATGTCAACATGAATATTCACTCAGAACAAGTAGTGACAAGAACTTCAAAATGGCTGCCATGGTGGCCATATTGGATGTCTGAAAGCAAATGGGATGAATGCAGGGATGGTCCTGGCTTTTAAAAAGCTATCGCCCAAAAAATCGCCAACCTCAATATTTTGTCGCCAATTTTCAAAAAGTGTCGCCAAAAAAAGTAGTGTACATTTTTCCAAGTGTTAATTTAGTCTATTAATGTAACAGGCAATGAAAATTACAAAAGATGGATTAGTTACTACTTTAATTACAACAAGCATTAACAAAATGTTACAAAGTGTTACATGAAGATCCGTCGCGATTTTAGGGCTGCCCACTTGTTGAATGCAGTTTCAAAGTCTAATTTTTCACATCTGTACATGCTGATTCTCATTAAATTCTTGAGAGATGAGATGCAGAGCTTATTTCTGATGTCAGTTTTTATGAGGTTCATCTTACTGAATCCACGTTCATAGTCCTCAGTGCTGGCAGGTGACACCAGTAGTCTCTCAGCAGCCCCCCCTCTTTATGGCTAGCTTCACAAAGCTTGTAGGGAATTGCTTCCTAAATCCCAAGAATGATCACTGAATGCTGTATAAATTTTCTCGACAAGAAAAATAGGATCTCCATTCCCACGAATGAAACTTACACGAGTCAACACCTGGCAATATTGGACCGTATATATAAGCGTAAATTCACACCCAATTTAGGGATTCTTTCACTCCTGTATTTTGAGAAATAAATAATTATTATTAATTATGCAAAACTGTTTTTTTTTTTTTTTTTTTTTTTTTTTGCTATTTCTTGTTGCGGAGTTTAAGTCTCTGCAGCCGTAACACGGGACTGATGGCAAAAGGAAAAGATCAATGAGTAAAATGCTGCACTGGCGACAGATGTAATTGTGATTTGAGATTTTTTCCATTTGATTTGTATTTATACACAGTAGTCGGTACTTCAAAGGTTATCAGTTTTCTATGAAGGTTCAGCAAAACTATTGTATTGGTATATGTATAAAAAAAAAAAAAACAAGGATTAGCCATACAATTAATTGTATCTGTTCTATTCACGTCTTCAGAAGTCGGTCAGTTGTAGGTATAGTGCGGTAGCATGATTGACTGTATCGCAGCATACAGTAGTACTCAGCCCAGATGTCAGCATAAGCAGATTATGATGTAACAATGCACTGTAAAGATAGGGTTGTCAATAAGAACAAAGGATCATTTGTGTAACAGATTGATTCCAATGCATTGCTTAGTCAAGTTTGTGGCTTCCTTTCGTTCTGGCTTTAAATTTATTCAGTCCAAATCCATGATTGTATGTACAAATTAAATAACCAAAAAGTATGTCGCCAAAAAAATCGCCAGGTGGGATATTTTTGTCGCCAATAAGGAAAAAAAATCGCAATTTGCGACATTGGCGAAGCCCAGGACGATCCCTGTGAATGCAGTACAGTGTATCCCGCAGGGGGGTAAAACTGAGGGTAAAAAAAAAAACCTTGGTGTCAGAAATGGGGGTCAAATAAAAAATGTGAGGGTCAAAAATGTACCGACAAATGTTCCTCTGACTCGTGTATTTTTTTTAAAGCTTGAAATAGGATATTGCAACTTGCACAGCATACTCTCTCTCTCTTTCCCTCTCTAAACATACAAATAAACCAACATGCACAATTAACAAACAAATGCATTGTCCATTCAAAGAATCATTTTATTAGTTCATTTTTCTTTTAAATTCGTACTTTTAACAGTCTCTTTATAATCTTTTTGAAGCAATATTATAGACCAACACATTACATATAAGCCAATATAAAAAGCCTAATAAATCTTTTGTAATCAGATGTCAGTTGATTTACTGCCTGTCATAAAATATGTACTATCATCGGTTTCATTGTACTTCGTCTTGGAACAAATTTATCCAAAAATCAAGGAGGCTAATGATTCATCTTGTTTCTAATAAGTTACACTTAAACTGTAAGATCTCTATTTTATTGCAGTACTTTAAGATCTCTATTTTATTGCAGCAAAGTTAAAAACCAACAAAATCTGCACTGACCCACTGACTTTGTAATCCAAATAAACCCATTTTTCTCAGCAAGTTTACTTATTTCTTTGTTGTAAAAGATGTCTTGGGTTATAATGTATTCTCCAGATATCTTGTGGCGAATGAAGGCATAGTCTTTAAAAATTCTTAAACCCTGTCGCAACAGGATTATTCACTTTTGCAGTCCTTGCAATGATGCGATCACAAGTCACACTGGTAATTCTAATGGATGTGCCGTATTCCAGTCAAGGGAATTATTTTCTCCATTTTTCATTAAAGTTAGATTCACAGTTACTCTTTTGTGTTCTGCTTCTTTCACTTCTTTGCTAATGATTCTTAGTGCACGACGTTTTAATCTGGTGGTCACCTAGTGCAACAAGCATTGAGGTTAAACATAAGGACAACATTTTGCCGATTTCAATGGAAATCACAGGAGAGCTCACGAGTAGGGGAAACTACTCTATCATAACATTGCCTGTGCTAATCTGGTTCCTTATTTCGTATGTGCCCTGCGTTGCACTCCGCTTTACAAATAGGAGCGCAATGCAGGCAGTAAACAAAGTGGGGAACCAGTCAATGCCTCTGCTGGAAGTATACACGACGCCACCCTTGTCCAATGCATTGGATATTAAATAAATCCTGATCGCATTATGTGAATCCTTTGCATCAAAAAAATGCACGGCAAAATGTGTGCTTAAATTTTCTCCAGCACGCGTCCCTGATGCACAAATGTGCATAAAGGGAAACACTGGCAGGAGCAGTTGTCATAATAAACTTGTGCCAATGGATACCCGACAGATGGATGAAAGGTGATCAAATAGGCTTTTCAGGTTTCTGACCAAATGAGCAAAAAATCTGAAGGCCGAAGTGGTTTTGAGAATGCTCACATGGCTAAGCATCCAGTGGCCAAATACAGCAGCAGTTGGCCAAAAAATCTGTGCAAGTAGAGTGCAGAAATTTTCTTTGATGCAAATGTCTGCAGATACCATAAAAATGACTGCTTCAAGATTTCTCTGTAATCTGCATCTTCATCCATATCCTGATTGCACTTTGGCATCATCTGTGCCAATTTCCAAGGTTTTAAAACCAGCATGCCTTTTCAAATTTGGCCAGGTTTTACTTAACAGTCTGAGAAGTCACTGGAAGCTTTTTTTAAATTTTATTTAAAAAGTTGCAGCTGTATTTGATGACAGATCATTATCATTTACACAGAATTTGAAGTCTTGTTCTGGATGTTTTTGTCAACTCTGGACACCTGCTGAGCATTTTTGAGAAGTCCCTTTAAGCTGGTTCCATTTTAGTAACAGCCACATTTAATGCTGCTTCAGCAGCTTTTGTAAAAATTGTGAAGCCATTTATGCCAGGACACTTCCCACCAAATTTCAATTTCTGTCAGGTGTTTTTTTTAAAAATATATATTTGTTCAACAACATAAAAGTGGGGAATGATACAAAATTGCATTACAGTATTATGGTGTAATACAATATGAACAATGGTGCACACATTAACCTACATACCTCAGCCACAGATCTGTGAGTGCGCTGGAACTTGAGTTGGTTCACACCATGGGTTTTCGGTTTACTGTATGTGCAACCCTTGGGAACTGGCCTTTTTCTACCTCCACGGCGGACACGTACACGGTAAATAATGTAACCTGCAAGAATTTTTTTAGGAAACGGGTTAGAATTATTGTACATTTGAAACTTACAATACTTAACACAATATATTCAAAACACTAATTAACCATAACAGCTGCCAAAGTGATACTGGTATTGTGATATATAGCTTGACAACCAGTGAGCTTGTCAATTGCCAATTTTGCAAATTTGCTGCAGAACATTTTTGCCAACCTGTCCACTTTTGAGCCATTTTTATCCCTTTGAGCTGCCTCAAATGGATCCTATTCTTGACGAGGTAGATTAAAGAAACATCTTTGTTTTAATGCTATTTATCTAACAATTATTGCAATCCACTAAGGTGTCAAAACTGCCTCCATTAGGTAGAGACCTCCAGGCGACAAATACGATTTCTCATACATTACACTACTCTTAATAGCAATTTGAGTAATTTAAACAACTGTCCATGTCACTTTATTATCTAATACCAAGATCGGCATAGTTTGTGTCAAATTTTTTAATTTCAGTGAGGAATTTACTGCTGACAAAGCGCAACACCAATGGTGCTCATAAAAAATACTACCATTTTAATCAAATCCGATTTAGATGTATTTTTGACACTTTAAGCAACAATAAAAATTCTTGTACAAAGATGAATACTGTAAACAGTACATCACATACCCATCATAAGATAAGTAATATTCTTGTACTTCTTTAATGTAAAACCCTTTCATTGGAAGATTACTTTAAATCAAAAGGTATCTCCCTGTGTCTGAAATGCAAGCCATCCATACCATTTGGTCAGTGTATGAGAGTACAGCAAACAAAACAAGTTACTTTGATGAAACTATTTTTCTTCGTCTATTTATTAATATGGTGGCTGGAATGTGACAAAATTACCTTGTTTAGCTCTGTAGCCAAGTCTTCTGGCCTTGTCAGGCCTAGTTGGGCGTGGAGCACGGTGGAGGGCTGTAAGTTGACGATACTGCCAACAGCGAACACGCAATAAAAACCTCATCACATCAGACTGCTTCTTGCGATACATCTCTTGGATATACTTGTAGGCCCCCATGGTGGCTGAAAGATGAGAAGTGTACCATATCAAAATCCGAACTGCAAATCATGATCCTTAAATGAGAAATTTTACGTCATCTGTATCAAAGATTATTGACAAGTTTGTGAACGTCATCTGCGATTCTTTGAAGTCAGAGTTTACTTTGTATATAGAACGTAAAGCATGATCATTTCCGTTGTTGGAATAGTGTTCAAGTGCAATTTGTAATGTCCAACATGTGGAGACATCCACACAGAATGGCATACATTTTTGGGGGGAAATTAAAATCCTTGAATTTTAACAATACACTGAGGCTGGATTAATTACGAACAATTACCAAACTTCCGTTGTCAAGTCAGATGGCTCTGTATGATAGAAACGCACCTTTCCAAAGCTAAGCTGAAACAGACATCTTCTGAAACTATTTTATTTGAATTGCAAGACATAGTACTAAAACAAAACCAACATGTGCTATCTCCTACATTGTAGGACTATATGTCGAGCTCTTTTGAAAACTGAACTATTCTTGATTACGACTGGCTTAAGTTGGAAATTAGCAGACGCAATTAGGATAAACTAGCAGTGTTGGAACTACCGAGGGGAACGGACTGGTGTCTTCCCTTGTGTTACACTGTTACAGGTTAGAACCCCCATCCCTCGATTCATGGACGGATACTCCAAATTTTCTTTACAAACCAACCCCTGTGGAAGAAACTGAAATTAAGTGCCCACACCGTCTCTTGGAAGGGAGTTTGCTAAAAGATTCGATTTCTTAAAAGCGATGTTATTACTGCTAGCGCTGCGGAAGTTATGAATACTGATCATCTACTGCGACACACGAAACAAATACAACAAACTCTCTTAAAAACAATTTATTACTGACAGGTGACGTTTCCTAAGACTAACAAACAATACCAATGATTTACAGACATATGGTAAACACTATACAGATAAATTGGACAGAGTTGAATTCATCCTTCGAAACACCAAAAATTGCAAATTATTCAGATTGAAAAACTTTCAAAGAAGAATTATTCAATATCTGAATGGTGCCCCATGCACTTTAGAGCTTGATGAATTAGAGATTTTTTGACCATTATAAAAACATACCTCGTCTACAGTACGGTTATCGGCGGAAAAGGAAGTAAAAGGGAGTAACGACCTGAAGGTTTATATATCAAAACAGTAACATTCATAGTAATAGTTTACAACCAGTCTTGGAATCAAGTCGCTGAAACGCTTTATGAAGAGATAAGAGTTATCTTTAAGCGTCCAGCAGAATATAACTGTTTGACGCGAGATTTAGCGACTGCAAAAGTCCACTGGCTCTCGACGCGAGCTTAAGAGGGCAGGGGCCAGTTTTTATGTACAAATTTAATACTGCAATCAGCGACCTAGTATAAAAAATCATAAAAAGTCAAATACACAAGTGAGGTCAAAAAGGTCCATATTTTTAGAGACCTATATTAAAACAAAGCATAAGAATAGTATTCACTTGACCAGAGAAGTCAATGGCAGTTCATAGCAGAAGTTTATGCACCCCAACCCCTATTTTATACATGCATTTTTCACATCCAGAGGCCATTTTTGACAGCATGTGGTGCTCACAGTGCAAAGCAAGCTCTTTCCCTGGATGAAAATTTTGAAAAACATTGTCTACTAAATAGTTTGATGCGATTCAGAATAGTTGTCATCCAAGCCGTTTTTGAGATACTCTACTTGCCTTGAACCCACGTGTCTACTGCTATGGGAGGCTAGCTCTTCTTCCTAGCCGACTATTGGTATTTCACTATCAGCATACTGCAGAGCAACTATGGAAAGTGTACATGCCTGACATCAATTTCAAGAACAACACAAGCCCGAAACACCTAGTTCACAAATATATTCACATCTACAAATAGTAAACAATAATAGCTGAAAAAGTCACACCATAGCCGTAAGTTAAGAAATTTGCCAGGGGCCAATTTACGAAACTGGACCCTGCCACCTTTATGTTTAACAAACAGCAATAATGGGAAGGGAAACAAAAATCATACCAAGTGACTGAATTTTTTCAGATTACCCCCATGACCCGTTCTGACATGGGACCCTACCTAAAAATACTCCCCCCAAACCCAACTACCCTTCAAGTATAGACAGCACCAGGGAACAAGTAACCTATTTAGGTAAAGGAAAGCTTCCTTTGGAGAAGAAAAAAAAACAACAAACAGCACCACTCCAACCCAAACTGGGAAACGGGATACAAGTACTAACAAACCCTTTTCCCCAGGCAACAACCAAGAAGTAAAACCAAGATTTCATTCACTGGAACATACGTTATACATAAGCATTAGGGACAAGCAACTGCTCTACCTAAGCAACAACAGCATTATAGGCGCCCTTTCCAGAGCACACCATGGGCAATTTAGTTTAATTAGACCAAAAACTGACTACCTAATTGTTCACTGCAGCATGCTCAACCAAGTGGTAAAATTCCTGCATCTGGAAATCCTATGCCACATTAGAGTTAAAATCGAAAGGCACCACAAAATACAAAATAAACCTACTAAACCTGACAGCAAAAATGCCTCTGAATCAAAAACAAACAAAAAAACTACCAAACCACTTCTAAATATGAACTTCAAATCAGTACTAACCCTCAAAGGATATAATAAGGATCTAAATGTCCAAACACTGCTTAAAAAACTCCATGAGAATGGTGCAAAACTAGAAAAGGCATACCAACTTAAAAGTCGTAAAAGGACTACTCGCCACAAAAGCAGTTATAGTATCAAAAGAACCAATTACAACCTTGATAAAATTAGATTCCTCCAGAGTAAGACTAAAACCTTTTGTCAACAACCCCAATTCTGCACCAACTGTCAACATTGGGGACACTACACCAACAAATGTCAATACAGATATAGATGTAGGGGCCAACATAGAGAGGCATGTAAAAAGAGAATTATCAAATGCCCCAAATGCAGAGAACCACACCACCCCAAAGCATCTGAATGCCTCTATACTATCAAAGACAATCAAATAACCGCATGAATGCCAAACATTTGACATATCAGGCAGCAACACAAAAAAAAATTTATAACAGCAACACAACTTCTATTAAAATGGAACAAAGGAAGTCACCTAACCTCTCAACTCCAATCACAACAAAACAAAATCCACCTCCACAAAAAATTAATCTGCCCCAAACTGTTCCAAAATCTGAAACCAAATGAGCAGGAATGCAATCAGGAAAAAATCAAAGCCATAACAATACCAAAAAAAAAATCAGTCATACACCCCCCACCAAGGTTATCAAAACATCACATGGCAGATGTGGATTGAACTGTTCAAAGAGATAATTAAATATAACAGCACCAGAACCCCCCACACTAGAAAACAATAGAACACCTAAACTCGTGTGGTGCCAAACATTATCATGCTAAATTCACAATTACTCCTCAGACCACCATCATAACCACAACCACCACCAATCTCAATGGATAACACAACTAAAAAAGACGTACTATCTGGCAATGGAATTACAGGGGCCTATCCAAAAACCTACCTGAACTAATGCACAAAATCATTACTGCAGTCAATAAACCTGACATAACCTGCCTCCAGGAAACACTTACCAGAGAATCTGAAACATACCCCAAATCTCCGGATACTCACCAGGCATATTCAAAAATCATAGCAATGGGAATAAAGGAGGAGGACTTGCAATATTTCTAATTGATTCCCTGCCCTACTCTGAAACATTAACGATCCCAATGCCAATAGACATAAATAACAAAATTGAAATTCAAACTGTATTAGTCAACACTGGATCGAATAATATAATAATAACTAATATATATGACCCAGGGGGCAATGACAACCCAATCAACTTAGAATCTTTTCGACAAATCTCCACTAACCAGTCTGGAAACCAAATCATTTGTGGCGACTTCATTGCTCACAATGAACTATGGGGAGAAAGTAGAAGGGATAAAAGAGGCAAATTAATTAAAGAATGGATTGCTGAATCAAACCTAACCATACTCAACGATGGGTCTAAAACTTGACTTAATCCTGAGGATGGCTCCCTCTCAGTAATTGATCTTACTATATGCACACCCAAACTAGCGCAACTTACAAACTGGTGGGTTGATCAAGATAACACATTAGGTAGTGACCATTTCCCCATCATAATCTCCCTTCAAATATCAGTTCAGCACAACACCCATGAAGCCCCACCCAAATGGAGATATGATAAAGCTGATTGGGATAACTTTAGAAACATCCTAGCCACTATTAATACCAAAAAGCTCGAAGACCCAGATATAACAATATTCCATGATAATGTAATTAATACTATACTTAATGTAGCTACCCTAAATATTCCACAAAAAATACCCACTCAGACTAAACAATCAATACCATGGTGGGATGATCAATGTCAAAAAGCACATAGAGATATAAAAAATGCACTTAACAAATAAGTGAACAAGAAACTCAATAGATTTCGTCCAATATAAAGACAAAGAAAAACACCTTAAAGGGATTGTAAAACTAGCCAAAGAAAAAACATGGCAAGGCTTCTGCTCCAAATTGAACCTCAAATCTAAACAAATATGAGGTAAAATAAAATCTATCTGGGGGAAAGCTATCAACTTAACACCTAAGCTGAAAAATGCTACAACCAACCATGACAAAGCTGACCTACTTGCTAACCATTTCTTGGCCATGAGCAGTAATACCAATCACACTAGGAACTTCCAAGAACACAGACTTAAAGCTGAAACCACACTTCCTAACCTCTTTAAAGACCAAGGGTTCAAGAACTCAGATTTAAATTATAAATCACCCTATACAAATGGAAAATAGCACTAGGGTCTAAAAAAAAAACCTCACCTGGGAAAGATCAAATTGGATATATCGTACAGAAATCTTCCAAACAACATTACAATAACCATTATAAAACTGCTCAATCAAATTTGGCAAAGTGGAAAACTACCACTTAGCTGGAAAGGAGCAATTGTCATCCCAGTCCCTAAACCAGGTAAAGACCCTAATAATAATAACTCGTATCATCCCATCCCTCTCACTAATAACATATGTAAAATGATGGAAACAATCCTAGCCAACAGATTAAAACACAACCTAGAAAGTAACAAACTCCTATCAGAAAACCAATGTGGCTTCTGTAACAGGCGCTCTACCACAGATCAACTTTTAAGACTAGAAGCGGATATCAAACTTGCTTTCAACTCCAAAAGAAAATCTGACAGACAACTTACAGCATTCTTCCTTGACCTTGAAAAAGCGTTTGATCTTGTCTGGACCAAAGGATTGATTACAGAACTCAACCACTTTGGAATTAATGGACACATGTTTAACTGGATCAAAAACTTCCTAACAGGTCGCAGAATAATCACCAGAGTAGGAAACACTACCTCAAAAGAATACCCCCTTGAAAACGGTACCCCACAAGGGAGTGTACTCAGTCCTATGCTATTTAACATCATGATTAACGACCTTGACCTCAACCTAGCGACAAAACGGGTTAACATTTCCCAATTCGCTGATGACAGCGGTATCTGGAGGGCAGGAAACCTGCTAGCAATCAAGTAGTCAAAGAAATCCAGAAAAGCCTAGATAGCATAGGGAGATGGGCAGATAAATGGGGTTTTAAGATCTCACTTGAAAAAATGATAGTAATAATCTTCTCCCCTAAACGCAAAAACCAGATAATTTACCCCAACTTCTATATTCAAAACCAGTTAATCAAATATGATAAGGTAGTAAAATTCCTAGGTATGTTCTTCAATAATCGCCTATCTTGGAAACACCAGATTGAACAACTAAATCAAAATTGCAATAAACATATTAATCTCTTAAGAAATCTTAAAGGGACAACCTGGGGATCCAATCAAGAAACCATATTAACCATCTATAGATCACTTATAAGGTCAAAGCTAGGTTATGGATGCGAAGTTTACAACTTGGCAAAACAAACATTACTGAACAAACTGGATACCATCCAAAGGAAAGCATTATCTGTTTGCACTGGCACTCAACATCGACATCATTAGACAAACTTCAGGTCCGCACCGGTGAACTGCCATTAAAAATAAGAAGACAGGAAATGCTCCTCTGATACACCAATCGATTAACAAATCACCACGACTCGCATGCTACAAAAGTAACCATTAGCAAATGCAACAAACCGTTTAGCCACAAGATAGTTCCTATCCCACCAGGTGACAAACAAATCCTAGAACTCGCGGGGGGGGGGGGGGGGGGGGAAGCTGCCAACACTTGCTCTACAAGAGGAGTACACTCACTTCCCTGACTCCGCCCCTTGGACAAACCCTATCCCTAGGATCAACACTAGAGTCACCAATTATGGAAACAAATTGGAACAAGAATCTAAACTCGAAACCATCATAGCAATGGAAATACAAGACACCTAGTCTGGCTTCATAAACATTTTCACTGACGGATCCAAAACAACCGAACCCCCCATAATAGAGCTGCAGTGGTCATTCCCGAATTCAACATACAAATGGGATCCAGATTACCAGACCACTGCTCAACTTTCACCAGAGTTCTGGGCAATAATAGAATCATTAAAATGGATTAAAGACCAAAAAGTTCCAAAAGCAGTTATGATCAGCAACTCACTTAGTGTAATAGAATTCATCAAAATCTCACAGCACCAAATCAAGAGAATAATTCTTGGCTAGAGATTCTTATATGCTTAAGGAATTATCCACAGTGGATCAGATAGTTGAATTCATGTGGATATGCATATAGGAATTCCTGGTAATGAGCTAGCCGACAAAGTTGCAAAAAACATGTTAGTGAACCCTAACCCTGCCCCACTCAGATATAGCATAACAGAAGCCCAAAGCATAACAAAAAACTATATTAACCAGAAATGGCAGGAGCACTGGAACTCCACTACCAAAGGCAGGATACTCTACTCCATTATAAAAGAAACCAGTAGGTCCATCAAACCACCCAAAGTGAACAGCCTGGACCAAAAATTATCAATTGCATCGTAACCGGTAAAACAAAATTAGCAGGAAGTTTTGGCGAACATTTAGGACCCAAGCCTGCTAATATCAATTGATATCACTGCAAAACCATTGAAGACCTGCCACATATATTCAATAGCTGCTCAAAATATCAGGAAGCTAGAATGGAATTTCAAAAAGCTCAAAACAAAATTGGATCCCCTACCACTTACCCAGATTTCCTTAAAAATAACAACCCCAACATAAATATGACCTACCAAAACATACTTAAATTCCTAGACACATCCAAGTTAAAGAAAGAATATAAAACACCCTAAAAGCATAAAATAAACAACCCGACCTCACTTAAATATAAATTTCCACTAGCAGATGGGCACCCTTGACGGGGCCTGGGGGACATGAGTACTCAGCAAAGGTGTCCCGCTAGCTTAAAAATAACAACCAGTAAAACATACATAGCCCATCCAAATGCTCTCTAAAACCAGATTAATATACACAGGTGCTTTAGATATGTCCTTAGGGACCTCAATACTCGGCAAAAGCTCCTGTGTTCTTAAATCCCAAATATATCCTTAAAAAAAAAAATTAATATTTTAAAAAAATCTTCTCTGCTCTCTTTCTAGCCCTAATATGAAAGACGGCCAAAGTAATAATGCATCCTAATTCTGTGATACAGACCATACTATCACTAAAGCAGTACAGAGTTTTCCATCCAATGCAACCTAGCTCATCTTTAGAACAATTTCAGACACAAGAACCAAAACTCAAAATTAGTGCAAGTACATCCATTTAGACCAGTACCCTGGAATGAGTAGACTCCTGCCTGCAGATGGTCACCTGCCTTCCTGGTCATTACCTCCCTTGCCTCAGTCGGACACAAATAAGCGTGCAATGCAGGCATGAAACACCTAACATAAATAAAAGCAAAAATAAATGAATAGCGAGTGGCACTTTGGTGTCAGAATCCTTACACAATTCTATCAAGAGGTCTACAAGAACTACCCAGTCCAGCAGCTAGTAGAAGCAGCTAACTACAAATTTACACAACACAGCTACCATTTCCCTGAAAATACCTGAGAGGAAAAAGGACTGGAGAAATGTAAAGAAGCAGAAGAAAAACGTAATGTCAGTAAAAAGCTAGCTAGATCTTATATTGAATTATTGTTTTAAATCATGTCAACTTTAAATAAGTTGTATCTTATCTTATACTTAAATAATGCAGAAAATGTGATCTTACTTCAGTGAGATTTGAAGGTCATGGGTTTGAATTCTTTGATGCTCTGAGATATGAATATTAAGCTTCCATATGTTAGCATTGATTTATGCTATTTCAGTTGCCATTGAAAAGTGGTTAACTGCTTTGCTTTTAACCACAGTAGTAACCAGTGTCTTTAACCACATTGGTAACCAGTGTCTTTAACCACAATGGTAACCAGTGTCTTTAACCACAATGGCAATCAGTGTCTTTAACTACAATGGAAAGCAGTGTCTTTAACCACAATGGTAACCAGTGTCTTTTACCACAATAGTAACCAGTGTCCTTAACCACAATGGTGATCAGTGTCTTTAACTACAATGGTAACCAGTACCTTTAACCACAATGGTACTCAGTGTCTTTATCCACATTGGTAATCAGTGTCTTCATCCACAATGGTAACCAGTGTCTTCAACCACAGTGGTAACCAGTGTTTATTGGTACACAGATTTTAGCCATGATATAGTCATGACCATTACTCAATACAGAATAGGCTTCCTAATGGCATGTTGAAATTCAGATCTCGTATGGACCATCTTGGGAGGGATGAACCCACATTTTACCCTTAGTTTTTTTATTTCCTTGTAAAAGTCTCACACCAAGTTCTTTTTAACTTCTTATTTGTCTTATTTTTTTATTAAATTTTCATGAATTCAATTATTTTTGTGGGTATAAAATTTCATGGTCTTTCAGAAAAATGACATTTGATGGCACTTAAATTGTGGATTGGGGATAGGGTTTTCATAGAAGGATAATATTCAAAGAGTTTAAATTTGTGGTTTATGGCAACTACAGAATTGATGAAAATTGGTGAACCACTAATTAGAATAATTAACAGGTGACAGAGGTGTAGTTTTCACCCTTTACGGTGACAGAATTGATACATGCTGGAGCCAACTCAGGCTGTCAGCCTGTTAATCCTCAGGAAAGGCACTTAACTCTCATTTTCTTGGCATGATATATCCAATGATTTGTTAAAAGTGCAGTGAAAACAAACTAGTCAAGTGTTGTATATTTTTCTTTTTTGCAGTTATTACAAGAATATAAGAATTTTACTAGCAAATTGTTCTCCATCACTTTTTATTATTTTCTGACATTACTAGCTGTGGTAGAGAAGAACTGTACAAACAGCAATATACTGATGGAGGATCTGCACACATGTGCTACTGATTATTGGTCAGTTCTGTTAGGGATTGCGATATAACGTCAAATGTCTTGAAAAGATTTCATGCAGAGGATAAATAGAAGAGGGATTTGACTTTCTATCCATGCACAAAAAGTAATCGACATAATTGAATTTATTAGCTGCAAGCCACTTGAAATCCAGAAATTCTGTAATGCAGAATATCCACCATTAAATATGACACTGTACAGTTTTTCTCTGCTATGGTCAGTAATGTTAGAAAATAATTATAAATGGCAGAAAACAACTTGTTGATCTACAGACCTGGATTACACTGGATATTTTGCAAATTATGAACACATTAAAATCTTACTTGAAAGAACACTGTTATGGAAGACCATTTGTCAATGAAGACCATGTTTCAAATGCTCATATCAATTATATTATAAATTATAAGAACAAATTTTTGAGAGTTTTGTTTTGTGACAATTTTTATGGTCAAGAGGGATAAGAAATTTACACTTGCTGTTCTTGTACACTAAATGCAAACCATTCCAGTGTCCTTGAATTGCATTGATATCCACAGAGATATTGTATTATTTGCCACAGAGATATTGTAGGGGATATTGTATGCTACAAAGATATATGATGCAGGGATACAAATATTGTATGGGATGTTGTAGGTCATTAGAATATTGTATGTCATAGAGATCTTGAATGCCACAGGGCTTGTTTTATTGCATATTGTATGCCACAGGGATATTGTATGGTGCTGATATATATAGATAGATAGATATATATAGCATGACAGCAAATTTTCTTTATCAAAGTAATGCATATATTGGTCACCTGCAATCCTTGGCCAGGTGTGTCCTAATCAGAAAATGGTTTCTCACTGCTGTAAACAGTTACTAGAACATATTGACAGTGACTACTCAGATTAGACAAACTAAACATTTGCTCCTCGAGGAAGGTATTGTTTAGGGAAAGGCATATTATGTGAAGAAATGTGTAAATGTTTGTTATTTTGGTTGTACATACCATACTCAAGTCACACTGTCAGTGTAACTCAGAGGTATCAGTGTGTCAGATAGAAAGTGAATCAGTTTTTTTAATTAGGCAAAAGCATCAAGAGCAATTTGTTTGCTAGATGGTTGAAAAGCGTTTTGTGATTTCACAGCAATAATGGGAGTTGCCTTTTCTGCCAGTGAGATAGAAGTACTTTGATATCTTCATCAACTTTATCTCTGATGAAAAAGGTTTATCTTTGAGGAGAGATACATGTTACATTCCTTTTCATTTGGGTTAGTGGCTTTTAAGTATTTATAAACTTGTCCGTAAAAACAGGTAAAGCATTATTTTAAGTATTTACAAACATGTCTGTAAAGACAGGTAAAGCATTATTTCATTTTTCATTAACACTAGCCACATGAGGCTTCTTTTCCTTCCCTGTTCATTACATGCCTCTCACATAATCCAAATGTCTTTTGATCTTGTTGAGTTAGAAATTGGTTAATCCAGACATTGTTTGAAGCATGAACAGCATTTCCTAAGCCGAATTATACAATTTGGTCAATGAGAGACAGCCCTCAGTTTCAGAGTCACATGTAGTGTCAGTGGTGAAATTAGTGTTTTGTGATGATCAGTGATTTTTTTTTAAAAGGATCCACAACAGTTTAATTTATAGGATGGATTAAAGTGAGCAGGATATAGTAATCTTTTGCGGAAGATAAGTTTGGAAGAGAATTTTGTTATTTGGGTGAATAGTGCTCAACTAAATCTGTTTAGAGCATGCAAATAATATGTATAAATAATAATAATAATCAGTGCATGGTATTTGTTCAAAAACCAAGTTTGAAAAGTGAACCTTTATACAGAGGTCATCTGTGTACAAAGGCCAGTTTGACCTTTTTCATGAGAAGCTACATATGGCAGGTTTGACTAGCAAGAATAAATATTTCCTGATAAAGATTCCCTTCTGTAAAAGGCTGTGGGGTTTAAATGGAAAGCAAATAAAGGCTTTGCAAGAAATAGGCAATGTTGTTCTTTTTTACTTTTATTGATAAGGACCATGCATTTTCATATAAAGAAGCAGACATTTAAAAAAGCATAGCATGTGAGCAACAAAAAGTTCATCTGTAAGTTTAGATGCATTAAAAGGGAAATAACTCCTCCAGTCCTCTTTAATATCACATGATGAAGAAAATGGTCAAATGTAGTTTATCTCAGTACTTTTGTATCCTTGCCATGGATCAATAGGGTCATAAGTGGTACTGATGTCCATCTGTGTCCTTAAATAATGCTTTTAGAATATGCAGATTATTCTTCGAATTGCTATGTCTTGTTTGTCAAGGGCTTAAAAGAATTCACATATCCCCATACTCAGCATCATAAGAAGTCTTGTAATGAAAACTCCAAGTACAGAGGAGCCTCATTAATTTGGATTCCTTTTACTGGAAACCTTGCTATCCAGACAAAATTCAGTGGGAATGGAATTCCTAAACGTTAATATGCCATGTTAATCAAGAAATCCACGTTCTGGATCTGGACATCAAAATTGGGGACCAAAGTGTAAAATTACTATAAAACTTGTCTCGATAATCCGGAAATAATCTGTCCAAAATAAGAAAATATGAAAAATCATATGTGAAAATACAGTCAGTCAGATAACACAGATTCACTTATGCAGATTTGGAGGTGCGTCAATGTATCAATCTCTGATTGGTCAAGTTCTAGTGGTATGTTCAAGTTATCAGTTGATCATGTGATCTTGTGTGTGGAAAAACTAAGTAGTGTGACCATATTATAACCAGCGATTGTATAAACAATGGCAGTTTTAGCTATTTGCCGACAGGGGTGTTGATAATTAAATAAACACACTAGGATCAGATTTGTACACGCTTTTTTACATAACATATGGTTATTAAATGAAGTGTGTCATTAGGCCTCTTTGTTGTTTACCAGTTGTATGTAACGGTCACTGTTTATTGATGGTTTTCAAATACAGTTGATTGATTTAAGCTGTGGACAGTATAGGGCTTCATTTTAGAATCAAATGGGGACGTCAATTATCAGCTCTTTAGCAGTTATAACAGCTGTACATTGTGTGATGTGTTCGATGTACATGTATTAATTGTTTAAACTTACATTTACTGTACGTGTATGTTATAGTTACTTTACATGTATGTACAATTGCATGTTATAATAATGTGAAATAAACACAAGTCAATAGATGTATTCATTAATTCGTTTCAACCATTATTGAATATACAGTACATTTACAGCTAGCATATACATGTACATGTATATGGTATGATAATATCGTTAAAAAAAAAGGTGCTAGATTCAATTATCCAGAAAACTTATTAATCTGGACATATTCACTGGGAATGAATGTGTCTGGATTAACAAGGCTTCTCTGTACATATGTCCATCCAAGTAAGACTGATGATGGCCAGTGCAGCTATTAATTATGTCAGATTGCAGATCTGTACCTATGTCCATCCAGACAAGATTGATGATGGCCAGTGTAGCTATTAATTATGTCAGATTGCAGATCTGTACCTGTGTCCATCCAAATAAGACCGATGATGGCCAGTGTAGCTATTATGTCAGATTGATGATGGCCAGTGTAGCTATTAATTATGTCAGATTGATGATGGCCAGTGTAGCTAATAATTATGTCAGATTGATGATGGCCAGTGTAGCTATTATGTCAGATTGCAGATCTGTACCTATGTCCATCCAAAAAAGACTGATGATGGCCAGTGTAGCTATTATGTCAGATTGCAGATCTGTACCTGTGTCCATCCAAATAAGACCGATGATGGCCAGTGTAGCTATTATGTCAGATTGATGATGGCCAGTGTAGCTATTAATTATGTCAGATTGATGATGGCCAGTGTAGCTAATAATTATGTCTGATTGATGATGGCCAGTGTAGCTATTATGTCAGATTGCAGATCTGTACCTATGTCCATCCAAAAAAGACTGATGATGGCCAGTGTAGCTATTAATTATGTCAGATTGATGATGGCCAGTGTAGCTATTAATTATGTCAGATTGATGGTGGCCAGTGTAGCTATTAATTATGTCAGATTGATGATGGCCAGTGTAGCTATTATATATGTCAGATTGATGATGGCCAGTGTAGCTATTAATTATGTCAGATTGATGATGGCCAGTGTAGCTATTAATTATGTCAGATTGATGATGGCCAGTGTAGCTATTAATTATGTCAGATTGATGATGGCCAGTGTAGCTATTAATTATGTCAGATTGATGATGGCCAGTGTAGCTATTAATTATGTCAGATTGATGATGGCCAGTGTAGCTATTATTTATGTCAGATTGATGATGGCCAGTGTAGCTATTAATTATGTCAGATTGCAGATCTGTACCTGTGTCCATCCAAATAAGACCGATGATGGCCAGTGTAGCTATTATGTCAGATTGATGATGGCCAGTGTAGCTATTAATTATGTCAGATTGATGATGGCCAGTGTAGCTATTAATTATGTCAGATTGATGATGGCCAGTGTAGCTATTAATTATGTCAGATTGATGACGGCCAGTGTAGCTATTATGCCAGATTGCAGATCTGTACCTATGTCCATCCAAAAAAAGACTGATGATGGCCAGTGTAGCTATTATGTCAGATTGATGATGGCCAGTGTAGCTATTAATTATGTCAGATTGATGATGGCCAGTGTAGCTATTAATTATGT
Organism: Sinohyriopsis cumingii; assembly: GCA_028554795.2. Taxonomy (NCBI): domain Eukaryota; kingdom Metazoa; phylum Mollusca; class Bivalvia; order Unionida; family Unionidae; genus Sinohyriopsis; species Sinohyriopsis cumingii. Next base: position 11,210,341 of record CM068836.1, read on the forward strand.
CTGATTGATGATGGCCAGTGTAGCTATTAATTATGTCAGATTGCAGATCAGCTTTATTTTCATTGCAGAAGACATTGTAAGGGACTGACCACTTCATTTTTGTGTGGGAGGGTTGTGATTTTATTATGAACAAAGAGATCTATTTTTTTATACTTCAAGATAGACAGGCAGCCTTGAAATTCTTGCATTCTGTTTAAAATCAGATCTCCACCATCCTACATGAAGATTTGCCAGTGACCGTTTCTGGTGATCTTTGAATTCGCAAATGAAAATGCAGCTTTCAGAAATTTTAAAGTGAATCAAATCATTTGGCACACATCGAATTGCTCATTCTTTTTACATATATTAGGTCTTCCTGACTCCTGACTCTTTCTAAAATAACCATTGTATAATGGATTATTTACATGTTGTTCTTTTATTAGGTATTTTAAACTAGTGCAAAAACAGAATTCTCCAATTAAAGTGTTTCAGTAATGAAGTTACTATATTTACTCAACGTTGATTATACAACAAGTTCTAAGAACTACAGTAATGGAACTTGTGTGCCTTGTCATTTTCAGAGTAATCTGTGAACAGTTCTGGTTATCAGTGGACTTGATTCTTTTGTTTCAGGATTAGATGAAATTGATTTGTCATATTTTTGATCATTTTGTGCAACTTTTTGTCATTTCATATCCTACAGATTGTCATTGTCAATGGTAAAAAAGCTTTACATATCTACTAGAAATAAGAGACTTCAGGCACAGATGTGAAACCTGGTAGAATATATTCTCCATTTAAGTAAAGGTAAATGTAGGTATGTGGGGTTTTCTTGTAGATGGAGGAAAATATCAACCTTGGATGGGTCACCAGTTATCCATGCACGCTATTGAACCAGGATTGCACCCAGTACTGCTGGGCTGCAAACTGAGCATGTACCATTAGTTTATTCAAGCATGATATACATGGCACTAAAGGGGATCTCTGAAAAGCATAAATCCTGCACAGGACCATCCATTTTCACAGACAGATCAATAGAAAGTAGTCAGACTGCTGACTGAGTCACTATTGACTTTTCCAGGCTCTGTAACAGAACAGTTGGTTATTAATAGGTAAATCGTTTAGTAATGGCTCAGCCGCCATTGATAATTAGTTATGATTATTTTCAGTTATGATTATTCAGTACTGCTTGACATGGGAATAGATTTCATGTTTGTGACACTGCTCATTTGGTACAGTTCGTAGAAAAACAGAAATTCAACAGGCTATTATGGAGACACACAGAGACAAGAATTACTGACAATGGAAGTCAAATGCAAACCAATGACTTTTGTTGTATCCCTCCTGTTCCCCCATCCCTCCAGAGACCAAAGAAGAACTTCAATGGTCCAGTAATGTGTCAAAGAATATTGTTCACTTCAGTTCATACATTTTGAACATTAGACATGTTCAGTTAGTAACTGGTATAATATTTTAATGAAGGATGCATAGCTGAGGATTTTTTAGCTCACCTGGCCATAAGGACAGGTGAGCTTATGCAATAGTCCTGTACCCATTATGTATAATTCATCATGTATAGTCCATCAAGAATTGCTTCTTAAGACTCTGGAAGACATATCTTTGATCCAGTTTTGATTAAACATAGAATGTGGGCTGGTTTATATAGATTGTGTTCTTACAGTAGTGCATAAGCCTGTTTAATTATTGTTGTTGCGGGTTTAAAGCCATTTCCAGCGCTTGATAGGCTATAGATGGTGACCAGTATAACTGGTGGAGGAAGTACTCGGGGGAAAAAACACTGACCCACGGGAAGCTACTGGCAAGCTTTCTCACATGCCCACATTTAGTGAAATGGTCAACTTTTTTTATGGTGTAAGCCTGGTGAGCATTATCAGACCAATGCTAGATGCTAGTTTGTTACAGATTATCATGTGAGATATTTCTTGGCAAAGAAAAAAGAGAAGAAAAAACTGAATTCAGCTTTCTTTGGGGGGTGGGGGGTGGAAATAATTGTTCAAGATTTGAAAGTGGATTATACAAGATGAAAATATATATTTATGTATACTTATATTTGTCCCATTATCAGTTTCTCTGTCCTGTAAAAAGATGTTTTTAAAAACGCAATCCCCCAATTTTTTTTTTCTGCTGACAGTTTTTATATTTGAAAAAAAATTAATATTACAAAGAATCTTGGTATTTATGTATGGAGCCATGGTACCTCAGTTGGTAGAGAATAGGACTCATAATCCAGGGGTAGCTGGTTCAATAACTGTCCCAGTCATCCAGGGTTGTATGCCTCGGCGTGTCCTTGTGTCCTAGCTAGCTCCTATTTCCTCAGCATAATATAGCCAGTAATGTCTTAAAACTGCCATTAAAATCAACAAAAACAAGATAACTTTGTTTTTGCACATATTACTAGGCATAAAAATGGGTGAAAGAAACACATTATGAACAGTTTATTAGGATGGAAAAAATCCCATCCTCATTGCAAAATAACTATAAAAACTCTATGCATTGTTTGATTTGAGAAATAAATAGGTTGATACTTGCTGTACTGTTAATTTTAAATTAAATTTAGATTGGATGGTTAATTATATTCAATTTGCCATGCTTGATGAAATGCATAAATGTAGTTTTAAAAATGTTCTTCAGACACAGAAACTCATAGCATTTTCCCCATATACATATCCCATAAAACCCTCAACAAAAATGTACTAGAAAGGGGATTCTGCTCTGCACATGTTGTTTTTCTTCTTTTCTTTTCCTTACATAACACTGGTGATTAGATCAGAGTGCTACTGGAAACTGCACCACACCTTAACACAGTGACATCTGCTTATCTAGGGAGGGGAAACTTACACAGAACCATCTGTCATTGTTTAACATTCATAGACTAAGGCTATTATAGTCTGTTTCATAATTATTTTTTGTACATAGGAAAATGCATTTGTGGCAGGTTTGTGCCTCATCAGTTTATTTTTAGCATGGATACCTATGACATCTTGTTACTTGGGAGACTGCCTTTTGCATTGTTATATGAGACTGTCATACAGTATTTAAAACACTAAGGAATATAAAGATTAGATTATCTCTTTTATGTCTGACTCATAGCAATCATATAATTATTAACTGAGATGCACATATTTGAGGATGATACAGAATATGTCAATAAGTGAATTTTGTGCAAGGTTAAGTTTTAAAAATGTGTAATATTTATTTTTAAATTTCCATGATACACTACCTGACTTAGGAATAAATCTACTTCATTGCTTCAGCACAAATTGAAGTTTTTGTACAAACTTAGGTATTATTTGCACATGAAGCCTGTTTCTCTATATGAAGTAAATAAAAAGATCTGCCTTTAATCCATGTGTTGAAGATTTAGAGAGATTTGTTTTTCATTGGACTGTTCATGGCATGATTAACAACAGTGGAACACTGCTGTAACATAACATGAATTGGGCTAGAACACTGTCATATCTTGGCTCCCTATATTTGTGTAGATGGCCCTTATTCCCAGACACAACTCAAAACATTATGACATTCACATTATCTTGGTCCCTATTTCACCTGCACATGAAAATTGGTATGTAGGAAGTTTAACATAACCATGCAAAAATTAGGTCAGTTTGAGTGACTTTTGCTTTTTCAGCTATACATTTTTTATGTCCCCATGAACTTGGACTGTAGTTGAACAGGGTTTCAAGGGTTGTCATCGCTGGGGCAGATGTGGGAGATAAGCACCCACTTCCCTTGGAAATCTCCCAATGGCTTGTGTCTGATAGAGCCTCTGACAACCAAATCCAGCTCCAGGCCTTCACGAGTGTCGGAACCTGTTTAAACTGACTGGAGAAGGGATGACAGGCAAGCTTCAGGCGCCTCAAAACCAGGTGCTTTGGGCAGATGGGGCTCGTTAACCTTGGGTGGTCGCTCATCTAGGAGAAGGTAAACTCCGATTTCAAACATTTGCTGCCTTGCGACTATACCCTCTCATGGGAACGGCTAAGGGAGTAAACCCCAACAGAAAATCCGGAGACGGAGTCCCTAAGGTGACTTGGCATTGATTTCAATGTCATCTTGGCAACTCCTGCGATGCAGCTGGTGCCATGACGTATCGGCTTGTCCTTTCCCTTGGATCCATCAGCTGCGTGGAGAGGGGGAATCAGCTGCATGGGCAACAGTTGATTCTCCATATCACCCTGCCCAGGCTTGCGCCCTGGAGAGGACACTCCAGCTTCACTCCACAGCGTCGACACAACACGGGAAGCAGCAGTTTACTGGTTATAAGTCACCGCTCGATTGGCGTAGAGCCAGATGCCAGGGGTTGCTTCTGACGGTGGGAGAGACCAACATGTTTCACTGGACAGCTACCACCCGCCTCAAACTGGGCAGCCCCCAGCCAATAAGGTGCCGTCCCGCCACAGCCACAGTTCGCCTGACTTGATGGGTGCATAAGGCTTAAGGTACGCAAGTACCTGACAAGTGGACTGCAACTACTGCACCAAGAAATAACAAAATAAAAATAAAAAAGAAGACTTCAGTCCTCAAGCTAGATACCTGGAATGTCTGGACCATGCTGACTGGGCTTTCAGATGATCTCCAGACAATCAGTGATGTTCATAAGACTTCAGTCATCAACGATGAACTTGCATAACTCCAGGTCGATATCGCCTCACTATAGGAGAAACAACTACCAGATTCTGGGTCCCTTGGAGAAAAGAACTACACATTCTTCTGGCAAGGAAAGAGTGCAGATGAAGCCAGAGAGTTTGGTGTTGGATTCACTGTCAGGAACACTCTGCTGGGGATGATAGAACCCTGCAAACAAGGAAATGGAAGACTGCTATCCCTCTGCCTCCACACCACAAACGGGCCTGTCAACCTGATCAGCGTTTACGCTCCCACACTAAGATCTGCCACAGATACCAAGGATGAGTTTTATGAGGAGTTAAACTCGCTCATCGACAAAATTCCCAAGGAAGAGAACTTGATTTTGCTGGGCGACTTCAGTGCTAGGGTGGGTGCCAATCATGACTCTTGGCCCTCCTGTCTTGGCAAGTTTGGCGTTTGGAAGATGAATGAGAATGGGCAGCGCCTTCTAGAGATGTGCTCGTACCACGAACTCAGCATCACCAATTCATTCTTTCAGACAAAGCCACAGCACAAAGTGTCTTGGATGCATCCCCAGTCTAAACACTGGCACCAGCTGGACTTGATCATTACAAGACGGTCAGCCATGAAGGGTGTGCTTCTTACCTGTACCTTCCACAGTGCTGACTGTGACACCGACCACTAGCTGGTGTGCTGCAAAATGAAGCTTCAGCCAAAGAAGATCCACCGCTCTAGGCAAGAGGGTCAACCATGCATTGATGTGAGCAAGACATCATATCCAGACAAGGCTAAGGAATTCACCTATGCTCTTTTCAAGACTTTTGACTCAGAACCCCCCAACGGCAGTGCCAAAGAAAGATGGGATCACATCAGAGATACTGTATACAGCACAGCCACACGGATCTTTGGTAAGAAGCAATCAAAGAACAATTACTGGTTTGAGGCTAACTCTGCCGCACTCATGCCAGCCATAGAAGAGTGTCGCAGTGCTCACCTGCAATACAAGCGATCCCCCTGCCAGAAGACACTACAGGCTTACAGGTCTACCAGAAGCAAAGTACAGAGATTAGCACGGCAGTGTGCCAATGAATACTGGCTTCAGCTCTGTCAGAGTATCCAGCCAGCAGCAGATATTGGAAACATCAGAGGCATGTACAATGGCATAAAGAAAGCAATGGGTCCCACGAGGAAACTGACAGCACCAGTGATGTCTGCCACAGGCGATACCATCCACAACAAGGGCAAGCAGATGGAGCATTGGGTGGAATACTACTCCAAACTGTACTCCAAAGAGAACCACGTGACCAATGATGCCCTCAACGCCATTGAAAACCTCCCTCTCATGGCCAAACTGGACGAGAAACCTACTGTAGACGAACTAAAGAAGGCCTTAGAGAAACTGTCCCTAGGTAAAGCCCCAGGGAAGGATGGCATCACAGCAGAACTCATCAAGTGCGGATGTAGCGTGCTGCTCACACACCTGCACGACCTCCTCTGCCAGTGCTGGGATGAAGGTGCAGTGCCTCAGGACATGAGAGACACTAACATCATAACCCTATACAAGAACAAGGGTGACAGAAGCGAGTGCAACAACTACAGGGGCATATTACTTCTCAGCATCGTGGGTAAAGTTTTCGCACGTGTCATCCTGAACAGACTGCAGACGTTTGCTGACAGAGTTTACCCAGAGTCGCAGTGCGGGTTCCGCGCGGGGAGGTCCACAATCGACATGATCTTCTCTGTCAGGCAACTGCAGGAAAAATGCAGAGAACAACACAGACCCCTCTTCCTGGCCTTTATAGACCTCACCAAGGCATTCGATCTGGTCAGCAGAGACGGACTCTTCACAATCCTGGCAAAAATTGGTTGCCCTCCAAAACTGCTAAGCATGATCCAGTCCTTCCACGATGACATGAAAGGCGCAGTGCAGTACGATGGCTCAACATCTGACCCATTTGACATCCGCAGTGGAGTTAAACAGGGCTGTGTCCTTGCCCCCACGCTCTTCAGCATCTTCTTCGCAGTCCTGCTCAAGCACACCTTTGGGACGTCCACAGAAGGGATTTACCTGCACACATGATCAGACGGCAGACTGTTCAACCTGGCACGACTGAAGGCAAAGAGCAAAGTGCGTGAAGTAACCATCAGGGACATGCTCTTCGCAGACGATGCTGCTCTAGCCACCCACACAGAAGCTGAGCTTCAGCGCCTGATGGCCCACTTTTCTAAAGCATGCGATGAGTTTGGGTTAACCATAAGTCTAAAGAAAACAAACGTGATGGTTCAGGATGCAGACCCCCCCAAGCATCATCATCAACAACTACGAACTTGAGGTGGTAAGTCAGTTCATGTACCTCGGCTCTACCATCACCAACAACCTCTCGCTCGATGCCGAGCTCAACAAGCGGATTGGAAAGGCATCAACAACTCTCTCCAGGTTGTCGCAGAGAGTGTGGAACAACAGCATGTTGACCATGAACGCTAAGATCACCGTGTACCATGCATGCGTACTAAGCACTCTCATGTACGCCAGTGAAACCTGGACTCTCTATGCCTCACAAGAGAAAAGACTGAGCGCCTTTCACATGCGATGCCTCTGACGCATACTCGGGATCACCTGGAGCGATCGAATAACAAACAGCGAGGTGCTCGAGCGTGCCAAGATTCCCAGCATGATCACACTCCTCCGCCAATGCCGCATCAGATGGCTGGGCCATGTACATTGGATGGATGACGGACAGATCCCCAAAGACATTCTCGATGTCAACACCTGGGAAGAGCTCGCTCTAGACAGATCAAGCTGGCGACATGCTCTGATCACTGGTGTGAAAGCCGGAGAGGACAAGCAATGCTTGCTAGCTGATGAAAGACGATCGCAAAGGAAGAAGAAGCAGCTCCAACCAACACCTGACGCAACCTTCAAGTGCAGCAATTGCAGCAGGGACTGCCACTCCCACATTGGACTACTTAGCCATGGCAGACGCTGCACAACCACCAACCGGGACATCTCTCATGGGCGCAGTTCCATCGTCTCTCAAGACTAACGGATGCCAACACAACAACAACAGTTGAACAAGAATAACGACAATCCGTATTAGGGAGTGTACTTTAACATACCTTAAAACTAGGTAACTGGGACCAAATTTTTCATGCTTGAGTGACTTTCTTTTAATTGTCAGCCATTTGTTTGCTATGCCCTTCATATCATAGAGTGTAGATATTCTGCACCTAATGTAAATTGGTATGGGAATTCATCTTAAAGTGTGTTAGCAAACCACACATGGTATGGCGATGCATCTTAAAGTGTGTAACCAAGCAACACATGGTATGGGGATGCATCTCAAGGAGTGTATCCAAACCACACATGGTACGGGGATGCATCTCAAGGGGTGTATCCAAACCATACATGGTTTGGGGATACATCTCAAGGGGTGTATCCAAACCATACATGGTTTGGGAATACATCTCAAGGGGTGTATCCAAATGACACATGGTTTGGGGATGCATCAGGAGGGGTGTATCCAAACCATACATGGTATTGGGATGCATCTCAAGGGGTGTAGCCAAACCACACATGGTATGGGGATGCATCTCAAGGGGTGTATCCAAACCATACACATTATATGATGCATCTCAGTGTGTGTAATCAAACCTCACATGGCATGGGGAGGTATCTCATTTTATGTAACCAAACCACACATGGCATGGGAAGGTACATGTATCAAAGTGTGTGTAACCAAACCACACCTGGCATTTGGAGGTGTCTCATTGTGTGTAACCAATCCACACGTTGCACATGGAAGTATCTCTGTGTGTGTAACCAAATCGCAAGTGGCATGAGGAGGTATCTCATTGTGTAACCAAACAACTCATGGCACAGGGAGGTATCTCAGTGTGTGTAACCAAACCATTCATGGTATTGGGATGGATGCATCTCATGACAAATAACCAAACCACACCAAAGTAAGTCGCTGTGATCTATTTTTTATACAAGCATTTGAGTGACTTTTGAAATTTCAGTTACCACTATTACTTAGTTATTCCCTAAGTATCCTGGACCTTATTTCACTTATACTCATGAAAATTTGCATCTCAAAAAGAGTAATTCAGTTGTGTAAAAGCTTAGTTACATTGACTTAATGTAATGCTTGAATGACTTTCAGCAGTTCCATACAACCATTGTATCTTCAAACCATTTTCATCTACATATGAAAGTTGGTATGTGGATGCATTTGAAAGATTGTAAATTGTCTATACCCAGACTAGGTTATTGTGACCTAATAATCATGTTTATTGTAATCTTTTTGTTTTGACACTATACTGGTAATACTTTTTGATGCATTTAAATACTTAGTTGATTGAGGTACATACTATATCCCATGCCTCGACTCAAATCAATTGGTAACAGATTCAGTCTTGTCAAGATGAAGCTTTTTGCAATGCTCATATGCAATGCAATGCAATTGGAGTCATTGCCTTGACATCATTCCTCCGTCCTGTATATTGTTGTTGACTCCTGATGTGCTGCTGTTCTGGACTGATTCATGTTCATGTGAAAAAATTGCTTTATAATTACTTTCATTCATAGACATGGAAGGCACCAATCACTTTATCTTCAGTACAGGCTAATTTTTTCCATTTACTTCTCTGCTTGGAAAATGAGGTTTGTCTTTTTTGTTTATCCATATATCTCATGTTATTTGGTGAAAAAGGTTCGGTCTGCAGTGGGTTGCAAAAAAAACCATCTTGACTTGAAGAAAAATCAAAGTCCCCTCCCCCAGAAGATAAAATGGTTGCTGCCTGAAATTGAAAGTGATTGATTGGACTAGATGGGACTAGTTGAAACACTATTGTCCTTTGCTTAGTTTCTATATATTAACAACACATTACTTAGTTTCTATATATTAACAACACATTACTTGGTTTCTATATATTAAGAATATATTACTTATTTCTGTATATTTACAACACATTACTTTGTTTCTATATATTAACAGTACATTACTTAGTTTCTGTATATTAACAACACATTACCTAGTTTCTATATATTAACAGCACATTACTTATTTCTGTATATTTATAACACATTACTAGTTTTTATATATTAACAATACATTACTTAGTTTCTATATATTAAGAATACATTACTTAGTTTCTATATATTAAGAATACATTACTTAGTTTCTATATATCAACAATACATTACTTAGTTTCTATATATTAACAATACATTACTTAGTTTCTGTTTATTAACAACACATTACTTAGTTTCTGTTTATTAACAACACATTACTTAGTTTCTGTATACATGTATTAACAACACATTACTTCATTTCTGTTTATTAACAGCACATTACTTAGTTCTGTATATTAACAACACTTTCCAGTCTATTGACTATAAAACCATTTAATTTCTCGTACACCACAAATCCATGCACATAATAATTATTTTTGGTTCTCTAATTTTTGGTACAGAGAACTTTCTCTTCCAATAATTTTTTAAAAAAGTTTTGACACCTAAGAAAATAGTAATGTTATTTTTGCTGAATTACATGTACTCTTAAAAACAGAATTAGTGACAATTGTATGAAAACTTGCATGTAGTTTATTATATCTCATGTGGTCTGATTATTTTGAATATATTACCACATTCTATCTTTACTTGCTTATAAGTCAATTCTAGCTAACAACATAGACCTGATCTGCTATCCTATAATGTGCAAGCAGATCAGGGTCTATATTCAGTCTGAAAATTTCTTTTCTCTCATTTTGAAGTTAAAATGTTAATGCACATTGATCTCCAAATATCAGGAGTCAAGTTCTTCTAGACACATACATTACAGTGGATAAAATACTCGACACACAATCATGGATTGTAACTATTCCCAGTTTTTCATTGATTGCCATGAAAGTTGGCCATGTTATGGTCATCACTTGAAGATGTCCATATTCACAAATCGCTGCACTCCCGAAATGGTTAGCTCACCTCTACAGTGTTTTATATCCTGTATACATACTGTTACACCTGGAATCATGAAACTACAGTAGGTAACTATAGGATAGTATGCGCACACCATACACCTCCATCACAAAAGGAAGTCACTGTAATCCATATTTCAGGCTTCAATGACTTTGGTTAAATGTTTTAAGCAAGTATATATGATAGTTGGCATGTAATTGCATACCATCCAATCTAGAATTATGAAACTTGGTGAGGAGATGCAGCTTGATAATTATGACAGCGTCAATACAAAAAAGAAGTCTCGGACATATTTCATGCTTCAGTGACTTTGTTAAAATTTTGTCATTAAAGTTCATTTAGTGGGTGCTGTTTATCTTTGAATTATGAAAGTTAATAATTGGATGCATCATTGTTAGTACTATGCCCTTACAACCAAAAAATGGTCACTATGACTGAAATGTTTAAAGTATTTGCATTTAGCTCATTATTGTAGTTTTAGTTTAGCTATCCCAGCCATAATGGTTAGAATGTCCACCTCAGACTTTGGAAGTCACGGGTTCAAACCCCGGCTAAGTCATACCAAAGACTCATAAAATTGGTACTTGCAGCTTCCTTGCTAGTTGCTCAGCAATATTAGTGTTAGGAGTGGTTGGATTGGTATCAGGATAATGTGACAGGGTGGGACGGCTACATGTCTGTGGCATGATGCCCCAGTGCTAGACATCGCTATAAACTGTCACACTGCAGACATTGTTGCCATATGACTGAAAATTGTTAAAGCTACATTCAAAATCCAAATCACACACACATCCTAGTCGTACAGGAGGCCCTTTTCTGAACATCTGCAGTTGGAAGTAAGAATAAATATATTTATTCAATAGTAAACTTTCCATATTAATGTCTCTACATTGTTTTTTGTATGTGTGAATGAGTATTGGAACTAGATGAGTGGTCTGCATCACGCGCTGAGGCCTTAGCTGTAGTGATTAATCAAAGTATAGATCATATTAGCTGTCACTCCAATGTTACTTGAAATAAGCGGTCTGCATGCTTATCGTGTTTTGGCCTCAGCTGTAGTAAATAGTCAAAGTACAGGTCATATTAGCTGTCAATCCAAGGTTACTTGAGTGGTCTGCATGCTTATCATGTTTTGGTCTCAGCTGTAGTAAATAATCAAAGTATAAGTCATACTGGCTGTCACTCCAAGGTTACTTGAGATGAGTGGTCTGCATGCTTATCATGTGTTGGCCTCAGCTGTGGTAAATAATCAAAGTGCAAGTCATATTGGCTGTCACTCCAAGGTTACTTGAGATGAGTGGTCTGCATGCTTATCATGTTTTGGCCTCAGCTATAGTAAATAATCAAAGTATAAGTCATACTGGCTGTCACTCCAAGGTTACTTGAGTGGTCTGCATGCTTATCATGTTTTGGCCTCAGCTGTAGTAAATACTCAAAGTATAAGTCATACTGGCTGTCACTCCAAGGTTACTTGAGATGAGTGGTCTGCATGCTTATCATGTTTTGGTCTCAGCTGTAGTAAATAATCAAAGTATAAGTCATACTGGCTGTCACTCCAAGGTTACTTGAGATGAGTGGTCTGCACGCTTATCATGTGTTGGCCTCAGCTGTAGTAAATAATCAAAGTATAAGTCATACTGGCTGTCACTCCAAGGTTACTTGAGATGAGTGGTCTGTATGCTTATCATGTTTTGGCCTCAGCTGTAGTAAATAATCAAAGTATAAGTCATACTGGCTGTCACTCCAAGGTTAGTTTAAATGCCTGTGATTTTCACTCAGTAATATTGGGACCCTGGTGAAGGCTGTTGTTGTGTTGTTTTCAGCACATGATAGACTATAAATGATGGCCAGTATAACTAGTGGGGGAAGAACCCAGGAAGACCCCAGATGTAGAACCACCAACTTATGAATAGTTACTGGCAAGCTTTCTGACATACCACATTTGGTTGAAAATGAGACTCAAACCCATGCAGACACAGGTGAGATTGCAGTGATCTATAAAGGCAAGCCAAAACACCTGTGGGCCCCTGCTTCTAGTGATGAACAAAAAACAATAGCTTCTGTAGCAGATTTTAAAATGATTGGTTTTTAAATGAAGATGAAAAACAAAGGGCTTTAATCACTCATTACAGTACCTTGTACAACCTTGAAAAATCTTTGAATTGGAGGCTTTTGCCTTGAAAACTCCATGAATATCAAAATGCTCATTTTTCCTTGAAATATACTTGAATTTATTTTTTAAAAGCCCTCGATGTCTAAAAATAATAAATAAATAAAATGGAATAAAATTTGGTAAGCAAGTGATACACAATACCAGTAGGGCTGTATGAACTATGCTTTAGTTTGGTATTATAGACAAGAATATCCTTTTTTATTGTTTAAGTCTTTAATAGGGGTCAGCATTTCATTGTTAAGATCATGTTAGTCTTAATAATATTTTCTGCATGAAAATTAGTGTTTACAACGGTTGTTGGAGACTACTGAAACTTTCTTAGAGGTGAGCTGTGTAATCAGTAACTTCGCTGTACGTTCTGCCTTTTCTTAAGATGCAGCTGAATGCAGTGCAAGACAAAATGTTGTGAATGCAACTTAAGTCCATATTTTTCACTTTATCACCATGAAACTTTGTAAATATTGTGGACATTTTTGAAGATGCACCTATTGACAAATTACTTTCCTTTAATAGTTTTTCTTAGAGTTATTGCCCTTTGGTCCTTTAGCTGACTGCAGTGTATGACAATATCTTGTGAACACAGCTATTCTCAGAGGTTTTAATGGATCTTAATGAAACTTGTTAATATCATGGTCGTCATCTGACAATGTGCACATCAGTAAATCATTATGCTCATATGATGTTTATTAGACCTATTGCCCTTTTGACTTGAAGCTGGATCTCACAGATTTCAGTGGATTGCAATTGGGAAAAGATATGATAATCATGTAAAGATATGCATAATGACATATCACTGTGCTACTATAAGTTTTGTTGGAATTATTTGCCACTTTGAAATAGAGCCTTATGTAGTGTGTGACAGGTTCCTTTGAATGCAGCTAGACTCACAATATTCAGTGGATAGCCATGAAATGGTATACATGATTAGGTCATCTGAAGAGACACATATCAAGAAGTTATTTTCCTCCCAGATCAGGTTAAAATTAAGGTCTCTGATGTAACAGAGATCTAACAGGAAGTAAAGTTAATGTTCTGATGACCTTCAGAATTCTCATTCCATTTCTTTTAGCAGTCTCTCAGATTAAGCATTTCATCACATTGACTTGAATCTTGTTGCCATGAAGTTTTCTTTTACATGTTATTGGCATCATTTGATGAGATTCATATTGACAAGTTGCTGCACTCTCATAATGTTTGTTAGAGTTATTGCCCTTTTAGTTTGTAACTGAATTCAGTATTCAGACAGAATTTTGCAAAATGCAATTTGTCTAACATTTTTTATGGATCACAATGAAACCTGTTGTGAATACAATTTGTGTAATATTTGTTATGGATCACAATGAAACCTGTTGTGAATACAATTTGTCTAATATTTGTTATGGATTATTATGAAACTTTTTACATGTCATGGTCATCATGTAAATATGCCCATATTAGCAAATTTTCATGCTCCTATCATTTTCAAAAGAGTTATCACCTTTATACCTTTAGCTCGATGCAGTATGATATAATGTTGTGAATGCAGTTTTCTAGTGGATTGTTGGTCATCATCAGTATGATATAATGTTGTGAATGCAGTTTACTAGTGGATTGTTGGTTATCATCGGTATGATATAATGTTGCGAATGCAGTTTTCTAGTGGATTGTTGGTCATCATCAGTCTGATATAATGTTGTGAATGCAGTTTACTAGTGGATTGTTGGTCATCATCACTATGATATAATGTTGTGAATGCAGTTTACTAGTGGATTGTTGGTCATCATCAGTATGATATAATGTTGCGAATGCAGTTTTCTAGTGGATTGTCGGTCATCATCGGTATGATATAATGTTACGAATGCAGTTTTCTAGTGGATTGTCGCTCATCATCGGTATGATATAATGTTGCGAATGCAGTTTACTAGTGGATTGTTGGTCATCATCGGTATGATATAATGTTGTGAATGCAGTTTTCTAGTGGATTGTTGGTCATATAATGTTGTGAATGCAGTTTTCTGGATTGTTGGTCATCATCAGTATGATATAATGTTGTGAATGCAGTTTACTAGTGGATTGTTGATCATCATCAGTATGAAATAATGTTGTGAATGCAGTTTTCTAGTGGATTGTTGGTCATCATCAGTATCATATAATGTTGTGAATGCAGTTTTCTAGTGGATTGTCGGTCATCATCAGTATCATATAATGTTGTGAATGCAGTTTTCTAGTGGATTGTCGGTCATCATCAGTATCATATAATCTTGTGAATGCAGTTTTCTAGTAGATTGTTGGTCATAATCAGTATGATATAATGTTGTGAATGCAGTTTGCTAGTAGATTGTTGGTCATAATCAGTATGATATAATGTTGTGAATGCAGTTTTCTAGTAGATTGTTGGTCACCATCATTATGATATAATGTTGTGAATGCAGTTTTCTAGTAGATTGTCGGTCATCATCAGTATCATATAATGTTGTGAATGCAGTTTTCTAGTGGATTGTCGGTCATCATCAGTATCATATAATGTTGTGAATGCAGTTTTCTAGTGGATTCTCGGTCATCATCAGTATCATATAATGTTGTGAATGCAGTTTTCTAGTGGATTGTCGGTCATCATCATTATGATATAATGTTGTGACTGCAGTTTTCTAGTAGATTGTTGGTCACCATCAGTATGATATAATGTTGTGAATGCAGTTTTCTAGTGGATTGTTGGTCATAATCAGTATGATATAATGTTGTGAATGCAGTTTTCTAGTAGATTGTTGGTCACCATCAGTATGATATAATGTTGTGAATGCAGTTTTCTAGTGGATTGTCGGTCATCATCAGTATCATATAATGTTGTGAATGCAGTTTTCTAGTGGATTGTTGGTCATCATCAGTATGATATAATGTTGTGAATGCAGTTTTCTAGTGGATTGTTGGTCATCATCGGTATGATATAATGTTGTGAATGCAGTTTTCTAGTGGATTGTCGGTCATCATCAGTATGATATAATGTTGTGAATGCAGTTTACTAGTAGATTGTTGGTCATAATCAGTATGATATAATGTTGTGAATGCAGTTTTCTAGTAGATTGTTGGTCACCATCAGTATGATATAATGTTGTGAATGCAGTTTTCTAGTGCATTGTCGGTCATCATCAGTATGATATAATGTTGTGAATGCAGTTTTCTAGTAGATTGTTGGTCATAATCAGTATGATATAATGTTGTGAATGCAGTTTGCTAGTAGATTGTTGGTCATCATCAGTATGATATAATGTTGTGAATGCAGTTTTCTAGTAGATTGTTGGTCATAATCAGTATGATATAATGTTGTGAATGCAGTTTTCTAGTGGATTGTTGGTCATCATCAGTATCATATAATGTTGTGAATGCAGTTTTCTAGTAGATTGTTGGTCACCATCAGTATGATATAATGTTGTGAATGCAGTTTTCTAGTGGATTGTCGGTCATCATCAGTATGATATAATGTTGCGAATGCAGTTTTCTAGTGGATTGTCGGTCATCATCAGTATGATATAATGTTGTGAATGCAGTTTTCTAGTGGATTGTTGGTCATCAACAGTATGATATAATGTTGTGAATGCAGTTTTCTAGTAGATTGTTGGTCATAATTAGTATGATATAATGTTAGGAATGCAGTTGTCTAGTAGATTGTTGGTCATCATCAGTATCATATAATGTTGTGAATGCAGTTTTCTAGTGGATTGTCGATCATCATCGGTATGATATAATGTTGTGAATGCAGTTTTCTAGTGGATTGTCGGTCATCATCAGTATGATATAATGTTGTGAATGCAGTTTTCTAGTGGATTGTCGGTCATCATCGGTATGATATAATGTTGTGAATGCAGTTTACTAGTGGATTGTCGGTCATCATCAGTATGATATACTGTTGTGAATGCAGTTTGCTAGTGGATTGTTGATCATCATCGTTATGATATAATGTTGCAAATGCAGTTTTCTAGTGGATTGTTGGTCATCAACAGTATGATATAATGTTGTGAATGCAGTTTTCTAGTGGATTGTTGGTCATCATCGGTATGATATAATGTTGCGAATGCAGTTTTCTAGTGGATTGTTGGTCATCAATAGTATGATATAATGTTGTGAATGCAGTTTTCTAGTGGATTGTTGGTCATCATCGGTATGATATAATGTTGCGAATGCAGTTTTCTAGTGGATTGTCGGTCATCATCAGTATGATATAATGTTGCGAATGCAGTTTTCTAGTGGATTGTTGGTCATCATCAGTATGATATAATGTTAACAATGCAGCTTTCTAGTGGATTGTTGGTCATCAACAGTATGATATAATGTTGTGAATGCAGTTTTCTAGTGGATTGTCGGTCATCATCAGTATGATATAATGTTGTGAATGCAGTTTTCTAGTGGATTGTTGGTCATCATCAGTATGATATACATGTAATGTGAATGCAGTTTTCTAGTGGATTGTTGGTCATCATCAGTATGATATAATGTTGTGAATGCAGTTTTCTAGTGGATTGTCGGTCATCAACAGTATGATATAATGTTGTGAATGCAGTTTTCTAGTGGATTGTCGGTCATCAACAGTATGATATAATGTTGTGAATGCAGTTTTCTAGTGGATTGTCAGTCATCATCAGTATGATATAATGTTGTGAATGCAGTTTACTAGTGGATTGTTGATCATCATCGGTATGATATAATGTTGCGAATGCAGTTTTCTAGTGGATTGTTGGTCATCAACAGTATGATATAATGTTGTGAATGCAGTTTTCTAGTGGATTGTTGGTCATCATCGGTATGATATCATGTTGCGAATGCAGTTTTCTAGTGGATTGTTGGTCATCAACAGTATGATATAATGTTGTGAATGCAGTTTTCTAGTGGATTATTGGTCATCATCAGTATGATATAATGTTAACAATGCAGTTTTCTAGTGGATTGTCGATCATCAACAGTATGATATAATGTTGTGAATGCAGTTTACTAGTGGATTGTTGATCATCATCGGTATGATATAATGTTGCGAATGCAGTTTTCTAGTGGATTGTCGGTCATCAACAGTATGATATAATGTTGTGAATGCAGTTTTCTAGTGGATTGTCGCTCATCAACAGTATGATATAATGTTGTGAATGCAGTTTTCTAGTGGATTGTCGGTCATCATCAGTATGATATAATGTTGTGAATGCAGTTTTCTAGTGGATTGTTGATCATCATCAGTATGATATAATGTTGTGAATGCAGTTTTCTAGTGGATTGTCGCTCATCAACAGTATGATATAATGTTGTGAATGCAGTTTTCTAGTGGGTTGTTGGTCATCATCAGTATGATATAATGCTGCGAATGCAGTTTTCTAGTGGATTGTCAGTATGACATAATGTTGTGAATGCAGTTTTCTAGTGGATTGTCAGTATGACATAATGTTGTGAATGCAGTTTTCTAGTGGATTGTGAGTATGACATAATGTTGTGAATGCAGTTTTCTAGTGGATTGTCAGTATGACATAATGTTGTGAATGCAGTTTTCTAGTGGATTGTCAGTATGACATAATGTTGTGAATGCAGTTTTCTAGTGGATTGTCAGTATGACATAATGTTGTGAATGCAGTTTGCTAGTGGATTGGCAGTATGACATAATGTTGTGAATGCAGTTTTCTAGTGGATTGTCAGTATGACATAATGTTGTGAATGCAGTTTGCTAGTGGATTGTCAGTTTGACATAATGTTGTGAATGCAGTTTGCTAGTGGATTGTTGATCATCATCAGTATGAAATAATGTTGTGAATGCAGTTTACTAGTGGGTTGTTGGTCATCTTCAGAAGATATGCATCATATAGGTCAATCATTTTACTCCTGTAGAAAAGTTACCATATGCACATTTTATTTTACTATAGATTTATCTCTATCATGTTGGTTTTTATGGCATGTAGAAGAGGTGGTGGATTATTTATGTAGCATAAATGCTTATGTAACTAATTTCTTACTGCTTTTTTAGTTTTGAAAATTTTAGGCACTGAAAAAATGTTAATTATTTTTCTACCTCTAGTTGTTTGTACAAATGAAAAAAAATACTAAACTGTGTATGAATATTGGCAGGTAATACAGTACGTCTTTCACAAGGTTTATACTTACCAGTTCACTTAAAATTTAATAAAATTAGCATAGCGTAAGCCAGTGGTACTGAATATGGTTGAAACCTTTTATTGCTTTTATAATTTTCCATGCAGAAACAGTAAATATTAAAATTCAAAAGATCTTGTCCAAAATAATGTACTGTACTGTCTCAGCATTTTAGCAGGAATGAACTTTTAGCAACATTCACAAGGAAACTAATTCGCTAAAATTTTTTTAACCAACATATGTGTGTTGAAGATCAGTTATTCATAAATACTCTTTTTTGCAATATACTAAGTTGACCATATTGCAAAATTATGGTGATTTCCTCTCCTCTCCCTGCATATGGGCATAACGACAGTATTGGTATTATTGTATAAAGACATACACAGAGCATTTGTATGTTGTCTACAGCCACACATTGAGAATTGGTATTGATCCATAGAGACATACATTTGTATTGATGCATACAGGCAAACAGAGAGTACTAGTACTGATGCATGCAGGCAAACAGTATTGATGCATACAGGCATGCAAAAACTATTGGTATTGATGCATACAGGCATAAAGAGATTATTGGTATGCATATAGTATTGGCATTGGTGCAAACAGGCATAAAAAGAGTATTATTATTGATGCATACAGGCATACTGAGAGTACTGTTATTGATGCATGCAGCCATATTATGAGTTTTGGTACTCATGAATACAGGCATATAAAGAGTACTGGTATTGATGCATACAGGCATACAGAGAGTACTGGTATTGATGGATACAGCATACAGAGAGTACTGGCATTGATGGATACATACAGAGAGTACTGGTATTGATTCATACAGACATACAGAGTACTGATATTGATGCATACATGTATACAGAGTACTGGCATTGATGGATATAGTATATAGAGAGTACTGGTATTGATGTGTACAGACAAACAGAAAGTACTGGTATTGATGCATACAGGCATACAGAGAGTACTGGTATTGATGGATACAGCATACAGAGAGTACTGGCATTGATGGATACATACAGAGAGTACTGGTATTGATTCATACAGACATACAGAGTACTGGTATTGATGCATACATGTATACAGAGTACTGGCATTGATGGATATAGTATATAGAGAGTACTGGTATTGATGCGTACAGACATACAGAAAGTACTGGTATTGATGCATACAGGCATACAGAGAGTACTGGTATTGATGCATACAGGCATACAGAGAGTACTGGTATTGATGGATACAGCATACAGAGAGTACTGGCATTGATGCATACAGGCATACAGAGTACTGGTATTTATGCATACAGGCATACAGAGTACTGGTATTGATGCATACAAGTATAAAGAAAGTGCTGGTATTGACGCATACAGGCATACAGAAAGTACTGGTATTGCTGCCTCTTTTTTAAACCTGTACTCCATGATATGTGCATCTGGCTTGAGGGATAGTTTTAAATTTCAATTTATGTACCACAATTTCTAACTAACGAAGGGAATTATTTACATCAATGTGTGTACTGAAATCGAGTCCCAGGAATATAGTATCAAAAACATGTATTCTTTATTTCATATTTTACCGATTGTTGATTGAACCCAAATCAATTGTGTGCTTCAAAAGCCTTTTTTAATATGGTTTTCTTTTTTTATAAGTTATATAATTTTGCTTGTAAGTGCATGTTAGCATTTTGTCAAATGCTGAAGATACAAATAGTCGTTTGGTTCATTTGGGATATGGAGGAACACTAACATATGGAATTATACAATGTTGGATGATAAGTGTTTCTTTATATGTTCAAAAATCTTGGTAAATGCCCATGGTATTATTCTAACTTAACTCTAATTAGTAAATACATTTTATATCATAATAAAAATAAATATTTAACTCATGCATATCAATTTGCAGTACACATGTAGGTTAATTATTGAGAATGAATGTGCATGGCTAAAATAGTATTAAAAAAATCTTATACTATAGCAAAAAATGTATTTATTCTTAATTTCCCTCCAGTCAGTGAGTCATTCTCTTTTTGTCTCACATTCAAATTCAACCTTTTGTCTTTTACTTCTATTACAGTTTGGTTATTGATTTTCCCAAACCAAGGAAATAGTTGTATACCACCATAAGGCAACAGTTGTGAGTGCTGCAGCAATAGCAATACATACTGGTTTAGACATGCTCTTAAATTTCTCATTAAAAACCAGTGACTTGTCAAGAAAATCTATGGCTCAGTCTTTGTGTTTGCTTTTACAAACAGATGTTGATGATTAACACATTAGGAACTACAGTCAATGCATTTATCATGTTATATTTAAAATTGTATGATGCATGTGCAGAAAATACAAGATCTTGTAAATGTTTTCCAATTCAAAATTTTGTACTGAATTTCATGTTTAATCAGAGGATAATATTCAAAATGTAATATGACCTGTCACAAAAGCTGTATGGTATTTTCTCCATTGATTTTCTAGACTGCACCATTCTAATATTAGCTAAGCTGACTCTGGATTATGTTTAGATGCTGGGGTCTGGCTCCTGCTGCAGGTCAAAGGTCAAACTGATTCAGAGGCCCTGAACATGCATAAGTAAAACTGATGGCAACTCCATCTGTACTGATGATGTACTGAAGTTTGTACTGCACCAGGAGTGTTTTCAATTGAAACTTCATTGACAAACCTTTAGCAGACAAGGATACAGTGTTTTAGAAAATCAACATACTGCAGGCCACTTTACCATCTGAGACTTGTGAGTATAGAAGAAAATATGATCCATGTTTGGATGTAATATAGGTAGACTGGACATGTGATTTAAATAACAGTGGTTATCTTATATTCCTGCTTGGTCATGCATGCTGTATTTTTTTTCTTCCTTGCATTAATTTTTATATAAGTTAAGGTCATTTTAGGTCATTTTAGAAGACACCAATATCTGCTTGTCTAATGTCTGTAATAAATATAGAGAAAAATATACGACAAACAAAGGTTACCTTTAGATAATGGCAAGAAGACAAGAGTTTCAGCTTCCAATGCATCTATGCATTTTACTCTCTGTAGGTCAAATGACAGCTAGAGTGTTATTTGCATTGATCATTTATCTATCTATCTAGCTGTCTCTGTGACTGTCCTTCTTTTGCTCTGTCTCTTTTGGTCCATCCATGTATCTAGCCATCCATTCATCCAGCCTGCCACCAGCCATCAATGTGTATGTTTGCTTATTTGTCTCTGTCTCTTGTAGTCTGTCAGCCCACCACTCTTTCACTCCACCCATCAATCAACTTTTCTGTCTCATTTCATCCATTCATCCATCCATTTCTCCATCACATGGATGCATGTTTATGCATTTAAAAAAAATTCTACCTATCTTGATCCAGTTGGATTTCCATTCATATCTACCATATATACTCACTTATAAGATGAGACCAACTGCAAACTGCACAGACCCAGATCTGACATCGCATAATGAGCTGGCAGATCTGGATCTGTGCAGTTTGTTAGGACTAATCAGTAGAACAAACAACATATACCATGATCTGAGGGGCACATTATACTATGGCAGATCAGGATCTTTGTTGTTTGCAGTTTGACTTTATTTATAAGTGAGTACTTATGGTATTACCTACTTCACTCTATCAGTTAGGTATGTTTGTGTAACCTTCAATTGCAGCTCAAAATTTCATATTGAGGATTGCAGAAATATTTCTTAAGATTTGGTATCTTGGGAAACGAATCAGGTAAAATTCTGCATTATCCATTATGCCCCCTCCCCCCAATATTATATCCATTTATGTATGTTTTTTTATGGAGGATGTGTTGAGTTAGTGACAATTAGATACAGCTCAGTGGTCAGCCAGTTAATTTTGGTTTGGTTTATAGGGTGTTGGCTTTGTACCGTTGTGTATGTAGTATCATTATGCATTTAAGTCATTTGTTAGGATAAACTCATTCAGGATTTTGTCACGCTTACTATAAAAGTTTACAGGAGGATACTAATATATGTAAAATAAAATAATCATTGATCTTTTTTAGATATATTTTAAAGAATGAAGATTTTTCACATTTCATTGATTTTATTGGGAAGGTCATAGACTAGCTAGAGCAGTTGATTTGCAGCCAGAAGGCAGCAGGTTTGCAGTCAAGCACTCGGCTGCTGTTCCTTAATTGTACTTTACTTGTCATTACATTTATCCTTCCAGTATCCTGTTTGGCTGACATTATAAGCATCTGGTGAAGATGAGCATATTGTTCTGTGTGCACACACCAATGAGATTTTTTATTAATTGTCTATTTCATTAAATAATTGTATATTATAGAAATACAGTACTTCACTATAATGTACCTCATTATAGCACAATAACACAGTTCCTGATAAATCACAGAATGGTCATATGGATCCCATTACACTGTCTGAATTTGT
The DNA here is from genome assembly GCA_028554795.2 of Sinohyriopsis cumingii. Taxonomy (NCBI): domain Eukaryota; kingdom Metazoa; phylum Mollusca; class Bivalvia; order Unionida; family Unionidae; genus Sinohyriopsis; species Sinohyriopsis cumingii. Next base: position 11,233,596 of record CM068836.1, read on the forward strand.
ATTTTTTTAAATATAATATACCCTGGTATAAAGGGACCTTACCTATATCATGGTAAGCATCTATACTCTCCAGAATATCATTATAATGAGGAATTTCTGTATAATGTATTCCAGTATAAAGTTACTTCATGCATATTATAGTACACATCTATGGCACTCCTGAATAGTGTTCTAGTGAGAGACCCCTGTATAATGTATATTAGTATAAACTGAGCTCATGTATATATCATGGTTTACTTTTATAACTCTCCCGAATAGCGTTATAGTGAGAGACCTATGTATAATGTATCTCAGCACAAAGTATATGTGTGTAATTAGTATTTTTAAAGTAGCTTTAACAATTGTTCAGTCATATCACTACGATGTCTGCATTGTGGCAGTTTATAGTGCTGTCTAGTACTGGGGAATCATGCTGCAGACATGTAGCAATATGTCCCACCCAGTCACATTATCCTGACACCAGGCTGACCAGTCCTAACACTAACTCATAATGGTGAGCACCAAGCGAGGCAGCTGCTAGTACCATTTTTATAAGACTTTGGTATGACTAGGTGGTGGGGGTTCAAACCCACGACCTCCCACATCCTTGGCAGATGCTCTAACCACTTAGGTCACTGGAGCAGTCTCGTATATCATGTTACAGTTTTATGGCTCCCCTGAAACAGCATTATAGTGCGGGATCTCTGTATAATATATTCCAGTATAAAGCTAACCTTACATATATAATGGTATATTTTTATGGCTTTCTTGAACAGCATTATAATGAGGGACCTGAATTGTATCATGAATCGTGTATGAATAATTACTATTCCCAATAAATTCTAATGGATAGTTCTAAACAAATACTTGACAGTCAAATATTACCTGTACCTTTTTGTATGCTAAACAAGAAGAGTTTATGGGATGGTCTTTTGTTGGTTGTCCATCATCTGTCCATTAATGCAAGTTTGTTATTGCTGCTTCTCCTAAACTACATGGACGATTGCCATTAAACTTTATACCCCATAGTCTAGTTGGTCCTATACAATGAAAATTGTGTTCCTCGGACATCCAGTATGGCTGCCACAGTGGCTATCTTGAAAATGTTGCCAATGCTGCTCCTCCTGTATTGTACGTCTTTCAACATGGGGTTTTCAGTAAAACAACTTTGATGAGTTGGTCATAAAATAAAAATGGCAACAATCTGACATTCATTATGGTGACCCACATTGGCTCAGCGGATTTCATTGAAAGACTTTCTATGATGTCTATTTGATCCTAAATGATAATGCTGCTGATATGACATCCACTATGGTCCCACATGAACCATTTTGAAAATCTTATATTTATTGCAGCTCCTCTAGAATGGGTTCATTTCAAACTGAGGTTTTCACTTAAAGACTTCTTATGGCTGTTGAGTTGGTCCTAAATTAAAATGGTGCTGATCTGACAGCCAATATAGAGCCATCTCTTAAACGGAATGTCATTTATTTTGACATTGGATTTTCTTCAGAAGATTTATGGGCTTTACTTGGTCCTTGATGAAAAGGACTAAGCTTCAGTATGGCCGTCATGGTGCTATCTTGAAGATATTGTTATCTCTACTCCTTCAAGGGTTTTTTCACTAATAGACTTCTTATCACACGCAGTCGGTCCTAAATGAAAATGATGCCTGTTGTATGTCCAACATAGTTGCCGCATTGACTGTCTTAAAAATCTTGTTATCACTACTGCCTCTGAATGGATGATCATTATGAATGGGGTTTCACCAAAAGACTTCTAATGATGTCCATTTTGTCCTAAATGAAAATGGTGCTAAGCTGACATCCACAATGTAGTCTGCAGCAGCTAATTTGAAAATTTTGTTAATGGTGAAGAATATTAGAGATGGTTTCAACACTTAGCATTTAAAGGAAGAAATGATCTTATCTTGAATTCCTGGAAATTATTTTTGCCCAGTAGAGCATCAATCTCTTCGCCTGTCAATAGTGGCCATCGATGGGAAAAGGAAAAAGTAGCCTTTCTACAGGTTCACCTTTTAAAATTGATACTTGAACAAATAACCTTGGATCAAATACCATTATCATTTTTATTATTATTATTATTATTATTATTATTATTATTATTATTATTATTATTATTTTATTAAGATTTGTGTACACTATTCATCAGAATCATGAAGTACATGTATGTTGTTCTTCCCCAAATTGATGTTCTACACAGGATTACTGTAACATGCTTACTTTAATCCAGGCTATAAATTAAAAACTCATCAATGATCTTTGGTTTGTGCATCATTACAAAGCAATAATTTCACTACTGACTTTGACAGCTTACATGTAACTGTAAAACAGAGGACAGATTTTTTTTTGTCAGCTAGCTTGTACAAGTTAGGCTTGGAAACACCTGTTCATGCTTTTAAAATAATAACTGGATTGGCCAGTGTCTGAACTTGCCAAGGTCAAAAGATGGCTTATCTGAGAGGCCTGTGATGAATAGGGATAAAAAGAAGCTGTATATGGCCATTTTTATAACCCATGAACAAACTTCCCCTGCCTTTACAGACAAGTTTTAAATACTGACACTGGACCCAATGAAAAGGGATGTAACTCATATCTCTTCAAAAAGATGAACTTGTTACATCTGAGATAGTTTTAATTCACAGGCATATCAATTCAGCTATTGAAGTATACCAGTCATAATGGCCCAAAAGGTGACGTCCATTTCTGCTCTGGTTGCGCTACCGCTTTTCCTGCCTTCCAGCAATTGAATTTGGAATTTCTACCCTAATTACAAAAAATGTTGTGCTTTTGAATTTGACTTATTGACTCCTTTTGAGTAATATTGTCAGTTTGGCTGGAGTATGAAATACAAATAATGAAAAACCACTTGTTACCTGTAAAATATTCTTGCATTTTTCAAGTGGACAAGTGCCAAATTGACCTATTGACCCAACAGAAATTGCTGAAATAGGGGTGGGGAGGCATCCATGTTTCTTGTCTATTTTGTTTTCTGTCATTATTGGGGAAAAACAGTATAGAAAAAGATAGAATTTAAGAAGATTCTTTTATTTTTCCAGATACCATATTCAGATAGAAAGTTTCTTCTGAAGAAGTTACCAATCATATTCAGAACATGGCTGAAGATGAGGAACCTTTCTTCCTGAAACCCTCCCCCAAACCTGTTCCTCGTGTTAAGAACTCCATGTTTGACGTTGTTCCTGATGCTTTCTCCGCCAAGACGTTAGAATTGACTGGAGACCAGAGGAGGGTCAAGCGTAGCACGGACTGTACACCTGCACCAACACCCACACAAGGCAGTGCAGCAGGAAGCCCAAAAGAGGAAGAGAAACAACCAATTATTGAGGAAGAGGTCAAACAGTATGTTGTCACAGAGGTTGAGGCAGACAAATGGCATGGGGTGAGTATGTAATAAGTAAGGTCCTCTCATTTGCATGCCAAACTGCTAGTTCCATACATTACTGTTAAAATATCAGGAACATTAATCCTCCAAATAGGATGTATAGTAGCTGTCATCGAACAAATATTAACTTAATTTGGACATTTTTATGTTACAGTGTTACACTTGTCCATCTCTCCATCCAGCTGTACATCCGTCCATCCATATGTCTCTCTGGTTAAATTTTGCATTTATGCAGTCTCTTAGGTACTGTATTGGTGTATTTATGTTCCTTGAACAAAGTTATAGTATTTATGATTATGATTATTATTATTATTATCCATGCAAACAAAGTTGGGGAGGTATGTAACAAGAGTCAGCTCTTCCAGCCATCCATTTGTCCATCACATATTCATTTATTCAACATCTCCTGAACTTCTGTGATACTTTTATGAAACTTGTAATGTTTTTGTATCATGGCTAGACACCATGTGTTATAAACATTGAAGTATCTGATCAGTATTTTACTACCGTGCCATCACACTCTTCTCCAGTTAATATATCCAAAACTATGTCAGATATTTTCATGAAAGTTGGTATGCATTTGTATCATGACAATTGCTTTTAGAGTGCAGGGTATTCCTTAAATATTCACTTACTAATAGATCGGGTTATTATTATTATTATTATTAGTATTATTGTTATTATTATTATTATTATTATTATTATTATTGCTCCATTTCCAAAGTACTGAGAAGATGCGTAAAGGTGAAACTTGACGCATGTGCACTACGTCATAAGATCTTATTAATAAAGCTTTCAGCATGAAATTAGTGAAAAATGGTGCCACTGTGACATAGTATTTACAAACTTGGCTGCCATCTTGAAATATCATTACACTCAGATGTATTTGCAATTACTCTCTTGCCATTAATTCTTTACAATTATATTACCTGCAATATGTAATATTCATTGAGCTGTACATGGCTTCTGTGGCAAATATCATGTATTGGACATTTTTATTATTGTCACTTTCCATGAGTAATAGCTGAAAAAAGAGTTGGTCATTACTGAGAACAAATCGTTTGGCCAAATGAAAATAGCATTATTTTTTAATTTTGAAAATATGTGTTTTAACTGTTTTCATGACTGATTGTTCCTAGCAACAATTTTTACCTGTTCACCTGATTGACATCTTCACTAGCCAAGGTTCCAATGCGATAACCCTATCTACACCTTGGTATATTGAGCTTATATTTCTGTGCTTCAGGTCTGTGAATTTCATTGGATGTGACGGCAACCAACTACATCCAATCAAAATTAAGTTGTTCAAATTTGAACACTGTTCCTACATGATCAAGACAAGGGGAGCACACAACTTGAATTGACTGATAAATAAGCAATTTTCCACTGCCGGTCCATGTTTGCACAAATACCTTTCACTCAAATACACCTTTAATGGCTTCTCTCTGTTACATAGTCATACTTTTGATGTTAAACTTCCTAAACATTCTTTTTAGGTCAATTGCCCTCACCATTTTCAGCTGATGTACAATGTACCATTCTATTGGTCAGTTGGCATTAAATACTAAGGGAGGCAACACATGAAATCCAATAGATGTCACTAGGACAAAGCACCAATATATCTGTTCGATCTGCCAAGGTGTAGATAGGGTTATCTAATTGGAATGTTGGTTAGCAAAGACTGATTGTTCCTAGTGTCATTCTTGAACTGTTCACCTAATTGTTCCTAGTGAGTTTTAACTTTTCATCAGGTGATTGTTCCTAATGACAGTTTTTAACTGTTCACCAGACTGATTGTTCCTAATGACAGTTTTTAACTGTTCACCTAGTGATTGTTCCTAATGACAGTTTTTAACTGTTCACCTACTGATTGTTCCTAATGACAGTTTTTAACTGTTCACCTGGTGATTGTTCGTAATGAAAGTTTTTAACTGTTCACCAGACTGATTGTTCCTAATGACAGTTTTTAACTGTTCACCTAGTGATTGTTCCTAATGACGTTTTTTAACTGTTCACCTAGTGATTGTTCCTAATGACAGTTTTTAACTGTTCACCAGACTGATTGTTCCTAATGACGGTTTTTAACTGTTCACAAGACTGATCGTTCCTAATGACAGTTTTTAACTGTTCACCAGACTGATTGTTCCTAATGACATTTTATTTAACTGTTCACCTGTTGATTGTTCCTAACTTTGGTTTTTAGCTGTTCGCCTAGTGATTGTTCCTAATGGTGGTTTTTAACTGTTCACCTAGTGATTGTTCCTAGTGATACTCTTTAACTGTTCACCAGACTGATTGTTCCTAGTGACAGTTTTTAACTGTTCACCTGTTGATTGTTCCTAATGACAATTTTTAACTGTTCACCAGACTGATTGTTCCTAATGATACTATTAACTATTCACCTGACTAATTGTTCCTAATGACAGTTTTTTAACTGTTCACCTGTTGATTGTTCCAAAATTTGGTTTTTAACTGTTCACCTGACTGATTGTTCCTAATGACAGATTTTAATAGTTCAGCTAGTGATTGTTCCTAATGATGGTTTTTAATCGTTCACCTAGTGATTGTTCCTAGTGATACTCTTTAACTGTTCACCAGACTGATTGTTCCTAATGACGGTTTTTAACTGTTCACCTAGTGAATGTTCATAATGACAGTTTTTAACAGTTCACCATACTTATTGTTCCTAATGACGGTTTTGAACTGTTCACAAGACTGATTGTTCCTAGTGACAGTTTTTAACTGTTCACCAGACTGATTGTTCCTAATGACATTTTATTTAACTGTTCACCTGTTGATTGTTCCTAACTTTGGTTTTTAACTGTTCGCCTAGTGATTGTTCCTAATGGTGGTTTTTAACTGTTCACCTAGTGATTGTTCCTAGTGATACTCTTTAACTGTTCACCAGACTGATTGTTCCTAGTGACAGTTTTTAACTGTTCACCTGACTGATTGTTCCTAGTGACAGTTTTTAACCGTTCACCTGACTGATTGTTCCTAATGACAGTTTTTAACAGTTCACCAGACTGATTATTCCTATGTGACAGTTTTAATAAGATGATAAAAAATCTTAATACAGTTTTTGTCAAATATCCAATATGACCAGCATGTGAAGCCATCTTAAAAATCAAGTTATTGCTATGTCCGACATGACCGGCAGGTAAGCCACCATAAAAACAAACTAAAATGAACAAAAATTAACAGGACTGTAAAAGTAACAAACCAGAATGGAACCAAACCAAACTAAAGGAAACCAAACCAAATGTAATGGCACAATACTAAATATAATTTAGTTTTAAATTTATGTAAATTTTAATTGTGCCAACTCTACATCTCACATTAAAGTGTCAACAATGATTTTTTTTAAGCAAAATAGACAAACATAATAAATATATTGTTGAAATGATGTTTCTGAAAAGAGAATGATCAGTTGTCCAAGTATTCTCTGAACTTTTCCATTACATTTTATATATTTATACAGTTGTATTGGGAGGTAAGAGCACATCCCCCATTGAAAGTATTGAGTTTGCTGAAACAACACAGTAGTTGTTGATGGTCACAGGATTCAAAATCTAAGTGCCTGATATTTTCTATCACATCAGGGGTCTCGTGATCATGAGATTCAAACAATCTAGGCCAAAATTCAGTGATCATGTGACCAAGCAACACTGCATAACAGAGCAGGATGTTTTTGCAGATACTTAATAATTTGGCTCATATGTCAGTTTTCTAAAGTATATTACAATTTTTAAGTTTGAGAAGATAAACCTTTAGCTTATTGATTTCAGAGTTTGATTGCATCATTTTGCTGGCCTATGGGTTATTTCAGTGTATTCTCTGTTTTGATAGATATTCTTGGACATTCCATCCCAACATGGCTTTCTAAGTATCTAACATGTGATGGGAAACATCAGAGGAAACTTTGACAGTGTTATCTGATGTATTAGCAATTTTCATGTGTGTGTGTGTGTCTGTGTATGTTCACATACATGCACATGCATAATTGTGCCTACCTACCATTAAATCTCTATATTCTTCTGTCTTCATCCGAATGTGTAACATCATCATACTATTCTCTTTTTTGTTTTAACTTGGAGGATTGCCTTGAAACTTTACACACACATTCATCCCATGGTCTAGTTGGTCCAAATGAAAATGGTGCTGCTTGCACATTAGTATAACTGCCACTATAGCCATCTTGAAAATATTTTTATCACTGCTCCTCCAGAATCGATGGTCGTATCAACATGGTGATTCCACAAAAGACTTCTTATGAAGTCTAGTCAGTGGTAAATGAAAATGTTGCCAATTAGATATCTAGTATTACCACCACAATAGCCATCTTGAAAGTATAGTTATTTGCTACTTCTCCTACATGGATGGTCATATCTGTCAACATCAGATTTCCACTAAATGATGTCATATGTTATCTAAAATCCTAAATGAAAATGGTGCTGGTCTGAAGTCTAATATGGTCACCATTGCAGCTATCTTAAAAATCTTATTATCGCTACTCTTAAATGAATGACCATATCAACATGTGGTTTTCACTGAAAGACTTCTTATGAATTTTAATTGGTGCTGAATAAAAATTGTACTGATCCAACTCCCAGTATGGCCACGATAGCAGCCATCTTTAAAATCTTGTTATTACTCCACCTCATGAATAGATTGTCATATCAAAGATTTCTTTTGATGTCTAGCTGGTCTTAAATAAAAATGTTGCCGATCTAGCATACAGTATAGCAGTCATCTTAAGAATTTTATTGTGACAATGATTCCACTGGTCAACAGTGAAATCATTACTGACTTGAAAAGGCCCTAATCTGTAGTATTTTGGTGTGCCGAACACGAATATAACCGTGAAAAATTTGTATTGGCTCTCGTTTTGAAGATATTCATATACCTCATTTTCTATGTTTCACTGTGTAAATTTCTCCAGTAGGACTGCAGCAACATCCGGAATAATGATGTAACATTGCATAATACCATCATGCTCACATCATCCACAGTTGATTGCATCATTTTCTGATGCAATGCAATACTAATGCCATGCGGCTGCTGAAGTAAGTTGACGTCAGCAGTGTACTATACATGTGTAGGCCTATTATACTAATGCCAGGCGGCTGCTGAAGCTGACGTAAGCAGTGTACTATATAAAGCCCAATCAGATAGGTTCAGCATTTAAAATATTTTAGACGTTGTGCGAGACAGTTCAAGCTACTGTTACATAAAACTTATTATTTTATCCATTTACGTACAATAAAGAACAGTAATGCCTCGAAAGTGTGTTAATACCGCGGACAATTTTTGCTATATTTGTGGGGAAGTGACATTTGCCAACCAGAAGAAAAGTATCAATTCTCAAGTGAAGAAGGCATATCATCTTTACTTCGGATGCAAGGTTGGTGACCAAGACAAGCCTTGGGCTCCGCATATATGCTGTGCTACATGTACAACACAGCTTTCACAGTGGTTGAATTGCAAAAGGTCATCAATGCCGTTTGCAGTCCCAATGGTGTGGAGAGAGCCAAGCAACCACCTAAATGACTGTTACTTCTGCTTGGTTCCTCCTCTTTCCGGCGGAATAACGAAGCGAAAGAAGTCGAGAATAGTCTACCCAAACATTCCGTCTGCATTGAGACCAGTTCCACATGGTGAGAGACTTCCTATTCCAGAACCTCCAGCAGAATATTCTCTTGATTCATCTGACGAAGACAAAGGTGAGTCGACCTGTTCTTCTCCTGGTCCATCAGCATGCAGTGATCCAGATTTTCACTGTGGTGCATCATCAACCCCACACAGAATAACACAGGAAGAACTAAATGACCTGATTCGTGATTTGGACTTATCAAAGAACAAGGCAGAATTGCTAGGATCAAGACTCCAACAATGGAATCTTCTAGAAGAAGATGTCACAATTACTGCATATCGAAAGCGCCACCAGCAATTGGAGCCTTTCTTCAGAAAGGAAAGTAATCTGATATTCTGTTCCGATATTGAGGGCCTCATGAATGCTTTAAAAATCACTCATGACCCACAAGAATGGAGACTATTTGTGGACTCTTCGAAACTGAGTCTCAAGGCTGTGCTTTTGCACAATGGAAACATTCTTCCATCTATTCCAGTAGCGTATGCTGTCCACATGAAAGAGACATACGATAACTTAAGGCAGCTACTGAATTCCATTGAGTATAACAAGTACAGCTGGCACCTCTGTGGTGATTTGAAGGTAGTTGCCCTTTTAATGGGACTGCAGCAAGGATATACAAAATACATGTGTTTCTTATGCGAGTGGGATAGCCGAGCAAGGGAAATGCACTACATGAGGAAGGAATGGACTCACAGGCAGAATGTAGCCATTGGAGAGAAGAATATCCAACACCCAGCTCTGGTTGAGGCTCAGAAAATCTTGCTACCACCCCTTCACATCAAACTAGGTTTGATGAAGAACTTCGTGAAAGCCATTGCCCGGACTTTGCCAGCATTCCGATACCTGCATGAAAAATTCCCTCGACTCAGCGAAGCAAAGATTAAAGAGGGAGTTTTTGTGGGTCCTCAGATTCGAGAGCTTTTCAAAGATGACCGGTTCAACAACTTGCTGGAAGGTGACGCGAAACAAGCATGGAATGCTTTTCGCCTAGTTTCTACAAACTTCCTCGGAAATGTTAGGGCAGAAAACTATAAGGAACTAGTAGAAGACATGTTGATGAAGTATAAGAAACTTGGCTGCAATATGTCTCTAAAGATTCACTTCCTTCATTCCCATTTGGATTTCTTTCCTAGCAACTGTGGTATTGTTAGTGATGAACACGGCGAACGTTTTCATCAAGATATCGCAACAATGGAACAAAGATACCAGGGAAAATGGTCCACTACAATGCTGGCTGACTACTGCTGGACACTCCTCAGAGATGCTCCCGAACAGCTGTACAAGAGACAGGCGAAGAAATCTAAGATGTAGTCAATGACTTGATTTTTTATAGGTAGGCTATTACAGTTGACCTTTTACTATTGGAATGCATTTCGTTATGTAAACATTAATTTCTTGCAGATTACAAAAAAACTAGAGCCAATTTTGCAATTTGACTGTCATATTCGTGTTCAGCACATAAAAATTGATAAGAATTGACTAATTTTATTTCAGTAACATGACTTTTGTAAAAATTTGTTGTCCAGTGTTCTTAAACAGAAAGTCATATTGATGATGGGTTTTCTTTTGATGTCCGTTTGATCTGATCTGACATCCAATATGGCCCCTGTGACAGCCATCTTGAAAATCTACTTCTCTTGAAGCCATATCTTGAAACTAAGATATCTCTACTCTTCTCTAAATGGATGAAAGTGTCAGCTTGTGGTTTTCACCAATAGACTGCTTATGATACCTAGTTGGTCCTAAACGAAATTGGTGCCAGTCATAAATCCAATACGGCTGCAGTGCCTACTGTCTTAAACTTTTGTTATCAATACTCCCCCAGAATGGATGATCATTATGGCAAGGTTTTTTTTTTTACCAAAAGACTTCTAATGATGTCTACTTTTGTCTGAAATGAAAATTGTGCCAAGGTGGCATCCAGTATGTGTACCACAGCATCTGATTTTGAAAATCTTGTTATCACTGAAGAATATCAGAGGTGTTTTCAACACTCAACAGTTAAAAGGAAGAATAGTTTTACCTTGAATTCCTGGAAATTCTTTTTGCCCAGTATAGAGTCAGACCCTTTGAGGGACTTTTTTTTAATTGTTCCTGATCATTTTGTTTAAATTTGCTTTGTTATGGTTTGTTCCTCTTATTTGGCCTAATCCACTCACTTCCCTCTATTTTCCTACTATTTCACCTTGTTCTGGTGGAAAATATAGGTTACTTTGCCCTAAACTTTGAATCCAGTGTGGACCCTGTGTATCTAAAGTTGGATGTCATTTCCTTTATAGAAGGTTTGTTTTGAGCAAGAATGAACTGCTTACTCATTTACACTAAAGTAATATACATGTAGAATTTACTACTGTGCTAATGAAATTAGCTACACCATACTTTTCAGATGTTCCTCTATTGAATGTAACATTATTACAGTAGGTACTTTTTCATTTTTGGTTTCTTTTGTTTTTCTCAGCAAAATGCATTGCCAGGGATGTACAGATATTATCTTTCATGTTTAAATTCATCTGTTCAATCATCTCTCCTTCAGTTACCACAAATATCCTAGGGTTGTGCAGTCCACTACTTTTCAAACTTCTTTTCTTGTTTTCTTTAAACAAATTTTGTTCATTGATGATGATGTCACATGAGTCTAAAGTTGATACAAAATATGACGTGTTGTTGAATAATTTCTGTCTTTGTGAATCTTGCCAATAAAAGACTGAGATTATTTTACAAGGTTTTACAAGTTTGCTGCAGTGAGGAATGTATTATATTATGACACTGTCTGTTTCTGTGACTGTCATCCCATATTGTCCACATATCCCTCTTGGTCTCCAAAGGATAACTTGAGTACTAGAATATACACCTTAGTAAAACATTACAGGTGGATGACTTCAATTTACAGTAAGGAAGAAGTTGTAGTTTTTGATAGAAAGTGTCAAAGAGGAAGGTCAGAGTGACTTAAAGAAACAAAAATGGTTTCCATGCAGTAACTTGAGTTCAAGTTAGAAAACAGACACCAAATTTCATGGATAGTGTACATTTAGAGCAGAAAGGAAAAAAGCTTGGAAGGTCAAAGGTCAAGGTCAGCTTGATGCAAAGAAAGAAAATGTTTACTATAAAATGATTTGAATTACAAGTCTCATTCCTGCACCAAAACATTGTGAATGGCTTGCAGTTTTAATATGTACCCAGTCTGCTGGAGCTGTTATAGGAATAAAGTTGGCTATAGATAATGAAGTTGAAAATCAAATGTCATTTAATGACCCAAAGAAGGAATATTAAATAATATTTTCTAGAAGGTAATTTCACTTGGTCACTTATGGTGGGGTGTGATGTGTGGCTGGTCAGAAACATTTGTTTGTGAATAAAGTTAATATGAGTTTTAGTGCATGAACAAACCTATTAATGTTTCTGAAGCATCATTTTTAGCAAAGACAAGTGTTAAGATTATTAGAGACTGACCTTTTAATCTTTGTTTGGTGGGGGTGGGGTTTGGGATTTTTCTTTCCAACCACGATATATGTTAATGAAACTAATATGATGGACAGAATTAGTTTTTCCTTTCTACATGTCAGTCTTAGAGATTTTTAAAAAACTCTTTTGGGAGCCAGAAATTTGTTTTAAAAAATTCCTAGACAATCCCTCCTAACCGCAAATTCCCACTCTCCAACTTAAAAGTACAAAATGGTTGGTCCTGTACTAAGCATTTGTTTTGGATAAAATGAGAAGTATTTTATTCATTTTCACTGTACATTTAGCAGTATATTGTTATTACTGTACATATAACAGTATATTGTTTTCACTGTTCATTTAGCAGTATATTGTTATCACTGTACATTTAGCAGTATATTGTTATCACTGTTCATTTAGCTGTATATTATCACCATGTTTATTGGTATATTGTTATCACTACATTTAGCAGTATATTGTTATCACTACATTTAGCAGTATGTTGTTATCACTGTAGATTTAGCAGTATATTGTTATCACTGTACATTTAGCAGTATATTGTTATTCACCTTACACATAGCAGTATATTGTTATCACTGTACACATAGCAGTATATTGTTATCACTGTATATTTAGCAGCATAGTGTTATCACTGTACATTTAGCAGCATATTTTTATCACTGTACACATAGCAGTATATTGTTATCACTGTTCATTTAGCAGTATATTGTTATCACCTTACACATAGCATTGTTATTACTTTACATGTAGCAGGATATTCTTATCACTGTATTATAACAGTACACTGTATATTGTTATCACTACATTTAGCAGTACATGTATATTGTTATCATTGTATGTTTAGCAGTATATTTTTATCATTTGTATTTTGTGCTTTTGATCAGAAACATAACAGTCTTGCTTTGAAATTTTCTTCCTAATGAAAATTGTTCCAAATGAATAATAAAAGGTCAGTATCATATAGAATTAGTGGCAAATAAGTTATGTTCATTTTCTTAGTGGATTCTTATATGTGATACCACTTCTCTGAATGCAAAAGAAACAACATGACAAAAGGAGAATTAAAAGCCTTTTGAATTAGTTAATAGCGAAGCTGAGAGAAATTATACTTGTGAACACTGTTCACAAATGATTTTAAAATAAATAAAAATAATACATTTGTTTTACTTTTAACAAAGTATAACATAAATTATTAAAAGAGATGTGCCTTTGAAAGATAAAATTTTGTAGAATTAAATTTTTTTGGAAGAAAAAAAATCCATTTAATCGTGGAAAATTCTTTCAACGCATGAAATTGTTGTGGAAAGGTAAATAGCATGCTGAAGACAAAATCGAATGCCATAGGTAAGACTGAATATGAATCCAATTTTTTTGAATACTATTTTACTTATGACAGTAATGTTAACCCTGAATATTACAATTTCCTTGTCAAGTGAAAATTAAAATGCACTTGATACAAATAACTTAGATCAAGCCATTGACAACTAAAGATATCAAACTAACTAAAATTTTCACTGAAGCATAGATACAGAAAAAAGAGATGGATTTGACAAAGCTAAAATTTACGATGTAGTTGACTCAAGATTTTTGATTTGAACTATATTGTATTGCATCTTCATTCTGTTATGGTGGTTAAGTGAGTGCTTCTGTAAAACAGATCACAAATGTGGCATGAAATTTTTGGCTTGTTGCGCATCTGCTTTATAAATGTATTATGCCAAAATTTATGGCAGGTTAGTAAAAAGCAGATATAACAGAAGGTGAAGAGTATTCCTCCCTAAACTTTTCAGTACTTTCAGAATCAGATTCACAAGTGTCACCAGTCGCTGGACATTAAAGTACTTGGAACTGCCTTGAAACACATTGATGATATTGATCTTTAGGTTAACATGGAAACTGGGCAACATTAGTGGATTCAGAATCTAAAATTGAAGATATAAAGCCCAAATGTTATCAGTAATTATATCATTTAAGATCTTACAATTCTCTTTAGACATAGATAAATCCAGTCTATCAGTAAACACATGTGAGATACCTTAAGGTAAATGTATGTTTGTGATTTAACACTCATGTAACATCATTGTTCACAATTTCTTAAAAATGGTAGATTGTTTGATAATTCCTTTGCATATAATAGCTTTAGTAATATCAAATGGCCTATCACTGTCATTATTATACACCTACCTTGCACTATTGTCAGACAATAGCAGAATGAGTATGACATATCACAGTTATATGCAGTAGTGTCATGAGGTGGTGGGATTGTTGTTGTTGTTGTTGTTGTTGTAGTGTTTAACACACGATAGGCTATACATGGCAGCCAGTATTAATGGTGGAGGAAGAACCTGGGAAAACCATGGAAAGAACCACCGACCCACGAGAAGCTACTGGCAATCTTTCTTACATACCCATATCAGAGGTGGTGGGATGATGTGTGAGATCTTCCACTCCTTAAGGGTTTCGGTTATTATTATCTAGGAGATAACTGACAATGGTACTATTGCCTGGATTTTAAAAAAACAATAAAATAAAATATGAAATTAACGGATAGAATAACAGAGATCTGAGCAGAAATGTAGAATAGAACAACATGAGCCTCTGAATGTAAAATATAACATTTTAATAAATTACATAAACTAAATTAAATTGAACATTACATTTGAATGATTCATTTTCTCTCAGAAATAGAGCTACAGAAATTTATGTGAAATTCAATTAGCCATTCTGTTATTCTGATAAAACAAATTTTATCATATAATTGAGTGATTTGATCAAACTCAAATTGCTGGCATATCAACATGACTTGGTGCTTCCAGTCTTTTCCAAATCACTGTTGGTGATAGGTAGGTGTTACCGTATTTCTTTCCCTTCTCTTTCTCCTGTCCTCTAGCCTCTTTGGGTCACCTACATTTTAGGTTGTAGACTATGATCTTTCCATTGTGCAGTACAGTATGGAGATTTTTTTTCTTCCAAAGAAGAAAATATATAACCCAGCTTCAGTATGTGTCTGTTTTTTTTCTTCTCTTGGAATCGATAATATTCTCACTATTTTACATTTGGTATTGTATATTGTAATTCTATTTTGGTCAGTTAGTCTCTTAACACACATTCACCCTATTATGAGAAAATTAAGGTCTTTCTAGCCACTACTCACATTCCTAGCTGAGAACCTGACATATTTAGTCCTCTCAAATAAACCATTACTGTGCTGCTGTGGCTATCAATTACCAGATGACACATGCTCCTGATGCTTACATCCTTGATTTTCAATTGAAAAGAATTCACAATTTAATTACACAATGAATTAATGGACTTCACTCCTTGTCAAGATTACTTTAATGATTAGCGATTGATTGACATACATTTACAAACATAGAAAAATCACTTCTCAGCATACATGATATAAATCATATCAATTACTATTATTATTATTATTATTATTATTATTATTATTATTATTATTATATGACATCCCTACAGTACATGAATGATATAACATGCACAATTATTTTCTGAACTCAAGGAAAAATTGAAGTATGAATTTAAAATGAATAAACTCCACGAATAATTACAAACTTACATCAGTGAACATATATTATATGCAGTTGTGACAATACTTTTGTGTCTCCCCGAGCCTTCACTCACTTCACTTCCCTCCATCTCTTCTCTGGTTTGGGGTCTCACAAATTTCCAGACCCTCTTGTCCCTTGGATGATTTATTTAACAAGAAGAGTACTTTCTACTGGCACCACTTCGGTGGCCTAGTAGTTAGAGCATCCACCTCAGATGCGGGAGGACATGGGTTCGATCCCCGGCCGAGTCATACCAGAGACTTAAAAAATGGTACTAACAGCTGCCTCGCTTGGTGTTCAGCATTAAGAGGTTAGTGTTAGGACTGGTCGGCCTGGTGTCAGAATAATGTGACTGGGTGGGACATCATGCTACATGTCTGCGGCATGATGCCCCAGTGCTAGACATCATTATAAACTGCCACAGTGCAGACATCGTAGCGATATGACTGAAAAATTGTTAAAGCTACGTTAAAAATAAAAATCACATCACATCACTTTCTACTGATCTCAGAGCCAGCTTCTCCTTTTGGCAGAAAAACTTAGACTGACTAATGTCATGAGGGAGATTACATTTAAACCTTGAATTTCATCTTGGAAACACATTCCCTCATAAAGCTTAGCCAATCAGGATAACTTTCTCAACTGCCAAAAATTTCATCACTCCTGCTGAAGTCAGAATAATCCTCTCTGGGCCACTTTTATTAATAACTATTCTGGAAAATATCATTTTATGACACCTATTTCAAAAATTTTCTCTGGTTTGTCTTAGCTTTTGTCATTTACCGCTTCAT
Source organism: Sinohyriopsis cumingii (assembly GCA_028554795.2). Classification (NCBI taxonomy): domain Eukaryota; kingdom Metazoa; phylum Mollusca; class Bivalvia; order Unionida; family Unionidae; genus Sinohyriopsis; species Sinohyriopsis cumingii. Next base: position 11,250,473 of record CM068836.1, read on the forward strand.
GACCTTACACTGACATATCTTTCTGACTGTTATCGAATAGCCTCTTTTTAAAATTCAATTAAAGCCCCAAATGGAGCTGATCTCATCTTTTGCAGTCAGCAATTTATTTTGAGCCCAGCCCATACATTTAACCTAATGGTTACAAGTCACGCTGACCATAACAGAATGTACTGTGAGATTTATCTGTACAAAAGTTTGCACCATTACGAGTAGGGTGTTCCCCTTTCTGACCAAAAAGCATGAAATTTAGGTGCAATAAAAACACTTTACAAATGTGATAACATAGTCATTGATTTTAAGGCAATATAACATTGTCTTTGAATTTGAGATGTGATAACATTGTCTTTAAATTTGTGATGTGATAACATTGTCTTTGAATTTGAGATGCAATAAAATTGTCTTTGAATTTGAGATGTGATAACATTTGTTATGAGTCTAGGCTCTTACAAAAACTAACAGAAAAAAGTGAAGACAACAAGCTTTGCAAAATTTAACAAAGAATTTATTTCCCTAGAATATAAAGTGAAAAATGAGAAAAAAGAACTTACGGTTTTACGAAGCAAATCCAAAAATAATCCAAGAATTAAAAATAGAAGTCCTAGTAATAAAATGTCCTGAATGAAACTGAGTTCAAATCTTGATGAAATCCAGACTGGAAGACGATGATGTCACTAATAGTCAGCGAAGTGCTACAGTGTCAACAGTCTCTTGTTGAATCACAGAAAATATTATTCCAGTGTTTGAAATCTGTATAAATTTCGGTAAATGTCTTTGTCCAAGAATTAATTTAGAGCACTAGTATTTCCAGGGAAAATAATCACCTGAGATTCAATAATTTGACAAAAATAAAATTTCAGCCCAAACTGGTCACAACAACACAACTTAATGTGTCAAAGTTTAAAGCCCACTGACTACTTCTATACAGAACATTAGGTATAAGGCTAACTTAAGACACAATCAGATTCCTGGATGAGGGTCACATGGTCATTCTTCCAGAACAAAATAGAAGCTTTTTACATACCTAACATCATATACTCCTAGTATGGCCTTAACTAAAATCAATGATTCTTACTCTGGGAAAGAATTTTTAAAAAATTAAGAAAAGTTGTTTACCAGAACTGCCACTGTTTCTGAATCAAGGTCAAAAACTAGATACAGTGTTTCTATTAATATAACAGTCAGGTTAAACAGAACTGAACTGAATTTCTGGAAAATGTCAAATCCAATAAACAAAGTTACCTTACAGTAGCATGTAATGGAATTAAAATATTTTTAAAACTAACAAACAAATGAATAAATTAAATATACATAACACATTGACTTGGAATCTGAGATGTGATAACTGTTATGACTCTATTATCTAAAAATAGGTAATAGAAAATCAACAAGTTTGGTAAAATTCAACAAATAATATTTTCCCCTCGAATGCAAAGAACTCGCAGTAATGTGAATTAAATCCAAAAATACAGCAAAAGTTCTATCACCAATCTTAATTAAATTCCATTGGTGTTCTAATTAAAATCAAGCACTGAAAGCATTGATGTGCCTGTAGTCTTGAATGTACTAATATACCAGTGTCCTGAAGTGTGATGATTTGTTAACAATATTCCAATTAATAACAATAATATAATACATGATTTCATTGTCTAAATTCACTATAATTCCAAATTAATGTTTCTGTCCAAGATTTATTTAAGAGTACTTTGTATTTCCAGTGAATAAATAATTTGAAGAAATAAATTCCACCCAAATATATTACTGAACACAGCAAAAGGACTGATTTCTGCTTCAGATGTTATTGCAGGAATGAGTAATTTATCAAGCAAACAAGATTATATATATTAAAAACTAATGCACAAAAGAAGAGCCAGGATGTAGGACAAAAGTTCATTTCTGGAACAGTTTGTTATTAAAGTTCTAATAAGGAATGTGGTAAACATCAGGTAGGCTAGATATTTTTATGGGGAATACCAATGTCCTAGACACAGACCCAAATAGATATGTTTAAAACTGCTGATAATGATCTGAATATTTAACCCACACTCATAAGGAAATATTAACTATGTATTATGTGTTTACAAAATAAAAACAACATCAGTGTCTCTTGGTAGAAACAACATGAACTTGATTTTGGACAAGGTTAAGTCCAAACTACAATTATTGAGAGAAAAACCCATATAAATTAAATATACATAACATAGCATTTTCTTTGAACTGGCTATGTGATAACATTGTCTTTGAATTTGAGATGTGATAATGTTGTCATTGAATTTGAAATGACACTGTGAAGAATTTAAGGGCAATGAAGCAAGCTATGAGGCTTGAATGAAGCAAGCTGTGAGGCGTGGAGTATAAACACATTACACAATATCTCTTTTCAGCCAGGATTCAAAGGTCAAACCAAGGTCCCTTTGAACTTCACTGCTTCAGTATGTACTATGATCATATATAAGTTCGATCTAACTGGAACTTTGCAGATCCTGAGTTGCCATTGCATAATGCACCAGCAGATCTGGGTCTGTAAAGTTTGTTAGGATTAATAAATAGAACTATCAACATAGACCCTTATCTCCATGTGCAATATGTGCTGACAGATCATGGTTTATATTGTTTGCAGTTGGACTTGACTTTAGGTGGTTATCTATGGTAAGGCTGTGGAATTTACTCTGAGCCCTGCCATTATTTCTTGTTCAGTGCATTGCTGGTTTTGTTGTAATAATCTTATTTCATAGTTTTAAATTGAACATGTCTAGTGTGAGCCTGAAGATAATGGAATAGATATCCAGCCTCCAGCAAAAGATTCCCCCCAAAACGAACTGTTGGATCTATAGTTAACTCACACATGCATTATTGCTCTAAGTATTCTGATGGAGTAAGTACATAGCAGACAGAAGTGTTTTTTTTCTTCTTCAAACTAAAACTTAAGGTGTGTGTTTGTATTGTGTATTATTAAGTATATTTATATTGGAATTTAGTATTTTAATGCTGAACACATTAAAATGAACAGTAATTACTGTTATCTTTCATATAATGCACATTATTATACTTGTCTTACAAGGGCCTCAAGGAACAATAGTCCTTGACTAAATGAGTCACCCTCTGCAAATATTATTGTTATTAATATTATTATTATTGCTGAAACAAAGGTGCCTGAAAATTGCATCATAGGTGGGTTGGGGGAGGTGAGAATAGAAGGATGCAATAATAAAATGTCTGGCAGACATTCAGAAGATCTGAAAACCCTGGTTGATAGTCAGGACACAGACATAATGACAAAGTTCTTGACTCCAGCTTTATTTGCAATGGCTTTTGAGCATAACACAAACAGAACTGATTCTTTTTCTTCCAAGTATGAACAGATTTTTATCAAACCATGTTGGTTAATATATCTGATTTTTTTAAATTGTATTTGAGAACATATTTACTGAAACATGTATGGTATACATATTTGTAGCCAAATTTGGTATGTTGGAATTGATTACCATATGTACTCGCCTATAAGTCAAGTCAAACTGCAAATAAACAAAGATCCTGACCTGCCATAGCATAATGCGCCTGAAGATCAGGGTCTGTGTTGTTTATTCCCCTGATTATTCCAGATAAACTACACAGACCCAGGTCTGCCAGCACATTATGTCTGGGTCTTTGCAGTCTGCCGTTGGGCTTGTCTGATAAGCAAGTATATATGGTAAGAATGTCTGAATAATATCTGAGATGATTTGAATACTCTACATTTTAATGATAAAATGAGGGAAGAAACTTCATGTAAATCCCTGCAAATTCATTTTGGGCAGTAGAGCATTAGTCCCATGTTTTTTTGTGTGCACTGCTTTTGATACAAAGGTCTGAATTTAGAAGAAAATTTTAATTCTGCCCTGATTCAGTGTTTGGAGACGTTTATGCACTGCTTGTTCTTCATACATTGCCAACAGACACATAATGGGTATGGTACTCTTCTCTAATTTTTTATATGTGAAATGAGCACTATTTTCTTGTGATACTGTTTTTTTTATACTCCCACCTAGGCATGGGTTTATAGTAATCCATGTGTTTGTCTATGCATCCATCATTCCATCTAGTATTTGTTAGTCCCATAGCCATGAAACTTCGGAAATATTGTGGTTTTTACATGTAGATGTGGCTGTCATCTAATCACTTTTCCCTGCAATTTTTGATAGAGTTATTGCCCTTTTATACCTGTAACTTAATGCAGTGTATGACATGATCTTGTTAGTGCAGCTATTCCCAGACTTTTAATGGATTGCCATGAAACATGATAAAAATCATATTGATCAACTGACAACATGCAGATCAACAATCTGGTTTTTGTTATTGCCCATCTTGCAGTGTATGACACAATATTGTTCACACAACATGTTTTTATGGATTGCCATCTAACGTGGCAGATATTATAGTCATCACTGAATACTTGCATATCAACAAATGCCTTTGCCCATTTAAGTTTTGTTAGAGATGTAGCCTTTTATGTTTTCTAGCTTAATGCAGTGTGTGACAACCATTGACTTAAATATCCAGACAGTAAAGAATAACATCCTTTCTCTATTTCCTCTAATCCCCACACAAGTTACTCTGCTTTTTTGGGAATGTTAATTAGCTGTATCAAGTTTTTCTGATGTATCACACTAAGTAATCACATGTTGTGGAGTATGTCAGTTCTTTTTATTCATTTAATCAAAGAGATAATATAGGTAATCAAATTGGTTTCATGGTCTGATGGCTGTGTATTGAAACACCTGTTTTTCGTCATGTGTAATACATTGCTTAGTATAATTTCCAACTTATGTTTTATTTTTTTTAAGTTAAAATGCCTGTACTCCCATTTAAACAGAGACATTAATCCCTACCAGCTATAGAGTATGTAATAGGTGTATCCAATAAAGTTTTCTATCTTTCCTAAAAATAGTGCAACTGGAGACCTCTGGATCAGATTTAATAAATTTTATTATCTGATATTTAACACAATCTATGTTGTGGTCAGATAAATTAAAATGCTTTGACACCATGGCTTCTTTATGATTACAGATATCCCTCAAGTGTTCTTTTACTCTCACTTGGAATTCCCTTTTAGTCTCACCTACATATTGTTTACCACATTTTGTGCAGGTGGGAAAGAGGCGACATTGTGTGTGGTACAGGTGGGAAAGAGGCGACATTGTGTGTGGTACAGGTGGGAAAGAGGCGACATTGTGTGTGGTACAGGTGGGAAAGAGGCTAGTAAAGATTTTAGATTTATCCGTTTTACTCCACATCCAAACAGTTATCATCTTCCCTATGTTTTATTTTTTGTCAACTTTTAAAAAATGTACTTGGTGCTGGAAAGGATGAAAAAATTTCAAAATTAGGTTGATTTGATATTTAGGTTATTTACATTAGCTCAACAATTTTTCTTGTAGTTTTTATGAATTGCTGTGAAATTTGGTACATATTATCTTTATCAGCTAAAGACGCACATGTATTGAAAGATTTTTGTGCCCTCATGGATTTTGCAAGAGTTACTGCCCTTTTTGACCCACAGCTTGTTTTATCAGAAGTTTGTGATAGCATCACAACTATACTTGCAGTTTTTAGCTGATTGGTGTGAAACCTCATATTATGGTCATTATCAGAAGATATGCAAGTTGCCAAATCATTATACTCACACTATTTTCAGAGTAATTCTTTACTTTTGATCTTGTTTTTACTACAGTATCGACTATTCGGTTATGTTTGTAAAATTCTCACCATTGCTCAAGTTGAGTAATGCATTGGGACACTTTATCATTACAGTAATCATTTGAATGTGATAATATGGGAGAGGGTGAGATGTTTATTCCTGAAAATTGCATTATGGTAATTAAAATAAAGTATATTTCACATTCGTGAATTTGTAAAATGATACACTTACCTGATGATGTGATGGTTGTTACGACCTCTGTGGTCTTAAACTAAGTAACAGAAAGAAGCAAAACCATTAATTTTAGTAAAATTAATAAATAATATTTATTTTCCTCTGTAAAAAAATGACAAAACTCAGATAGGCCAAAACTCTACTCTCAGTCACAAAGTAAGGTAAAGCATGCAATTTTAGTTAAATATACATAACATTGATATTTAACAAACCAAATGTCTAAAGCATGAAATTGTATGGGGCAACTTCTTATTGATAATGGCATGTGACAAAGCTTAATGTGGGCTTATTAAATTTGTATAGGTTATTCCATGATGTTCATAATACACACCATGAGCTAAATGCACTGAGTAACTTGTTGCATATTCAGCCATACAAACATTCCATTGCTTATTTTTATTGTTATATCACAGATGGCATGATGTTTATATCATTTTTTGGTCTTGGTACAGAATGGCATATCATATTTAGATCATTTCAATATCATGCTATAACACTGCATATTATATTTATATCATTTATTGTTGTGTAACATCATGGTATATGATATGTATTATGATGTCATCATAGTATTGCATATTATATTTGTATTGTGACTTTATTACACTTAAACTGAGTGTGAAATAATTATGTTCATGACTTACCTAACACATAAAAATGAAACTGGACATTTTGGTTACAGTTTCTGTTCAGTAAATTCAGCTTGCATGCTTCCCAAAGTCCGCTTTCTACAAGTTTTCAAATGTGGTATTTATATATTGCAGACAAGAAATGATAAAAGTGAAAACTGATCAACTGAAAACTGTTAAAGTTATTGTCTTTGACATTTTCTTCTGCATCACAGTTGAATGTACAGCAATCCCTTGCTATAAGACCCTGTAATTATAACACATTTAAAGATGAGTATGGTTTTGGATTCCATTTCATAAAGTGGTAGTTAGATTATGTTTCATGTTTTTCTCTATAGAGTAGTCTTAGTATAAGCTGATATACTTTAGTTATAATGAGGGAATGCTGTAAATTGGAATTCAAGTAAAAGAATGAAGGTAGCCTTTTATTATTCACTAGTTTTGCTAATGTTACAGAAGAATTGGATCATTCTCTGCTCAGACATGTCATAGCTATGCTGCTTTTGAAGTATGGATAAACTGATGAAGTAGATTTAATATTAATGGAGTAACAGTAATCAAACTTAAGAAAACAACTTATTGACTTGGATTTATTTTAGTTTTCGTGAAACTGAGATCATAGAAATGTATCTATGTATTTGATGTCTGTATATGAAATTTACACTGTACATTCAACATTCAAAAACTGCAGCATTCCCTCATTACAATGCTATAAATGGGAGCCAGGCATATACTGTCTTCAGGTGAGACCACCTTATAATGAGGTACTAGACACAGTACTCCATTATAATGCTGTCCATGGGAACCATGGAGTATACAGCTTTATGGTAAGACCACCTTATAATTTTACTAAATGGGGTCCATATTGTGAAATAGGGTGTTATGGGGTACAAAAGTTGCAAACAATAACATCCAACACAAAGTATATTCCCAGCCAATTTTTAATGTTCACCCAAGCTAGGGCTCAAGATAACTGCACTTTACAGACAACAGTTTGGTAGTTTTACACCAGGGCAATAGTTTATCAAAACAACAGTGATGACAAATGCAGACTCCAACTCATATGGGTCAGAATCTTTATCAGTATTAGATGTGAACTAGGTAGTATTTATTTCTAATATTGCCATATCTGACCGCTTAAAATCCTTTAAACTAAAACTGCCATACACACCCATGTCTCTTGTCTTAAAGATAATCAATATGGATACAATAAATTGGAGGGAAATATTAGGCATTCATATAATGACAACACCTCCCCCCTTAAAAGAAAACTTTAGTTTTCGAACAAAATTATAAAGGATGGATAAACAAGATTGAAGGGTAACTATTTGGCTGTATAAAGTTCTATATAAAGACCTTACTTCATAAAATTTAAAAGTTATAGCATCTCCCAACCAAATAACACAGTGCAAACATTCAATGACTCGCTAAATATTTCCATATTCCGAATACAACAGTTAGCACAACATCTCAAACAAACATTTTGGATTCACTTAAAATCAAACTGATCTACATTACGAAAGTACTTAATTAGTACACAAGCTAAAATACACATCATCACATAGGTCTTAACTCCGATAAGTCCAACAAAAAAAGAATACTAAAACATATAGTCTTAGACTCAGCACGTAACAATCCATCAGTATTTGCATTCTCTGCTCCCGACGGTGTTTGATCGTGAATTCCTATGGTTGCAGACAAAGGGACCATCTCAGAAGCCGTTGGTTTTTTTCTTCTTTGTTTTGGCTTAGCCAGGTTAGCGGGTTATGGTCAGTTTCGACGCTGAATGGAGCACCACACAAGTAGTAGTGAAGAGATTCTATCGTCCATACTATCGCAAGGCATCCTTTCTCAATTGTAGAATAGTTCTGCTCCCTGTGCAATAGTCTGCGGCTGAGATACGATATTTGATGTTCGTCCTTATTGTCATTGTACTGACTCAAAACAGCTCCAGTGCTCACATCACTTGCATCCGTTTGCGGTACAAATGGTCGTTCAAAAACAGGGTTGATCAAGATAGGTGCCTTTACAAGTGCATTCTTCAAGTTACTGAATGACTTAACAGCTGTCTCATCCCATGTAACTCGATTTGGCTGTTCCTTCCTTGTCAAAATACAAAGGAGCCGAGAGCTCAGCGAAATTCTTTATGAATTTTCTATAATAGCCTACCATTCCTAGAAAGGATCAAACCTCTTTCTTTGTTGTCGGGAGTGGGAAGTCAACCATAGCTTTGACTTTGCCGTGGTCTGGTTTAATTTTCCCACCACCAACAATGCGACCAAGGCAAACAATATTATCCTTTCCAATGTCACACTTGGAAGGTCTAACTGTCTGATTGTATTCTCGCAATATCTCCAAGACTGCTCGTAGATCCTGAAAGTGGTCATCCCAGATCTCACTATAAATAATGATGTCATCAAAGTAAGATGCAACATTACGTAATTTGGACAGCAACAAGTCCATCATGCACGAAAATGTAGCTGGTGAGGTTTTCATCCCGAACGGCATAACAGTAAATTCATAAAGTCCAAAGGGTCTCACAAAAGCAAATTTCTCCTGCGCTTCTTTTGGCAGAGGTACCTGCCAGTAGCCTTTGGTCATATTGAGTTTGCTAATATATTTTTAATTTCTCAACTTCTCAAAAAGTTCGTCATCCTTGGTGTAGGATAGGCATAAAGAGTGTGACGTTGTTCAATTTTCTGTAATCAACACAAAGTCGCAGACTTCCATCTTTGTTTTGAACAAGTACAATTGTTGAACTCCATGGGCTTGTAGATGGTCTTATGAATTCTTGCTGTAACATTTCGTCTACTATAGCTCTGACTTCAGCCCTTTTTGCATGAAGAATACGATAGGGTTTCTGCGTGATTGGCATGCCTGTTGTTGTTCGAATGTTGTGAGTGATCAAGTTGGATAATCTTAGGTATACCAACCCGAGTAAATAGGCCAATTAAAGCCTTAGCCACTGTTTGGGCATCAATGTCCTTCAAAGGAATTGCTTCCAGATACCTGGTAGCGTCATCTACTATGGTTAGCATATATTTGTTCCCCGCCTTTGTGCGCTGTAGTGGGACAATGATATCCATCGTAGTATTAACAAATGGGTCAGACACAATTGTTGGACACACCACTGGAGCTTTCTCCTTCCCTGTTCTCCTTGCTGTCTTTTGACGGATGTCACAGGCCTGATAGTGCCTCTGAATATCCCCAAACATTCCTGGCCAATAAAACTCGGTTGTTATTCTTGCTTTCGTTTTCTCCCTTCCTAGATAACCCGCAATCAGTCTATCATGTACCATCTCCACCACTGCTTGACGTAACTGCTTTGGGAAAACTAATTGGATTCCATATTTTTCTCCATCCGACGACTTCCACTTCTGTTTTAAAATTCCATGTCCCCAGAAAAATGCATTGTCTACCCCTTCCGCTTCACTTGCAGATGACAGGGCCTTTTCTCTCACTCCAGCCAACGAGCTGTCATTCTTTTGATACTGAGAAATCAAGTCCACATTAACATTGTTCAGCTGATCAAGCGACAGGTTCTTGTCACCAGGCTCATCTTCACGATGGATGTCATCCTCGTCTTCATCAGGACCAGGGGCACTATCTTCGTCCGAAAATAGCCTATCCAGATGCACGTCGTCCATTTCATGGGTACGGACCCCACATTCTTTTACTTCACTTTCACTTTCTTCAGCTTCCTCTTTCCGCGCTCTTGCCTGGTTCCTAGTTACTACCATAGTTCTTTTTTTCCTACGTAGAATGTCCATACCCAGCTGCCAAGTCAGATACCAGTCCAACCTGGACATGACCATTGTAATATGGCGTGTCTAATTCTACTATGGCTAATTTCGCCTCAAAAGGCTGTCCAATGGCAGTGTAGAGTGTCAGGTTCTGCCCTTCAAGGATACATGACTTATCGACAAGGTCCTCACGTATCAAGGTCATTTATGCACCTGTATCTTTAACTAACAATACTTCCTTGTTGTTCATCGTTCCCGGTACATTTATTAACCGTTCACCAATGGTATTCTGGACAAAGTAGGTTGCTTGATTTTGTTTGTTTCTGCTGGGACAGTCACGCAAAACATGACCCTTCTGGTGACATTTATAGCACTTTTTGTCTTGATATAAATTTTCTATCAAACCAGTTTTCTTGGACTGAGGTGAACTTGATACTTGGTTATTTGCTTGTTGTCGGGTGTGCTTAGGGTCGAATTTACTGTCATTGAATGGCAAAACGTAATCCTCAGCAGCATCGACAACAGACCCATTGCCCTTATTGCGCCTTATCCACTGAACCTGCACTGGCGGGAGAGCCTTCAAGAAGTATTCATCTGCTAAACATCTCTGTGGATCACGACTATCAATGGACCGTGTTAAATACTGCTCTATACGTGCCATCAGACCGCTGTATGTTTCATTAGCATCCCTTCTTATGCTAACTAACTGGCTAAAATATTCATCAGGTCTTTTCCCAAACCTATTTATCAGGGCATTTCTTAGCTCATGCTTGTCTGCTGTGCTACCTCTCTTGCCTCTCCTGTTAGCAACGTTCTCAGTTGCAGAGTTTTCATTTCTTCGCCCCATTTTGCATAATCAGCCACGGCGTCAAATTCTGAGAGAAATGTAAGAATATCTTCATTCGCTTGATGATTGTAACTTTGAAGTTTGACTTTGAATGGGAGGCTGTCATTTTTTTATCTCCGTCTTTCTGCTGTTTCACCCTTTCTGTCTCTTATCTCCAACTCTTTAAGGTTAAGATTGTGCTCCATTCGCAACTTCTCCCTTTCGATGTCTAATTTTTGTATCTCATTCGCAACTTCTCCCTTTCGATGTCTAATTTTTGTATCTCATTCGCAACTTCTCCCTTTCGATGTCTAATTTTTGTATCTCATTCGCAACTTCTCCCTTTCGATGTCTAATTTTTGTATCTCATTCGCAACTTCTCCCTTTCGATGTCTAATTTTTGTATCTCATTCGCAACTTCTCCCTTTCGATGTCTAATTTTTGTATCTCAATTGCGAATTCCCTCTCTAACTGTAACCGGTCACGCTCAGTTTGCTTGTTGGTGTCCTCGGATGCTTTTAGTTTGTGTTTTCTTTAGTTTTCTTACAGGATGTTCTTCCTCTATTTCCATGTCATATGGTTCTTCACCACAGAAGTCTCCTTCAAAATCTGTGAATCGCATCAAATTTGTTTGCTGTTTCCGTCTGGTTCTATCCCTTGCAATGCTGTACTCTTCAACAATCGTTCCTACTTCCTCATCGATAATGCTGCCTTGGGTCATCATTTCAATCCTTATTTTGTTTTACCTTTGCTTAACAGGAATCACACTCACACAAAGTTACAGAGTATATCCAATAGCAATTTGCAGCTACACTGCTCTGACAAACTTTGGTACTTGTGCTGTTTCAATGTTACTGTCAAATTTCCAACAACTTTGCTATCCCGCCGCTGCCACAAAAAATTTTACGGGGTACTAAAGTTGCAAACAATAACATCCAGCACAAAGTATATTCCCAGCCAATTTTTCATGTTCACCCAAGCTAGGGCTCAAGACAACTGCACTTTACAGAAAACAGTTTGGTAGTTTTACACCAAGGCAATAGTTTATCAAAACAACAGTGATGACAAATGCAGACTCCAACTCATATGGGTCAGAATTTTTTTATCAGTATTAGATGTGAACTAGGTAGTATTTGTTTCTAACATTACCATATCTGACCGCTTAAAGTCCTTTAAACTAAAACTACCATCTACACCAATGTCTCTTGTCTTAATGATACTCAATATTGATACAAAAAATTGGAGGGAAATGTTAAGCATTAATATGACGGCAACATGGGGTCCATGAAATTTTATGAAATGGGGTCTATGAAATTTAATTTTATCAAATAGAGTCCATCATCATACTCACCTTATAACAGTAAATATTTTCAAGTAAAGGGCCTTACTAACAGTGTTATGTACATGTATGAAAGTAAGATATTTATATCTTTAAATCTTTTGATTATTGTTTTATTTATTCTCTGAGTGAATCTGGAGATTTACTCAAGGTTTAGAGGTTCAGAACTATTAAAGAAAATAATGCTTAAACATGCCAGTTTAAAGGTGCATTACCATTTTTTTTTATTATATCCTGGCAGGTTCATTGATGTTGAATAGCAGTGATGATATCCAGCAGGTTCATTGATGTTGAATCGTCATGATAATATCCTAGCAGGTTCATTGATGTTGAATAGTCATGACGATATCCTAGCAGGTTCATTGATATTGAATAGCAATGATGATATCCTAGCAGGTTCATTGATGTTGAATAGCAATGATGATATCCTAGCAGGTTCATTTATGTTGAATAGTCTTGATAATATCCTAGCAGGTTAATTTATGTTGAATAGTCATAATGATATCCTAGCATATTCAGGGATGTTGAATAGTCATAATGATATCCTAGCATATTCAGGGATGTTGAATAGTCATGATGATATCCTAGCAGGTTCATTGATGTTGAATAGTCTTGATAATATCCTAGCAGGTTAATTTATGTTGAATAGTCATAATGATATCCTAGCATATTCAGGGATGTCAGATAGTTATGATGATATCCTAGCAGATTCAGGGATCTCAAATAGTCATGATGATATCCTAGCAGGTTCATTGATGTTGAATAGCAATGATGATATCCTAGCAGGTTCATTGATGTTGAATAGTCTTGATAATATCCTAGCAGGTTAATTTATGTTGAATAGTCATAATGATATCCTAGCAGGTTCATTGATGTTGAATAGCAATGATGATATCCTAGCAGATTCAGGGATCTCAAATAGTCATGATGATATCCTAGCAGGTTCATTGATGTTGAATAGTCATGATGATATATTTTCAGACTGAGGGATCTCAAATAGGCATGATGATATCCTAGCAGGTTCAGGGATGTCATTTAGTCATGATAATGATATCCTAGCAGATTCAGAGATCTCAAATAGTTATGATTATGTCCTAGCAGATTTAGGGATCTCAAATAGTCATGATGATATCCTAGCAGTTTCATTGATGTTGAATAGTCATGATGATATCCAAGCAAGTACAGGAATGTTGAATAGTCATGATGTGTTATCCTGCATGTAGAAATAATAGGGGTAACCTGTTTGCTGGCAAATAGTCATGATGATACCCTAGCAGGTACAGGAATATCATGATGATACCCTAGAAAGTTCAGGAATCTCAAATAGTCATGATGATATCCTAGCAGGTTCAACGACATTGAATAGTCATGATGATATCATAGGATGGATATTCAGGGATGTTGAATAGTCTTGATGTGTTATCATGCATATAGAAATAATAGGGGTAGCCTGTTTGCTGGCATCCTATGATGCTTTCAAACTAAGAAGGTATTTAACTTTTTAAAAGCTTGCATTATACACAAAAATGTGACCTTGTATGAAAGAATTTTATCTTTTTGTCATCATTTAATGCTATTTTTAAAACAAAATCTCTACTTTATGTTTTGTTTCATGTCAGATATTTACGTTTGACCAAAAAATCACAAATTGCCAAAAGTATAATTGATCACATTTGGAAAATTTGCATTAAAATTAGGACCTCATCCTTTTTAAAAGTATAATTTATCACATTTGGAAAATTTGCATTAAAATTAGGACCTGATCCTTTTAAAGTTTAATTTGGTTGGTTTTATCCCTCCGTGTAAGACGTTGGTTGGATGTGACCACCAAAAGACAGTGCTTAAATTCAAGTTTTAAACATAGCTATATGTTTGGACAATACCATGATTATACTCAGGGTATTCAAGGTCAGGGATAAATCAGGACATTTTTATTCCTCTAAAAGTAATTTTGCATGATATCACTGACAAAGTGCGGTTAAACATTTAAAAGCAAAACGAACCTTTTTTTTTGGTTCAAAGATCATACATTAGGGTCACTTTCATTTTATTGTGAATTTAGAAGTCACTTGTAGCTTTGAAGCTGAAAACATAAAAGCAGAGGTTGTTGAGGTTTCTTTGCTGCCATGTACAAAATATATTGGTGTGTAATATTCTTTTATTCATCTTTCATTTTACAAACGGTTAGTGAATATTTAAAATGGATATCTTTGTTTGATCATAAGCCCACCCCCTCATTTTCGACAAATTTGTGATAAAATGCTGATTAACAAATTCACTTGTCATTCAATCCTTTCTTCATTTTTTTCTTCTGTCTTTCATTCATTGTTATTTCTTGCCTACTTTCATTTTGGTTAGGGTAGAGCAAATTATTTTATGATGTCATCCATCCATTAATATGTTACCAATATCCTGTCTGTACGATTATTGGAGTTGTCCACTATCAATAGTTACCAAACTTTGTGGATGACTTGCACATGGGGTAAGGAAAAGCCTTAATGATATGGGGGTTAAAAGGTCAAAGGTCAGTGTCACTAATTGAAAGAAGAAAAATGGTTTACACATAATAACTTTAATTTTCCACAATGTACAGTTATCAAATATAATAGATGATTTGCATTTAGGGTAATGAAAACTATTGATTTTGAAATCGGAATGTAAAAAGCCAAGGTCTGAGAGAATAAAAATGGTTTCTGCACTATACCATGAGCCTGACAACACATACCTAGACCAAACTTTGTGTATTTGCACTTGATATAAGGAAGAAGCTTATCAATCTTTGAGATCAAAATTCAAGGTCACTGTGATTGAAAAAAGAAAAATGGTTGGGCATCAAAGATCTGGACCAAACTTTATTGATGGCATGCGGTTGGGATAAGAAAGAGTATGATCGACTATGTATCTTCGCCAAAGTTTGTGAATGGCTCACACATATGGTAAGAAAGAAGCAATGTTATTTGGGGTCAGAAGGTTAAAGATCAAGGTCACTTTGAAGAAAGAAAGAAAATGATTTTTTGAATCAGAATGTTAGGACCATGACCAAAGTTTGTGGACAGCTTGCACTTAGGTATAGAAAAGGCTGATTTGGTGGTTAAAAGGATAAATGTCACTGTTGCTAAAAGAAAAATCGGTTTTGTTTAATAGTTTCTGTTCTGAAGTAAATGACACAACCCCACTTGTTGATCGTTTGCTCTTAAGATATACATTAGCCTGTAGATTCTGCGGTTTAAAGGCCAGGGGTTACGGTCATGGTATGTCTAAAAAGACAATAATGGTTTATGCGGATTATATTAATTACATGATCACATACAAAGGTCAAGATCATTGAGATCCCTTGATCAGTAATATGGGAAGTCAACCATATTATATTAGTTATACACGGGATGAGTGTATGATGTACTTACTACTCTTATTCTTGTTTAATTTTATCGTTGTTGTTTATTTCGACATTCACTTCGGCGGTAAAGCTGAATTTAAAATTGATGTTGCATTCTTTCCCAGATCTAGTGCACTGTATACAAGGATGTCTGAACTGTGGTCATGTAGGCATTAATATTTGTGGCAGATATTGCAGGCATTGACTGTCCTTTCTCCAAATGATTATATTATTAATGGTGATGGACATATTTTGGGACCTGGTTAGGTTCTTGTGATAATGACTAACGTCCCACATTTCTGTGTCAGTGGGAGAAGATTTGTGTTTGATAAATGAGGTTGTTCGTTGAGCTTTCAGTGAGGCATTTAACCTTCATCTGTTCCCCTATAAATGACTAAATATGGGAAGTTGGTAAATTTAGGGGGTTATTGCAGTTTGTGGTGAGCCATAATCAGGATGTAACACTGAATGTCTGATTAGGTAATGGTGACCTCGATGTTATTTTCAAGGTCATATGATGATATTCTGACCGCCAGGTTGGGGATAGGTTTAGTGTATATGGTTTTTTGTTTTTGGAAAAGAACTGCCTTTTCGCATGACATGGTAGGGTATTTCACCCATCGCACGTATACAAATTATGAAATATCCACTTACCATAGATGCATTTTTTTAAAGAAAAATCAATTTGGTAAATTTTACGACTCTTTTTTTAAGTTTCAAATAATTCGCTCAGAATCCATTGGTTATGGAAAGTTAAGATTCATGGCATTAAATTTATAGAAAGTCAGTGGATTTGCCTTTCTGATACTCTGACAAATTTCCGTATGGTCTGGGAAAGTGTTGCTGGTGAGTCATGCATGGCAGTTGTCTAATGACCCATTTTAAAGGTTTGCAACATTCAGCTGCGCTAGACGTGAATTCTATTTTTGAATTAATGTCATCATAGAAGGAAAGATCTGGATGATGTGGAATCGTTTGTCTATGTGCTCTTGGAGTACCAGCATGAATCCGATACAAATGGATATCGAAGGATATCGTGAAGCAATCAGAGAGAGAGAGAGAGAGAGAGAGGGGGGGGGAGAGAGAGAGAGAGAGAGAGGGGGGGGGGAGAGAGAGAGAGAGAGAGAGAGAGAGAGAGGGGCAGAACCATCTAACTACTCTAATTCGTACGAAGGCACGTTTAAGTTTTTCAGACATCTACTATCTCTTTTTAGCTATCCTGACAGCTGGACTGTCATTTTTGTAGGTTCTAACTAAATGTTACTTGCTGCGTTCAATCAAGCTCAAGCAACATTTCTCAGCCAATCGTCTCATTTCTCGACACATTGGCTGTTGAGAACCATGATTTATGTTGTGCCAAAAATGGCCCGGTACTTCTGTTTTCTTGTAGCAGAAATGACGATTTTACAGAGGAAAAAAAAAACAAAACAAGCAAACTGATGTGAAATACAGACTTAAACTTTTCTCGTTCTTTATAATGCACACGTCCTTCGCAATTCCGTTACTCTTGCACGGACTTGTACATATATCGGTTGCTTACTTTAGTCCATCATTTCTTCTACACTTTCGCACACATTATATGGCTTGTAATTGTTACAGCTATCACCCTTTTGTACATAGTGTTACAAAAAGGCAGTGTATTAGTCGTCATTTTTGTGACACTTTTTCTTTTGTTAAATATACATATATTATACAATAGTATAACCATATAGTCATATGTGCCACATGACCCGTGTCTTTTAACAAAAAATCAATTTTTTATACTCATAACTTTGACACTGTATCTCTAGATAGATAAAATCGATTTGCTGCTGTTCATTATTTTC
This sequence comes from Sinohyriopsis cumingii, assembly GCA_028554795.2. NCBI lineage: Eukaryota > Metazoa > Mollusca > Bivalvia > Unionida > Unionidae > Sinohyriopsis > Sinohyriopsis cumingii. The sequence goes on from CM068836.1 coordinate 11,268,120, forward strand.
CTACATGTTTGTGCTGCAAATGGAATGGTACGATCAGTCGAAGAATGCAGTGGTATACATGGGCGTATGACATTTATTGACAAGAATGTTCATGCATGAATAAGGAATAAGGACTAAAACCGAAGAGAAATGGCGGAGTTTATTTATTTTTCATGGACAGTTTTGTGTAGGATATATATATATATATATATATATATATATATATATATATATATATATACACACACACACACACACACACACACACACACACACACAAAGAGACACGCACAGAGTAGGATTGATATTAAGATCAACATTCACCTTTGGCCTGATTGAATAATGTGTTAGAAGAAAACAATAACACATTGGAGCCCTCACTCTAAGTCAGAACCCCGTCACCTGAGGAATTCTTGTAATTCGATAGACGTCAGTTTAGTTAGTATCCTCCTCACCAGTTGAAATTTGTAATCCCGCTGTACCGTCTCAAATCTCCAAGCCCCCAGACTTCTCTTCCATCCCCCTCCGTTTCTTGCAGGTTCTAAATATTTGACTGTTGATGGTCATAATTCCAATTGCAACGACTAATGTTTTGACCTTGACTAATGTTTTGACCTTTTGCTTCATGAGCTCTTTTACCAGCTGTTTTTTTTTTCTCCTTCGGACTTCGTATTTACTCTTGTGCAAGTTCGGTCCATCAACCGGCAGAACGATGCCTCAAATCTATCACGGTATAAATTCCAGAAGATCAGTCTAGACGGGTCTTCATTATTCAGGCAGCATCATTTCCCAAACAGAAGGAGCGAGCATATGACCTTGTATTAATATCACATCATGCCAAATTGCTGTTTGTCTAATATGTTCGTAAAGCAGATTAGATCCGAAAAACGTTTTATTTTCATACATTTCAGCATAAGCAACATACAGTTTGCATTTGAAATGAAGAAAGCAAACGTGCTCAAAATACAGTTAATATTTTATACTGGCAATGCATTTGGTCGGCTCCAAAATAAAGGTCGGTCTTCGTAAAGTTGAATTTGTTTACACGGCTACGGTAGCAGGTGCTTCATGAAGACAGTTGTATATATTTTTACCTTACGGTCATGGAAGTTGGGAGAAGCACCTACCTGTTGTAAGTATTTTCAGCAAAGTGCGGATTTCACTTAGATTTGTTCCTTCTGTTTTATGGAAACACAGTAGTATCAAATGACCTGTGTGGAAGTCAGACGGAAGAGAGAGAGAGAAAGAGAGTATATCGAATTAATTTATATTCGTGGAAATCAGACAGACTTGAGTATATCGAATTTGTATTCGTGAAAATCAGACGGGATAGAGTGTATTGAATTAATCTGTAATCATGGAAATCAGACGAAATAGAGTATTTCGAATTAATCCGTATTCATGAAAATCAGACGGAATAGAGTATATCGAATGAGCCTGTATTCATGGAAATCAGACAGAAATAGAGTATATCAGTTTAATCTGCATTCGTGGAAATCAGACGGAATATAGTATCTCGATTTAATCTGTATTCGCGGAAATCCGACGGAATATAGTATATCGATTTAATCAGTATTCACGGAAATCAGACGGAATAGAGTATATCGAATGAATCTGTATTCGTGGAAATCAGACGGAATATAGTATATCGATTTAATCTGTATTCACGGAAATCAGACGGAATATGGCATATCGATTGAATCTGTATTCGTGAAAATAAGACAGGATAGAGTATATCGAATTAAGTCGTATTCATGGAAATGAGAATAGAGTCTATCGAATGAGTCCGTATTCATGGAAATCAGACAGAATAGAGTATCTCGATTTAGTCTGTATTCATGGAAATCAGATGGAATAGAGTGTATCGAATTTAAATATATTCATTGAAATCAGACGGAATAAAGTATATCGAATTAGTTTGTATTCATTGAAATCAGACAGAATAGAGTATATCGAATTAGTTTGTATTCGTGGAAATCAGACGGGATAGAGTATATAGAATTAAAATATATTCATGGCAGGTATTATTCTTGAGAGAATCTACCAAAAATTACTTTGATTAATTTATTGAAAAGCACGAAACCTTCCTCAGTGCTGAAAAGATCAAAGACATCCCTGTATCTTTTAATTGGTTTGACTACTCGAACTGTGCTTTTTATTGTTCTTTTGATCTGTTTATTAAACTGCTTCCGTCAAACTTTAAAGCTTGCATTGCATATGTAGTATTGCCAGGTTGGACAAACCATTGTCTTTTTTAATGTAAATATCCTTCGAAAGATCTTACGAGAACGTTTGATATTTGATTAAATCGATGTTTGGAAGTAGCAGGGCTGCTTTTTACTGTCCACCAGCTTAGTGGGTTGTTTTAATTTCTTTTGCCTCACGTCATGTTGCGACACACACACACACACACACACACACACACACACACATATATATATATATATATATATATATATATATATATATATATATATATATATATATATATATATATATATATATATATATATATATATATATATATATATATATATATCAGTGTCATACGGTTGAAAATCAATAACATCGTCTGTATCTGTATTAAGCTGAAAACTGTCATTGTAGTTCAACACATTTAATCCCAGTTTGAAAATATGTTGATATAGTCCCGAATTTTAGGATGAATCAACGAACATTAAATGAATACATTGCGTTAATATTGCAATAAAGAAAAGAATGGCGTTTCAGTGCTAAAATAAATTCATTCTTACAAACATTTCGGTCGTGAAAGGCATAACAATAGCATGCTAAGTTATGCAATATATTCACCAAACCAGGTCCAAAAACGTTCTTCCAAAAATATATTTGTGGGCAAAGGTTGTTCGACCTGTGTTGGGGTATACATTGTGTCTGTTCTGTATATATGGGTTATATAACCTTCTTTAACCTGATTTGGTGTATTCTTCGTGTGTATACTAGTTGGTCATGCGAGTGTGTCTGCTACACACAAGTGCAAATAACACCGATTGAGTAACATCATTTTTTGGTGACGCGTGCTTAGTCGTGAGGGAATATGGGCTCATGTAAGATGGCAAAGCGATGAGTGCCATTTACTCGCTGACATGGGTTCGAATCTCCGTAGGGTACGAATTAAAAATACTCTAACCTGTATGATATTATTATTCGTATTAAAATATTAATTATGCCTATTATTATCAAGCATTCTTCTATAGGAATCCAAGGATAATACTTTCCGTTCTGTCTTATATTAAATATATTTATATTTAATGCATTCTCTCTCTCTCTCTCTCTCTCTCTCTCTCTCTCTCTCTCTCTCTCTCTCTCTCTCTATATATATATATATATATATATATATATATATATATATATATATATATATAACCTTTTCGCTTTGTCATTGATCATCTTAAGTGATGTGAAAGATAGTCTAAAGCCAAAAGTAGCTCGTATTGAATGATTTATATTTGAGACTTTCCAGGCATCGTAGGTATAAGAAACTGCAGAATTGGCACCAGTGAATATTATTGGTATCTGAAGGAAAATGCTCGTCTGCAAGAGGCTCTAGTTGCATGTTTTCCAAGTTTCATTGTTGGTAGCACTCAAACATACTTTCTCTTAATCATGAACGGGAGTCGCGGTTCTTTAATAATTTCAGAAACACACATAGTTTCGGATTGCTCTCCAGTAACCTTGGTGACGATCTTGTAAAACAAGCTTGCAGCTGCAACAGCTTTCATAAGGTGTATATACATTTGTGTTCTTTATAATCGTTAATGCTTTCAGTCACTTTGAGCTTCAGAATTCTGACTCACAATGCGCATTATCATGCGTCAGGATACCATATTATGTTGACTGCTATCCATTTGATTATCGATGGTGTATAAGATTTATGTATTAGGGTTCAACGGCACGTCATCACAGTTCTGGTTATCAGATGCTGACTAAAAGTTTAGTTCTAAGAATGTAAATATAAAGAATTGCAAAAATCTTTAGACAGATAAAAGTCTCCAAATGAAAGTAAAGATGAACTACTACAGGATAAAAAGGGGAAAATGTTTAACAAGATAAATGAATATGCATGAGAGGAAAGAGAATATTGGATCGCTTAGTGCATAACACTAATCCAGCAACGAACAAAGAACCACATCTGTAGTTGCATATTGGGCCAATTTTGATAATTTCTTGGAAACAGCATTGACCCATGTCTACCGGCGCATTGTGCTATAGCATTTCGAGCAAAAAAAGTACATGCAGTGCTCATTTACTCCTCACAACATTTAGCGTCCGTCGTGTTTAATTCGTAAAACATGTCACGCAACATGAGCATCACTCTTAGCGACCTTGAGTTTTGTTTTTGTCGTGGTCTTCGACGTGAAAGAAACTAGAAAAATCAAGATGAAGCCATCGATCTTGGATGGGCAACAGCGTAACCTTGAGCATGCAGGAACATGGGATCGATCCGGTAAAAGCAAAGGTCCGAAGTGAGTGCGTAGCCGGTGCGCTGACTGGCCCTTTAATAATACTTGATTTAGGGAAACAGGCGAATCATTGTTGTTTCACTTTTTTAAATATGAAATTAAAGAATATAAGTGCATTTAAAATGTATTGTGCCGGTTACAATAGATACATTTCCTGGCTCATTGCCTTAATATATGCAAAATTCCCCTTAATACGTGTTCTTTGAAAACTTATATAATTTATCTCTTTCTTCAAACCTTGCTATTGTCTGTGCTTGTTGCCTTCTGACGGTTTCTATAGTAACTTGGAAATTTTAGGTTCCTTTGCAAATTCCAGTGCTGTTAGACGTGCTTTCGATCTTTTATTGCATGTTTGTTCACTGGCAGCAATAACACCCAGCAGGCCAATCTCGGCGCATTTGTAATGTATGTTCATTTTCTTGTTATTGTTGATAAACCATGATTCATTAGCCCTTGTTGCTCTCATTTACTCAGAGACACGTAAGAAGGTACACAGTGCAGACTTATTATGGGGTCATATCTACTAAAAGGTGATTTAGAATTAATCTTTCTACAACAATATTTTCCAAAAAAGTGATTGAAGTGGTTGGTTAACGATGTCTTTTGATGGTGTTGTTTCTTCACTAGGCCGTAATAAATATACATGGGCAATCATGATGTAAAATAGCAGATAGGACACTACAAATCAGCACATCCTATTGTAATGATGTACTTCAACAATCATATTGTCAAGCTATCCCCATATGTCAAAACGTTTGTGCTTTTTTACAGGGGTGTCGGGATGAGTGGACGATATAAAATCAATAATTCTGCTTCGCATTTAATATCAGTGAAATTTTGCACGAAAACTGAAAGTTATATAGAAGAACATAACATATATATATATATATATATATATATATATATATATATATATATATATATATATATATATATATATATATAAATTCGTTTTCAACTTGTTTTATTGTTGTAGTAATTTAATATAAGATTATATTTGGGCTGATGAATTCTTAATGACGATGCTTTTGGATCTTTTTGTTTTTTGTTCTTCCTGATCCCTACTATAGACCTCAATTAACTTTTTCAGAACTTCAAATGAGTTTTTACTTATCACTTTCCAAATGGCGAGCCATATTGCTTGCCACTAGTGGATTATTAAGTAATAAATAACGCAGTGCACTGTTTGCCCGAACCTCTCTAGCTTTGACTCTGACAGTTGGTCACTTTTTTGTAACATGTATACATTTTTAACTTTTTAAATTTGCCAGAGTTTACTAAGTGCAATGAAATATACAGTAGATATTCGGCAGTACTTTTGAAGCATGTACATATTTTCCTCCAGAAAATCATAATTATTAAAGAGTTTGATATGCTGCTGTGCAGAAGGTGCATAATCTATATGTAAAAATATACTGTATGAACTCGCTTGTTAGACGTATCCAACTGCAAACTGTACAGAACCAGATCTTCCGTCGCATAATGCTTCAGCAGATATGGTCTGTGTAGTTTGTTAGGAGTAATCGGCAGAAAGAACAACATAGACCCTGATCTACAGGCGCTTTATGCTGCTGCAGATCAGGATCTTCGTTTTGTGTTTGTTTTTGCTGTTTAACTCGATTTATAAGCGAGTACGTACCGTAATAAACCTTGAGCTATTCATGTGTAATTGTGTAATGATTTTTGTTTTGTTTTATATACTGAGACCAGGATTTTTGCCGGTTCTTCAGCTGAACAAGTCTACCTTCAGATTATAATTTAGTCGTTACGCTCATCGAAACTTTTAAGAACCAATGAAGATCACTTTAGATAACTTTATTTAAAATCCACTTTTTTATTAACAAAAGCCAAATGTGCAGATGTATTTTAAATGCAGTACTAAAGTGAACAGTGACCAAATGGCGAAACATAATCGGGTACCAAAGTAGAGAAAGCCTAAAATGACACCTGATCTGGACACGCATTCATACACCATCAGTCTGTTATCTACAGTCAGCTCTTAGTCTCAGTTTTGATGTTGTTGTCGTTGTTGCTGCTGCTCTCTCTGTGTGTGTGTGTGTGTGTGTGTGTGTGTGTAACGTAGCCTTAACAATTTTAGTCATATCGCTAAGATGTCTCCAGTGTGGCTGTTTATAGTAATGTCTAGCACGTGGGCATCATGCCGCAGACATGCAGCATTATGTCCAATCCCAGTCACGTTTTCCTGACACCAGGTTGACCAGTCATAAAACTAACCTCTTAATGCTAAGCGCCAAGCGAGGCAGATGTTAGTACCATTTTTATAACAAAAAATTTACTAGACCGGGGTTCGATTCCGCTACCTCCAGCATCCGAGGCGGAAGTTCTAACTACTGAGGCCACCAGAGCAGTTAGTTTCGGTAACGTGTGCATTAAATGCTGTTTAATATCTAGATTATATCATTAATACATAATCTGTTGTTATTGCATAGCTTACTTTTTTTCTGGACGGAAACACTCGAGACCACATGATGATAATTCATTATCCCAAAGGTTAGCTCCAGAATGTTCTGACGTTCAATTCGTGGCTGCTGGCTCATTCGCACAATCCCTTATTCTCTTTTGGTCAACCTCTATCGGCAGCTGATCCCTAAAAGGATACACCGTATAGGCCCAGGGAGGACGTTCGCTGTCCTTCTGTCTTTACTGTGAAACGGGTAAGTGGACAGTCCTTGTGACTCACTTTCCTATGTGCAGTGTCCCTCTCCCGTTGGTTGTTGTAGGTGCAGGATGAAATTTTTTTTCCCAGAGGTTTGGTCTGTGTAACGTCGCCCTCTGAGCAAGAGGGGTGGTTAATTGGGTTTGGCTGGCGTTATCCAGAGGATGACCTTCCTCGATATTATAACCCGGCGGGAGTGAAAGAAGAATGGAATTTCAACAGAGAACTTAGCGAGAATACTGGGAAGAAATAAACAATACGAGCCCCCTTTTGATAAGAAAATAACAAATTTAATCAGAACAAATTAAAACGGCAATTCCACTTCAAGTTAGATTATCTAAGTAGAATTTAACTGGTGTGTCCAATTTGGATTATTACATCATCATAACGAGAGGTGAAAAGAGCGCAATGTCCACGATCGATTGCATCCCCTTCATTCACTTTGACCGTATATCAACGTCTCCTAGTTCATCCTTCCTAAAGTCTAGGTTCTGCCCCTTCATGGACTTCCTGGTCCTTTATTCTGATATCGTCCTTCTTTCTCTCTTTTCCCCGTACTGCTGTCTTCGGACTGTATCGTCTTCCTCTCAGAAAGCTGTTCTTTAAAGGACAAATTTACCCCATAATTCCGTATACCCACTATTTAGAGGTACATACAATTCAATTAATGTTATTCAGAGCATGTTGCTATCTACACACCGCGTAAATTCTGACTTAGTATGGTAGGACATTGACCTCACTTTCCAATGGCAAGTCGTAAATTACCACGTGAACGACTACCAAGTATTACCGTATTATTTTACATATGCTACTACATGTTCGATTACTACTACATGAAATTCAAAAGAAATGTAACTCAAGGCATTCCATAACTACAAGATTATCCAAGCATTACAAAATCAGATATAATTAGGCAATTGTCGTTAACTCACGATGATCTGTATCGTCCTAACAACAAAGTTATTTCATATAACCATATTAAATCCTATACATAAGAACATTTGGATCGCATGCAATCAATTCTACCGATGAATTAATAACTGTAAAATTAAAAGGTAAGACGCATAACAATTCTAGCAACAACACTTTCCATGAAATTGAATAAAATAAATCGCAAAATAACTATAGCATCAACACTTTCCATGAAACTGAATAAAATAAAATGCATAACATCTCTAGCATCAACACATTCCATGAACTGAATAAACGATACATAATATGGAAACCTGGTCATAGCAAACACATTTGCATAAAACAATCAATCAAATAATAGACTATTACGTGAAACTAAAATTGCGTACCTTGTCGCTGTCTCTTTCAGGACTTGTGCATCCTAGCACTAAACATGCCTTTCTTTATACACGACGACCACCTGATCCCTTTCTTGTTTCACGAGGAAAGCACTAACCACTTTTATGCTTTCACCGGAGTAGACTAAGTTTCATCTTCTAGGAAATGTTCAGACTAAAGAATTTCGATTAGGGTCGTCATTTTAAAGTCATATTGCTCTAAAGTGTACGCCCTAATTTATTCCACCCAATCGTAGGCGGTGGTCCCTAATATTTCCCAAAGAAATAATTCCTTTCATCAGGTTTAGACAGCTCAGAATCTGTGGACGACAGTGCGTGACAATTTCCCTTTGAAAATATGATAAGTGGACATAGGTTCCTACCAAGCGGTCAGGGTTGGTAGCTCAAATGTTTACTTTCTAAGGACCGTGTTAAGATACCCCGGTCAATTTCACTGGGTCGGAATGCTGTTCCTTTGAAGTTTAGACTGACATGGGGAGATGAACAAAGAAAGGTCGAAGTGACCCTTCACAAAGACTTTCTGGCTTAAATGCGATAAGACTTTAATTGCTCAATGCATTCAACTTTAAAATTTCCTGTAATTCAAAATTCGACACTTCACAGTCTGGCATAACAGACGATGGCTAGGTTCTCTGTGTCTTAAAAGGCGGATACCGGTTTTGGTTTCGAAATCTTCCTCCACGTTTAAGGCGACCCCCCCCCCCCACGTGCTGCCACCAGTTGTATTTGGTACGATTAACGGAAGAGGTAGACTCCTTTTCCAGAACGGCGCACTTGAGACGATGCTCACTGATCAATTTCCAGTCTTCTGCTTTCGGATTTTCATGGTACCACAGAAAGGGGAAATGTGTCGACTAACTATCGACCTTTCCTCCTTAAACAGACCATCACATCTCTATCTTTCCTCCTCATTGGAAGTACCTATGTTTGTGGTTGGACGGGGAGATCGTCTAATTTCGCACTCAGCCGTTCGGCCTAACCCTTCGCACCTTTAGCTTTTACCAGGGTCATGGGAGTAGTTGCAATCCACTGAAGGTCACTGGTGATCCCTATCCTCCAATATTTCGACGATAGGTTGATCCACAATTACCGGATAGAGTACCTCAGATTAGATCAGTTTCGCTGTTGGACCGTAGTAACCTGGCTGTGTCTTTAACCCAGACTTGAGAAATCAGAGTTTACTCCACCTCATCTACAAACTGAGGATTAGTATGTGTCCCGTGGGATGGAGTAAAGAAAATCATGACCCATTTGGGGGCACTGCGAGTCAAGGCGACGTTGTTTTTTCTTTTGCTTTATTTATGGGGACCTTTAAATTTTCAGCGGACCTGGTTCCCTAGGCAGACTGCGCTTGCGCCCTCTCCGAAAGGGGCAAGATAGTCCTCACGAAATTGTCTCTGCTTGAATAAGTAGCAGATTCATTATTTAGACTTTAGTGGAGACCCTTTGTATAATTGTTTGCGACAAAGCGAAACAGCAAGCACCCGTTTCACGTTTCCCAAACCCCGACCAGAGAACTTGGAAAGTGGACGCTTTAAGTATGAAGTGGGGTGTTCTGTTCACTTACACTTTCCCAACATTCAGAATGACCTTAAATACTTCGAGAAGTAAAGACCTCCTCTGCTCAACTTTGATAGCCCTTTGTGACCCTAGTGATCGTGGTTCAGTGATCTCGTATATTTCACAACAGCCCGCAGATTCTCCATCTTCACGCTTGGCTTATCTCAAACGATCTCTCCGCCAGGACAGCTTTTCGAATAAAGTCTCCAAGTGTATCGTTCAGTCTAGGAGACTGTGTGTCCAAGGTCATTGATGCCAAGTAGAAAATCAAATCTTTCTTTCGGAGAAAGAGCGAAGTGGCTGGTGTTCTTCTCTTATGTTCGATTTCTACTATCAAGGGCCAGAGCGCAGCTCTGTCAAACACATTCATATTTTCGAAGGGTTCGGCCGCTCTTGCGGACTCTCACATAGCAGACTTGATCAGACATTTGAAGCTGCAAAGACGCTCGCTAATGCCTAGATAAAATCTCTCGTGTCTCTTATGTCTATAACTAAAACCCATACGAACCTTTGTATAATATTTTTTTGGTAAGAACCTTACCCTCAATGCATTTCTTTTCGGTCTCTTTAGAGTCCGAAAACCGAAGGAGCGAGATTCATACCCTCTCCATAGAGCAATGGTGTGTTAGGTTCACTGGAAATTACGAGTAGGTTTCTCTCTTTTGCCAGCCAGGTTTCTTAGCAAATAAACAGCTTATATCGATTGCTTCACTCCGATTGAGATTCACAGCCTCAGTCGTAGCTGTGCTGGGGATAGATAGACATTTATGCCAAGTTAGGGGTTTATGTTTCAGTTTGACAGCTTCTAAATTGAGAAAAAAGATTATGAGTCATCTTTTGCTTCCCTTTAATGGCTTAGCTGACTTGTTGGCTTCCACCATTTTGAGGTGGATTACCGTTACTATCAATAGAGCTTAGCAGTACATCACTGAGATTAAAGCCCACGAGGTTCGAGACATTACTTCCTTTTGGGCCTGACTAACTCCTTCGTCTCCGGATGATGTGACAACAGCCGCATTATGTCAGTCTCTCACGATTGTCATCTCCGTCTGGCACAGAACTCCAGTCGAAGAAATTAAATTTGAATCTATATGTTTCAAAACTATTTCATGAAGGTTAGTACTCTTCTGTACTCTTCTTTACTGCTTGCTTGGGATCAGTAAGACAGGTGGATAGTGCATTTTTTTGTTGTTGTATTTGACCTGAACGTTGTTTACCTTAATCTGACAGTTACGTTCCTGGTTGCTATGAAAGCGAGCTGTACTTAATTTGCGTCAGCATTTACATGCTTTGGCTTCCTGAGTAATCTGATATTTGGTGATTTAACCTCCTCCACGCATGCTTAAGATTAATATTGTCAGTATGTACAGCTTGACAATATTATAGTTAACTTGTAACGTTCGCATAGAAATTATTTTCTCGTATATTTCATGTCTGTATATGCCGTAAAATTTCTTTTGGGTGTAAGTTGTATTCAAATTCAAGCATCAGAATATTCATCAAGATCGTATCGGGAATTACTTACACCTCTCTGGAAAGAGCATTATCTCATCTGTGACAGGATTTCGTTTAGCTTAGGATCTCAGGGGAGGGCTATAGGGCAGGCGCGAGATTTAATAATGTCTGAAACTCGAAAGACTGCTTGTGTAGCTGACTGGAAATGGCGATTTGGCGAAAAAAATCACTCCGGATCGGAATGATAGCTTTTTTGAAGTGATTCCTGAAAGAAGATAAGCATTGAAAACACCTGCCATTAAAATGCTGGCAAATATGGATATTCTTCGTAAATACAATATGACGCTTATTATAGAAATGAAAAATAATTGCCAAAAATGAAACGATTTGTTAGACAGCGGAAACTTGCTCTTTGTGGGAATAGTATAAAAAATTATGTGAAAGGTGTGCCTAAAAATATCTTGCACGTGTATATCGTTAGCGTCTCAGTTACATCGGCTTAGATAAGTAATTGTAGGTAAATTATTTCTAATCAATGGAATTTGTCATGTTTCGTTGCATAAGCATAGAGAAAAAAATTGTCTTAATTCAAGACGGTAGCAAATCAAAGAAACTGAATTAAACGGTGCGGGTTAGAATTTCAAAGAAAAAGAATTTCCCCGGCTTTGCTCACTGGTTATACTGGATATTTAAAAAAGACCTTGTGTATCTTAGGTATAATTCAAAGAACCTTTAATTCCCTTTATTTTGGTATATGATTATGATTGATGGGTGTAATATGTGTTATAGAGTATACAGCTTGGCCTTACTCCAGATGTGCACCTTTCAAAAAAGTGCTAGCTCCACTTAGTCATTTTCACTTCCTGAACTTCAGAGGTAAAGTGTATAAAAAAAAAGAGCCGATAACCTTTTTTTTACATTTATATATTTGGTAATTCATTCACTGCACTTTCAGAAGCTGGTATTGTCTAGTCGGACAAAATTCATTTTTCCTGTTTTAATAGCTGCTATGCATAGTGTACTTTAGACTAATTCAGGCTCATTTTTTAGCACAAGGAAGCAGTCATTTTAGTTAGCAGTGTTCTTAGATCATGTACAATTTTCAAAAGTACAATATCCAAAGAAATATCATCCACATTACATTAATGTAGCATAGAGGTATGCCAACATTCTCTCCATTGTGCATGTTTTAAATGCAAACAACTTCACCTTACATACGTCACTCTCAATAAGTATATAATAACTGGTGAGCGCCCCTTTTACGTATGTTGTTGTTGCTTTTAACGCCATTTTTCAGCACACGATAGGCTATACATTGCGGCCAGTATTAATGGTGGAGGAAGAACCTGGGAAAAACCCGGAAAGAACCACCGACTCGCGAGAAGCTACTGGCAAGCTTTCTCACATACCCACATTTTGCATATGTATGTATGTATGTATGTATGTATGTATGTATGTAATTCGAAAAGCTTTGGACACAGAATTTTGGTGCGATCTTTTGGTGGTTTTGATTTTTTCCTGATTTGCAGTAGGTTCTTTCCAATGGTAAGTAATACGGTAGTTTTTCACTATATCGGTACCTCTGTAGATTCTATTGGTAAGGAATTAACAGAAATTCCGGAGTAATACTGTTAGGAACTTGATTACATTAAAATCATGTTTTCATTTTTTCATGGCATAATAAATAAAACATTTTTTACTTTGCAAAGCGTCGTATTTGTCGCAAATTTAAGGTTGAATATTATAAATATAGTGATATTTATGATCCTTTTAGCACATGTATGACATGTGTCACGTATGGTTTAATCACATGTGTCAAACGGGTGGCCAAATTGGATGTTGTTAAAGATATTCGGGTCAAAACCAACTTCTGGAAAAAATGTATATTAAAAAGATTTTTATTTTATTTACTAGCTTATATTAATATGTTAAGAACACTTACTCCTTTGTAAGAGTGTGAATCACCATAAACCTTTTAGGAGAGCAGTTGTTTAATATTTGAATTTTACGAAATTGCTCGAGTCCACTAAATGCTTTCTCTTTTCTTTCGTGTGTTTTATGTCTACTGTCACTCTCTGATAAATATATTGCCCTGGTGTCCCCTGCCTATTATCTCAATAGTGTTGATAGAATTGTGATAAAAAAATTAAAAAAACACAAACGCCGAAAATTCTATGCAGCTAGTTTCGCATTTACATATATAAAAAATTATAGAGATCCTGTTTTCCTCTAATATTTCAACACACTTTAACACCAATAATTACTCTCTACTCGATTTTTCTTTCATGCCAATATATATTGCCATGGAGACATGAATAGACTCATAAAAGAAACTTATTGGATTCATAAGTTAGATACTTTGTATCCTAATGGACTTAATGCCAATGCACTAAATAACATTTTATAATTTAAATTTATATATTGTATATCCTTTATAACAATATAATTATATGTATGACTGTCTCTATTTTATTTTATTATTTTACTGATAGTGTAGATAGTAAATTGTAGGCTTCGGTGTTAACATTTCCTATTTTCATCAACTCGCTTTTTGTCAGGACACTGTTTTTCACAGGGCTTCAGGTATAGTGTAAGCTTAATCGCCTCCACTTTAGTTAAAGTTTTAAAGATTACAACGTATTCAACAAATAACATACACATAGCAAATTCATATACTATCAGGTACTGACCATTTTAATTTTCGTGGAGGGGGTGCTGGCATTTTATTTCGAACCGAGATATTTTCTTTTCTTTTATCTCAAGAGAATTTTTTTCTCTCCAAAAGATGTAGTGGATATAACAGTATCTAACATGATATTAGTTTGTTTTGAATCAGGGCAAGATATTTTGTCCTGCTATTGACAGAAGGAAATTTGAAAATAAGGGTCAGGCCCCTTCCCCTAAACGTTAAATGCTGGTCCCTAATATAATTTCAGTAAATCGTTTTCGTATGGTATGTTTAGAAATACCGCAGTCTACCGATGTGGAAAAATTTCGTGGTACCCATATGTAGTGGGATCGTAGGTGTTTGAGTCGCGATTAATAAAGTATTTGTTTATTGACTTTACTAATTTGAAATTATACAATTGTGAATTTTAAATGAAATTTCAACCGTTTGCGAAGCTGGGTTGGTGGTGGTGGGGTTTCTAACTAATGCAACATCTCAGTTTTAAATGTGACATTTTAAATTTGCTCAGCATTTGAAAGCTGGAACGAACCCTGATTGGTCGTCATAAATTGGGATTAGAGAGTAACGTGAAGTCTACGTTTTTGTGCTGCAATTTATTTTTTACGTAACTTTAAATTAACCAGCTATATTGTCCAGTCATGGTAATCTATTGAGAATGTACCCCTTTAATTCTCTCTCTCTCTCTCTCTCTCTCTCTCTCTCTCTCTCGCAAACACACACACACACTTCAGCACTCGTTCATAGTCATGAGCATCACCTAGAAATACTGTATTAAGCTGGATTTCATAAAGTCTAATCATCATTTCATAGACGCGAATATTTTTTTATTGAAAATTTTATTTACCGTTTCAGACTTCTTTTTTTTTTTTGGCGTTAAACAGAACAGTGTATCGACATTTTAGAATGATATACTTGGAATGTTTATCACTGTGTGTATCATTTGGAATAATGAAAAATAACGTAAATTGTCCGCCAACATTTTTCGTTATTAAAATAACGTACGAGTTCAGATAAGATAAATTATAGTGGAATTTCTGTATACAACCTTAATATAAAAAATTCATGTGTTTAGAGCAATTATTGAGGTTTTAATATCGCATACTGAGTTTCACCAAGGATTTAACGCCTTCAAATATACATTACGATGCTGATCATCTCTGTTTTAACACATTTTATGGAAACATTGTGCAAAATGTAATTTTGTGTGGCTTTATATACTTCTTTCTTACTGAGCGTCAGAATGTCATAATAGCGCAAATCTTTCCGACTGTCTTTCGCCGGTTGGCAAATGTTCACGTTAGACCAGCCATATAGCAAGTTATATTTGCAGATATATTAGAATGAATGTTTTTTGTTCGTTCTACCTTTTTCATATTTTCAGCTAGAAAATTATGTTAAACACAGAATAGATGATCTTTACTTAATATTCGCTGACAGCTGCGTCACGCTTTTGGCGCTTGTTATATTGATTTGCCAGTTTAGGTCGAGGACCAGCCAGAATTTAACAACAAATGGTAATTAATTGAAAAGCGTATAGAAAATTTTGTTTTCAACAAAGCACTGTATAACTCAGAACCTTGTTTCTTTTAATAAAAGTTCTCATTTAAGATTTAATAATTATGACGTCATAATGATTATGACGTCATATTGTGTCGAGTACACATTTTATAGCGTATCCCAAATTGTTACAGCAATGGGAAAGGTATGTCTGTCTCTGTCTGTCTGTCTGTCTGTCTCTCTCGCCGTCTTGGCGGATTTTTTATATTGTGTCCGCACCAGTTTCTGCATGGAACCGGATTCAGCGCGATATTTACAAAATATTGGTGCTTTACATTATTTTTTATACCATAGCAGAGAAAAGTAAGGTCTAAAGAACTTCTTTCTAAACTATAGTAAATATAATAGCAATCAGAACAAAACTATGTATAAGCACATAAGATACATTCTCGAATTGATATGGCAGCAGATATGCTTCGAAAATGTTGCTTCTTGGGAAATGCTAACCAGCAACAGATCAGCTTTCGCTCGCCGTCTGAGTGACTACTTGAGTTGGAGAGAAAACCAGGCTACGCAAGCTGAAACAAGACTGTTGAAAATTAATAAATCGAACCGTACACTTGGTGCGGTCCCTCTATTATCTTCATTGGCTTTCAGGTCAAAATTTGTAATGTTCATTCTATTGGACAATAACATGCATCATTATTGACCTATTACTATAGAATGACCGCTCCGGTGGCCTAGTGGTTAGAGCGTCCGCCTCGAATGCGGAAGGTCGTGGGTTCGATCCCTGGCCGAGATATACCAAAGAATTACAAAAATGGTACTAACAGCTGCCTCACTTGGCGCTCGCCGAGTGGTCTAAAGCGCTCTTCGTTACGGATCACTGCCATCTCACCTCTGTCTGCGGCGGTTCGAGTCTAAGATTCAGCCAATGTGGGCATGTGAGAAAGCTTGCCAGTAGCTTCTCGTGGGTCGGTGGTTCTTTCCGGGGTTTTCCGGGTTCTTCCTCCACCATTAATACTGGCCGCCATGTATAGCCTATCGTGCTGAAAAATGGCGTTAAACCCCACAACAACAACAACAACAACACTTGGCGCTCAGCATTATGAGTTAGTGTTAGGACTGGTCGGCCTGGTGTCAGGATAATGTGACTAGGCTGCGGCATGATGCCCCAGTGCTAGGTGTCACTATAAACTGCCACACTGCAGACATCATAGTGATATGACTGAAATATTGTCAAAGCTACGTTAAAAATTCAAATCAAACACACACACTATATCTAATCAAAGCACTTTAATTTCTTTTCGGATAGCAATAGTTATGAAATGTCAACGACAATCCTGATCGAGTTACTTCCCATGCATTGTCCAAAGCAGAAATTTCCTTCGAGGTTATTTCCGCAATATCAAATTGTCCTTTGTATTATTATTATTATTATTATTATCCATCCAACCCCGTTATGTTATTAAGAGTGATGTAGCTGTCGCTCTGCCCCTGCCTGTTGTTCCATTCGTCCGAAGAGAGGAAGAGATCCTCCGAAGAGAGGAATAGAGACAGCCTCAGTGTCTCTGAACTTAGGACTCTTAATCCTAGAATAGCGGGTTCGATGCACATTCAGGATAGTCAGGGCCGGCTGCCTGTGTGTCTCCTTGGGGAAGGGCGCATAGCTTCTTAGCTTTTATTTCCATGTCATGATATAGCCATGTTAAAGATAGCATTAAAACAAACTATACAACAACAACAACACACACACACACACACCAAAAAAGAGCAAAAACAAAAAACCGCCAAAAGCAAGAAAGACCCCACCCCCCGGAAAACCGTCCCAATAATATTCGTGTATAAATTTACGGTAAAGACATAAGTATAAATGTGTGTGTGTGTGTGTGTGTGTGATTTGGATTCATTTTGTCGGACATTTGACTAGTTAGGTATGACATCAATAGGATTATGGTGATATATCCTAATGTTACAAATATGTACACGTATAATGGACAGTTCAGCCTTGGGTAAATCCCGGAGAGAGAGAGAGAGAGAGAGAGAGCACCCAAAAATACGTCATGCGTCAGAAAACAATACACTGATATTAATTTCTAGCGCGTCTACTCTCTAATAGTGATTTACTCTTGAACGGTCTCAATTTGATGGAGAGATGGTGTACTAAAGTACTCTGAGTGATCAGACTATATGGTTAGTGTCCTCTTCACATTCTCTTAAGAACTACGCCCGCTTTAGTTCTTATTAGATGGGAGACGTTTTTATTCTATCGTAAATCTATTGACTACTGCGATTACCATACCTTAGACCAATTTTGACATTCATAACACGAACGAGCATAGTGTACATGCATATCACTATTATTCGCGATGTATACTCGTGCACGTGCAAGTTGTTCTCTGCTAAAACCGACACCATGCAAAGATATTAGTAACGTATAAAAAATAAAAAAATAAGATGATCTCATCGCGCAGTCTGAAAGGTAATTTATCACGTCCACTCACTCGTAGTATTTTATGGGCTTTCCAATTTTCGTTGCTGCTGTAGTAACCGGCTACATGTCTCGACTAGAGACAGCAAAATCTAATGATCATGCAGCATTTATTGATTTTGCGTTTCGAGAGAGAGACAGAGAGAGAGACGGGGGAAGCAAAATCTATTGATTTTATATTGAGAGAGAGAGAGAGAGAGAGAGTTGATGATATTCTTTTATTCCTCCATTTTCTGAAGATTTTAAGACAAAGTATATAAATGCAATAAAATACATAGAATCACAAAAATAGTGGATTTGTTACTTATGAAGTCCTCTGAATTGTTATGTACAGAAAATAAAATAGCCATTCATGAATTGTCAGGTTTGGTAAATGGTATTAAACAAGTTCCTACAATTTACAATTGTCGCATCATATCTCCTTGGCCAAGCATATTTTGTATCCATTTTAACGAATTAATGTATTTGTTGTTTGCATTCGTATAGCCTTGTTTTTATAATATAATAAATAGATATGCAGATAAATAAATAATTAAAATGCCCGTGCTTCTGCACTACTTAAACTGTTGGATTCATTTTAGAATCTAACTAAAAGCACGCCACATTTTGACACGTGCATTTATTATGAAGATTTCGACATGTACAATCCATGCACTTCCGTCTAGAGTACTTGGTCTTAGCTATCCCTGTTCCGGGGCATCCAAAGTTTCATCGATTTCACCGGTTTCGTTCAAACCGCTCATATCGCAAAGGAATAACTTGACGGTTTTTTTTTTCAAACAGCGGCCTCGAAATTGTCAGCGTTGTCAAACTGAGGCAGACTTTATGTTGTGTTTTGCAAATTATTCCAGGAGTATTTATATTCTTTGCAGCGGGAGGAATATAAGCGGTACATACAAAAACTTTCTACCTCAATTTTTTTCACAGCTTAGCATGGTTTGCATGAGTGTCTAGTGGTTGTGGAGTGAATAAATTGATTTGAACCAGTGGTCGTTGTACCTGAATTATAGAAACTTGCAGCAAACACTGTTACTTATTGTGGACTAACGGGATAATAACAGAACCTTTTTTGAACGAAACGTATAGTCTTTTTCATTGAACACACTTGTTGATGACAGTGTAACGCAGCGATATATATAATTGGGTGTTATTCGGAATAAGTAGGACATACTTCACACGGCAGCATGTCGAGTAGGACGCCAGTTAAAAAAGTGCCCATTCATTTGCAGGTAGGAAGGTTGTCTTTATTTTTTCCTTTTTTATATTAAAAAAATATGTATTGTAAATGTCAAAATGGTATTGATATTTAGTGTTGGAGCCTTTAGGCATTTGTGAATGTAAAGAGGTGGTTCACGTGTAGACCCAAAGCCCCCCCCCCTACAGTTAATTTATATCCCAGGATAAATTATGCCTATTGACATTCGCGCTGTGCTCTATGGAGATCGACAAGCATATTGGGGGGGGGGGGGGGGAGAGAGAGAGAGAGAGAGAAAACAGGGTGGGTAGCGGTCTGAGAGGGAGATTGGAGAGAAATGTAGGCTGTTGAGTGTTGTAAATGATGTCAGAACAAGGAGGTCTAATGTTCTATCTGTAAATGATACATTTCAGACATGTTTGTGAACACCGGCATAAATTTGCAGTTTGGAATCCCGCTTTCAGCAGTGTCTTCTACAACTTGTATTAGATGCCACTGTTTTCAGGTAGCAGGCATTGCAGATTTTTCTCACTTTTGTATTTGAAAAGGTGAATGTGAGGAGACCATTTTATGACTTTTTCTATCTTCATGAACCTCGGCCAAATGCAAAGAAACAAAATGAGAAAGTACTGCATGATTTATATGGGTATATCAGATATATTTTTGTGCACATGTACTGCAAGTCAGATATTTTTTAATTATCTTAAATAAAACATGCGGCATATTTTTGTAAAACAATAGGGACAACTTGACAGTAATCTGTCTTGAAATTACTTTAAGAGTAAAGTGTTAAATATAGATGGAGCAGATTTCCATTAACATCATCCAGTTTCAGCTACCTTTGCTTCTAGCCCAACAAGTAATTCTCAGCCTCTTTTTCTTTCTGACATTAATGGTAATATTATAAAAGGGTGGAAAACAAATTCATGGTCTACATTTGCATTCCAATTATGGAATACATTTATGCAAAGAAATATTCCAAAAAAGTAACATTTTTGACTTCACAAACATTCCAGTTTCTGAATATTTCAAAATGGTATCACATATGATCTATATTCCAAATATTGAATATATATGTTTATACCAGATATGTTGAAAAAATGGAATATCAGCTGTTTCTGCATATATGACATGCTTATAATGTTGCATGCTTTTTTTCTTTTAATATAACTTTTATTTTTAAAAAAACAAGATCAATGATTCATCATTTGATATTCAATTTAGGGACAGTTATTACCTCAGTGTTACATTTTGTGATAATTATTACTTTAATATTACATTCTTGGACAATTATTACTTTAATATTACATTCTTGGACAATTATTACTTTAATATTACATTCTTGGACAATTATTACTTTAATATTACATTCTTGGACAATTATTACTTTAATATTACATTCTTGGACAATTATTAGCTTAATATTAAATTTTTTGAATATATGTTGAAATATTTTGAAAGTTTCCCACAAGCTTCAGAAAGTTAATTGTGTAGAGTATTTGAGCCAAATCAGGGTTATATATATATATATATATATAGTCAAAATAACAAAACTGAAATATCTGTGATGTTCGTGTATGTTTTTAATATTTGAATATTAGTTTGTTCTTTTAAAATATTATTATGCAGTGTTGAATGTTTTGGAATATCTGCTGTCATTGCAAATACTCAAAAAAGGTAGTGTAATAATTCTTGCACTTGGTAGAGGCAGCTTACTGTCATTGAATATTTCAAAGAAAACACAAGGGTTGTCAATGACCCCAGACTAGACCCAGACATTTCATGCTTTAAATTTCACAAGCAGAAATTGCATATTACGGGTTAATTTACACGTGAAAATTTCTCATCATACATGTAAAATTTAGTGAGAAATATTATATATGTCTTAATGCAATCTCTACAAGAGGAAAATAACCCCAAATGTAAGGAAACATTTCTTTAATCAGGTCTGTGTTAAATCATTGCTGTGTTGAAGGAACTGTACCCCTTTGTGGGGTTAGGGGTGGGGGCTTACTGAAATAATAACGTTATCTTGTATCAATGGAATAACACTGTTTGATTCACATCAGGTGCTTTTCTTCTGCATTTTTGCTTATGTTTGAAACAATGCATACACATTGCTGCATGATAGTGTCCTTAGTTTATTCCAGGTGTTCTCTGAACTATCAAAGCTTAATACCCTAAAAGAATAGACTGCCATTTTCAAACAAGCCTCCACTTGGATGAGCCATGCACTGCATGATTGATACTTTTTTCAAGTATTTTGATGCCATTATGTTTGGAGCCCTAGTTATCTAAGCCTCAGTTCATTGTTCTGTGAGTTAATGCACTGGAACCTTGACTCTTTCCTTTGCATTAATTGAAATCCTTTATAGACTGAGGGTAAAGGAACCGAGACTGAATGTGTCAGCTCCTATGCATTGCAGTATGATTATGTATTAAGATGCCAGCTCACATGCTGCCCTCTGATGTTGTTGGACATGTGTTCATCTGTGAACATAAAGAATGAGTTGTTTTTTTCCTCAGGCATGTGGCATGTTGTTTAAAATCTCTGATTCTGTGCCAGTGACACACAAGTTGAAAGATTTATGCCATCATGGCAGTGGTGTTATCCCATCAAGAAGCATTAACCCAATATGAAAGGAATATGTGTTATCCCATCAAGAAGCATTAACCCAATATGAAAGGAATGTGTGTTATCCCATCAAGAAGCATTAACCCAATATGAAAGGAATATGTGTTATCCCATCAAGAAGCATTAACCCAATATGAAAGGAATATGTGTTATCCCATCAAGAAGCATTAACCCAATATGAAAGGAATATGTGTTATCCCATCAAGAAGCATTAACCCAATATGAAAGGAATATGTGTTATCCCATCAAGAAGCATTAACCCAATATGAAAGGAATATGTGGTTGAATACAGACAACATCCAAATAGATGCTGATGTTTTGTGGATTATATTCACAGGCCATACATTTGTACTGTGTCAACTGTGGGTGTAATTGTTAGAATTTGATAACAGATACCTTTAAATGGCAATTATTCAGTTTATTTCACTGCTCATTGATCAATATTCCCAGGAAAAACAGCACACCACAAGAAATACATTCGGCCATGTCGGTGTTAAAAGTACACTAAAGGTGGCATGTGTACTACCCTGCATTTGTAACATTGATTAAACCTGATATTCTCTTGCCCCAGTTTAATTGGCTACCCTTGTACAAGTCCATTATGATGTATAATTTTCATCTGGAAATTTTGTTTTGACTACTGAGGTGCACAGCATTCAACAGTCAGGAATGAATATTACTTAACCTGCATGCTTCATTGTGTATGTTGGACATAACCATTTCAAAATGGAGACACTAAACAGAAACAGCTTTAGCCTTGGTTCTAAATCAGGGGTGCATAAACTTTTTCGGCCAAGGGCCAGATTGCTTTTTCTAAGACCACTTGAGGGCTGCAAACACTCATTTCTTTACTATAATTACTGTTCACTGGCCAGATTTCTGTGTTTTCATTTGACCTGAAAGATGGATATTACTCTATTCCTGTGGACACTGTCTTTTGCAAGTATTTGCTTTCACTGGCAAGGAACATTTTATCAAAACACCTGTTTACCAAATGGACTGGCATCTGCACTATGATTATACACCAAAATCATGAAGCCTGTGTTTTCTTCTGCAAGTAAGATGCATTATCTCATTTTTGTCGGTTTGGATGATAGTCTGCTTCAAGGTTCAGCATACTTGAAATATCAGAACAATGTCACACAACTGAATTATTGTATGATTTAGGATACTAGCAGTCAATTTTAGAACAATTAATATTTTATTTAAGGTCAGTAAATGGGTTTACATGATCTTCTTTATGTAAACTGTAGGAAGAGACAAAGACTACATGGTCTAGTGTGTTCTTTTACAGTACAGCAACAGATTTGGTTATTTAGTGCTGAGACATTCTGAGTTTAGTGTTGGAGCCTATAGACATTTGTAAATGTAAGAGGTGTTTTAAGAGCCAAACTGTCTGTTGCTCAAAAAATTGCCAGATGGTATATTTTTTTGCCAGTAAGTAAATAAAGTTGCAATTTGTGATATTGGCAAAGCCCATTGCAATCCCTGCATACCCATTTAGTTGAGTCCAGCATGCTACTACCTACTGATGCCATCTTACAGAGAGTTAACAATTTTATTTACTAGAGAAGAAATGATGTGCAGAGCTAATAAAAACTGAACAGGTTTTGCTGTATCCAGTATTGGAATATTGAGCAGGGTCCTTAATAAAATCGAATTTTTACAGAAGAAATTCTGCCCTACATTTGAAAAAAAGGAAGAGGGTGAAATTTTCTTAACATTTAGTGACAATTAAAGATAAGACTTTAAAATGTGTACAATTTTTACATGCGAACGGGTCACTGTCATGTTGGGACATTTTTATTTGCAGTGCATACTGTTGATTCCCCCAAAATTTACAAAGAACAGTTCCTGAATATTTTTAAATAATTCAGTGATCTGTGTTACTTGGAACCTTAGATCCATTGTTACACTCATTAGTAATTTATTGGAAAATCGCATTGGATTTTTTTAAAAATTAATCTCATTGGGAATTGTTTTTATACTCAGATTAGGAAATTTTTATACCACCTTTTGCATGGGAATGGGGCCAAATTGCAGCCCCAAATCTAGACCCAGAAAGTTCCAGGAATCCTTTCAAAAATAGAGTATTTGTGACAATATTTTTGCATTATTCCTGGAGAAAATATTTGGCAGTGATCACATATTTACAAGGTTGAGACAATTTGCCAGAAATACCAAAAGTTAAATATTCTTGATTGTCATGGAGAATCATCATTGAAATATTGAAGTATAGTCATATCTTATTTAAATTAAAAAAAGGTTTATTTCAAGAAAGGGATTTAAAAATGTTAGGAAAGTCATCTTGCCCAAGGCAAGCTGACTGGAAAAATGAACTTGCCCATGGGAAAATTTGAGTTCCCCAAAAATGGATAGGTTGAAAATGGTTTGGAAATGGCTTGATTTTTGAGAGAGAGAGAGAGAGTTATTGTAGGGTTTAATGCCATTTTTCAGCACAAGATAGGCTACACATTGTGGCCAGTATCAATGGTGGAGGAAGAACATGTGAAAACCCTGGAAAGACCCACCAACACATGAGAAGCTACTGGCAAGCATTCTCACATAACATACCCACACTGGCCAAACCCGAGACTCAAACTCATGCAGAGGTGAGATGGCAGTGATCCATAATGGAGAGCGCTTTAGACCACTAGACCACTTGGGGCCCTGGTCGCCCAGAGAGAGAGAGATTTGGGTAAAAGATCCTGTACTGAAAATTAAACAATAAACAACAGAACTGTGTTTAATTTTAATCATATTTTAATTTTATAACATTTTTTAAAATCTACAGGTTTACTGTAGCTAAAATCTTCTACATGTTTCCTTATCTTGCTTTAATAAAAGAGCAGTCTAATTTTATGAACTACATCAACAATAATGAAAGTTAAACTCTGAAATGATTGAATGATACTCACAACTGAAGGATTTGTGTGAACACTTTTTTTTGGTCCATTTTCTTACGAATTATTACTGGTCACCTTCAAATTGATTTTTATCCATTTAGTTATTTACCATGAAGTACGTGCAAATCCGTCTTCTGTGATTATCATGTAACAGATCCTTAACACCACTTGAGTGCTACAGTTTTGGCACATCCATGATGCTTTGAACAAAATCCTGGTGGTTAATCGTTAGAGACATGTGCCTTCTATTTCCAAACACACGTCAAAGAAATCTCACAGGTTAACAATAAACAACTTACTCACCTTGAAATTGGCATCTTGCAAGCTGATTGCTTAGAGTCGACAAGCTATGTTAACAAACTGTTGGAGTCTATGTTTGGACCTAAAAGGTCATAAAATCCAGGATACATACAAATATTTTACTATAAAAATGTTACTGATCAGTTAAAATGTAAATATTTATTCCTTATTTGTTAAAGCTTTATTTAAAGAGTAAATATTCACATTATCTTGTCTGTAATAGAAAAAGCAAGTGACCTTGACATTGACTGCAAGATGGAAATGGCAAATGATAGATGAAAGAAATTGGCCAGTTATGTATAAAAAAAATGCGGGACAAATAAACACTAAAAAAATCTGATTGATATATATATATATATATATATATATATATATATATATATATATATATATATATATATATATATATATATATATATATATATATATTGTGGCAAGATCGCTGAGGATAAAACTTGCAGATCGTAAAGCATGTAATAGAATAACGTGGTACATATAAACACTAAACAGATGTTATATGCTTGGGTTTTGACACCTGTAGTTTAACTTTGAACTATTTCTGAAGCATGGAAATTTCATCCTATGCATTTTTATGACACGCATTGATTCAGGAAGGAGTAGCGGTCTAATTACCCTTGATTCGACTTAGGCATAATTTCCTACTGTTGTTGTCCATAACATTGACGTTATGCGCCAGTGATTGACATTTGCTTAGCAACTGTTTACACCTTATTAGCCAATAATATCACATGTTTGTAAAATTTGGCCAATAATATTGTATCTAATTTGTACATGAACTGGGCATAGCTAACAGGTCACTGATGTTTCGCTTAGGTGGGTGTTACTGATTCAAGGTTATATTGTTTCAAGATTATCTTTGGTGTTTATAATAGAGCATGAAGGAAATCAGTTTTGACTTGACTGGGTTAATGTTTGATCAAATATCAACTTTTGTTTGTCTGCCCATCAACACATCGGTATAGGTGATTCTACCAGATGTTGGACAAAACTACTGTTTTATATGCCATGTATTTTATAGCTGAAATCTACCCAACCATTTCTGAATAAAAATATTATTATTATTATTATTATTATATGACCCCAAAATTAGTATAATGTACATTCTACTCCGATATTGCAATATCTGGTATACTTGGTACCAGGAATCTTGTACTGGTGCAATGATGCATACAGGTGGAATGTTTTGTAAAGTTGTTATAAGTAAGGAGATCAAGTCTTCTAATTAAGATTTTCTGACCTTTGCCAGAGACAAGACAAAAAGGAGAGACTGGCTCAAAAAATTATTTTGGCAGAAACACTTGAGTAGGTATTTTGATATTTTGGTAATTTTTTATTGTATTTATGATGTTTTAGAGGAATGTTTAAGGGCAGTTGATATGCTTTAGTTCATTTCATGTAAAAATACCAAAACATAAGCTTACTCTTAAGTGGCTAAAAATCGTTCACTAATGAAAATGAAACTCAGGATTACGTCTCTTGTCCAACTCAGAAGGTTTCTCCACAAGATGAACTTAGATTGGAGGGGTATTGAACAGTCATCACCCTCAAGAACCCAGCCAATGTCTGTAAAACAAACCTGCCGGCGGTGATCATTCTGACCTTAAAACTCCCATGAATCAGGAAGTTCGTAACAGTTCTGATGAAAAAGAGAATAAATCTCCTAAATTTATAAAAACAAACCACCCCAAATCTTTATCTTCAGTTTGCTCGATGAGTAAGATATGAATGCAGCTTTGAGCTAATGACTCAGAAACAATGACTCTGGAGATTCCAGTTCTGACTATAGAGATTTTTATTTTGACTTATTTTGGTGTCCATGCAGGATCAAATGTCTCTTTAGTTTTTAAATCTGTTGAGAACCCTGATATGTGCTGTGGTGAGATTGCAACATATAAAACTTGCAGAACAATAAAGCATTACAAATGAAACATGACCTTCCTCTCTCTTTCTCTCTCTCTCTCTACTTGTTTTGGACCTGCCTGCAGGCAGACATATGCCTCGGAAACTTGAGCCTGGCTGAACCAGATTTGAGCTTGACAGGCAAGTGTATTTGCAGAGTCCTCTAATATTTCAAATTCTAAAACTTTTGCTTATTGCCAAAACCAGATATTCTTATAAGTTTTCACTAACTTAGTTTCTTATATATCTATCATTTTTCTCCAGTTTTTAAAATATAAAATCCAGTGCATTAGTTGTAAGTTCGGTTGCGCCAAGACTATCTTGTCTGTTTGAATACACTAACTTGGAAACTAAATATAAAACAATGGCATAGGTTAACTTGCATTGCATTTACTACAGATCTATAGGATTGGTTTGACAAGAATTTTTAATGGAAATGACTTGTTGGCTTTGTCATCCTGTGAAATCAATAAAGAGGCAGAAATCAGACATTGTAATGCTGCTTTCTATTGAATGCAAGAAAGTCTTTGATAGTTAGTAATAAGTCTCAAAGTAAAATCTGAGAACTTTATGGGATGCAGTAAACAGATGATTGGCTTCGTGTAATGATATCTTTTACTAATGTCTTCATTTTCCTTGATCTTTTGAAAATAAAGTATTTCGAACAATGGCAGATATTCTAGATATGGAATATTGTGTGATAACAGGATCCTTTTATATGGAGTCAATATTTGCAATAATCACAATTCTTATTATGAGATAAAATTTAAAATGTCAAAAATGGAACATTTGCAGTGCCCTTTGAGATTCCATTGTTGGAAATTTTTCAGAAATGCAAATATTCCAGTTATGAATTTATCACTGTATGTAAAATATTCAGTTATGAAATATGACTGGGTGTAAATATTACAATTATGACAGTATCACTTTATGTAATTATTCCAGTTGTGAAAATATCACTGTGTAAATCTTCCAGTTAAGAAAACATCACTGGGTGTAAATATTCCAAATTGAGATCTGATTTCTTTTCTTAGACTGTCTGACTGAACAAGAATGCAGCATCGTTTGGTTAGTAGAGAATGTTTCCAATTATATGTAGCATGCCACACCCATCTATCCTTGCACTTGGGCATGATACAAGTGGACTTTTGGCATATATTTGATAATGTACTCAGATGAAAGTAGTCTGTCATTATGATCAGCAAACATTTTTATGGCTTTCATTTTCTTACTTTATTTATGTGAGACAGAGAGGCAGAAAGAAATCAGGGTCTATTCTAAAACTGAATTTTTTTAGCTGAAATATCCAAAAATAGGAGGGATTAAATGAAGAAATAAAGGTAGAGCTTTCAAATATAATGCAGTTTTTTTTAAGAAGTCGGTGCAGATCCTGCAAATGCATCTTTTAGATTGGACCCTGAGAAATCTATTTTGAATTAAGGTTGTACTTGACTGTATCACAGATTTTCCATTGGAGATAGTACCATATATACTCTCTAAGAAGTTGAGTCCAGCTGCAAACTGCACAGACCCATATCTGCCATTGCATAATGTGTTGGCAGATCCGAGTCAGAGCAGTTTGTTTAGAGTAATCAGTAGAATAAGCAGCATTTACCCAGGTCTGCAAATGCATTATGCTATGGCAAATCAGGATTTTTGTTGTTTGCAGTTTGGCTAGGCTTATAAGCGAGTATGTATGGTATATAATCCTAATCCAGATTAGGATTATAACAGTGGAAGTTAACATAGCATAACTTTGTTATTTGTATCATTTAATAATGTTAAATTGATCCTCTTGTGACATTTAATAATGTTAACTCGTCCACTTTTAAGTAGACAGTGTGTCGGATCAAGTGGTTGTTAGGCAAATGTAGTGCCATGAGAAAGTGAAGAACTTGAACAGTAGGTGTGTATCACTTTTTTTCCTATCCTCTCTCTTTACTACTAATAATTTCTTTGAAAAGTACTGGCTTGTAGTAATTTATTTGTGAAAGCAACCAATTAAAAACTTTGGGATTGAATTGGGCTTAGAAGTATGCATTTGTGCAAGTATTCGAACATGGATAGAAACTGAATTGCTCCAAATATGCCCCTTTGGAAAAAAAGAATCACTGGCCTAATGATGAATTTCATGTGTACTAAATGTTGGGCTTTGGAAATTACTCAGCCATGGACTCTACTGTGAACTATCCTATCTCAGTATCCATGCATCTGTTTGTCCGATAATAATTTAACTTGTTCTACCCAAAGGGAAGCAATATTGGTAAGTGATGGGACTGAAGCAGTATTGGTCAGTGATGTTCAGAGAGGTTGGTATTATTTGGCAATATTGTGAATCAGATAACAGTTTATGATTAGTTACCAGTTTCTGCTAACCTATCTATCATCAAGTAATGAAAATTATTTTTTCATGTCTTGGGGAAAAATAAGGGCTCTTTGTTTTTATTTCTTCAGATAGTCTCAAGTCTGAAACCGAATAGTGAAAACTGAAAATTTGACCAAAATTCATCATGAAAAATTCCGTTTTTAAATTTGGATGAGCTGTCAGGGGAACATTTTATGTACCTCAGTCTTCCCATAATGATCACTGGCAGCTTGGAGTGGCAGAATGCCCCCTGGGCTCACTCAGAGGGCAACATCATTTTATGGTAATTTCACTGAAATTGTTTAGTGCTGGTCCAGTTTAATTTAAGTGCAAGAGTACTATTATTTGCTACAATGTTGAATGAGAATGTTTACTGTAATGGCAATTTTAAATCATGGATGTAGTCTTTGGTGTGCTACACGAGTCAAAAGTATCTTTAAAAAAATTAAATATTAAATGTGCTGATACTGTACAGTGGCTTTCATTTGTGCTTCTTGTCTCATGTACCTTTCCTCTTGTGGAAGCATTATGGTGATTTAAGCACAGCCTGTCACATTTTCCCTCCTCCCCATCTTTACACGATATTATGACTATATGGTGGATTTTTGGTAGCTAAATGTCTTGAAAATAAAGGGACATAACCATGGCTTTGGGTTAATTGTCTGTTTTCTTTTTTAAATTCTTTACCCTCTCCACTCTGTGGTTATTTGGTGACACTTATATGCATGTAACTTAATTTTACCAATAAAAGACAGACATACTGCTAGAAAGATCTTTGTATCAGCCATTGAAAGAGAGAAAAATGAATGAGTAAGGGTAGACTGTGCATTGTCTTTGGAGAACCTTGTTTTTTTCCTCTTTGTTTTTCTTCTCTTGGCAATTATATTTCAATTTAATGTATTGTTTCCATTTCTTTTCTCATTTATGAATCAATGTCATTGATCTTTCTGTAATTGCTTGGGTCAGATTGTTATCTGACCAGTCAAATTAGGTTGGGAATTTCGAACTTTAAATGCTTTAATGGCATAATATGATCAATATCATTTTAACCAAACATTGAAAACTTTCTTATCTTGCTAATCATTCTGGTAAAGTTTTTATCAAATAGTGTCAAATGAAGTTGCTGTGAGCATAAGGGTTCATAACATTGTACAGTGTTCTGGTGGTGTTGTTGGGTTTAACACCATTTTTCAGCACAAGGTAGGCTATACATGGTGGCCAGTATAATTGGTGGAGGAAGAACCCTGGAAAACCCTTGGAAGAACCATTGACCCACAAGAAGCTACTGTCAAGCTTTACCACGTACCCACATTAACCAAGCCTGAGACTCGAACACGCAGACAGAGGTGAGATGGCAGTGATCTGGAGCAGTGAGCATTTTAGAACTCTTAGCCACACTGGGAATTTCAGTGTTTTATAGTCCTGGCAAGGATTTTCACTAACAGAACTTGAGCCTGGAATCAGACTGTATGATTCTAAAATTCAATTTAGCATAGTCTAAGTTCTGTTGTTGTGATGCAGGACTGATTTAACATTGGCTAATGAAATGTCTTAAATTGTAGACTTGACTTTAACAAGCATGTTGGTGAAATCGGGACCTGATTGTTGAATATTTTAAGAATTTTATGCACTCTAGGGTACATGTAAAGTAAGAGATTAAAATATCCAGCTGTCATGTAAACTCGTACATGTAAAGTTAGTTTGGAAAAACCCTCTCAGATGGTGCATAACAAGTTAAAACATTTGCAAGTAAAAGGGTTAAGTGTATTGTTACATGCCATAAAATATGAAATAAATAACACAGCAGATATTTTTGTGCCAATTCATGAAAATTTTGATTTCACTTTTTGGTTTGTATTTTTTTAATTGTGTAATCTAAATTAACACAAAGGTGACCATATTTTTTGGTATGTACAGGTTCATTGATGCAGACCCATTTTTTTCAACCAGCTTTAGGTGAAAGTTCTGATGTATAATGTGTATGCAATAAATTAATCTTAGTGTACCATATTTACTCGCATACAAGTTGAACCCAACTGCAAAGGACCAGATCTACCATCACGTAATACACCAACATATCTGGGTCTGTGAAGTTTATAATCTTTAGAACAATCACCATACACCCTGATCAGCATTGACAGTGCTACGGCAGATCAGGATATTTGTTGTTTGCAGTTTGACTTGACTTATAAGCATGTGTGTGTGTGTGTGTGCATATATATATATATATATATATATATATATATATATATATATATATATATATATATATATGGTACATTTCAAAATCTTAATGCATTTGCTGTTTTCATTGTGAAGAAAGAACTATGGTTATTTTCTAAATAAAAGTAAATAAATTTCAAATTTGCCTGGACAATACATTTAACTTGTGCATCACATTGTAAAGTTTCGGCCGACACTTGTTGCCATGACAAACTGTGTATACTCACTAGAGTATTGATATTTGTATAGTCACACAAAAGTATCAAATTTTGTGATATAAGTTTAGAAATAAAACAAGGAACATTGAGGATATTTTCTTTTCCTACATTAATACCATATATATTTCATTGTGTTGTACCAAAAACATAACATTTTAATGAGTGGCTATATAGTTTTTGGTAGCAAAACATGAAATATATCCAGTATTAACATATGAAAAGAAAATTTTCTGTTTATTATATACTAAACTTGCTCCAAATATCAAACTTAGAAGGCAAAACACACTCTGTGGCAGAACACCCTCACCCCAGCCCATTTTACTTAACTTTACCACATTTTCATAGCCAGATTATATGTGGCGGATGAAAGCAGTAGGAATGGGTTAATTTAATATGTAACATTTAATTACATCTGTGTCATTTTGTAAACTCTTTGACCCATTTTGAAAACAATCCAAGTCTGAATAAGCAATGCATCACAGCAGGTTTGTTGTTGTCAAGGAGGTACCGTTGGGGGGGGGGGGCAACTTCAGAGAGATGCAATTGGCATCTGGTCAAATGTCTTTTTCAGAGATTAATTCCATGTCTGAAATGTAAATCAGTTTTTTTGTATTTGTTCTGGGTCACAAAGTATCCTTTTTGCTGATACAACTTTTGTATGCACACACAATCAAGCATTGTATGGCAAGATCGAGATCGGAAATCTTATATTTTCACATGTGAAAATAAAAAGATATATTTTTCACATGTGAAAATATAGGAATTAAAAAATGTATCTTGCCAATAAGTATATATTTCACACTTAAGTATTCAAAGAAAGTTTATTTTCTAAAGAAATATCCTTAAAATTGCAAATATGATAAAAGATCTTGTTCTTTTCTTTTCGCAGTTTGTATTATTGCTTTGCAGTACTTTGCACAGCCTTGAAATATGGTAGAGTAAATGAACAAGTTACCAGTAACTCATTTGTATTTCATTTTTGAGCCACGAAACAAAACTACACAATGATGTGAAATGAAATTAGTTTATTTATCTAAGCAATCAAAGAAGAGGATTATGAGGGTTTATAAGCATTAGTTATTTCTTACCTAAGGATAGGTACAATGCTGCAGTTACAGTGCAATGAATTCAGTATTTCACAAGGATGTGACATGTTTTGGCAGCTTTACTGTGATGTTGCTTTCATTACATCAATCCAAGAAGAAAAAAATATTGGCTTCTTCTAGCAAAACATGTATGCACTCTCCTGAAAATGGGAATATGTAGTACAAAGGCAGTGAGATTATGGTATCTTAGACAAAAAGAGACACTACAACTGTAGTCAGTCTAATGGCAGGATTTGAACTAGTTACTTCTTGATTATGAAAACTAGCATGCTAACCCACTGAGCTGCTGCAGTTCCCATATATGAAGTTTTTGATTTTTAAAGTCTTGAGTTGGTTTTAAAGCTACCTATTAGTCCATTAAATAGAAATGCAAAAAGCTTGTAAAATTAAATCTTAATATTTCTCAAATTTATTACAGTATGTGCTAAAAGACAGGGTAATAAAATTATTTTATGATTGTTATTGAACTAAGGTGTTTTGTAAGATCAAACGTTTTAAAAAGATACCTACTATTAATGTTAATAAGACACTCAGAAAATTAACATTATAGCTTACAAAGAGGAGTTTTGGTTCCAAATTTGATTGAAATGAGCATGGTGTAATGCAGATTGAAATGTGTTCACCTAAAGTTGTGAATTATTCACAATCATAAGGAAAATATGTAATCTGTCGTGTGTTTGGTAGTAATATTTTGATACTGTTCAAATTATCTTCGTTTAAAAACATGTCCCTTACTGGAGCTTCTTTCAGTAGGGCACTTTTTTCTTCTTGATTTGTTGAAGAATCTCTCTTTACATTTTGCAAGTGCTTGCTGTCATGTATTTACTGGATTATCCCATATCATTTATTTACTGGATTATCCCATATCATGTATTTACTGGATTATACCATATCATGTATATATTGGATTATACCATATCTGTATTTACTGCATTCTTACTGATTGACAAATCTATTGAGTAAAAAGAAACCAGGGGTAAATTATTTGGACTGCTGTTTTTTCTTTTTCTTTAATTTAAAAAACTCCACCCTTTTAGGAGACAAAGGTTGCTGTTCTTCTGTAGTATTTGTTACCATCATCATATGGAATATACCTAGATCAATGTCACCCCTTATAATGGTGGCAATTACCGCCAATCTTGTAATTTGATGGGTCATTATCTTTGACTATATGCCCCCAATGCAGAGGTAGAATGGATTGATTATCAGATCAGTTTAACTTGACAGGTGCATAGGTAAAGACAGCTTGGTTGCTGTCTTCTATTGATCTGCAGGCACACTATGCAATAGATCCTCATCAGATTATCAGTTTAGAGTTACTGACACTTGCCAGAGGGATATAGGTGTAAAAAGATGGACCATATATACTCACATATAAGACAAGTTCAACTACAAACTGAACAGACCCTGATATGCTGTCATGTAATGTGCTGGCAGATCTGGGTCTGTGCAGTTTTATTGGAGTAATCGGTAGAACAAACAATGTAGACCCTGATCTGAAGGCGCATTGTGCTATGGCAGATCAGGATCTTTGTTGTTTGTGATTTGATTTGACTTAAAAATCAGTATATACGATCCTATCAATAAAGTAGAAAGACAAGATACAACTTCTGCATGAAAAAATATTAAAAATCATTAGTTTCTCATGTAATTTCTTGAAACAACAGCTGAATAATGAGTCCAGTTATCTTGTTCCTGCTTTCCAGGATGTTCTTATTTGTTTCAGACCCTGCAATTAGGGCTTAGAAATTGGGGCATTTTTTTAAAACAAAAATGCAAACCCCAAATTATGAGACGAACATGTATAAGATTTTGTGTGACCCAGTTGTTAACAAATTGAAGATAGGTATAAAGTTTTAACCCCAGGGCCATAACTTAGAAGCTGTTGAGATCCCTGCCCTTGCAAATTACTGCACAAGGAAAGATATGCATGTGCACAACTGACATAGTCCCTGTGTCCATCAAGAACCTGTGCTCCTTGGTCGGATCTTGGAAACTAATGAGATACCCAATTAATATATATATATATATATATATATATATATATATATATATATATATATATATATATATATATATATATATATATGTGTGTGTGTGTGTGTGTGTGTGTGATTTGGATCTTTAAATTAGCTTTAACAATTTTTCAGTCATATCGCTACGATGTCTGTGACATTTTATAGTGATATCTAGCACTGGGACATCATGTTGCAGACATGTAGCATTATGTCCCACCCAGTCACATTATTCTGACACCAGGCCAGATCTAAGGTAGACGGTATGAACTGCAGACAGACAGATGAACCTTCGCAAAAAGTAGGGTAAGATGTTTCTAACACAACTAGGCATTAGGTTATTAGAAAATCACCTGGAACTTCATGTATTAGGATGTATTCAGAA
Organism: Sinohyriopsis cumingii; assembly: GCA_028554795.2. Taxonomy (NCBI): domain Eukaryota; kingdom Metazoa; phylum Mollusca; class Bivalvia; order Unionida; family Unionidae; genus Sinohyriopsis; species Sinohyriopsis cumingii. The sequence continues at coordinate 11,303,527 of CM068836.1, forward strand.
ATAGCTTTCAGAATGTGATTCCTACTCGAATTTCAGGCGAAAACAACAAAAACATCCAGGAGTTAATGTGTCAATGCTGAGTGTCAAGTGAGGAAGTTGTTAGTACCATTTTTGTAAGTCTTTGGTATGACTTCTTGGCCATCAATTGAACCCATGACCACCCTCATCTGAGGCAGATGCTCTAATTACTAGGCCACTGGAGTGGTGTGTGTATATATATATATATATATATATATATATATACTTATTGGGCACAAAGACACAGATTTATTAATTTCTGTATTTAATATTCAATGATTCAATGTTTAATCATTTTATGCTTTAAGTCAATAGCTCTCAACCAAGTTTCTGGATGAGGTGTCTTGGACTCTTCACTCATAGATCGCAAGGGAGTGTGTGTTATTTGGATTTTTTTTTGTTGCTTTAACAATTCTTAGTGTCTGCAGTGTGACAGTTCATAATGATGTCTAGCACTGGGTCGTCAAGCCACAGACATAGCATCATGTCCCACCCAGTCACATTATCCTGACATTTTGCTGACCAGTCCTAGCACTAACCAAGCAAGGCAATTGCTTAAGTACCATTTTTATAAGTCTTTAGTATGACCTGGCTAGGGTTGGAACCCACAACCTTTGCATCTGAGACAGACGCTCTAACCACTAGGCCACCAAACTGGTCTGCAACTCCCAACCTATTTCTGATGATCAAGAAAGGCTTTTATATTCAGATAGGGCTTTAGTTTTTATTTTGACAGCAAAACAAGAGAAAAGGAAGTGTAGAAAGCTTGTTTTTCCTCCCCATTAGGGGTTCTTCAACTGATATTTCAGCTTTCACCATTTCAAAGGTGCTTTAAATATCAAGAGAACATATCAGTCCCTCACTTTTCTTTCATGCAAAACAAAATGTGTGAGGTGTGACCCGTTGTCACCACCCCCCACCCCTTCTTTTTAGGCCACTGAAAGCTGTTATATTCCAAGAACAGTATCAGTTTTTTGCCTTCTTTTTGTTCAAGACCAATGTAATGTTTAATGCTTTATCTGTAATCGTGTTTCATTACTCTAAAAAATGGTGTGGGCAGCCCATGGCACGCATACAGACAGTAGCAGGCCAAATGTTTTGGATAGACATGTATGGTTTCTAGTTTGGTATTGTATGTACTAAAAATGATAATTAAATTTAAAAATGATAATTAAATTGAAGGGATGAATATGATTTGGCACATAGCACTCTGCAATTGAGTGGACCTGATACAGCAGCTCTAAAAGGTTGCTGATGCCTGTTGTAGATGAAATTAAAAAATAAGGCCATATTCCTGCCAAAAATTCTGAAGTTTGTAGCCCATTCACAAACATAATATTATACTGTGGAGATTTATAGGCTGGTTTGCTAGTAAATGTTTATATTTCATAATGTAACAGTGTACATAGTGAACTTGCACACCAATCTCACCATTTAAAAAAAAAATAGTAACTTGTTATTAAGGTTACAATCTGTATCAGAAAAAAAGCCATGCAGCAAATTTTTTGCAACAAGCTTAGAAAATTTTATTATTTTTATATATTTTAATAAGTATTTCTTTTTGTTTCTATCTTATTTAGTGTAAAGATGGAAGTAAAGCAATTGTTATAAGTGCATGTTTTGAACATGATTAATTTGTACTGTTGTACTTGTGCTTCTGTTTTTTTATAATACTTTGTCCTCTTCTAGCTAGTAAGAGAAGTCACTTCATGTAAATTTATACTCCAGAGTCAACACAGCAAGAATGCCCTTCAGCTGGGTTGCTTTTTAATTGAGAAGGGAAAGGGAAATTCACTTAATAAATTTTCTCTGCTTTTTCACGTGCACGTACATGTAGTTAATCATGCATACAGAGTCCAAAATTTCCCATGACTTTTGGGGGAAACTGTCAATTTTAATTAATGCCAAGAAATAACATTTCACTAACACCAATTACAGTTGTTAAAAGTACATGTACACCTTTTTATACCCCACCCTTTTATTGAGTCATTTCTTGTTTTCCATGGAAGCCAGTGTTTGCTGAAGCAAATGATTTGTTCAGTTGCATTTCCTCATACAACTACCATATATATATATATATATATATATATATATATATATATATATATATATATATATATATATATATATATATATTCTACAAATTACTTTTTGAAAAGAAATGTCTAAGAACTTATTATAGAGTGTGTGTGTGTGATTTGGATTTTTAACGTAGCTTTAACAATGATTTAGTCATATTGTTACGATGTCTGCAGTTGACATGTAGCATTATCCTTACACCAGGCCAACCAGTCCTAACACTAAACTCTTAATGCTGAGTGCCAAGCGAGGCAGCAGTTAGTACTATTTTTGTAAGTCTTTGGTATGACTCAGCCGGGAATTGAACCCATGACTTCCTGCATCCAAGGCGGATGCTCTAACCACTAGGCCACCGGAGCAGATATCTGTCTGCAAAAGTGAAAAAGCAGAGGGCCTTGCATTTATCTGAATCTTTTTTTTTAAACATGAAAGTGTACTTTGCACATCAAGAGGAGTGAAGAGGAAGAAAATGAAGGAGAGTGAGGGGTATGCATCAGCTACATTGTGAGTCACAGAGCACTCTTGGGCTGATGTCATTTTTGAAGCAATTAATAGCAGAAATTTCTAATGAAGAAAACCTCAATAGATCTTGTTTTATAGATTACAGTAGAAATTTCAGTAATAGCAAGGCTTCACCTAGAATGATATTGCTGGAATTTGCAGTCTGAGGATGGTACTTTAAGTATAATCACAAAAAGCCATTATTCCCTAAGATTGATTAATGTATATACTTGCATATAAGACAAGTCCAACTTCAAACTGCACAGACCCAGATCTTCCTACGCATAATGCGCCAGCAGATCTGGTTCTGTAGTTAGGTGTAATCATTAGAACAAACAACATAGACCCTTATCTGTAGACACTGTGTGATATGGCAAATCAAGATCTATGTTGTTTGCAGTTTGACTTTACTTATAAGCAAGTATATATGGTACATTCCTTGTAAGCACATGACAGTAAATGTAGTAGAAAGTTGACCCAATTTGAATTGATTTAGAAAGCAGAGCTAGAAGTCAGCCTTCCTTGTATTTCATTCACTTTCACTGCATGATTAGACTGAATCAGTTTTCGTATACTCTTCAGAGTAATTAACTGCCACATAACGATACATACAGCACTCCCTCATTATAAGACCATTCATTGCATTACCATTTGTGTTATAATGCAGGTTTATTGGATCCTATTTCATTATGTCAGTTAAATTCTGTGTACAGTTTTGTCCCTCATTATAAGACAGTATAGTCTGATTCTTATGGATAGTTATAATGAGAGAATGCTTTACATGTATCCATGAGATGTTCATACTATTCCTGCTAATTGTAGGTGCTCGTTTTTATAGATCAGCGAGATCTGGTCTGCCTGCATGGGTTTGAGTCTCTGGCCAGACCAACATGGATGTGTGAGAAAAATTTCCAGTAGCTTCCCATAGGGTGGTGGTTCTTGCCGGGGTTTTCCCAGGTTCTTTGTCCACAAGTATACCATTTGCCTATCATGTGCTGAGAAATAGCATAAAACCAACCTGGCAGTTTATAATGTCTAGCACTGGGGCCTCTTGCTGCAGATATGTAGCATGATGACCCACCAGTCACATTATCCTGACACCAGGCCAACTAGTCCAAGTACTAACCTCTTAATGCTGAGCACCTAGCAAGGCAGCTGTTAGTACCATTTTAAAAAGTCTTTGGTATGACTTGGCTGGGGTTCGAACCTGCAACCTCTGGCATCTGAGGCAGATGCTCTAACCACTTGGCCACTGGAGCAATAGGATTTACATGTAACAGCCCACCTATTTTTCAGTATTTTTAAATTTAAGGTAAGAATAACAGTAGTTGTTATTTATTTATTAAAATACTTAAATAAAACTTTTGGTCCATATAGGTTGTAACGTCATCCTCTTAGTAAGAGGGGTGGTTAATTGGATTTGGCTGGTGTTATCTAGAGGATGACCTCCCTAGATATTTTAGCCTGGTGTGAGTGAAAGAAGAATGGAATTTCAGCAGAGGACTGAGTGAGACTACTGGGAAGAAATAAAAAAAAAACAAGCTACCTGATAAGAAAATAACAAATTTATTCAAAACAAATTAATAATGGCAATTCCAATTCAAGTTAGGTTATATCAGTAGAATTTAACAGGTGTGTCCAATTTGGATTTATTTCATCATCATCATAACAAGAGGTGAAAAGAGCGCAATGTCCACGCTTGATGTGCATCGCCTTCCTTCCCTTTGACTGTATATCAACGTCTCCTAGTTCATACTTCCTACGCTCTGTGCTTTGCCCCTTCATGGACTTCCTGGTCCTTTTATTCTGACCTCATCCTTCTCTCTTTCCCCAGACTTCTGTCTTCACTGTCTCGTCTTTCTCTAAGAAAGCTGTTCCTTAAAGGACAAACTTACCCCATAATTCTGTATACCCCACTCTCTAGAGGTACATACAATTCACTTACGTTATTCAGAGCATGTTGCTATCCACACACTGCATAAATTCTGACTTAGTACGGTAGGACATTGACCTCGCTTCCAGTGGTAAGTCTTAAATTACCATGTGAGCGTTTGTAAAATATTACCATATTCTTTTACATGCTACTACATGTTCGATTACTATTGCATGAAATTCACAAATTGTAACTCACATCAATCCTTAACCTGCAAGATTATTCAAACATTACAAAATCAGATATAATTAGGTAAGTATCATTAACTCGATATCTGTATTGTCCTAACAAACAAAGGAAGTTATTTCATATAACCCTATGGAATCCTACACATATGAACATTTGGATCGCATGCAATCAATTCTACCAGTGAACTAATAACTGTAAAATTAAAAGGTAAATTGCTCTAAAGTTTACGCCCAAATTTATTCTGCCCATAATCGTTGGCAGCGGTCCCTAATTTTTCCCAAAGAAATTTTTCCTTTCGTCAGGTTTAGACAGCTCAGTATCTGTGAACGACAGTGTGTGACAATTTCTCTGTGAAAAAATGATATGTGGACATGGGTTGGTAGCTCAAATGTTTACTTTCTAATGACCTTGTTAAAATACCCCGGTCAATTTCACTGAGTTGGAATGCTGCCCCTTTGAAGTTTACACTGACATGGGGGAGATAAACGAAGAAAGGTCGAAGTGAACCTTCACAAAGACTTTTCTGGCTTAAATGCGATAAAATTTTAGTGCTCAGTGAATTCATTCTTAAAATTTTCTGCAGTTCAAAATTCGACACTTCACACAGGTGTTGAAAACCATCAAAGGCTGTTACAACATGCAAAGTTGTTTACAGCTACCTCAGGGGTGGATAATTCAGTAGTCTGTGCACCTGAGACTACTATATTTAGTTTTTGAAAAACTTAACTGTGAGGTTCTAAAGCCCATGGGACGACATCTTGGTATAGCCAAGGTTCCAATAACCCTATCTACACCTTGGTGGATCGAACAGCTAAATTCGTGCTTTGTTCTAGTGAAAGCTATTGAATTTCTTGTGTTGCCTCTCTTAGTATATAACATCAACTAACCAGTAGCGTGGTGCATTGTACATCCGCCGAAAATGGTGGTTGCAATTGACCTAAAAAGGATACTTTGTAAGTTTAACATAGAAAGTATTGCTGTGTAGCCAATACAGATATATTTTAGTGAAAGGTATTTGTGCAAATATGGACCGACACTGGAAAATTGCTTATTTATCAGTCCATTCAGATTGTGTGCTCCCCTTGTCTTGATCATGTATTAACAGTTTTCAAAGCTGAACAACTTAATTTTGATGGATGCGGTGCCTTGCTGCTGCATCCAATGAAATTCACAGACCCGAAGCACAGAAATATCTGCTCGATATACCAAGGTGTAGATAGGTTTATTGGAACCTTGGCTAGCGAAGATGATGGGATGACTGATTGCAGTTTTTTACAGCGCATAAACTATTTTATTTTGGCACAAGTGACTTGGCTGGTATGCATATATTGCGAGTTGATGCTAAAACTCAGGGAGATAAATCTGCCCTTACAGATACAATAGATTTAGTTTATTTTTTATGTAAACGTAGAACACGTTAATTACATGACAAACTAATTTAATGAATTACAGTTACCAGTAGTTACTGAGAACTATATGGCTGTAGAGTAGTTACAGAAAAACGGGTAGATGAGGTGTCTCAAGTCTTACAGTTACAGTTATAAATAATTTACAAGGCTTTAATTTTTACTGAGAAGTAAAAGCATAACCTGCTGTACCTAAAGCCAGATATCTTTTTGTGTTTACAATAATATCTACATATGGTATATTCTTTCACCCCAAACTGTCATAACCTAATCATTATAGGGGAAGAAATACATATGTTATCCACCTGACAGCTCAAAGAAGATGCAGCACTGTTTACGTAAACATTTTAGATTCATCTGGCAACCAGTGCTATATATAACTGCTTGTAAGTTGAGCTGAACTGCAAACTTCACAGACCCAGATCTGCCATTGCTTAATGTGCAGACAAATCTGGGTCTGTGCAGTTTCTTAGAAGTAATCAGTGGAACAAACAACATAGAGGTCAGCAGGGTGATCATGCAAGATCAGATCAGGGTCAGTGTTGTTTTGCTGTTGGACTGGATTATAAACGAATATATATGGTACCTACAATATGCAGAGGCAATGCATGTAAACAGTGCACCACTAATCTATGAAAAGTTAGCAGAGAGGCGCATAAAATGTATGCAGTTGGCATCTCACTGTAACTATGATGGGAATTTGTACAAAAGGCAAAAGACATTTCAACCTAAACAGTTTAAGTGACCTAAGAGCACCTTGACATTCATATGCACTCATAAAGCTACCAATGTATAATGTACTGTGCGTTAGATTAGATGAAATTTGAAAATAAATTACTTCTTTTGTATAGTGTGTGCACAAAATATGGCAAAGCATTTAAAGTAATTCTTCAACGCTTACTCTGTTACCAGCGTCTGTTCTAAACCACGCAGCTGCAGGATTCATGCTTGCCCATTTATAAATGTAGTGCCCAAATATGCAGAAATCATGCATCTTTCTAGTCCCACCATTATTTCTTCATTAAATTGCTCTTATATTTGCAAAAGTTTCCCTTTTTTCTTTTGGAAAGGGGTATTTTCCTCATAAATTTTCAGTAAAAATTAAAACCTGTACTACTCACTACAAAAAAACAAAACAATTATGTTACCATACATGAATATTGATATTGCATGTTTTAAATATTCACAATGAGTAGCCATGAGGAATACTAATAAGGCAATAAAACGAAGCAGAAAGTTGATAAATCTGAAACCTACAAAACTTTGAACTCTTTGTGTAATGATAGGCTACATCCTTGCTTTGCCAGAATATTGTGTGCACATTGTGCAAAAAGTTCTCAACTTGTATTCTGTATAGTTTTATACAGTGTACTGGATTGTACATGTGGCTGTGTTAGTTGGCCCATGATGAGGTGGGGACAACTGGAAGAACTTGAAGAAGCCACCGTTTGGTGGACCGATGCTTTCTAACTTAATTGCTGAATCCAAAGGTTGAGTATGACCTGAATTTAAATATTAAAAAAGATTTTGAAACAAATTTTGACCCCAAAAAAACGAATTCTTTACTCATTCTGTTCCTTCTTACAGAAAGAGTTGTAGTCAGTCTACTGGAGACTGGAAATTATATACCAGTGTAGTGATGTGTGGTTGAGTAATCGGCTTAGAAGGCTAATGTGTACACAACAAGCTGTTAATTGATTACCTTTCTGTTGTAATCTGGAGAGTTTAAGGCCAAATTTAGAATTTGTATGAGGTGTTATCAGCAATAAAAGGATCCAAGTTGGTCTTGGATGCTCTTGGAGGAGGTGAGATAAAAAGAAAAACTTACAGTAAAATGATTTTAGCAGAAACAGTTGAGTTAGTATCATGAATTTTTTAAAAATCATTTTCCATTCCTTGCAAAATACAAAGTGATTATGGGGAAATCGGGACCAACAAAATATTGAGAGCTTGTTAAGCATGAAATTAATCACAATGAATGTCAATGGTCAGCAGTCAGTAGCTTTTGAAGGAAACTAAAAATGCATGTTGAGTTTGTGTGCTTAAAAACTCCTTGCTATGAGATATAACACCGTTTCATTTGTTTGGGAAATATACTGATTGGTAGTCGTTCGTTATTACTGTAACATTTTCCATCAGAATCTGGTTTAAGATGCTGTTTTATTATAGTATGAAGAGAATATATCCAGAAATTGATTTGTTTTCCATTCAGTCCCCTTTAAACATGTAAAAATTTATGTTGGTAAAAAAAAAATCTACTGGTTTAGAATATGTACTGATCAAAATTTTTAAATCTACTTGTTTGATGTCCTCATTCTGTCAAATGTGTGGAGATGCATATTGCAGTATATTGGGAAAAGCTGTACAAAGTGAAAAATAAGAACTAAGAGTGAACAAGGACCTTACCTTTTGTAAGAGATTAGAAAGTAGAAAGGTATTTTTAGATTCCTATATGTCTTTTGCTCCCAAGCATAAAGCATTCCCTCAAACATGTCTAAAACTTCAAATTAGTTAATAAAACCCTTGTTTGTATTTACCAATTACTGGAATATTTTGCAGTCAGGGAGTAGTCCTAATCTGTCTTGACGGCTGTTTACAGAAGGTTACAGTTGCAGCAATGTCTTACAGAGAAAGGCTTAATTGTCTTAAAACTCTTAATTTTTCTGTAGCCAAGAAGAAAAAACAACAGACCATCTGCCTGATAAAACAATGTAGCAACACTTAGATTTTGTTTTTTTATATGGATTTATTCATCCAGTTGAGAGATTTGCAGTTTTAAAGGCAATAAATTGATGAGGTTTTTTTAAAATAAAACTTCATGGAAATCTGATTCAGCATTATGAAATTTTCAACATTTAGTAAGTCTTATATTTTGTTAAGTTTTCTATACAGACAAATTTCTCAGTACACTGTAAAGAACAATATTTAACAATATTTTGATCAGTGAAAGTCTTAAAAATGCCTACTGACAATAGCTTTTTAAAGTAAAAATGTCGATTCAAGTTTTGTTGAGTGGAATTCTTATTTTAGTTCTGTCTTTTAGTTCAGTTTCACTGTAATCATCATAAATGTTAATATGTGCCCTCCCCTCTTGTAAATGTGAAAGTGTCAATCTAATGTCACAGCTATGTTTTTGAGCATTCCTGAGAACCTAATTAAGTGTCTACTGTTTGATCTCTAATTTGCAGAAGTGTTTGTTGAATTGTTAGTGTCAATTAAAAGTAGACCTTCGTTAGATCATGTGAATTGCATTTTCTGCATCAAATCAAGTAAACGGGATGGGATAAAAATAAAAAAAAGAGTTAAAAGGCATGCAAATCCTACCCACATAGTCACGATAGTATTTAAGGTCAACTCATTGCACTTGACAAATTGAGTATTTATATTATCATGTGGGCATCAAGATTAAAGTATCTTACTTTGATCAGTGGTTTTATGATAATTTGTAAACATGATCAAGATTAGCAAGAGAAGAAAGTGAAAGGAGCACTTGGTGCATGAAAAGCTTTATTTCACAGATATGATTCATTATGGAGAAACGAGTCCCAGTGTTTATAGTAAACTTAAAATTCCCATATTGGCACTTCGGGATTTGTTCAAGGTGAGCAGAAATTTCACTATTACAATGAAATTGTGGCATCAGTATTTTACTAATAGAACAATATTTTTTTTTTAATTGAGTTTCAAATAGTGTTACAAGCTGTTGTTTCATACATTGAATGTCCATTTTTTTAAAAACAAGTATTTTGTTGTCAATCAACAATAACACTAGAATGTATATGCATTCGAATTAAAAAAACTGATGTAATACAAATTATGTATCTCGAAATCTCTTAGAGTAATTTAATGATCTTGCAAAGTTTATGTTAATAATAAAAGTAATTTATACCGAAAAGGAAAGACTTTATTAAAAAAATCATCTTATTGACAATTATTCATAACTGAATATAAAACAAGTATTAAACCATTAAATGATTTAACAGCCTTGAAAATAATTGTTTTGCTGTATGACCTTTTTAAATATTGTTCCATTTTCTCAATGGAACACTTGCATTCTGAGTTCAAGTCTCAGCATAATTAGGTCTCCCATGACTATAATTCCATTGGTGGAGTGACATCAGAGACAATGACGAAACTGTCAGGTAAGTCTTGGATTCTTGTATCACCCTCACTTAATCATGTGCAGTGGTGTACTAAGGTAAATGGCACCAGGGGATGATGATAAAGGCCCAAAGGGGTTTTGGCATCGCAAGACCTGGTGCCTGGGCCAATTGCCCCATCCACCAGCCTGCCCCCCTCCCCCATTAGTACGCTGCAACTGATCATGTGAAGTTGCTACATTCTGTAATGTTTAAGAAGATGGCTTCTGGGAAGTAAACCAATCAAAACACAAAACTAAACAGTTGCATAATAAATTTATTTAGAAGTTTTCACATGTCCCGTATAAGTTTTGAAGGACAAACTGAGAAAGTTGTGGTGATTGCAAACCATGGAAGTCGTGACCTTATTTCATATGAGGTTATAATGCATTGCTGATTTCAATGACCCTGTGCTTTTTGTCAATGCTATCCATTTTCCATGCTCAGTTTAGATAGCCTTATTTGACCCAGCAGGCGATAGTATGTACAAGTTGATAATAATTGAATTTCTTTTTATATTAATTGGACATGTGTAAGCCCCAAGTGTGATAATCCTGATAGTATTTTTGTTTGCAACAGAGCTGCAAGTTGGTACTCTATGTACTCACTTTTAAGTCCAGTCCAACTGCAAACAGCTGAGGCCCAGATCTGCCATTGCATAATGCACCATCTGCAGATCTGGGTATATGCAATTTGCAGGGAGTAATCAGGAGAGCAAACTAAATAGACCCTGATCGGCTGGCTCATTATGCAACTGCTGATCAGTGTACATGCTGTTTGCAGACTTGTCAAGTATATATGGTAGCCATGATCATGTTCAGTCAGTAAATAAACTGAATATAGGTCACACATTTGTCTTGTATTACCATTTATACATTTTAATGAAGAGTTCACCTCAATGAAGAAATGGTAAAATCAGCTACAACTTTAGTCAACAGTAGGTCAGGTTATAGGTATGTGTAAAGTTTGGAACCATTTCATTTTTCAGTGAATTACCAGACAACTACTGTTAGCTGATCTGGAGATCATTTGAATATGTTCTTTGCTGAGATTGAACATGTCTTCATTTTGTGTAATTATAGACAACAGTTTTGTTTTTTGTGAGATCATGTTTGGTCAGCTGAGAATTTAAAAAAAAACTCCGAGTTTCCTTTCTCAGTGCTTTCAGAACTTTTTCAAATATGAAACATAACCTCTAGGTGTGACAACTTGAAATTTTTTTTAAGTTGGAGTTAGAATGGTAGAATTTAGAGGATTTTCCAAACTTTTATTGGTTTTTCTTGCATAACAAATTTAAATTTACATAGGCATGCACCATGTAGGTATCCTACCAAACTTTGCAGTTTTAGAGGTTGTTAGTTTCATGCTCAAATAGTTTGAGAATAATGGTGCCAGATCTGCAAAACCAAATCACCGGTTACACTCAACAGTTTGGCATTTTGCTTTACCAAGAATCTTTTACTTAGTCACAATCATGTAGTCACTGTTAAAGAAGTAACAGGTGGTTGAGTTTCATATCCATTCATTTCAACCCACTAGGTTCTTGACATTGATGGGCTTTCTGGTTTGGAGCATCCATTAAATGCCACAACTCTCCCACAAGCTGGAGATACAAAGTCTAGATTAGATTCTATCTTGTCTTTCACTTCTGGTATATCATAGACATTAATATGCAAGTGAATTAGTGGTATTTGAATTGTGGGCCAACTTCAAATGTTCATGACTTCATTTGGCATTGGATGACACTGTTCATCAAGATTTATTAATATGAGGGTGGGGGAGTCTCGCTGTATTGTGACTGTATATGTTAATTTCTATTAGTTAGGTTTAGTAAGGAAATTGGAAAGTTAGGAATGGGGTGGTCAAAATTTGTTGCATTGTTGAATGCTCATGCCGATTCTTTCCATGTGAACTACTTTTGCCATACTGACTGATCTGTTTAAACAGTCATTTTTTGAGGCCCATGCAGATGTCAGAACATCATAAAACATGACAAGGATATTTTTTGTTGTTGTATACAGCATTCATTCTAAAGTATGTGTATTTAATGGAATGGTCCATTGTCTGTCATTCATCTGTTAGCACTAGTTTAAACTACTGGGAGGATTGCCATGAGACATTATACACACATTTCATCCCTTGGTCTAGTTGGTCCTAATTTGAAAAGGGTGCTGGTTGGTTGGCTGCCACAATGGCCATCTTCAAAATCTTGTTATTACTAATTCACCTGAATGGATGATCATTTGACATGGGGTTTTCACTAAAAGACTTCTTCATTCTTCATACTTAATTTTTCAAGCTCATGGGGCCAGCAAATGTCCAAAATGCACTGGCCTAAACTAAATTTCAATGGCCCACAGAAAAATCAATGTGCATGTATTAAGCTTACCATATTATTTTCTCATGAAAACTTTAGACTGCCTTAATATACATTGTGTTAAAATGAGAAAAGCATTGTATTTTTCTTCTTATGAATCCCTCATCCATGTATATGTAACAGAATTAACAAGTTCTTCTGACATTTCCATTTCATAATCAGTATCTTCTTCACTTCATCACTGTTGGACTGCAAAATCTGGATTTCTCCAACTTTTTACTAATCCTTGCCAGACAGCATTGGCTATGGCTGCCGTTACTAATGTGCCTGTCATTCAAGGAGTTTGAATCAGCTTCCAAGCCTTTTGATTCCTCTAAGTGACATATGGTTCAATAGAGGTTAAAGCTTGGATGACATTTTGCTATGGTATTTGCAATTTTATAACCAGTTTCTCATATTCTATTTGCTTTAATGTGAATAAACATAGATGCTGCACTAGTTGCCACTGGTGTGGATGCAGCTTTTAAAAGAAAAATGCATATTTTATGCATTTTAAAAGCCTGGTGAGTTTTGATCACATCAGTTTTGAAGTTGTCTATTCCTTTGACAAATGGTGAGGGTTCATTAATTGTTGAATTTGATTTACTTGAAGAACAGTTCACAATGTGTTTCTCCTTGTCATACCTCAGCCATTTGAATTCTTTCAACCATTTGGGGTGAAAGGAACACCACCACCTATTTTGTTCATAGAATTATTTAGCTTGCTGAGAATGAGATTCATCTGGCATCAACATCAGCCTTTCAGTGTCATATAAAATTCATTCATTGGTAACAAATTTAACTTGCTGTTTACAAATACCAAAGCCAGAAACAAAATGGGATGAAGTGTCAAAGCATAGAGTTGGTTTGCTGAACATGTAAGTTTTATTTTAATGAATAATGGCTAGCCAGCTGCCATTTAAAATTTGTGACAACCAGCAAATTTAAATAATGTGCTAATGCGGCAGTTAAATAATTTGCTAATGAGCCATGTTTCTCCCTAGTTTTTGAGAGAGGTTTGCACACAGCAAGCTGACTAGAATAAACTTTACATATGGGTGATGTCATCACGTGTGCCAAGCTCAGTAGTCCTTCCAGAATGTCTTGTGCTTTTCAAGTATCTGTTGCATACTGCATACAGTTGATCAGTTTAGCTATATTCCATGCACTTCAAAGACATACAGAGTCCAAACAGCACTTGTTGCCAGTTTATTGGGCACAAAATCTATTTGGGGCTAAATTGATAGTGATTGATTATCAGCCATTACTTAATTTTGCATATGGCTGCAAAGCTTGTGTTTTGAGAAGCACGATCACTCACACATGCCATCAGGCTCCATTGCTTTCAGGGGAGTGATCCATTACTCTCCTCAAGCTTATTTTGCAAAACAAAGATTTTCAGACCTTTTCTGAGTGAACTTCTCAGTTGTTCAGATTTCATGGCAGTTGCCTTTAACAAGTACTGATATGTTTACAGATTCTGCCATTTTGATATATGATGTCATTTGATGTGCAGTAAACGATGATGTCTTAAATATTTGAGGAGGGTGAATAGCTCTCCTCAACACTACCTGAAGAGCTGGTTGCAGCTTCCCTGCATTTCACAAAACACAATCCTTGTGACTGGTTATGGTATCATTCCCTAATGCCATGTAATACCAAGTAATAATTGAATAAACAAAGGTAGTTCCACAACCAATCTAACTAGATACAATTGGAATAAAAGCACTAATACAGAAGAACTGGTCTGAATTGCAGTATGGTAGTGTGCTTATAATCGATATATTCACCACTTCAGGAAACAGCACATTGGTTAAGCATATAATCATGATGTGATGCATTTGTTATAGGCTTTTCAGTTGCTGATGTTCAGAAGTTATTGGATCCTTTTACAGGCGTGTTCTTCAGTGTGAAAAATAGCTTTAGTTTCATTTAAGTATTCATTATTTCACTGCATAATATGGATAAGATTTTTAAAAGTGAAAAATTGAAAGATTTTATTTTATGTTGACTGTGAAATAAGTTCTTACAACTGATACAGTTGCATAATAATAATGACTTTCTTTAAAGAGGTAACACAATTAGCTGAAGAACTAATCTACCTTTAGGCCCTCATACACAGGAATTTATTTTAGCTGCATCTCTGAAACCACTGGATATATTGGGTTTAGAAGAAGAAAATAGAGTGGGCATTTCTAATCTCAACTGGAATATTATTCCAGAGCAAAGTTCCAGAGTATTGGAATTTTTGTTGTTGGAATAATTACTTATTTGGTTTGGGAATTTTATACTGTTTGGTAGACATGGATCACAGGTATCAGGTTAGATAATGGCATGAACTAGATTTTCAGATATTACATGGAATCAATTTAAAAGTGACAAAAAGCATCTTAAGAATATGCAGGAAATAAATGAGGTCATAGTGTTTCACACATGAAAAAAACAGCCAAATTAATATGTCAAAATGATGGGATGAGTTTAGTAACAAAGATATTTTTGCCAATGTTTTCCAAGAAAGAAAGGGAAAGGGGTGGTGGTGGTGGCACCTTACCATCAAGCATGAGCAAGCTTAAAACGTTTTTGAAAATTCTTTCTACATTTTGCTTCTTGATGCCTACTGATACTGTATGTTCATAAATCACATTGTAATCAGGACACACACACACACACACACATCTCAGTTATAGATCAATTCTAGTGGTTCATTTGCTTGTGGCAGACTGCAGTGTTGGTGTCCAAATACAGTGGCTTTTTTTGCTGTTAGGAGTCAGTCCAAAGAGGCTTCATGTTAGTGAACAATAAGAACAGCAATCCATAAACCAAATGGATATGAATGTTACTATTTCTGGTCTGATAGGTAATGGAGATATTTTATACAATGTCGTCGCTGACCATAACTAAACAACAAGTTCTGTACCACTGTACACATGCTTCTTTACACATGCCATTGTGGCCTACAAGAACAAACTATCAAATCTGTTCTCATCAGGGAGTTTCTATGTGGCACCATAAGGGACTACAAACACATTCAGCTCTGTGTTGGAGAGTGCTCTGGGCTGACACTTAATGGAAGTATCATTCATTTCTTGTTATGGTTGATCTTTCTCTTCATTTATTCATGAAATAGTAATGCATGTCCATTAATTTCAGCAGTAAAGTAGACTTGGCCATTAATAGGGGGCCCACCAATTCAATGAATTATCAAAGCATTAATATACATTGTTAAAAAACAAATCACTAAGTCTGTAAAAATCAAATTCATGAAGAGTGGTGTACAAATCTAAAAAGTTAGACCAGTGTTTTAATTAGAAGTATTTGTATAAATTCTCTGTCTAATTGTACAACATTCACTCCATATATTGTAAAGAGAATCAAGCTGTAGTGTACAAATAGGGAGGGACTAAGGTGTAGTCTCTGAACATTGTGACTATTAAAAACTATGAATTCATGATATATCACACAAATAAAATGATCATAATTTGAAGTAAAACTAAATTATATTGATAGGTTCCAGACAGCGATTAGTAAGCTTGATTAGAAGTAACAGGGCATAACCCTTTTGTAAATGATGATATCCTAATTGAAAATGTACAATCAGAAAAACTGTTTGATGCATATTTTAATAATAGCCACATCAAAAAATGCTAAACTATGACACCAGAGTATTGTATTTGGATGCATACAGTTTAAATATATCTACTATGGACTACTGAGCCACATTTAAAAAAAAATGTTAACTTGTGACACCACAGTAATGTATTTCAGTGCATACATTTTATGTACTTGGGACTACTGTACAATGATGGGGGGTGGGCTGTTCTAACTCATAGCTAATAATAAAAACAGGCTGAACATTATCTGTTAAAGCTGTACAAAGTTGGCAAGAATTTAAATGTAAATACAGACATGCCATCAGTGGGTAATTATGTTTGATTTTATCTTCTATTATTTCTGTCCGTCTGTTCAACTACTAATAATTATCTGTTATCTGACATGTACATTGATATAGATTGATATTTCATGATGGCACTCATAGAATATTATGTTGCTCTAAACATCTGTTTGTATATCTTCTACATTGTATCCCCTAGGGGCAGTCTGATGAAAGTCATATCTCCACTGTTCTATGTGAAGATCTGACAGTGACTGTTGGGTACTTAGGGGTCATGTTCTGGCAACCTTTAAATTAGCCAATAGAAATGCAGCTTTCAGAAATATGAAAGTAAATCAAATCTTTCAGCACACTTTGATGCTCTTCAGCCATATTGCCCAGTTTCCTAAACATGAAGATATAAGATTTCATCTGATTAGCTGATAAAATCAGCGATTACAGTAATAACAGCACAACCCCTAAGTGGTTGCTGTCAGATCATGTAGGACAAATGAAATTTTCCTGGGTGTGCAAAATTGAAAGTCAAAAATCCCCTTGGTGTCAAAACTGGGGATCAGATTAAATATTTTTGGGTATCTGATGCACAAATCAGAGTAAAATGAAACTCAGCTTCTGTTCGTTCCTTTAAAGAGGGTCTCATGGGAGATTAACTTTTAGCTTTTTTTTAAAAAATTATTATTATTATTATTATTATTATTATTAAAAATGACCATTGTCTCATAATTTGTTAACTTATATCATACACATTGCATATGATGGTGTATAATCAAAATCATTGTAATCTTACAGTGCATTGACACGAGAATATCAGCAAGTCCATTTAACCAATGTACACAAAAGTTAAAACAGCACTTCTCTCCCCAAAACCCAACTTTCAGCTAATAGGACAGTCATTTTCTTTGTAGTAATTAACTATGTAAAATGTTTGTCTTACTATGAATATCAACCCGGATCTCCCATTTCAACTTGTTTGTTTTTCGGAAATACACTACCTTGTTGTTGTGGACTGAAGATAGTATTAATTACAATCAGTGCTATGGATGCCTGGAAAAGTGTTCACTTTGCCAAGATTTTAAACATGTACAGTTGTCAGATGATAGGGTTGGTGTTTCTTTGGATTTAATACACTTTTTTAACACATTAACCCCTGGTGACGAGTTTACGTGGCAGGAGGTAGTAGCCTACTGCCAAACTCTGTAGCATCAAGGTCATGTATGATACACTAAAGTGGGTGGTATTATAGAAAGGTAGACAGATGTATTTCTACAATGATACCAAATAATCTGGAATTTCTAGTTGCACTACAAAATACAGAAAGTAAAAGCCTCATTTTTTGGACCTGATTTTTTTCTCCCCAAAATTCGCCCATGGTCGGAATCCAATTGTGTGTCCAGATTTGGTCTCAGATCTAAGGCAAACCAGTATCAACTGCAAACTGACAGATGAACCTTTGCAAAAAGTAGGATAAGATGGGCATTTGGAATAAAGAGTGGTCTCGATATGAAAATAATGTGTCTGCTAAGAAAGAAAAAAAAGAAAAAAGAACTCCAACTTTTATCCTTCTGCGAGCCAAATAGCCAATGAAAAAAGATATTTCTAACACAACTGGGCAGTATGTTATTGGAAGATCACCTGGAAGTTGGTGTTTTAGGATGTATTCAGAAATAGCTTTCAAAATGTGTTTCCTGCTCAAATTTCAGATGAAAATGACAAAAACCTCCAGGGGTTAATGTGTTATGGTAGAATAAGGCTTTTGTTCGAGTACAAATTATGTATTAATACTAGGACAGTGAATGCACATGCTCTGCACTTAGCTTTGCAAACTAAGTTAGGAGTGGGCAGTATAGAGCTAGCTATATGTGCCGTGCTTAAAATTTAACTAGTTTTGTTTACATTGTGAATCTTGTGTATGATAAACAACATACTGAAGGCAACCTAGCTAGTATAGATGTTGACTCATCTGCCCAACACCACAGGGCCCTAGTTAGATTCCTCCTTTTACTTGACTGCAGTGTACAATTTTTGCAAAATAGTTCAATGATTCTTCATTGCAAGAGCCGCAGAATCATGTGATGTCATTATTGCGGTTTTCAAGGGTTGGGTGAAAGCAGCATTAATAAGTAACTTTAATATTAAATTTAATATCCTGATACACTAGGTAGTGGCAGTAAAGTAGTGATTAGGCCTTCATACAGATATTTTCTGTTCCTTTTGCTGTATATAGATGCTTCCTGATAAGGTCATTAGCAGAGATATTCTGCCCATTTTACCTGGACAATGGGCAACCTGGCAGTTTCTCCTATATGCAACCACCAAAATTGACAAATCACACTGAAGCAGAATCAGCTCATAAATTACAAATGTAGATACTTACAGAAAGCATTATGTGTTTGCAGATCAGGGTCTGTGCTGTTTGTTCTTTTGATTACTCCTAGCAAACTACACAGACCCAGATCTGCCTGCTCATTATGTGCCTGCAGATCAGGGTCTGTGCAGTTTACAGTTGGACTAATAGGCAAGTATGTACAGTATCTCTTTTTAGGAGCTGAACTGGCTCATTGGTTTCATTTATCTCTTTCTTTGAATAACCGATCTGCATGGTGGCCCAGTGGTTAGAGCATCTGCCTCGGATGTGGGAGGTCGTGGGTTCGATCCCCGACTGAGTCATACTAAAGAGTTCAAAAATGGTACTAACAGCTACCTCGCCTGGCACTCAGCATTAGGAGGTTAGTGTTAGGACTGGTCGGCCTGGTGCCAGGATAATGTGACTGGGTACATGGCTGCAGCATGATGCCCCAGTGCTAGACATCACTATAAACTGCCACACTGCTGACATTGTAGTGATATGACTGAAAAATTATTTAAAGCTACGTTAAAAATCCAAGTCACACACACTTTCTGTCTGTGGCACTATTCATAGTGTGCCACACGGTGTGGGTTCATATCTCACCCAGACCAGGCATAACCATGGGCATCACCATGTACTCCACATGCATCACTATGGCAATTCATATGTTGATGTGCAAACATTATCTTTTATAGCTATGATCAACCAAATGGCTGCCTGCGTAATTTTTAGAGTTACACTTGTACTTTTTCTTGGTTCAAGAAGCCCTCTTATTTACCCATCCTAGATTGCTTTTTCACTTTATTGGATTAGCTCCACCAGCTTTTCATGTTCAGAAAAGAGTCAGTTAATTTTAACTCAGTCAAATAGAAGTCAAGGACAAAATCAATACTGACTTCTCACATCCGCTC
Organism: Sinohyriopsis cumingii; assembly: GCA_028554795.2. Taxonomy (NCBI): domain Eukaryota; kingdom Metazoa; phylum Mollusca; class Bivalvia; order Unionida; family Unionidae; genus Sinohyriopsis; species Sinohyriopsis cumingii. Next base: position 11,323,298 of record CM068836.1, read on the forward strand.
TGTAGGGGTGGAGTACAGCTCTAGGATAAATAAAGTCAATATATTGATCGTTCTTGAACAATTCATGTCCTCTCATAGGGATAATAGCTTGGATTGAGAGTGTAATGATGTTGGGGCTAACCTTGGCATCATAGGTAATATCCTGAGAACAGAACTTTTTTTTAAAAATGCAGAAGTAAAATCCATGGCTTAAGGTTCTAAGGTGGTATGGATCAGTCTTATTTGAAAATGGATCGTGCATGTGTCATAAACTTTTTTTATAAAGGAGATTTTCAGTTCCCAACTCTTAAAATGTTTGCACAAAAAAACTGTACATAAACGAGGAAAAATCAAATATAAAAAGGATGTCTTATTTATTGCTATTCTACAGATTTCATTATTTGAGAATTACATGTCTATTTTGTTCTCACAAACGTATTATCACAAAACCATGTAACCACTGCATATTACATAATTAATTCATAAGTGACATATTACCACTAAGCATCAATAGCTATAGTATACCAATCTAGTTTTTCTCAGGATAAACCTGTGGTAGTGGTGGCCTGCATTGTACATGTGTTGGAAGGGGTTGGTGTACTTGTCATTGGAAAAGTTTTGCCTGTTTGTAAAATGTCAAGATTTGCTGATGAACAAAACTAGACTTATCAAAGAAGTATGGTATTTTATATATTTTTTTCTTCTTCTTCTAACCTTTGATCTTCGGTTCAGTCCTGGGCAAGTTTAGTCCTCCTTTCACAATCACGATTTATAAACTTGAACCTTGAAATCAGTCAGATGGGAAACCATTAGATTTTACTTATGCAGCTGGCAGAAGAAAAAACCCCATAGAGAAACCAATCTTTATCCAGTTTTCACCCATATGCAATAAAATCTCGACTAGGGCCATAAGTGCACATGTTTCTTCTTTTCACATCAGTTGCATCTATCCACTAAACCAGCATGGCTTTTTCTTATGCCATGAGGTTGCTTGACCCAGAATAAAAGATTCAGATAATTGAAGACTGAGTTCAGAGTTTTCTTTTGAACAGTTTTAATTATGTCGGTTATATATGGTTTAGCTCAGAAGAGGTCTAGTAATATTATGTTCCCCTTATCAGTAGAGAAGATGGCACTTATCCCCTCCCTGGAGCTGTGAGCCACTTATCATTCAGATATTTTTTACATAGTTTCCTGGTATCAATCACAACTTACAAATGACTGGAAGATTATGGCACCCCTACATCTTGGATGTGTTTATTTTAAAACTAAAAATAATTCTGACTTGGCACCTTCATTGCTTCTTTCTGTTTGTGCTCTGTAAATTGTAGTATTGTGCAGGGCTCTGATAACTCTTGTACCCAGAGCCCAGGGGCTATCAGAATGGTGGATCTGAGTACCATATATTGAAGTCAGGTAGCCCATTGGACAAGTATGTGTCATGAATTGGTCTGAATTTGTTTAGAGCATTCTTAATAAAGCATAGGGAGGTAATAGGATTGTTTTGAAGATAACATTGTAAAATTCTGCCCAGTACCTGGTAGCCTTTTGGGCTACCATTTAGTATTGAAATTTCTTCAACCCTGTTACAGCTAACTAATTTGAACAATTCACTGTATTCATCTTTTTTTCAGACCTGTGATTTTTTACAATTCATTCTCTACCGTATGTATATTTCATAAGTTTCTGTTGTTGTGGGGTTTAACGCCATTTTTCAGCACACGATAGGCTATACATGGCGGCCACTATTAATGGTGGAGGAAGAACCCGTGAAAACCCCGGAAAGAACCACCGACCCACAAGAAGCTACTGGCAAGCTTTCTCACATACCTACATTGGCTGAATCCGAGACTCAAACCGGCGCAGACAGAGGTGAGATGGCAGTGATCCGTAATGGAGAGCGCTTTAGACCACTCGGCCACTCAGGGCCCCTATAAGTTTCTAATGATTAACATAAACAAGTTTTGCTGATTTAGCTGCCTCGCAAAATTGTATGTTATGAATACTTTGTGAATAACAGTTCTATCATGTTTTATTGTACAGCCCAGCCAGTTTAAAAATAAAATGAATTTCACATTTTGTACTCCAAAACTTTTTGTAATTCTTTATGGTTGAAATGTCAAACTCATGGAGTCAAACCACAAGTCACTTTCTTATGTAGGATATGAAATTAATTGAACTTGATTTGTATTGTGAAGCTTCTCAGGGCTGAAACTTAAATAAATTGAAATTGCACAGTAATAAAAGAAAATCCTTATTACCATTTTGAGAAGCAGATACAATTTTTTAAATTTTTAGCAGAATTTTAAGCCTACCCAGGGTTACCATTTAAGTGATCTTTCCAGAACAGTTTTCCAAGAAAACTTTTGTGTTAATATGTGATACTGTCTGTGTATATTTTCATGCATGGAAGCATTATCACACAACTCCTACACAATTTACTTTTAAGATGTGATCTACAACCATGCAATACCATATTGCATTCTAAATGGTTATTGATCTGCACGTTGGTCTTGACAGATAGGAGCCTTAATGGGAGAGAATAGGCATCATCCGGGGCTTGAAGTAGGGTTCTGGGCTCTTGACCAGAATTTAATAAATGGGATATGGAACTAATTTTATATGCTTGTCATGAGGTGGAGAGTATTATGTTATAATGTCCAGCCAGTCATCCATCTTTTTATGTGTGTTTGTTACCAATTTCTGTTCACACAATAACTCCAGTTCCCATCCATCTACAACATTTTTTAACACCTGATAGGGCTATACATGGCAGCCAATATATTGGTGGAGCCACAGGAAACTACTGGCAAGCTTTCTCACATACCCATATTTGTGGTGACAACTTTCCAACTTTCATGATGTGAATGATCTGTGAAGGCTTGTGCCTTAGACCACTTGGCCACCTGGGTTCCCACATTTTGGGGGTTTAAAGGTCAGTGGTAAAAGAAGAAAAATGGTTTCCACACAATCAACAATCCCTCTAAGCGAATGGTAGATGTGTGTGCTCTGCACACTGCATTGTGCAAGCATTATGGTGACTTGAGCAAATTTTTTAGAACTTCGTCAACTGTGATGCATGGGGATGTCTGAGCAGCTGTGTGGACACACACATGTGCAGCTTAGAGGGAACATTGCAAACAATATCATTCTTCCATCATCACAGACATCAACCAAACTTTATGAATGGCCTGGATTTGTGCTAATTAAGAAAGCTGTTGATTTGTGAGTAAAGGGGTCATAGGTCATGGTCACTGTGAAAAATTATTTCTGGATATAAATATTACTTTAGTCCTTTCCTATGTACTAGAATTTGTGGAAGACTTAAAAATTTGATAAGAAAGAAGCCTGTTGATTGTGGTGTCAAAAGGTCAGTCTTCATGGTATCAATGACTGAAAGAAGAAAATTGGTTTTGCACAGTAAATTTAGTTCTAGACCTGAGAGACCCTTGACCAAAGTTAGTGAAAGGTGTGCACTTAAGAAATGTCAGAAGTATGTTGATTTTGGGATCAAAAAATCGGGTTTAACTTATTGTGGCCCAAGAAAGAATCATTTTTTTCAGAAGAGCATTTGCTCTTGGACCAGTTATTATGGATGGTTTACACACAGGGTAAAAGAATTCTTACGATATCAAGCTGCTTGTAAATGAAAATGGTGCCAGTCTGATGTCCAGTATTACAGCCACAGTGGCCAGCTTGAAAATGTTGTTATTGCTACATCTCCTAATGAAAAGTGACATTGCCACATGGTTTTCACCACAAGACTTCTTACAATGTCTGGTAGGTCCAAAACAAAAATGATTCCACTTGCACATCCAGTATGACCACTTTGATACAACTTGAAAATCTTGTAACTACACCTCCTAAGTGAATGGTTGTATCAACATGCTACTTCTTATGATGTCTATTTGGTGTTGAATGTAAATGTTGGTGATCTTACATCAAGTACAGCCACCATGATAGACAGCCCTCTTCAAAATCTCGAGTGACATATTCACATGGAATTTTGACGAAAGAACTTCTTATAATGTCTAGTTGGTTCTGATTGGAAATGGTTTTGCTCTTAAATTTAATATGGCCATTGTGAAAATCTTGCTTTCACTCCAGAATGTCAGAGATATACAAAAGAGCAGTTGAAAACAAGAAAGTGTTATATACTTCTCTTTGGAACTCCTGTCATTAGGTCATTTCTTCGTTGGGGCTATGGTATCATGGGTTTGTGCCCTTTGATTTATCAATGACTTCTGTTAGGGAAACATTGTGTATTTTTACAAACACTGTTCTTTTTTAGTAAAATTGTTTTTGTAAAATAAAAAAAATGCTTCTTATTTAGAACTGGTGGGGTTCACAAAATCGCAACCTCTACCTTTTGTAATTTTGTTCAGGTAGACAGTGCACCTACTGTATTGGTGTTATTTCTGTTAATTCTTATTTCCATTAATTTTGTGTGCCTTATAGTTGCTGCTTTTCCTTGTCAATCACTCCATTATAAAGATTATATGGATAGATCTGCAAGGAAAGAAAGAGAATTCAGGTTCACAGGATCCAATACTTATTTCTTTGATGAGGAAAAGAGTCACTGAAGAAAAACTAAGAAAAATTCATTAAAAAGTGATTTTGTTGTAAATTTGACCTTTTTTTAGGCACAGGGGTTTATCAGAACAGTACAAGTGGTATTCATTCCTCCATTATCTATAATTTGCATTGCCCTTTATAGAAATAGTACAGAGTAATGATAATCTATGAATTTGAGAGCAGATAGTGGGTAGATACAGACTTGCAGATGAACTTTAATGAGATAAGTGCACTCAGGTAAGGTACATTTTAGATTCAGTTGGTTGTGGTGAGATATGATATTCACAGTTGGAGAGAGCCTGTTCCTTATATACTCGCATACAGCTTGGATCCAACTGCAAACAACATAGACCCAGTTCAGTTATTAAGTAATATGCTGTCAGGTCAGGGTCTGTTTTGTTTGGACTAATCAGAAACCATGCAACATAGACCCTGATATACTAGTACACAATGCACTGGCAGATCTGGATCTCTCTTGTGTGCAGTTGGATTGGAATCTTTTATTCCAACCAAGTATATACAGTAGAATAAGGCACATAATTTATTTTAAGGACCACAGGCATACAAAAAAATTAATAAGTTTAGAACCTCCTTCACAGAAATTTTCTCCTCACTTATGGGAGATTTTCCTAAAACATCAAAGAAATTTTTGATTTGCCCCCAATAGATTTTTTTGTCTTCTTGTTCTCAGTGGTCAAAAGTCATATAGTCTGCCTGATAGGTATTGAGACACCAAATGTATGTACAAGGAAGAGCTGTTCAGTTTTTCTATTTAATTACAGTAGTATAGAATGTCAGTGTTTGGATGCCAAGCAGTAGGACCCTTCATTCACTGAGGAGGGAGTCCCCACTCTCATGTACAGTTTGTTTCTCCTACTCCTTTTAAAAATGCCTGAGATATTGTGATCTCCTAAACTGTTGGTGGAAATGCACCATATTTGGTACATTGGTTACCCATGTGGTGGCCATCTGCAAGAGAAGTATGATCGAGGTGTGGTGTGGTGGAGGATCTGGGTACAGTGGGGGGGTACTTGTAATAAAGGCATGTTGATTTGCCATAGAAGTATGATCGAGGTGTGGTGTGGCGGAGGATCTGGGTACAGTGGGGGGGGGGGACTTGTAATAAAGGCATGTTGATTTGCCATAGAAGTATGATTGAGGTGTGGTGTGGTGGAGGATCTGGGTACAGTTGGGGGGGACTTGTAATAAAGGCATGTTGATTTGCCATAGAAGTATGATTGAGGTGTGGTGTGGTGGAGGATCTGGGTACAGTGGGGGGGGGGGGACTTGTAATAAAGGCATGTTGATTTGCCATAGAAGTATGATTGAGGTGTGGTGTGGTGGAGGATCTGGGTACAGTGGTGGGGCGGGACTTGTAATAAAGGCATGTTGATTTGCCATAGAAGTATGATCGAGGTGTGGTGTGGTGGAGGATCTGGGTACAATGGTGGGGTGGGACTTGTAATAAAGGCATGTTGATTTGCCATAGAAGTTGCTTTAACTGATTAATGGCATGACATATTGTGCTGATTTTAGCTAGGAATGGATCTTTGTGCATACTTATAACCTGTTGTAAATGCTTCATATCATTAGGACCCAAAATGGTGAGGTCACCAGAGCCCTATGATTTCATACTTTTCACCTGTCTCATGGGTTTTAACTAACTTTTGGGATACAGCCAGTTTTGTAGTTATAAGGCCTCAGAAGAGTTTGATTTTCAGTCTTCTTTCTCACCATTAGAGGAGTGAAGGCCCATTCTTCAAACTCTTTACCAAGTATTGATGGATTTCAACCAAATTTGGTGTATACTTTTATGCTACAGAAACCTTGAATGAGTTTGATTTCCAGCATAACACAATTTTATTTTCAGGAGTTGTGCCCCCTGATTGCCTGACCTACTGATTTTGGTGTCCACAGCATAACTTTATGAAGGTTTTTTTGGATTTCAACCAAATTTGGCAGGAAGCTTTATATTAATGACTTTTTTCTTTAAATGCAAAGCATTATGTACAGGAGTTATGGCTGCTGATAGCCCAATTTCCTGACACTGATTTCCACAGCAAAACATTACCATTCATGTTTTGTATGTCAACATAATTTTGTGTCATTTAAGTGTGTGACGCTATGTTTTTCCAGCCTGGAAGCAGTTTCATTTCCAGCATTTCAGAACATTATTTACAAGAGTTATGCCCCCTGAACTCCATCCTTCTAACTTTGATTTTTGCAACGATGCTTTTATCTTGTAAAACTGTATGTGTGTATGTGTACAAATAATTGTAATTGTAGAAGGTCTCATGGAAGATTGGCCTGTTGAACAAATGAGCTTCTTTGAATAAAGTCATCATCATCATCTTATTATTAATAATAATGATGATAATAATAATAATAATAATAATAATAATAATGATATCTTCCAGACCTGCTGATAGATCAATGCAGGTAGTAACCCCATAGTTTCCAGATATTGGCATTTACAATTCCATTTCTCTTCTTTGCCAGCTGGAATATTTATCAAAATCAACTACATTGGTAACTCTGCTACCCATACAAATCCCCAGTCTTGGTTGAATCTGTGCTGAGGATGATCATGATAGGCTGTTATGCCCAGTGAGGTCACTAACATTCTCGATGCTTCCAAGGGAAAAAGAAGGGTTGAAACGTCTTCTTCTGCTGAAGGGCTCTGTTTATATTTGGTTACCACCATTTGATGGTGGATTGTCGCTATTGTCAAGAGCTTACAAGTCCCATACTGAAACTCTACCAAACCAAATGTAGTCACTATGACCTAGTTCAAATGTATGATTGACATTTGTATTTTCCTCACTTCAGGCATCTATATTATCAATTACTCTCATACACTCCATTTGGCAAGGGGACTAGTGTTTATGAGTAAACATCTTATCAATGCAGTGTTGCATCTTGAGTGAGCCCAAGGGACATTCTTCCACCCAGAATTGCCAGTGTCTCCTAGATTGGACAATTCCCTATGTCTTGATATTAGAGAGGAACACAGGTGTCCCCACCCCCACAGTTTAATGAAGGTGTAACACTGCCTTATGTTGATGTTTACAATTGTTGTTAAAGGTGGATTCTAACTCCAGTCAAGTTTTTCAACCTTTCCTTTAACAAGGGTTGCCTGTCTACAGAAACATTTAGACACAAACTTGTCTGGTAAGATTAGTAATGGATTTCTAATGATGTGTGATGAACTAGTTTTGAGTGCCATAGAAATGAAGTGATCACTTTGTGGGAGTTTAACTTGGTGATATGCATGACTTATGTGTTAATGATACTTACTGATGTGTAGTAATGTACTAAATTCCTCCATCAAATTAAACTGCAGAATAACAATTTTGAATTCACTCATACTTTTATAATATAAAGTTTTGTGGATATTTCCTAGTCGTTACCAAACCACAAATTAAAAAAATTGAAACAGTGATCCTTCTGTGGAAACATATATGGCCACTTTTGTGGAAACAATAAGAATCTCTCCTCAGTTCATAAATTTACATACATACATACATACATACATACATACATACATACATGCATACATATGTGTGAAGTACATAAAAATTATTAGTGAAATGCTTTTCATAGTTTTGTTATTTATACGAATTTACATATGTGCTTGTATAGAACTAGATAGAAGTAAATTATCTTTTAGGCACGAAAATTTTACTTTGCCAAACAAATTTGATTTGCCACCATTTGCATCATGATGAAGCTTTGTCCACTTAACAGCCACGATGGTAAAACATCTAGTTTGATGCATTGCTCATTCAGAGTTGCTTTTACAGTCAGATAGGGTAAAATAGTGTACAGAAAGTAAAACTTGAATTGTTTGGAACTTACATTAGTGGAAGCAAGACAAAGCAGTTACTCTTTAAACAGTGGCAGTGGCACCAGCAGTTAAAGTTTTTCAGCATGTCTTCATTATGGACATTCAAGGCCTTGGCCTTGCAATTAGATGCAGATACCATAGTATTAGATAGCTTAACCACAAGCTGTTTATATAAACTATGTGATTAGCATCACATGTTCCAATTTACATTTAGAAGCTGTTGAAGTATATGTCAAATGAGAGCTTAAAATCCTCCATATCAGAAGGAGGGGGACAAAAAAGGCATGCACTTCTCCAGTAATTAGTATCAACTAGTATCAACATGTAGATAGCCTTCATCTGTCTTGTTATATGGCCCTCTGACTGCAGCATCCAGAATTAATTGATGTTATTATCCTAATTGGCTCATAGCCTAGAATCAATGCATGTTGTATACATTTAGGTTGTTGTGATTATATGTATGTATTAGCACCTCGTTATGTTCCTTTTCATAGGAACGTAAATGCCACAAGTAGAGACTGGCATTCACATGACAGCTTCATATATATTCCTTTGACAGTAATACAATCTCTGAATGCTTTCTTCGCATTCTTCTCAATTGTCTGGATCAGTGCATCAATACCTAGCATGGCTGGCAAGGTTAAAGATTTCAGTGGATTTGATTGTTCACAACAGAAGGATTATTAGGAAATTACAAAATAGAGAGCCCAACTGTTGGGACTGAAAACTCTGAGCCCCTTCTCCAGTGTTTCCCTTTATTCTCATGTGCACTTCAGAGACCCCCAAATTTTTAATTTCACCCCCCAGCTTTGATACCAAAGTTTATTTTTACTCAGTCTGATCCCCAGTTTTGACACCAAGGAGATTTTTTACTCTCATTCTTGCACCCCCAAGGGGATACACTGCTTCCTCGTACACGTTTTAACCTAAGTAAATTCTTTTACATACCAAGTTGATTCAGTAGGTCCGTGTAATGGACATTGTTGATCAGCATTTCCTTCATCAAGCGTTTGTTTAGATTGTCGAGTGATATGATGAATATATCTCATTTGAAAGATGCATGGTGTATAAATGTTCTTCAGAACTTGTATATTTAGGTTAATTTCTGTATGAAGCTCTCAATTTTTAATACATTTTAAGTATATATTATTATATGCTTATTTTTTTCTCCGTTAACTTTACATTGTCAGAATCATACAGTATTTTTCCATATTGCATTGCTTCATGCTGCACACCAGTGGATCTAAAATATTATCACATGTTAATGGACTACTTTTGATTGTAAACAAAGTACGCTTATGTTGCAGACAGCAGAGCTTTTATAAGATTTTTCTGTGGATGAACTAAACAAACTGCTTTGTGAATTTGAAAGTAGAGATGATAAAGTTGTTGATGTGAATTAGTTCACTGAGTTACAAAAGAAACTTTCAACCAAGGAAGTGAAAATGAATGTGATGTCTGCAATGTCCACAACAAATGCAAGCTGTGTAGTATTGAAAATACTGTTCTGATCATTTAAACAGTTACGCTGTTATTCATAACTATTTACAAATGGACTATGATGCATGCTTTCAAGGGTCTATAAAAAAAATAGCATAGAAAGGCATATTAAGGCCAAGGATATCCCATCTCCCTCAGGAATGTACCATTCTACGAGTCCAAACACTTCATTAAAAAAACAAAAATGCAACTGAAGAAAGTTCAGTTTTGGTAGAAACCAAGAGGGCAATAAGCCACAGAGCAACAAAGAATCGCATTTGTGTGATTTGGATTTTTTGACATAGCTTTTTCAAGTTTTCATTCATATCGCTATGATGTCTGCATTGTGGCAGTTTATAGTGATGTCTAGCACTGGGGCATCATGCTGCAGCATGTAGCATTATGTCTCACCTAGTCAAATTATCCTGACATCAGACCAGCCAGTCCTAACTTCTTAATGCTGAGCACTTAATGAGGTAGTTGTTAGTACCATTTTCATAAGTCTTTAGTATGACTCAGCCAGGGTTTCAATACATGACATGACTTACCACATCCAAGGTGGATGCTCTAACAACTTAACTTGGATTAGCACTGTTTCCTGTATATTGCACAAAGTTTACAGTGATTCCTTCCTAGGCAAATTTTCATTGCATTGATCAGTGCTTCCACTATAACAGCAGATGATGTGCTGTGGGCAAAGCTAAAATCCAGCCTCATGTTGCACCTGGATTTTTTCCAACAAAATGTGGCCAACCGTGCAGGTTTACAGATGGACAGATGGGTTTTATTCTTCCAGGAAACATTGCAAGTACATCTAGTGTCAATATGGTTCATGATACCGAGAGCATGTTATTGCCCAGGCACATGGCATTGGGCTGTAGAGCCGTCATTTTAATTAGCAGGGCTAGTTTCATCTTGAGCAATGTCACATGGGAACAAAATAGGGAAACTCACTGCCAACCATATAGAGTTTCATTGTTTCATGACATTGAGGCTGAACATGCTTGTTGGAGTTGATGGGACTGCAGAGCAGTCATCTCAATCAGCAGCGCTAGTTTTGCCCTCTGTTTTGAAGGTTGTTACAAGAGTGATGCACCTATTCTAGTTGGGCCTTCTGCTGTTAGGAATTCTTCAGTTTAAATCTTTTATTACATTTTTGTCTTTGGATCTGTCCATCTATTAAGTTATCAATTACACCTTCATTTCTGGAGCAAAATTCTACAACTGTTCAGTGTATCCCTATAACTCTGTGTGTGTGTGTGTGTGTGTGTGTGTGTGAGAGAGAGAGAGAGATCCTCAAAAACATCTTGTTTTAGGTTTTTCCATCTGTCTGTTCATCTATCAATCATATACACTTTACTTTTGGAGCAAAAATCCCAAATTGCAAGATAACTACATCTGTCTATTTTAGCCTTCTGTAGATCTATAAATAGTTATATTATTCATTTTCTTTTCAACAGCTCAATTCCTTTCAAGAACATCCTCTTTAAAGATGAGGGTCTGTGCATTGTTTGGGTGTCAAGAATAAGTACATCTTGACAGCATGTTCATTATTCATCTTCAGTTAAAAAAAGAAACATCTATGGTTTTGCTGCTTTTTTTTCTTCATGGACTTTTTTGTATGTCCAACATCATGCATACATCATAGTACAATACTCTGTACTGGTAACAGTGATGCTACACAAGTAGGGATTATTTCTCATGCATGTCAACATTTATTTATGTTCTTGCCACTTGCAGAGAGATCATTTTTTTGGTCATGTTATCCAGCTTTTCTGTGATTCATCCATCTCAAAACCCACTCGTCTAAGATGAAAATTTTGACTTTCTTACAGAAGATATGGCAAGAGGGGCTCTTTTTCATGATTTTTGAGGAAAATCATTTAAGTACAATCTAGCAAAAAGAATCACCCTAAAAAACCCACAACACTTTCAGCTTAAACAAGTAAAATTTGTTACGCATTTTTGTAGGCCTGATTTAATTTTCATGGCATTTTGGCAGTTTTTCAAAATATTTTAAGTTTTGGAACTTTGTAGATTTTGATTGTTTGGTTATTCCCACATCTTTTGGTTATCTTGAGCACCCTGAAATGGGCCTTAGTGTTGGAATTTCCATTTTGAATCTGGCCTTTATACAACACTAGTTTTTGCCCATCGGTAAGTAGTATATTCTTTTATAACACTTGTCTTTTTCTGACCGTTTTTGTTGTATGCCAACAAAGAAAAATTTAGCAATTTTGGTGATTGCCAGCACTAGCCTCGAAGGTTACAGCTATTGTATTTTTCTATCGATCAGTGTCTGTGGACTGCCATATGTACTCGCATATAAGTCAAATCCAACTGCAAACTGCACAGACCCAGATATGTCATCACATGATGGCAACATAGACCCTCATCTGCAGGCACATTATGCTACAGCAGATTAGGGTCTTTGTTGTTTGCAGTTTGACTCAACTTATAAGTAAGTATAGACGGTATTGCTGTTTATATCTGACATGAAATGTTATCATATGAAAATTGCTGATGATGTTGAGGACACAGCTGATTATAGTAAGATACTATTCTGTATTAGTTTTCTGTATTACAAGGAGCTAAAAATGGATTTGTGTGGGCTAAAACAAAATTGTAATTCATTGCAGTGACAATATATATGGAATGTTCCCTAATTATAATACCCTCCATTCATCCATCATTCTGTCCATAACCATGTGATCCAAAACATTGAGGGGAAATTCACCAAACTTTGTATGTACATATATCGCCATCTGATGATTGCTATTTATAGCCTGCACCCTGGGAGAGGATCATAGATCAAATGAACCAAAATTACAGTCACAGTGATATTTTGGAATATTTTTTTGAACAAATGTTTTACCTTCAGAAGGAGGATACATAACATGTGTACATTAGATTTGGGTCACAAACCCTTCAAGCTGAGGGGGTGGGGTCAATGTACAGTATATGTGTTTGTGTATGTGTATAAAATCACATGTCAGAAAGCTGTCACAGTTCTAATTTCATTTTATTTTTTTCCAGCACTGAAAAAGACCCCAAAAATAAATCATTTACTAAAATCTTCCCAATAAGGTACTTGTACTTGTGTACGGTACCATTAGTCATTACTCATCATGATGATGGAGAAATGCACCTGTGGTACTTGGAACAGAAGCAAATACTCAGTTCGCTTTCTTGTTATGAATATATTTTCCATGTATCTGTTCCTAATTAGAAAACATCTACCAGATCCTTATTAATGTATCCCCAGATTGAGCACAAGTTGAAAGTTTCCAAAGTGAGTCCGTTATTTTAGAGTAGCACTGGGACTGAACTGTTCTTAATTTACATGAACACATATTTTACAGAATTTCTGATAGTAAGAGTCTTTGCTTTTTGTCACTTTTTTCACCAAACATCTAAACAAATTCATCAAAATGATATTTTTAAATATTAGCTTCATGTGGGTCTATGGTTCTTCCTGGGGTTTTCTCAGGTTTTTCCTCCACTAAATATATTGACTGCCATGTATAATCTATAATGTGCTAAAAAATATTGTTAAACCAAAACCTTATTGATGCTTTGTTGGTCATAAATAAAAATGGTGCCAATCTGACAACCACAGCAGTAATTTCAAAATGCTATTGCTAAAGAATATTCCTCTAAATTCTTTTCTTGAATATCTCTAAATTCTTTTAAGCCATTAGAACATCAGCCCCATTAAGGGACTCTTGTTTGTTTTAAAGGCACTTTTGACACCTTATTGTCTTTAGGATCCCAGGGATTTGGAGTCAATAGCCTTTCCTAAGGACACAACCAGGGAACCAACATGGGCTGGCCTGGGTGGGTATTGAAAATCAAAAATGAACTTTGTAAATATCATCAGTATGTGTGCTGTACTGCACATTTGCAGAACATCATTGTTTGCACTGTCATGGTTTGTAAACATTTCTTGGAGAATAGACTTTTCCAGTTGCACTTCTGTGTGATGTAATTTCATATGGTAGAAGGAGAAAATGCATACTGTTAGACACATTTTGCATAAAATCAAGATCTGAACACATTATGATACCATTTTAAGAAATTTTTAAATAAACCTTACATACATCAGAAATTATTTTGTTGTACAGGTCGTGAACAGGTAGTGAACATTTGGAATAATCATTGAAGTGTGTGTGCATCAAAACTTAACAAATAAAAGATTCAGCAATTTTGGGATAAATGTAAATAACATTTAATCTAGATGGTATGAACAAGTGAATGGTTACTTTGGTAAAATAATAAATGTTTTAGAAAGAAAGAAAATTATTATTAGTAAGAGATAACCCAAAAATTTAAAAAAAATTCTTACCTGGTCTGAATTTCACTTCATGGAAAGACAGCCCTGTCAGTAACCTAATGTGGAATGAGTACATGCAAAACATGTTGAAATATAGTCGAAGGAAACTCAAAAATGGTAAGGTATTTAAAGATAAAATAGGACTTGGATCGCTATTGATAAAATGTGATTTATGCATTGTTGTAGGTCAGACAAAAATGAACCAAGAAAGAGAATGACAGTACATAGACTGCAAACAAGCACAGAAGTTCTCGGATTATTAAAAGTTAATAAACAACTGTATAAGTGTACAGGAGGAAACTGTTAAGTCCTTGCCTTATACAAGTTATTTAATGATAATACAAACAAAATTGAGATTTCACCTACATCTACACTTGAAGATTGCTTGCGTAAAGTGGATATAGCGTCTTGACAAAATGTATTGTGTTGTGACATTACTGTCCAACTCAAGTCTATAAGTACCCTGGCTGTGGTGCAATCTGCAGTCAGAGAGTTTAAGTTCGTCGTTTTTATCATTGCAAGCACTATGCACATGCAGCATGGACTGAACCGAACTCCGTATTTAGAAATAACACACACTTTATGCAGCACCTTGTATGGAAATAATAAAATCATTGATCAGAATGTCTTACATACTTTTGTTCTTCTTTGACTTGTTTTTCCAGTTTGCTTTCATGCAGATAAATCCAAAGACACAAGACACATGTAATGGATTACATAGGTGTCAATTTGTACGGTTTACCTGTAATTTGTACGTTTTTCCATTTTCATCTGTGTATGGCCATACAACCATTTTGTACGGGTTTTTTTTGTACATTTTTTTCTTCATTTTGTATGCATACAGAACTCTGGACATAATTTTTTCATAGATAGAACAAGAATTCAACGAGATCAGGGTGGCCCAAAACAACCAATCAATGCATACTCAAAACTGTGCTTTTCCTTTGATAATGAAACCAGTTTCATTTCATGGTTCAACTCCTGTTAGTTATACAACATAAGACACATCATGCAATATTTTTGTTCTTTGGGGTGATAGCACGAAAACAAAAACATGTGCTATGTTTTACATTGTTGGACTAAACTCCCGTGTGTGAAGATCTTGTCTTTTGTCGCTCGGAAATTTGATGCTCACTCGGATTTCTAATATTTACGAACTACCTGTGTAGTAAGTATGTTTTCTCATTTTATACATATTATTTCATTATTTATACTTATTATTATCAAATGCATAAAGTTTACATCAATTTTCATACTTTACATAGTGTGGCAGTCATGTTTATGATGTTGGTGTAACCGTAATTCGACTTTTCTGTTTGGAGATAAAGTCGATTTATTAAAAATTTTTATAGTCTGCTAAATTTAGCACCAGCACTGTATTGTGCTGTCAGAGTTTTGAATAAAGTTTGTCAGATGCGCAATGCAAACAGTAAGATCTATTGCCACAATGACAGAAGTAGTACCGATACTGAGTGATGTCATTCTTGTGGCTTGAAAATATGTAACACTGCCAATTTATATGAAGTTTTAGACCAAAATTGGCACACCATATAGCAAATTCATAACTTTTCAAACACCAGATACGCAATTTTAATAGAAATGATCAACAGCTTATGAGGTATAAACTTCTGGACTGCTACTTTGTTAATTTCTTTTTATTTTTAAATTTCAATTTGTGGATAGCTCCTGGAGTAATATCTTGGTGGTTTATGGGGACATTTTATAAATTCGTAACACATTTGTAATGGGGAGATATTCCTCTGTGATGTAAAATCCAAATTTTTAAATTATTTTTTATTTCTTTCTTTCATCTAGTTGAAATATTCTATCCATCAAATGGCTGAGCTTAACTCGAAGAAACGCAAGCCTGAAGACGCTGACCGAGGTTGTGGCAAGTTTCAGGCTGATTGGTTTGAAGCCTTCCCTGGCATTGTAGACATATCCAAGTTAGGATCTTCGCATGCTTTTTTGTAAACTATGCAGCAGAGACATTAAAGTGGTGGCGTCGGGCATATGTGATTTGGAGGAACACTTCAGGACAAAACTGCATGAAAGAAATTTTGAATTGAAGAAGGGAGCATCCATCAAAAGCTTCTTTGCTCAGCCAAAACAGGAAGATGTTAGTGTTTTAAGTAAAAAGAATGAAATAAAGTTTCAGAAATGTAAATAATTATGTAAATGTGTGTAAATATACTTTATGTATAGCATTTGTTGTTTTAAAACTGTTGATCTTCTGTAATATATGAATACATTTTTTCATGTAAGTTTTTTTGTGGTCTTTGTAAGGTTTTTATTGGTCTGATGTACAGGTTTTCATCTCAAGGGTTGACACCTATGGGATTGGCAGGAAATGTGGATCTTACTCTCACAAGTGCAAATATCAGTGGTTCAAGGCACTCGCCTTTACAGATCACTCACAGTTCTCAACTCTGCCTGCATGAATTCAAATTATCTCAACCAAAGTGGATATATGAGAAAGCTTCCATGGATCGGTGGTTCATCTCAGGGACCTACCAGGTTCTTCCTTGAACAAATGTACTGGCCACCATGTATAACCTATGTTGTGGTGAAAAAGGGCATTAAAAACCCACACAACCAAACCTATAGCTAATTTGAAAAACTTTGTAATGCTAAAAAATATCATATGATGGTTTTTCAACACTCTGTGGGTAAAAGGAAGAAGTGGTCTCATCTTGAATTCCATGAAATTCTTTTCACCAGTTAAATTATCAATCCCTATGAGGGACTCGTGTTTTTTTAAAAATTCATAAAACGAATTGCAAACATATTGTTCTATAATTTTGCTAACAACAGGTCGAACAGATACAGGTTTGTAATAACTGACAGTTAATGTGTGCTGGCCCAAAAATCGGGGTTAACTTGTAAAATATGGTTGAGATATATTTGTTGCTTCGAACCCTTCCCACTGGTAAATACTGATTTTTATGGTGTTTTGCTTCGATCCCTTCCCATTGGTAAATACTGATTTTTATGGTGTTTTGCTTATTAGAGATCTCAGTTGTTACATGTTGTACATAAGTTGGATAAACACAAGTATGTGAGTAATACATCTGCCTTTAGTTTTCTGTTGACAATTATTTTTCATGCACTTAAACAATGCAAAGAGAGGCTAATGGCAGGAATATTTCAGTTCCATATAAAACTGATCAGCAATGACTGTTCAGAATACATGTGCTAATAGCTTTCAGAATTCACTTCAGCGGCTGTTGGAACAAACAGTGTTTGTGTGTGTGATTTAGATGTTTAATGTAGCTTTTAAAAATTTTCAGTCATATTGCTACTGTGTTTGTAATGTGGCAGTTTATAGTGATATCTAGCATTAGGGAATCATGCCGCAGACACTTAGCATCATGTACCACTGTCACATTATGCTGATACCAGACCAACCAGTCCTAACACTAACCCCTTAATGCTGAGTGTCAGGTGAGGTAGCTGCTAGTACCATTTTTAAAAGTGTTTGATATGACTTGGCCAGGGTTTTAACCTGTGAACTCCCGCATCCGATGTGGATGCTCTAACCACTTAGGCCACCAGAGCAATCATTGGAACAAACAGCAACATTTATTCAGAAGTAACTTCTCCACTCTGAAAATTCCAGGTCCCATACCTACCAGATATACTCTCTTATAAGATGAGTCTGACTAGAAACTCCATAGATCCAGATATGTTGTTGCATAATGCACTGGCAGATCTCACTCTTTGCAGTTTGTTACAAGTAATCACTGGAACAAACCCTAATCTGCATGCATATTATGCTTTGTGCAGATTGGGGTCTATGTTTTGTTTTTTTCAGTTTGACTTGACTTATAAGCAAATATATATGGTGTGATTTTCAAGAGTACAAGACTTTTTAAGATTCTACCAAATATCTTGAGATTTAGGTAATTTCTGTGAGGCTTAAATTTTGTCCTGGGGTTATCCATCTGCTGCATTGATGAAGATGTAAACAACCATTTCACTTTTACCATGCACATACATTCATGTACATACATACATACATACATACATACATACATACATACATACATACATACATACATACATACATACAGACATACATACATGCATTACATGCCCAAAATGATATTCATTTTATGTTGCCCACTGGGCTGCTAGGCAGGTGGCAGTTTTTTGATTTAGTGAAATTTTCTTTACTAAGTTATGTCTGAAAGAATGAATTCTTGTTTTGAATGGTTCCTAGATGCATTGTTTAACCAATTAAATTGTTTATTTCCAACTCTAATTTAAACAGTAATATCTGTTGCATTTGGCTGGTCACCAGGCTGGTGATGGTTTTTAACTTGCATGAATCATAAGTAGAAGGCATCATCTCATTTAGTTCACTCAAAATGACTGCAA
Source organism: Sinohyriopsis cumingii (assembly GCA_028554795.2). Lineage (NCBI taxonomy): Eukaryota > Metazoa > Mollusca > Bivalvia > Unionida > Unionidae > Sinohyriopsis > Sinohyriopsis cumingii. The sequence continues at coordinate 11,341,891 of CM068836.1, forward strand.
ATTGCTATTTGATCATTATTAAATAAGAAACGTAAATACACTTTATAACACCCAGTTAACGCTCAATATCTGGTATGTACACAGATTGTAAAAGCTTTAGATGGGATTTTTGCAGGGGATTTGCAGAGTTTATTTTGATGACTTCATGTTATACAGAAGACTAAATATTTATCCTATAGCACGTTCAAGAGAAAATAAAACACTTCTCCATGACTTAACACACTACTCATTGACTACTATTCTCACAATATCTTTCCTGAAATTTCTTTGATCTGCGGTGTATTTGTTTAAAATTGCAATGGATTATTTGAAAGTCAGTAAAGAAAATACATTGTTCCATCATTGTTTTTTCTTTCTTTCCCAGTACCTAAGAGACTCCTTAATTTCCAGGTAGATAGTTGCCATATACTAAAAGACCAAGATAAGCAGCTATGGATTAAAGGTGATAAATTCACAAACCCATGAGTCTTTGATGTATGTAAGTTTTAGGCATCTGACTTTGTCAACAAGGATCAATTCAAAGACATTCTTATCTGATAGGTATATATGTACCCAGAATATATAGTGGCATTGAATATTACTTTTCAGGTCAATAGAGTACATTGTACCTGATGTTAGGTCAAGTTTTATGATAAGAATTTGTAACCTTTCTTCCTGCCACATTATTGCACAGGCCTAGAATTAAACAAAAATTTCTTTGTAGCCATGGGTCTAGTACTAAAAATGGATTGAGAAATTTACTACTTCTGCTGAATCGTCACTTGTCCTTCCCACAAAACAGTGTTGGTGACAACTTAAACTTTAATAGCCACCATACTGTGGAGATTATGGAAACTCAGACAGGAAATTTACTAGTATCAGTCTAGCAGTCTCACTGCCACAAAATTTTGATCGCTTTATTGTAGTAATAAAAGGCAGAAAGACTTGTAACAATAACTGTGCAACTAAAGGGTAGAATTTAGGATTTTCATTTCAATTTAAAGGTTTAACTTTTGTGCTCAGAATTTTAACACTAGGTGGACTTGATGGCTTAAGTCAATTGTGTTCTTCAAGAAACCTGATCTCTTTTCAAGTATCAGTGAAAAGGAAATCTTAACCTCACATTAAGCTGTAAACTTGTCAAATAGCAACACTTTACAGGTAATTAAAAATCCTTATCTGCAATCTGATACCTAAATATGCTGTCTTTTAGAATAAGTCATGCTGTCAGTAGTCCAGACTTCGTTTCAGATTGATTTCCAAGACTTACAATGGTCCCTCACTTGAATAGTCTTCTTCATTCTGCTGTCCCATTAACAAAGTGATTGTTGTCAAGGATTCCACTACTTTGGCCAAAGTTTGTTGTATTGTTACATCAGTAAAATCATCATTAAGGATATATATTGTTCTCTCCCAAATTCATGTTCCACAAAGATTACTGTGCCTGCTCACTTTAGTCCATCTTAAACATGAAATCAGCACCAAGTTAAAAATATACACCAGTCTTACAATATATACTTGCTTATAAGTCAAGTCAGACTGCAAACAATAAAGATCCAGATCTGCTGTATCATAATGCAGTTGCAGATCAGGTTCTATCATGTTTGTTCTGCTAAATATTCCTTACAAACTGCACAGACCCAGATCTGCTGGCTCATTATGTGACAGCAGATATAGGTCTGTGCAGTTTGCAGTTTTACTCATCTTAAAAGCAAGTATGTATGGTATGACTATTGTTCTCATGCTTTTTATGAGATAACCAAATAATCTCAAGTTTGACTCTTCTTATAAGCAGGTATATATGGTAGTTTGTTCATGGTATAAAAACTATATATGGATTAGTCAGTTACTCAACTCATTTAGATCAAAAGTCTGTGTTGAGCAGAAAGTCAAAAGAAACCATTTGGCTATTATTTATTTGGACAAATTCACTGAAACTTCACTTGCCTCTATAGACATGTTTTGCATATTGAATGACCCCCGACCCAAATGAAAAGGGATGTAACTCTTGTTTCTTCTCAAAGACAAATTTTTGTCTTCAGAGGTGGCTTTAATTCACAGTCAGATTAAAGATATCCAACTGTACCTGTCACACTAGCAAAAAAGGCAACTTCCATTTCTGCTGCAATAACGCATGTACTTTTACCACCATCCAGTAAATGTATAGCTTCGACCCATTGCACTAATACTAAAAACTGCCATACTTTCAACTTTGACATATTGACAACGTTTTACACTGTCAAGCACACTGGAGTTGTGAGCATAATCAAGATAAGAAATGTTTGCATATTGGTTCACCTGATATTCTTTCATCTAAACAATGCCTTCCTCATGAAGCAAAAGTCGAGTTTGTATAGACTGAGCAGGCAATGTAGATGTGCTCTAGTGACTACTTAAGGCAGGGAGAAACCATTGTTTGGTTAGAAAATACCTTACCCTCACCACAGAAGGTAGGTGACCATCATACACAGGACATTTGCCAGGGAAATTGGAATGGCTGTTGTGAAGAGGTGACCGCTGAATAAAGATAACCATTAGAACATGGTTGCTTTTATATGTTTTTGAGCTGAACATTTATGAAATTCTATGAGGACTAGTCTGAATTCTGCAGAAAGCAAGCACTTGTACAGATCCATTTTATAAAATTAATTTACTTAATATCTCTTGAAAGAAACTTTCACATTGGCATTTCATACAAATTGTAGCAAACTACGTTATCTGCTTGATCAAAATCTCATTACTCCAGGCTATGACAGTTTTAAAAATGGCATAAACAGATTTAATTGTTGACAGAATCTATTGTTTATAATAAAATGCATGTAATAATCAAGCATCACAAATAAGTTTGCATATGTCAGAATCTTTGTTGATCAGTTTCATTTGAAGAAACTAAACAGTTGTATGTTTACGGAGTTAACTAAAAATGCCAAATAAATGTAATTGCCATATTGCGATCTTGTGAATTCATTCCCAAGAACATTTGATGTCCATTACCCTGCATTTAAGATTGGTTGGCTATCTTAAGTCACAATAATAAGACATAGTATGTTTTACTTTTTCCGTGTTTTACAGCAAAGCAACACATAGGAAGTTACATTGTGCAAGGCAGGTAGAAAGTGCCTTGCCCAAAGACACTGCACAGTAGCTGATTTATGCTGATCCACGGTTGTGAATCAAACCTGCACCTTCCTTTCTGGTCTGATGTTGTTGTTGTTGTTGTAGGGTTTAACGCCATTTTTCAGCACAAGATAGGCTATTCATGGCGGCCAGTATTAATGGTGGAGGAAGAACCCAGGAAAATCCCGGAAAGAACCACCAACCCATGAGAAGCTACTGACAAGCTTTCTCACGTACCAACAGAGGCCATACCCGCCACTTGAACCCATACAGACAGAGGTGAGATGGCAGTGATCCGTAACGGTGAGTGCTTTAGACCACTCGGCCACTCGGGCTTTCTGGTCTGAAGTCCAATGCCTTGACCACTAAGCCACCATGGCTCCCATATTGCCTGTAAATCTGATTTTACTGAAATTTCATCAACGGAATACAATTTTTATCAAAGTTAACTAAGTATGGTTTACACAGCAAATTGATTACTGTTCAACAATATAAACACACAGACAATTTATTTAAATTCCTTGAGACATGTGTTTTATATTTTTTTAAAAATATTTTGGGTTGTCTTTACATGCATGGTGAAGTGGATTCCACACATGTGCACCATAGTGTTGGAACCTTTCTTCAGTTACTCCTTGCAAGGTCTCGATTTTTGAATATCAGTCCTTAGGTGAATATTTTAGCATTTAAATTTGTTTACATTATCAGTCAGATGATCAGTGAATGCATCAAAAATGACACATACAGCCTTTTGTTGGAGTCATTCAAGTCATTCTAGTTGAAATGCTTCAGTTTCTTCATACCTGGGAGTCATTCAAGTCATTCTAGTTGAATGCTTCAGTTTCTTCATACCTTGGAGTCATTCAAGTCATTCTAGTTGAATGCTTCAGTTTCTTCATACCTTGGAGTCATTCAAGTCATTTGAGCTGAGATGATACATGATTTGGAGTATGCAAATATTATACAGTGGGAGACCCATTTTCTTTGGGATATCATTTAATTTTGTTCCAGTAATGAGATTTTGAAGGACTTGGTAGCTACTTTTCACATCCCTTTATCATGCCCTTTTAAATCACACTTAAATAGGAGTGTATAAGGGTCACATTCTGTTACCATCAAGGTGAGAGGTTAGCACATATTATACACAAAAGACTTTCAGAGCATAGCTCATTAAGTGATGATCCTTCAAGCACCACTTGTCATGCAGTAGGCGTTCGTGTGGTAAACCAGAAACCGCAAAGCAATTTCTATTAGACGGTACAGAATATGTTAATATCACAAACTGAACAATAGGAATTAGGTTGCATAATCAAGACACAATGTTGATATTAATGGGTGTTCAGTCACTCAAGGTCAACAAGGAGAGTTGTAAATCAGAATGTAAGTGCATATTAGCAACAGAGATTTGTTTAATCACTACAGTACTTATGTCTTCACACTAAACTGATATATCTCAGGTATTTATTTAGTTACAACATGAACATATATATGACACCTGAAGTTGAATGTTCTTTACCTACTAGTACTTCCATTACCATGTTTTTAAAAAAACATTTTGTCTTTTAAGTATACATTAATGTTTCTGCTATAAATGCTCATTGTTACTATTTGATATTTTTTAATATTCTCTATCTCAGTGATACGTGTATTAGTGTACCATCTAAGATTATTTCTGCAAACGAATAGTTTGAATCAAGGGTCTCAAACATGCAGCCTCTGGAGTTATTTCCTTCAAACTTCTTCACAGCCAGCCAGCTTTGATAAAAAAATTCTTTGTTCAGTCATTTCCTTCTTGGTTCAGCTGGCTTAGAACTGCTTTCGCTGTAAAGAAAGGTTCAGTGATGCATGCAGCCCTCAGACCATTGCTCAAGTCCTCATAGGGATTTGAGTTTGAGATCCCTGGTTTACAGTGCTCAATACTTTATACAGATAGATAAAAGATTTCAGCAGAGTTATTATCAGTATTTCCCATTTTAGCTAAATGTTTTTTCCATTAAAGATTTTCATTGCATTGACCATTAACTGTAAGATAAACTTTGGGATTACCAAGTAAAGTCTCTTTAGTGTACTTAAGATTACCTTCAGTTGTTATCATTTTTTTATGTTTCCACTAACTTTAAACTTTCCGAAGGTAGGTATTTACTTTTTCCTGTCAAATGAACTAGAAATTACTTTTGCACAAGTCAATTCCTCAGCTGGTGATATTATATATTAAATCGTGTCAGTAGCAGTAGCACATGTCGGTGAGTAGTACAACTTCACTTCGTATCTAGTGATAAAACAGGTGGCATATGAAAAAAATCCACAGCTAGGGAAAGGTACAATTTTAGAACTTGTTTTTGGTTTGTGATTTTCACAAGAAATTAGTCTTGGCCAACATCTGGATGTTACTATGACATAAGAACCTTTCATGTATTGTAATTGGCCAAAAACAGTTTATCTGTTATTTAGTTTGTGTCATATCAAAGTACCATTCAGATAATCTAAATGCCAACTTTAGATGCAGAATTAGTAGAGTTGGAACAAATGTTTTGTTTTTTTCTTTATTGGTAGAGTTGGAACAAATGTTTTTTCTTTCTTTATTGGTAGAGTTGGAACAAATGTTTTTTTCTTTCTTTCTTGGTGGAGTTGGAACAAATGTTTTGGTTTTTCTTTATTGGTAGAGTTGGAACAAATGTTGTTGTTTTTTTCTTTTTCAATGCCATAGTAATTAGACATGAGACTTGTGTCAGAGAAAACATTTAAATATTGGTATTTTATATATTCTCTCATATTCCTGATTAATATGGAAATATAATTAGATATGTCCAAATGTGTGAATATTGATTACTCAGTATGGTAGAATTTTGCAAAACAGTTTTACTTTTTTGTTGTCCGTTTCTTTACTTTTGTTATCAACTTTTAAAAAATAGGATCTGTTTAGTTTATTGTGTTGAAGCATGTTCATGAGATATCTGAGCCCACATTAACAAGAGAATGGTGGTGAGTACCAAAGAAATCATACGTTTGCTTAAATATTTATTTTGCACTGCAAAAATAAATGTTATGCAGTAGACAGAAGTCAAATTAATTTCACTTGACTCTAATGACTTAAATGGGAGTCAGACTTTTGTAACCTTAGCCTCGACCTTGTTTTTGTATATAAAATGCAGATTTGCCAGTAAATCTTGTTGAAAGTATTACTAAACCAAAATTTGGCTCTCCTTATGTAAACTATTTTCTTTCATGGTTCCATATTAAAGGGATATTACTGTTTCTGCGGTCTGTTTTGTTTATTGATGTATCTGGAAACAAAGACTATAAAATAAAACATTCATTTTTCAAAACTGCCATTGTAAAGCCTCTGCTGAAGAAACCAACACTAGACCAGAACGATTTAAAGAACTACTGCCCAGTTTCTAATCTCCCATTCATATAAAAAATCTTAGAAAAGGTTGTTCTATCAGCTTGTATCTCATCTGAATTCAAAGTCTTTTTAGCAATGCACAAATTCTGCATATCGTCCTTGCCACAGTACTGAAACTACTCTTCTAAAAGTAGTTAATGACATTCTCTCTGCGTTGGATAGCAGAAAGATTACAGTCCTCACCCTCCTTGATTTGTCTGCAGCATTTGACACAATAGACCATGATATATTACCACACTGTCTCCAGCATGTATTTGGCATTCATGATACAGCCTTACTGTGGTTCAAGTCCTACATGGTCAACAAACACAAATTACGTCTGCAAATGGAATACACTCCAGCCCACTTGATCTGTGTTGTGGTTTTCCACATGGGTCTGTTCTTGGACCAGTTCTCTTCATTCTATACACTCAGCCGCTCTCAAGTGTCATAGATCATCATCCAGTGTCTCACAAATTGTACGCTGATGACACCCAAATATACAAATCTATCCACCCAACTGAAGTTGATGTTACCATCCAAGGTGTAGAGAGGTGCATTTCTGATGTGAAATCATGGATGACATGTAACAAGCTGCAGATGAATGATGATAAAACTGATTCCATTTTAATCACAACACAAAGACTTTCTTATTCACATCCTTTACCTCAAACAATAAATATCAGCAACACCAACATTAAATTCACACAATTAGTATGAAACCTAGGTGTTACCCTGGACAGTACTCTCACATTGCACCAACATGTCATGAACATATGCAAGGCTGCATATCTTGAGCTAAGATGCATCAGCTCCATTCGCAAATATCTTTCACTTGATGCCACTAAAACACTTGTGTTTTCGTTAGTACTTTCAAGACTGGACTATTGTAACTCAATTCTGTCTGGTTCATCTCAGTATCTACTCCAGAAACTTCAAAAAGTTCAAAACACAGCTGCATGGATCGTACTTAGAGTACCACAATCAGAGCACACCTCCCCGCTGCTCTGTACCCTACACTGGCTATCCATTCAATCCAGAATCAAACACAATATTTGTTCTCTGTGCTACATTTCACTGACGGACTCTAGTCCAACATAGCCATCCAACCTCACCCATGTGTACACACCAGCAAGACACTTACGCTCCTCTTCTGACAATCGTATACTCATTATTCCCACTATGAAAACAAAGTCATATGGACAGCATTCTTTTGTATACCAGGGCCCAGCAACGTGGAATGAATTGCCCACTGAACTTAGACACAAAGACACGCACCCCCCCCCCATGAATCCTATCTACGTACCAGTAGTTTTAATTTCACTTTAAATGAACTCCAGTGAGAGTGCTATAGCCCAAATGTTCTACTTGGTATGTTTTGAATTTCCTCGCTCTGAGATAGAGGTCTACATAAGAAATCTTACTCTTTTGGATTAAAATTGGTTTGGTTTCTGGACATCCTTTCTCACTGAGATTGGTTTGCGCTCATCCTGCTGTTCAGCTGGCAAATGAGTGAAGTTTAGGTGGTTCATTTGAAATGCATGATAATTCAGCTGGCAAGTGAGTGAAGTTTAGGTGGTTCATTTGAAATTGCATGATAATTCAGTTTGTGAAACAACATCCCGTTCAGAAGGCACTTCAGCAAGTGATGGGTCAGTATGTTTAATGTCTCCATATGTGAAATTTATCAGATACGGCAAATTTAGCAGAAAGTTTGAATTGTACCATTTCAGAAACAACTGCTGTTGCTTGCAGATTACAGGTAACACAATGGACTTGGACCTAGTGTATAGGGTTATCTAACAATATTTTATCCTCATTTACGTGATATATAGTTGAAGAAGGGATGAATTTTTTTTTCAGAAAAAAAAAAGACAGATTTGTTGTTTTTTTTTAATTTGTCAAAATCAATTTATTCCATTTCACTAGATAGATGAAGTAGTATTTTTATTTCATTTTGAAGGCATGCAGTATATGCTTCTCTTTCAGTGTTTAGACATTACTTTGTATTTGATTCTATTTATAGAAGTTGGTATACAGTAGTTCTTCATACAGTTTATACAGAAATAAATATGCCTCAACCTGTTTACATGGTCATGTTCTGAGCAGTGGAAATCTTTGTTAGACTTACCAACCAATTCAACTGCAGTTATGACAGTATCATTAAATAATGTCCATCAGAAGCAATGCAAATGTTTTGGCCAAAAAAAATAATTCAGTTGCTCTGGAGAAGGCAGACGTTAGATTAATTAGACTTGACCTTTTTATATGAAAACACCTGCAAAATATTGTTGAAAGTGCTCAAGCAAAGCTGAATATCAATAGGTGTAACTGAAATACTATCAATTGAAAATATGTAAATACATGTAAATTAAATCACAGAAGAACGGGCTTTTACACGAGTCAAAAAACTACAGTAGAATATGCTAAAAATCATTTTTTGGGTAACAACTTGACAAATTAGCCAAATCCTGTAATTGTAACATAGGGTGTGAAATTTATAGAGGATATCTACGCTTATGGAGTAGATATAAGGAAATATTTCACGAGTGAAGTGGAAACATTGTATTTGTCAGAACTAGCCAAACTATGAGTAACAATCCAAAATATTTCAACTTCACTTGAGAAATATTTACTTATGTATCTACTTAAAAAATATTTATTATATATTTTTAAAGGCAAAAATCTTTGATTTGCATGGATTTTTTTTCTCCATTCTGGTGTAGCATTTTTTGTGCATTGATCATCAGTATTTCTGGGACTGGCCCCATACTACAGAAACATGATAGTTAGGATGGTCCCATACTATAGAAACATGATAGATAAGATGGTCCCATACTATAGAAACATGATAGATAGGATGGTCCCGTACTATAGAAACATGATGTTGTTCTAGGGTTTAACGCCATTTTTCAGCACAAGATAGGCTATACATGGTGGCCAGTATAACTGGCAGAGGAAGAACCCTGGAAGACTCGGGGAAGAACCACCGACCCACGAGAAGCTACCGGCAGGCTTTCCCATGTACCAATGTTAGCCGAGCCTTGGACTCGAACCCACGCAGACAGAGGTCTGATGGCAGTGATCCGTAACGGAGAGCGCTTTAGACCACTCGGCCACTCGGGGCCCCAGAAGCATGATAGGATGGTTCCGTACTATAGAAACATGATAGATAGGATGGTCCTGTACTATAGAAACATGATAGATAGGATGGTCCTGTACTACAGAAGCATCATAGATAGGATGGTCCCGTATTATAGAAACATGATAGATAGGATGGTTCCGTACTATAGAAACATGATAGATGGGATGGTTCTGTACTATAGAAACATGATAGATAGGATGGTTCCATACTATAGAAACATGATAGATAGGATGGTTCTGTACTATAGAAGCATGATAGATAGGATGGTCCTGTACTATAGAAGCATGATAGATAGGATGGTCCCATACTTTAGAAACATGATAGATAGGATTGTCCCATACTATAGAAACATGATAGATAGGATGGTCAGCAGATAGCAGAGCGAAACATCATTAAACAACAGATTACCATTTTTATGATTAGTTTTATGACCTGTTGCTGTGTGTCACCCATACATTATGATATATCTATAGTACTCCATGATAAACTGTACACATTTTTTTCAAAAACATAACTCACAATTAAATATAATATCTTTTATTTAGGTCAGATAAAAAAATTATTGGGTGGTTATGGTTGCCCAACCAACCCAATTTTCCTGCTCACCCTACATTTTTTAAAGAAATAAACTTGGGAAAAAGACAACAAAATTTGGGGAGATAAATAAATTAACCATTGAAGTTAAATATTTAGGATGCAAATGATACATGTTTTCTATTATGCTTCATTTAAATCCATCTAGACCAAACAAAAAACAACACAAACAAAAAATATTTATACTGACCTACCTACCATAGTTTGTTTTCATTGTAACCAAAACTATACATATTTTTTTTTTATTTGGCCTTAGCAGTTTTAGCATGTGTTGATTAGCACAGATTGCAAACCAAAATTAAGTGTCAGTTGAAAATTGAAGAAAAAAAATATCTAAGATTTTTTTAGTAGATGTATGGAAATATTTCACTCATGAATTGGAAACATTGAACTGTGATGATTGGCAAAGTATATCTACTCAAAAAAGGAAGATATCCTCTATTATATCTTTCATAATAAGATACTGAAATATATGTGGGAACAAAATATTATCACCATAGTGATAATATCATTTTTGGAACAATCTGAGGTCTTCAAAAACCATACAGATGTCACTACTCCCTGGCTAACAAAATACTGATAAGCAAGCAATTTTCAAAGAAATTTGGTAAGGAACCAAGCAGTTAGTTTTTGGAGCACTGGGAGTCTGGCAATATATATTCTTATTTCATTCATTATTTGTTCAAATATAATGGATATGTATCATAATTTTTTTCTTTAAATTGGAGCCAGAATATTTGTTAATACTCTTTGAAGTCTAGAATTTATATTTTAACAGTCCCAGGCCTCTGCTCCCTCTAAAAATCGGTGAATCCCTAAGAATTGTAATTCCCTAAATTTTATGCAACAGTATGATAGTGAAGTATTATTATTGTCATTATTATTATTATTATTATTATTATTATTATTGCAAGTACATGTAGTAGTTGCTGCTTTGATTAAAAAAAAACTGTTGATGTTTGTGTAAAGCTCAGTTCATTTAGACAGAAACTCGAACAATTCCAGATCAGTGAAATAACCTGTACCTGTACCAGTTTCAGTTTATATTCAACACATTTGCATTAACATGTTTCCTGTCTTAATGATTCTGGATAATCAGTGTTTTACATTATGGAAACATGACCTAATTTGTGAACAAGAACTCTCTTAAACTATCTGTATTGTTGTTGTGTTATGGGAGATAACTCATCAGACTTGTTAGTAGTCTTATCATAGTTAATGTTCTTAGATTGATTACCAAAATAGATGCTTTCTTGCAAAAACCATTAGCACAATTTGTGTCATACAAAGTAATACGTGGTAAACAGATGTGAACACTATGTGAAAGGCTGTGCTATGGTTGAAGAACAGTTGTGAAAGTTGTTTAGATAGGATTCTGACAATATAATTTTAGGAAAAGATTTAGTAACGGTAATAAAAAATAAACAATAAAAAGAAACATGTAAGCTTATTTTTGTTCAAAACGTAAGGTACTGGTACATGTGGTAAACATGTAGATATTAGCTAGAAAAACATAAAAATTGCAAATGAATGAAAAACATTCATTATTGCCTGTTGGGCATTTAAAAATAACTACAGTGGTTTTTTATCATGGCATTTATTTATTTTTTACAGATTTATTTATCCGTACTGTATTGGCATTAAATCTTGTGAATAGGATACCAACATGACAGTAATCAGTCCAGTGCTTATTGGGGAGGATAATGAACCCAGATTTTAATCAGTTATGGCTGTTGTCAAAATCCAATTTAATGCCATTGGAAATTTGAAATAAACCCCAATGGAAATTAATACAATCATGAAAACACTGATTTGATTTACTCTAAAGCCTGGACCTCATTGTTTTGAATATGGAATTTCTTTGTATGTAGACTTTGCCGGGGGGGACTACTTTATATTATATGAAGTATAAGGGAGTTAAATCTTCCTGGAATATTTGAAATGCTATCTACAACAAATAGGTGCATTGACTTGGAATTAACTACGTGTAGAATGGGGCATATTTTGGCACTTTTGTTGTTGTTGTAGGGTTTAACGCCATTTTTCAGCACACGATAGGCTACACATGGCGGCCAGTATTAATGGTAGAGGAAGAACCCAGGAAAACCCCAGAAAGAACCACTGACCCACGAGAAGCTACTGGCAAGCTTTCTTACATACCCACATTGGCTGAGTCCGAGACTCGAACCCACACAAACAGAGGTGAGATAGCAGTGATCCGTAACGGAGAGTGCTGTAGACCACTCGGCCACTCAGGGGCCCCTCTGGCACTTTTGAAGAGAAATATGGTTTGGCCTCATCATTCGGCTACCTTTATTTTGGTATTGTTCTGGGTTGAGCTGACTTCTCAGCTTAACTTTTCTTTTCTTTTTTCTATAGTTAGCAGAAATTAATGATAATAATAATAATAATAATAATACTTTATTTACAGACGGTTGCTCAATTAGTCAAGGACTATTCTCCCTTAAGAAGAATATAATAATTTGCATTATATGAAAGATAACAGTAATTACTGTTCATTTTAATTTGTTCACTATTAAAATGCTAAATGCCATTATTTATTAGGAAAACATACATAATCATATCTCTTCTTAAATACTGTAAATATTTTCTGCAGATTTTACATGTAGTGGAAGCTTGTTCCACAGAACTGTACCAGAGAATTGGAATTTTTTTATATAAAAAAATCCTGTTCTTGGTTTTGGTAGTTTTCCATGTTTCCATGTGACATTGATCTCAACTGGTACTGTGTTGAAAAGGCCTAAATAAGCCTTGAAGATACGTTGGTGCAGTTCCATATAGACATTTGTAATCAAGAACTGCCTTGTGAAAATCTATCCTTCCATATATTGATCTACCAATTTTCTGGTCACATTATCAAAATACACCCCTGTGACTGGATATTAGATTGCATCTGCCCAAGTCTGTGCATGTTCTTGTATTGCATGCAGCACTTTCTGATTTACATAAAGAGAAGCAGATGGAAGGTTACAGTTTTTGAAGAAATTTGATATGACCATTCTTACGTCAAAGAAGCACTATATAAATTATTATCTGATTTGTAAATTCTCTTTTAGCTGAGTACTTAATGTAAATTTTCTTATCATATCTGTCACAAGCATAAAGTGTTGTTGTTGTTGTTGTTGTTTTAGGGTTTAACGCCATTTTTCAGCACACGATAGGCTATACATGGCGGCCTGTATTAATGGTGGAGGAAGAACCCGGGAAAACCCCGGAAAGAACCACCGACCCACGAGAAGCTACTGGCAAGCTTTCTCACATACCCACATTGGCTGAATCTGAGACTCGAACCGGCGCAGATAGAGGTGAGATGGCAGTGATCCATAACAGAGAGTGCTTTAGACCACTCGGCCATTCAGGGCCCCAAGCATAAAGTGTAAAGGTGGAGTACTTAATGTCAATTTTCTTCTGGTATCATATCTATCACAAGCATAAAGTGTAAAGGTGGAGTACTTAATGTAAAAAAAAATCTTCTGGTGTCATATCTGTCACAAGCATAAAGTGTAAAGGTGGAGTACTTAATGTAAATTCTCTTTTGGTATGACATCTATTGCAAGAATAAAGGTGGAATACTTAATGTAAATTCTCTTTCAGTATCATATCTATCACAAGTGTAAAGTGTAAAGGTGGAATACTTAATGTAAATTCTCTTTTGGTATGACATCTATTGCAAGAATAAAGGTGGAGTACTTAATGTAAATTCTCTTTCAGTATCATATCTATCACAAGTGTAAAGTGTAAAGGTGGAATACTTAATGTAAATTCTCTTTCAGTATCATATCTATCACAAGCATAAAGTGTAAAGGTGGAATACTTAATGTAAATTCTCTTTCAGTATCATATCTATCACAAGCATAAAGTGTAAAGGTGGAATACTTAATGTAAATTCTCTTTCAGTATCATATCTATCACAAGCATAAAGTGTAAAGGTGGAATACTGACTGTTGTATTTTCTGGGGAAAATGAAAGACAGCAATGATTATGTCGTCATAGTGGCAGCACCTCAGAGTTGGGTTTTTGAGCTTGACTGGTCATAGTTCATCCATTCATTAGCAAAGTTTGTCCATCAAACCCTTAACTTAAAGTATTTTATTGCCACTTCTAAAGAACTTGGATGATCACCATGAAACTTGTACACACATTCATCCTAAAGCCTATTCGACCCCTTGCTGAAAATGGTGCAGCATTTGCAGTCTCAAAAAATTTATTTGCTACTCCTCCTGAACTGATGTTTCTATCAACATGGGTTTTTCATGTAAAGAATATCTATGATGTCTTGTTGGTCCTTAATGAAAATGGTCCTTATGTGACATCTCTTACGGTAACCAGTAAAGCAGTCTTGAAGTTCTTGTTGTCATTATCCCCCAAAATGTAAAGTCATGTCAACATGGCAGTTTTCCTCTGAAAACTGGTGATGTCTAGTTGGTCCTAAAAGAAAATGGTGATTATCTCCTATCCAGTAGATGTACACATCATCAAAAAATTGTGCTACAAAGTCACTGGATACAGGCATTTGTGTGAAGCAGACACATATGCAAACTGACCCCCTGCCCTCCATACTATAAGAGGAGTTTATTTATGCATTTAGCATAAGTTGTTGGGTGTATCCTTATCCTTCCTACCCTACCCCCAAAACCCCCAACTCTAAATTTTCTTGGCATTCTATTCATTTAGCTTTGCCCCTGGTATCTTACTCTGCCCCCTGGTATTAACTTAGAGTAACCCTGTATCTTAAATGGGTAAGATGTGATATTCCATAGACCCTTGTATGATAGCTATGTGTTAGTTTTCTTTCACTTTATGGCATATTTGAAATAGAAATATTTCTGTCACATCAGCATGTGGGGATATATATTTGATGCACACATTGTTGTATGGCAGAGTTTACTTTGTTATGGTCATGTCCATCCATCCTACTATTAAAGATTTAAATTCTTCAGGGTAACTTGAGTTCCGCTTCACATTCCTTTACCAAACATTACAGGTGAATTGTGCTGTAGAATGGACAGTACCTTTTTATTAGGTAATCTAAAAGGTCAATATATTTGTAATGTAATTGAAAAACTTATTTTTGTGCCATAACCTATTTCTAATAAACGTGTACCTTATCAAATCTATTAGACACATTACTTTTGATAATAAAATGATGCTTCTAGAGGAGGTTATCAAAGGTCAATGGTCAAGGTCATTTGAACCCAAGAAAGTAATGTGGTTTACATACAACAGCTAATAACTCCCAGATTTTATTACTTTTGATGATACAAAGAAGCATATTGATTTGAGCACCTACAGGTCAACGGTCAAGGTCACTAAAAATTTTCATAATAAACTTGAGTTGTGCAGAAATACAGCCATTAAACTGTACAGTTGTGTTGGTTTTTAATACTTTAAAAATGTCTGATTTTTTTTTATTTATTAAAAAACACTCAAAAACAAAAGGTTCATTATTTCTGGAATCTGAAAGATATTTTTTTTAAAAAAAACAAGCGGTCTTTTATTGGTTGACAGTCATGTGACTGTGTCTTGTATACCTTGCTGATTTCTTTCAAGTTGTTGTTGTTGTGGGGTTTAACACCATTTTTCAGCACACGATAGGCTATGTATGGCCGCCAGCAATAATGGTTGAGGAAGAACCCGGCAAAACCCTGAGAAGAACCACCGACCCACGAGAAGCTACTGGCAAGCTTTCTCACATACCCACATTGGCCAAATCCAAGACTCGAACCCATGCAGACAGAGGTGAGATGGCAGTGATCCGTAATGGAGAGCACTTTAGACCACTCAGCCACTCTGCGCCCCGTCTTTCAAGTAATATTTAATTGAAGGAGATCTACATGTACATATGTACTTGCTTATTGGACTAGTCCAACTGCATAGACCCAAATAAGCAGTCACATAATGTGCTGGCAGATCTGGGTCTGTGCAGTTTGTCAGGATTCATCAGAAGAACAAACCACATAGACCCTGATTGGTTAATGCATAAGGCTATGCCAGATTAGGGACTTTGTTGTTTGCAGTTTGATCTTACTTTTAAGCGATTGTATATGGTAGGTATAGTATATACATGCACTTGTGAATCAACATAGTCTTTGTATGTATCATTGTTGATATTTAAGACTATCAAGTACATCTGGCCAGGAAAATGTTCAATATTTTCTGTTTTCATTGTTTATTTTGTACCTGAAAATGGTTGGGTATTGCTTCTTTCTTTCCCTCTTTTTAATGGCAGATTGAAGTGAGCACATTATTGGTCACATCATGCCCATGAAGTGAGAGCTAAGTACCTTTCCCAGGGACACACTGAGACAGATGAACCTGTCTGGTATTGAACCTGCAACCCTGTTTTGTGTCCAGTGCTCTGCCAGCTGAGCTGTCTCTGTGACCTAACAATAGGTCCAAAGTAAAATTTGTATAGTTCAAGTAACCCAATCTGCCTTTTTTTTAAATGGTCCAGAAACTGCAACTTTGTTTTGTTAATTTTTTAAAAACCAAATCTAACTGAACCCCTGAAACCCCCCCCCCCCCCATTTTTCACATTCATAGCAGTAGATGTATATTGGAAAGATGGACATGAACTAACACAGGTTGGATACAGAAGTAATAAAAACAACAAATTTGTACTGACCTTCCATATCTATGTTGTTTGTTTTTTTTTTAAAACTGTTACCATAACAACATATACTTTTTATTTTGACCTGAGTACTTTTGTTGATTAAATCAGCGAGTTTTACAAATAGATTTCAGTTCATAGGTCAAGTAATCCACAATCTCTGAAATACCAGAGTTATGACTGCCATCAGCAGTGTGTTGAATAAATGTTGATTTCTTATCAGGTAAATGATTTTTACAAGGTATATGCTGTCACTTGAATTTATTGGTGAAAAAGGAGAGCACATCTTCTGTAAAACCCACATTGAGCCCCAATTAAGTTACCACAAACTGTGTTTTCTTTTCAGCAATGCTTTGAAAGAAGAGCAATAAAAAATGGTCAAGGATGGTTACTCACACTGAATGAACTAACTTTCACACTACATGTACATACCTGACCCTCATAATAAATTTTCTCCTGGGGATAATGCAAACTTGTTAACACCTGTAATCAGCAGGAAAGACTTACCTGTATGTACCAACAGCTTGTTTCATTTTATTTTATCTGAAATTTGGTGGAGGAAAAGCAGTTTATAGTCTTGCAGGTTTGATAGAGGATCAAGGTTTCAAGGTCACACGTACCTCTTGTACTCTCTAGGCTTCAACAATTTATCAATAATTTTGTCAAGTACCTACTAGTTACCTGCATCAGGTGAACTGTTGAATGTGGCTGTGTTATGCTACTCATATTTTATTGTTTCACTAATTCATCAATTTCAACATGGACAAAGGAATTGCACATCGCCAGGTCAGTAAGATTTTGATTTCAGTCACTGTGGTCGATCCCTTAATTGTATTTTGATGTCTTGGTTACTGATCACTCTCATCAAGTGCACTTTCATTAATGATTAAGCCTAAGGTGCATAAAGTGAATGGCAGCCCAAGTGATACCAGTTTCTGTCTTTGAAGTCTTTGCAAAAGATCATGCAAGCTGAGTTGAACTTTCAACTTCAGCACAATGCTTTTGCCCATTTTAGAATAAATGTTATTGGTCCATTTACATTAAGAAAGATTTAAGGGCCATGTAAAGTATTGTTTAGAATAAAGTATTTGCTACATTAGGGTAATCTGTGTGCAGTTGTCATTTGGGATCCCAGAAGGCATTTGTTCTATTTAAGAATTCATAATGAAATGCAACGCTGTGAGAGATCTATATCATACTTCTCACAGAATATATCCCTGCAGGTCATCGAAACCTATCATCATCGTTATGTTAATACATGACTGGATCCTGCTTTAGATCTGTCATCATAGATTAACATAACAGCAAAACCAAGGGAAAATAATCTGATTCTAGCTGTTAGGTGACTCGGAGACTCTTCATTGTGACATCATTTGTATATTGTGCAGTAAGCTGTGTGCTGTCTTATAACATTGTCAGCCCATCACTACAATTAAAGAATTTCAGACATTTTCCACCAGTAAAGTCACGATGGAGAAAATATTGCACCAAATGCAGTTATCAATGTGTACCATTTTCTCCATGTTGCATTCTACAATAAAATTTACCATGGTATGGCAGTGGCATTATCATTCTTAAGGGAGGCAATCCACTGAGGAATATGGGATCTGTATAAATATTCCAAATTTTAGTCATCATCAGATGAGTCGAACTAGTATGTTTGTGTTTGTATGTCATTCAGTGAGTTGTTCCATTTTAAAAAAATTCTCTCTAAAAAGCTATTCCAGAGACAGACAAAACTTAAACAAATGTACATGTTTTTGAGTGTCACATGTTTCCAAACAAGTTTTTCTTAAAGATGGTACAACATTATATAATGTAACAAAATTTCAATCCAGTGTATGAGTTTTCATTATTATGATGTATAGAGAACATATCTTGATGCCTATTGATCCATGAAGATCCGCATCATACGGCAGCAGATCTGTGTCTGTGCAGTGCAGTTTGGAGTAATCAGTGGAACAAACAAGATAGGCCCTGATCTGCAGGCACATTATGCAATGGCAGATCAGGATCTTTGTTGTTTGCAGTTTGTCTTGACTTATAAGCTGGCATATACAGTGTAGCTTGTGAGCCCAAATGGATGAAATTCCTGATGTCATTGGTAAATATCTGGAGCAACAAATTACTTTAATTCAGTTAAATTCCTTAGTGATTAAAACATCTGAATAAACAGACTGCACATATATAAAATCAGATGAGCAGAGGTAAACTATATTTGACTTTTTTTTAAAAAAATGGTATTTTTGTGAAATGTGATAGGTTTTGCAAGTTTATGGACTGTAGCCCTGCAAATATAATCACAGATTGTTGTTGTTGTTGTTGTTGTGGGGTTTAACGCCATTTTTCAGCACGATAGGCTATACATGGCGGCCAGTATTAATGGTGGAGGAAGAACCCGGAAAACCCCAGAAAGAACCACCGACCCACGAGAAGCTACTGGCAAGCTTCCTCACATGCCCACATTGGCTGAATCTTAGACTCGAACTGCCGCAGACAGAGGTAAGATGGCAGTGATCCGTAACGAAGAGCGCTTTAGACCACTCGGCCACTCGGGGCCCCCAATCACAGATTGAACATTATGGATAATGATTCATGGATTATGCAGATACATGAATTGTACATGCGATGGGATCAGTTTAGATGTTCTGATTTCAAGACAATCATTCATATATCTCTGACATGTATTATATTGTTATCACTAACTCCTCCTGAATGAATGATCATGCCTGAATGAAGTTTTCACAGAAAGTGTTCTTCCAATGCGTAGTTTGGCTTAAATTAGAATGGTGTCGTTCTGACATTCTCCACGACCAAAGCAGCAGCCATTTTGGAAATCTTGTTATTGCTACTCTTCCTGAATGGAAAGTAATGCCTTCAAAATATTATCTCTACTCCACCCTAATGGATGGTTATAGAGCCATTGGGTTTTTACCAATAGATTTCTTATCATACCTACTTTGCCCTAAATGAAAATGGTGCCAGTCATGCATCCTATTTGGCTGTCACAATGACTGTTTAAAAATCATGTTTTATTGCTACCCCTGAATGGATGATCATTATTACATGGGGTTTTCAGCAAAAGACTAACAATGATGTCAGCTTTGTCCTAAAACAAAATGATAAAATGATGCTTCAGTGACATCCATTATTTGCACTACAGCATTTAATGTGAAAATCTTATCGCTGAAACATGTCATGGATGGTTTCAATACTCGACAGTTAAAATGAAGAAATTATCTTATCTCAGATGTCTGGAAATTACTTTACCCAGTAGAGCATCAGTCCGTTCAAGGGACTCTTCTTTACTTCAAGAGCAAGATAATGAGAGTATGGCTTTAGTACTTTAATGATAGCCTCCTTTTGGTCAGTCTTTAACTAACCCTTTTTGTCTGACATGAAGTATTCACTGAAAGTCTTTTGGTGTCTAGTCTGGTCTAAATGAAACTGGTGCAAGTCTCACATCCAGTATGGCCAATGCAATAACCGTCTTGAAAATATTTTATTTGCTATTTCTCTTAGTTGACTAATTATATCAACAATATGCTTTCACCAGAGCCCCAACACTCTAGCAAATGGTTCTAAGCGGTTTTTCCAGATGGATCACACCACTGCAGGGAAGGGGTCTGAAGAACATACATTTCAATCTGTGTTTGCCAATTTATTAGATAATCTATCATATTACTGCATACATGATCCTCACAAGAGATCAAGAATAGAAAAAAATATTCTGAGATTCTGCTTTACATCAGACAGTTTTTAAAGGAAAGAGAAGATAACTCAGTGGCATGAAGAGGATGTGTCAAGGCCATCAACTAGCTATAAATGTAAACAGGATGTGGTTTGATATTTAAGCAATAGTTGTTGATGAAAATGGCAATATCATTGGTATAGACTGCCTGACAGTTCTTTCCGGAGTTTTCCAGGGTTTTTCCTCCACCATTAATACTGGCCACCATGTATAGCCTATCATTTGCTGAAAAATGGCGTTAAACCCCACAACAACAACAACAACTGCCTGACAGACTAGGCCTGGAAGGCAGTCCTTACCAAGTTCTCAGGGCATCCCATATCCATTGATAATGCCCACCTTATGTGTAACTATTGTTTATTTTGCATGGAGCAGTCTTTTCCTTCATTCACTCAGCATGTCCCGTAGCACAATGTGTGACACAATATCTTCTGATATTGACAAGCCTATATCTAACAAGGATGAGTCACTGTAATAAAATTATGCCAGTATTCCATGGAATAGTTAACACAATTTATGATCAGCCTGCAATCAATAGGACAGAGTTTTACATTTCTCATATGCAGTAATACTATAGAGGATCCAGCAGCATGGTGGCATGGTTTGGAAATCCAAGAAAATCATTGACCTACGGCAATTACTGATTCCCCCAATATAAGCCCATGTTTGATGAGAACCCTGTAGCAGTGGCACATACAGAATTGTGTGCACACCACTTAAATCCAAGAAAATAAATCATATATATAAAATTTTGGCAAATGTATATTGAAGAAAGTGGGTTTTTTCTTTTAATTATCATTCAATACCCCACTTTCTAAATGATGTGTGACAAGTCTGCAAGGGGATATCATCAGAGAAAGACAATAATGCGCTTTTTCAAGCCTGCTTGGGATAAAACAGAAGAATACTGTAATGGGGCTTAGGCAAGCCTGCTTGGGATAAAACAGAAGAATACTGTAATGGGGCTTAGGCAAGATTGCTGGGGTTATCATTGAGCCTGCTGTGGTTATCATGGGAGAAATACTGTAATGGGGCTTAAGTGAGCCTGATGGGGATATGGGAGAAATATGATTGGTTGAGAAGTGGTTTAGGTATTGGACTTAGAAGTTTGCATCAGTAGTGTCCCACATTTCATGGTTCCAGTGCCATTATTACATTATTTCCTTTTGGCCAAATATGTTCATGTCCCTTTCATAGTGGTTTGTAGTTTCCAGCACCTCTGTAATTTCTCAATACCAACGTGCTGCATGAAAAATGTGTACATCTCAGTAAATCTTTTTAAATATTTTCATTCCTTTGGTGGAATTTTATCAGATTATCTTAATGCATCTCAATAATTTTAGGAATGTACTGGTATAACAGATAATATAAGGCAGGAAGATATTTGCTAAAACAGATAAATGTATTATATAATCTTCATGGCCTAGTATTTATCAGATAATATTCACACTTACTGGTATTCACACTCTTAACAACTGATATTAACTGCTTGCATCTGTTGTGAGTTGCTGCTTTTTGCAGACAGGATGGGTTATTTTTTGTACTACTAGTGTTAGCTGAATATGGTGAATTATAGTTTCATGCAGTTTGTAATGCTGTCTGCAGTTGCATTTGTGGTCCAGAAAGAAAATCATGTCATTGGTGTTGACAAGGAGACAAGCATTAGGCTACATACAGGAAGAATGTAATTAAATAACAAAAACCTAGGGCTAATGTACAGTTCTGACTCAGGAGCGATGTAAGACTAAAGTCCATAAATCAGTTATGTGTGTCTTAGTTGAGCAAAATTCAGACGTGAATATCATGGATAAAATTTGTTGGCAGTTTTAAAACTCTCATTATAGAAACTTTTGGACTTAACTGATTGCATTTTAATGTGAGATTCTTCTGACTTTTTCATCAACAAGATGTAATCCAACACTGGATGAAAATTCACATTTCAACAAATTGTAAACTTTTTTACCAGGAAGAAGGATTTAGAATGCATGGTTGCAGATATATCGGTCTACATGTACAGTATAACAGAACTGCAGTTTATTCAGTAAATGATACACAATGATGTAGGCTTCAGGTCTGAACTTATGCAAAAAAAAATCCGTGAGTGAGAATTGATATGACTGGATTATATGTACATGTTTGGTAGAGAAGCATCCAATCTTATACAAGATGTCCTCACTTGAAACGGAGAAAGTGTTACAGAATGTTGTGTCCCCACGTCACAGATGTGAAACCTGGAACTGCCTGTGTAAGGAACATAGAGTAAGGAAAATAATAATGAGCTAAAGTGAATTCATGTGCAGCTTTTATAATCACAGAAGAGTGGCTGATTTGCATGGAGTAGTAAGGCTTGCTTTGGTATGTCCCTTTACTTTTCTACAGAATCTTGATCAGTAAATCCTACCCCCAAAAATATAAAATGATTATTTTGGTTTTTTTAAGAAAAAGAAGCAAGAGTTTTCAAGGGATGAGATCATGGTTTCAAAATTGAAACTAAGTAAACCTACCCATGCATGTGTGTGTTATCAGCATGTCTTGACATGCAAGTTTTAAAACCCATCATGCATTTCTCAAAGAAAGTAATTATAGAACAATGAGATTTTATTAGGTTGGTATATAGATGTTCACAGTGTCTAAAATTTGCCTCACGGGTGGGGCTAGGGTATTGGTTGCCAGATAATTCAGTCTCCAGTGCTTTGCTATATTGATTATTTGGTTTGAGGACTGATTTATTGGACTAGGTCAGACATGGCCATTCTTTATTATGTATCAGTAAAGAACCAATGCTTGTATTAGACAAGTGCCAGCATGCTGTAGGTTTTAGGGATAGAGCTCATGTACCATCATTCAGTATGCATCAGTCAATATGAGACGTCTATACGCTTAGATAAGATACATTACCCTCGAACCTTTAGCTGTGAATTTACATGCATTAAATTAAAGCACAGGCACAGCCAGGACTTGCTGAGACCAAATATGCAATTAAAATTACTTGGAAGTCATGGCAGTTAGAGATAAAATATTGAAGCCATAACTTCTCATATTGATGTGGTGTATTTCAATGCATTTAGAGCTTTGAGAATCATATGACACTTGATATGTGAGTAATTATATAGGGCCATGCTGTTTTAGAAATCTGATTAAAATCACCAATGTGTACTGAAGATCTGACAGCAACCACTTGGGATTCATTTTCTGGTGACTTATGTTATTACCATAATTGTTAATTTTCTTAACCAATCAGATGAAGTCTTATATCTTCACATTTGGGAGACTGAGCATTGTGGCTGAAGAGCATCAATATGTGTTGAACGATTTGATTCACTTTCAGATATTTAGAAACTGGCATTTCCACTGGCCGATTTGAAGGTCAGCAGAACATAACCCCTAAGTAGATGTTTCAGATCTTAACGTAGAACAGTGGAGCATTGATGTTACTCAGATTGGCTCTTTTTGGATAGCTAAATTTGAAATTTGATACTTTCAAACTTTCATCTGATACTTTTTAATAGTGATCCTTATTCTAGCTATGTTTGATTCATTTGTATATTACTCTTTGTAACAGTAAAGTAAATAAATATTTCATGCACTTTTTAATGCCCACCAAATTGTGGAGCATATATTATCACAACACCTGTTATATGTTTCATTTCTGGACAACTTAGTTTTACAGCATCTACTTTTACTAACCTTGTGGATGGATTGCACTTCAGAGTAAGGAAGAAGCCTATTGAATTGGGGTTAAAAGGTCAAAGGTCAAGGTCACTGACAAAGAATAAATAATGATTCTGCAGAATAACCTTAGTTGTATATGACAGACCTGGAGGAAGATTTGACCTGGACCAAGCAAAACAGGTTACTCAAATTGCTTGAAAAAGATATAATCATTGATGTAGGTGTGCTGTTACATAATGAGCCATTTCAACAAAAATGGCAAATTTGTATTGTCATTGATGATTGCTTTATTTTATATACAATTTCTATACTTTTACAGCAGGAAATGGTACATCTTTCATTGTAGTTTTAGATTTTGTGGCCATGATTTTGAGTCTTCTGTCAGGAAGTAATGTTATAACACAAGAAGTGTTAAGTGGTAGCTATGTATTGCCCATTGTTGTATTCTCCCAAACATATTAAAGGCATTACCATCATTATACATATCCTTCTAGCACTGATGGTTAGTGGTATTATAAATGCTATTAATAGCTTAATCTTATATTTAAAGTGTGGTTTTCATACTTACCGTATATACGTTTGCATAAGTTGGGTCCAACTGGAAACATAGACCCTGAATTGTCATGAGCATGTTGTTTGTTCTAATGAGTACTTCCTACAGACTGCATAGATGCGCATGTGCTGGCACAGTATGCAATGGTAGATCAGGATTTGTGAAGCTTGCAGTTGGGCCTGACTTGTACATGAGTATCTGTGGTACTACTTTTTGGCATAGATACAGTATGCCATATGAAACTTGCCCCCTGGGCTTGAACTCCTGCCTATATTAGTGGCTGAGAAGAAGTTGGTTTGCTACTTCCCAGACAGCTAAACATTTGGGAATATTATTTGGAATATTGTGCCTTGTTAATACATCACTGGAAGAATTTACATCGATATCACTGATATGGTAAATTTTGCTCTTTAATTATTTTCATTCTGTTTAAAGTTGCTAGTACAAACTGTTTGTTGTAGTTTAAGTTCATTGTTATTTAAACATTACTGTGAATAATTCACTTGGCAGATGCCAGTTTTTATGGAATTTATGGTAAATTGCTAAAAACTCATTGATGTACCATTTCTGTCATAGCCTTAGAAAATGAAATATTTTTCAAAACCATAACATAAAAGTAAATTAATTGGCAATAAACTCTGGATTATATTTATAAACTTTATGATAATGGGGCATTGAAATGTAATGGCTTTTTTGCAAAAAGCAAAAACTAAAGCAGCACTTTGAAATATTCTATTAAAGATTAAAAAAAATAAACTTTTAGAATTTGCAGACATATTATATCAGTGCCAAAAAAGAAATCATTATAGTTTAGGTGGTTTTTTTTGCAGACGGGACAAGAGTGGATTTAGAATAGGTGAATAATTCATATTATCCATGTTCTGTTAAATACACACCATGCTCAGAGAGGCATGTAATGCATCAATTATTTTAAAGTATGTAACCCATTCTGTTGGATTTTGCAAGTTTAGTTGTTTACATTAGTTCTTGTGTAGACAACAAACAAATCATCAAGTTGATTTTAATCAGTTCTTACTTTCTGTAATATATACCGGCATGTAGGTATTATACTTAGCTCAAGGGGATGACCCCCTTTGACCTTGTAAATGTTTATTGAATGCTGTTGTAACCTTCCCTTTTAAAGAAACAATTTTTAATATTTTACCTTTTATCATTATGTTTAAGATTATTGACACAGAGTGAGTCCTAAATTACTCACATCAAGCCTCATGGGTAGATAATTGAAAAACTTTTGTCACCTGTACAAATAGATCTAGGAACTTATAAGTTTGGGTATTTTATAGTACAATTGTCAAGGACACTTGCTGTCTCGACATTTATCTTGTTATAACAGGCTTTGATTGAACAGTTTAACCTGTTCATTCATGACTGTTAGAATTTTCAAGGGTAAATGATCAGATAAACAGATAATGTGGAGCATAGTTTGTAAGGTAAATCAGGCAGAAAAACTATCGTGTGTGTTATTTTCTCCTTTAAAATGGAAATGATTGGAATTGTTTAATCCTTATTTTCCCACTTGGAAATCAGTTTAAACTGTTTTAGTCCAATCATTTAAAAGAATATCACCTGTTCAAATGTTTTTTTTCCTGTCCCATATTTTACTGGTACTGCAGACATCTTAGCAATATGACTGATTTTTTTTTTTTTTTTGCTACATTAAAAATCCAAAACATACACACACACAGACACAGACACACACAAAATATTAAGAAACATTTTTGTGTTTGCCTTGTTTACAGGTAGATACACAGAGTTCAATTTGAAGACAATACCCAGGTAGAGCTCGTTCCACTGGATAGTATACTAGTACTTGATAGTGAAATTAAATTTATTTATATCTCACGTTTGATAGTGAAATTAAATTTAATTATATCCCACATCTATAGAGGTGTGGGTCTGTGGTAATCTTCATGTTAATCCATCTTTCCTTTTGGTACTTTGTAGTAGTAGTAATAATAATAATAATAATAGTAATAATAACCTTATTTAAAGAGGGTAACACAATTGGCTAAGAACTAATCTACCTTGAGGCCCTCATACAAAGGAATTTATTTAAGCTGCATCTCTGAAGCCACTGGATATATTGGGTTTGGAAGAAGGAAATAGAGTGGGCATTTCTAATCTCAACTGGAATACTATTCCAGACGAGTTCCAGAGTATTGGAAACATTTTTAAATAACTCTTTATTTGGTTTGAGAATTTTATACTGTTGGTAGACATGAATCGCAGGTGGGGAGTATTACCAGGTAGCCTATACTGGAATAGTGATTGTAAATATTCAGGAGCACTATTATGAGATATCCTGTACATTAATTTGGCTTTTCTCAAACAGATTCGGTCTTTAATAGGTAATATTTTTAACCTACCAGCTAAACTTTCCCTGCTTTCTTTCTGGATTCATATTAGCCCAAATGCTCTTTTTTGATTGTGCCAGCTTTGCTGTTTTTATCATTTGAATTACCCCATACTGTACTACAGTAGTCCAAATAGGGTTGTATGTAACTGTTATAAAATAGTTTTCTGTGCCTTTCAGGGAGAAAATGTCTTATCCTACTGAGAAGCCATAAACTTGAATTGACTTTTTTATTGATATGTTTGATATGTTCAGTCCATGATAGGTTATTATCTACCAGAACACCAAGTAGTCTATCATGACAGACCATTTGCAGATTTGTATCCTTCCATGCCAGACATAGTTCATCACTATCAAGATTTGTCCTTCTTTGCCGTGTTGAGATAAGTAATATTTTAGTTTTAGCAGTATTTACCACCATGCCATTACATGTGCACCAGCTTTCCAGTTTGTTTAGTGCATTCTGTAAAGAAATTTCGAGCTCATGCTTTGTGTTTTGGATGTCTGACAATGTTGTGTCATCTGCATAGAGATCTGAAGATGATATTGAGTCTCTTAGTAAAAGTGGTAGGTCATTAATAAATAAAATGAGTAGTAATGGACCTAGAATTGAGCCTTGTGGTACTCCATATCTAATTGTTTCAGGTTCAGACAGAACATTATTTATGTAAACATGTTGTGTTCTCTCATTTAAGTACGAAGTAAACCATCTAATTGTTCTTTCACCACACTGGTAGATTTTCAGTTTCTTCAAAAGGATTTCATGATCCACCATGTCAAAAGCTTTCCTGAAATCTACAAATACAGTTCCTATTATTCTACTATTCTAGTGCAACTAGTCCGACAGTTTTTGAATAATTACCAAAATATGGTAAATATTATGGTCATCACCTGAAGATGTGCATATAGAAGAAATCACTTGCTTCTGCAATTTTTGTTAGAGGTATTGCCCATTATAGCTTGTATCTTACTGTAGTGTATGGTGCAATCTTGTTAGCACAACTAGTCTTTCAGTTTTTGATGCATTGTCGTGGAACTTGGTAATATTATGGTCATGATCTGAAGACGTGTATTGACAAATCACTTTGCTCCTGCAATATATGTCTGAATTATTGCCCTTTTTTATCTTGTAGCTTAACACCATACATATATGTTTTATCAGACTGGTCCAGTAGTTTTTGATGGATTATCATGCTTTATCAGACTAGTCCAGCAGTTTTTGATGGATTATCATGTTTTATCAGACTGGTTCAGCAGTTTTTGATGGATTATCATGAAACTAAGTAAATATTATAGTCATCACTGGAAGATGCACATTTTAACAAATCACTTTGCTACTGCAGTTTTTGTTGGAGTTTTTGCCCTTTTTTGTTTTGTAGCCTAATGCAGTTTATATTATCTCATTATAGCTCTCTACCAGTAGTTGGCAGTTTTTCTTGCATTTTTTAATGGATTGCTTGAAACTCAATGCATGCATGTATTATGGTCATTTTCATAGCTCAGCTTTAGACTCAGTCCCAAGTTTTTTGTTGAGCCTGCATTTGGCTGATACAAGATAGATATCAGGGCTCAAATTTAACTTTTTTAAAATACTTGCATTTCTTCACAAGTAGAGGTGAAATTAGTTTGCAGAATCCAATTTCTACTGGCAGTGCTTTTCAAGAGTTACTATTATTTACTATAATACAGGAATTTTGGAATAAGTAGGAATTACTTTTCTTTCAATTTCTGTTGGCATGTTTTTTAAAATATTATTGTGAATTTTTACAAAAAATACATTATGAGCTGAAGTGCTTGCATCTTTGCTAGCCAGCTGTCTCCATGTTGGGATGGGGACCCTAATAGTGAGGATGGATTGGTCTGAAGCGATAGTTTTGTGATACATCTGCATACAGTGTATTTCAGATAATTCCTGATACATGTACATACAGTGTATTTCAGATCATTCCTGATACATGTACATACAGTGTATTTCAGATTATTCCTGATACATGTACATACAGTGTATTTCAGATCATTCCTGACACATGAACATACAGTGTATTTCAGATTATTCCTGATACATGTACATACCATGTATTTCAGATCATTCCTGATACATGTACATACCATGTATTTCAGATGATTCCTGATACATGTACATACCATGTATTTCAGATCATTCCTGATACATGTACATACCATGTATTTCAGATCATTCCTGACACATGAACATGCAGTGTATTTCAGATCATTCCTGATACATGTACATACCATGTATTTCAGATCATTCCTGATACATGTACATACCATGTATTTCAGATCATTCCTGATACATGTACATACCATGTATTTCAGATCATTCCTGATACATGTACATACCATGTATTTCAGATCATTCCTGATACATGTACATACAATGCATTTCAGATGATTCCTGATACATGTACATACCATGTATTTCAGATCATTCCTGATTCATGTACATACAGTGTATTTCAGATCATACCCGATACATGTACATAGTGTATTTCCAATTGTACTTAAATGAAGTTAATATCTCAGAAATATTTCCATCTCTGTGAATAAAATGGTTGGGTGCAAAAGAGGTATCCTGCTTCCCTTTGAAAACATAATGTTTGCGTCGTAGTCCAGTATTTACGCCTACACACCTCGTCCCATGGTACAGGAATCGATGCCTAAATAAACTTTTTTACATTTTGCTAGAATGCATGTGTAAATCACTTTAGCTATCATACATATTTGTGGACTATGACTTCAGTTGGATGAAAGAGATAGACTGCATTAAAGCTTTATCAGACAATCTGTTAACTTAAAATACCAATAAATGCTTAATAACGTAGTTCAGCATTTGACAGGTCAGACACTTTTTAAGCATTTAAAATGCTTCATCTCTAATATCTCAAACTGTTACAAGTACAAGGACAAAGATTACATAGGGGAACATTCAGTGTGTTTTAAACAGACAGATGCAGTCTTGACAATGAGTCTGTGTAAATGTGGGCTAATGTATGGTCACCCAATTTATAAAAGTAAATGATGCATTTCAGACTGTATGTATTAGGTCAGAACACGACTGGAGGTTTACCAATACAGAGCAAATTCACTCTGCATTTATTCATTTCTAGGACCAGTCTCAGTGGAGTGCTGCGGCTGTGCATACTAATACAAATCTACTCTTTATCATCACATGATATTACCTGCCATGCAATAACATTGCCCAAGCACCACCACCCACCCACCCACCCCATTTTTTTTTTTTTTACATGGTATACAATACAGCTGAACTGCACCATGATTTATGTGCCTTGGGGCAAGTTAATATATGTAATCAGTGTTAAGAATCAATCCATTGAAAGATGTTTTTTCTTTCCTTTTGTAGCTTTTTAGTAATGTAAATTAGTGTGACTCAGCAATCTCATGTAACCCTTGTCATTGAGTAAAAAAAAAAGTGACCTTGATAATGCCAAGATCACATCCATTATAAATGAACTGGGAGGGTATGAGAGCTTTTCAGGGATGCTTCTGTAATAAAACAGCCTGTCAAAACTGCAGTTAAGTAAACTCAGTCATATTTTCAGCCTTGCATGAAATTGTTATAAAAATCTTAGATGAAATTAATGTACTGTGAAAGAATAAAACCTTTGCTGGAAAAGGATGCCACATCAACTTCACTTTTGTAAAAAGTTGAAGAAGCATTTTTAATCTTGCAGAGGATATACAGGATATGAATACTGCTTGCTGGGAACAATAATACCTTATCATTCAATTTTCCTGACCACCTGCAGGGTTGCAAGTTAGGCCTACTGATTCACACTGCTAAGGTCATGGCTAATATTGTAGTTGTACACCTGCTTATATTCAAGTCAAACAACAAAAGTCCTGATGTAACATAGCATAATGCACCTACAGGTCAGTGTCTATTTTGCTTGTTTTACTGATTACTCTTAACAAACTCCACAGACCCAGATCTGCTGACACATGTGATGGCAGATAAGGGTCTGTGTTGTTTGCTGTTGGACTCCACTTATAACGGAGTATATATGGTAAATTGTGAAGCTACTAAGAGTGCAAGGCCCTCTTGGGACCAGATCCCACTCCCTGACTTATCAACAACTGTCAATCAACAACAACTTTCCAGTGATCTACTGACTGCTGACCTGGTAGACATATTAGTTAATTAGGGCATTTACTATGTACTAGAATTAGATAGAATTGTTAAGAAGTAGGAATTTTTTTAGATTTGTTGGATTTGATCTAATTACACATCAATTGTGGTGCAATTAAGTTTACCCAAATCATCATTTCTCCTTTCAGAGTGCTCAATCTCGTCTCTTCATCAAGGGTGGAAAAATTGTGAATGATGATCAGTCCTTTGATGCAGATATCTACATAGAGGATGGAGTCATCAAGTAAGTATTGCCCTGATTCTGTTTGATGACAAAATGGAAACCCATATATTTATACATACTGTATATACTACCTTATAAAATATAAGTAGTCAAACTGCAGACAGACAGTTTGCCCATCAAGGCTAATGAGGCATTGGAATTGAAGGTGCAGACACAAGTTATTATAGCATACTGATCTTTTTCCAACAGATGAACACATTGCGGAGAAGCCGTGCCAAGACATCCAGACATGCACTCTCGTTGTCCATGGCACTCTGCAAAGCTCCTTCATCTCCATATTGATGCTACCTTGGAGACGTCAGTGGTCTTTCAGAAGCTGTCATTAAGCAAAGGGTTATTCCTACAGTGGTCTTGCATGACTTAAGAGATCAACAACATCAGTCCCAGGCTGCGGTACCTGGCCTGGCTAAACCTGAGAAGAAACAACCCATCATCAAAATGTTCATGGCTTCCCATCCAAAATATTTGCAATAGGGCAAACAGGAGAACCAAAATCATTCCCACTTTCTAACTCCTTTCTGCACTGGAGGGGTCTGGGGAGGAAATGTATGGACACCACCCATTCCCAAAGGAGAGATGATCCTCACTATGGAGTCAAACTCCTCTGAAAATCTGAGTAGATGCCATAATTGAAGTTTTTTTCAGAGGCTAGGTAAGACCTCAGACATTGTGTGGGTCCTTGCCACAAAAAGGAAGATTTTTCGGTAGAGTTTCCAGAAACCTTCACCTCTTTCAAGGACACCCATTTTGTTCCACCAGTCCCAACTTAACATCTCTACAGGAAGAGGTGCACATCCTCCTCAGGAAGTGAAAGTAAAACAATACAAAGCTAGGGATTTTATACTTCTGATGTTAATTTCTCATAGAGGGGGAAAGTTTCAACTTGTCATGGAAAAGTATTTTCTTGCACGAGGAAAAGATATAGCCAATAAAATAGGTAACTACCGGTAAAATTGCACCCCCCCCTCCTGCCTCGCACTCTAAAAAAACCCGTTTTAATATCCTTGATATGCTGATGTATGTTTCTTCAGTGGTACTTACTTAATCATTATATTGGCACACCTTCACAGGTCCTCCCTATAGTTACATACCGGATGGACTGATCATGTACGTGCCAGTAGTAGCTGAAAATTCGGCTCCAGTCCCTGGATTTTTAGGAAGATCAATCTAGTCCGACTTCAGCATCACTAAGCATGACTTTTTAGCACTTTTGTTGCTCAAAATGCTCAAAAACACCAGAAGGCCTGAACATGTATAGGATTTGTTGCCAATCCATATATCCAAGGTGAGTCTGTTCAAGTCTGATTTTTTGCCCTTGTCAGCAATTTAACACTTTTTTTGTGAAGACAAGCAAAAAGACATGAAGACTACAGCTGCAGAGTAGATGTTGTATTAAAGTTGGATAAGTAAGATTGAAGAAAATGTTTACAGTTTTAACTAAATAAAAATCATAACCTCAGGTATTATATGTTTCATTTTCCAGGCAGATTGGAAATAACCTGGTCATCCCAGGAGGAGCCAGGACAATTGAGGCTAGGGGAAAACTTGTTATACCAGGTAAATATTGGTATTTTCTCATTGCTTTAGAAGAAAATGATGATGAATATATTGGAATCCTGCATATGTGTATGCCACTTCAATAAGTGCATAGTGTGGTGCATTAGTCCACCATTATTCAAGATGCTGACTTCAATAAGTACATAGTGTGGCGCATTAGTCCACTAGTGTTCAAGATGCTGACTTCAATAAATACAGTGTGGTGCATTAGCCCCACTGTTTAAGATGCTGACTTCAATAAGTACATAGTGTGGTGCATTAGTACCCCTGTTTAAGATGCTGACTTCAGCAAGTACATAGTGTGGTGTATTAGTTCCACACAGTTGAAGATGCTGACTTCAATAAGTGTAATTTATTTGCATTAGTCCCACTGTTTAAGATGTTGACTTTATTAAGTACACAGCGTGGTGCATTAGTCCCCCTGTTTAAGATGCTGACTTCAGTACATAGTGTGGTGCATTAGTCCCCCTGTTTGAGATGTTGACTTTAGTAAGTACAGTGTGGTGCATTAGCCCCCCTATTTAAGATGTTGACTTCAGTAAGTTCATAGTGTGGTACATTAGTCCCCCTGTTTAAGATGCTGACTTCAGTAAGTACATAGTGTGGTGCATTAGTCCCCCTGTTTAAGATGTTGACTTTAGTAAGTACACAGTGTGGTATATTAGTCCCCTTGTTTAAGATGCTGACTTCATTAAGTTCATAGTGTGGTGCATTAGTCCCCCTGTTTAAGATGTTGACTATTATAAGTACACAGTGTGGTGCATTAGTTCCAATGTTTAAGATGCTTACTTTATTACTTAAGTACACAGTGTGGTGCATTAGTCCCACTGTTTAAGATGCTGACTTCAATAAGTACATAGTGTAGTGCATTAGTCCCACTGTTTAATATGCTGACTTCAGTAAGTACAGAGTGAGGTTTATTCCCACGCTGTTTAAGATGTTGGCTTCAGTAAGTACATAGTGAGGTTTAGTCCCACGCTGTTTAAGATGTTGACTTCAGTAAGTACATAGTGAGGTTTAGTCCCACGCTGTTTAAGATGTTGACTTCAGTAAGTACATAGTGTGGTGCATTTGTCTTACTGTTTAAGATGCTGACTTCAGTAAGTACATAGTGTGGTGCATTAGTATCCCACTGTTACACAGTGAGGTTTATTCCCATGCTGTTTAAGATGTTGACTTCAGTAAGTACACAGTGAGGTTTATTCCCATGCTGTTTAAGATGTTGACTTTAGTAAGTACACAGTGAGGTTTATTCCCATGCTGTTTAAGATGTTGACTTCAGTAAGTACACAGTGAAGTTTATTCCCATGCTGTTTAAGATGCCGACTTTAGTAAGTACACAGTGAGGTTTATTCCCACGCTGTTTAAGATGTTGACTTCAGTAAGTACATTGTGTGTTGCATTAGTCCCACTGTTTATGATGCAGAGTTCAGTAAGTACATAGTGTGGTGCTTTTGTCTTACTGTTTAAGATGCTGACTTCAGATCTTGGGACATTCTGAAGATGATATAAAATATCTAGTTTGGAAAAAAGAATAAGAAAATGGACGGTATTGACAAGATTCAATAGTTTATATACATTGTCAATTCATTTGGTATGCTTCCGTCATAGCTGGGTGTATATTGTTATCCATCTGTTTATATTTGCTTGTCTGGCTCACAGCCTTGTAACAACTGGAGAGATTTTCATGAAGCTTTTGCTCCAGTATATATTATGGCCTGACACTGTGTTGCATACTGCATTCATGCCCCCTGCCACAAGGTCAAGGTCAAGCAAAGGAAAATCTAATTTTGTGACTTGCATTTTAGTCCTGAGTATAACTTTTGGACCACTGAAAATGTTTTAATGAAACTTTGCTCATGGCCAGATGGTGTGTCATATATCATAGCCATGCCTCCAGCCTCAAGGTTAATATTACTGCAGAGGCAAATAGAACTTGTTTTATATCCTTGTCCAGAGTATAAGTGTTGAAGCACTGAAGATATTTTAATGAAACTTTAGCCTGCTGTATGTCTTTGCTTGATGTGTTATACATAATCCCTGCCTCAAGGTCAAGGTCACAATGAGGGATAATGGCTCATTTCCTTATCCATCCTGCCACTTTTTAAACCCTTGCAGATATTTAATGAAACTAGATTACGGTCAACACCTTATCTTAAATTGCCAAGTCCCTTGCTCAAAGGTCGAGATCAAAAGGTTATGAGATCATGTGCCATTCTTGTACTCTTGTTTAGATATATACAGGAAGGGAGTTTGTCATTGTCCATTGGTGTAGGTTCAAAGTTAAATTCAGTGTGGTCAAGTTAAGCTGTTCTCAACCATTATTACATGCTTATTTAATCTGACACTGTGATACAGGTATGTTATCCACTTTGGACATTCAATCAGTATTTCCATAGCATACATCTATGCCAGAGCTGTTTGCACACAACTGTGCTAGAGCTATTTCCACACATCTGTGCTGGAGCAACATCAACACATCTATGCTGGAGCTGTTTGGTGGTTTCATTGGTGTCCTTCTGTGGACATTTTTTGCACATTTCACTAGAATTGTCCACTTCATTTGCAAACTTTGCCCTAGAAAACAAAAACACATTCAGTTATTGACTATACAGTTCTCTAATATTATAAAATGCCACTTTATAATGTAATTCCAGATATAATGTGGTAGCACTATTGACCCCATG
Organism: Sinohyriopsis cumingii; assembly: GCA_028554795.2. Lineage (NCBI taxonomy): Eukaryota > Metazoa > Mollusca > Bivalvia > Unionida > Unionidae > Sinohyriopsis > Sinohyriopsis cumingii. The sequence goes on from CM068836.1 coordinate 11,377,748, forward strand.
ACCAAAATCATACCAATGTATAGCAATAAGGGTTGAAAGAAAACTGTGAAACAAGGTCTTGTTTCTCCATTTCATCTTGAAAACACCATTATTAAAAAAAATTGGATTATGCCCACAATACCGGTACATTTTTTTCTGTATATTATGTTATTCTCAATATGTTATGGTTCTATAGATAATGCAATTTTCAGTATAACATGGTTGGATTCATTACAGTCAGCACCAATGGACCCCTGACAAACAATATAACAAGAGAAAGCTGCACCAGAAAAGGCCTGCACTATGGCATTGTCTGTTTCTGTTCTGTCACTAAATTCACCTGTTCACTATTGGCTTGGTCTTTTTGAAAATAATTGTGTACTTTCTCAATGATTGTTTCATTTAGAACTAATAAATATTTGATTTAGTGCTAAAGGAACATTTAACTGCTTCACTGCGGGAGGTCGTGGGTTCGATCCCCGGCCGAGTCATACCAAAGACTTACAAAAATGGTACTAACAGCTGCCTCGCTTAGCGCTCAGCATTAAGAGGTTAGTGTTAGGACTGGTCGGCCTGGTGTCAGGATAATGTGACTGGGTGGGAGATCATGCTACATGTCTGCGGCATGATGCCCCAGTACTAGACATCACTATAAACTGCCACACTGCAGACGTCATAGCGATATGACAGAAAAATTGTTAAAGCTATGTAAAAATCCAAATCACACACACACACACTAAAGGAACATTTCTGCATGTTCTTTTCCTTCTGAATACATAGGCTCTAACACCATGTATACAACCTCAGAAGTGTGCTAAATTGGTTTGTCACCAGAAACACTATGGCAACAAGGGGCAGAAAACAGAATGATCCTTGAAATCTGTGAGCACCTTGTTTGTTTTAATTAAAATGAATCACCATCTTAAAATTTGGATCACCTTGGACAATTTTGTTATTGCTGTTATAAACATAGCCAGTGTACATTATGTCTCTCTGTTTCTTCAGAAGAGAGATGTATTGATTTTGTGTTATTTCTCTCTTGTATGCAAGATAGCTAAAAAGAAAAACTATGGAGCCAGACTAGACCAAATGATATATTTACAATAGATACATGGAGTGGGTCTCAAGACCCAATTAGGTTATGCTGAAGGGGACTGTATTTGCTTTAATACACATTTTTTACCTCTTTGGACTTCTTTGACAAAAACCTTGTAAGAAGGTTTTAGTAAAAATATATTTGAGGAAGGTAAATGAAATTTGATAGGCATATTGTTATTGATATCTAAATGACTTCTTTACATTTTCAGAACATTATACAAATGTTTCAATATTTTTATTAACGTCTAAATGATTTGACAACATTTTCACACCATTATCAGACCTGCCAACCCTTACAAATTTACCGTAAGTGTTTTGAAAATTGCCCTTAAAATACTGACTTACAGCATAAAAGCAAAAACTACGGAAAAATGATCATTGCCGAAAAGTCTGGATAATTTGTTCATCTGTGCTTAATTTGGATCTGGGTTTCATATTAGAATTAGTGAAATTAGTCAGGGAATCAAAATAACCTTACAGCAGCACATCAGACGCTTTAAAGTGCACCTATTTGTTCATGCGAAGTGTGTGCATGATCACAATGTTAATTATAGATTTTTTTAAAAAATGGCATTCAGCAAGCGATGCATGTTTTAAGATGAAAGAAAAAAATAAGCCTCTTAAACACTGTTAATAATCAACACAGATGAATAAAAAGGAATATTCAAATTCTTGTGAACAAAAGCTGGAAGGGACACAATTATATTTATTAGTAGTGAAGTGGGAAAATATACAGACAGTGGGAAAATACATTACAAGACCCCCCTTTTATGATATACAGACAAGATTTTTCAGACCCCCCTGGGTCAATATATGGACAATGGGAATTTAACATGGGGAATATTGGGACTGTATACGGACAAGGAATGGGGGTGATTTGTATAGGACCAATAGGCAGGGTAGGTAAACAAAGACAGTAGAGACATAGACATATAACACGTACATAGATTGATGAACATCAGTCTATCACATCTAAAATATAAAATTGACCACAAATAATTTTTAGGCAAGAGAATAAAGGTTTTGGAGGTAAACCTAAAATATTAAATCGCCTAACAAATTTTTTTCCACAAGAGAATAAATATATTTTCAAGGCATATGAGTGGCCCTGAAAAGGGCCTTTGGGTTTCTTATTCTTGTTCTTCTAGTTTCTTCCTTTTCTACACCATCTTCTTAGTTTTTTTTATCACTGTTGTCTTTTTCTTCTTTTTTTCATTTTTTCCTCCTGTGTTTCCATCTCTTCCTCTTTCTTCCTTTCATTTTCTTCTTCCTTTTCTGTTGTATTATTCCATTCTCTCATTCTCTGTTTGTCCTCTTCATCCTCTTTCTCTCCTTTTCTTCTTTGATCAGCTCTCTTAACATATCCTCAAAAAGGTCATGGGCTACTATACCGTCAAGGGGAATTGAACATAGGGAAATGGAATGGGCCATGTTGGCGTCAAGGGGAATTGAACATGGGAATATTGGGGCTGTATAGTCATCATATGTTAGCTTAAAATCTAAGAGAAGGCAATAAAATCTCATAAAATAGACTAAGTCTTTCACTGCCAAAAATACTGTGTGGATAAATGCTAGTATCTATTTATAGTCACCATTGGTAGGAAATTCCTTTGGAAAAACTCACTAATTATAGCCTCAACTTGTGTGATGTTCCTTTTTAAAAACCCTAGTATCTATTTATAGCTACAACTTGTGGAAAAACCCAAGTCTTTATTTATAGTCTCAATTTCCAGCTTCAGTGATGTCATTGTACTGGATACTAGGGGAATAATATCAACAGTGTTGCAGGTGACTAACCTGAATATGTGCTACTGTAGGTAGGTAGGTGAAATTAATTTGATAGGGATTAAGGGAGTTTTATAGGGACAAACAAAGACCAATACATACACACACATAAATGTACATGCGCACACATACACACAAACACACAAACCAAACATGCACGCACATGAACACATACACACACAAACATACCACACACATACACACACACACCACAGAGGGAAGAAAAAAAGCAAAACAAGATATACTATCCACACAGAGGGAAGAAGAGAAAACAAACCCCAATATCTACTATCCACACAAATGTGTGCAAACACATACACACACTGAACTATCCACACAGAAGGGAAGGAGAAAAAGCAAACGCCAAATCTACTATCTTCACAATGTACGTGAACACATACAAACACACATTCTACTATACACAAAGAGGGAAGAAGAAAAACAAACCCAAAATATACTATCCACACAGAGAGAAGAAGAAAAAAAAAAACCCCAAATATACTATCTACACAGGGGAAGAGGAAAAACAAACCCCATATATACTATCCACACAAAAGGGAGGGAAAACAAACCCCAAATATAATATCTACACAGTGGATGAGGAAAAAACAAACCCCAAATATACTATCCACACGCGGGAAGAAGAAAAAACAAGCCCCAAATATGCTATCAACACAGAAAGGAGGGAAAACAAACCCCAAATAAACTATATACACAGGGGAAGGGTAAAAAACAAAACCCCAAATCTACTATCCACACATGGGAAGGAGAAAAAACAAACTCCAAATATACTATCAACACAGAAGGGAGGGAAAATAAACCCCAAATATACTATCTACGTAGGGTGAGAGGAAAAAGCAAACCCCAAATATACTATCCACACATGGGAAGAAACGGAAAAAAACAAATATCCTATCAACACAGAAGGGAGGGAAAACAAAACCCAAATATGCTATCTACACAGGGGAAGAGGGAAAAAAACAAATCCCATATCTACTATCCACATAGAGGTGAGAAGTAAAAAATAAACCCCATATCTACTATCCACATAGAGGGAAGAAGAAATAATAACATAATATACTATCCACACAGAGGGAAGAAGAAAACCATTATATACTATCAACACAGTGAAGAAAATATCCCATTATATACTATCAACACAGTGAAGAAAATACCCCATTATATACTATCAACACAGTGAAGAAAATATCCCATTATATACTATCAACACAGTGAAGAAAATACCCCATTATATACTATCAACACAGTGAAGAAAATACCCCATTATATACTATCAACACAGTGAAGAAAATATCCCATTATATCCTATCAACACAGTGAAGAAGAAAACTTCTTCTTTGAAAGCACCTAAGCCCTCGCCTACATATGACCAACTCTATCAAACACCCACACCCACACTGCTATTTCTTTAAATTTGTGTACAAACGATATGTTTGTAAGCAAAAACTTGTATGTACACACACATATGCATGCACACATGTGTTACTGCATTGGGTGACAGTAGAACAGGCAGTACTTTAGTCTGAAGTGTTTTTAGAGATGGGCAGACAGACTTAACATTACATTGGAGAGAGAAAGAAAGAATGGTAAAGAAAAAAACAAATGTAGCACCATTATTGGTTCTTTTATGTTTTGCAGTATTATAGGACAAAGATAATTATATTATAGGACAAAGATAATTAAGAAAACCATACATTCTATGTGAAATATATTCATTGTTTTCATTCGTTCATCAATTTCATAAAAAGGTAGTGTTATATTTATTGTCTACTGACTGCTTAACATTTGCTCAACATATCCCAAATTTTAGCAGCACATGCTACAAACAATGTTGCAAAGTTTTCACAAATCTGAGGGTAGGAAAACATAAAAAATGCAGTTTGTGCAACTGTACTAGTGGTAAATAAAGTCTGCATGTACTTTAAAAAATTTTAAGCTGCATGTTTCAAATAGTAAACTTTTAATTACGTTTTCCAGATTTACAATAGAAGTTTATGATATTTTGTTTCACCTTACTGAAAACTGGTAAAACTTACAGAAAAAAGGTCAACTGCCTTTCTCAGATGGACTCATCAGGGTAGGTAGGTCTGCATTATACAAATGTTTTGATATTTTTTTGAATGCATTTTTGATCTTTTTTTGGAGTAGTACTTTTTTTAATTACAGAAACCTTTTTTAATGTGTTTAAGGGTATGATATATTTGATAAACAATTTCTGATTGACCTGCTTATGTTTTCAAGACCAGTATAGAAAGTTTTCTTCACATTTTGAATCTTGGGGCCTTGTTTAAGACTAAAACCATTTTAGCATAATAAGCAAACACAATTTCAAGTAGTCAAATGCATTTGGCATGCATGTTTCTATGCATTGGAAGACAACTGGGTTTGATTTACAACATAGAATATAGTTTGCTTTTTTCTATATTTTTTTTACAGGTTGTGTGGTCCCTCCTATGGAAAAGAGTTGTACTTTTGTTTTAATTTTTCAAAACCTTGAAGCTTTCTTTTTCTACTTAAATTGTCTCAAATTTGTGCCTTATAAATTGGAGACTTTCCATATCACACACTTGCAACGAAATCAATTGACATCTTGTTGAAATGTTTCTTTCCTTTCACTTATCAGTATTAGTTGAGTTCCTTTCATAGCTGCAAATATAGCAAAAGTAAATTTGGAGAGGTCTGTTGTCAGTACAAAATTACATGTATGTTTTGTTGAGTATGTTATTCTTGTAGTTGAACAGGGACATTGCTAGACCCTAATATGGATGAGAGATATTCATCCCTACTAACGTACAGGTTGGGTCCAACTGCAAACAACATAAAGGGTATATTCTGCTCAATTCTTTTGCATAGACCTGGCTCATTATGCAGTGACAGATCTGGGTCTGCAGAGTATATGGTATTTTTTGTCTACTTTCAGGTGGTATTGACACCCATACCCACATGCAGTTACCCTTTATGGGCACCCAGGCTGTGGATGATTTCTACTCTGGAACCAAGGCCGCCCTGGCTGGAGGAACCACCATGATCAGTCAGTAGTATACATAGCAACACTCATCATAGATAAGCCTTCATACCTGCCATGTTCACAGACGGTGTTGGGTGGTTTTTGAGACTCAAAAATTGTTTTTGAGGTCCTAAGGGGAGGGGATTCAGTTTGCTTGACCCCAAAGGAGAGATGTCATTTAAGTGGGAATAAGCTATCAAAGCATGTAGAAAATGATTGGAAATTTCAATATGAATAAAAGAAAATAAACTTTCTTAAACGCATTTACCATACGTATTCAGCTACAGTCCCCCAAAGCTTGGGGCTACAGAAAGCAATTTTCTGTTTGACCCTCCGATAAGTTGGGGTGTATTTTGCAGTCAGATCTATCTAAATATGTGACATGTCATCGGTAAGTTATTATTTGGAGAAATAAACAAGCCAAACTGGATAGGTTAATAGATAAGAAAAAAAAAATTCAAAACCAGTGTAAAATACAATTATATTATTGAGCGGAATATATCGCAAATAAATTGACTGACAACTTACTATTTGTCCTAATTAAATCCATAATGCCTTACATTTTAAGTCCATTTGTATGACAAATCCATGAATTCAAATATAGATCACATACCGGTATAAAACTAGTAATTCAGAATGATCCAGTTCACAAAATCCTCTAATGTGTTAATTCCATACTTCTTTCAAATAAATAATGAAAGTTAAAGGCGACCAGAAACCAATGGAAATATTGGATAATAATAAAGGTACTAGAGCAGTAAACCTTATTCTGAAGTATCATTTGCGACCGAAATGCCAATATTAAAATATTGGCCTATCTTCTAGGAGCTGAATTTCCGTGACCTCGTATGCAAAATTTCCGTGCCTATTCGGTTACTTTTGGGATGTGACGTTATAGTAGCGACTCCAGCAGCCCAAGTGGGAGTTGCCAGAGTAAAAGACAATACCGTTTTGCGTTGCTTACGGGTGTAATAAAACATTAAGAAAAGCCAGTGGACAACATTTTTTTTTTCTTTCCGAAAGATAAAGGCATACTGAAAGAATGGATACATTATTACAAACGAGTCAATTTCAAAGCAGCACCATACAGCCCTATGTGCTGGTTACATTTCTCAAAGAACTGTTACGAGAGGGATTCTGAAAAAATGGCAGCTCAAGGATATGCAAATGCTAGGCTTAGACAAAAAGTTGGCTCTGTTCCAGACATAACGTTGAATATTTTAAATCCTGGGAAAAGTGTTAAATGTGTGAGTTACGAAAATAGGCAGAAGGCCGAGTAAGTGACCACAAAATGCAACAATCAATTCACAGATCTTTTATTTACACCAGCAGTGCTAAAAATAAATCGGATAGCCCGACACCCTGGGTCCCTCTGATTTTAGTTCCGGCCCAGCCTGTATTCAAAATGAGGTGCCCGTCAGGCTTGTCGAAACAAAAATTGCCTGAGGAAACTTTGATCGCGCTGGTGAAATTAGTAAATGTATTTTCAAGATGTTGACATGCATGCCTTAACACGGCACAATCTAAATCAAATCACTACTGTCAAGGTGAAATTTAGATTTGATTTTAATCAAATGGAGGCTTTGCCAGAAATAATATTCTAAACCTATCGTGTTTCGAGAAAACAAAATTTTCAGTAATCTTATAAAAATTACAAATTTTAAAAAAAAATCATTGTATACATGTAGTATGTATAAACGGTAATCTGTAATGATTGGAACTGATATAAAATTATTCCTTGGGCAGTTTAAATAACAGCGATCAAAAGAAAAGAGGTCAAAGTTTCACATTAAATGGCTGACAATAGAAACTGGGGGGGGACTATTGACCCAACCCCTTGCCCCAATGTGCGAGCGCCCATGGGACGTACCTTTTCTCCATGTGATACGCCTTATTATTCCCCCAGGACAAGCCCATTTTGCATATTCTGGTCAGCTCTGGCTAAATTGCAAAATAGCTAAAGTTTTGATTTAAGTACGCAAACAATAAAGCCGATGTGACCGTTCCGGTGGCCTAGTGGTTAGAGCGTCCGCCTCGGATGCAGGAGATCGTGGGTTCGATCCCCGGCCGAGTCATACGAAAGACTTTAAAAATGGTACTAACAGCTGCCTTGCTTGGCGTTCAGCATTAAGAGGTTAGTGTTAGGACTGGTCGGCCTGGTGTCAGGATAATGTGACTGGGTGGGACATCATGCTGCATGTCTGCGGCATGATGCCCCAGTGCTAGAGATCACTATAAACTGCCACATTGCAGACATCGTAGCGACGTGACTGAAAAATTGTTAAAGCTACGTTAAAAATCAAAATCACATCACATCACAATAAAGCCGATGTGACTGATGAACATACTCCATCCTTGCATTGATCTTGTGAAAAGGACTGCCCTTCGGACATACTTCAAAGAAACCCTGTTCGACAGTGTGTGTGTGTGTGTGTAAGCACCAGCAATTGATTGCCAAAATAAACAATGCCTATTTGGTTGTTACTTACGATGCCATGGACTTCAGGTTTAAGTCTTAATGCATGTAACACTGTTTGCTGAACAAAATATTTATTCAGAATTAGTTCCTTAGGGCCACATATACTGCATGGTATATTTTGTTTTATTCCTTTTAATTTAATTATGGTAATTAAACTTACATATACGGTCGAGGAATGTCAGGTGTTAACTGGCCGAGTTTCTTTGGCGGAAATGGAGATGCGATTTTTGTTTGCAGAGAAAATTTCACAGTGATCATTCATTTAAGCTAATTGGTGACAATTGTATTCTTTTAATTTTGTTATACTATAGTACTGTTGTAGTTGTTTAAAAACATCTGAAATTTACTCTAATAATGTTTAATTTTCACGTTCTATTTACTGAAGAAGAAAAAAAAAGAAGAAAAAAACAGTTGTGTGATATTAATTATTTCGTCCAGTGCCGGATTTAGACGTGTGTGCGTGTGATTTGAATTTTTAACGTAGCTTTAACAATTTTTCAGCCATATCACTACGATGTCTGCAGTGTGGCAGCTTAGACTGTGGATTGCGTACGTTATATCTATTTATAAACGGTTTGGGGTTGGTTTTTTCTTCTTCTGACAAATGAAAATTGACAGACATAATGTAATTATCGGGACTTCGCTGCGAAAAATTTAGAGATATTACGAGATCGGGATGTAGATGAGGAAATACCCCCAAAATCAGGAGGTTTTTCACCCGGCTTGAGAGTTGACAGGTATGAACTGTCCGGGCTTGTGGAATTTCAGTCAGGGCTTGAGTTTATTTAGGTCACCAGCCCGGGGCCTGTGCCTAAAAAAATTCTTTTAACACTGACCAGTACAGTACATAAACTTTTATATCAGACTGCAGATTCAAGTTTTGAATGTGCAACCCTAATGTGGTCTCCTTCCGTCTGCCTCGCTTGCCAATGTTTATGTTTGTATTCGAGGACTGGCTAGTATTGCGTCACGGTACCACGTGATCTGTCGTCTCATTAAAACTCGGAAAAACTCGGCAATTTACGGAATCGTGGTATCTTCCATGCAATAAAATCACTACCCGCTTACGATATTTAATTTATAAACATGTCAGTCGAATTAAAATCTGTAGAGAATTACATACGTAGAAGGAAAATTTTGATTTCTAGTCTCCTTTAAGTCCACATTTTTGTGATTCATAGTACCGTGTAAATGTCACTGTCTATTATCATCTGGTACAAAGTCCAAGTATTCATCTTCATTGTCCAATAAAGTTATGAAATCTTCTGTTATCATCTAGTCATTGTTAATCGTCATCAAGTCATCTGTTTATTTGGCTTCACTGTCATATGCAGATGCTTATGTAGAGACTGAGCTTGGCTCGTTCAAATGGATTGTCATCTTGAAGAAAAAAGGTCCTACCTTTACAAGCCACTTGCACTGGCAGGAAAGATCACTTTGGAGTTAAATTTAACTTATGGTAAACAAAAATAAAAATCAAATCAAAACCTTTCATTGCATCAAACACAGAGTTTATGCAGCAAAACACAAACATTAATACAAATACAGGTTGTTAGGACTCACACGAGAATGAAAGCAATATACTTGCTAGTAAACACCCATGGTAAAACAACATCAACAGAAACTTCAGTTTGCGATGGGTAATATTTAATTTACCCATAATTTCAAATTATTAAAATCCAAATAACTGTTGATACAAGTATTGTGCAATGAGTACCATTATGAAATGAATAAACACGGTGCATACCATATTTGCATTTCTGAATAGAAATAGTGGTATGCAAATGTAAAAATATTTGAATTGACAGTATTTTTATGTACTGCAAACATCTAGAGTTTCCAACATTATCCCTAGATTTATGAAAAAAAATTGTATGTTGTGCTTATAAGACGACACCTACTCATTATGAATAGAATTTTGAGTTTTAAAAAAAAAACATCAACTTATAAGTGAGTTTATATGGTAAAACACTTAGAGAAAAAAATAAATGGTAGACCTAACATCGTCAAATATCACCAAACACCAACACACATGTCAAACACTTACAAAATCAGATCCACACTGACATTAAATAAAAACACAAGTTTCTGTCATTCAGATGGATGGCAAAATAAAGACTTAATTAGATGCAGTCTTTATTGCTGTCCAGTTGGGGGTTTGAAGGTAGTGCAATTCTTTTATGTTTTTCTTTACACTCACTGTTCAAAATTCCCTGATGGATTCCCTGAGAATCCTGGTCAGAACTGAGTTGTTCTCGATGACCATACTGTTAGTATTGTTGGAACTGGATCCATTGCATTTGGCCACAAGATGTGCTTGTCTCTGCAGCAAAATCAGTATATATAAAATTTGGGACTTAACATTTCACTGGGGGAAAGGGAAGGGGAAATATCAGGTTTAATGGGGCCTTTACAGGTAATATGTGTATGTACCTGACAACCCTTATGATTTGACAACAAGACTTAGAAAAATGACCTTTGAAATAAGGACTTACTGAATACCTTATGTACTTTCTTATAAGTTGAGTCAAACTACAAACATCAAACAACAAAGATCCTAATCTGCCAAACATAAAAGATCCTAATCTGCCATAGCATAATGCTTCTGTGTTTGTTCTGCTTATTACTCTAAACTAACTGCACAGACCCAGATCTGCTGGCACATTATGAATGAAAAACTAACCAGAAGTTCAGTAATTTAGTTTTGCTGTTCTTTACTTGCTTCACTAATTGCTTATTGCTACCTGAGTCACACGAAATACATTGAGACATTTTGCCTTCAGTAATGAATCACACTTGGAGTCAAAATCGACGAAACATTGCTGCTGTTTATAAACTTGTCAAAGATCTTTAATACAGATAATTTAAACATTCTCATTCAAGGCATTGATGTGTTACAACTTTTTTCTTCAACATGCATCACATTGATTTATCCATAACTTAAAACACATTTGTGAACTTTACCTATGCAAATTAGCATAATGGGTTCCCACACAGCAGTCTTCAAAGGACTTGACACTTCACCATTGCTGTTGTTGTCAGCCATTTAAAAGTAATGCATGAAATGGCATATGAACATCTGACCACCTTGCCTTTTAATTGTCTCTGACAATTAGCTATCGAAACTGCCCCAAGGATAGTTCTACATGAGCTCCAATCGAGAATCTTTACCATTTATACATGCTACAGGCATATATTGAAGTGATGGGCTTTTGGTTTTGAATACAGGGGTGGTGGTCTTTGAAGATACTGAAAATTGAGTCTTTCAAAACAAAACTGTACCAGGGTTTTTCAGAGTAAAAAAGTTGTTTTTAACAAGACACATTGTGTTATGGCAGGTATGAATCTTACATAAGCATGACACATTGTGTTATGGCAGGTATGAATCTTACATAAGTATGACAGTGTGTTTTGGCAGGTATGAATCTTTCTTACATAAGCATGACACTGTGTTATGGCAGGTATGAATCTTACATAAGCATGACACAGTGTGTTATGGCATGTATGAATCTTACATAAGCATGACACATTGTGTTATGGCATGTATGAATCTTACATAAGCATGACACATTGTGTTATGGCAGGTATGAATCTTGCATAAGCATGACAGTGTGTTATGGCAGGTATGAATCTTACATAAGCATGACACTGTGTTATGGCAGGTATGAATCTTACATAAGCATGACACAGTGTGTTATGGCAGGTATGAATGTTACATAAGCATGACACATTGTGTTATGGCAGGTATGAATGTTACATAAGCATGACACAGTGTGTTATGGCAGGTATGAATTTTACATAAGCATGACACATTGTGTTATGGCAGGTATGAATCTTACATAAGCATGACACTGTGTTATGGCAGGTATGAATCTTTCATTTATCTGTCCATCTAATATCTTACATACACCAGACCTTGTTGCCTCCATGGTAACCATCTACAAAATGGTAAACATTGTAGCCTCAGTCCAGAGTGGCTTCCCTAGAAACAATGTGGCTTCTAAAGCAACCATATGGAAACTTTTTCAAGAACATTTGAGCCAGTTTTTATCAGATTTGGCATTAATGTTTCTTAGGTAATACTGTATTAAAATTGTGTTTGCCACAACTTCCATAGCAGTGGTGTGGGTTCTTCCTTAGCAACCATATGGAAACCTAAAATGGCATTGATAGTTGTGATCAAACTCAGTTTAAGTGTTTCTTAGAACCTGCTCTGTCAGTGTGATGTTCAGAGTGACTTCCTTGGCAGCAGTGTGGCTTCTTTAGCCACTGGGTATAAATCTACAAATCATACTTGTCTTTTGTTACTAACATGGAAGAACTTTCTCTCCAAAACCTACCTGAACATATTAGACTAAATGAGAGCATCCTGGCATAAACACATTTATACAAAAGATTCCAATGCATAATAATGTGTACCTGAAGTTACTTGTAGTTGCAGTATCCTTAAAACAATATATAAAGTACCAACAATTATTACCAGATAACTGGAAATTATCTTAAATGGGTGGTTTTCCTGCCTTATCTTTTTGCTATGTTTGCCTTTTTTACCAAGATATATATATCACGTAATTGATATCAGGTCTTACCTGTACCTATGTATCCCTCTACAGTTTACAATGACTGCAGTGTAAAATGATTATAAATCTTTTTAACAGGCATGTGTTCAAGATCATTGCATGGTTTGTACGTGAGATAATGTAGTCTGCTAAACCTGTATTAATTAAATTACAATATGGTGGTTCAAATGATAATGAAATTTGTATCCAATTTTACAAGATTTTCTTTTCTTGTTAAGAAACTATGTAGATAGCAAGTTTCCCTTGTGCTCTGGAGATAGAACATTTTTTGTTTTTTGTTGAAAAAATGTTGCATTCAGTTACTTTTAATAGAGATGTGAGTCGGTATAAATAAATCATCTTTGATTGTCTCAATTTTTCGCCAAGATAATCAATTTATCAAAATCACAGTATATTGAAACTAATTTTTCCCTTACAGTGGATTTTGTGTTGGATCAGAAAGGTGTGTCACTTTTGGAGGCATATGACAAATGGCGAGACTGGGCTGACAGCAAGGTCTGCTGTGACTATGCCCTCCATGTAGCAGTCACCTACTGGAATGATGATGTTGCCAAGGAAATGGAGGTCCTTGCTAAAGAGAAAGGTAAGTTGTGATAGCATTTTTGTAGAGTTGCAGTGGATCAGTGGTTAGCATGCCAACTTGAAATCTGGGGGTTGCAGGTTTAAACATGACCCAGATAAGCCCAAGTGAGCCAGTATGGTGTGTCTTTGTGCAAGGCTGTTTGCCCCAGTTGCCTTTACACTAAATAGTCTTTTATGCACTGATGCCATGAGACACTAATCAAATTAACAATCAACCTATTTTCCATAGACTAACTCCATATTCTCACTAAAATAAATGAGTTACTTTTAAAAAGTATATTATTTTTATTCCGTTTACATGGTAGAACAGTCATTTCTTATATTTTAGTTAAAATGTGTCAACATTTCTTTGCCAGGGTAGGCTGCTTTAGATGATTGTTCTGTTTAATTCATGGCAGTCCTTCTAATAGGTCTACAAGTAGGTTCATAAACAGCAAATGCACCTCTCCCTTGATAACTCGCGCACAGTGTGGTCCACAAACATAAACCACACTATAAGCAAGGGTGCTGGTTATTGAGGGACCTCCAAAAATAAAATAAAAATCCACTTATACATCAAGAAAACTGGGTGGGTGGGTTAGGGAACTGGGCTGTTTAATGACTGAATCCTCCTTTTACAATCACGTCAATAATAATTGTTAATAATGTGCTTTTTCTAATGAAGTAGTTCGTTATTCTGTATAAATAACATTTATTGTCAAAATTTCCAACATGTAAAAGATCATTCCAACTGGTTTCAACAACCATCACGTGTACACAAAAGCATGTGTTTTACGTAACTGCTTTTTGTTTTGTTGATCAGTCTGGTTCCCGGAGTGGTATTAAATAGTATACTAGCTAGTCATGAGTCAAAGTAGGCCGGAAACTTGGCTATCTGTTGATATACCACCAAACAAGATTCCTTTTTTTAAAAACTAGTGACATTTATTTAATAAGGCAATCACCTACATCAAAACTCAATTATTTTATTGTTCAACTAGCACAATATTGATGTCATGATTTCACTGGAAGCAATAATGAAATTTCTTATCATCCCTGAGGTTATCTCTAAGTGCCAGTTCAGAAATTCTCAGAAAATCGCTTGACCACAATGGTCTGTACTTGTGAAACCAAGCTCTTTATTTTATCAAGTCTTCATTTTGCTTGGTTGTCTTGCTATCTTTGATCACAGTTTATGTTACATACACAATACAATTTATAACAGTGCTCGATTGATCAACTGAAGTGAGTTCACCAGTCATACGACTGGGACTGCTAGATATTAAGTATGTGGAATTTGCATACCTTTTAACTTTTTTTATATATATTCCACCTCCTTTATTTGATTCAAAAGACATAATTAACATGATAACACAAAGGAGGTCAGCTGTTAATTCATTGCAACAATACAACAAATACTTCAGTTATCAAAACACAGTTGGCACTTAATTAGGTTCTCATAGAATGTGGACATAGCTGTTATGGTAGATTGACACATTTTAAGTTTAAATACACATTGCATATATGATGATTATGCTTAAGTGAAACTAAAAGATAGAATTAAAACACAAATTTAACTTAAAAAAAATTATTTAATTGGCATTGAAATATTAATGTACTGCCTACACTAGGTGTAAAATGACATTTTCATTGATCGAAATTTCCTTGAATATCTTTAATTATGGTGCACTAAAACTGTCATTTGGAAAGAAAATGTAACCAATTATGTGACTTCTTATTAAAAATTGATTATTTGAAAATGTTAATTAAAGTTTCCAGGTCATATCTACCGTTTTCGACCATAAAATGAGCGTTTTACGAATGTTTCAGTTACCAGTTTTGACGACGATAAAAAATGGATCCGCGCCTGACCCCGCATTGTAAGCGGGTTTGTGAGTTATCAGGGTATGAGTTATCGAGGGAGTGGTATATTACTGAAAACCAATCATACTACATACCATATATACTCACTTATAATTCAGACTGCAGACAGCAAAGATCCTGATCTGCTGTAGCATAATGCGCCTGCAGATAAGGGTCTATATTGTTTGTTCTCTTAATTGCTCCAAACAAACTGCACAGACCCAAATCTGCTGGCACATTGTGCGATATCAGATCTGGGTCTGTGCAGTTTACAGTTGGATTTGTCTTATAAGTGAGTAAATACGATACCCGAGTTACAGACCATGCATAGTTCACAAGACACCTGTTTCAGTTTATGGATAATTGCTGTGCATACCAGAATAAATAAAAAGTGTACATGTTGACATTCCATAATAGACTTGTCAGGTCTGTTTATTTACATTGTGGACCTACATTTGATATTAGTTCACTTTTCATTTTTAAAGGTCATTATATCAAGGGATATAATAAGCCTTGATTTTCCAATGACTTAGTGTTGACGGAGGATTTTCCACTGATGATGCTGGTTTAATATTTGATGCTTCAAGCACAATGCTTAGTCATGGCTTTGGTGACATTACTTTTGATCCTATTGGAAGACATTCTGGTACATTAAATAGCAGCTGACATGAGGTTACAGTTGATGTTTTGCAATCAAGACATCTCGGTCATTCCAGTAACTTGTTTGGCATCTGAAAGATTGGATTTGAAACTAATTGTGAGAATGCTCAGCCATATTCATAATAAAAACAACAACAAAGAATAACATGTAAACTGTAACTAACCTGTAGCATAATTGATTTTGTAAACAATATTTGTTGTTGTTGTTGTAGGGTTTAACGCCATTTTTCAGCACATGATAGGCTATACATGGCAGCCAGTATTAATGGTGGAGGAAGAACCCGGGAAGACCCCGGAAAGAACTACCGACCCACGAGAAGCTACTGGCAAGCTTTCTCACATACCCACATTAGCTGAATCAGATACTCGAACCCATGCAGACAGAGGTGAGATGGCAGCGATCCATAACAGAGTGCTTTAGACCACTTGGCCACTCAGGGCCCCTTGTAAACACTAGAATTGTTTGCTAAATGTTTTTAAAAAATGATGAACAAAAACATGCCGATTTTCATAGCTACAACTAAGACTATGACCAATAGCATAGTTGCTTTTGTTTAGATCCTGGTACATGTGATCACCTAATTTATGTTAATAACAGCTGTTTGATTTATTCTGTTGAATACAATTTTTTATGACAAGTGAAGGGTTTAATGGAATTTTAAACTTTCTTATTGGACATACACAGTTAAGAATGACATTTGGCAACTGTATCGGCATGTAATATTAATCTGTAATGGTTTATCTGTATGTCATTCCAGATCAACTGTATCGGCATGTAATATTAATCGGTACTAGTTTATCTGTATACCAATCCAGATCAAGTGATACAGTCTTATATTTAGATGTTTTAATGCTGCCTGATGAGAGTTTTTTTTCAGCAATGAGATTTCTTGAATTGTTGTCCGACAATTTTTGGCCCCCCACAGATCTAAAATCTTTTCCTCTAGAGAGTAAACAACTTTGCTTTGAATAAATTTATAGCAGAATCTCAAGTGTCTAATTTTAGGCTGTTCCATTAAAAAAAACAGGGAAGGCAGGATACTCTGAATACTTTTAGTTAATGGGAAAATTATTCAGAATTTAAAATTGCATGTATGAGTGACTACTCCACTTTAAAAGTGCCTTCTCTGTATCTTTGTTTTTTTATTAACAGCTCATATTGAATGATCTGTATGTGTATTATTATTGTGTTTTCAAGTGGCTTCACATACATTGGGGTCTTACACAAATGCCCTTTTCATATAGAGGTTGCAGAACAAGTTGAGCAAACGTTTAAAAATGTTCCACAATTTAATACATTCCATATAGAATAAGCACATATACAAGATTCTGTTTTTCAAGTGTAGTGACCCACATATTTGCATTTTAAGATCTTTGTAGTCTGTACAGATATCATGTTAATAACCTTATATGGCAAAATTTATTATACTGAAATTTTAAGGGTGACCAAAGTGTCATGTACAGAGGGTTTTTGCATATACCTTATATACTTGCTTATAAGTAAAGTCCAGGTACAAACAACATAGACACAGATCTTCTTTTGCAAAATGCACTTGCAGATCTGGGTCTGTGTTGTGCTGTTAGGATTAATCAGTAGAACAAACATCATAGAACCTGATCTGCAGACACAGTGTGCTATGGCACATCAGTATCTCTTTTGTTTGCAGTTTGACTATATACTGTATATGACCTGTATACATATATTTTCCTGCAATGTCTTTTCTTTTTTTCTAGGTGTCAACTCTTTTAAGATGTTCCTTGCCTACAAAGATGTATTTATGTTAGACGACAGTGAACTGTATGAAGCTTTCAAAGCATGTAAAAAGCTTGGTGCTCTTGCAATGGTGCATGCTGAGAATGGACATTTAATTGATCAGGTAAATGGAATTACAGGTAGTTGAGATATTTAATTGATCAGGTAAATGGAATTACAGGTAGTTGAGATTGCATGGTTTTTATATACTCATCACTTTTTTGAACTTGAGCTCTTTCTCAGAATCCCTAGTCTTTGTACATAGGTTCAACTTTTAAAATGAGTTGTTAGCTTTAATGGTCATAGACTAGAAGAACTTAGAGGATGGTCAGTTGTCTATTATCCATCATCTGTCATCTGTCCATTAGCACAAACTTGTATCACTATTCCTTGTAATCTACATTTAGGATTGCCTTAAAACTTTAAACACACATTATCTCATGGTGTGTTTGGTCCTAAATGAAAATGGTACTGCTCGGACATCCAGTATGGCCATCACATTGGTCAACTTGAAACTCTTGTTATCGCCACTCCTTTTGAATGGATGGTCATATCAAAATTGGGGGTTTTCCCCAAAATGCTTCTCATGACATCTGGCTGGTTATGAATAAAAATAGTGATGGTATATTGACATGGGGTTTTCACCAAAACATTTGTTGTGATTCCCAGTTGGTCTTAAATGAAAATATTGCTAATCTGACATCCAGTATGGCCACCACAGCAGCCATCTTGAACATCTTGTTATTGCTGGGCCCCCTGAATGGAAAGTCACATCATGAAAATACTGTTATTTCTAATCGTCTTCAAATGGATGTTTGTATAGACATTGGGTTTTCACCAATAGACTTCCTATGATACCTAATTGATCCTAAATGAAAATGATGCCAGTCATACAGTCAGTATGGCTGTAATGACAGCTGTGTAAAAAATATTGTTGTCACTATTCCCTAGAATGGATGGTCATTATAAAGGTGGTTTTCAGCAAGTCCTAAATGAAAATGGTTCCAGCAGTCGAACATCCAGTTTGGATCTCCTAAAGATTTCGTTGTCACTACTTCTTGTCATGGGATTTTCACCAAAAGATTTCCAGTGATGTCAGCCTTGTCCTGTATGAAATAGAGTAAAGCTGACATATTTACCAAAGCAGCAAATTCAAAAGAGATGGTTTCAGCACTCCACTGTTAAATGGAAGAAACGTTCTTATCTTGAATTCTTGGAAATTCTTGTTGTCCATCATAGTCTTCTCTTCAAGGGGCTCGTGTACAGAATAGCATAATCATGATTTATTATTATTATTATTATTATTATTATTATTATTATTATTATTATTTCAAGATTGTTTTGTGTGGACTATTCGTCAAGATAAAAAAACCACAAGATTACTGTATTACATTCAATTTAATCCATTCTCTCAACTGAAAATTCATCTGATTTAAAATAGTCCTAAATCTTAGTTTTATTTGTGCACCATGACAAAATAATGATTTTGCTAATGGTGGACAATTTACACAGACTGATTCATTTGTTCACTGACTTGTACATTTGTGCTTGGAAACGTGTTCAAGTTTTGAAAATAATATCTGGATTAGCCAGTTTTTCAACTTACCGAAATCAAAAGACAGTTGACTTGTGAGAGAAATCTCTGATCAGATGCTGTATGTGGCTGTTCTTTGTAACCCACAAAATGAAACTTCACTTGCATTATTTATAGACAAGATTTAAATATTGAATTCTCCCTGATACTAATTAAAAGATTTGTAACTTGGTTCTCTTCTCAGATGAATAGATAACTTCAATTTATTGGCAAATAAATGAAGACATCAAACTGTATCTGTAACAATGACTAGCACTAAGGACACTTTCCATTTCTGCTTTAATAAAATTACATTTCCCGCCATCCAGCAAACAAATTGTTTTGGCCCTTGACTGTAATGATAAATACTCTTGCTTTCAGATATGATGTATTGACACTATTTACATTACACTGTCAACATGCGTGGAGTGCTTAGTACAAATGCACATCAATTCACTGATATTCTATTATTTTAAAAATTGCCTTCCTCACAAAGAAAAATTTTAGTTTGCTTAGACTGAGCGATCACTGTAGATATGTGCCAGTGACCACTTAAGGTAGGAAGAAACCATCATATGGTTAGGAAACACCTGGCCATTGACTATTCAAGGCAGGTGACAATTACATACAGGACATATTCCCATGAAACTTCACACTCACATTCATCAAATGGTCTACTTGATTGTTGTTGTGGTGTAAAGCCCCTTTTCAACATACAATAGGCTATACATGGTGGCCAGTACAACTGGTGGAGGAAGAACCACCGACCCACTGGAAGTTACAGGCAAGCTTTCTCACATACCAACATTTGCCTGAGACTCAAACCCACACAGATAGAGATGAGAGGTAAAGGCAAGCACTTGGCCACCTAAGTCTTGATGGTCCGAAATCAAAAGGGTGCTTCTCTCACATTCAGTATGGCCATCACAGTGGCCAACTTGACAGACTTGTTATCCCATCTCCTTTTGAATAGATGGTCATATCAACATGGGGTTTTCACTAAAAGAGTTCTTATGATGTCTAGTTGGTCCTAGTTGATAATGGTTCCAGTCTGATGACCATTATGGCCACCATAGTAGCCATCTACGAAATCTCTTTATCACTTTTCTTCCTGAATGGAAAGTCATAATGATAATGGGCAACTTTCAGATTTGTACTACTGATGCTGATACAGCCATCAAATATGGCTGCCTTTATTAAACATTAAAAAGAATAAGCAACCTCCAAAACCACTGAATAGAATTAGATCATAGTTGACAGAAAGCATACTGCTGTATAGACCTTTCAGACTGATACAGTTGATACTGGTCCATCATCAGATATAACAGCCTTTACCAAAAATAGAAAAATTTTTAAAGAACTTCTTTTCAAAACTCTCTCAACTTAATTTGATGAATTTAACAGAAAACATCTGGGCATAGAGGAGTTTCAAATGATGCCATTCCATCTATAAAAAGAGAGAAACATTTATGCAAATTTATCTAAAAACAATTACTTGACAGATTGTGGACAAATTTTGCTGATGTGCCACCAGATATAGGTAGGAAAACTCGAGAAACTTAGAAACAATTGTTTTAATAACATTAGCAGTAAGAAATTTCAACAGAGAGCTTCCTACTAACCCAGATTTCCTGACCAAGTGCTGTTGCATTTGTCTGTTAAGTGTCAAACAGATGAGCAATTTCTGACCCACTTGAGCCTCTTGTTAAATCTTTCATTAGGTTTTAACTTGTTTTCTAATAATATTTTGTTATTTGGGAATCTTGACCCATGGTAGAGCTGTTTAATCAGGGCTTTACCAGGCTACTTTTACTTTACACCCAGCTACTTAAATAAAAAATAAAAAAACAACTTTATCCCCATTGGGGGAGATCCCCCAAACCCTCTGCCTACTTTGGCAACTCACCCTCCAATTTTAAATCTAATGGAAGGCTGTGTAACTGCTATGTTTTTGTTGTAGTTCATATGAAAATGTCCTTGGAAAATTTACTATATTGATGGACTATATTTCAAGGCATCATTTGTTTGGACAAGACCTTTTTCCATCAGTGTAGCATGCCATTATTTATCAATTTATTTGGCTAATCATTGTCTCACAGAAGTTTTTGACACCTAATCCACATGTCTTCAGTAAGTGAGAAAATTGAGTTTCTGATTGTAGAGTTTCAAGTCCAAGTTCATTTTTTGTGATCAGTCAGTTTCATGACAACAGATGTCTGATAATGTCTGGTTTGGCCATCACCTATGACATTTGATGCTTGCATAAATAGGACCCAGCTGAAACAGTTGTTGACCACTGTTTAAGATTGATATGAGGGCCACATTCTGTTTCATAGTTGAATGTTTAGATTTTTTTTTTTTACACAAGTCTACTGAAGGACATCTCAGAAAAGGATTCATATATCAAATAAGTTTGCATTCTGTTTTATATACATAGTTCAGTTACATACAGTTTCTCTGAATGAATATAGACCACATTTGCATGTACACAGGGTTGCATTTTGGAAGGTCAGCATGTTAGCAAATCTAATTCAGAGTTTTCAAGATGTGGCAGCCCTTTGGTAATCCTCTTTTTCATGCAACTGACACACTCTTTGTAACCTAACACACACTTCTTGTAACCACCACAGCTCTGCAACCCTTTCAGATAATTGGACATGATTTGGTAGGTGTATTGCCTATTACATGCAGTTGTGCATTTTGAAGATGTGTGAAAATACAATTCTTTTGAGTGATTCAGTCTTTGCTACACTGGTTTTTTTTTTTTTTATCAGCATAAAAGAACGAGAAAAGTGTAATCACTCTCAAAACATCATTACATTATAGGACTGGCATGACAAATCTGAATTATCCATGTCAGTGCTAAAATTTACTTGACAATGTATTGTAACTATGCTTAGCACATAAGCACTTAAGTGCTGATTACTTTGAAAATTTCACAGTCCGTGATCACTGTATAGTCAGATGTATAAAATAATGTGATTTAAGATCTGAAATAAAACAAAGAACAAAGTTTTCATTCTCAAGAAAAGTAAATAAATTGTAAACTTAATACATTAACTTTTATCTCTTGTTCATGTTATGTATCAGTATTACGATAATAGACAATCCATAGACAGTAGTAAGATGTCATCTAGAAGTACCTGAGATCAGAAAATTAATATTGCTTGGATTTTAAAATTTCATTTCAGTTCAAATTTGAATCAACAAATTAATCAGTGAGAAAAGAGTATTAGATTAACAGTTTTTGAATATTGGACATGTACAGGTATGGATATCAGATTTGTTCCAATCCTATGCGGTAGTTTGCACAGATGATAGGGTGAGTTGAACAAGTTACCATACCATTCTCCCATCTATAATTTTTGGCACAGATACAAACAAAAACTACACAACAATATGAAATGGAATGATTTTGTTTGCCCTAACAATCAAAGAATAAGGCTTTTGAGGTTTGTTAGCATTATTTATTTTTTTAAAAAGGGTGGTAAACAATGTAGTTACAATAGAATGCATTTAATATTTCACAAAAAGTAGACAGCTTTAATTTCATTACCCTCTCTTTAGATTGACCTGAAAGTGTTTGTTTTCTCTTTAGATTGATCTGAAAGTGTTTGTTTTCTCTTTAGATTGGTCTGAAAGTGTTTGTTTTGTTTTGTTCTTCTTTAAGCACCACCTCCCCATTAAAATAAGAAAAATAGGTATAAAAGTGAAAATGCAGTTCACTTCCTTTTTTGAAACAAAGTTGACATTTGCTAAATATTGGTGGGATTTATTAAAGTAAACACAGGTAAGGCTTGCTTATATTGTGTTTGAATTAAGCATATTTGATCAAATTTATTGCATGATAGAAATTAGTCTTGGTTCCTGTAAATACATGCCCTAGAAAAGACCATGCTATCTACCAGGTTGATTGGTATTCAGTGAGCAGCTAATGAAAAGTTTATATATATCTGCACCTGTACAGATGTGCATTCAATCTGGGGCGATGTGGATGGGAATAATGATATGGGAATGTATAGATGGATGGTGGAATTTTTCTTAGCTCCACCATTCCAGTTTTTATATTGATATATGTCAGTTAAGTCTGGCCATAATTCTGACTTGTTGTACCATATATACTCACTTATAAACCAAGTCCAATTGCAAACTGCACAGACCCAGATCTGTCATATCATAATGTACAGGTAGACATAATGCACAGGTAGAACTGAGTCTGTGCAGTTTGTTAGGAATAATCAGTAGAACAAACATCATAGACCCTGATCTACAGGTGTATTATGCTATGGCAGATCAGGATCACTGTTTGCAGTTTGACTCGACTTATAAGCGAGTATATGCAGTAACAATCTCTGTTTTGGTATGCTAGAGAAGTTGATAAACTGCTGCTTGTGTTGTTTACCTTTCTTGATTTGTTTAGAATAATAATCCTGGATGTTATCAATAGTAAAAGCCAAACATGTCTGTATCTTGATAAAAGAAAGCAAAGTGCTTGCTCAGGTAGCAAGAGTTACTACATATACAAGTCTGATATTGCATAATCTTTGTGATTGAAGCTACCATTTAATATCACTTATTAAGATGCATCCAACTGCAAACTGCACAGACCCAGATCTGCTGTCGCATAATGCACCGACAAATCTGGATCTGTGCAGTTTGATAAGTATAATCAATAGAACACCAAAAAAAAAAAAACAAAGCGGTTGCTCAGGTAGCATGAGATTATACATGTACAAATCTGGTATTGCATGATCATTGTGGATAGGACATGCATTCATTACAGTTGTGCTATGATCAAATAGTGTAAACAAATGAAATTCTTAAAGCTTGGTTTTATTTACTCTTTGTAGGGAGATATATTGGAGATGAGTGCAGTTTAAGGGGAGGAGGACATTTTTTAAGCAATGAAATTTGCTCTTGGTCTTTTCATAACATAGTACTGATTGCAGATTCTAAATTTTCAGGGAGACTGTATTTTTAAAATATTTTCTGGAGAGGAAAACAATCCTCTCACATTTGCAGGTAATGCTCAACAACACATAATTATAAGGTTATGTACCATATATACGTGCTTAGAAGATGAGTCCTACTGCAAATTGCACAGACCCAGATCTGCCATCATATAATGCACCAGCAGATCTGGGTCTGTGCAGTTTAAGAATAATCAGTAAAACAAACAGCATGTACCCTGATCTACATGTGCATTGTGCTCTGTCAGATCAGGATCTTTGTTGTTTGCAGTTTGACTTGACTTATAAGTGAGTATATATGGTTTGAGCACTTGTAAAGTTGAAAGATGGAAGAAATACAGTGACCACTTATATCATTTAACAATTCTGACTGGAGTCCATTGATGCATCATCGCAGTTATACAGATCTTGCATTTATTTTTAGCTTACTTATTGCAGATAAGATGAATATTTAAAACTTGCAAAATGTAATTCTTCATTGAGTTTCATAAATATCATATGAAATGGTCACAGATGTTCAATTTACATCGCATGACAAAATACACTGGAGTACTGTTGTTAAAACTGACAAATTAGTGGTATTACCTGGTAATTGTATTACATTGAGAACCTCAAGCTGTTACACTTGTGCCTGGGGCCCTGGGTGGCAGTGGTCAGCACTCACCTTTACAGATAACTGCCATGTCACCTATGTCTATGTTGGCTTTAATATCAGACTCAGCCAATGTGGGTATGCGAGAAAGCTTGCCAGTATCTTCCAGTGGGTGCATGGTTCTTAACCAGGATTTCCTGGGGTTCTTCCTCCACCAGCTATACTGGCCACCATGTATAGCCTATCATGTGCTTAAAAAGGCATTCAACCCCAGAAAGCAACAACAACACTTCTGCCTGTTTGATGGTATTTTTAGAACATCAAGATGTTACACTTCTGCCTTCTTGATTTATTACACAGTAATGGCATTACATTTAGAACATCAAGATGTTACACTTCTGCCTTCTTGATTTATTACACAGTAATGGCATTACATTTAGAACATCAAGATGATACACTTCTGCCTTGTTGATTTATTACGCAGTAATGGCATTACATTTAGAACATCAAGATGTTACACTTCTGCCTTGTTGATTTATTACACAGTAATGGCATTACATTTAGAACATTATGGTGTTACACTTTTGCCTTGGTTGATGTAATATACAAAAAGTATGAGATGAATTTTTAATAAACTATTTTAATAACATCATGTCATAAACTGATTTATTTTCAGAAGTCCAGAGAGTTGATAGCTATGGGAATCACAGGCCCAGAAGGGCATGAGATGAGTCGACCTGAAGAGGTATAAACTAGGCATTTGATACAACTTAATTTTTTGAATTCTTTACAAGCAAACATTTCCTTTAAAATGAACCATTTTTTTTGTTGTATCAATTTTGGCTTCATCTAGAAATCAAAGACATAAATGTATTGCCAAAATTAACTTTATTTAACTTTATTTTTTAAGTATCAATGTATTTATATGAAGTCATTAAAGCCCAAAGTTAACTCAGACATTCTGACTTTTAAAAAGTTAATGATTTGTATGATTCAGCTCTTGTTTTGCTTATGTAATATCAGAAATATTTTAGAAAATTGTAAATGCTTCCTGACTTTAATATTTACTCAAACTTTAATTGTCAAACTTGATTACTCCACCTCAGCATGAAAATGACCCTGTATATTTGTGATCATTTAGTTTATGCCTAGATGACTTGTCAATGAATAATATTTAACATTAACCAGTGAAGTGCTAATGTTAATATACAAACTCCCTCACTATAAGGCCCTTCATATTAACAATATTCCTGTTATTAAGTGATTATAGTCATGCATCCTATGTCATTATTAAGCCACATAATTATATTCATTATGATTATAACAGGGTTCCAACACAGGTCTGGAATTCTGGAAGAGGTCTAGAATTTGAAAATTCTTTTAACACATCTTGGAAATGTCAGGAAAAATTGAAAAATGACTGAAAGGTCTTGAAAAAGTCTTAAATTTTTGTTATTATCCTCCAAGTCGGAAACCATTAATGTGACTGCTCTTTTGCAGGTGGGAAAAGCTTTAGTATATGGATTCAGGCTCTTTGGGAAGTTTGGACATTTTTATATTTTTGGTCTGGAAAAAGTCTGGAAACTTTAAATTTGTGGCAGGAACCCTGTTTTAAAGTTGTCCCACTAAAATATGATTTACTCCATGTCTCCCATGGTAAGCATTATAATGAGGAAGTACTGTACTTATGTGAAAAGATTAGAAACGTAACCGTAACAAGAAGTTGTATTACTCATCTACTTGGCACTTGATTCACTGCAAATGCTTTAATTGCAAATTTTATGCTTCTAATGGGTTTACTTATAGGTTTTTTATTTTATTTCGTGTTTTGAAATTTCATTTAGTGTACCCACTTTGTTGCTTTTATGTTTTTTTCCTGCAAATAACGAGCATGTATCCATAAATAAAAAGTGATGAGGACCTATATTTAGTTTTCCGTTTTCATATTCTCTGTAATTTTTTCCACTTTTATTCCTTGATTTTACATATGTTTTGTCATTGTTGTGGGCTTTTATTACTTAGCTATTCTTTGCATGCTTTTCTTTGTTGTTGTGGACTAGGTTGAAGCAGAAGCCACATCAAGGGCCATAACTATTGCAGATCAGTGTAACTGCCCCCTCTATGTTGTGCACGTCATGAGTAAATCTGCTGCTGACGCTATCTGTGTAGCACGAAGGAGAGGTTTGTATTATAGATTGATATACAGGTCAGAGTTCAAGTAAACTGGAAATTCTAATATTGATAACAGTTTCTCAGTATTATATAGTGATCAAAACATTGAAATTACATTTTTTTCTTCAAATGATTATTTTCTTTAGCTTGGTGTCATGATAATGTGACTGGGTGGGACATGTTGTTACATGTCTTCGGCATGATGCCCTAGGGCTAGACATCACTATAAACTGACACACTGTAGACGTCATAGCAATATGATTGAAAAATTGTTAAAGGAATGTTAAAAATCCAAATCACACACACACAATCACAAATATGTAACAAAAGGTTAAATGGTGAAAACAAATAGGTTGAACAAAACATATACTAAGTTACAGGTTTGATTTATTGCACACACCACTGAAAGGTTTTGGTTCTTGTTAGCCTTAGTCTATACAGCAACAGATGCAATGAAAGTTAAAGGATAGGCAGGCATCATCAGTTCCTGATATTTGCTATTATATGTAAAAATCTGGTTTTGTTTAGTCTACAGATTTTTCATTAAAGAATAGTAAGTTCTTTCAGAGGAATAAAAATTTTGTTGAGCATTACAACTGAATTGTATTAAGAATTTCCATATTTTCTTGAACTCTGTCATGTAAATATAGCTTTTTGCCTTTAGAGTCTGTCTAGTTGCCTTTTATGGTATTTCTTGGGTTTTTCTTTTGCATTGCATTCTGATGTCTCATTGGTTACCTTTCCTTTGCACGTGAACAGTGGTTATGTCAGATGACCATGAATGATCTCCAAATGACCTTTGTGGTATTTTTAGGTGGAAGGGGAAGCAGCCTGTAGAGCCATTGCCATAGCTAACCAAGTTAACTGCCCTTTGTACATTGTTAAAATAATGAGCAAAACAAGTGCAAATGCAGTAGCTGATGCTCGCAGAAAAGGTGAGAGTGTTAAATATACATAAATATATACTTCACTGAAAATAATATTATACAGTTATAAAGTTGGAAATTTCTTGCACTTGGTTTTTGAAAATAAGGTCTGAAAGTTGTTGTGGTCAGTGTTTCCCTTTATGCACATTTGTGTGTCAGAGACGCACGCTGGAGAAAATGGACGCACACATTTTGTTGCCATGTGTTTTTTTTACGCAAAGGATTCACATAATGTGATCAGGATTTATTTAATGTCCAGTGCATTGGACGAAGGTTGGCATCGTGTATACTTTGAGCATTGACTGGCTCCCCACTTTGTTTACTCCCTGTGTTGTGCAACGCAGGGAACACACGAAATAACGAACCAGACCAGCATGGGCAATGTTATGACGGAGTTGCTCACCCTAATCTCGCGAGCTCTCATGTGATCTCCATAGAGCTCGGCAAGATGTCATCTTGATGTTTAACCTCAGTGCTTGTTGCATTAGAAAGTAATCTCCAGATTAAAGCGTCGTGCACTAAAAATCTTTAGCAAAGAAAGTGAAAGAAGCAGAACACAAAAGAGTGTGGATCTAACTTTAATGAAAAATGGAGAAAATAATTCCCTTGACTGGAATACGGCACATCCATTAGGATTACCAGTGTGACTTCTGATTTCATGATTGCGATCACTACAAAAGTGAAAAATCCTGTCTTGGCAGGGTTTAAGAATTTTAAAATATTTGCCCTTGTTTGCCACAAGATATCTGGAGAACACATTATAACCCAAGGGGCCCCGAGTGGCCGAGTGGTCTAAAGCGCTCTTCGTTACGGATCACTGCCATCTCACCTCTGTCTGCGGCGGTTCGAGTCTAAGATTCAGCCAATGTGGGCATGTGAGAAAGCTTGCCAGTAGCTTCTCGTGGGTTGGTGGTTCTTTCCGGGGTTTTCCAGGTTCTTCCTCCGCCATTAATACTGGCCGCCATGTATAGCCTATCGTGCTGAAAAATGGCGTTAAACCCCACAACAACAACAACATTATAACCCAAAACATTCTTTCACAACAAAGAAATCAGTAAACTTGCCAAGACAAATGCGTTTATTTGGATTACACAATCGGGGGTCATTGCAGATTTTGTTGGTTTTTAACTTTGCTGCAATAAATAAAATATCTTAAAAGTTCAAGTGTAACTTATTAGAAACAAGATGAATCATTAGCCTCCTTAATTTTTGGATAAATTTGTTCTAGGACAAAGTACAATGAAATTGATGATAGTACACATTTTATGACAGTCAGTAAATTAACTGCCATTTGGTTAAAAAGATTTATTAGGCTTTTTGTATTGGCTTGTATATAATGTGTTGGTCTATACTATTGCTTCGTAAAGGGTGTTCTCTGTATAGAACAATATTCATACAGATAAGAAACAAATTAAGCAGAGAAACAATGAACAGATTAATGCTTATACCACTGGCATCAACATCTTTTTAAAGATTTTGATTTTAATAAGTTTCTTACAGAGTGGATCAGGAAAAAAGAGAGATGGGTATTGAAGTCTTATGCAAATGTTGAACTATGGACATTTCCCCCTTTCCCTCGTTTGTTCATTTTTGTTCTACTACCCCCTTACTTTTATGATAAAATCTCTTTAATGTTTGTATGCATATGTAGATGACCTGATTAGATTTTCTGGAATTGTACCAGTATTTGAAATTTTTCAAAATTGTTGAATGTTTTGGATTTCTCTATGTCTACATTTTGGACATGTTTCACAAATACAAATCTAGTTTATTCTGTTGACATTAGTCAGTCAAATGATACATAAAAATACATGCTGACTCACACTGTTATTACTTCTTCACACATGCATTGATTTCAATTAAACAAGCACCAGACCTGCCAACCCTTATGATTTTGCTGTAAGTCTTTTGAAAATTACCCATAAAATATGGACTTAACACATACAAGCATAAACTACGGAAAAATGATCATTGTAAAAAAATTACAGATAATTGGTTCATCTGTGTTTGATTTGGATCTGGGTTTCATATTAGAATTAGTGAAATTTGTCAGGGAACCAGACTAACTTTACAGCAGCACCCCAGACGCTTTAAACTGCACCTATTTCTTCATGCAAAGAGTCTGCATGATCAAACTGTTGATTATAGAAGTTTTTAAAATAGGCCTCCAGAAAGTGATGCATGTTTAAGACAAAAGGGAAAATAAGCTTCTTAAAAGTTTTAATAATCAGCACAGAAGAATAAAAAGGAGTTTTCAGATTCTTGTGAATTAAGCTGGAAAGGAAACAATTACTTTTATTGGACATCATGTGCCAATTGAGTATATCTCGTGGCGAGAGATATAATTGCCATCATGTGAAATGTAAAAGGAATTTCCAGGAATTACGTCAAGTTGAGAGATAGCAACAAGCCATTGAGTTGCATAGGGTTTGGAACTAAAGTTTGTGCAGCTGTACTAGTGGTAAATAAAGTCTACATGTACTTTACAAACTTTTCAGTTGAACATAATGTTTATCGTCACTGCATCGAACTTTTAATTATGTTTTCCAGCTTTACAATAGCAGTTATTGATATTTTGTTACACCTTACTGAAAACTGGTCAATCTTACAGAAAAAAATAAAATACCTTACTGAGATGGACTCATCAGGGTTGGTAGGTCTGAAGCACACATTATGCCTATCCTTTCCCTGTATACTTGATGAATACAAACTTCCTATTTTAAATTTTCAACAAAAAAATTTGTTACTTTACAAATGTTTTGATTGGGCAGAGATACGGATGTATCTGTCTTGCTGTGATTTGTCATTGAAAGATCACTTGTGGATGCCATGTTACATTGGCAACAACACCCTGGATCTATTTGCAAAGTACACATCTTCCATGATAACTTTGCTCACAACTGGGTCCAAAAACATAGACCGCAATGTAAGCCAGGGCTCGAGTTACCAAGGGGTCTCTCAAAAGTAAAGAAGTAGGTGCCATCCTGAATAGACATCAAGAAGACAGTGGAATGGAGGAGGTGTAAGCATTGTTTAATGGCTGAATACTTGTTTTATAATCACATTGGGAACAGTCGTCAATAAACAGCTTTTTCTGATGAAATTGTTCACTTTTTTGTATAAATTACCTTTATTTTTAAGATATACAATCCCTGAAAGATCACAAAAAACACAACTCCAACAGGTTTCAACACTTCATGTACATGTGTGCCATGTTGTATACCAACAGAATATTATGTTATGTTACTACTTTTTGCAAAAGAACAAGATTCCTTTTCTTGAAAAGTAAGCATTTGTTTCATGCAAAAACCATCAACATTGAAACTTGATATTAAAAATTCTTTTATTAGTAAAATATTGATGCCGTGATTTCATTGTAAGTAATAGTGAAACTTCTGAGCATCCTTCAGCAAATCTTTGAGTGCTAATTCAGGAATTTTAAGTTCACATCAAACTCTAGAACTTGCTTCACCATAATGAAGTGTATCTATCAAACAAAGCTTTGAATTCATCAGGGTACTCCTTTCACGTGGTTGCCTTGTTCTCTTTAATTACATTTGTGAATAGGAAAATTGAGGGTAGTTGTTATGTACACAATCATTTTTGTATGTGTTTGAGTGGTCAGTTGAAATGAGTTGACCCGACACACAACTATGACCACTAGGTCTTACACAGGTAGGATTTGCATGCCTTTTAACTTTTAAAATATTTCATTTGTGTTATTTGATTTGACACAAAAGACATTATTAACAAGATTATCCATAGCAGGTTCGCTTTTAACTGAGTGTAACAAATGCGTCCATAAATTGGAGATAAATACACAGTTGGCAGTTAATTATGTTTTAACAAAAATGCCCACAGACATAACTGTAGAATTAGATTTACATTTTTGAAGTTTGAATAGAAGATTGCATATTACATTTATGATGATTACACTGAAACTGAATTAAAATAAACAACTGAAGCACATATTTCACTTGGCAAAACGTATTTACTTGCTATTTATTTCTTTAAATGTTGCCACTGGTAGGCATTAGTGGCATTTTCATTATATAATTGCCTTGTGATCCGACAGCACTCCCCCCTCATTATAACATGGTTCCTATTAGAAGACAAGTATGGTTGTGCATCCTTTTTCATTATTCTGTAGCAGAATGATATGATTATGTACTTCATTGTAAGGTAGACTTGCGATAATACAGACATAGAAAACATAACAAGATTATGTAGCAGAATGATATGATTATGTACTTCAGTGTAAGGTAGACTTGCGATAATACAGACATAGAAAACATAACAAGATTTTGTAGCAGAATGATATGATTATGTACTTCAGTGTAAGGCAGACTTGCGATAATACAGACATAGAAAACAAAACAAGTTTATGCAGTACATTACATAAATACTGCAGTGTATAAACATTATGACAGCACAGTACCACGTGTGTATGTATGAAGACTGGAGTAGACACTGTTCTGTCTTTTCAGGATAAAAATAAAAT
Organism: Sinohyriopsis cumingii; assembly: GCA_028554795.2. Taxonomy (NCBI): domain Eukaryota; kingdom Metazoa; phylum Mollusca; class Bivalvia; order Unionida; family Unionidae; genus Sinohyriopsis; species Sinohyriopsis cumingii. Next base: position 11,410,268 of record CM068836.1, read on the forward strand.
CCAAATTTGTAATTTAAAAAGAGAATTAGAAGAAAATATATTGATTGCTAATAATTCATCACAGTTTATAAAGACCTTAAATGTGGTCCCAAGGAATCAGGATTTTGGACTTCTTTTGGTGACTACTTGGTTCTATGTGAATATGGTGCCCACCTTAAACATTTTGTTGTCAGTACTCTTTGACAGGTGATCTTCATGAAAGACTTCATCAAGGTTTAATTAATCCTGAAAATATTGCAGATCATGCATCAGTGTGGTTTCTATAGCAGCCATTTTGCAAATCTAGTTATCACTACATTCCCTAAACAGAAAGTGATATCATTTGGGGTTTTTGCCAGAGGACTTGTTTATCGTGTCCATTTGGTCCTCAGTAAGAATGTTGCCAATCTGACATCACGTATGCCACCATTGTGGCTGTACTGTTATCACTTACTCCTGAATGGATCGTATATCAATATGGAGTTTGCACAAAATTATTTGTGATGTCCAGTTAGTCTTGAATAAAAATCGTACTGATTATATTCAGTATGGCCATTATGATGACCTTGAGCATGGTACTGAATGACCTGAGGTTTGAACCGAAAGATTTTGTATCATGTCAAGTTTGTCCCGAATGAAAATGGTGTTGATTTTACATGACTACCATGGTGGCCTTATTGAAAATCATGTTATTACATTTTTTCAACTCTCGGCACCTGTGGGGGCACTCTACAGATATTATAAACTTCTGAGAAAGTGGTGGGCGTAATAAGGTGAAGTTGTTTACATTTGCAACATGTACAATGGACAGAATGTTGGAATATCTCTATGTTACCTTCATGTACTGTGGCTGAAATTTCATTGGATATTGTACTTGTGGAAATTATAAATGATCCTAAAATGACTGCTCCCTTGTGCTAAAAAAATCAGCCTGAATTAGTCTAAAGTACACTATCTTTAGCAGTTGTTAAAATAGGGAAAATGAACTTTGCAGACAAGTCAATAACAGCTTCTGAAAGTTGCTATGAATGAATTACCAAGTATATAAAATGTAAAAAGATCTTTTTTTAACAACTTACCTCTAAAGTCCAGGAGGTGAAAATGACCAAGCAGAGCTAGCAGTTTTTTTGAGAGATGCACCTTTGAAGTAAGGCCAAACTGTATACTCTATAACCCATATTACACCCATCAATTATATACCAAAATAAAGGGAATCAAAGGTTCTTTGAATAATACCTAAGATATACAAGGTCCTTTTTAAAACCAGTATAACCAGTGAGGACACCAGGGTAAATTCTTTTTCTTTAAAATTCTAACCCTATGCAAAATACAAAACTGGTGGACGCCACCTAAAAAGAAGATATGGTCCTAACTTCAATCCCTGGAAATTCTTTTCATCCAAAATTCAGTCCCTTTGAGAGACTCTTGTTACCAATTCTAGCATACAATGAACAACAGAAATAATTAAAATTACAACAAATTTAAGCAGAACATATTTTTTGTACTTCTTTGTGATAAACATGGACTTGGTCCACAGTTCATTGACGTTTACTTTCTTTGGCATACTGTGACTATGATTCATTCAAGATCAAGATACATGTATGGAGACCTAAATATTTAATCATGTATTCTGATAGGCCTTTAATCACTTGCATCAACCCCCAGGCTAATTGAAGTTAATCAGGCACAATATCACTTGATGTAGATAGGTTAACAATAAAAGTAATTGGGTTGTCAAAACACTGACATTATCTGTTTACAAACCTAGCTTGGATATTGTCAAGGCCTGTACATGTAGATGGACTACACAGTTTTTGGCAGACAAAATTCTTACAGGTTGAACTTAAGTGTGTGCTATTATCAATAATGCTTGCTGTTTTAAGGACTCTTCTTTAATATCGGACTTGTCAGATGAAATTCCTGGCTTAAAGGCTTGTAAAAGCAAGGTATACTGCAATTGTTGTTTGCTAACTTTTGCTTATTTTTATGAGTGATCATTTTTGTATTCCTTTGCAAATTTCTCTAGATAAAATTATCATAAGCATTAAAAGTATTACCTGTTGTAAGTATGATACCTTATGTACATGGTGATTGATTGAAACTAAAGATAGAAGACCTTTTAGTACTTACAACCAATTTGCTTCGAAGTTAAAGGTACACAAGGGTTCAGGTTTTTCTTGCAAGTTAAATTCACTCAAGCATGTTCAGGTTTTTCTTGCAAATTAATGGTACCTGAATTCACAAGGGTTCAGGTTTTTCTTACAAGTTAAGGCACCTGAATTCACTAGGGTTCAGGTTTTATTCTTAAGAAAAGAATGTAGAATTTGGTACCACATTGAAACTTTCTAACGTGTACTTCAAAAACTGGAAATACATAATACACATAATTTTTCTTTTTACAGGTAATGTAGTATTTGGTGAACCCATAGCCGCTAGTTTAGGTACTGATGGCACTCACTACTGGAATAAATGCTGGCGTCATGCTGCTGGTCATGTGATGGGGCCGCCACTTCGGCCTGACCCAACAACACCAGCCTATCTGATGGATCTGCTGGCTAAGTGAGTGACAGTCTGCAGTTACTTTTGTGCACATTTTTGTCTTTATATGTACAGTGTTGCATCTAGTGGTTTTGTGTATTTTACACATCTTTTTCAAAGTCTGGTGCAAAATCTTTAGGCCTATGAGCCATTTTGTGGCATAAAATTTTCATAGTTGATGCTAATATTTTTTCCTAATGTAATGTTTATTTTGTATAATCAGTCAGTATTGTCCAGGACAAGGCTCAAGCTTTTGGAAATTCCCAAGCTAAATGTAGAATTGAATCAATTAAGAACTACATTTTTTGAGAGCCCTATAAAATGTACAAATTCTTTTCCCAACATTAATCTTTTGTCTCTCCAACAATCAAAAAGGGCCTTTATAGATAATGAGGACAGATGTACTTTTTCATTAAATGCTTATTTTCAACTGTGATGTAAAGGCACCACCACTCTTTTTGACTTGGAGACAAATCCATCTGAGTGTTACTCATTCCCCAACATCTGGCTGTCATGTTTGAAGTTTGTACATTGAAGAAAGGGGAAAAATCTCAGAAATACATTAATACAGGTTAATTTTGTATTTATTCCATTGACAATAAACAGTGCTTGTCATAATGATACTGTCATGGTCTTATGTTCATTGCTTGATTCACAGACAGATAATGGACAGCAGAATAATTAATGATCTCCTTTGATCATTTTCAGCAATGACCTGCAGACTACAGGAACAGACAACTGCACATTTAACGCTGATCAGAAGGCATTAGGAAAAGATGATTTTAGAAAAATTCCAAATGGCGTTAATGGTGTTGAAGATAGGATGTCAGTTATCTGGGAAAAAGGAGTTGTAAGTAATGAATCTTTTTAGCTCACCTGGCCAGGTTAGATTATGTTATAGCTCTGTATCCATCACGCATCATCCATTGTCCGATATGAAAGCCTTACAGATTTGTATAAATGATGTCTGTCTGCTAAGAAATACTGCTTCTGCTTCTGAAACTGGAAGAAGTTGTTTACCATCTTTTACCCTAGAAACTTGTTCAACATTTAACAGAACTTGACCAGATTTGGCAGAAAGCATAAATAGTTTTACTATAAAAATGTTGTATTTTTCTTTCTCCAAATTGTAAATGAAAAAAAAATTGTTTCTTTCAGCGCTCTGGAAAGTTGGATCTGTGTAGGTTTGTGGCTGTCACAAGCACTAATGCAGCTAAACTGTTCAACATCTACCCACAGAAGGTGAGTATCTAGTACTATAGTGCCAGTAGTTAATTAACATTTTGTGGTCAGCAATATTATTGGTCACTGTTTTCAGCGCCGTTTTTTAGTATATATGCAAAACTTTTATTCATGATTTTGCTATAAATATTGTCTGTAGAAGATCATACATTTGTGAACATATCTGGTACAGCTTTGTTTTGTTGATAATCTTGTTAAAATGTTAAACAGAATGAAATTGGTTCCTTTAAGTAAAACCTTCAAGAGTTCTTTCGCTCAGAACTTTTGTTAAAAATTGTCCCTGTAATAGGTTGACCATTGGATCAGGGAACCATCCCAAGGTCACCTAACTATCTCACTTAAGGAACAATAACTGTAGTGTAGGAAAAAAATAATACACATAATACACACACATGCACACATTTATATAGTACACATTACTGTTTGAGATAGATAAATAAAAACATAAGTGACAGACTTTGTTTTATTATAGTCCTTTTTTACTGTTTACTATCAAATCAGACTTAACAAAATATATTTTGGTTAGCTATTAGCTTATAATACAAACACATTACATGCTATAACATGATTCTGTTCAACATGCATTTGAATTATAACACAGCGTTCTTTGTTACTGGTGGAATAATGAATCCCACTGTTCCCAAATAACATAAATGCTTCTTCAAAGATTTGATTGCGGAATATTTTTCCAGAGTATAGTGGTCTTTAAGAAAAAACTTTTAACCCATCTAATCTAGGCTTATCCCCCTTTATATATCTCTCTCTCTCTCTCTCTCTCTCTCTATATATATATATATATATATATATATATAGTATTTGGACACATCGTTCCACAGCCTTAGCAAAAATTAAAAGCTTGTCCATGTATTCAACCTCTACTTGTATCTCCTAATACAACAGTTTTTGCATTTGGCACAATATATGTATTCACTTTATTACAAATCCAGTGGACACATCGTTCCACAGTCTTATTATCATATCATATTCCAAAACATATTCTTTATTGTTTCCAGGACATTTTTACAAAATGTAAATTTATCATTGTGGGACAATTTTAATTTATATAGAATGAATTCATTGGTAATATTCTCTGTTTAATACAAAATTGAAATCATTGTAATTTTGAGTTTCTTGTTATTTTAAAAACTTTTAACTTTATTTGTCAGGCATATCCACATTCAAATTGAAATTTTCATTTCATTTATTTTCGCTAGGTTGTTTAACATTCTTTTTTAAAATCGATGTGTAATATTCTTTTATTGTTGTAAAATACAGTTTCTAATTGGAAAGGGATAAATAGCATGACCAGTGTCGTTATATATAACTGTAACTTTTTACTTAAGGACTTTACACACACACATTGAATTATACCTTCAAAGGCAAGGAAATTCATATTGAGACCATATATAGTTTTAAAGCTATCAAAGTCAATAATATTTCCCTGATCTGTACACATATCACCAATATAGATAACATTATGTTGAAACCATTTCCTATAGAAAATGGGAACCTTGTTCACCCATATAAGGAAGTTCATCCATAAACTTGTTTTCATAACATCTTCTGTCTGTGGTATGTTTTCTCTGTTAACAGCTTCCAAGCTAGTAAAGCATCTTTTGTCTGTGGTATGTTTTCTCTGTTAACAGCTTCCAAGCTAGTAAAGCATCTTCTGTCTGTGGTATGTTTTCTCTGTTAACAGCTTCCAAGCTAGTAAAGCATCTTCTGTCTGTGGTATGTTTTCTCTGTTAACAGCTTCCAAGCTAGTAAAGCATCTTCTGTCTGTGGTATGTTTTCTCTGTTAACAGCTTCCAAGCTAGTAAAGCATCTTCTGTCTGTGGTATGTTTTCTCTGTTAACAGCTTCCAAGCTAGTAAAGCATCTTCTGTCTGTGGTATGTTTTCTCTGTTAACAGCTTCCAAGCTAGTAAAGCATCTTCTGTCTGTGGTATGTTTTCTCTGTTAACAGCTTCCAAGCTAGTAAAGCATCTTCTGTCTGTGGTATGTTTTCTCTGTTAACAGCTTCCAAGCTAGTAAAGCATCTTCTGTCTGTGGTATGTTTTCTCTGTTAACAGCTTCCAAGCTAGTAAAGCATCTTTTGTCTGTGGTATGTTTTCTCTGTTAACAGCTTCCAAGCTAGTAAAGCATCTTCTGTCTGTGGTATGTTTTCGCTGTTAACAGCTTCCAAGCTAGTAAAGCATCTTTTGTCTGTGGTATGTTTTCTCTGTTAACAGCTTCCAAGCTAGTAAAGCATCTTTTGTCTGTGGTATGTTTTCTCTGTTAACAGCTTCCAAGCTAGTAAAGCATCTTCTGTCTGTGGTATGTTTTCTCTGTTAACAGCTTCCAAGCTAGTAAAGCATCTTGCCAAAAAGTATTGTTTGTTATTTTCGATAAGGTCATCACATTTTCATCTCCTGATAATAACAGGTACTTAATCTGGCATATTTCATATTTAAATAAATGGACCAATTTTCTGTGAGGTGGAAGAACTCAACAAATCCATGCTATTTTCAAAAAAATTTAAATTTGTATCTGTCATTGCCATGCCACCTTTACAAGAAAGTCTGAATCGTAACCAAACTTTTGATTTTCTTAGAAAGGTGAAAAATAATTCATTTAATTTCCAGATAAAATTTTGTGGAGGATTTGGTAATGAGATGAACAAATGATTAAGCTTTGGAATAATTAAGGTTTTCAAAACTTCTGTTTTACAAATTGGTGTTAAGGATCGCTTGTTTTAAACAAGTTTGAATCATTTCTGGGGTTTTTCTTCAAAATTCATTTTTACCATTTATCCATGTCTACTTTATGCCCAATGATGCAACTTCAGTCACCCACTGGAACTTAAACCTGTGATACAATGTTTCTGCACTGTACTTCTTGCATCCTATCCAGACTGCTTTTGTTTCGGCAATGTTAAGTTTCAGTCAGTTCTGAAATCATTGCAAAAAAGTTTAATATTTAAATAGAGGATTCCAAGGATTCAAAAGAACCATCAAGAATTAAAGAAGTGTCATCTGCAAACTGTGACAGTAAATATTCTGTTTCCTTTAGCTTGATATCTTTTATATTTTTATTATTCTGTATTAGTGTAATCAATACTTCTCCCCAGAGAAATGGGGATATTGATCACCTTATTGACAGCCTCTGGAAATGTGGAAAAACTCAGAAATGCATTTTGCAAATCTGCTGATGAGATATTACAGTAAAAAGTTTTAGCCCAGTGCGTTATACTTGGTCCAAAATTTTTAAAAGTTAGAACCTTATGAATAAATCCCCATGAAATAGAATCAAATGCTTTTTATAAAATCCATCAATACCCAGAATTTGTAACTCTTCTTTAATGTGCCTCACTTCTTTTTCACTAAAAATAAAGTTCATGAAAAATTTGAACTGCAGGCACTAGCCTTCAGCCTTCATGCCTTTAGGGGAAAGATTCTTGCATCATCAGAATATGAACATTTCACCCAGTTGATGACTAGTGCATATTTGAGAACGTGAAGTTTAGATAAATGGAAACTAGGACGAATCACCTTCTTATTTGCATATACTAGAAATGTTTTGGATTCATGATTATTAATTTAGATGAACCAATAATTTGTATTTATTGCATGAGTTCTGTGGAGATGTCTTTGTGATTGGATGGCATATTGTTATGTTTTACTGTTATTGTGAACCAATGATTTGCATTGTTACACGAGCCCTGCGAGAGTTGTTGTGTCATTGGATGGTATAGCATCATGATATACTGTCATGGTGAACTACTTAATTTGTGTTATAATTTGTATTATTGCATGAGTCCTGTGAGAGATGTCTTTGTGATTTGATGGCATATTGTCATATTGTACTGTCAAGATGAACTGCTGCTAATTGTTACAAAACATCTACAAGGGACAGATTTAAGGTGAAGTTTGCATTTTAACATGCACTGTGGAGAAAATGTTGGCATACCTCATTGCCACCCTCATGTGCTATGATGGAGATTTCTTTACATGTAGTAAATTATGGAAATCATGCACTACCTAAAGCAGGCAGCTGATGATGATGACTGCAACCATGTGCTTGAAAATGAGCTTGAACTAATCCAAAGTGCATGAACTTTAACTTATAAAAAAGAGAAAATGATTTTTGCAAAAATAGGCAATACCATCTTCTAAAAGTGTAATAAAGTATCTATACAATATATAAGCAATTTTAAAATAAACTTTATTGGCTCATTTATTTTCAAACTTTAAATTTGAAGTCCAGGAAGTGAAAATGACCAAGCAGATCTAGCAATCTTTTGATAAGTGCACATCAGAAGTAAGGCCAATCTATATACTTTACCATGCAAACTACACCTCTCAGTCATACACCAAATTAGAGGGAATTCAAAGTTCTTTTAATGATACCCATGATATGTATAGTCATTTTTTAAAAGTCCAGATTATTAGTGAAGAAAATCTGGGATGTTTTTAATAATCCAGATCATTAGTGAAGAAAATCTGGGATTTTTTAAATAAAAAACTCAGATCCTATGCAAACTGAAATTGTAAAGCAGAACATATCATGATGAACCAATAATTTGTATTTATTACATGAGTCCTGTGAGAGATGTCTTTTGATTGGATGTCATAGTGCATACTGTACTGTCATGAGGAACCGATAATTTATGTTATTACTTGAATCCTGTTGTTCTTTACTGTCATGATGAACCAATGATATTGTTCCTGAGATGTTTTGTGATTCGATGTTATAATGTCATATTGTACTGTCATGATGAACCAGTAATCTATATCATTACTTGATTCCTGTTAGAGATGTCTTGTCATTGGATGACATGATGTCATGTTTCACTGTCATCATGTCGTTAACCTTATGCATGCCATTATGCAGTTGAAATGGCATTTTCACTATTGTGAAACAAGCAAAATTCCAAAGTTTTGTACTGCTTAAGACCTTTGCTGAGGTGAATAAGACATTTTATGGACCCATCATAATATTGACTTCCACTTTGTTAATCAATATCAGGTTTACTGTTGTATAAAACTTGTTACCGACCTCAGTAATGGTCCATGGATGTATTGTATATTTTGGTAATTCAGACTTGGATAGTTATATTGCATAATTAGAGTTACCTTTAATATTTCAGGGAAGAATAGCTGTTGGCTCCGATGCAGACATTGTCATCTGGGACCCAAACCAGACACGAACAATCTCTGCAAAGACACACCACCAGGCTGTTGATTTCAACATCTTCGAGGGCATGGTATGTCATGGAGTTGCCCTCTATGTCATCATGAATGGCCATGTTGTTCTGGATGAGGGACAGGTAAATACTGTAGATTACATAATTCCTACAAGCATAACACTTTTGCAAATGAGCAAATATTGAATATTTTATGTCACTAACATGCTGATTGTACTGAATGCATGAAAAATTAATTACATTAAAATTGTATGATTGACAGGGGCCACACATTTGCTTTGCACTTGTGTAATGTTTTCTTTGATTTTGATCTCAGAGTTGTAGAAGTTTAATTCACAGTTATGGGCATTTTTCATGTTATGAACTGTTGAGCATTGTATCGTGTCACTAAAATTTAAAATACAGTAATTCTCCTCATACAAGGTCACCATTTCTACCCACTGCAGGCTTGGGATGTAGAATAGACTCCAAATTATCTTCTGCATGTTGCTTATATATTTATTAAGACTTCCAGTTCAGTTGCTTATGTGCTCATTATTACTTAGCCAACATTATCCGTATAATATGGGACTCTCAGAGTTAAAGTCCCCTTCAGCAGTATAATAGGGGACTTCCGGAATTAAAGTAATCAGGGATCAATGATTAAAGTGTTTCAAAGTCTTGTGGCAAGAATGAAATGTTGATAGTAGGAAAGGAGTTAGCATATTGTTTGCTTAATGGTGCAGGACTTAGTGAGTTAAAAACTTGGGCAAATATGACGGCTAACTCCCAGACTGATATAAATGAGATTGATGCACCTCTTCACCCATTTTCCGGGGCCCCAAGTGGTCTAAAGCGCTCACTGTTCCGGATCACTGCCATCTCACCTCTGTCTGCGTGGGTTTGAGTCCAAGGCTCAGCTAGCGTGGGTACGTGGGAAAGCCTGCCAGTAGCTTCTTGTGGGTCGGTGGTTCTTCCAAGGGTTTTCCAAGGTTCTTCCTCCACCAGTTATACTGTCCGTCATGTATAGCCTATCTTGTGCTGAAAAATGGCGTTAAACCCTAGAACAACAATCACCCATTTGCCAAAGCCAATTGAGCTAGTGTCTTCACCCATGTTACAAAGCCCCTTGAGCTAGTGTCTTCAGCTGGGTCTAATTTAAGAAAAGAATATTTTGGATTTCTTGTTTAAGAATGAAATACCATATTCTGAACTTATATGGACTTTTGTACCACAATCAAAAATTTTTTTATACAGTCAGTTACAGTGTTTGAAATATATATTTTTGTCCTTAAGAAGTGTTTGAATTTCCTGTTGCAATATCTGTATGGACCATACTCAAATTAACTTAATATCCAATTTCTTTTCCTGTGCTGTAAAACCCCAAACCACAGAAATTTCTGTTATGAAAATATGGCTTTTTAAAAGGATGGTCGCTCTGGGGGTATTGTTTGAATTACATTATTTTAATGTTGGGGAAGGTGGTCTTATTAAAGAGTTGGACTTTTTCATGAGGGTGACCATTTTATAATTTACAGTGGGATATTATATGTGAAAATCGCATGTCAAGAGGAAACTTTTAGGAGATATAAAATGATGATCTAATTTGAATGGTTCTTGAGATGGATTTATTTAACAAATTAGCACAAGCACAAGATTCTCTGTATCATATGATGAAAATCACTCCTTTTATTTAAAAAAATCACAACTAATTTTAAAGGTAAAGTAACATTAAAGTAAATTAAGATGAATTTCACAGTATAGCTTTACAGCATGGATGTATCTTGTGTTTCATGGCATTATTTGGGGTATTACGATGTGAGGTCACATTTTATATTATGAGAACAAAATTGTCAGTTTGAATAAAATTGAGTTCTCTGACCTAATGGAGATCTAATGAACAAAGATACGAGGTCATGTTCTGTTGACCTTTCGATTCACCAATCAGATAACAAGTTACATTTTGATGAAAGTGAAAAATCTTATTCAGGACATAGTGTTTCTAATTACTCACTCGGACATGGAATACATCTCTTGATCTGCTCAGTTGCTAAAAATAAACATCACCAGCACCCAAAACTTCATTAGTGCAGATGAGATGTACTTATTCTGAATAGATCTTGATTTTTAATCAGATTTTATGAAATGTCAATTGGGCATAGTGTAATATTTACATTCAAAAATTCATCGGGTTATCTTCTTTCAGCTGAAGGTGACCCAAGGCCTAGGAAGGTTTATCCCTACCCCCTGTAATGCTGAGGCAGTATATGGACGTGTGAGAGCTAGAGATGAAGTAAGTAGCATCAGATAGCAAGACATTGAAATATTCCCTAGCCTACTGTTAGCTCATAGGGCCAAGTTCTGTTTTCATAAAACTTAGTAACTTCAGTATGTGGTCAACTAGAAAATATGTCAATCATTAAAAGTTTTATAGAGTTTCATGATTGTAAAAGACAAATTTTAAAGGTATAATTATTTTCATAAATTTCTTATTTGGAAGAGAGCATTTTAAATTTGTAAAAACATTCAAGTTTCAAGTGCATTGAGAAGCTGTCTTCATAATTTTGGATTTAAAAAAATCAAAGGTCACTTGAAGCAATTATCTACATGCATTGATTTGGATTTGACATTTTCCAGGCCCGGTGTCCAGTTGGAGTGGAAAGAGAAACCTATGATGGGCCTATTGCAAAGGTCACTGCTCCACTGATGGAAACATCTGGCAAGAAACATGAGAGCCCCATTGTTGCTGACCAGGGTGACTTTCATGCCCGACCACCAACTAGCTGTGGAGGCCGCAACCAGCAGGATTCTAGCTTTTCTCTAAGTGGTGCGCTAACCACGGCCATGATCTCTTGCTAGTCTCACACATTTTTGTTAAAAAGGGACACTTTGGACACTGATCTATTAAACTATTGGGAACATTATAGAACTTTAGAAAGCTGTTAACTATGAATAAACTTTACACTTGGACAACTTTAGATATCAAATTTAGTTTATGGAATACTGGAACAACTCCCCATTATCATACCAGCCATACTGCAACAAGTAATATGCCCTTGGTTCCACCCACTGTCATTTGGAATAGTCATTAATATATTTAAATATTTAATTGAAAATCTGTTGTCTTGTTTCATGTAAACCATCCTTCAATTGCTCAGATTATCACAAAATATCTCGGAAAAGTGTACATGCAAGTATACATGATTACATTTCAAGATGGCAGTTTGACATTGATGTTAGGGAGGGAAAGTTTTCCTTTTCTTCAGTGTCCAGGGTTTCCCTTCCAGTGTCCAGGGTTTCTCTTTTTAATTTTCTTCGAACCTTGAATCCAAATACAACATCGCTGATAAAAGATAATACATTTCAAATTCATAGAAGGCTGGTATAATGAAGATTTTCCTTTTTAATATGATTATTTGAGAAACCTTTTAATTTTCAAAGCCAGCACAAAACGAAAATTGGAATATCTTTGTAAACAATGGCAAAACTTCATTTCTTGTTATTTTTCTTCCTTCAGTTAGCCTGGAGAGATATTTATGTACTTCCATTCACCTTAAAACTTCAAATTTCTTGTACCTTGGACTGTCAGAAGTCATTTCATTTCAGTGAATATCTGTTTTGATTCCTGGTAATATTTTATCAGTGTCTCATTTGTGAGAAGTTACATTTTGTAGGCTCTTGCAATCAGACTCATTCACATCATCAAAAAGGAAGTATGTTTTCATACTTTTACACTGACTACTTTCAGTATTAGCGATGTTAACAAGAACCTTAAGTTGCGGCCTCTGAAATTTCAGCTTTGTATCGTGAAACCTATGCATGCCATTGTATCTTGCATATTGGAGTTGGTTTTACAATATTTCTCATGAAAGTATGCTTTTTCACTGCTTTGTCCCAGATCCCAATTATACCATGGCATTGTTACCCATATCTTAAATAGCAGATTCTAAAATAATGGCTTTGTTACATGGCTAACCATTTGCATGTCATGCCGTCTTGCATGTACTTAGTGATGCATGCTGGGTTCCTAATGCTTTTCACTTATCAATAATATCTTCAAATGTAATCTGATCTATTTGTCTAGCCCACATTAGTGGAAAAGCAAGTCATAGCTGTCACTTGTTTGTTTTGGTGACATTTAGAGTTTTGTTAAGGTTTTAGTGAACATGTTCAATTTACTTGTATTTCCTAATCTCCTTTATGGTACATGTCCATTCTTGAGATGTCTCATTATGAAACAAATACAATTTACTCTTTGATGCTTGCCCCTTTCACCTTTGAATCAAGGTAACATTCAAGGAAAATTTGCTTGTAGGCCTTGTTAGAAGTTTTTTTCATTGCTTACATTTTCATAGCCATTTCATGAGTTTATCATTATGTGGAATGTTTCATAACAAAGAAAAGAATTTTTCTGCAGCATACTGGCAGACCCTTTGACTGCATTCAAGTTCACAATTTTACAGCACCAATTTGTGTGTATGTTAAATACAGGTCTTGGCCTGAGTCTGTTGGGAAAGCCTATAGTTTGTGGCTAAATACTCAATGTGGCCTGATTATATTGGGAAAACCTATAGTTTGTGGCTAAATACCCAATGTGGCCTGATTGTAATGGGAAAGCATATAGTTTGTGGCTAAATACTCAATGTGGCCTGATTGTATTGGGAAAGCATATAGTTTGTGGCTAAATATTCAATGTGGCCTGATTATATTGGGAAAGCCTATGGTATGTGGCTAAATACTCAATGTGGCCTGATTGTATTGGGAAAGCCTATAGTTTGTGGCTAAATACTCATTGTGGCCTGATTGTATTGGGAAAGCATATAGTTTGTGGCTAAATACTCATTGTGGCCTGATTGTATTGGGGAAAGTCTATAGTTTGTGGCTAAATACTCACTGTGGCCTGATTGTATTGGGAAAGCATATAGTTTGTGGCTAATTACTTATTATGGCCTCATTATATTGTCAAGGCCTATAGTTTCTGGCTGAATACTGATGCTATGATGTATTCCTTTGGACTTGACATAAAAACATGTATGAGAAGAAACAAATTTATTTTCTTAATTAGCCTCTAAGAGTATTCAAGTTTATTAAAATTCTTGTTTTGATTAAGAGTTTTCTATTAAATAAACTTTTGTTTCAGGTTTTTGTGCTGTAATCAAGACGACAAGTTTTCTTTCATGACTTTTCAATCAGCAAGTTCTTTAATAGAAATCTAGCAAGCATCCTAAAATTTATCTTCATTTATTCTAAACTTTTTATACTGCTTTTAAAGTTTCTATCACATTATAACTAGCCTGTCACTGTCTGTAGAATAATTTTCTTTTCATATCTTTGTATTTATGTTGTTAAATTTCTGTAAATGTTTTGGTTATATACAGCAATAATTGTATCAGCACACTTAACTTTTTGTAGGATACAATGATTCACAAGTAGAGTTTTTACTCACCAGAAATATCTTTAATCTTCTCCTTATGCTTTATTTTTCCATTTGAGTGTCTGTCTTGTGTTTTTGTTTTTCTTGGTTTACTTCCATTTTTATTCGACATTTACTTGCTTCCTATTTCTATTTCTTCTTACACAGTTATCATAATAGCATATATAGATCAGTATATATAAATAATAATAAAACATGCCACAAATTTGAAGTGCTTAGAGGGAAAAAAAACATCAGATTAAAAAAATTGGAATTTTCTATTTGTCATCAAGTTTGCTGTTTATTTTCAAATTGATACTAAAAAAATTCATCTGTCTATGGAACTGTTTCTTTTCCCTGTTATAGGATAGCTAGAACTAATTGGCTGTGGTCTTCACACACTGGTGTGAAAAAATAAAAGAATTATATACCCCTCGCTTGAGTTCTATGTAAATGCATTGCATGGAATGATCCAATAAATTTCCATTTATTTGATGTCGAGCAATTATTGAGTGCTGGTAACCATATAAATTACCCCAAAAGTTCATTGTTACATAATATGACATCACAGCATAGAATATCAGGTGACATCATACACCTCTCACTCGATAACTTGCACATAACGGGGTCCAAAAACACAGACCATGGTATAAGCAAAATTACAAGTCGCTGAGGGTCCTCTGAAATTTTAGCAAGGGGATGTCATTCAGGCTGGATATCAGCAATGGAAAGATGAGGGGTTGGGGTGACTTTTGAATGGTTTAAAACTCGTTTTATAATAGCATCGGGAATAATTGTCAATAAAATACTTTTTCAAATAAAGTTGTTCAATTTTCTGTATAAATTATCTTTATTTTCAAAATAACCAACCACTGATAGATAATAAAAATATCTTTACTCCAAGAGGTTCTGACACACCTCCCATGTGTACCTGCAAAATTTTGTGTATTACATCACTGCTTTTGCATGTTAATGTGGATATATTTTAGTGTTATTGTTGATTCACATTTAATCCATGAAGCAACACTGTCAGTATCGTAATTCAATTTTTAAAAAATTGTCCTGTTAGTAAAAAAATTTGTGCCATGATTTTATTGCAAGTAATAGTGAAATGTCTGCTCATCCTTGAGCAGACCTCTGAGTGCCAACTCAAGAATTTTAAGTTCACTACAGGCTTTAGAAGTTGCTTCTCTATAATGAACCATATTTGTGAAACAAAGTTTTTTCATGCACTAAGTGCTCCTTTCACTTGCCTCATTTGTTATCCTGGATGACATTTGCAAATTAGTATGATAAACAACTGATTAATGTTTTGATTAATATTAGATACTTTAATTATATCATTTGCATAATAATATAACTGTTTGCATTTGGTCAATTGAAATGAGTTGACCTGACACACTACCATGACTGCTAGTTATTAGGATTTGCATACCTTTTAACTGGGTTTTTTCCTTCATATTCCACCCCCCTCCCCTATTTCATTTGATACAAAAGATGTAATTAATGTCATAATAAAAAAGCAGGTCAACTTTCAGTTGATTATTAAACTACAACAAGTACTTCACAAATCAGTAATCACAAAACACGGCATTTAATTAGGTTCTTAGAAATGTTGTGATGGTAGATTGACACTTCACATGTTTGAGTACAAGAGGGTGTATCATATTTATGAAGGTTACATTGAAACCAAATTAAACAATAGAACTAAAACACAAATTTCACTTGACAACACTTATTTAATTGGTATTTATTTCTTAAAGTGCTGCAACCAGTATGCATTTACTGACATTTTCTTGGATCAAAATATTTAATATTATTTACAATGTACTGAGAATTTTTTGTAAAAGAAATTACAAAAATATATGACTTCTATTTAAAAGTTGAGAATTTCATGATGTTCAAATTTCTGGACACAGAGTGCAGTCTGACAATAAAATGAGAGATATATCAAAGTTTCATTTCCCATGTTCATTTATACCATATGTAACAAATAGGGGTCAATTCATTTGGTATCTTCATGAATAAAATGGGATCTACATCTCAGCCCACATTATAAGTGGTTTTGCAAGTTAGGGGACAAAAGTTAACGAGGGAGAGGTGTACTATGTATTTATGTTTGACTTGGTCTTAATAATAATGGTAACGAGATTCCTTTTCAAATATTATTGTATTCAGTTTAATCTTTTTAAAGCAGTTAAAATCCAATTGATCATTTAGAACAAATTGGGGTATATAATAATTAAATTAAAGTGTTTGTACTGGTAGATAATGTGGTCTTACTCAAAGTACTTGGTGTCCCATTGTACTTCAGTCTTGCCTACAATATCAGACAGTCCAACTTTTTGCACCGATACTATGTTTGCTTCCATGTAACCCATGTCCAACTGCAAACAGAAGTGGGCTTGATCTGCCATTACCGAATGCTTCAGTAAAGCAAGATCTACTGGTACAGAGTTTGTACTACTTGTGAATGTCGGCAAACAGCATAGATCCTGATCAGCTGGTGCATTATGGGACAGCAGATCTTGGTCTTTTATGTTTCAGTTGGGTGCACCATTGTATAGTGGACATTTTTAGTGGTGAAGAAATGTTAGAGATTTGGCAGTCTCAGTGATTATATGAAAATGAATCCAGTTTTATTTATTCTGGATAATAAATATATAACTTTTCTTTTCCGTGGTCTCAAAAATATAACTAGCCACAATTACAATCTTATTTTATGACAAAGTCACGAAGTTTTATGTCTGCAGAAATTACCACTATACTATAATAACTAAAGTTATCATAATTTGGTTTAATTCTTTAATTGAAACATGGTCTTTTGTACAAATTTTCTCATATTATAAACTAGATCTATTGATTCAGATACAATGCATATTAGCACAATTCACATTTATCTTTCTAGCCAGGTTCTGGTAAAAATTGTATGGGCGATTGATTTACTTGTCTAAGAATGTAAGAAACCTTTTAATGAAATTGTAAAAAACAGTCATACATTGTACATCTACCCACACATTATAAATAAGACTTCCTTAGTGTAGGAGGTAAAATTCAGGGAACCAGAAAATCTCATCTGTAAGGACAGAAACCATGCATTATACTAAGGGCTGTTCCATTTAAACATGCATGGTACCCAGAGAAGGCAGTTTGAAAAAAATATATGCCAGGGTACTTTGTTTTCACAGAATTCATATTAAAATAAGAAAATTCTGAATTGCATTTATTTATGGGTGAGTACCCCACTTTAAAAGTGCCTTCCCTGGATCCCTTGGATGTTTTAATAGAACAGTCCTAAGAAAATCAATAAAATATTTGTGCAGAAACTGCTTTTGTTAATGATTTAGGCTAATGGAAATCAACATATACCGTAAAATGTTACTCAGGCAAAAATGAGTTATCAGGATCCATTCATGTCACCTGAAGGATTCAGATAAATCATCATTTTACTGTATTTCAGATGTGTTCATAAAATGTACTGAATAAGAGAGCTCTAGATATGAATTTAATAAATTGGGTATTTTTATTCCAGGTTTATGATACTAAACTTAATCATCAAGACACTAATCGTGCTTTTAAGAATGCATCAATCAAGTAGTTTAGTGACGAAGATTAATTCAGGGTGCATTTGATTATATCCCCCTACTTGAGTGAAGTTGATCTTTACAGTGGTCAAGCACTGATATTTCAAACATGTACTGAAGATCAAAAACTTTGCTGATAGGATAATGTATATTGATCAAATGCACCATCATAACCATAGGCTTTGCTTGTGACAGGAGCATTAGTTGGGTCTAAACACTTAAAATTGTTTGCTTAATTTAAGCAGATAAAAAAGTTGCTTTGTGTGTTTTTGTCAGTTTGTGTAAACTATGTGGTTTATCTAGAGCTCTTGTAAAAAATGTATTTTGTCATTTATTTCTTAGCAAGACATAGAGCTCACTGAGCTGGTTGTGAGAGGGGTAACATGAGGATTATTGATTATTTTTGATAAAGTTTTTGAATATCAAATTATAGTGGTGTACACTTTCCTAGCTGAGACATTACATTCCATAGTTCTGTTGTGTATTCAGTACATGGTTATTGATTTTGTGTGTTTATCTAATATGTAATTAATAATTGTATACATATCATAAAAGGCATGAATGAATAGCTGTATTGAATTCAATAATAACCCATGTCAATTTTGTACAATATGTATATACCATAAAACAGTTTAGAAATATGTTGTGTTTTAAATTTTCCCCAATGATCTTAAGATAGTGCATGTAGATATGTTATTGTTGCGCTATATCAATTATATCTTAAAATAAGAAACTAACTGTCCATCAGACTCTGGAAACTTCTACCAGACATGGTTTTAATGTTTTATACCACAGATAACATTGTTTCCTGTATTTCAGGTTCTCAAATTGATGAAAATCGTCCACGTAGACAACATATTCGTGTGAATAATCCACCTGGAGGGAAATCTACAGGTTTATGGTGAATTGCATAGCTTTTGCAAGACTCTGAATGATCCAGATGATGGTTGCTGGGGCCAACCTACATGGATGCTTGCTGTAGCAGGATATTTGGCTGCTGTCTGTCTAATTGTTGTGAACTATTTGCTTTGAATTTTTAAAGACTGCTTCAAAAGCCCAAACAGGATCATTTCCTTATAATTAGAATGATATACCACAAGAGTTAGGTGAAAAACATAGTAATAAAAGAAAATTATTATTCTGTGTATAATATAAAACCAGTAGTGTTGTGATTATTTACACAGAAAAGAATGCAAAATGAATATTTCCATAATGCCCAAAGAACTCCAAAAAGCTGTTTCCCAATAAGAATCCATTTTGAATTTAGCATATTACATTAAAAATTTTATCACTTAGTCATGTTTTTTCAAAGCTGATTTTTTTAAATACATTTCAAAGCCTTAAGAAAATGTAATTTGTTTGGCTGATTATTCTTTCTTTTGTGCTAGAAATTTAATAAATCCATCAGGCCCTATGATAAATTCAAGGAATTTTTTAAACAAGACATGAATATATCCATATAATTTTAACCGTTAATCTCGTCCTTCTACAAAAGATTTTAAGAATCAGTTTTATTGGCTACTATCTTCCCTGGTATTGAGCAGGAATGTCTGCATCAATTCCCGAACATTTTGAGGGGAATATTTGCTTTTTATTTCTAAAAAAAGTTATTTTGGTGAGTCATAGAGAAATGTTTAAAGTATTTGTGTTATTCAGCCCATACAATTCAGTCATGGTGGGGGGTGGGGGTATTATGACGAGAAATTTTGGAACTTCATGTGGCATCTTTAATGGTAAATATTTCATTTTGAACTGAGCACTGCCAGTCTAAGTCTGAAGAATGTAATGGGTTATGTTACTTTGTATGTTGAACACTGCCTTTGATTTATGATATGGAGAGAATAAATACAAAAATGTTAGTGTGGAAAAAGTAGTGCTGTCATGCATGGAAATATTGGAATCCTTGAGCGCAGTTCAAGAGTTGTGTTGGACTTTATATATTGTGGGGAATTTAGCATATGTGCATTTAGTGAATCAATCAGTGTTATGTAGCAACCAGTCTTGTGTAATGTAATCCCTATTTCAGATTGTTTGTTTTGAGCAAATAGTTTCTTTATGTAATTGGATTACATTCCCAACAGAATCTGAAAATATTCATTGGAGAGGGGAGAGAGTTCATTGATTAGCAATCGTTAGAACTAACCAGTCAGAATTTGTTAATTTAAATGACAAATTGTGCAGATTTCCATCCTTATGAACATTGTGTGGAAATGACTTGCAATACATATTCTTTGAACTTATGCAAGTATATATATACAAGCTGAAAAATGTATAGATATACTTCATTTGATTAGCATATTATTATCAAAGTATTTTCTTCCTGAATTCTTATTTAAAAGAGACAAATTGTAAAAACCAGTGAATAAATAATCACCTGGACCTTATATGTTAAGTGTTGTAGAACTAGACAGTTATGTTGCATCCATGAGTAACATTTTATCTCGCTCTAATAAACTCGGCTACAAAGAATTCCAAGGTATACAAACAATTCTCAGAGCACACCTAAAAATGTATCATACATCAATAAGAAAAAACCATTTTATAATTTATGAAAAAAAGAAGTTGAACCAAAAAGAAAGAGTGTCTTCCAGGAATAATAAAAAAATATATGCTTGCATCTGAATAGATACTGAGATGTCAGAATGAGCAAGGAATCTGTGTTAATACTTGTGTATCTGCACTTATTTGTTATAATCAGGAACATTGCAGACTTTACAATGTATTCCATTTTTTAGGGTGCCTTCCAAGAAAAGCCTTTTTGTCTCTCATTTATTCACGATTGTTAGAGCAGTGTTCAGTGCTGGAACGTGTTCATTGCACTAGTGTTCCAGATTTTTAATTTTTTTTATCTTGTACATGCTTTATCTCTATAATAGTTTTTATTTGTTGATTTTTGATAAAAAGGGCAAGTGTTTTGATACAAAGTTGTTAGTGAATTTATTCATGTACTTGTAAAAGCCATTATATTTTAAATTTGTGTATTGAAACATGATAATTCTTCCAGATACACGTAATTCATATAATGAGGAAATTTTAATTAAGTCTAATCCTCCAGATTTTACTTTCATGTCTGGGTAAGAGTTGAGTTCAAAGTTAACATTGGTTTATTTGTATAATCACAAACAAAAGAAATGATGTTTAAAAAAAATTGTTGCTGCACTTCATAAATGTATCTAGTATGTTATGTATTGGGTAAATTACAAAAATAATTACTAGCTAATTAATGATAGCATTGAATTTTTCCAAAATTCATGTTATTTCATTTCCTTTGTGACCTGATGTATTAATAGTATTTTCATGATTAGCAGTGAATGCAGCATAGACATCTCCATTCATAAAAGCAGTTGTCTCTGTTCGGCTTTTAAACTAATTTCCATGTGAAGGTTGTTCATTCTTGTGAGCATTTTTTTTTGTATGAATTTATTTTGGGGCTGCCTGTTGTTTATTCTGTATGCTCTATATAGTTAGGATAGCCCAGTCTGTAAGCTCAGAAACAAATTTTGCAACTTTCTTACAACATATACTTTGTATGTGTAAGTTATTGAGTGAATGCCATATTAGCTGTCTCTGTCTTTAACAGTTGTTGTTTCCATTTTTTTTTTTCAGCTAGACCCATAGTGGTCATTACATATATCATAAATCTTAACAGCGCCAATAAAAATCTAATATAAACAAAGTGGCTTTATCGCATCATTTTTCATCATGACAGCCGATTTTAGTTGACATCTTTGCAGACTTGTTTATGACTTTGAAAACTGTAGCCTGTCATACCCTCCATGGTGTGAAGTGAGAGAGTACGAGATCCTTCTAAATGTTGTGCCAGTCAGTCTAAGGTAGGTCAAACCAGCAACTGAATCGGGACTTGGTTTGATAAAGGTAGCATACAGTTGCCTTATGCTAAGAGTCAAGAGATGTACCTCCCACAGGCAATGCACGCAAAGTTTTTTTTCACTCGAAGTGCTTGCTAACAGGGAAATGTACACAGACTATGAGAACCTAAATTATGGTCAATGTACCTTAAATGTAGACCTGCCAACTCTTATGATTTTGCCATTAGTCTTATGAAAATTACCCTTAAAATACAGACTTACAGCATAGTAGCAAAAACTATGGAAAAATGATCATTGCCGAAAAATCATGATAATTGCTTCATCCGTGTTTTATTTGGATCCGGGTTTTGTCTAAAATTAGTCTGGGAACCAGACTAGCTTTACAGCAGCACCCCAGAAGCTTTAAACTGCACCTATTTGTTCATGCAAAGCGTCTGCATGATCAAACTGTTGATTATAGAAGTTTTTAAAATGGTGTCCAGAAAGCCATGCATGTTTAAGACAAAAGGGAAAATAAGCTTCTAGAAAAGTGTTAATAATTAACACAGAAGAATAAAAAGGGGTGTTCAGATTCTTGTGAATGACAGCTGGAAAGTACACAATTATGTTTATTGGATATCACGTGCCAATTTGAGTATGTCTCTTGCCAGGAGATATGATTGCTGTTGTCATGTGAAATGGAAAAGAATTTCCAAGAGTTACGTCAAGTTGAGAGATAGCAACAAGTCATTGAGCTGCATAGGGTTTCGAACTAGAGTTTGTGCAACTGTACTAGTGGTAAATAATGTCTACGCTTACATTACAAACTTTTCAGTTGAACATAATGTTTATCGTCAATGCATCAAACTTTTAATTACATTTTCCAGCTTTACAATAGCAGTTATTGATATTTTGTTATTCCTTACTGAAAATTGGTCAATCTTACGGAGAAAAAAAATCAACTGCCTTACTGAGACGGACTTGTCTGGGTTGGCAGATCTGTAAATGCCATTAGATACACGTTGATCCTTTCTTAAATGCGATTAACCTGTCAAAAGTTTAGACCTGTTTACTTGGTGTATATGTTATCTAAGGCAAATCATTTTTATTTCTTAACCTAAGAAGAGGACTCTTGAAAAATCTGAAAAATTTAATGCCATGCTAACTTTGTAAGCACTTGTCCTCAAAGTTTAAGGAGCCATGGTAGTGCATTTGGCTGAGTGTCAGACTTGTAATACATGGATCGTGTTTGTACAACCCTGAGAAATCTATTTATTAGGTTGCTTCGAAAAATTCTTTAATTTGATGGTAAATTTACTTGATCTTCGAAATACTCCTTGAATTCATCTGAGAGAATACAAAACATTAAAAGTGAATAGAATATTTCACTTTTTAAGTACACAATATTTACTGTATATATACCCCTGTAAATAAAATGGAATAAAGTTGGGTGGATCGAATGACAAATGAAATGAATAGTTTCCAAAAGCAATACCTTCCCATTACTGTTGTGTGCTAAATGGTTTAGGAGGTTGTGGAAGGTGTTCAGTTTTTGTATTCATTGATACTGTGATGATCAAAGTAACATACTGGTAGTTTCTGTAAGAAAAAAACAATCATTGAAACCTACTTTAAATCCTTGAAAATGCCTTGAAAACAATTTTCTTGGGCTGTATGAACCATGCAAAAGTTGAATCAGCTCTTTGAGGCTATATGAACCATTCCAAGCCGTATTAACTTTTTGGGGCTGTATGAACCATGCCAAGTTATATCAACATTTTGAGGCTGTAGGAACTATGTCAAGTCGTATCAACTCTTTTTTTTTTTTTTGGTGGCCATATGAACCATGCCAAGTCATATCAACTCTATGGGGCTGTATGAACCATGTCAAGTCATATAAATTTTGTGGGTCTGTATGAACCATGTCAAGTCGTGTCAACACTGGGGCAGTAAGAACCATGTCAAGTTATATCTGCTCTTTGAGGCTGTATGAACTATGTCAAGTAATAAACTCTTGGGGACTGTATGAACCATGCAAAGTCATATCAACTCTTTGAGGCCATATGAACCATGCCAAGTTATATTAACTCTTTGGGGTTGTATGAACTATGCCAAGTTGTATCAACTCTTTAGGACTGTATGAACCATGCCAAGTCATATCAACTCTTTAGGGCCATGTGAACCATGCCAAGTCATATCAACTCTTTAGGGCTGTATGAACGATGCCCAAGCTGTATCAACTCTTTGGGGCTGTATGAACCATGCCATGTCATATCAACTCTTTGGGGCCATATGAACCATGCCAAGTCATATGAACTCTTTGGAGCTGTATGAACCATGCCAAGTAGTATCAACTCTTTGAGGCTGTATGAACTATGTCAAGTCATATAAACTTTTTGGATCTCTATGAACCATGTCAAGTCATATCAACACTGGGGCAGTATGAACCATGTAAAGTTATATCAATACTGGGGCAGTATGAACCATGTCAAGTCATATCAGCTCTTTGGGGCTGTATGAGCTAAATCAAGTCATAAACTTTTTGGGTCTGTATGAACCATGTTGAGTCATATCAACGCTGGGGCAGTATGAACCATGTCAAATCATATCAGCTCATTGAGGCTGTATGAACTATATCAAGTAATCACCTCTTTGAGGCTGTATGAACCATGCCAAGTTGTATTTTCTCTTTGGAGATATGTGAACTATGCCAAGTCATATCAACTCTTTGGGGCTGTATGAACCATGCAAAGTCATATCAACTCTTTGAGGCCGTATGAACCATGTCAAGTTATATCAACTCTTTGGGGTTCGTATGAACTATGCCAAGTCATATCAACTCTTTAGGGCTGTATGAACCATGCCAAGTCATATCAACTCTTTGGGGCTGTATGAACCATGCCAAGTAGTATCAGCTCTTTGGGGCTGTATGAGCCATGTCAAGTTATATAAACTTTTTGGGACTGTATAAACCATGTCAAGTCATATGAACACTGGGGCAGTATGAACCATGTCAAGTTATATCAACTCTTTGAGGCTGTATGAACCAAGCCAAGTTGTATCAACTCTCTGGGGCTATGTGAACCATGCCAAATCATATCAACTCTTTAGGGCCATATGAACCATGCCATGTTGTATCAACTCTGGGGCTGTATGAAACGTGTCAAGTCATATCAACACTGGGGCAGTATGAACCATGCCAAGTCATATTCATTTGAGATGTATCAGTAAATTTTGCAAGCAAAACTGCCACAAAATTTATGATGTACAAGACACCAACTTTTTTGTAAGGATTCAAACTTAAGCATCAAAGTACTTAACAACAAAATTAAAAGATTTATTCCTTTACAATGCTAAATAAATCAAGTCTCCAAAGAAATTAGTAGTACTTAACAGCTAGCATAATTAGGGATATGTTAATAAACATCAATCACAATAAAACTACCTTCAAAGTTGAAAATATATACTCTAGGCTGCAATCACCAACAGGAATATGTGTTGTGCAGATTGATCTGGTTATAATACTTTGAATGTCACTATGTTCATTTAGAGTTTGAAAATACCAACACTCAAAGCATTATGATGTTTGGAATGTCAGCATGGTAATTTAGAGTTTGAAAATACTGACACTCAAAGCATTATGATGTTTGGAATGTCAGTATGGTAATTTAGAGTTTAAAAACACCAACAATCAAAGCATTATGATGATTGGAATGTCAGTATGGTAATTTAGGATTTCAAAATACCAACACTCAAAGCATTATGATGTTTGGAATATCAGTATGGTAATTTAGAGTTTAAAAACACCAACAATCAAAGCATTATGATGTTTGGAATGTCAGTATGGTAATTTAGAGTTTGAAAATACCAGCACACTCAAAGGATTGTAATGTTTGGAATATCAGTATGGTAATTTAGAGTTTGAAAATACCAACAGTCAAAGCATTATGATGTTTGGAATGTCAGTATGGTAATTTAGAGTTTAAAAACACCAACAATCAAAGCATTATGATGTTTGGAATGTCAGTATGGTAATTTAGGATTTCAAAATACCAACACTCAAAGTATTATGATGTTTGGAATATCAGTATGGTAATTTAGAGTTTGAAAATACCAACAGTCAAAACATTATGATGTTTGGAATGTCAGTATGGTACTTTAGAGTTTAAAAACACCAACAATCAAAGCATTATGATGTTTGGAATGTAAGTATGGCAATTTAGAATTTGAAAATACCAACACTTGAAGCATTATAATGTTTGGAATGTCAGTATGGCAATTTTGAGTTTGAAAATACTGACACTTAAAGCATTATGGTTGGTAGGTCAGTATGGTAATTTAGAGTTTGAAATGTTTGGTATGCCAATATGGTAATTTAGAATTTGAAAATACAGAGACTCAAAACATTATAATTGGTGTGTCTTTGCAATTCTTCAGTAACTGTATTATTAACTTCATAATCATTCATGTCCCATCTTTTCATCATCATCATCATCACAACTATATGTTGATTATGTCTCCCCAATGGACATATTCTTGGATTGATGGAAGCTTTTCATTTATTTCTTATAGGCTCATTCAGACAACTTTATTGTTTGGTAAGTTTCTTGAGTGACTTCCCAACTCTAAAATCAGTTAGCTGTGTACAGATTAATGATCTAGTTTGTATCTCTCATGCACAGAGCATACATACAACTACCATATTTACTCAAAAGTGAGTATAAATGCAAACAAATTCAGGGTCTGTGTTGTTTGTTCTGCTGATTACTCGTACCAAACTGCTAAGATCTGTTGGGACATTATCAAATAGCAGATTATGGTCTGTACTTTTTACAGTTGGAGTTGTAAGCAAGTATATATACCTTTCAGGGTTGATTGTTTATTAATTGATTTAATGCCATTTGTAAGCACATGATACAAACATAGTGGCCAATATATTTAGAACGACTGACACATGAGAAGCTACTGGCAGGCTTTCTCACATAACAACTTTGACCAAGCCCAAGACCTGAAAACGCACACAGGTGAGATGTCAGTGATATGCAAAAATGAGCCCCCTATACCTTTTTTGAATGGACAGGGCCCTAGTATCTTTCCTAATCCAACCCCTTCTCATTATGTTTTTTTAAGTAGCCAGCTCAGATTGAACAGTAATGGCCTGGTGAAATATAGCAAAAACAAATTCAGTGTCATAAAATTGATTACTACAGTGTTAAAGTTTGTTAATTGAAGATGGCTTTAAAGCAATGCTGACAACAAGGACACTGCTAATCTCATGTCACCATTCATGTTGGTCAAGCTAAACCACTAGACATCAGCCATGGAAAAGGTACAAGTAAGAATAACACGTAATAATAAGCAAACAGAAAAGAGACTAAAAGTGAAAGTATGTTTGGAAATTGCAGAATAGCCATTGTAAATTATAAACTTACTGTCATTTTTAAAATACAACAAATATCCATTGAAAGACAAATGTAAATGTTTCTATTAATTTCCAAGAACAAGCTCATGTAAATAAGATGTCAAGTATCAAGAATTTGGAAACAAACTTTGAAGGTATAAATTATTTAAGGAAATGTTAATTGTGACATTATTTTGTCCATTCCCAATGTTTCAAAATCATTGCATTAATGCAATCCTATTTGCCCAGCTAATTGCAATATTCCTTCACGTAAAATATCTAGGCCTTTTCCCTGTTACTTAAGCAGTGAAGACTCAACTTGGTGAAAAATCATACAAGTGGTCTATGCTTATTAAAGAATACCCAATATTTGCAGAAAACTTTTTGCATGTTTCTGGCACATTAGAATCTTGCAATGCTAAATAACAAAGTAGTTTTCTGTTTGCTTGTTTAGTATCTCACTTCAGCAGAAATTGTACTGTTTAATATTGACAAGTTATTTTACTTTTTGTGCAAGTATACAAATTCTAATGAAAAATATTTGATAACATTAGTTTCATCTTAAGATGAGTAGAATTTGTTTTCTGGAAGCTTTTCACATATACATATTGGTTTGAGACTTTTGAACAAGAAAGAAGCAATATAATTTTATGTTATTAATTTTGTTATTTTAAAAAAGAATAAATGCTGAGAATATAATTTTTTTTCATTAGAAATCTGAAACTGCCAAACTTGCAACTTCAGAAACTTAAAAAGGAAGCATCATTAATATATGCAGACAATGGAAACAATATATGAACAATTCAACCTTCACTCCTGAAAAGAATTTTCTAGATAGTAAACTTAAAATAAAAAGATCTTTAAAGTAACTAAGTTACTGGTAGTACTGGAAATTATGCTTTCCATAAAATACATTTTGTGTCCCAAAATATTCCATGTTCTTATTCATAAGGTTAAATATTTAAAACTGAGTAGATTCTAATATCCAGCCAGATGCACAAGTGCAAGTTTGCTTAACTTTAGATTCATAAGGGCATTTATGATTTTCTCATTTTTGTACTCTTTCGGTGATCATTGTTGTTAAGTTTTAAACCCAACAACCCTGACAAGTCCATCTCAGGAAGGCAGTTGATTTTTTCCCCGTAAGATTGATCGGTTTTCACTAAACTTGAATGCCATTTTTCAGTTCAAGGTAGGCTATATATGGCAGTGAGTAGATTTTGTGGAGGAAGAATCTCGGAAAACACTTTAAGAACCACTAACCCAAGGGAAACAACTGGCAAACTTTCTCATATGCTCACATTGGCTGAGCTTATGACTTGAACCCACATGGACAGAGGTGAGATGGCAGTGATCAGTAATGGCGAGCACTTAGACCACTCAGATATAATAAAGGAGCTGCATCAAAACAGCAGTTTGTCAATATCGGTGAAGTCCAAGCTGTCAGAAGAGCCATGTATGACCATCTCGCTTGCACAAGATTGAAGCCAAATTCTTAACATGAAAAGAGACAACAGAAGTCTTCATGCAGAAAGATTCAATAAATCATTTTATTTAAACACTCTGTAATACACCAGATTATGACTAGATGTCAAGTGGCTGCTTTTTTTATTCAGACTAAATAAAAAACCAAAAATGATGCTTGGATTGTAATGAACAATAATGTAGAATGTGGCATGACTATGAGGTGAGAGTGTTTTTGCTATATCTCGTTATTATTTCAATTAAAATTTTATGCTGCTATCTGGAAGAGTTAGATGATATTCAGTAGGGTGAATGTAGAAAGAAAAAAACCCAGCTTTCAGTGATAAATATAAAAAAACTAGCATCATCTACCACGGTTGCCATATTCTTGCAGAACTGAACAAAAACTGAATTGTAAATTAAGATGTGCTAATGAATGTTACCTTATTTTTCATTTATCTCCAACCCTGTAATCAGCAAATATTGTAAAGATACCAATATCTCAAATAAATAATGTTGAAAGGAACTGACAAAAAAAAGATGTTCATGTGGCAAATGAGGTAGTCACGATGTCACTAATAAAATGCTGAATTGTCAGCCATAGCAGAAAATTTAAAATAAACTTTAAAAAAGTATTCATATATTTAAAATCATTATGAACGAGTAACATTTTATATTCAAGTTTATATGTAAGAAGATACTGCAAGCACATGAAAACACTCCTCAGAACTAATTTATTTTAGCAGTACAGTAAGTCCAGTGGTTGGACTTCACATTTCCCCATCTTGATAATAATCAGCAACAGGCAATTGATACATTCCTTTGGATCAATGACTTTCAATTCTTCCCGACCATGGTGTTTGTACACATTGCTACCATGTTTGTGAAATGGCACCTGCTCTTCTATAGGTGATGTTTGATTTCTGTTCATCAAAAGTATTTTTCTTCGTAGAATTTCAGCCTATTTTTATATGGCTAATTGCCTTCATTTTATGGATTTTATTAAAAGCAAAGATTCTTTACTTTCGAAATACAATTTTATTTTCTCTGAAGATCACTCTTCCAACTTCTTTCACTCTTTCATTTCGCTCTTTGTTAAGTATAAAACTGAATTGCCTGCTAATTACTCTTTATAACTTTTTTGAAGTTTATTCATTAATTATTGTAATAATTTCATGATATATCTAGCACATCAGTCATTAATTACATCAGTAGAAACGGTCACTAACGATTGCAACATTCCAGGATGATAAGGGTTGAATACAACCCTTTATCTACCATATTTATGGCACGAAGCAATATATCAACAAGGCTTGAATCGTCAAAAGCAACAAATTCATCTTGATGGCCTCATTTAGTCGAATGCGATGTGATTTAGCTTTTGGTGAGATGTAGAGGACTTGAATCTGGATGGAGGTACAAGAATATAGATCATTGTTAGAGTTTTTATTGATTCATTTTTTGTGTGTGTGCTAATTTTCAGAAAGGAAACACAGATGAAAAACTTTATTATTAGTTACAATCCTAATAACAAAATGAGCAGATAGTACGGATAATTATTCAGAACAGATAGTCAGTACCACAAGATTAGGAAACCTGTGGGAATAGGAGAAATGATTATACCTGAATAGCGAAGCAGAATATTAATTCTCTTGATTTTCAAAATTCTAATTGTCTGGCATATGCAAAGGTAAAATGCTATCAAATTTGTAACATACTAAAGGGAGATTATTATTTACTTAAAATCATTAACAATATCTATTAGATCAGACATGTGAAACTGACTCGAGTGCATGGGCCTGATAAGTGACTTTCAAAGTTGCACCATATGATATAAAGCGGATAAAATCAGTTCACAGGCCATAGATTGTACATTAATGTATTTGAAAATGAGGCTAATGTATTCAATGTATACTTTTTATCAAGTGTTTTATGTTTAAAATATATTATCATCAATGCAACTAATGAGGGACTGACCATCTGTTAATGAAGAGTTGTGGCACAGCTAGCATCTGATGGATTCAAATTATATTCCACATTTAATTAAATGACATTAGGAATTTAAGTTTGTGCATAACAGTTCATCTTTTATTTTCAGTGAATGTAGTGCTTTACAAGGAAACAATTGAAAAACAAATTTCTCTTTAATCATGTATGTGTCTGTGTATATATATATATATATATATATATATATATATATATATATATATATATATATATATATATATATATATCAAGGAATGTTAACTTGAAAATAATACACAAGATAAAAAAAGAAATTGTCATTTTCTGACATACTTTTAAAATGTTACATGTAAAACTATGGTTGATAATCATAAAAGCAACTCTTGAGTCTTTTATAAGCAGCGTACATCATTATAGTTTCAATTAAGGAAAATGATTTTTAAAAAACCCTCAAGGTGCATTACAAAAATTACTAGTGTGTCTCAAAAATTGTGGTGTCTCGAACAAACTTTAATGTAGACCATAATTTGGGTGTGGATAGATGTCCGGATACACACATGGAGGCCAAAGTATTCAATATGTCTAGCCTCTGAAAAGGCAGGCTTGAGAACAAATGACTACAATATTTGTTTGATGTTTAGTTACAGAGTATGCGAATTCAAAGTCGTACGTGCAAACCTTTATAGTGCAATCCAAGTGGGTAAAATGAGAAAGCTGAAAAAAGTGTTATCTACATATAATTACAATAAACTGTATGAAAAATGTTAATTTCTTCACTTTTGTGGATCTGCAGTTGGTTTTAAGTTATTACAAATGAGCCAAATCCACATGGATTAGTACCAGAATTCAAATGCAAAATATATTTTCAAAGTTTTTATTTTGTTTATTTTTCTGACCCAATATGATTTAAAATATAAGAAAACCCCTCATGAAATGAATTTCAGTTATTTAACATTCTTGTGTCACATCAATAAAGCCCACTTCATTTGACAGCTTGGACCACAATTTATGGTATAGCCTGGTTCTCTGACCAGTTTCTCTACACAAATGAATCTGAGATTTTCCAATTAAAGAAACTTGTCTTTTTCCACAGAAATTTGTCATGAGTAGTTGCTATAAATGGATCACAATGCAAGAATGTTGGTAAAGTACATGTATAATGTGTTCTCTTTCAAATATGCAAAACATTACACAGGAACCTTACTTTTTATAATCTTCTCACAAATAATGGTTGAGAATTTTATGGGTTGTAAAACAAGAACACAGCTTTTTTTACTTTATTTCATTTTATTTTGATCACTGATTATGAAAGTGTACAGCTGAGCAAATTTCAATATAAAATCATAATAATTATGCAAAAATCATAATGATTGGTTGGTATGTGAAATGGTGCATAGATGTTTACATGACAAGACGTGGAATACCGCCACAAGATTAGAGGCGTACAAAAATTCTTGTAATAACTACTGCAGTATTTAATGAAGTAATGCTCTAAAACCAGGCTTGTAAGGGCATTATACGGCTTATAAACTTGTAAGGGCATTATACTGCTTATAAGCTTGTAAGGGCATTATACTGCTTATAAGCTTGTAAGGGCATTATACTGCTTATAAACTTGTAAGGGCATTATACTGCTTATAAGCTTGTAAGGGCATTATACTGCTTATAAGCTTGTAAGGGCATTATACTGCTTATAAACTTGTAAGGGCATTATACTGCTTATAAGCTTGTAAGGGCATTATACTGCTTATAAACTTGTAAGGGCATTATACTGCTTATAAGCTTGTAAGGGCATTATACTGCTTATAAGCTTGTAAGGGCATTATACGGCTTATAAACTTGTAAGGGCATTATACTGCTTATAAACTTGTAAGGGCATTATACTGCTTATAAGCTTGTAAGGGCATTATACTGCTTATAAGCTTGTAAGGGCATTATACTGCTTATAAGCTTGTAAGGGCATTATACTGCTTATAAGCTTGTAAGGGCATTATACTGCTTATAAACTTGTAAGGGCATTATACTGCTTATAAACTTGTAAGGGCATTATACTGCTTATAAGCTTGTAAGGGCATTATACGGCTTATAAGCTTGTAAGGGCATTATACTGCTTATAAACTTGTAAGGGCATTATACTGCTTATAAGCTTGTAAGGGCATTATACTGCTTATAAACTTGTAAGGGCATTATACTGCTTATAAGCTTGTAAGGGCATTATACTGCTTATAAGCTTGTAAGGGCATTATACGGCTTATAAACTTGTAAGGGCATTATACTGCTTATAAACTTGTAAGGGCATTATACTGCTTATAACTACAGTTAAGTCATAAAAATTGTAAGGGCTGTTTCAGTAAAACATACCTTGTAGCCAGGGAAGGCACTTTTAATGTGGGGTACTCACCCATAGATGCAATTTAGAATTTTCTTATTATTTTAATATGAAGTTTTTGAAATCAATGTACCCTGGCATATATTTTTAAAAAACTGCCGTCCCTGGTACCATGTATTTTTAAATGGAACAGCCCTAATTGTGAAAATCTGTTTTCAAAACATTATTAAAAGCATTGTAAAAAAATATGTAAAAAATCTATCATATGTCCTAAGAAAAGAAAAAAAATGCATGATCACCGGATTAATATGGACCTATCTATTGTAATGTACCCTGTTTGCTACAATACTGGTAGAGGGATGACATGACAATGTCCAATGTTTTGATCACAGACAGTAATGTACAAATGACTACTGTATATGGGTTTATAAGTCCAACTGCAAACTGTACAAAATCAGATGTGCCATCGCATAATACTACTGCAGATCTGGGTCTGTGGAGCTTGTTAGGAGTAATAAGTAGAACAAACAGCAAAGACCCTGATCTACCAATTCAATATGCAACAGCAGATCAGGGTTTCTGTTGTTTGCAGTTGGACTTCACACATAAGTACATATGGTAAGAAAAGCTCCATGCGACATCATATCAAAACTACAAAAGATATAGAAAATAAAATTACTGTGTGACAACTGATGTGCACATCATCAGTAATTATACTATCAAAAAGATTACAATTTATACTTACTTATAGGTTGAGTCAAACTGCAAATAACAAAGATCCTGATCTACCATAGCATAGTGTGCCTGCATATCCTGGTCTATGTTATTTGGTCTACTGATTACTCCTTTTCAAACTGCACAAACCCAGATCTGCCAGTGCATGATGTGATGGCAAATCTGGTTCTGTGCAGTTTGCAGTTGGACTCCTCTTATAAGTAAGTACAGATGGTATATAATAAAAACAAATGTGCCAATTGAATAACTTGTAATTCTTCAATTTGAGGTGCTTTGTGAGACTAACCCCACAAGTACATTGGAAATGTAAGAATAGATTGAAATTAGTCTTTTCTTCTATTATTTATTGCATCAAAAAAAGTTCTGTCGGGGGGGAGGGGGCTAAGGTCATATGCCTTATCAATATTTTAGTTTGCTGACATTATGTCCTGTGAGACTTTTGCTGGTCAATTTTGTGGTATAATGACAATCATGGAGGGAGATTTTGATTACAACAGACACTGTTACAACACTCGATCCCTGCTTTAATAAACCTGGCTTTGTCAACTTGATTTTGCAATGCTTGGTATCCTCTTGACTACTTGAAGGGCTGTGCCCAAGATAGAATTCCACAAGGTCCTTGCGATGACAGAGCGATGGATCAACAGTCGCCATACGATTATCACAATGATGGCATTCATCAAGAAGTTAATTTTCTTCAATCTGAAATAAGGCAAGCACAGCTAGAAAACTTGGGCAAAATGGTGTCCAAGGGCACCTTTCTTAACAATAGTCTGCCACGTTTCCAAACCCATTACCTTCATCCACCTGACATGTTCAGATACATGCTATAAACAAAGTATACAAGTTCTTTCATACCTGATACCATATTTACAGGTTACTGTATGCGTTCTCTCTGATACCTCCATTGGAAATGTTGTTTTGTATGTGTTCTGTCTATATATACAGTGGACAAGATGTTTTGACATGTGGTCAGTATGCCAGCAAACTGGCTACACCAATTCAAGACCAGATATGATACAATACACATCAAATAATCTGTTTATTTTATACTCTAATTTTTAATTAATATCAGTTAACAGGTGTCTCAACATTATGGAAAAAACTGCCAATATTCCAAAATATTTGCTCTTATAATTATTTACTCGCCTTCATTCACGATGCAAATGAATATATCGTGTTAGATGACACAATGCCGTGACATGCATCATTATCAATATGTACCACTTAATTGTCTGTCATGATAAAGTACTTAATGCTTTTGTTGACTATATACCTCTTAGTTGTCTGTCATGACAGAGTACTTAGTGCATTTGTAGATAATAATCTATCATGGAATGAACACATAAAATATATCAGTAAAAATTTTAGTTTAAGTTTACGACTTCTCAGTGGGATAAGAAAATTACCCTCAGAAAGGCACAGAAAACTATTTTATAGCAGTTACATTCTATTTAGATTACTGTAATAAAGTATGGGGTAATTCAAATTATTTAGATTACTGTAATACAGTATGGGGTAATTCAAATTATAACAAGATAGCAAAGCTGGCAAATCTTCTGGAAAGAGCATTTGGGCTAATATCAATTCAAACAGAAAATGGGGACAACTTCACTGGTAAGTTAAAATTATTATCTATTAAAAAAAATCCATATTTGAGAAAAGCTTAGTTAATGTACAAGATTGTAAATAACAGTGTCTATTTACAGTCACTATTCCAGTATAGGCTATCTGGTAATGCTTCACACCTGAGATCCATGACTGCAAGACAGTATAAAATTCCAAACCCAATAACAAATTATTCAAAAGAAATTTCCAATACTTGTGAATTCTACTCTGGAATAATATTCCCACTATGATAAGAAATGTCCACTCTGTTTCCTTGTTCTAAACTGGATATATCCAATGGCTTCTGAGATGTAGTTAAATGAGAATGAAAACAGCTGTTTTCTTTACTCATGAATGTCTCTGGGAGTAATTAAATATACTATGCATCTATCTGGCACTAATTTCTAATTACATGCATATTGTGTATGTGGGTTCAGACTGTATGGGCAAGTGTTCATGTGGTGGAGAGATAGGAAAGCATGTGAATATATTGTCTGTACTTGCTGCTATGTAAATGTATGTATGCATTTGTGTATGTATAGATGAAAATGCAGCTAGGTTACAGTTTCCACCTTTTCATTATGGGTTTGAGTCCAATGCTCGGCTAGCGTGGGTATGTGGGAAAGCCTGCCAGTAGCTTCTCGTGGGTTGGTGGTTCTTCCCTGGGTTTTTCAGGGTTCTTCCTCCACCATTTATACTGGCCGCCATGTATAGCCTATCTTGTGCTGAAAAATGACATTAAACCCTAGAACAACAACAACAACCTTTTCATTACAGCACAGGACATACATTTGGAGCTAAGATTACAAGATGTACACTTTGAAACAACTGAGAAAAATTAAGTCAGGTAAGTTTTCTATTCACTGCAACACAGCAAAATATAAGGAAAGTACAGTTCTGTTTACTGTAACACAGAAAAATATAAGGAAAGTACAGTTCTGTTTACTGCAACACAGAAAAATATAAGGAAAGTACAGTTCTGAGGCATATTTTTAGTGCAACATTTGACAGACAAATTACAGGTAAAAGTAACATTTGTTGCGTTCAATTACTGCATCACTAAAGTATATGGGGTTAGTCTGTGAAGCACATTCACCAAGATAAAGCATTAGGCATTGGTCTGTGAAGCATAGTCACTAGGATAAAGCATTAGGCATTGGTCTGTGAAGCATAGTCACTAGGATAAAGCATTAGGCATTGGTCTGTGAAGCATAGTCACCAGGATAAAGCATTAGGCATTAGTCTGTGAAGCATAGTCACCAGGATAAAGCATTAGGCATTGGTCTGTGAAGCATAGTCACCAGGATAAAGCATTAGGCATTAGTCTGTGAAGCATAGTCACCAGGATAAAGCATTAGGCATTAGTCTGTGAAGCTTATTCACCAGGATAAAGCATTAGGGTTAGTCTGTGAAGCAAAGTCACCAGGATAAAGCATTAGGGTTAGTCTGTGAAGCAAAGTCACCAGGATAAAGCATTAAGCATTAGTCTGTGAATCACATTCACCAGGATAAAGCATTAGGGTTAGTCTGTGAAGCATAGTCACCAGGATAAAGCATTAGGGTTAGTCTGTGAAGCACCGAGTCACCAGGATAAAGCATTAGGCATTGGTCTGTGAATCACATTCACCAGGATAAAGCATTAGGTTTTGGTCTGTGAAGCATAATCACCAGGATAAAGCATTCGGGTTAGTCTGTGAAGCATAGTCACCAGGATAAAGCATTAGGATTAGTCTGTGAAGCATAGTCACCAGGATAAAGCATTAGGCATTAGTCTGTGAAGCACTGAGTCACCAGGATAAAGCATTAGGCATTGGTCAGTGAATCACATTCACCAGGATAAAGCATAAGGGATTAGTCTGCAAAGTGTATCATGGCCATCATAAATTATATTGGGCCATACTGTAAAGCAAACAGTCTCCAGGATAATAGATCATTACTGGTTGGTTTCTGATGCATACATTCACCATGATAAAACATTAAAGGTTAGTCTTTGAAGCATCAAGTCACCAGGATAAAATATTAGGGGTTAGTCTGTGAAGCATGCAGTCAACAGGATAAAGCATTAGGGGTTATCTGTGAAGCATACATTCACCATGATAAAGCAGTAGGGGTTATCTGTGAAGCATACATTCACCATGATAAAGCAATAGGGGTTAGCCAAGGCAATCTGGGTGACATGCTTTGCCCAATATGAAATCACGGTAGCCAGTTTGGACTGATCTGATGGAGTTATTCTAACCTGTACCTTTCAGTCAAACAACTGAGTCACAATAGCTGCTTTAGTCATCTATTCAGACAAACAGGACAATACAGAGAGCAAACTCCTTACCCGCAAGCCTGTGGGGAATATATTGCACTGAAAGCAAATTGGCTTGAATAAAGTAGATTAATATTAAGGGCTTGTTAAGTGTTAGGCCAGTGTGTAAAACTGTCCAAGCCCATGTGTGGTATTAGTACTATTATGATCATAACATTCATTTCTCTTATAAAAAAAATTAAAAATGGCAGATACTGACCACATACCAAAAAGCATTATCATTGAATACTACAGTATTCTTAAATCTAATGTGACCACATTTATTTTTATCTTTAAATTGATGGTTTGTAGCTAGGTCAAACTCTAAATTGGTCCCTCCCCCCCCCCCCCGCTCAATGAATAGTAAATTTACAGTAACTGAAGAATATCAACAATGTATGTAAAAATGTTTTTCAGAACCTACCTTGCTAATGATTTTCTGGCATTTGGAAGCTGTGACAGTTCCTCTTTTAGGACATACTGCTTGGTCCCCAAACAATACCACTCCATGTACATCCTCCAGTCAATCGACTTCACATCAAAGAAGAATTCCTGTAAAAACAAAACAATTCTGAACACAGGGCACAGAATAAGTGGTCTCTTCAAACTATGATGTCCTGAATTAGGTGGCATACATAAATTCCTGACTAAATTGTCTGACAGATATTTGTTACATTTATACAGACTACAACAAATTTTAACAGCACTACTGCAGTACTCACAATGACTAAAGCCCTAGCACCTGTTTCACTACAATTCTCACAATTTCACCTCAGACTGAGATTTTTAATTCCCTTGCATATGCCACTTCAAACAACATCAATATTTTTTTAGAGACGGAGATTATAAATGAGATGTAAAATCACTTTTTATTTTTTTAAATAACACATGGAAACCTTTTTATTCATTAAAAATGAGTTGAAGAATTGCTAAATTTGAAGAATCCTAAAAAAAAATAATCTTAAATATAAGGCAGAATATGCTATGGAAATTAAAGTTTTATAACTGCATTTTAATCGTGATGCCTCCTGAATGTTTCATGAAAACTACTGTTAACAATGTCCAAAAATCAGAATAGACAATTTTGAGATGTTTAGTCAAACGGGGGTTTGTGATCTCAAAGAATTTTTGAGCAAAAACTCCTGATTCCATTTGGTACCAATTTACCATAAAAATTCCAGATTCCATTAGGTACCAATTTACCATAAAAATTACAGATTCTATATGGTCCTGATTTACCATAAAAACTTCAGAATCTATATTGTACTGATTTACCATAAATTCTCCAGATTCTAAAATAATAATTTACCATTAAAATTTGGCATGTAAGTAGAAACACAAAAACTAAAATATTCCTGAAAATTGTATAACTCTAGCTATACTGTAAATAAAATTGCTGTGTGTAAACATTGGTTTAACTTTCATCTTTTAACTTTAGTTGCCTGCTCAATAGGTTGTCCAAAAGTACACAGTCTGAGGCAAATTTTGGCATAAGGTATATTTTGAGATGTACCTTTGCATGTAATAACAACAAGATTTGAATCTCCTAACCATAAAAGATACAAACCAAGTGTTAATTTGGACTATTTAGTTCTAGTGATTACCCATCGTGATGGATCACCTTTGCTATCTCCAAGCAATGGGATAATTCAATAGATATGATGACAGAAAGATTAAGCTTTGTTTCTGGGTTTTTCAAAGAAATAAAATCCAAGACTTGGTGACACTATGAGATGATTTACATTAATGGAGTCCTTTCTACTTAAAGTTCATTCTATCAAAGAATGTTTCCATTTACAACAGTTTTAATGGAAAAAATTTCCCCAAAACCATTCTGGAAACAAATAGTCACAAAACTTCATAAATAAGAAAAATAATAATCTAGCTCATGTTATCTTTAATGTTGTTACAGCAAGGTGGTAAGAAATCAAGGCATGGTAGCAAGAAATAAGGCAGGCACCTATCCAACATGTAATGCATGTGATGCCACCATACCTTATCCAGGCTACAACTGACTAGATGCCTCCAATTTCCATTAAACAAAACCATCCAGCCTTTAAATATTCAAAATACATTATCAGAGGATCATGTAGATCATTAGAATAAATTTCAACATGTGACTAACAATATTTAATTTAAGTAAAAAGATGGCAAGCTAGAAGGATTTTGTTTACAATTAAAGTAAATGGCCCAAGTAGATAAAACCAAGTCAATTACCTGTTTGAATGAGTCAGAGTGGACCCTGATTTGACAAGAACCTGTTTTCTTTCATTTCCTATGTCTGAATAACCCTAATGTTGCTTTACTGGCTTAAGATTCTTCCTGGCATGAATGTTAAAGTTGTTTTTGCAATGAAAGAGACTAAGATAATCAAGCAAGTGTTTAAGACATTCAAAATGACAATAGTACAATTTTATGAAAAAATTTGGAAATGGTTTGATATCACATGCATAGTAAAGTTGAGATGTCTTTAACAGTCACAAAAGAACAAAACTTTCTTTGCCTTCAATTAATATAGCATCATGCCTCAAATAAAGGACATATAAAAGTGACCTTTTTGTCTTCTTCTGAGAGTTGGCTTTGAAGCATTAGCATGCTGTTATTGGTGAACTGCCACTGATGAGAAGTGAAGTAATCCAGACTGCGCACTGCCTTCTGAATCTTGTCCTGGATCCTTACGTACCTATGACATCAAGTATACAGCAATAAACCTGAAATCATGACTCCATCTTGGTGACAAAATACTGTTAACTTACAAAATGTCCCTTTTCAGTATATATTTCCTTAAATTGTTTATCAACTTTTTGCATCCTTACACTTTCTGTCTCAGCATTTTCAGGTGCTACGATAGAGGCACTTTTGGAATAGTAGGGACACAAACAAATCTGAATAAAAGTCCCTTAAAGGAACTGACACATTACTTGCTGAAAACAAATTTTCAGGAATTCCCCAAAAGTCTGTTTCTTCCAGCCTATTTCTTCATTTACTTCTAAGTACTGAACCAATTCCGATATTCTTGAGAAACTGGAATGCATCAAATTTAGTAACAAAGACGTTCTTTTTAATGTCTGAGTTAACAATTTCACACATTAAGTGTAGTAAATAAAATATTTGTGATGGCCTTTTAGCTTGAACCTGATCCCACTGAAAGATCACTGAACTTGTATCTCATACTGTCAAGATATAAGGACATGCTAAGTTTGATTTAAATAAATACCAGGTAATACATTTCTGAAATCCAAGGTACTGAACTACAATCATTCAGGTATTCTGCAGATATATGCACAAACTGTGGCTTTGATCAAAATCAATTCACATTTGTGTGTGTTACCATGCCAGCTAGGCACTGATAAAAATCCATTCATATTTGTGTGTGTTACCATGCCAGCTAGGCATTGATAAAAATCCATTCATATTTGTGTGTGTTACCATGCCAGCCAGGCATTGATAAAAATCCATTCATATTTGTGTGTGTTACCATGCCAGCCAGGCATTGATAAAAATCCAATTTATATTTGTGTGTGTTACCATGCCAGCTAGGCACTGATAAAAATCCATTCATATTTGTGTGTGTTACCATGCCAGCTAGGCACTGATAAAAATCCATTCATATTTGTGTGTGTTACCATGCCAGCTAGGCACTGATAAAAATCCATTCATATTTGTGTGTGTTACCATGCCAGCTAGGCATTGATAAAAATCCATTCATATTTGTCTGTATTATAATAATCACACACCATTACAGATACAATCCTGAGTTGTAACCTTTGACCTTGAATCAATATCACCTTGCTATCAACTTCTTTCCTTTTTTTGAAAAACAGATTACAAAATCTGGTGAAAATTCATTTATATAAGCCACTGCATTGTTAAGAACAACAAACTGCAAGCGTAGCCTTTGCTCTGACCCCAAGGTTGAGAAAGTCTAGTTTTAAAACTTGAAAAGTGTTTTAGTGGCAACACCATGTCAATATGACTATCTGTTCAGAAGGAGCAGCCATCATAAGACATTTTTTAATGATCACTGGGAGGTCATTTTTGTAAAAACCCATATCAATATGACTATCCAGTCAGAAGGAGTATCATTTTTATTAGAAGTAACAATAAAAGATTTTCAAGAGGCCACCAGTGCAAACATGCTGGACATTAGATCTGCACTATTTTCATCTGGGACCACATGTCAATAGGATTATCTACTTTGAAAGAGTTAGTGATATGATTTTCAGCTGGTCATGATGTAAGAGTAAACTAAGCTACTTTCAAAGGGGCTGCTTTTGTTTTTAAACAGTTAGGAAAATTGCAAGATTTTATAATGAAAAATACTGCAAAATTTATTTCAATTACTCAAAACAAATGAAAAAAAATACATCCCTGCATAAATTGTTCAGGTCTTCAACCAGCAAAGCTAATACAAAGCACATGGATACAACCGACTATCCATTCAGGAGGCATGCCAATAACATGATTCTCATGTTGGGTATCACACTGGCACTATTTTCATGTTGGGTATTACAGTGGCACTATTTTCATGCTGGGTATCAAACTGGTACTATTTTCATGCTGGGTATCACACTGGCACTATTTTCATGCTGGGTATCACACTGGCACTATTTTCATGTTGGGTATCACACTGGCACTATTTTCATGTTGGGTTTCACACTGGTACTATTTTTATTTTTATGTTGGATATCACACTGGCACTATTTTTATGTTGGGTATCACACTGGCTCTATTTTCATGTTGGGTATTACAAAGGCACTATTTTCATGCTGGGTATCACACTGGCACTATTTTCATGCTGGGTATCACACTGGCACTATTTTTGTTGGGTATCACACTGGCACTATTTTTATGTTGGGTATCACACTGGCACTATTTTCATGTTGGGTTTCACACTGGTACTATTTTTATGTTGGGTATCACACTGGCACTATTTTCATGTTGAGTATCAAACTGGGACTATTTTCATGTTGGGTATCACACTGGCACTATTTTCATGTTGGGTATCACACTGGCACTATTTTTATGATGGGTATTACAATGGCACTATTTTCATGTTGGATATCACACTGGCACTATTTTCATGCTGGGTATCACACTGGCACTATTTTCATGTTGGGTATCACACTGGCACTCTTTTTATGTTGGGTATCATACTGGCACTATTTTTATGTTGGGTATCACACTGGCACTATTTTTATGTTGGGTATTACAGTGGCACTATTTTCATGTTGGGTATCACATTGGCACTATTTTCATGCTGGGTATCACACTGGCACTATTTTCATGCTGGGTATCACACTGGCACTATTTTTATGTTGGGCATCACACTGGCACTATTTTTATGTTGGGTATTACAATGGCACTATTTTCATGTTGGGTATCAAACTGGTACTATTTTCATGCTGGGTATCACACTGGCACTATTTTCATGCTGGGTATCACACTGGCACTATTTTCATGCTGGGTATCAAACTGGTACTATTTTCATGTTGGGTATCACACT
Organism: Sinohyriopsis cumingii; assembly: GCA_028554795.2. NCBI lineage: Eukaryota > Metazoa > Mollusca > Bivalvia > Unionida > Unionidae > Sinohyriopsis > Sinohyriopsis cumingii. Next base: position 11,453,299 of record CM068836.1, read on the forward strand.
GGCACTATTTTCAAGTTGGGTATCACACTGGCACTATTTTTATGTTGGGTATCACACTGGCACTATTTTCATGCTGGGTATCACACTGGCACTATTTTCATGTTGGGTATAACACTGGCACTATTTTCATGTTAGGTATCACACTGGCACTATTTTCATGTGTAACCAACTAACAAAATTAATAAGTCAGGACAACCGGTGATAAATTTCAAGATGTTGAATGACAGATCAACACAATTTTTGTTCAAGACCATCGACATATCATAAGAAGCCTTGAAGCTACAGCCAATGTTGAGGCAGTCATCTAGTGATTCAGGAATCATAGTGATAAGATTATTAAGATGGCAGCCATTTTTGACTTCAGACCAACACCATTTTCATTTAGGAGCAAAAAAACATCATGAACAGTATTGTAGTTAAAATCTCATATTGATATCCACTCAGGTTGAACATTGAAAAGATTATAAAGAGGGTCAAAATGACAGCCATACTTTTGGATGTTTACCTCTAGTTCCACTTTGTCATTTTCATTTCCTGGACTTCAAAGGTAAATCAGCTGATATCTTTTTGTTACTTTTGATACATTTTACAATTCATTTATTGCACTTCCAGAAGCTGATAGTCTACTTTGGCAAAATTATAATAACTGCTAAATGCATCTAGCTATCCATGTACCTACTTACATCTAGCTATTGATTTACCTACTTACATCTAGCTATCCATTTACCTACTTACATATCTGCATGTCTTTTCTGCCGAGAAAGGAAGTACTAAATTTGTAACTTGAAAATAAATCAGGGCTCAACAAGCACAGAAAGTAGATGGTTCTCATATTTTTTTATTTTTACAATCCATAGAAACTTGTTCAGCTTATATTCTATTAGTAAATTATAATCATTTGTATGCAGCCAAGTGGTAATTTAATTATTATTTTTTAGTGATTTTAAAGTTACATAGTGACTTTAGAAAGTCTCCCATTTCCCAACTACTATCAAACACTGGTTATCTGGACTTCATGGAAGATGCAGTGGTAAATGAATCTGGGGTATCCTTGTCAGTCTCCTACACTTTAAATTCATTATTATTTTCGAGATGCCAATTTTACTGGGTCACAAATGTAAAATCAGAATAAAATATCAACCAAGCTGATAATCAGAATACTCTGGTGTGAGATGATAAGGTATTACTCATTTCTTTCTTTGTTTTAATGCCAATGGTATTTATGGTGATGAGAAATATACATGTACTTTATACACCTGCTTATTAGTCGAGTCAAACTTTATACAACCAAAGATCCAAATCTGCTGTTGCAAAATGCACCTGAAGATCAGGATCTATGCTGTTTGTGGTACTGATTATTCCTTACAAAAATACACACCCATATATGCTGGTGTATTATGCAATGGCAGATCTGGGTTTGTGCAGTTTGTAGTTGGTCTTGTCTTATGAGCAAGTATATATGGTAATTCACAATACGTTTAAGAAAGATCAGAAACATTGGAAATTGGCTGATTATGATTTAATTATGCAAAATGTAACGAACTCAAAAGCTATGCATTAATGTAACCAATGCAAATTTACTTGTATTTTTTTAAAAGACGAATCAACTAAATTAAGTACCTGTAAATGTATAAATATTACAAAACCATGAAATTTGATAGTTTACCCAAAATTTTAAGCGATTCACATTAGACAGGCTAATCTGAATAAATGACAATAATATAAAGAACAATACTAAGCAAATCACTACTCACAACAATGAATAAATTCACAAACACTCTTGCACATCAAGCTCTGTCTGCATTTTAAATTTTATCATGTAATTAGCTGGAACAACACAGGAAAATGTATAATTAATAAACTAATAAATTAATATTAAATTTGTAAATCCACAAGTCAGGTTAGTCAGACATTTTGAATTTGCTTCAGAATAATAAAACATAACTTTAACGTAGGAGCACTGAGGCAAGATGGAGCCATAAAACAAAGGATGCAGTATGAAATTTTGTCCAGAATAGCTTTGGTCAGCACTATATAGCCCACTGCCTCAATGATACATATCATTTCAAGTGCTGATGTGCCTTTAAGCACCAAACAAACAAAGAAAAAAAGCTTGGTACATACATTGTTTTCCTGCCCATTATCCACAAACAGAAGTCCATGACATATGCAGGCAACATGTGATCGTAAAATACCTTCAATTCATGCAGCAACCTATGTATGCAAAAATAATTACCTTTAAAAACCTATGTATGCAAAAACAATTACCTTTAAAAACCTATGTATGCAAAATAATTACCTTTAAAACCTATGTATGCAAAATTAATTACCTTTAAAACCTATGTATGCAGAAATAATTTCCATTAAAAACCTATGCATGCAAAAATAATTACCTTTAAAACCTATGTATGCAAAACTAATTACCTTTAAAAACCTATGTATGCAAAAATAATTACCTTTAAAACCTATGTATGCAAAATTAATTACCTTTAAAACCTATGTATGCAAAAATAATTACCTTTAAAACCCTATGTATGCAAAAATAATTACCTTTAAAACCCTATGTATGCAAAAATAATTACCTTTAAAACCTATGTATGCAAAATAATTACTTTTTTGATAGAAGTGAGGAGCTCATCATGCAGAACTGCAAACAGTGTAAATTAAAATCAGCCTCAATCATAAAATTATACTCCAAACAAGTAATAATTGAAATTGTAAAATGAAATGTCTACATAAGAGGTCTGAAACATGTGGCCCATGGATTATTTTTTTGTTGAGGTGTGCAATTACACCAGGAATTCGTAAAATATTTAATAATGAATTTTTTTTCTCACAACCATCCAGCGCTGATAAAAATTTGACTGCTACATCATTTACTTCTTGTTTCTAAAATTTCAATTGGCTATTTTTAAAACTTGAAAAGTGTTTTATAAATGTTTATAAATGTGTTGTATGAAAGAAAACATGTCCAGATTAGTCATGTTTTATATACATTTGTCTGAAAACTTTAACATAGATGCTAAAGTTGTCATGTCTATACAATTGTCTGAAAACTTTAACATAGATGCTAAAGTTGTCATGTCTATACAATTGTCTGAAAACTTTAACGCAGATGTTAAAGTTGTCATCTCTATACAATTGTCTGAAAACTTTAATGTAGATGCTAAAGTTGTAGCCACTCAAAATGTGAAAACATAATAAACTGGAATACTTACAGACTTTTTGTTAATCTGGGATTTGGAATTCTTGCAACACTATTCAGTGGATTTTTCATCATGAATTCATAGCACAGTCTCTCTTGCAATAAACAGAAATTCAAATCAACAAAAGGTCATAAGCATATAGATCAAAACAACATATCAAATTCTACTGATGAAAGAATATGCACATCTGCATGTCAGGATCATCATATCTGCCAAGTTTCCAAAAGCTATGATGTACCTACTCATCATCTAAATTTAAAAGCGACTCTGCCATCAATATCAGAAAAGTGAGACCAGCGAGTCACCCATTTGCAAATGCAAGTAAAGCAGACCACTGCAAAAGTAATGTCAAACACAAAATTCTGTGACAGACTGATGGTTACAGAAAACAGATACACCATCTATACTCACAAATTGAGTTGAACTGCGAACAACAGAGACCCTGATTTACCATCATATAATGCAGTAGTAAATCAGGGTCTATATTGTTCTACTGATTACTTCTCACAAACTGCACAGACACAGATCTGCCAGCACATTATGTGATGGCAGATCTGAGTCTATACAGTTTACACTTGGGCTTGACTTTATAAGTGAGTATATACAGTAATTAAACCCATATGCCCACTCTTCACAGGAATCTTTGGCTAATGGAGATGATGCAGTGAATGCTCCAAGCTAGAGCATAATCAAAGTACAGAGAATACATATGGCTTAGAGGGTTCATTCAAAACCGTATGTACTTGCTTATAAGTACAGTCCATCTGAAAATTGTGTAGTATTGGTCCAATTAGTTACAGTATGCTTGTTATTTTATGCTCTCATACTGTTATGTTCGGCTGGTGATGGGCCGTCATATAGGTAACAGCTTTGTCTAATATGATAAAGTGTGAAGAATATCTTGTGTTTGTGCCTACACACTCACAAAACAAACTGCACAGACCCAGATCTGCAATCAATAATGTGCCAGCAGATCTGAGTCTACACAGATTGTTAGGAGTAATCAGTAGAACAAACAACATAGATCCTGATCTGCCAGCATAGTATGTGACAGCAAATCAGGGTTTATGTTGTTTGCAGTTGGACTTGACTGATAAGCAAGTATAAATGGTACAATACTGAACAAGATCAAAGTGATGAAGATAACTTGTAAGACACTAATAATTATATTCTGATGATCATAAACAAACTGATATCCCACTAAATACATGAAATCTTAGTGACAGATGTCTTTTCTTGTCTTTATTTTTTCACTCAGATTTTTTTATTAAAAGAATGAAATATTTTGAGAAACATGTTTAAGCGATGAGCATTTTCTAATGAAAAGATTTGTATGTTCGAGTGCTACAAAGAAGCTAACTATCATGGGAGATAACCATTTTTACTAACTGGTTCCTTTCAGGATTCAAATTTCAGTTACATCCATTTATAAATCTTGACCTACAACCTCAAAAGGCAAGAAGAGTTTAATATAGGAAGAACCTTATTATTAAAACACAAAAGAGAGAAGAAAGCAAGCCATATGCTTTTGAAGGAAGAAATCCCTCTAAGCATAAGGCTATTTCTTTTTTCACCCAACTGAAAGATTCTGATAAACAAGTTTGGGTATAAATTTACTCTTGACATAGATTCTGAATTAATGATCATTTATGTACAAAGCTAGATGCCTTACAAAAGCAGCCATAAAACAACAATGTCGTCAAGGACACAAATGCAGTTTTGATGCAATTTAAAAGCAGACAGAAATCATCACTGCCATCAAAAACACAAATGACTGACACCATTTAAAAGCTGACAGAAATCATCACTGCCATCAAGAACATAAATGATTGACATCATTTAAAAGTTGATAGAATCATCACTGCCATCAAGTTCCTAAATGCCTGATGCCTTGCAATTAGGCTTTAACAGAATCTCAGTTCAAAACCAAATCTATTGTGCCAAATTGTCAATTGTTAGCTCAAAACCAAATCAATGGTGCCAATATATATTAAGCTATAACAACATGTCAGATCAATACCAAACATATGGTACCAATATGTACTAAGCTTTAACAATGTCAGCTCAATACCAAACATATGGTACCAATATGTATTAGGCTTTAATAACATCAGCTTAATACCAAATCTATGGTACCAATATGTATTAAGCTTTAACAACATGTTAGATCAATACCAAATCTATGGAACCAATACATATTAAGTTTTAACAATATGTCAGCTCAATACCAAATCTACAGTTCCAGTATGTATTAAGCTTTAACATGTCAGCTCAATACCAAATCTATGGTACCAGTATGTATTAAGCTTTAACAATATGTCAACTCAATACCAAATCTATGGTAACAGTATATATTAATTTTTAACAATATGTCAGCTCAATACCAAATCTATGGTACCAGTATGTATTAAGCTTTAACAATATGTCAACTCAATACCAAATCTATGGTAACAGTATATATTAAGCTTTAACAATATGTCAGCTCAATACCAAATCTATGGTACCAGTATATAATAAACTTTAACAATATGTCAACTCAATACCACATCTATGGTACCAGTATATATTAAGCTTTAACAATATGTCAGCTCAATACCAAATCTATGGTAGCGATATGTATTAAGCTTTAACAACATGTCAGCTCAATACCAAATCTATGGTACCAGTATATATAAGCTTTAGCAATATGTCAGATCAATACCAAATCTATGGCAGCAGTATGTATTAAGCTTTAACAACATGTCAGATCAATACCAAATCTATGGCAGCAGTATGTATTAAGCTTTAACAACATGTCAGCTCAATACCAAATCTATGGTAACAGTATGTATTAAGCTTTAACAACATCAGTTCAGTACCAAATCTATGGTACCAGTATGTATTAAGCTTTAACAACATGTCAGCTCAATACCAAATCTATGGTACCAGTATGTATTAAGCTTTAACAACATGTCAGCTCAATACCAAATCTATGGTAACAGTATGTATTAAGCTTTAACAACATCAGTTCAGTACCAAATCTATGGTACCAGTATGTATTAAGCTTTAACAACATGTCAGCTCAATACCAAATCTATGGTACCAGTTTGTATTAAGCTTTAACAACATGTCAGCTCAATACCAAATCTATGGTACCAGTATGTATTAAGCTTTAACAACATCAGTCCAGTACCAAATTTATGGTACCAGTATGTATTAAGCTTTAACAATATGTCAACTCAATACCAAATTGATGAGACTTAGTCAACTAGATCTGATAAAATGGAAGTAAGAATTTTACTTCATACAGGTTTGAAAAATTAAAGAACAAAATGGATAGGAATTCCATGTTCAGGCAACACCCACATGAAAAAACTTAAACCTTACCCTATGTTTCAAAGGTGATAGCTGTGTGACTATCATTTTCTGCTTATGTTGGGACAACAAATTAAGTCTTTTAAAATTTCCTAAAAATGATATACGAGTCCATGATAAGGCAATGGAAGTATTGACAGTCCAAAATATCCAATGAAATATAGCTGTATATTGTAGGATTTTCTATTTCTGTATCACTATAAAAAAAGGCATCCAGTCATACATAAAATCAGATTTTTTTTCTTCTTCCAAGTAATACAATTGGAATCTGCCTTAATTACTCACCCATTTGTCCCCAGGTGAAAGGATTGAGTTGACCTGTTGTACAATTGTAGATCTTTATATCACTTGGTCTGGGAATAAATATTACAAAAATAAATCAATGGAAGTCCCAATTAAAACAGCCTAGACATATATTTTGCATGAATGTTTGTGTGATTTAGCTTTAAATATGTTAGTCATTTTGCTACAATGTCTGCAGTGTGGTAGTTTATGATTATGTCAAGCATGGGGCATCATGCTGCAGACATGTAGCATCATGCGCCACCCAGTCACATTACCCTGAAAATAGTCAACCAGTCCTAAAACTAACCTCTTAAAGCTCTGTGATATGCGAGGCAAATGTTAAGTACCAATTTTAAAAGTCTTTGGTATGAATTGACTGGGGTACAAACCTGTGATCTCCCACATGCAAGGTGGATGCTCTAACCACTTAGGCCACCAGAATGGTCTATTTTGCATGAAAAGATGAACATACCTAATGAGACCGTAGTGCATGTCAATTACAACATACCAAATCAGACCTCAGTGCATGTCATTTACAACATAGCTAATCAAACCAGTGTATATCAATTATAACATTGCTAATCAGACCACAGTGCAGGTCAATTACAACTCAGACCATAATGCATGTCAATTACAACATACCTAATCAAACCACAGTGCATATCAATTATAACAGACCTATTCAAACTACAGTGCATATCAATTACAACATTGCTAATCAGACCACAGTGCATGTCAATTACAACATACCTAATCAAACCACAGTGCATACCTTATCAGACCACAGTGCATGTAAATTACAACATACCTAATCAGACCACAGTGCATGTCAATTACAACATACCTAATCAGACCACAGTACATGTCAATTACAACATACCTAATCAGACCACAGTACATGTCAATTACAACATACCTAATCAGACCACAGTACATGTCAATTACAACATACCTAATCAGACCACAGTGCATGTCAATTACAACATACCTAATCAGACCACAGTACATGTCAATTACAACATACCTAATCAGACCACAGTACATGTCAATTACAACATACCTAATCAGACCACAGTGTATCTAAGTTACAACATACCTAATCAGACCACAGTACATGTCAATTACAACATACTTAATCAGACCACAGTACATGTCAATTACAACATACCTAATCAGACCACAGTACATGTCAATTACAACATACCTAATCAGACCACAGTACATGTCAATTACAACATACCTAATCAGACCACAGTACATGTCAATTACAACATACCTAATCAGACCACAGTACATGTCAATTACAACATACCTAATCAGACCACAGTGTATCTAAGTTACAACATACCTAATTAGACCACAGTGCATGGAAATTGAAACATTCATCAAATACGGGTCTCAAGGAACATAGTGCCTCACCTTTGACCTGAGTGATAACGTATCTCCCTACAACCAAGTTGCAAAGACCTTAACACAAAATTTAAACACTGAATCTTAACCTTGACGATGCTGTCACCACCTTAAAGTGATAGCTATGTCAATTCATGCTGATGCACATTAGACAACAAACATATTTGTTGGTCTTCATATTATATGTCTGTGGTTAATTATAAAGTGCATGTTTGCATTTTCGGTAGAATCAAATACATTTTTACTTACACTAATATTAACATATTGCTCATGGTCTCAGCAACACAAATCCATGGCAAGTAAAATATTTTGCTGGGCAAATCAAATTATGTCATTAGCCCAAAACATATCTTCAATATGAAGGAAAAACTTTAATCATGGTGCATTTTGGACAAGGAAAATAATTTCTGATATTTCCATCCTTAACTCATTCTGCCCTGATCCCCTCTGCATGCATGATCCGGTTTCTGCATTGAATGGCTAATACTGAATGTAGTCATGGTTTGTTTACTGCATTCAGTGACCGATCCTGTCTCCAGTCATGATGAATATGTGTTAGATACAAGATCTCTGATTTGTTACAAACGTTTTTTCCCCAAAAATCAGACCAATATTAAACCAATCAGAAATGATTTTACTTTTGTTTGTGCAAATTTGAATTGTTCAGAAACCAAGGGTTACTAATTGTGAGCAGTTTCACTACATGTGTACTGTTCATGAAAAATCGTAAATGATGGTGGATGTAAGAGTGATTTTCGATGAAGAGCAAACATGAGGAGTTTCTCGGGTTTGATCTTGAAAATATTGAGCAAGCAGAGGAATGATATGTTCGGCAGTTGGATATTTTGCGTGATTTAGATTTGGACATAGAAGTTTCTGAGACTGAATTGTCCGAAGAAGAGGATGCTAAAAGCAATGATGATAGGGCTGATGACATGATATTTCTCAAAATGTTGCACATAATTTTGTAAATAGTGTGTAAATAAGTTGTGAAAAAGACTTGGACAAATAGGAACAAAATATATCACTGTGTAGACAAATTCATTTGGAAAAAATGGTGAAAAATTTGTGGATTTTTGTTTGATATAAGAAGAGAAATTAAGGTAAGAGTGAATGCATGTACATGATGCTCACAAATTTTCCAAACAGGTAAAAACCATCTGGGGCACAAGCAGCTAGACACAGCTTAGTGATGCTGGGGCATAGCAGCAGTGATACTAATAACAGTGTTGGGGCTGAATGAGTTAACCCTTTACCTCGTAGAGCATAGTTACAAAGTGCAGCGCGCTATAAATAGAACACCTGTTACTAGTTGACTGCATACGCATAAACCTACCTGTGAACTGTTAAGCAATGTAGTGTTATGTTATGTTTAACAGCAATTTTAACCATTTTACATTTTTGGTACACATCTATTACATGTGGAAAGATTTAAGAGTAAAGTCTGATTGTTATAGCTGTGTAAATCTTGAGAGAACTTGTTCACCATCATGTCAGTGAGGCCACGTGACTAACCGTAGATGCCATTTCTCATACTCGAAATTTACATGTTTTTCATCTGCATCAACATCACTAAGTCATCTGAATTTGATAATTTATAAAAACTAATTGCTGCCTACATCAATATCAGAGCCTTTACCTAAGTTATTGAATCTTTCATAGTTGTGATTCTAATCGTGAAAACTTCATAAGTACTGAATGAAATCCGCGACTGCCATTTTGGAGAGTGGAGATTACGACCCAGTTACTTTAAATAGCAGATATCAACCAGTGCATAAACAGCAACCACGTGATCTGACGTAATTGTCATTCGCAGAAATGAATGTAGTATCTAATGGGGGGGTTTTCCCAGAACGTGGCGCTACGAAAACCAGCTCAAAATGGCTGATGTTTACAGCAGGCATCAAAAGGCGCTTCCATGCGAATGGAGTAGAGGCGTCCAAAAGACGCCTGCATAAGGTAAAGGGTGAAATAATCCAATGCAATAATGTACAACATATTTTATATAAAACACAATCAATAATTCAGTTATGACTTAATATAGTCCTACAATGTAAGACATATCACATGTTGTTTTTGTTCTAGTGCCATGTCTTATTACCCAAATAACAGCTGTGTATAGCCAGTTCCAATGTCGGTTGACATCGGAATGAGTAGTCAATGTTTCAGGAATATCTCACAAACTTGGCTGCCTATATCAACACTCTTCTACTAATTTATTTGTAATTAATATTCTTACTGTACTGTCCTTATCCTGATGAAATGAAAATATGACACAGGCGAATGGACACATCTTCATGTTCCATTGACATACATTTGAATTTGTTGCAATGCGACGGTAGTCGAGGTATGCCGAAGTATGTTTAAGTAGATTCATATGGGGGATATGTTTCTTGAATGAAACGAAACGTTGCTTACAATTCCAATAGGTATACTATATTTTTATTCGTTTTGTTAAAGAATAATAATTCAACTTGACCCGATTTAAGCATTCCGGGCTTTCATCACTTTCCAGCCAAATGAAATGTAAACCAACAAAAACTGAAAACAGGTCCATTTCTTTTGTGAGAATTTGAATTTATTAGAGAGAAGACATCAGGGTAAGTAAAGTCTGGCAAAAACATTATAACTTTACTTTGTAAAAAAGCATCATTATTGGTTGCCCGTTGTGTGTGATATTCCTGAAAATGTGACTTTCATTACACTGTTAGTCAACATCAAAACATGCTACACAGAGCCGTTAGTTAGGCAGAAAGACCTATCACCCCCCAGAACAAAAATATTGGGTGATGTGTCTTATATTGTAGGACTAGACTTAATAATAATAATAATAATAATAATAATGACAATAACAATTTTATTTAGAGAAAGTAACTCCATTAGATACAGGAACTAACCTACCTTAAAGCATATATTATATATATAACATATACAGTACAATCTGACAATAATTAAGATAGCACTAAAGAACTGAGCTATTCTGCAAATCAAACAAAGTTTCAAGCTCATAACACATGCAAAAGCATTAGTGAGCAAATAAAAATAAATAAAATATCATACTGTACTGAAAAATTCATCTGGGACAAAAAAGTTAGAAAAAAGCAGCAGATATTTATACTGCTCAAAACTGTTCGACTGTCTTGAGTGTGTATCCAATTAAGACATTAATAATGAAAAGAAAACATGCTAGAAGCCCACCTTAGGCCCCTTGAAATGTTTCATATTAGCAGACCACTATATTAAATGCTCTTTCCAAACGATTCCTTCTTTGACTTTGGTATAATGTAAGTCCCAAAAAGATCTCTTTACATAAAATTGTGTCCAAGTGAAAATGAGTACTCTATTTCACCTGTTAATGTGGTCCCTATATCTCTTAACATAAAACTGTGTCCAAGTAAAAATGAGTACTCTCTTTTTCCAGCTACTGTTTGTACTTACTTGTGTGTAGCTGTGAACCAGGCTGCTGCTATAATCAGGTTGCTTACAAAGTCCACTGGTATAATGTCAGCAGTAGCATGAAAGTCTCCCTTCATACTTCGCAATACTCCCTTGCCAATCTGAAAAGTTGGTATGCAGAATACTTTACTTTCATGGGCTTCATTTTTCTCGATTTTTTGCAAAGAAAAATATTTTACACTTAAATACAAAATCACAAATATGCCTCACATAGTAATGGCATTGACATAAAATATATTTTTAATTGGGTTTTTAAAGTCATTTGTTCTTGGGAAACCACAAAATTCCACAGAATTTAATACTCCCAAAAAAGTAATAACTTATGAAATTTTCAAAATATATAGTTTTACACTTTCAATCAAAAAAGGCAAAATGCACACAATAAGTTGAAAGAGAACTGTAAGAAACTGCCATAGGCCTATTAAAAATAAGACTTTCCATAAACAGAGGTCCAACTGGTGTGTGTGTGTGATTTGGATTTTTAACATAGCTATAAAAAGTTTCTGTCAAGCCAGTATGATGCCTGCAGTGTGGCAGTTTATACTTATTTCTAGCCCTGGGGCATCATGCCACAGACATGTAGCATCATGTCCCACCCACACATTATCCTGATACCTGGAACACTAGTCCTAACACTATCCTCTTAATGCTGAGCACCTAGCGAGGCAACCGTTAGTACCATTTTTATAAGTTTTTGGTATGACTGCCAGAATTCGAACCATCCATGTCCTGCACCAAAGGTGAATGCTCTAACCATTAGGCCACCGGAGTGGTCAGGCCCAATTGGAAATGATATCACTCACCTAGGTAGCTGACATATGTCTGCTTGTGAATGCAAATTCACACAGGTATTGAAACTATAGAGGGGAAAGAAAAAATTTCTATTAATGTTGGTATAATTTATCTTCTTTCCTTCACCATATATAAACGATCACTTTTTTTTACATAAAAAAGAAAATTCAGTTATACACACAGTGTTGTATGTTAGCTTTCTTCCAGCCCCAATTCAAAATTTACAAACTGTTCACAGACTCACCATTAAAGTATAAGTACTTAATTGGTATTAGAAGGGGAGCTAATCTGTGTATTAAGAATCGATTCAAGGGTATGTCCTCATCCTCTGGAGTCATAACTTGGAGACAACTGAAATTTGCATCCAAGGGAGATACAGTGGCACAGTGGATAAGGCATTGGAAACATAACCAGATTGTTGCAAGTTCAAGTCCCACCATCTGATTATACTGGACTAATAACCAAATTTCTCAAGATTTTCTTTAAGGTTACAGATTTTTTTGTAAGCGTTTCAGGGAAAAGTAAGTTGGGTTATTATAATGCAAGAAATACAAATGTGCCCTAGTTTTTAGCCATAATTCTCTGCAAATAAAACTGGGCATGGTTTTTACAAGAAAAAAGTTTTTCTTAAATCGAAATCTTTTTCTTTCACATGATTAATTATGTAAAGAAATTCTGGAAATAAGATATATTTAATGGTGTGCACCAGAAATGCTTTCAGTTCTTCAGCCTAGATTAATTATTAGCCAGTCCCCAAGCATCCTTTTTTCTTCTAAATCTAAAATTATTGGTGTGCATCAGCCATGAACAAAACAAAACACATTTCTGGTTTGGATGGACTATGCCTGCTTAAGGTGTTTTAAGTAATTACTTTAGTTAGTTTTTCACCAAGCAATGAGTGTAATTAGTCTTGCCTAAGTCTGGTCTGATCAGCATCTCAACCTTGTATTCCTGCTAATGAATCCAGCATGCTAACCACTGTTTACCAGTCTTATAAATATAATTACATTATCAAATTAATATAAATTTAGAGTGTTACCTATTATATTGCTATTTCATATTTATCTTCAGATTAAATTGTACATTTTTAGATATTGCATTCTAAAATCTTGATTTTTATGTTTTAAACTTTTCTCCAAGGAGACAACTCTACATTACCCAAAACATTTCTAAATAATTATTTCCCTTGGTATTCTCTAGTGAGAATTCAAGCACAGTTGGATACATTCTGTTGAAATTTCTTCCAATGTTTTTGATTGCATATGTTAAGACAAAAATGATTTAACATTTCTCAAGTTTTGTAGCTTCATCCACATTTGATAGATGTTCATACCTGAATGCTTTTTCTGAGTGGAAGTCATTTACTGTTCTGTCCAATTTTAGCAATGGCAGCCAAATCCGATGGTGGACTGGCAACATTTGTACAAATTTGAAAGCCCATTATACCAGGAGGCTTTCAGTCAAAATTTGGTCAAATTCTCTTGGCAGTGTTTAAAAAGTGATTTTAGCTTTTTCTATTTTTAGCAATAGTGACCAAATCTGATGATGAAATACCATCACATATATAAAATTGAAAGCCATATGTCAGGATGCTTTCTGTGAAATTATGTTGAGTAGGTTTAAAGGTTCTTCTATTGTTAATAATGGTGACAATATTTTTGACTATACCAGTAGATGTCATCAATTTAACAATTGTGAAAAACCTTCATGCTGGAATGCTTTCTGTGAAATTATGTTGAGTAGGTTTAAAGGTTCTTCTATTGTTAATAATGGTGACAATATTTTTGACTATACCAGTAGATGTCATCAATTTAACAATTGTGAAAAACCTTCATGCTGGAATGCTTTCTGTGAAATTATGTTGAGTAGGTTTAAAGGTTCTTCTATTGTTAATAATGGTGACAATATTTTTGACTATACTGGTAGATGTCATCAATTTAACAATTGTGAAAAACCTTCATGCTGGAATGCTTTCTGTGAAATTATGTTGAGTAGGTTTAAAGGTTCTTCTATTGTTAATAATGGTGACAATATTTTTGACTATACTGGTAGATGTCATCAATTTAACAATTGTGAAAAACCTTCATGCTGGAATGCTTTCTGTGAAATTATGTTGAGTAGGTTTAAAGGTTCTTCTATTGTTAATAATGGTGACAATATGTTTGACTATACTGGTAGATGTCATCAATTTAACAATTGTGAAAAGCCTTCATGCTGGAATGCTTTCTGTGAAATTATGTTGAGTAGGTTTAAAGGTTCTTCTATTGTTAATAATGGTGACAATATTTTTGACTATACCGGTAGATGTCATCAATTTAACAATTGTGAAAAACCTTCATGCTGGAATGCTTTCTGTGAAATTATGTTGAGTAGGTTTAAAGGTTCTTCTATTGTTAATAATGGTGACAATATTTTTGACTATACCAGTAGATGTCATCAGTTTAACAATTGTGAAAAACCTTCATGCTGGAATGCTTTCTGTCAAATTAGTCACATTCTTGGTTATTTGGAAAGAAGTTTTAAAAAATTCTATTTTTACTAATGGCAGCAATATTGGATCATTTTAACAAATTTCAGGCCAGGATCCTTTCCACCACATTTAGACCAAATCTGGTGAGCATATTTTGAGAAGTTTAAAGGTTATCTAATTTTCATAATGGCATCTACATTTGATTGTGCTTTAGCATCATTTGAAAAACTTTGAGAGACCTTTATGGCAGAATGCTTTCTGTAATGTTTTGTCAAATTCTGCTCAATGATTTTTCAGAAAAAGCAATTTATTTGTCTATCTATTTCTAGTAAAAGTGGCCATATTTGATGGCATACCAATATTATTTGAATCAATTTGTAAGATCTTCAGACCAGGATGCTTTCATTCAAATTTGGTCGAATTCTCTCAAGCATTGTTTGAAAAGTTGTAAATAGCAATTTTGAATGGATGATGCATTGCAAATGATACAATAAGCATAACAAATGCAGGACGATGGCCTCATGGCCAGGTGAGCTAATAAATAACAATACATATTTCTTAGGTCTTAGATTAAAAAAATCAGCAATATAAATCAAACATAAAAAAATAATGATGTACAGTATTTAAAAAATACAAACATAATAACAAGAAAAAGGCAATCCCTTTTCACAGACCTAAACAAAAACTTACTGCTGCAAATATCCCTGATGGTCCACTGAAGTTGTCCACCCACCCCTAAAACAGAAAAAGAATCTTTCTGGTCCA
This sequence comes from Sinohyriopsis cumingii, assembly GCA_028554795.2. Classification (NCBI taxonomy): domain Eukaryota; kingdom Metazoa; phylum Mollusca; class Bivalvia; order Unionida; family Unionidae; genus Sinohyriopsis; species Sinohyriopsis cumingii. The sequence goes on from CM068836.1 coordinate 11,469,037, forward strand.
AAGTTATCTCAGGAAAAGTGCTGTAACTCTATATTTAATGAATATTCACAATAAAATTCTAGTTTTTATTGACTTTATCAAGTCTCAATTATTTTGATAATTGTTTAATTTTAATACAACTTGAAAATAGACAAAAGCTGAACTTGCTCACATAGATATACCCTCATCTCAACCACATCCCACTTCTACCCCACCACAGAGATGAGTCTCCACTACATCCCACTTCTACCCCACCACAGAGATGAGTCTCCACTACATCCCACTTCTACCCCACCACAGAGATGAGTCTCCACTACATCCCACTTCTACCCCACCACAGAGATGAGTCTCCACTACATCCCACTTCTACCCCACCACAGAGATGAGTCTCCACTACATCCCACTTCTACCCCACCACAGAGATGAGTCTCCACCACATCCCACTTTTACCCCACCACAGAGACGAGTCTACAGTAAATGGAAAAAAAAACAAAACAAGCACAGCTCTTTGAAAATGGTGTGACAAAAAGACTGGTCAACATGCACTTCTTATGGTTAGCAACAAATGTACCAAGTTTCACATCAATTCACTAAAAATTACAATCTTATGTCATACCATACACACTTATAAATCGAGTCAAACTGCAAACAATGATACTTATCTGCCATAGCATAGTGCACCTGCAGATCATGGTCTATATTGTTTGTTATACTGATTAATCCTAACAAACTGCACAGTCCCATATTTGCCAGCACATAATGTTTCTTAAAGTGTTCTTTATTTGGTTTTGGAATGGAAAGGTGGTTAGCTGATTCCAAATGGGAGTCTTGCCTTATTTGTTAGCACAAAATAGTTCCTTGTTATAATCAGGCCATATTGTTTGAAACTTTGTACATAAGTGTAGCCTTTCACAAAAGTATGTCACTTGCTGTTAACATTTCAATATCATTCATCGCATTTGGAATGTTTAAAGCATTATCTAGGATGGGTCTGCAAATTAAATAATTTCTAATATTCTTGTCTGAAGTGTTTCCCAGATAATATTTCAGTAGTCTAGGTATGGTTGTCTATAGATTTTACAAGGTATTAACATATGTCTAGTTGACAGGTATTGCCACATACAGACTTTATGACATATGACTTGAATATGTTCATTTTTAAGTCCGTTTCAGGATCTTTCAAGTGAAAACAGGTGAATGCATGGCAGCATTTACAACTTTATCTGCCTTATAAATACACTTATGATTGCCTACACTGCAAAACAATAAGATGCTGCTCTAAAAAATAGTCACTTGAAGAACTGTAAACTTTCTGCCTCAGTCCTCCCAGTCAATATAAGCCTGATTTTCTCTGACAGGATCTTTGGCAGAGGAATTAAAATTTACAACTGTGCTGTTGAAATCTGGAAAGGATATCTCACATATTTTCTTTTCCCCAACTAAATGAAACCTACATATCAGACTTGTGAAGTAACAAGGTTGATAATTTTGGCAACAATGGAGTGAAGCAATTTTAATTGTCCACTGTCATGGCAACAAAATTTTGAAGATAAATTGTATTTTTGCCAAGCAGGTAACTCAAATGCTTTAATAAGCTTTCAAAAAACAAATGTTTTTAAATTAGATATGTGATTTTCAAGCAACTGTGATTCTGTTTTGTTCTTTTATGTATAAATGTCACAAAAAAAACTTAATACACCATAATCACTGGATATACATAAAGCATACACTGTACAACTACCTCTGTGATTTTCAAACCAGACAAGACAAAAAGTGCAATAACTAACAAGGAGCAAAGTGATTTTTCAATCAATGTATCTTCAGGTGATGACCAGATCATTATCAGTTTTGATGGCATGCCAAAATCTGTTCAAAGTTACTGGAACAGTAGGTGACTGCCATTCTTCTTTCTAACTGTGGTAAGTACAATCTACACAATTAATATGCACATCAAATTTCATGACTCTGCCAAATGTAAAATTGTAACTAAAGATGCCAACAGGTACCCAGCTGCTGATAATAACCCGGGAAATAAAATCGACAGCCAGGTACCCCTAAAAAAAGTATTCCAAATTCAGATCAAACACAGAATAAATATTACAGTTCGAGGCTTGTGTCATGTGTGCATTTATTCATTGTCACAGGGCTTTTATCATTGCTTATAATTTACTTGTCATATATGTACTACATAATAATACTACTCTTCTTTCTTGTGTGACCTATTTAAGAATCAATGCTATTATTTCAAGCTAGATTTCGCAAAGCAAAATAAATTTTGTACCGATGTTTAGCTCAGGCATTCAACTTTATATGCCTGAATTTTGGCTTACTTTTAACTTTTAGGAATGGCAGACAATTTTCTCACACTACCACTTGACATTGCCATGATCGCCTAATATGCTGAATAGAAAACTGCTCTCTCATTGGCCAAAGGAAAATGATGCACTGCACCTATTTACAACTTAGTTTTGTTTTATTATATAGTACATATATGACTGACTGTTAAATTGGAACAGCAAGAACAAGCCCCTTTGTTCATCGTTAGACATCCACTGAATTTCCTTATTTTCTATTTATGGTATGTACAGTTCTAAAAAAACAAAGGTAACTTCTTAAATGTGAAACCACGTGTCACAGATTCATTGAATTTTGATACCACATATGCAGCAAACAACCAGTCTAAACTGAAAATAAATGGCACCAGATATCATAATAAACGGACTTTATGGATGTGATTGATGGATGTTATATGACTGAAAAATGTTAAAGGAGATGGATTTTGTTGAACTTAAAAACATGTTGCATCTGAAAAAGGACAAATCAATAGCACATTGAAAATCTTAAATAAAAATTTGACAACAGTGTAATACAAAAGTCATCATTTGTGGACTTTATGACTATTTGCAAAAGTTACTGTAGAAATGTAGACTAGTTAAAGTGAGTGTTACGCACAAATAATTTATCAATTTCTTTTGTGTCTATACTCTTGTAATAACTAAAAATCCACATGGATTTAGCCAATTTGTGACAAAAATTTTAACTGCAGAACCAGGTAAGCAGCAAAAATAAAAGTATGTTTTTCATACAGTTTTCTGTAATTATGGCATGTAGTATACAGACTGCTCTTTTTATGTGCAGATTACACCTTTCTGCTACTTATATTAGTAATAATTACTTTATATCTCTCCTGGGGGTTGGCATGTGTGAACCTACAACAAAGCAGTTCAGGTTCACATTTAATACAATTTCCCATTGATTGGGTACCCAGGTAAATGATTGTTAGGATCAATGGGTACCAGGTAGAAGTTTCCGAAAATTTTGACATGTATAATTGTAACATACTCAATGGAGCATTAAAAGTAGGCCACTGTGACCTACTATTTCCTGTGGTCAGCATGATCCTTCAAGACAAATATAACCATCTAGTTTTGTGATTGTAGATACAACAGTGTCAGAGAGACTGAGCAACAAGCAAAACTTAAAACTCATGCTGATGTCAACAATGACAACACCACCATCAGAAAAGTGATCCCTATGTCTCACTAATGCTTCACAGATCAAAGAAATGAAACATTATTCAACATTACAACCTAGCTTAAAATGTTTTCAGTCAACAGCCCACCAAGATTACAGATTATCAGTAAGTGATTACTGTCAATGATTGCTTAAAAGTTATCAACTGACAGTTTTAAATGCCAGTACCTGCAAATGTAAGTGGTCAGTTGTTTTTATGACTGATTCAGCTTTCTACACCTGAAAGCCTAGCAAATGCTGCCTTATGAGAATTTGAAGGTAAGACTAAAACATGCAACTTATAATATGCCCATTAAATGTCAGCTGTTGGAAAAATGAGTTACCTTGACTTACCTTCCATATTAGCTTATTTGTCAAGTAAAACTAAACAACAAAGAACCTGATCTGCCATATCATAATGTGCATGCAGATCTGGATCTATGCTGTTTGTTCTACTGATTACTCCTAACAAACTCCACAGCCCCACATCTGCTGGTGCATTATGCGACAGCAGATCTAGCTCTGTGCAGTGGACATTTTGACTAAACTTACAAGAGAGTGAATATGGTACACTGTTACTATAAAATCATGCAGCCAAAGAGGTACAGATTTGAATATCAAATTAGACAGCCTGGGTCAGCTAACAAAATGTATCTCTGACCAAGACATTTTACTCAGATTGCCTCAGCATTAAATGACCCTTGTGTTGCTATGACACCAAAACATCCAATGAAACCACAAAAGGGAGTCAGATTTGTGAAAGAAAACTGTATTTAAAATATCAGTCACATGAACACTGACAGCAATTCTGTCAAAAAAGTATTGACATTTTATAACAAAATGATTTATCTACCCTGAAAGGCTCCCTGTAAGTGGCCCCTATAATGGAGGGTCTTATGATAGAAACAGGAAGGCCACCAGCCTCCTCCTTTAGCAGGTACTCTGCTACAGCTTTAGTGTAAGTGTAGGTGTTAGGGCGATTTCCAACCATCTTGGGGGTTAGATCATCTAGGGATTCTGTGTCCATCCATCTGAAATAAATGCATAAATTAAATCTTCTCCTAATTATTAAAAGAATAATCTCAATTCTATTAAACTTACAATCACATCTTGTTCCTTGAACCATTGTTGTAAAGGATATACAACATGAGGACAATAGCCAGAAAGATCAGAATTATCAACTGGTCAGACTGATTTCACATTTCTAATGGAGAATTTACATAGGACAAGAGTCCCCCATGGGACTGACACACTACCAGATGAGAAGAATCTACAGGAATTCAAGACAAGACCATTTCTTCCTTTATACTATCAAGTGTTGAAACTATCTCTGATATTCTACGATGATAACAATATTGTCCAATTAGCTGCTGTAGTACTTGTGAAAACCCCATGTTGATACAACCATCATTCAGAAGGAGTAGCAAGAACAAGATTTTCAACATGGCTGCCATGGTGGCCATATTGAGCATCGGACTGGCACTGTTTTTATTTCAGATCAACTGGACATCGTAAGAAGTCTTTTAGTGAAAACCCCATGACCATCCACTCATCAGAAGTAGCGATACAAATTTTTTCAAAAAACTATATTATATTTTCACTTCCACAACTTCTTTTTGCCACTACATACAGTGAAGGCTGTTTGTAGACAATATTGTCAAAGCATATTAAAACATTTGCTAATTTTTGGTTTTGGGGTCCATTACTGTACCAGTTTGGCTACCTTAATTGAAAACAAGATGGTACAGTAATGAATCCCAAGACCAATAATTTGTGAAAGTTTTAATGTGCTTTGCCAATATTGTCTACAAACAGGCTTGTCTGTATGTAGTGGCAAAAAGAAATTGTTTCTTGCAATTGACTGTTTCAAAGATTGAAATTGCATCATTGATGCTAAAATGCTGTTTCAATTTTGTTTTGAAGAGAGAGAGAGAGAGAGAGAGAGAGAGATATGTATTCCATCACATTTTTCATCTTGCATCTCACGATCAAAATAAAGTATGCCCATATATGGGAGATATTTCAGCCCTTCAGCCTGCTATTTAATACCTTACTGCCCCTGTTTAGATAAAGTTTTCGTCAAAGAAGGAAAACAGTAATAAATTAAATTATAAACATTAAGTATTCAAATACATACCATACTTCTTCAATTTCAAAGTTTAAATATCACAATATTTATATCCTTATAGACTCCATTTCTGGTAAATCCCAAAAATGACCATTTAGCATGCTAATTTTCTTTGCAAGTATAATGACCTCTCCATTCCCAACAAATATTATCCTTTATCAGTAAACACATGTACACTTCCCACAGTTAGACTGCATTTGGTTTTGACCTTTGCTCATGCTAGTTGTAAAATTAAATTACTCTGACAGTTCTGATGATGAGTAGAAAAGATAAAGAAGAAAAAAACTTAAACAAAAAAGCTAGCACCCAGAATAAAAGGGTACCGTACTCACAATACCATATGGGTAGCCTCATTTTCCTTGTGGTATTATAAATCCTTCTCAATGTCATATCCTATATTTTTTTGTACATGATCTCTTGCCCAAAATATGAATTACTTTTACACATTTTTTTTGTACTTTTGGAGAATACTGTACTTATACTGTATAATTAACTAATAAGTTCAAGTTTTCTGAATCATATGACCTTAACCAATGTGAATGCCATTACAAAGGAAAACATTTGTAATTATTTAACTATGGAGAATGATTTAGGTTCCAAATGGGAAAAGAACGTGGTAAGTTAATTTCAGTTCAGTATTCCAATGAAGGCAGATGAATTAACTGTTGTAACAACTTCCTTTTTTTCTTCTCATTATGAGGCATTAATAACTGACCCATCTTTGTCTTGGCCTGTTGAACTTGTAGAATTAAAGTTGACCAACCAAGCTGCTTACCTGTTGGGCTAATGAATTAAAATTTACCAACTTCAGGTTTTCTCCTGCTGGGACACTAATCAGACTAACCTGGTTCTTTCCCTACTGGACCACCTAATTAATGTTAACCAACCAAATTCTTTTCCTGTAGGGCGAGTGAACTGAAGTTGACCTGCCTAGCTCTTATTCTGTTGGACTACTATTTGATTTAAATCTGTCAGACCATTCTGACAAATATATGGCAAGGAGGATGTCGTAAAGGAAAGCACATCACAATTAAAGATGAACACAAGACAGAATATTGAAAACAATGGTTATGCAAAGTGTGAAATAACTAAACTCCAGTGAACTGAAATCCTTTTCAAATAAAAGTACAGTTCAGGTGCTGAATGTTTCATTTTTTAATTACAATAAACTTAAAACTCAGTTTGTGAAATAACTAAACTTCAGTGAACTGAAATCCTTTTCAAATAAAAGTATAGTTCAGGTGCTGAATGTTTCATTTTTTAATTACAATAAACTTAAAACTCAGTAAACCCAAACCTCTTTAAAAGGACCCATGAAACTTAACCAGAGTTTGGACATGCCAATGGTCCTTGAACAGCCTACAGTTATGCGGATTTATAAAAAATATACAATACAGATGCAGCAGCAGTAAAATTGTAATTATAAAATTATAATACATTATATGCTTCCAACATTACTTAGCAAAATCTAAATTTATGACAGACAAGATATATTGGGACATAATGATATATGTCTCTTCTCTAAGGGCAAACAGAACTTACTCCACAGCGCTCATGAGTCTATTTGGGTGAATGGGTGGCGGATAGATCTCCTCTCCGATCTGTTCTCTATCACAGTTTGCATAGGCTGTGGAGATATGAATGAATGCCTGTAAAGAAAAAAACTAAGGTGAATCTAGCTATTTTAGGACAATAGAGTTTTGGCATATTCATAAAACTCAGCTAATATGAATCATAAAATTGTTACAGTTCACTTACTGGCAACATGCATATTAAAATCAATATGTATATCAACAGGTACGGAATCAACTTTTATTTATTAACCAAATAAAATGTTTACAAATTTATTTGTCTTGCTCAAGTTGCTAAAATTATAAATTTGAAAACATTTTCTGATTTACATTAATCAAACCTGCTTTCAAAAATTTACTGCTCTACATCCACTGTTTTTTTGATGGCAGAAAGACATTAAGAAATGGCTACCTATGTAATGATGAGATAAGATAATTGCATTTAAACTTCAATTTATCAAAATCCCATCTCTATAATTCATGACTCTATTATGGATGTCAAATGTACACAATAAGTTATTATTTCCTAATTAAATATATTTGTTAAACATGATTAGGAAGTATGCACAGATATAATGATCAACCTAGTTAAGGAACTAATCTTTATAGGAGATAGTGACAGATGTAAGGTCAAGTTGTTTGCATTTGCATCCTTAACACTTAATTATATATTACTGAGGTGCAAAAACTGGAACTTTATCACAATCAAGTACAAGAGGGAGTTTAGAAAATGGATTTTTACAAGAAAAACAAGAATTAGATGATTAATGATAGGTTAATTGGCAAAGGACAAATCAGCAATGTTGTAATTAGTTCTCAGCTTTGTTGGTTTTATTACATCTTTTTTATTGCTTTAATATCATACATGACATGGTTAGCAAGCAAGACAAAAGCATTAAAGGCCCTGAAGACCAGCTTTACTGTCATTCTAAGTCAACTGGAACATGTTATTTCAAAAGCATCATTTGAGGAAATGCAAGAGCAAAGGGCTACATCAATGGGATGTTTGTGCTGATGCTGCAAGTCATCTTTGAGATTACATCATCCTTGTCCAGAGTGTTTCAGAAGGACAACCTACTGCGGCAACAGAGGTATACTATGAAGTAGAAGCTGACATCCTTAGACTGGAAGCAGTAAAGCATGAGCATGGACCTACGATGAAGGTATTAAATATTGGCTTAACACTTTACTTTTCCACTGTCTTCATATAAAGTATTATAGGTATAATAAAATCACAAAGACAATAAATCATCTTCCTATTGATTTCATGTGAGATGGGTGCATTGCAAGGTTGGTGAAAGATCACTATGTCTGGCAGTAAGAGCTACATCATGGTAATATGATACAGTTTTAGCAAATATCAAACTTTTGGATAGGCAATGAACTCTGACCTAACGCCCCAACATAAATGTAAGAATATCAAAAATGGGGTAGGAAAGGTCAGAGGAAACAGACTAAAACACTGTAGACAAGACTTATAAAATTTTCAAACCAGCGTGATACTGCCATGGAAGGACTAGTGAAGATTCAGAAGGACTAGTGAAGATTCAGCAGGACTAGTAAAGTTTGCAATCTACTTGTCCTTCTGTCTAGAATGATTTTTTTTTTAAATTCTAGAAATTATAAATTATCTAAACCTAAAAACGACTGTCAAGTGTTTGGTGAATTACTTTCACTATTACATTTTACCTCTAATTTCTTCATCTTTTTGCAGAGTTCTATCAGTTTCTTCAACCCAGAGATATTCATTTCTACTGCCAACCTACAATTATCAAAATACACAGAATAGTGTACGGCCAAAAACAGTGACTTTATTTCAGCAAGTAAGCTTAACTTTCTTCTGTATCAAACTTGGTTTCTTAAATAAGTATACTCAACAATTTCATCTGTGCCTCTGCAGAAATGTAACATATATTTAAAACTTGGCTTTTCTATGTGAGTAGTATTTTGTAAAATATAACATATATTTAAAACTTGTCTTTTCTATGTAATAACATTTTATAAAACATATATTTAAAACTTGCTTTTTCTATGTAGTAACAGTTTATAATACAACATATTTAAAACTTGGCTTTTCTATGTAATAACATTTTATAAAACATAAAGGAAGGAAACTTGTAATTTGAAGTCTCCATTTCAACCTAATCTCTATTACAATCACAGAACCTCCCTTCTCATGTTTGCAAAAATCCTAAATACACACAATTAATTATTCTTTATTTATTTACTTATCAAACAATATTTTTGTACTGATGAAACACTATTCTCTGCAATTAAATCATTTTTTAAGAAGTTAATCAAATTGGAGAGAAACAAAATTATAAATGAACTAACTTCATAGAGCAGCTTTAACAATTTCAATCAAGTACTTTTTATAATCCATGAACTCCAACCATCACCTGATGTCAGTCAACTGAAGGATTCCCAAATTCCACCCATCTACCAACAGCTACCCCTGTCAAATTGATGTTTAAAATTCTGATAGGATGCAAAAGAATCATGTCCGATGCAACTTCTGATGTGTTAAATAATGACTACAGTTACGCTTAATTTAAGCATTTGGACATCTGCTGATCTTATGATTAATACAGCTGAAATAAATAACTGAACATTCAAAACAATACTTTTTGTCAATATTCATAAACTGGTTTCATTTCATTTGTTTGTTTATAAAATCTAGCAGCATTTTGAAAAAGACACAAATAAGGTGAAATGTTAACCATGCACTATTGAATTAGTTCATAAGGTAGCAATTTCAACCAGCTTACGTAAATTAAAATTCAAACTCTGACTTGCAAGGTAATCATAATCTCAAAATTCCGAAAAGACACATTGATCACAACATCAACATTTATATCCTGTGTCATTCAGGCATTCTTGAAAACATTTGGCCATTCTTGAAAAGATAATGTAAAATACAGCAAGTTGGTGAAATACATGTTATAGATTAGGAGGCATATCAAAGTCAACAAGGTACAGAATGGAGGTCATATCAAAGTCAACAAGGTGCAGAATATGGGTCATATCAAAGTCAACATAGTATAGAATTGGGTCATATCAATGTCAACAAGGTGCAGAATGGAGGTCATATCAAAGTCAACAAGGTGCAGAATAGGGGTCATATCAAAGTCAACATAGTATAGAATTGGGTCATATCAATGTCAACAAGGTGCAGAATAGGGGTCATATCAAAGTCAACATAGTACAGAATTTGGGTCATATCAAGTCAACAAGGTACAGAATGGAGGTCATATCAAAGTCAACAAGGTGCAGAATAGGGGTCATATCAAAGTCAACATAGTATAGAATTGGGTCATATCAATGTCAACAAGGTGCAGAATAGGGGTCATATCAAAGTCAACATAGTACAGAATTTGGGTCATATCAAGTCAACAAGGTACAGAATGGAGGTCATATCAAAGTCAACAAGGTGCAGAATATGGGTCATATCAAAGTCAACATAGTATAGAATTGGGTCATATCAATGTCAACAAGGTGCAGAATAGGGGTCATATCAAAGTCAACATAGTACAGAATTTGGGTCATATCAAGTCAACAAGGTACAGAATGGAGGTCATATCAAAGTCAACAAGGTGCAGAATATGGGTCATATCAAAGTCAACATAGTATAGAATTGGGTCATATCAATGTCAACAAGGTGCAGAATAGGGGTCATATCAAAGTCAACAAGGTACTGAATAGGGGTCTCACCAAAGTCAACATGGTACAAAAAGGGATCTCACCAAAGTCAACAAGGTACAGAACTGGGGTCATATCAAAGTCAACATAGTACAGAATTGGGTCATATCAATGTCAACAATGTGCAGAACAGGGGTCATATCAAAGTCAACATAGTACAGAATTGGGTCATATCAAAGTCAAAAAAGTTCAGAATATGGGTCTCACCAAAGTCAACAAGGTATAGAATAGGTATCATATCTAAGTCAACAAAGTGCAAGAAGGTACAGAATAAGGGGTCATATCAAAGTCAACAAGGTATAGAATAGGATCATATCAAGTCAACAAGGTTCAGAATAAGGGATCATATCAAAGTCTACAAAGTACAGAATTGGGGTCATATCAAAGTCTACAAAGTACAGAATTGGGGTCATATCAAAGTCTACAGAGTACAGAATTGGGGTCATATCAAAGTCAACAAGGTACAGAATAGGCATCATATCTAAGTCAACAAAGTACAGAATAGGGTCTTACCAAGTCTACAAAGTACAGAATTGGGGTCATATCAAAGTCAACAAGGTACAGAATAGGGTCATATCAAAGTCTAAAAAGTGCAGAATTGGGGTCATATCAAAGTCAACAAGGTACACAATAGGGTCATATCAAAGTCTACAAAGTGCAGAATTGGGGTCTTACCAAAGTCTACAAAGTACAGAATTGGGGTCATATCAAAGTCAACAAGGTACAGAATAGGGTCATATCAAAGTCTACAAAGTACAGAATTGGGGTCATATCAAAGTCAACAAAGTACAGAATAGGGTCATATCAAAGTCTACAAAGTACAGAACTGGGGTCATATCAAAGTCAACAAGGTACAGAATAGGGTCATATCAAAGTCTACAAAGTACAGAACTGGGTCATATCAAAGTCAACAAGGTACAGAATAGGCATCATATCTAAGTCAACAAAGTACAGAATAGGGGTCTTACCAAAGTCAACAAAGTACAAGAAGACACAGAATAGGATCATATCAAAGTCAATAAAGTACAGAATAGGGGTCAAATAACAGTCAAAAAAGTACAGAATATGGGTCATATCAAAGCAAACAAAGCCTTTACATATCAATCAACCAGAGGTCCCCAAAACTGAACTGTTTTTGGACAATTGTTTCCTCATGAGCAGTTGCAATTAATCCCACATACCCTTACCATCCCAACTCCCAGATGATCTTACTAAAGAAAAAATTAACTCAAACACATTTTCACACTTAAAGTCTTTTATCAGTTTCTTTGTTTCCTTCCAATTCAGTAATGCAGATATCAGCTTCATACAGAGATCTCGGAAACGCTTAATTACGCGTATTTGGATGCCAATTTTTGATCTGGGACGCAGAAAATCACTGAGGCGAGAGTCCTCCGTATGCATGTAATAGGTGTATGGAAAATTCAAAGACTTGCCAGTCCTGCTTCAGCCACCTGCTTTGTGGGAAAATGTATTGATCAATTAGCTGTGCTGATATTTACAATGACAGAATTCAGGACTAAAAGACCCCTTTATGTACATACATGTTGCTAATTTATAAGAGTACATATAAAAAAAACATGATGCAATAGCTGGGCGGCAAGTTCAAAGGCTTTGACTGGCGGCCGGGTGGAAATGTACTGATATTTACAGTGATTGAATTCTGAGGCAGAAAGACCCAGAGATGTGGTCATTTATAAAAGTACATAAAATAAACAACTTTAGCTTTCGTTACTGTGTTCATTTCCAAATGTGGCGGAATAAGCAGTGCATGTGACCTCAGACAAAATGCCATTTGTAAGTGGGTGACAAGTTGCCTAAAAATGTAAACTTCACCTTCTTATGTAAGGAAAGCGAAAACGACTTTGCCCTGTGATTATTTAAGAGGTACATTGACTGACCATGCCATATTTTTTTTTAATGCCCCTCGTCTTAGCCTGGTTAGTTCTAGTGTTGTAGCGAAATGTATTCCTCAAGGCATCAGTAGCTAGGCCTAGTTTTTATATCAATTACATTGACAAACAAACTCTTGCCCATTCAAAAGTATAATGTTTTGATAGCTGATTGACCATTAACCCTTTTCCGAGTAAGGTAGCAACTATCAATTTCCTGCATGATATCCTTTGATGATAAAACATACAAACTTGTGTTTTAAGATCAGAATCGGTGATCAGGATATTTATTAATTGCCTCTTATACACTATTTCGTCATAAAATTAGTTTGAAACTGTAAGTGAACCAGTAGGCCTAATGGGAAATAATGGCGGACTTCGCTAAGTCTGGGATGTACCAGTTTATTAGATTGTCTGTTTTCTTAAATCATCGGGCAAATATATTCAGAAAAAATATACAAATCATTGAAACCAAAGCCTATGTATTATTTTATTACAGTTTTATCTTTAAAATGCAAATTATGTAGGTCAGAAACGTATGGGACAATGCTATGTTTTGGAATTCGCAAGATGCGCTTTAAGCGCTGTTTTTTTACTTGACACGTATTTGCGAAAATACAAGAAAAACAGCAAATCCAATACTATTTATTTGCCTAAAATTACTACAAGTACATATACAAATAAATAAACCATAAATTTGCGATCCTGTCAATAGACTGTTGTAATGAAGCATTATTATAGTGAGTAATTACATTACGAAAACATCTCCACCTGAAAATAGATGCACTCACATCTGTGTTGATTCTGTAGGAAAGAAGGGACAACATCTTTTGATGGGACTCCTAGTTTTAAAATCCTTGCGAGACCTCTGTTCATATCACTAAGATGTACATAGGCAGTTAAACATAATGCTGGGTCAAAACCATTTAAGTTTTTGGGGTCTTGGACTTTGTTGTTAAAATAAATCTTGGTGCCCTCATATTGTTACAAAGCCCAAATGAATGTACATCAATTTGTGGTGGAACTTTTTTATCTTTTCCTTTTTTGCGCCTTTGTGAAATTGACAAGTGTTTGTTAAGAATATCTATTTACTCATGAAACCATATGGTCTACTCCCAAACTTAAGTGTAAGGTGAGATCAATACACATAGGTATCAGCTGAAACTGACATTGTCTGATTTGAACATTTCATAGTCAATCAAGAAGTCAGTCAAAAGGTCAATCCCAACAGACATGGCATATCTGACAAATTCCAGAGACCTGTAATCAAATCACAGAATTTTAATTAAATCAAATTGGCTACATGTCCATGCACTTCTGATTATGAACCAATCACTTCCTACAGACATTTTTGAGGCAGTTCTCACATGAAACTTAACAGGCAAAAAGTTTCTGCCCTTTCTTACCATCCATAATCAGCACATAAAGGAAAAGTTATGGTTGTCTTGAATCTGAATATGAGCAAAAATGACACCTATATTCATTTTATTTTTAATCTGAATCCTGAAAAGCTTTAATCAATACTCCTAAAATGACATTTAATTACACTCAATACATCTAAAATGTCATTTAATTACACTCAACACCCCTCAGATGCTATTTAATTACACTCAATACATCTAAAATGTCATTTAATTACACTCAATACATCTAAAATGTCATTTAATTACACTCAACACCCCTCAGATGCTATTTAATTACACTCAATACATCTAAAATGTCATTTAATTACACTCAATACATCTAAAATGTCATTTAATTACACTCAATACATCTAAAATATCATTTAATTACACTCAATACATCTAAAATGTCATTTAATTACACTCAATACATCTAAGATGTCATTTAATTACACTCAATACATCTAAAATGTCATTTAATTACACTCAATACATCTAAAATGCTATTTAATTACACTCAATACATCTAAAATGTCATTTAATTACACTCAATACATCTAAAATGTCATTTAATTACACTCAATACATCTAAAATGTCATTTAATTACACTCAATACATCTAAAATGTCATTTAATTACACTCAATACATCTAAAATGTCATTTAATTACACTCAACACCCCTCAGATGCTATTTAATTACACTCAATACATCTAAAATGTCATTTAATTACACTCAACACCCCTCAGATGCTATTTAATTACACTCAATACCCCTAAAATGTGATTTAATTATATTCAATACCCTTCAAATGCCATTTAATTACATTCAATACCCCTAAAATGCCATTTAATTGCACTCAATATCCCTACAATGCCATTTAATTACACTCAATACCTCTAAAATTTCATTTAATTATACCCAATACCCCATAAATGCCATTCAAATTACACTCAATACTCCTAAAATGTCACTTGATAACACTCAGTACCACTAAAACGGCATTTAATTGAACTCAATACTCCTAAAATGTCAATCTGATTACACTCAATACCCCATAAATGGCATTTAATTGAACTCAGTACTCTTAAAATGTCAATCTGATTACACTCGATACCCCTAAAACGTAATTGAATTACACTCAGATGACTTAGTTCATAGCGTCTTCAACGCAGCTTGGCAATGAGCTGGAGAGGGTCAATAAATATAAAGTAAACAAAGAAATGAGGATGGCGCTGATACATTTAATATATGAATCCCATTCTAATACATTACATGAGTATATAGATGGGAACATTTGGTATTCCTTTAAACTCTAATGATCTGAAGCCTGGTCAGACTAACCACACTTATAAATTTATTGTTTAGTAACTTATTTTCCATTCCAACTTAAATGAAATACTCAGATATACAATGATAAAGCTCTAATAAAGTTAAAAAAGAAAAACTTCTGTTTTGAAGAATCAGGTATAATGGTATGCTAATGAAGAATCAGGTATAATGGTATGCTAATGAAGAATCAGGTATAATGGTATGCTAATGAAGAATCAGGTATAATGGTATGCTAATGAGCATGAACTGATGCAGATAAAGTTCAGGTTAAATGGAAAAATCCATACCACCTATGAAAACGTGAAACCAAAACACCTATGACAATGATACTTTTGAATCCAACCTGTCTTCTTCTGCAACCTGTTATGTATGTCTATATCATGTGTTTAATGTTTGTCTATGATTGCAGAACATATGGGTCATTCTATAAACTCCATATTATAAAGCTAATTTTTGTCTATTGTTGTCATTTGTAGATAAACATGTTTGCTCGGATTTGAGTTCAGGACATTTGTATTTCCCCTGTCTACCTGACCTTTGCCACGTAGTTTGCTAAAATTTAAGTAAAAGACCTGACATTGCTTACAACTTAGAATGGTCTGAAAAATGCACTCATATAAAGGTGTTTACATCAGAATTATTACTGCTGTTTTATCTATCTAATGGAATCAGTCTTTCAGTTGCAGTCATTTATAATTTGATGGGATTTATTTCTGTAAATTATCTGTTGGAATTACCAAGTGCTCAGTGACTTTAGGACTAAACACTATTTTGGAATTATTGTTAATTCATTCAGGGACATTTTGGATTATGTCATCATGATACTGCAAGATTATTGGCACATCAGCACATTTACGACTACTGGTACATCAGCACATTCAAGAGTGAAATTTATTCAGATCATCACTGGAAACATTTTGAAACACTTTTCTTTTGGATTTGTAGTAGATCTTGTAAGACTATTTGGAATTTAATTCATAACCATAAGTTCCTTTTAATTTTCACTTTGTATTCCAGGGAAATAAATTATTTATTGAATTTAACTAAGTATATTGATGTTGCAACTTTTCTCTTACTTAGTTTAAGACCATAGAGTCATAACAATTCACAATCCAACATCTTTAACCTAAGTTATTACATGCTGCTATTCACAAAACGCCATATCAAATATGATCATTCTTTGTCAAACAGTATAGATGAGGTTCAACTTATAAGGAAGAATCAATATTACCTATCAAAATGTGACTTTTGACCCCCAGTTCCCTCCTTCCCCTGTGGCTACAATCCTAAGCCAAATCCATCATTGTCATCTATATATTCTTCAAAACATACCAAATATAATTACCCTTGCACAATCAGTGTTGACAGTGATCTGAGTGTCAGACAGATGGACAGACAGACACAAGAATGCATGGAAAAATACTGAAGGATGGACCGGTCCAAACTTGATATGCCATATATATATATACTCACTTGACTTATAAGACAAGTCCAACTGCAAACTATACAAACCCAGATCTGCCAGTGCATAATGCACTGGCAGATCTGGTTCTGTTCAGTTTGTTAGGAGTAATCAGTAGAACAAATAATATAGACCCTAATCTGCTGCTGCATTATGATACAGAGGGTTAGGATATATGTTGTTTGCAATTTGACTAGATTTATATACGTGTATATATCGTATCCAGAAATGTACAGCCTATATTTTTTCTAACAGTGGCAAACAACTTGTGAAAAATGATTTAAAACTATCCATTCCATATGAATGTATAGTTACTACATTACAAGCACTGTCAAGTTCTGCTTTGCACTGTAAGCATTCTAGATGCTGGCATGCGTAAGAATCTGGTTAATTAAGATGAAACCACTGGGCATAGATGGGCAACTAACAACTGTTCTATGTAAAAGTGCTAATTACTGAATGTGGAACTGCAAAAATGCAAATCTAATGTGTGACCCTCATGCTGTCTGGTTGGTTCTAAATGGTACTTTCAACATATGACTGACTATAACATGCCAAGAAAATGGGAGTAAAGTGGTTATTCCAAAAACACCAAGACAGCTGACCCAGACTGACCTGGTGAGTAAAGTGGCTATCCCAAAGACACCAAGACAGCTGACCTAGACTGACCTGGTGAGATATTAATCCATGACCCCTGAATCACCAGTCCAATGCTCTACCAACTGAGCTACTGTGGTCAAGTGGAATCTGGACATGCTGAAGTTTGTTTGCAAAAAGGAAAGCAAGATTATACTTTGGAAGTCACTAATGCCAATTTGTTTGCAAAAAGAAAAACAAGCTTATACTTTGGAAGTCACTAATGCAAATTTGTTTGCGAAAAGCAAAGCAAGAGTATACTTTGGAAGTCACTAATGCCACTTTGTTTGCAAAAAGGAAAGCAAGATTATACTTTGGCAGTCACTAATACCACTTTGTTTGCAAAAAGGAAAGCAAGATTATACTTTGGAAGTCACTAATGGCAATCTTTCAAGTTACAAGATCAATGATTCAGAAAATTTTCAACAGTTACATTATCAATGATTCAGACAATCTTCAATATTTTGTGATAAATTTTAGCCTAGAATATATTTATGTATGTTACGTATGGCATATCAACACAATCATGGCTATTTCATGCCAACTAAAGGTAAAGTTCGAAAAATGTAAAAATGAATTGCATCAACACCTACAAATGTAAACTCTTGCAATTAACTAGGATAGCTCTTGCAATTAACTAGGATAGCTTTACCAACAGTTCTAATCGTTTGTCACAGCTACTTACTTCATGCTTTCATCAAACCTGATGGTGGCTGCAGAATGAAACACAACAGACACTTCATCCATCAGAAGTTTCTCCTCTACCTGGCCAATTCCAAGTCCTTCTTTTATAATGTCACCCTCCACAGCAAATACTTTGGACTTGTAGTTTGGGTTAGCCTCTATTAATTTGTCAAATAACTGATGAAATAAAAGTAATTTCTCAAATTAAAGTTACAAAAGAAGAATATATTGTAAGTCATAATTTCCAGTGTAAGTTACCTGTATAATACACTGAATTAATCTTAACTGTTACATAAATTACTTCAAAAACCATGTTTTGTCAAAATTATACCACATGCTCTGTCTTTTGTATCATTTAAAAATAATTTCATGGTACATTTCACAAAAATTTCCTTTACATATCGGATTATTTGCAGTTTTGGTAATTCTCAGTAAAGCAAGAAGGATGAGTGTGTCGTCACTGTGTGTGATTTTAATTTTTTAAAATAGCTTTAACAATTTTCTAGTTATATACCTACAATATCTGAAGTATGGCAGTTTAAAGAGCTGTCTAGCACTGGGGCCTTATGCCAAAGACCTGTAGAATCATGTCCCACCTAGTCACGTTATCCTGATACCAGGCTGACCAGTCCTAACACTAACCTCTTAATGCTGAGCTCCAAGCAAGGCAGCTTCTAATATCATTTTTGTAATCTTTGGTACAACTCAGCCAGGGTTCAAATCCCTGACTTCCAACATCCAAGTTGGATGCTCTAACCACTTACACCATTGAAGGGGTCCCAAGAAGGAAGACAGTACAAAGGTTATGACAATGCTTCCTTAATACAGAAAAGATTTGCACTGTAGACTTACAACTCTTCAGTAAAGGGAAAAAGTGTCCTATACTTATGGTCACACGTTTCAGATGAGTCCATTTACCATTAAGAAAAGTGTCCTATATTTATGGTCACACGTTTCAGATGAGTCCATTTACCATTAAGAAAAGTGTCCTATATTTATGGTCACACGTTTCAGATGAGTCCATTTACCATTAAGAAAAGTGTCCCATATTTATGGTCACACGTTTCAGATGAGTCCATTTACCATTAAGAAAAGTGTCACAAGAAACAGCATCCAAAATATGAATAAAAAGGAAAAGAAACAAACAAATGAAAAAAAGACTCAATACCCGATAACCTGTTTTTCTTCTTTTAAACAGCTATGACTATAAAAAGGTGTTATATAGACCAGGATTGTAAGGACAAGCTCTATATCTCTACTATTAGGAAAAAATGACAACCCACCCACCACCATTTCTTTGTGTGAAACATGCAGCATGACAGAATGTGACAGATCTCAGTGAATTACTCCACAGGTACCCTACTTACACAAAATATGTCATCCATACTTCTGAGTGATTTGCTTAACAATGGATTCAAGAAAAGATAAAAATATCAAATTCTTGTATTGAATGTGCTGATGTACCAATAGTTTTGAATATACTGATGTACCAATAGTCTTCATGTATTACAATGATATAATCCTGAATGTCTCTGAATGAATTCAGAATAATCAAAAGTAGTGTTTTAGTTCAAAAACTCAACTCAATGAGCACTTTTTAATTAAAATGAATAATTTAAATGATTCCTCTCAAATTATATCTGAACACAACAGTAAATGATTTCACAGAATGAACTTAAAAAAAGGAATGAATAATTGTTTACTTTATCCTATATATACTAATTTCACTTGACCTATGACACAATAGAATGCTCAGGACGTGAGTCATTTTAAATGGAAAATTCCATTATATTGTAAATAAGTTCATTTAAGAACATTCAATGTTTGTAAACAAGGTTAGGCCTTGAACTCAAATCAAAGTAAACATCTTTTAAAAAAATGACCATAATCAGGTAGGCCAAAACTCCAACCTCAATCACAGACAAGAGTCAGAACAGAAAAATTAAATACATATAAAATCAAATAACATGTTAAGACACACACACACTGATCTCAAGAGTAAATACAGAATTGAACCATATTTGGTTCTAGTAGAAAGATGGGGTGTTTAAAGAGCATTTATGGCAGAGCAATCACTGATCAACTCTGTGAAACATGATAAACTGTTACAAAAAAAACACTGGGCTAAATAAAGAATAGACATTGACACCTACAAGAACAATAGGCAGATGTTTCAGAAAGCAATACCTATGTTTCACACTGCATGCAAGCCAAAATTATTAATCCACAATTATCAGGGCTCTCCACAGACAAGTACCCTCAGAGTTTTGACTGACATTGTGAGTTTAAATGTGACCCATTTCTGATGCATGGACACTGCAACCTTTGTGGTTTTATGACCAGAGCATCAGCCATAATTACCATTGATCTGCCTCCAGCGTAATTTCCTACTGAGTGTGCACTGTCAATAACAAAGTTACCGTATGCACCAGTGATCAAAAATTGCTAAACTACTGTTTACTCTTTATCAGGCAATAATATTACACCTATGTAACAATCCAGGCTGTGAGATGTCAGTTTGCTCCATGAATAATCAACAATCCAAGCTGTGAGATATCAGTTTGCTCCATGAATAATTAACAATCCTAGCTGTGAGATGTCAGTTTGCTCCATGAATAATTAACAATCCTAGTTGTGAGATATCAGTTTGCTCCATGAATAATTAACAATCCTAGCTGTGAGATATCAGTTTGCTCAATGAATAATTAACAATCCAAGCTGTGAGATATCAGTTTGCTTCATGAATAATTACCAATCCTAGTTGTGAGATATCAGTTTGCTCCATGAATAATTAACAATCCTAGCTGTGAGATCATGACTACTAATGACTACTGAGATTTTAGTTTTGACTCAAATTTTCATACAACTCTCGAGTTTATGGGGTAAAAGGTCAAACAACTCTTCCATTCTTTTACATACAGTGGAACCCTGCTATAATGCGATAATTGGGGTCCAAAATTTGGATCGCATTAATATCGGGGTCACGTTAATGTGGGGTTTATAAGTATTTTACTTTTATCAGAGAACAACTCATTGGCACATATATGTGTATTAATGTCTAATGTGTATGATGAATAGGGTATCAACATCGTTTACTATTGTGCAGTCATGGCATGCAGTTCATCTATAATGCAATTAATTCCATAGAAAATTTGCACACATATTTACAATATTTAATACAAAAAAATTCCCAGATCATTGTGTCTGAATTCAGTGTCTAATATACAGCATGAACAGAGTATCATCACCGTTTACTTGCCGTCTGATATCGTACCATCGGGGCTTGCAATTAATCCATAATATATGTAATTCCATTGCCAAAATTTAAACTATTCAATAATTTTGTCACACATCATTATGTGTCTGAATTCAATGTGAAAAAATAACAGAAAAATTAGGTTAAGAAAGACGAAGCAGGTGTACGGTTCATTACGTTCCAGGGTCTATGAGTGGTGTCTGAACAAATTTCATACTGCTAAAATTTTCTCATATGCATTTCCGTGTACATTTATCCATTGCAAATTTCCAATAATTAACGCTTGTATGCCTATTCGTTTTAATGACTACAGCAAGAATAATTAACAATCAACACATGCTTTCAGTGTGCATATAACTTTTACTTCAGATTTTGTGAATATTGAGAAAAAACATGTAAAAACTACTATACTTGCGTTTGTAAACTTGCTTTTCCATAACAGTATAATATTTTTATAATAAAATCTAAAATTAATAACGAGTTCATGAACAAACACCATACCCGTAAAACCCGAGAACTGCATAGGCCTGCAATGGTCACAAGTCACGTTTATAAAAAATTTTAAGCTGAATGCATGTACAATTTCATACCCTTTCAATTTCCAGCTAATAAAGATGACATTATTTACTGGTCAACTGATTGCGTCTAATAACACCGCCAAGCCAAGCAAATATTATGGCGGCTTTCGTTTTTTTAATGTTTATTAAATTGTAAGAATCTTTTATCAACCACCGCACTGTCTGCTGCTTGGCTGTGTATGCAGTTAAACAAACACATGTCGGCTATTGTTTGCGCAACGATTGAATACAGAATTAATTGAAGACAATCACAAAGACAACTTAATGGTTTTACTCATAGATCAGTAATAAGTAACATTTCCGATAATGTTTATTTTGGCATAACACTTCAAGAACCTGGTGAAATTGTTAAATTTCAGAAGCCAAGCCACGATCGTATTAGATTCAAATTTGTACGCGAACTCTTCCCCAAAATGATAATAAACGTTTTACACACTATTTCTCGTACTTTAAAAAAAAAGTATTTTTCCGGGTACAAGAAAAATACAAGTACATGTATATGTATTTAAAATTTCAGGAACCACATGAATTTATACACGATCTCTTCCCCAAAATGATAATAATGTTTTTGCGTAAAGTGCAGAGAACTAATTGCATTTGTGAACTTGCTTTTCCATAACGGTAAAATATTTTTATAAAAAATGGGAAATTAATAATGAGTTCATAAGAAAACCCCATACACAGGTAAAACTCGAGAACTAAGTGCAGTAGGCCTGCAATGGTCAAGAGTCACTTTTATAAAAGAAAATTACAGTTGAACGCATGTACAATTTCATACCCTTTCAATTTCCACCTAATAAAACGGACATTATTTTTTGGTCATCTGATTGTGTCTAATAACACTGCCAAGCCCAGCAAACATCTTGGCGGCTTTTGTTTTTTTGATGTTTATTAAACCGTGATAATCTTTAATCAACTGCCGCATTGTCTGCTGCTTGGTTGTCTATGCAGTTAAAGAAGAAACACATGTTCGCTATTGTTTGAGCAACGATTGTATACAGAATTAATTGAAGCCAATCACAAAGATGTCTTACTGACTTTACTCATGGACCAATAATAAGTAACATTTCCGATAATGTTTATTTTGGCATAACACTTCAAGAACCTGGTGATATTGTTAAATTTCTGAAGCTACGCCACGATCGTATTATATTAAAATTTATACGCAAACTCTTCCCCAAAATGATAATAAATGTTTTACACCCTATTTCTCATACTTTAAAAAAAAAAAAAAATTCCCGGTATGAGAAAAATACACATACATGTATTTAAAATTTCAGGAACCACGCCATGATCATATTAAATTGGAATTCATACGCGATCTCCTCCCATAATGATATTAATTTATTTAAACACTATTTCATGTACTTTGAACAAAAAATATTTTTTTTCATGTACGAATATAAGAAATTTTGGGAACCATGCCACGACCGCGTTATAGCGGGGTTACACTGTATATTGAGAACTATGGTCATGTTGTAGAGGTTGAGAGTCTTACTCTGAAAGCAAACAGTTCATCAAGCCTATCATGGACCTCCTTTCCTCGCTTGGGCCGAATGAGTAGATAAATTGCCTTCAGCCGTGGACATGATCGCAGTAACTTTTCCACAAGGACCTTTCCCATGAATCCTGTTGCCCCAGTGATGAAGATACTCCGCCCTTCAAAAAACTCTGGAATGCTAGGAATGCTGGCCATCTTGCTGTAAAGCAAGCACAATTAAACTGAAATCCAGGATGCAGCCTTTATATACAGTATCTATATATCATGCCTGTATCTCCAACATCTATCTCACAATATATAATATACCCAAAAATAGTGATCAAAACTACATTTCCTGTCTTGCCTGCATAAAAGAGAACGAGTAGCACAAAGGTTAGCACAAGTTGTGATTTTGAAGCCCAGTGGGAGAAAGAAACTGTGTTGTCTGACAATCTCCATTTGTATGCCAGAGGCAGAAAAATATGTCCCGAGTAGTTAAAATAGCCAGCTTCACAAAGATGAGGACCTTTCATCAACAATTTATAACAGAAAACACAGAAATAACATATCTGAGTAGGATTCAACAAATGATTTTAAATTAATTCATTTTATTATTTTCACAGAAATGGCAAGTGTAAAGAAAAGTTTAATGTGCTGTACTGCTAGGGGCCCACAACTTATTTTATACACTATAGATTAGGCAGGAGCCCATCAGCAAGCTCTGAATAGAAGCCCATATAAGATCCAATATCCTAGTGTATGCCACTGTGTAATGTACTTCTGTACATTTCCAAGAAAGCAAGTAAATAAATCTAGGAACATAAAAGCACAGACCCTAACTGAAAATCATTAACAGGTGAGGTAAACGATGGCCTGTCCATCAAAACTAACTTTGAGAATCTGCACCAGTTGCCACAATATGTACCATATATACTCACTTATAAGTCAACTTAAACTGCAAACAACTTCTGATGGCAACACAGAAAAAATCCTTACTTGTCAATTTTCATTCATCTCTGCCACCGTCACAAATACTGCACAGAAATAAATACAGTAGAACCTGTCTTGAAAGACCACCCCTTCTGCCAAAAAAAAGTGGTCTTCCAAGACACGTGGTCTCTCATGACAGGCCAAAACACTATATAACCAATAAATATGTTCAAGGAGAACCTGGTCTCTCAAGATAGGTGGTTTTTCATAGCAGTGGTCTCTCAAGACAGGTTTTACTGTAATAACTATCCTGATCCTACAAGTGACAGCGACCCTGTCATTATTTCCATGTCATATAGCTTGATGTTCTATCTATGTATCCATATATTAATTGATTGCCTGATCAGAAATAGGACAGCCTCTTTATTTGCATAGCTATAACATAAAAGTCAAAGTCTTTATACTGGAAACATATCCATTACACAGAAATATCAATATATAAAATAAAAATGTCACAAAATCTGGATTTTACATTTTGAAGTTATGACAGTTCAGATAATAAGACTAG
This sequence comes from Sinohyriopsis cumingii, assembly GCA_028554795.2. Taxonomy (NCBI): domain Eukaryota; kingdom Metazoa; phylum Mollusca; class Bivalvia; order Unionida; family Unionidae; genus Sinohyriopsis; species Sinohyriopsis cumingii. The sequence goes on from CM068836.1 coordinate 11,494,147, forward strand.
AGTCCATAACTGAGAATTTCTACACATAAAAATATAAAATCATGACATTTCATTTAGCAGTCAAAGTCTTTAACAATGTGTATTTTAAATGCAAACTGTATCAGATTTTTTTTTTTAATTGTTCTAATTCAGAATTACTGCACTCAAACTGGGGACACTCGAAAGTTCACAGCATTGGGAATAGGGTAGAATTTTGGCCAGTCATAAAACAGGCCCAGAAAAATCATGCAAGTTGTACTTGGATGTTATGTAGTGACAATCATCAAAGTAACCAAGATGCTTGAATCATCAAGGTAACTGAGATGCTCTGACATGTCAGATGACAAGCGTTCAGCCTGATTGTTATTATGTAACACTTAACATCTTACAGCAATAGAAGCTGTCAGCATACAATTGTTAACTGCCTAGTGTTAACCTTTGACAAGTAGACAGAATAAGCAACCTAATATGTATTACTGCTGCAGTCTTGTATATAGAGTATCATTGGCAGTTACTAGTCCGTATAAATCAGCTTCCCAAATATGTGTTGATCCTGCTGGACTCTTAGTAAATCTAATGTCACCCTGTTCATTAAAACATGCCATTTTGCTGCAAACAAATCTGTCTGGAACACAACAGTTTAGACAACTACCATATGTGGCCATGAAATACAAAATGGCACAGGAGTTGTATTATTCCACATTGATTTATAAGTTGCCAAACACAGGATTTGACCTATAAATATTGTGTACATATTGCCAAAAGAACGCTTCAACTAACATTACCTCAGATGTAAGAAATACCAGTGTCTAAAACATACACTAATATTTTGCAAAAAGATCAGTTTGCAAACAATTCCTCAATTTTATGAACATGTGATATATCAGACCCACAATAGTCCATCAGGGCTAACAGAGATTGGTGGGGGGGGACTGATCTATCTGACTGTGCAAGTACTTGTTTGTGCACACTCCGGGCATGGGAAGAACCTCTATAGCAGCAACAACACCTGCTCATTCCTGAATACCATTGGATGAATCTTTTATTTGCACTGGGTGTGACTCTCCCTATACAGAACACCACCATTAAAGACATTTCATTTTCAGGGCTGGGGGTGCTGTGTTAGTGAGTGTGTGATTTTGGAATTTTTAATGTAGCTTTAACAATTTTTCAGTCATATCGCTACGATGTCTGCAGTGTGACAGTTTATAGTGATGTCTAGCACTGGAACATCGTGCCGCAGACATGCAGCATGATGTCCCACCCAATCACATTATCCTGACACCAGGCTGACCAGTCCTAACACTAACCTCTTAATGCTGAGTGCCAAGCAAGGCAGCTGTAGTACCATTGTTGTAAGTCTTTGGTATGACTCGGCTGGGGATCGAACCCACAACCTCCTGCATCCTAGGCGGACTCTCTTACCACTAGGCCAACAAAATGGTTGGGGGTGCTGTGATTTTCTTTCATGCCTGGAAGTTTGGTTTTCTTTTACCTCAGGTTATTTTTTTTCAGCAAATATAACAGATATAATTAGTTCTTTTCTTCTACAAATAAGAGCAGCAAGAATGTTTATTCAATCTATTTAGATGCTGGATCCCCTCCCCCCCACCTCCAAAGTGGAACTGTACTGTCAACCCTGAGATACACTGCAAGATTACCTATGAATATTTATGACCAAAAAAACTGACTGAATTAAGTTTATTATGAAATTAAGCCTTGTTTAGAAATGTATAGCTGTACCTTTTTTCAACACAGTAAGCAATGCCTTCTTTATCTGTCTTCCATTTTATCAATATAAAATTAGAGAAAATGGGAGACCTCCAACCTGGCAGTTCTTCTGAGTTCTATGGATAAACTATACTGTACCTTACTGAATACAAGTCCAATAACCAGAAAGTAACTCATGGTTACCAGAGGCACTTTATTCAGGGGAAAACTAATGATAACACCCTCTCTAATTAACACAACAAAGTAGACTGGAAATATACTGGTGGACAGGTCTGCCAAAGCGAACAAGAAATGAAGTAACAGATACTGCAATCTGCATTATGCTAACATCTTAGTTGTAACTTTCACTGTGTTACATTGCAACTTCTAAAATATTATGTATTTTTACGGTGGTTAATATATAATTAAATAAATCAGAATGCAATGAAGAGACTGAAATGGAATAATGCAATACAGAATGGAATATGAAATGGCATTGTTACAATACCTATACACATCAAATTTAGAAAGAATTATTGGCAGATATAACGATGCAATAATGAACATACTTCTTACATTGAAAATAGAAAAAATGAATAATGCATAAAATGTACAGCAAATACTACATATGTAGAATTATGGTGGTAAACCCCCCTCCTATTCACAATGCTTAATGAGAGTGAATAAGACATTTCTTCATACATATATCCATGTAGTTTTCTACACTGGATTCTATGGTGTGTGGAATAGGCCACATACTGGGAAATTGTTAACACTTACTTGTACAATTGGTTATTAATGGTGATTTAGTGATATTATTCCTGTATTTGTGATAATAAGTTATTTATATTATTTTGTCTATGACATTTGAACACTGGATGTTTTCATCATTGTACAGTGTAGTCATTTGCAAAGACGTGGGCTTAAGAATGCAGGATACAAGGGGGCATGCTGAGAACAAGAATATTCCAGGTGCTTCGTTTTGGGGATCATCAATGTTTGGGGATGAAATTGTGTCATTATTATTATTACCAAAATACATGGAGAATTATTGTTGTTGTTGTTGTTCTAGGGTTTAACGCCATTTCTCAGCACAGGATAAGCAATACATGGCGGTTAGTATAACTAGTGGAGGAAGAACCCTGGAAAAACCCAGGGAAGAACCACCGACCCACGAGATGCTACTGGCAGGCTTTCCCATGTACCCACACTAGCCGAGTCTTGGACTCAAACCAACGCAGACAGAGGTGAGATGGCAGTGATCCAGTACAGTGAGTGCTTTAGACCACTAGGCCACTTGGGGCCCCCATGGAGAATTATGTTACTGTCTTCATCATAAAATGCAAAGAAATAACCAATACAGGCCTTCATGTTTTAGGAAATACTCTCAGGCTTGTTCAAGACCGACTAGAAACCATTTGCAAAGAGCATGTGCAGAAAAACAGCTCATGTTCAATTTCTCCAAGATTTATACAAAATCCACTTCTCCTTGCCACTAAATTTTATTATTCATGAGTGTCAGTGGCATTTCATATTTGCTACATAAATATTCCACATTGCTGTACACTGCACTGTGCATTACCAATAACCCTTAAATGATATATGGGGGGGGGTAAAAGTGTACAATGTCCTCTTTACGGTGGTGTACGTTATAAGTGACTATATGCGCAGATAGTATCGAAAATTAAGAATGGAATCATCGAGGGGTCATACTGTGACCTGCGAGAGTTAGTGATCTGCTAACTGAAGTACAGGGGCTCGTTACAAAGAAAATCAAGGGATGGGGGTTCTAACCCTGTAACAATATAACACCCCCGCGAACTGGAGAGGGTGTTGACATTCGTTTCCGCCTAACGGTTGAATCAAGTGCATGTGCCTATCACTACGTTACAAACGAAACGTCAGCTATGCACATTTAATGTTGTCTCATATTTTTGCTTTGGAAGTATTCGTTCGTAAATCTCAAAATATACCGACATTAAGATGAAAATTAACGAGAACCTGCTCAACGACAATTTCACTTGAGTAGGTAACACTACTAACTCTGGTCACACTGGAGAACGGGTACCGGTAAGAACGCCTTGCGGGTAGAGACGTACTTCGTTTAGCATTCGGTGTACATCTTCCATTGTGCCGTCAAATTTAAAATGCCTCAGTGCAACATTCGGGACATAGGTCGCGCTCTATAGTTTCGTAATTTTCTACGTAGATTTTTGAATAAAAATAATTTCATAGGTTTTCCTCACTGGTTATCCTGACCATTAAAAACATCCCCGTATATATTAGGTATCGTAAAAAGAACTTTTTGTTCTTTTTATTTTGGCGTATGATAGATGGGTGTAATGTATATAGTATAAGCTTGGCCTTACTTGATATGTGTATCGATCCAAAAAAACTGCTATCTTCGCTTAGTCCTTTTCATATCCTGATTACAGGGGTAAATTGTAAAAGAAAAGAGACCCTTTTTTATTACATTTTATATATTTTGTAATCCATTCGCTGCACTTTCAGAAGCATGTATTGTGTAGTCTGGCAAAATTCGTTTTTCCTATTTTAATAACTCTAAAGAAAATGCATTATATTCCAGCTCAAAATGATTTTTCGAGCACAAGGGAGCATCCGTTTCGGTTAGCTGTGTGCATGGATCCACAGTGGCTCGTATCGTTACTTACAACTGACCTGTCATACATGTACTATATAATAACTACAAGGGATGACACTTGTCTCCTTGCTCGCGCGACCTATTTAAGAATAAACGCTATGTTTCAAGCTACGCTTTACGTAGCTTAAGAAATTTGGTAACGATATTTAGCCCAGGCATTCTACTGTGTATCCCTATCAAAGGTTTGACTTAATATCATACCTTTAAGGAATGCAAAATAATTACTACTCGACATGACCCTGATCGCGCCCGCTTAGTATACAAGTAAGATCACGCTGAATGGAATGCTGTCCTCTCATTGGTTAAAAGAAAATGACGTCCTGTATTTATTTAAAACTTATTTTCAGTTGGCCAATGAAAAGGTAGTATTCCATTCAGCACGTTGTTCTCGCATTGTAAGTGGGCGCGATCAAGGCCACGTCGAGCGATACCTAACTTATTAAGCTACGCAAAGCGTAGTTTGAAAGATCAGCGTTTATTCTTAAATAGGTCGCGCGAGCAAGGAGACAAGTGTCCTCCCTTGTAGTTATTATATAGTACATGTATGACAGGTCAATTGTAAGCAATGATACCAGCCCCTGTGCTTAGATCATGTACAGTTTCAACAAGTATAATAAGCAATGAAATTTCAGCCCCAGTACATGAGCAGCAGAGGGGGTGAACAGACCACTGTGGGGAATGGTCACCCTTTTTTTTTAAAAAAAAATGATTAATATAGATTGACCAAAAAATGAGGTCACCGCCCCCTCTGCTGCTATAATTTAATCATTCTGAATGTTCCTGAAGTTTATCTTCATCTGTTTCATCTTCATCTTTATTTGTTTTATGTTTCAAGTAATACTCCATTTCTGATGGTGGTTTTTCTATTTTTGGATTTATGTTCTTTCTGTGTTTATAATATATCGTTAAACTTCGATATCGATCTCCACCGCAATTTGCACAAATCTGATACAATCCTCTAACGCCGTTGTTACAACCAACACAACTTCGTGGACCAGCATGAGGGTTTTTCTTTAAAATATAATTGTGTTTTTTGCAATATTCTCCGCGGCATCTTTTATCACATTTGTTAGTGGTTCCTTGACGCAGCCACGAACAGTTATTCATTATATTAATGATATCTTTTTAATTAAATTTAATTTTATCATCACCCCTCTATCCAAAAATTTTATCAAGTCCAATACGATATCTTGTTCTAGGATCATGTAAATTTATTGTTATAAACCCGTGCTGGGTTGATTGTGCTTGTGAAAAGAAATTTCTGAATTTAATTATATCCATGTCACCGCTACACCAAGTTTGATGAATATTTCGCAACGTGTGCGTATCAACTCCATTAAACATAACTAAAATATTACAGTTATCTCTGATCACTTTTGGTATTTGTGTGTATCGCTGAGTAACATAAATCACATCAGTGTTTTTATGTCTGCCGCGTGGAATAATTCTGGCAGGATTTGATTGTTTGTCCAACATCACATCATCATATACAACTAAATTATTAATAAATCCGTCTAAAATATCAACACTCGGCGCTTCATCAATATCGGTTATAAACTCTATAACATCCTTATCTTCGTCCAGCAATCTTGCGTTTTCATTAAAATCTGTAAGCACATCATAACATCGTTGATCATCAACTGATGGTGCTACTAAATACAACTTATCCCATTTTACCATCTCATTATCAAATTAAGTAATAATTGCGTCTTGCCCGATCCAGATGGACCTATTATTATCATTCTGATCGAATTGGGTAACGCAGGATGGTGTTTAACTGGCTCTTGTTTTCGTGTCGCTGAGAAATCAATTATATTCATATATAAATAATATGAATCTATATTGTTTACGCTGCAAAGTTAAGACTCCAACTAATGATCTATCTACGGTTACAACAAAAAATGCAAGAATAGCATACGGTGGAAGATGTGCAGTATGTAACAGAAAAAAGTTTTCGTTTTTACCCATGAAAGATGGCGGTGATATTGCTAAATTAATGTCAAAGTTTCCAGGAACTCAATGGGCTAAATATCCTGGAGAAAAACATCTACCAGGATATAATTATTGTGGTCCTGGTACTCGACTTGATATCAGGCTTGATAATTAGGATCAACCAAAACCAGATGAGCATCCCATAAATGATATTGATCGAGCTTGTCACGCTCATGATGTGGCCTATAAAAATAAAGATCTGCAGCAGCGGCATATTGCAGATGTGAAGTTGATTCATTCGCTAGATTCCGTAAAAAATAAAAATATCAGAGAATCAGTAGCTAATTGGTTAGTAAAATCTGCAATGAAAGGTAAACTCGTATTAGGAGCTGGTAATTAATAAATGGAATTAATTTATTATAGTCCAGGGGGATATTGGAGGGGTAAAGCAGCAATTAGTAAACTCGCTGACGCAGCAAAAGTCAAGCAATCTACTGCTAAAGCGTGGTTATCCAAACAAGCAATATGGCAAATTTACCTACCATCACCGAAACGAATTCAGTATGCGTATTTCGATGTTAGTGTTCCTAATGAAGTTCATCAAGCAGATATTCTGTTTTTACCACATGATACTGTACGTAGAAAAACATACAAGTACGCGTTAACTGTAATTGATGTTGCAAGTAGATATAAAGATGCAGAACCGTTATCAGCGAAAACATCATCTGAAGTAGCCGATGCGTTTAAACGAATTTATCAACGCGGACCTCTACGATGGCCAAATCTATTACAAGTTGACCCTGGCAAAGAATTTCTTGGTCCAGTATCATCGTTGATGAAGCAACATAATGTGGCCGAGTGGTCTAAAGCGCTCTTCGTTACGGATCACTGCCATCTCACCTCTGTCTGCGGCGGTTCGAGTCTAAGATTCAGCCAATGTGGGCATGTGAGAAAGCTTGCCAGTAGCTTCTCGTGGGTCGGTGGTTCTTTCCGGGGTTTTCCGGGTTCTTCCTCCACCATTAATACTGGCCGCCATGTATAGCCTATCGTGCTGAAAAATGGCGTTAAACCCCACAACAACAACAACAACATAATGTCAAAATCAGACGAGGACACACTGCAATTCATCGTGATCAGGCAATTGTTGAACGATTTAATCGAACACTTGCTGAGCGGTTATTTGGATATCAGTACGCGAAAGAATTTATTCAAGATAAAAGATCTCGCGAATGGGTGGCAAGATTACCAAGTGTGATAACCGCGTTAAATAATGAGATTACTCGAACGACCAACATGAAACCTATTAATGCAATTACCAAAAAAAAATATACCTGTACAACGACGTGATTTTTCAACACAGCCAGTATTAGGTAATGTGTCCGTAAGATATTTATATGAACGAGGTGAACTTGAAGGTGGTAAAAAAAAGAGCGACTGATCCTATTTGGAGTGTTACTACACATAAGATATCCACCGTGACAAGATCCACTGGTAGACCAGCAATCTACAGACTAGATTCAACTGCTCCTCAACGTGGATTTGTACGTGAACAACTTCAAATAATTCCATTTTTCAGATACCGCCATAACATTACACAATTACAACTTGCACAGTGATTATTCTGCTGTTGTTTCAGCGTATTAATAAATTCAACGTCAAGATCAAAGTCGCGTTTATTTTTTTTATCACACTGTTTATAACCAGCTAATTTATTTCTTATTATGTCATCGTCGACATCATCATTAATCACTGATTCGTTTATGACAATCCTTCGTAGCTAAGATATTCTTCTAACTCTAGATACTGCGAGATAAACTAAGTTTGACCACTCGATACGATCATCGACGATCCAAACAACTGTGTCAGTAATAGTTAATCCTTGAGATGAATGAATCGTCATCGCGTATCCCAGCGTCCACGGGGATTTATTTGTTTTTAGTGCATCTTCAACAACATTGATATCAACTGCGACAATATCATTCAGTACCAAATTCTGTTTCTCGGTTTGTCCTGGTATATCAACGTCAATGTTTTGTCGCCGGGTATCTGCTGGTCGATAACATAACGGAACTGGGAACGTTGGAAAATTTTCTTTATGTAACTGAAACAACCGCTGCTGAAGTGTGTCTCTGACTATTTTTCAGCTTGCAACTATCAGATCATATGGTCGCCACGTTTGTAGAAAGTCGTTCATGAGTGTTTCTGAAATCACTTCACGCATTACTTCACACTGAATTTTATTCGGCTGTAATCTGATTAATTTTTTAAAATCCCTTAATTCTGGATCAAGTGCTCTATGATCATCAGTCACTTCTTCATAATAATCGACAAAATCTTTCAGCCAATCATGTGGAGATGGTCCAACAAAGGGTGGTGGTTGACCTTGATCACCACACATTATCACAGCAGTATTTCTTGTTAATAGCCAATCAAGAAACGTTTTTAATGTTTCTAACGGCACCGTGCATATCTCATCCCAGATGATATTCCGAGGGATATATTTCTCACCCATCCTCGAAGATGTCCATGCGTCACCCTTCCATCGAAAAAAGCTGTGATAAGTACACGATTGTACCCCTCGTTGTTTCATCTCTCGCGCGAGTCTATGTGTAGGAGTTAAAACAATCATATCTGAGTTCTGAAATAATTCAATTGCTCGAGTCGTCTTACCAGACCCTCCTGGTCCGTTCAGATAAACCGTTTTATTTCTGGTTATTGGATCGTATACCGATGGTGCAGAAGAATTTTTCAGTGTTTGATATTTTTTACAATAAAAATCTTTGATCGTAACATCAGCGGATTCGGAATAATCGATTATGTTTTCTTTTTTTATTCTCCACGAACCCCACTGTGCATAAGTATCGATATGTAGTTGTTCTAACAGTCCTGAGTGTTTTTTGCTGATATAAAACGAATCAGTAGCGACTCTAAGAAGCAAACTTAGAAACTTTATTCATCATCGATAATAGATTTATTGAAACATATGCGAGCATCGATGATCTTAAATGAGTGTACTGGGGTGACTCACCGTCCATGTAGCTCACGATTGTACCCAGATTAGTTCCATTTGACAAGAAAGCTATTTTTCGATTTATAAACGTGTTTTTCTTCGTTGTATCAGCGATTATAAAATCTAACTCAGCATCGTCCATGATCAGTCTTGCGCAATGTCGTTTACGATCGTATGATCCTCCTTGAGTGAACTTGCCAATTATTTTTCTGCCAAGATCTTTTGTAATTTTATTCTCGTAATCTGTTTTATCCGGGTTTTCATCATCAGAATACTGTTTTTGCTGTGGTAACCAAACTTCGGTTTGCTTCCGATATGATATAATTGCTTCACTTACAATCAACCGTGTTAACATCGCACAATCAAGCATGAACCGTAACAGTACTATTGGTGCCCACATTTTTTCTGAAAAATGTTTTCCAAACCAAACATAACAAATTGGATGAAGTCCCATAGCAAACTCGATTGACTCGATACGAGCGAATCCAGCCAGATCAAAATCCAGTAATGGTCCATTTATTGATACTCGTGTTATTTCATGCGTCGGATGACCGAATCGCTCAAAGTACACAGAACAATCTCCGTACCCGAGAAAACTTCCGGGAAAACACGCGACCATATCAACAGAAATAACATCTTTATAATTATATTTAGTATTTCATAATCCACCGTGTCCGTATTCGACACAACTGGATACTATGTCATTGAGAAAATCAAATCTAGTTGGCTTCCACGAATTTTTCTTTCTGGCAAAATGAGCAGCAACTGACGGAACAGTAAAACAGTTGCTCAATAGTTCGTCAGTATCATCAGTATATTGTAGTGCAAGATTTTTCATTTTCTCGTGAAGAAGATCTTCTCGATAAATAACGCCATTAGGTCGTACAAACTGAACAAATTTTCCTTCCTCGTATGAACTCTGAAATAACCATACTGACACAGGATCGTCTTTACTTATTTCGTTATAAAAATCAAACATATCTCCGGGATAACATTTAACAGTTCGATTTCGTGGAAACACCGTTACTGCGCTAGTCCATGCGTGTGCGTTATGATCAATAATTTCGATCGAAGCACCTTTTGATTTATACGCTGATTCAAATAATATTTCTCCTGTTATTGTCGCTACGGTTATTGGAAACTTTAGTTTTTTCCCTAGTTCAGCCACATCGCTTATTGACGCGCCGGTATCTTTAACTGTTTCGCCCCACTAATTTATTATTTTACGTCTTTCATCCGTTAAGCCGTTTCCACGGGCCGCGTTTGTAAAATGTTCTGTTACTCGCTCGGCCACACAGTTTATTTTTGAAAATTTCATCGGCGTCAGTTTATCAACGTTAGGTTTTTCATTTATCACATAGATTCCATAAATAACTGCTGTTACAGGATACGCTCGCTCATAATATGGTTTGTCAATGCCAGTCAGTAGACCTGGTTTAGAATCTTTACTTAGTACGACAGTTTTTCCACCCTTGTGTACAGGATCATATTTGTCACGGATAATCCAATCATCTGTTTCTGTCAACACGACAAATTTTATTCTGAAAAGATATTTATGATTATCAACGTAGTTAATGATAGTTGCTGCTCGTTCGTCATTCATCGTAGCGTCGATGACATCGTTACGTATAATCTTGAACGTTGACCATACATGAGATGCACCATCTGTGTGAAATTCTTTCTTGGCGCCGTGAATTTTATTATTCAAACTTTTATTTTTCGGATCAACCAGATCTCGTATCGGTAATGAGGGAGATATTCTGTCGAGATTAAATTTATCTGCGCGGGGTTTGATTCGGGACAAGCTATCGAACTCGCTCATATTATATTTCAAACAAGTATTTAAATGAAAAATATTATATATAATGTCCCAGTGCAAATGGCTGATGATCGGTTCATTGACTCGCTATAATAAATCCTGCAAAAACGAATTCTGCGGACGGCATTCACAATCTGTTCGTAATGGTAGTTTAGGACCAATACCGTGCCTGCGATGTGGTGTTGGAGTGCGAGGAAAACACAATTATGTGCTCGCTGTGGTGGTAAGCGATACAGGGAACTTAAAAGATATTATGATAAAAAAATAAAGACAGTGACAGATCTATAAAATCCGTAGAGGACTATCTAACTAAGTTTTCAGACAAATTATGATTTAAACAAATACATTTATATATAAATGGAGCAAAATATGGACGAGTTTATGAAGCATCCTGTCATTGGGAATTACGAATCAAATCGTAATGGTGTGATCAGACATTGTCGGTTGAAAAGACCAGTTGGTACTGTTAATAATAATACTGGTTGTCTCCAGTTTGGTGCTGGGAATAAAAAATATTATTGTCATCGTTTCGTATTCGAATGTTTCTTTGGGGTGATTAAAGATGGTTTTGTGATTGATCATATTGATGGAATCAAACTTAATAACAATTTATCCAATCTGAGGGTTGTCACGCAAAGTCAGAATTGTAGATTTGGAAACACCGGTTGTAATAATAAAACTGCCAAAGCAGTTTTATCTATAAATTTAGAGACGGGTGAAGAGAGAATATTTCAGTCAATGAACGCGGCTGGAAAATATTTTGATATTGAAAGGTTTTAAGTATATTCTGTCGCGGAAAATATAACCAGATCCGCTTTTTCTAAAAGATATGATCAAAGAATCATCTTCCAATATCAATGATGGAGATAAATCGTGAAGTTCGCCGTGATAGACGGGAAGAAGAAATTATGCAGTTGAAATTATTGCAACTAATATTTATATGAGTTTAACCGTGTTGTAATGACCGGGTTCTGGCGTGAATGTTGAATGAGTAGCCTCCGAATCCCAATCTTCCGTAGATGGTATAACCGTAGAATCTTCCGTCGCTGTTAAATCTTCTGCCGGTACAACCGTTTTTTCTATCACTGTTAGTTTATTCAGTATTAATTTCGCGTATTCCAGGTGAAGTGAGGATCTGTTAATTACGCCAGCAATACAATCAACGATAAATACTTTTTCTTTTTGTGTTATTGCGGCCGAGCCAGCGTAGATTATTTCTTCATCCATATATAAGTAATTATTCTATATTTAAATCGTAAAATTATACCTGAAGAAGGGGGATAACTCCGTTGAGCATCTCATGTAATTGAGTTACTTCCCTTTGACAGTGTTTACTATCGTAAGCGGAAGTTTACTGTAATACATCTATTCGCGATTTATTCATGTATGTTAATTTCATGCACATGGGAGTTATTTGGATGTAAACCGCACTTATTTAATTTTGATTTGTCTATCAATGACTGTATTTAACACAAACAATAATTTACCGATGTCTGCAGAGTGGCGGTTTGGTTCACTCGTGTTAATAACAAGTGGCCGTCTGCAGTGTTGGCAGTTAGCCAGAACGTTCTTCCGGTATATATGTTATCCCGAAAAATAACTAACTTTTTAAATCTGACTTATACGTTTTATCTGTGTGCAGAACTGAAAAATTGATTATATTAAGTTTGCAGAGATAGAGATTTCTTCAGTGATGGTTAGTTATACAATAACTTTCAAAACATATATAATCAGATTAGGAACCATGGCGCAAGTGTAGCGCAGCTGACTCTCATCCTGGGGGTCTGCGGTTGGAATCTCCTGACGGGCTATATTGCCGACGGTACCGATTAGTAGGGTTTTTCCTATATAAAAGTGGGGGCGCCAGCAGCCCGTGTACATCTCACACTACGAAACCGTAGTGTGACTGCATTTTAGCAGCCCCGGATTTTCTCCGGGGGGGGGGGTGTACATTGGCGCATAGACGATCTTCTGTTAGAAAAATTCTCCGGAGATATGTCTCTGCACGCCCCCAAAATAAACAGTAGAGTTTATGTAAAAGCTCTACGTCACATAGGTACCCACATAGAAAGAATGTTGGCTAAAAGAAACGATCATGGGATGCCGAGAAAAGACCATAAACAAAGGTCTCACGGGACAAAAGTCTTAACGGACAAAGTCTCAAACAAAGGATCCCATGGAGACACACAGGCCAGTGCAGGAATACCCATGAATGATAACCGCTCATCATGCTACTGTTTATTTTTGTTAAAATTTATTTATTCTGATATATATATATATATATATATATATATATATATATATATATATATATATATATATATATATATATATATATATATATATATATATATTCTGAAATATATATTTTATTTATTCTGATATATTTTATTTATTTATTTTTATTTATTCTGATATATTTTATTTATTTATTTTTATTTATTCTGATATATATAATATTTATTCTGAAATATATAATATTTGTTCTGAAATATTTGATTTATTCTGATATATTTTATTTTTTTATTTTTATTTATTCTGATATATATTTTTATTTATTCTTACATATATAATATTTATTCTGATATATATAATATTCATTCTGAAATATATAATATTTATTCTGAAATATTTTATTTATTCTGATATATATATAATATTTATTCTGATATATTTTATTTATTCTGAAATATATTTTATTTATTCTGATATATAATATTTATTCTGATATATATATATTTATTCTGATATATATTTATTCTGATATATTTTATTTATTCTGATATATATAATATTTATTCTGAAATATTTTATTTATTCTGAAATATTTTATTTATTCTGAAATATATAATATTTATTCTGAAATATATATTATTTATTCTGATATATTTTATTTATTCTAATATATATAATATTTTTTCTGAAATATTTTTTATTTGATCGATTTGAGTACCAACCACCCCATCAAAACAAAAAAAGTGATTGATTTACATGATTTTAAGTACCAACCACCCCATCATTTCTGAATAAATATTTCAGATTATAATAATTATCTCAGAATAAATAAAATATTAAGATTTCACATACAGATTCACTATTAATTCGTCTCCCCGTAGGTCAATTAAGTGTCCTATGTGGTCAGTTAGTTTGAAATTTATTCGTGTTAATACATTATTATGACACCGTAGATAAACAGGATTGGTTGGTACTTGCACGATTAAATCGCCGGGCGGCACTTGCGGCGTGAACGTGTATAAAATGTATTCTTGCTGAGCTTGGTTTGATTGAGCGAGGTCTATATTATAGCTGCCATCGATCACATCACAAATGAGATTAACTACAACCGTCGAAGTTATATTAACAATTCCTGGTGATACGTGTCTGCCGCCGCCATATAGATCATTGTTATGTTTGAAAACAGTTGCTGGCGGGGCTATTTTTCTCCATGATTCGATGATTTTAGGAAAGTTCTCCGTGATAATATCGATGAGTGATTTTTTTAGTTCATCGACATTAATCCCTGGTATTACAATAGTTGGTAATTGTTGTTCAGTTATTTTGTAGTGATTGAGAAACCATGGTTTAGCTGCATACTTATCAATAATTTCATCACCGTGGTAAATCATATTATAAATGATAGTTTTATTAACGTATCTAAGATCTGATATAACCTGATTTAGATGTTTTATCGTCTCAACGATTTGCTGTTTCACATCATCGCTGTAGATGTCAGAAAAGAAATTTCGTAGTTTGTTGATTGATTGTTTAAATTCAAATTTAATAGGTTCGAAATATGATTTAATAAATCCTTCATCAACGAGTGGATTTATTTTAACACCATCTTCATACCAATTATTTATTATTTGAGGAAGATGTTCACCATCAGTAGCAACAATAAGAAAAGTAGTTCCAGGCCACCTCCACGGGTATTTGCCTCGGTATTTGGGAGTTTTTATAAACGATTTTTCATCTGTAATAAAATCACCCCGACGTGGTTCTGGTGGTCCATGATATTCTGGCGGGATTTCAGGCCAACCTAGTACTGATCTTACCGATGATTGATAAATGTCAACGGAGTAATCAGGTGAATGTATTTCAGTTGCAGAAGATAACGTCGGCTCATGAACGTCGATTGATATTTTTGCTTCTTTTCCCGTTATTGATTTCATTCTGCGTTGAAATTCTTCATTTATCTCTTCAATCTCATAACTACCAGTCGGCAATCCAACAACAATCCAGTCAGGTGTTCCATCATCTTTATTTTTATTAGCGAATACGAGCGAATTATTTGCCGGTGTTCCATTAAATGATTTCGATCTGATATTTGGCCAACTGTAATACACTCGTAATTGTGCTAGTGCAATTTCTTTTACTGGGATTGCAGTTGGAAAATTAACATTAAATTCAGGATTAATTGAACTTACTGAGATCATCGTGGTCTTGTGCGGAGTTGTGTTTGTCACGATCTGCTGTTGTAGATCCAGTGATGTCATTATTAATACTTGCACCTTTAATATCAGTATAGTTGTATACGCTAATCATTTCTGTAAACTCAAAATCGGATATAATTCCATCATTATGACCTGCTGATAACAACGAAGATAACTTTGTGTATGCTACCGTCACCGTGTGCAACTTTATTATGTAATCGGATAATTTTTTATTCGTGCAGGTATTTATCTTTTTTGTAATGATATTTAACACACCTGCAATTGATGTTGCAGCTGAAATACAGATTGTTACGGCTACTGGCGCCATCATTATTATCGTTGATAATAATACGCCTGTGGACACAAGAGCAGCGGATACTGAATAAACGATTACGTAAACGATAACTAGTCGTCGTCGATATTTCTTTATTTTTATCGTATATTGTTCGACTCGATTTTTTAAGTTTGTTTGCCATTCACTTGCTTGATTATACCTGTAGGTACTCATTATATTTATACAGTAACCAACTGAGGTGTTTCAGCTACAAATTCTAGACACCACCAGAAAGATGCTGCGGTTAATCTCTTATCAGCTGCTTCCAGAATAAATACTTCTTCGTTTCCGTTATTTAATACTATAGACACAACTCCAGAAAACCTGTCGGTGGAATGACGCCATGGGTACGTTCTATAAATCTCGAATTTTGCAGCACTAAACACAGACAGCCTGTACACGCCAGTGACTGTTACGTTATATTTGATAGTTTTATTTTGGTGTGACCATGTTGCGAATCCAGATGACACAGCACATACGATATTGGTAATATGCCCGGGAGTTATTCCGGCTGGAATTTTAATCAGACTGATTTTGTTAACGATATCAGGAATTCCACTTACGACATCTTCTAATGTTTTTTTAGTTGTGTCTAGGTTAGTTTTGATATCAGAAAGTTTTATGTTAACGCCGTGCGGAGTGCCGAAGAATTTATCGATGGCTTCATCGGTTTTTTGAAAATTTGGTCGAAATCTTCCAAAAGCGCCTACGTGCACATCATACTCGGCCCGTAACGTGGATAATTTGCTATCTACGGTGCTGTGCTCGGCCTGTAACGTAGTTAATTTACCGTCAACGGTATTGTAGTTGACGTCGACGTATTTTTTCGTCGTGGCATCTTCGTCGGATGTTGGATCTCTTAATACTGTTATCTTGTTTCCGTTCATGCTGAGTTCACCTGTCATTGTGTCGCCGGTGCTTCTTACACGATTAGCAACACTTTTTGCAATTTCATCTGTGATGGTTTTAAATGATATTTGAATCTCTGATTCTACCGCCGTCAGTAAACACAGGAATGTTATCAGTGACCGCACCGAGTACTCGTCGAATTATATCATTCCATTTGATATTGCTAGTTTTTAGTTTTCCGTATCGGTCCTGAAAAAGAACAACTTCATCTGGGTCAACTCCAGCCAGGTTCATAATATTAGCGAGTTCATCTTTAGTCGCGTACTTCGACAAATCAATGTCGGATTTTTTTTTTCTTACTGGTAGAAGAAGATCTTCCATAAATATCAACCATTATAATAAGACCTGTTGTTTGAAACGAAGCGGTTACTTGTATAATCATGCACGACTTTATGTGGCGGTTTGGATGACTTTGATATAGCGTCGAGTACATTAATTACTTCACTGCCGCATATTGGCGGATCCGTCATTGTTTGTGTTGGTAGCGTTGAATACCAAACCGCTGCGTGAAGTGGTGCGACATACTTGATAAACTCACGAGGTGAAGCTAAACCGTATGAATAAAAAAAAACGATTCCACGTGGATCAATTGCGTATGCGGTCCAATGAGTACCAGGTCCAGAACGTTCATCGAGATTAATAATACCTGTTTTAGCGCTGTTTGGTCGGTCTGGTAATTGATCTCACATAAAAACACCTCTAAAGTTTTTTATTTTTAGTTGTTTGGCGGAATCAAGTAAATCAAAATTTGATGCTGGAATTAACGAAGTGATCCTGGAAGCCTCAGACCTCTTCCCCAACGAGATCCCGGTAATCTTAATCCGGTCCCTCTTTTTTTTAAACCTCGCCCTGTTGATTTCTTTAGAGCCATTCCAGCAGTGGTTCCAACAGCACCCAATGCGGCTGCTTTTGCTACGGCAGGTGCCGCTGCAGCAATTAATGCTGGAATAGCCGCGAGAAGTGGAAAAATACCGCCTGTTTTAATTGAATCTTTAACTGCACCCGCAGAGAGATTAAGTTTGACGCCAGTCTTTGATTGCTTAGCGTCATTGAAATGTTTAAGTTGACGTTCTGATAATGATAATTTATTTTGACCGCCCTTGATCTGATTTCGCTTTAGTGATAATTTCATACCGCAATTTTTTGCTGAATTTGATTGAAGGTTTCTAATCTGACCAGGAGTCAGACTGACACTAACGTTATGATATGGCATTTTATGATAATACTCGCCATTTTCCAAATGGTGATTAAAGATTTTCCACTGGTGCATCAACGACTCTCATTCGACCACTACCACCTTCAAGTAACATCGCTTTGTCAGTGAGTATAACAGCGATTGCTCTGTAGGCGGCACCACCTGGCAGGCCAGTAACATAAGCTCGAAAGTGTATATCAACGACGGATTGCTTGGATAAATCAAGATGCTCCAGTGAAAAGTAATAAATCGGATACAGTTTTGTAAAATCTAACTGTGATATTTGGAGCCCAGTATCCACATTTTGATCACGTCCCATAAATGACATCAAACGATGATATGCACGCGCTACGTGATTTTGATCAAAATTTAGCAGTATATCTTCGGATGGTTCTTGATGTCCATTTATCCGCAAGGAAACTTCATTAACTCCAAGATTGTCAAATATCATATGTGAATGTAATTGGTCATTCATCCGATTATTATTTTGCAGCGCAATAAAAATGTGTCGTGGTGCAGAAACACCCTGCTGTGATGCTATATTCCACGTAAATAAACTATTAGCATTACCTTGAGCAGTATCTGTGGTTACTGTTAACCATGATAACAATGATTTACCGCCTTGATCCGTAAAAGAGAGTAATTTTTGTTCTTCAGCAATAGATGGAATCATTACTGGCATCCATAATGAAAGCTTCGTTATATTTACTTTACCAGCATCAGCAGCATCAGCACCTCGCCAGATTGCATCATTATCATCAGTTTTTCTTACGAGCACAACTGTGTGTTTAGCTCCAAAGATGACCTTTCTAACATTTCTGCAAAATCCAAAGATGTGAGACAATGGAATTGCACATGAAAAATTTCTATTGTTTTCTGACAACGCTGCTCGGCGTGCTGCAAATCCCAGGTTGTAATTACCATCAGCCCTTTTTATAATATCAAAAGCAGCAGCTGGTCTGGCTTCATATCCAAGGTTAGCTGCTGGTTTTGGATCATCTGCAGTATCTTGTGGTGTCCGTAATTTAATATACGGATTATGGTTGGCATTGTCGGTGGTATCCTTAGCAAACATCATTGTTGGACCAGCTGATCTTGTGTAATCATCAGAATATCTCGCTAGACCAATTATTGTTGTAGCAACATCAATATCCTTCTGAATTGATTCAATATTTCTTCCATCAATCATGTATGTGGCACTGTCAAACAACGCAATAATACCGTTGTTGACAAAACCAACTCGCAAATTGTTACCGTAGTTAGTATTATCCGCCTTTACAAGTTCACCTTCTACTTCAATAAACGCCTCAGCGGGCAAGAAATATCTACTTGTATCCTGAACCTGTAATTCGATTCTCCCCCGCTGATTTGGTTGTCTTGCGTCATAAGAATAAAATTGATAATCACGTACTGATTCATCTTTGAGGACCGGTGCATCCATGTCGAATGCTGGGTCAGACATACACTTGAACATTTTATTATAATTATCAATTTTCCAAATGGTGATCTAAAGACTGCTTCCCGCTATTAAGTTTGCAGTTATATTTCTTTCTGCTTCTTCAGATAATTTTGCTAGTTTTTGATTTGGGGCCTGATTTATTATTTTACTGACATTTGCGGGCATAACTTCAGTGCTGGCCAGTTTTATTGGTTGCTGTTGTTTTTTTTTTTTCGTACTAATCGAGCTAGTCTGTCCTTGACAGTCGAGAACGCTTTACTGGCAAGATTACCAATGGCGCCAGGAATTTTATCACGAACATCCTCGATAGCCTTCATCCCTAATTGTTTTGCAATCGTTATTGCTTTTTGAGCCATCCTTCTAAATAAACCCTGAACAACATCACCAAGTCCATCTCCGTAAACTGTTTTGTAATTTGGCAGTCGTGAGTTTACTACCCTGACCATGATCGGTCTACGCTGAGCGGTTTGTACAATCATTTTTATATTCTAATTAATTAATTGTTTAGTCGCTGTGATAATCATCGGTAATTTCATCAATAAGAGAATGATAAATACTGCGATCCATAATACTACCTTGAAATAATCTTCGACAAATATCAGATATTTCATTAACAATTTCTGAAGAATTGTTTCCAGCTCGTTTTCCTTCAATCAGTATTTCTAGTCGTTCTACGTCAGAAAGAACATTGTTAGGACAGGCAAAATTAAACCACTTCCCAAACCGCTTCCAGCAGCACCTGGTGCATCATGAAATTCTTCTTCTGGAGATTGTGGTCGGGGAAGTGGTTGTACTAATCGAGGAATTTGTGACTTTTGTGATGAGGGAGATTGTTGTGGTGAGGGAAATTGCGCTTGTGGTTGCTGTATTTTTTCAAAATATTTATCTATTGCGTTAATAAATGCAATATATCTAGTATCACTGTTTCTAGCTTGATCAACTCCATGGCGTATACGAAAAATCCATTTGTACCAATTTTCACGACTTATGGAATTATCGGCATACTCGGATTTTAAAACTTTATCTCGTTGATCATAACTTTGCACGGCAAACTTAGCTAATTCATCTGTGTTTTTAAGTTGCTTTATATATTTAACACTTTTGTCTGCAAATTTATCGTTTATATCAACTTTAGCCCTTGCTTGCTGCGTTTCTGGTGTGCGATCCTCCTCATCACCTATTTCAGTAATATCCTCAGATATTTCTTCGCCGACGGGTTGAGGTTGAGCTGCAGCTATTTCAGCTGGAAGATTTCGTAAAATCTTTTTTGTTTTCTTGGTTCTTTCTGCTATTTTTTTAGTCTGCGCTGCGGTTTGTTTTAATACTTGAAGAATACCCTTCTTTTTCTTCTCCTCGTCCTCGTCATCCTCATCATCCTTAAAATCTCCCCATACAGCTTTTTTAGTAATTGTTGTAATGGGTTTAAATAACTCTTCTGTACCTTCTGTAAATTCAACTTGTGATTGTTGCTGCGCTTGTAGGTTTTCTCTAAATGAATCTCTAACAGGAAGAAATTTCTTTATTGCTTCTAATCTTTCTCGAGCTAATCTAGCAGTATGTGATTCCTTGGCTGGTGGCATTTTATTAATATAATAATTTTTAATTGATAGCAGCAGAGGGGGCGGGGACCTCATTTTTTGGTCAATCTATATTAATCATTTTTTTTGTAAAAAAAGGGTGACCATTCCCCACAGTGGTCTGTTCGCCCCCTCTGCTGCTACATGAAAGTAGCACAGAGGTATGCCAACATTTTTTATATTGTTTATGTTGCAAATGCGAACAACTTCACCTTACACCTGTCATTTTCTCAGAAGCACATAGGCTCATAGATCTTTTGGACAAATTCACTATTTTATGATCATTGTGAATTCATTCAGAGACATTCTGGATGATATCATTGCGATAAATAAAGACTATTGGCACATCAACCTTTTCAAGATTGCTAGTACATCATTACATTCAGTATCGGAATTCACTTGGAGCACTCTATGCTATTTGACTTGGGAAAGAACTTTTAGGACTATTTGGGATTTAATTTACAATGCTGTAAATTCCTCTTAAATGTTCACTTTGTAAATTAGAGAAATACACTTATTTTTTTATTTTACAAAACGTTTTGGTTTTTCTTCTTTCAGTTGCTCAGTTTAAGTCCATAGAGTCGTGACAGAAAATGGGGGCTCGTCCGGGATATGAATTGCTTTAAAGCATTTCATAGATAAACTTAAACTGACTTTGTTTTGGATATTTCGTTTTCCCTGGTAAAGATTTTAATTTCACATATTTGAGAAATCTTTATTGAAGCCAAAACTTTTTCGCAGTGTCATGTAAAGTGGAGAACTTTCTTGTAAATCCTACCCAAAAAGGGCTAGAGTCTTTGAAAAAGGACAAGTTCATTGAGCACGCCCTAGGTTATGATCTCTTAGATGCGAACGCTTTTTTTTAACAAAGCAAAAGATAACGAATTTTTTTGATACAGTATTTGTTGTAAAATACATATTTGGGGTTTGATTAGTATGTCTTTATCTGATTTTCGTTGGAAATTGAAAGAATTACAGTTAAAAACCAGATGGAAATAGTATTTTTAAAAAGCTTCAGATTTAGAAGGTAATCATCGAAAGTTAAACACAGAAATAGGAGAGCGAGAGAAATAAAGAAAAAAGAAAGAGAAATATAATTTCAGAAAGAGGATAAGAAGAAAGCAATATAAATGCAGACAGAGAAGCATGAAGATGCAAATACAAATAGACAGAGAAGAAAGAAATATAGATGCAACGTGATAGAGAGGAGAAATATTGACATTGTAAAACTTGTCACTGTGTAAGGAAAAATTACCACAGTCAATGTACAAGGTGACATTACCACAGTCCATGTGCAAGTAAACATTATAAACATTACAACGGTCATTTATAAGGATGCATTACCACAGTCAATGTACAAGGAGACATTCACAGCAATGTACAAAGATACATTATCAAGGGTTAGTATGCAAGGAGACATGACCACAGTCAAGGAAACATTTAAACTGTCATTTATAAGGAGGCATTACCATGTTCAATATACAAGGAGACATTATCACAGTCAATGTACAAAGAGACATCACAGTCAATGTGCAAAGATGCATCACCACAGAAAATGTGCACGGACACATTAACACAGTTAATGTGCAAGGATACATTACTACAGAAACTGGGTACGGAGACATTACCACAGATAATGTGTAAGGGGATATTACCACAGAAAATATGCAAGGAGACATTACCACAAACAATGTGTAAGGAGATATTACCACAGTCAATGTACAAGTAAACACTACAACAGTGATTTATAAGGATACATTACCACATTCAATGTGCCAGAAGGCATGACCACAGGCAATGTGAAAGTAAACATTTCACAGAAAATGCACAAGGAGACATTACCAGAGTCAGTGAGCAAGAAATTTGGTAGAAAGCTAACATAAATCGTATACCTGAACTGGTTTGATTTTTTATTTCAACTGATGCCAGACGGGGAGATCATTGGAAACGTATTAGCAATACGTTACAAGCATTAATTGACGAGAGCAAGATTTATGTACCGTTATCGTCTTTAAGGGTTAGTTATCATGCTATAGCCCCATTGCAACTCTTCCAATCATTTTAACTCTTGAAAATGTTAACGGGCTACAGATTGTTCTTAGTTATAAGAAGCCCTTTTGGGCGCACGCGACGTAAATCCAAGTAATCAGTCAATCAAGTAATAAGAATTCTTCTTAAATGACGAGCTCTACTCAAACCCTTTCAATGCTCTTCTGGAGATAAGAGAATTTTAAGAGCATTTCAAAAGCTTTAGCATAAGAATCAACGTTCGTCTTATGCCTGAAGAGTTTTGAAGTAATGGGAAATTTCCTGATTTGGGAAGAGAATTAGAAGACTTTTGTAAGAATTTCCAAAGGGAATTCGGGGATTGATGTTGTTCTACTATTATTATTCCAGTGCATTTATCTCTTGAAGACGTAAACGAAATACATATCTTTGGTTGGAATCTTATTTCTTGTAACCAATTGGCAAATGATCTTCGCTACCTTTATAAATGCTCTTCGAGATTTAGGAGCGTTAGGGAATTTCGGATGATAACTAGGATACGTCCTATATTTTACCACATACCTGAAATGTGATTTGATATTTCAACTGGCGTCTAAAGGGGTGATCATTAGAAACGGAATAGCCGATACGTTACAGGAATTTAGTAAAGCATGCAGGATTTATATTCATTTATAATTTGTATGGGTTAGTTATTATGCTATAACTCCACTATATTATGCTATAGTTCCACTATAGCTCTTCCATTCATTATAAGACTTTAAAATGTTAACGTGCTACAGAGCTTCCTTATGAATTACAGTTCTTCTTAAATGACGACTAAAGTTCTTCGCAAACTCTTCTAATGTTCTTCTAGAGTTAAGAGCATTTCAAGAGCACTTTAAAAACCTTTAGCATTAGAAACAACGTTCATCTCTTGCCTGAAGAGTGTTGAGGCAATATGTCAACTGACCCGATTTGGTAAGTGAAGTTGAAGACTTTTGTAAGAATTACCGATGAACATTTGTGAAATGCTCTTGCTCTGCTATACATATTCGAGTGCACTTATATCTTAAAGGCGTAAACGACAAAAATGTCTTACTTTTGAATCTTACTTCTTGTAAAGTATTGGCAAATGCTCTTCGCTAACTATATAAATGATCTTTAAGATATACGATCGTTTGGGAATTTTTGAAGAGAATACGGGTAAGTCCTAACTTTTGTCATATTACAACTGACTTCAATAGGAGAGATCAATCTGCCTGATCTAACTTAGTATTAGCTACTAAGTTACAAGAATTAAGTGAAGCATGCAAGATTTATATACCGTTATCGTCTTTAAGCGTTAGTTATTATGCTCTAGATCCACCATAACTCTTCTAATCATTTTAATACTTGAAAATATTCACGGGATACAGATCTTACTTATGAATAATGCTCTTCTGGATTTAAGAGCATTTTTAGAGCACTTTAAAATTTTTAGTAGGAGAAGCAACGTTCGTCTTATGCATGAAGAGTTTTAAGGTAATATGTCAACTGACCCAATTTGGAAATTGAATTGGAATTGTTTTGTAAGAATTACCGAATGGCATATGGGGATTGCTGTTACACTGCTATAATTCTTCCCGCGCATTTATCTCTTGAAGACGTAAAAGAGATGCATATCTTTCTTTGGAATCGTACTTCTGACAAACTATTGACAAATGCTATTCGCTAACGATATAAATGCTCTTCAAGATTTACGAGGGGCACGGAATATCGGAAGACATTTAGGATAAGTCCTATCTTTTGTCACATACCTGAATTGTTTTGATTTGATATTTCTGATGACTCGAATAGTGATATCACTGGAAACATTTTAGATAATCAGTTATAAGAATTAAGTGATGCAAGCAAGATTTATATACCGTTATCGTCTTTAAAAGATAGTTATTATGCTGTTGCTCCAGTCTAACTCTTACACTCATTTTAGCACTTGAAAATATTAACGGTATACAGACCTTCCTTAGGAATAATAATTCTTCTTAGATGACAACTAAATCTTTTCGCAAACTCTGCCAATGATCTTATGAAGTTAAACGCGTTTCAATAGCTTTAGCATAAGAACCAACGTACGTCTTATGCAAGAAGAGTTCTGAGTTAACATGTCAACTGACTAGTCATGGGAAGAGAATTGGAGGACTTTTGTAAGAATTACCAAAGGGCATTTGAGGATTGCTGTTGCTCTCTTATACTTCTTCCACTGCATTTAGATCTTGAAGACGTAAACGAGATACATATCTTCCTTTGTAATCTTACTTCTTGTTACGTATTAGCAAATGCTCTTCGATAGCAATATTAATGCACTCCAAGATGTACGTGTGTTAGGGAATTTTGGAAGCAAATTAGGATACGTCGTATGTTTTGTCACATCCTGAACTCTTTTGATTTTATATTTCAACTGACTCATTTGGTAATTCCCACAAAAGTCCTCCGATTCTCTTCCCAAATCGGATCAGTTGACATATTCCATTGAGGCTAGGGTGCCACCATATACTACTTGCATCCAAACGGTCTTCATCTCTACTCCTTGTAGGTCTCTGTATTAAAGGAACAAATGTCAGACTTAAACCAAAACAATACATCTTGCTATGCGACCCTGTAGAAAAATTATGAAAAGATAAGCAGCCACGTTAATACACCTGAAACGATTATGCACACCAATTTTTCCTTACACAATGACAAGCTTTACAATGTCAAGACATTTGGTTAATTGTTTTCATAGTAAGTATATGTTTGCATCGCAAACTTAAAATGCACTAGTTTATATCTGTCTCCAATAACATGAACTATAGGAACAATATAATTTTAGGAAAAATATTGATTAAAATCTTTCTAGTTATCCACTATCAATACTTGTTTTAAATAAAGCCACCGAGGTTTTGTTTATGAAGCCTGTCTTTCATGAAAGCCAGTAAGTTTTCTTTTGATTCCATGTTTCACGTATCATAATAAATTTGATACCATTAATAATCTCAGGCAATCGTTCGAAAATGACGCACTAAGCTGACTGATAACCTGATTTTCAGTCGACCGATAAGGAGACAGTATTCCATTCACTGCGCTGCACTTGCATATTAAGCATTCGCGACCATGACCTTGTCGAGCGGTAGCGTCGAAATATAGTCTGGCATTCATTAAAGGTATGATAAGTTCAACTTTGTATCGGTATACAAAGTCGAATGCCTGATCTAAACGTTGGTACCAAATTTATTATGCTACGATAAATGTAGCTTGAAATATCAGCGTTGATTCTTAAATAGGTCACGAGAGAAAAGAGAGGTGTCCTCCATCTATACAGTAAATGTATAATTTGTAGGTAAATTTTAAGTAAAGATATACGAGTTCCTGTGGTTCAACAAGGACTCAAAACAGTTACTGACTAGAAGTAGGTCAGATTCGTCCGTGTACTTGGCTGTACGTTCGTCTTCTGGTGCAAAAATAGATTTTGTATCATCGCTATTGTCTTTTGTGACAGGACCCAACATATTCGAGACATTGGTAATTTCAAATGTCGATGAAAAAGATGTGTATAACTTGTGGTATTATTACCAGTGTTAGAGGTCAATGGGTAAAAACTGTCATAGCTAGCGGTATCTCTAATCTTCTGCGTCGCATGATGAATCTCCACTCAGGATATATGTCTTTGTGGGCCTTGCCATTGATAACAAGTTTAGCGGGAAATTCGAATGAGATTCTTGCTCCGTTACATCTTTCATCTCTAATAGTATAGTTCTGCGAGCATCCGTAATCTCTTGAGGACAGTAACGGTTGTATCTATCAATTTCGGATGTTCGACATCATTATTTGCATGTCCAGGAATCACGAAAGTCATCGATTAAAGGCCTCTAGTTAACTCTAGTCAACCTTTCCTATGGGCGTTTACACGATGAGCCATGTTGATATAGAAAGTATTAGGATCAAGCAAAAGTATATCTGACAAAGTCCCTGAAACGACAGCGATGCAATCTTCACTGACTTCAGGTATGCTCCAAGGTAGAAAGTTGTTTCTCCTTTGTCGCGCCTTACTAATGCTTTGTATGCAACAATGTCATTACGCTTTGTTGTCTTCGATCTACGATTGCGGATGGCAAGTAGTTCTTCCTTTGTCATACGAAATGTATATTGAACTGACTTAAAGTCTTGCAAGTACTAAACTATTGGCCCAAGTTTATCGCTTACATTCAAAGCTTTAAACAGTTCAATCACTGATTTATTCCATCTATTACATCTCACTGGGAAGGTACTTAGTTTAGTTTACAACAAACATGAGACTTTAATTCACAACAGTTTTCATTCCACTTCATATCTATCATCTGCAAACAGACATTGTTATTTTTATAAGGGTCTGGTAATATGGTACAGTATTGGTATTCTTCAGTAGTATCATAATGGGGGACTAAGATCAATTTTAACTGTCGCTACTAACAACGCAGTGCACCTTTTCTAGATTCCCTGTGACCTTTCTTTACAGGAGAATTTTTAATACTCACGTGTATTCACGATTGTAGTCGATATGAGTCCACCTGGAAGCTCGCATCAAATGTTTAGAGATTGGAGAACCCTGAAGTGGTAAGTGTGGGCTTATACACTCCTAGTTTAATACGATTCGTTAGTCTGTATTTATACGCGGAATCGTCAGAAGTTTTCCATATCTATCAGCACCGTCAAGAACTACACCATCGTTTTATCTTCGATGGCCACCGAATACATATTGGCAATTGTGCTTTGACTGCTTTGTGCGCCGCGGGATTGTCTGATAAGACACGCATTCTTTTATATAAGTTTTACAAAATTATTTTTCCAGTACCTCCAACCACACCAGTTGCTATCGATGTAGCCCTTACAACAATTCCGATTGGTGTGCCTATGCTAGCTGCGTTACTCGTAATACGTCCGCGAATAATTGGTGTTGCTCAGGCCAGTCCACAAATAATATCCACGACAACAAACACGATTTCGCATTTTGTAAGCAAATTGTTTTACTGATTTAATCTTGCAGCTATTGTTCAGCTACGATTATTTGTTCGAGTTGGTAGCCTTAAGGATCCATCACAATTCAATATTGTGACCACGAAGTATGATTGGTCGGCAGGCAGACCCTGTCCAGGCTCATCACGTCTATGTGCAACACGCACATACACTTACAGGCAATTAAATTCTTTCACTGATCCATCTGTCATGCAGTCAGAAAAAAATCTGTTCCAGGGGGATATTTATGTTTGTGTCAATTGATAGTACGCTTCCACTTTCACCTAGAACTACACCGACTACACCCTTGCTTTGTTTTGTCAACGATCGATCGAAATTTTCGTTCAAGGAAAGTTACAGGGACAGGCACGTCCTTACTGAAGCCTTGGTCTTTTATTTCGCTGGTCGAGTTGGTTTAATCTGCTTGTCGGAGAATTTTATCCCAATGGATGTGTCGGTGAGAATCTTTTTGTTGTTGTAGAAACAATCCCTTGGTAATTTTACGCCTGGTAGTGTGGTCTGCGTTCAGGTTTGTTCAGATGATTCCATGCTGGCCTCGAATTGGTATTGACACCCCAGGGTTGTCAAAACGGTCGATTTCTATTTGACCCTCGATACCTGGGCTACGTTTTCATACACATATTTGTTTTGTTACCTAATCAGCATTGTCAACGTAATCTTTGATAAAGGCAAACCATCACACCATGATTTTAAGAGTCCTCGTTTCTCAGTGATTTCGTCCAGGTTTTGGTGATGGCTCCTATCTTGAGATATTATTAGCTCATTTGTGTCGACGCCAGCAACAACCCGGTTACTCAGCTCTATCAAATTGACTCTGCATTGCAAACCTGGTTAAATCCATATGATCGACGAGTCGTGTTGCCGCGCTCAAACGTTCGTCAATGTCAACACACGTTTTGTGTATACTTCAAGTGTAGCTACTGAGTGACGGTGCAAAATTAAAGCGCATGCCAGGTCGGGGTTCCTGCAAGTGCATGCAGTACTCCAGCGACAAGATATCCACATATTAAGCAATCTGTTCGAGTTTGCGACACAGACTTGAATGAAACAGTAATAGGCGTCAAGCTCTGGCATCCCGGAAAGCCACTATATAGATAATCAACGACATCACGTGGTGGTGCAATTTTGTACGAGACTAAATGTTATCCATTCAGATTACCATGCCAATTTTCTACGTGCGGAGATCATGAACGTTCATCTCGCATAAATACACCATGGAAATGTTTGACTTACTTTGTCATTGCGAATAAATTAGAATTGGTACATGGACATGCTCTGCTTGAATGTGTCCTTTGTTGAGCACCCCAGAAACGATATGCCGCCTCCCACTGCCTTTATCTGAGCCATCACAGATGAGGTTGCAACAGCCCCTAATGTCACTACTTTTGTATCAGTCAAACAGTGCTAAAATCACTGCGAGAAATATAAATATTCTACCGCTTTTTGCATTTACGTCAACTCTGACTTTGACAACTTTAATGTTATAGAGATATCTTTTACCCGCCATAAATTTATTAAGCTATGTTTGAGTTAAACGCAGGTGACATCTCCAGATAACTTTGTAAGTGAAATGCTCACGTTTTATTTTCGCACGCTGGTTGTCACTAAGACTAGCCTTAAATTCTTGACATGACATTGTGTTTTTCATTCATGAATTTGAGCATCAATGAGGATCACGCGGTCACACGTGCCCTTCTATTAACGAAGCATATCGGAATGCGTCTCTAGTTGGGTATGGGTGCTGAGTTGCACTTACATTTTAAAAATGCATACGGATCAGGGACTGTTTGAACAGATCCTAATAAAAAGTACCACGCAGTCTAGTCTCTTTGGGTGAAATCTGCACACATGTCGATGTTTTGATGCAGGTCCATGTACGACCACAGCTTGTAATGTGTATGTGCGATTGAATTGTCTTCAACGCCAAGCAAAACATTTAGGAGAGTTGATGATGGCCGTGTAAACCATGGAAAAACTTTAGACACACCTAACTTGTCAAATATTATTATGCCATTGGTTTTGGTTTGTAGGCCAGTTACCTGGTCTACAGTATGAAATGCCACGAACACATGATTCAGTGCACTGATATCTCGTTGGTTATTTATTGACCATGGAAATTACTGAACGCTGTGATGAGCGCAAGAAACAACAACGTTGACAACTCCAGGCCCAATACATGAAAACAAACGCACTTCTGTTTTCATCGAAGGAGTTATCACAACCATCCATAATATATGTCTTGACAACCCATTACTATCAGCAGCTACGCTGGGACCATGCCAAATTGTAATGTTGTCGTAGTCCTTGCTGGTCAACACGACTAAGGGAATATTTGCCCTTGCTGGTTAACACAACTAAGAGGAATCTTTGCCCTTGTTGGTTAACACGACTAAGAGGAATCTTTGCCCTTGTAGGTTAACACGACTAAGAGGAATCGTTGCCCTTGCTGGTTAACACGACTAAGAGGAATCGTTGCCCTTGTTGGTTAACACGACTAAGGGAATATTTGCCCTTGTTGGTTAACACGACTAAGAGGAATCTTTGCCCTTGTTGGTTAACACGACTAAGAGGAATATTTGCCCTTGTTGGTTAACACGAATAAGAGGAATCTTTGCCCTTGTAGGTTAACACGACTAAGAGGAATCTTTGCCCTTGCTGGTTAACACGACTAAGAGGAATCGTTGCCCTTGTTGGTTAACACGAATAAGAGGAATCTTTGTCCTTGTTGGTTAACACGACTAAGGGGAATCGTTGCCCTTGTTGGTTAACACCACTAAGAGGAATCTTTGCCCTTGTTGGTTAACACGACTAAGAGGAATCTTTGCCCTTGTTGGTCAACACGACTAAGAGGAATCTTTGCCCTTGTTGGTTAACACGACTAAGAGGAATCTTTGCCCTTGTTGGTTAACACGACTAAGAGGAATCGTTGCCCTTGTTGGTTAACGCAACTAAGAGGAATCGTTCCCTTGTTGGTTAACACGACTAAGGGAATATTTGCCTTTGCTGGTTAACACGACTAAGGGGAATCTTTGCCCTTGTTGGTTAACACGACTAAGAGGAATCTTTGCCCTTGCTGGTTAACACGACTAATGGAATATTTGCCTTTGCTGGTTAACACAACTAAGAGGAATCTTTGCCCTTGTTGGTTAACACGACTAAGAGGAATCTTTGCCCTTGTTGGTTAACACGACTAAGAGGAATCTTTGCCCTTGTTGGTTAACACGACTAAGAGGAATCGTTGCCCTTGTTGGTTAACACGACTAAGAGGAATCTTTGCCCTTGTTGGTTAACACCACTAAGAGGAATCTTTGCCCTTGTTGGTTAACACGACTAAGAGGAATCTTTGCCCTTGTTGGTTAACACAACTAAGAGGAATCGTTGCCCTTGTTGGTTAACACAACTAAGAGGAATCGTTCCCTTGTTGGTTAACACGACTAAGGGAATATTTGCCTTTGCTGGTTAACACGACTAAGGGGAATCTTTGCCCTTGTTGGTTAACACGACTAAGGGGAATCTTTGCCCTTGTTGGTTAACACGACTAAGAGGAATCGTTGCCCTTGTTGGTTAACACGACTAAGGGAATATTTGCCTTTGCTGGTTAACACGACTAAGAGGAATCTTTGCCC
Source organism: Sinohyriopsis cumingii (assembly GCA_028554795.2). Lineage (NCBI taxonomy): Eukaryota > Metazoa > Mollusca > Bivalvia > Unionida > Unionidae > Sinohyriopsis > Sinohyriopsis cumingii. The sequence continues at coordinate 11,525,803 of CM068836.1, forward strand.
TTGTTGGTTAACACGACTAAGGGGAATCTTTGCCCTTGTTGGTTGACACGACTAAGAGGAATCTTTGCCCTTGTTGGTTAACACGACTAAGGGGAATATTTGCCTTTGCTGGTTAACACAATTAAGAGGAACACTTGCCCTTGTTGGTTAACACGACTAAGAGGAATCTTTGCCCTTGTTGGTTAACACGACTAAGAGGAATCTTTGCCCGACTAAGAGGAATCTTTGCCCTTGTTGGTTAACACGACTAAGAGGAATCGTTGCCCTTGTTGGTTAACACGACTAAGAGGAATCTTTGCCCTTGTTGGTTAACACGACTAAGAGGAATCTTTGCCCTTGTTGGTTAACACAACTAAGAGGAATCTTTGCCCTTGCTGGTTAACACGACTAAGAGGAATCGTTGTCCTTGTTGGTTAACACGACTAAGAGGAATCTTTGCCCTTGTTGGTTAACACAACTAAGAGGAATCTTTGCCCTTGTTGGTTAACACGACTAAGGGAATATTTGCCTTTGCTGGTTAACACGACTAAGGGGAATCGTTGCCCTTGTTGGTTAACACGAATAAGAGAAATCTTTGCCCTTGTTGGTTAACACGACTAAGAGGAATCTTTGCCCTTGCTGGTTAACACGACTAAGAGGAATCGTTGCCCTTGTAGGTTAACACGACTAAGAGGAATCTTTGCCCTTGCTGGTTAACACGACTAAGAGGAATCGTTGCCCTTGTTGGTTAACACGAATAAGAGGAATCTTTGTCCTTGTTGGTTAACACGACTAAGGGGAATCGTTGCCCTTGTTGGTTAACACCACTAAGAGGAATCTTTGCCCTTGTTGGTTAACACGACTAAGAGGAATCTTTGCCCTTGTTGGTCAACACGACTAAGAGGAATCTTTGCCCTTGTTGGTTAACACGACTAAGAGGAATCTTTGCCCTTGTTGGTTAACACGACTAAGAGGAATATTTGCCCTTGTTGGTTAACACGAATAAGAGGAATCTTTGCCCTTGTAGGTTAACACGACTAAGAGGAATCTTTGCCCTTGCTGGTTAACACGACTAAGAGGAATCGTTGCCCTTGTTGGTTAACACGAATAAGAGGAATCTTTGTCCTTGTTGGTTAACACGACTAAGGGGAATCGTTGCCCTTGTTGGTTAACACCACTAAGAGGAATCTTTGCCCTTGTTGGTTAACACGACTAAGAGGAATCTTTGCCCTTGTTGGTCAACACGACTAAGAGGAATCTTTGCCCTTGTTGGTTAACACGACTAAGAGGAATCTTTGCCCTTGTTGGTTAACACGACTAAGAGGAATCGTTGCCCTTGTTGGTTAACGCAACTAAGAGGAATCGTTCCCTTGTTGGTTAACACGACTAAGGGAATATTTGCCTTTGCTGGTTAACACGACTAAGGGGAATCTTTGCCCTTGTTGGTTAACACGACTAAGAGGAATCTTTGCCCTTGCTGGTTAACACGACTAAGGGAATATTTGCCTTTGCTGGTTAACACAACTAAGAGGAATCTTTGCCCTTGTTGGTTAACACGACTAAGAGGAATCTTTGCCCTTGTTGGTTAACACGACTAAGAGGAATCTTTGCCCTTGTTGGTTAACACGACTAAGAGGAATCGTTGCCCTTGTTGGTTAACACGACTAAGAGGAATCTTTGCCCTTGTTGGTTAACACCACTAAGAGGAATCTTTGCCCTTGTTGGTTAACACGACTAAGAGGAATCTTTGCCCTTGTTGGTTAACACAACTAAGAGGAATCGTTGCCCTTGTTGGTTAACACAACTAAGAGGAATCGTTCCCTTGTTGGTTAACACGACTAAGGGAATATTTGCCTTTGCTGGTTAACACGACTAAGGGGAATCTTTGCCCTTGTTGGTTAACACGACTAAGGGGAATCTTTGCCCTTGTTGGTTAACACGACTAAGAGGAATCGTTGCCCTTGTTGGTTAACACGACTAAGGGAATATTTGCCTTTGCTGGTTAACACGACTAAGAGGAATCTTTGCCCTTGTTGGTTAACACGACTAAGGGGAATCTTTGCCCTTGTTGGTTGACACGACTAAGAGGAATCTTTGCCCTTGTTGGTTAACACGACTAAGGGGAATATTTGCCTTTGCTGGTTAACACAATTAAGAGGAACACTTGCCCTTGTTGGTTAACACGACTAAGAGGAATCTTTGCCCTTGTTGGTTAACACGACTAAGAGGAATCTTTGCCCGACTAAGAGGAATCTTTGCCCTTGTTGGTTAACACGACTAAGAGGAATCGTTGCCCTTGTTGGTTAACACGACTAAGAGGAATCTTTGCCCTTGTTGGTTAACACGACTAAGAGGAATCTTTGCCCTTGTTGGTTAACACAACTAAGAGGAATCTTTGCCCTTGCTGGTTAACACGACTAAGAGGAATCGTTGTCCTTGTTGGTTAACACGACTAAGAGGAATCTTTGCCCTTGTTGGTTAACACAACTAAGAGGAATCTTTGCCCTTGTTGGTTAACACGACTAAGGGAATATTTGCCTTTGCTGGTTAACACGACTAAGGGGAATCGTTGCCCTTGTTGGTTAACACGAATAAGAGAAATCTTTGCCCTTGTTGGTTAACACGACTAAGAGGAATCTTTGCCCTTGTTGGTTAACACGACTAAGGGGAATCGTTGCGGACTATCGGGAATAGGACACGAAAACTGCAATGAGTGTCCACAAAGTGTATACTTTAACCCTACTTGATTCCACCGTTGAAATAATTATTGACGCAGATCAATGTAGGGTATACTAGCAGGCTGTGGGTCTACAAAAGCCGCATGTCCATGTACATTAAAGATATAAAGAATATGATCAGCATGTTCGGCTGTGTCACTGACAAACATCTTAGTTGGGACAACGGACCTCGTCTAATCGGCACTGTATTTGGCGAGTTCAAGAATGGTAGTGGCAACGTCAACGTTATATACAACGCTTTGATTTCCTTTCTGTCGATAAAATATCACGCGTTACTGAACAACGCCATAATTCGGTTGTTGACAATTCCAACCTTAGTACCGTCGGCGTAAACTTTATCGTTGTCTTATCAGTTCTCCGTCGATTTGTTCTAAGGTCTCACACGGGAGAAAAAGTCTGTATGGTGCCGTTTATTTGTAATTACATTTGTTAACGTTCATCGACGAATCTATCTCGGAAAGAATACTAATGAAAATTTTAAAACTCTTCGATCTAGCAATTGAATCGCGTTTATATCAAACACGATATCAGGTGCATCTTTGAATCAGGCTGTAGTTTACACATTATCGAAGTCTACCTCGCCACCCATCGCAAGTATATAATCTGGTAAGTTATACAGACCATTCCTATCTTTTTTTTCTCACGAGGTTAGTACTAGGGGTCACGTTAAGGCGTACTACAATTTAACCAGCAAACGTCAAAGTTCACTCTAATGATAATTTCTTACTACGTACGTCTCTCTCTCTCTCTCTCTCTCATTGACTTGTTGACTCCGTCTCGATCTTGCTCACTTTGTCTGTCTGTATGGCTTTATATCGTCTGCTTCTGTATGTATGTCTGTCTTTATCTCTCCCCCTCTCTCTCTCGCTGTCTATTTGACTCCGTCTCGATCTCGCTAACTTTGTCTGTCTGTCTGTCTGTCTGTGTCTGTCTCTTTCTCTGTCTCTGTCTTTTTTCCGCCTGACTCTATCTTTCCCTCTGACTGTTTCTCTCTTGCTCACTCTCTGTCTGTCTGTCTTTGTCTGCGTATCTGCCTCCCCCTCTCTCTCTCTCTCTCTTTATATATATATATATATATATATATATATATATATATATATATATATATATATATATATATATATATATATACGAATGTAATGTTTAATGTTTATTTTGGGTGCCTTTTTTAGAATTTTAATCGACGTTTTAAAAATCGATATGTATATCTTGAGTGAGTCAAATGTCTCTGAGACAGGGTAAAGTCATTATACGGATATAAATAGAGGATATTTGATTTCTCAAACTGAATAGCTGATATATTTCATCAATTGAGTGAAAATACTTTTTTTTTCTTGAACCAACGAGATGAAATATATCCGTAATTCACTCGGGGTAGCAAAACTAAAATTGTATGCTAAAATGCATTGGCTAGCAGAATGTGCTACGGATTTCTTCCTGTATCCCATGCAATAATGTCGGCGTTTCACTTTTATATTCTGCTGTGTCTTTCGTGAATTTGCTCAGAAAATATTCGTAGCAACATATATATCTTTTCTAATTAAAGGGGAAACAGCACATAAAAATAAAGAAAACATTTATGCATAGTTTGGAATTGAAATCTGTTTTGCCTGCTATCGAAAAAATCTATCCCAAATTTCTGGGTCAAAATGTTTTCTTTATCTGTAAAGAAAAGTATCTGATATACCACTCAGTGCATTATCAAAATTATTTCTCTTAAAAAATCAAGGAAATTCACGGCCTAGCATACAGTATCGACGGTTATATTTTATTTATTTCTCTAATGCAAATTTGGAATGAACTAAACAGACGTATTGATGATGCTTAAATTGTTAAAGCCGCTCGTGAAAGTAATAGTAGCTGTCCAAGAAACTTTCGATGTCAAGAAGGAAAATCGAATATATCGAATATAGATTAATTGGTAATGCCGTATGCATTTCCCACGGTGTTTAAATAATAACCTTTCGATGGAATTTTGATGTATGATGACCTGACAAAAAAAAGCCATTGATCGCCATTTAAAATTTGTAATCAAGTTCTAAAAATGACACTGAATTAGTTGTTACTTAACTACTACATGATCTGTTTGACTTGCATTCGAGTACGCACATATTCGAATCGTAATCAGATGCCGTAAATTTAAACTATTGCATGCTCGTAGAATTTTAAGCTTTGCAGGGTGTGTTGCCGAATCAATGATTTATTCTGTGTTTGTTTCCTTTATTAACCAAGCCTTCTTTTTTTATGCTTTAATTCAGAATGTTTGTCCCAGTTAGTGCTTTCGGTTGTCTCCCTTGAACACAGCTCGTACTCTGAATAGTATGTGAGGATTTAATACATTACCCTAATATTTTTTTTTTATGACATGAAGTTGAAGATGGTGGATATATGTCAATAAATCTGAAAATAAGTTTTATACATAACAATCACTGAGTTGGTCTTTATCTTGTTTTATTTCTGTCTATGTTTTCTTCCATCATTTGTCTCTTCCTCCTTCCTTCATTTTCTTTCTTTCATATATGCTTTTACGATATCTGAATGCGATGGAATAGGTACATTTATGTGAGATACAATTTTGTGATTTTAAGGAGAATAATGTTACAAGCCAGGGGCATTGCTTGACCGAGCGGTGTCAAACCCTGGGGTAATTCTGCTAGAAGTCACAAGTATACCCCAAATTTCCAAAGACTTATATACAACTTCAATTGTAAATTAGAAAACCGACGTGTCCATTCAATACATACATTTTACTATAATCAATGCAAGACCATGGATCTCACAACCTGCCAAATATCTATCAACCGCACATCTGCATGGTTTCCCTTCATCGGGTTTCCAGACCGTCAGCCGTTCACGCCGTAGAAACTATTCAACTATCCCCTAACACAGGGAACTATTCTAACTATGCCACCTTAGGCCAGCCAATTCATGGTTTCAAGGCACATTTAGCCAGTACAACTGAATCACATTTGCCACCTTGGCGACATAAACGGTATCTTCTAAGTCCCTTCTTGTTGATTACATTGCGTAATTTACCGGTTTCCTGCCGTAGATGCTGCCACTGCAGCCATACCACCAGTGTACATTACTAGGTTTAACAGGAACTATGGCACGACAGGGACACTCATGCGGCTCTGACCAGAATTCACTAAATGTGAACCCCTGGCATCATGGAAACTCACTAACACTTCACTCCGTGACGTTTGCTCCTAGTAATTGGCTAATTATTTCGAGCGAAGGAATATTTCCGTGCACCGTGTTCCAATAATCAAACAAGTAATCACAAATCTAAGAATTCCTTAAAACTGGGCGCTATAAGAATATACGCATACTCCAAATTTATTACAATAAATCAAATGATTAAGGTTCACGATATAGATTTTTTTTACCACCATTGGTCATTTCATCTGTATAGTAATATTTTTTTTTGTAAATCGTTTGAGGCACAACAATTAAGTAAGGAAAGATAAAGCTACTGAAATTTAGTCTGCAAAATATCTAAAGTAAACATTAATTAAGCGAGAGAAAAATAATCTTTTCAGTACATGGAATATTAGCTAGCTCATTTCCAGTGCTAGTACTATATGTCACGATACGAGGTTTCATGAATGAAAAATTGATTAAATGAATTAAAATAGAAACATTTGAACATATGAGATAGAGATCCAATACGTCATCGAAACTTTCACTGGTATCTGAGCATTTTTTTATGATCTCTATAGAACTGCAGTTGGACATATTTTAACTGTATTAGATCCTACAGCTAAATTTTGAACATATTCTCACTTGTATATATTGACATAACGGATTCGGAGTTGATATTTCAAAAATCCCAGTCTAATGAATCGACGGACACCATGCTGGACGAAAGAATTTGCAAGCTTGCACGGTTAAACGACTCTTGCATACTAAATATTGCAGTTACAGTTACGTCCCCTAACATTTCCACGCTGTAGCATACTAAATATTCCAGTTACAGTTACGTCCCTAACATTTCCACGCTGTCTTTATAGGTAATCTTGAGACTAGAGTGGATGAGTGACGAATTTTTCTATCTTGAAAAGTGTCAAAAATTATAGGCCAAATTTTTATTATTTGGTTAATATTCTACAGAAAAGGGGTGGACCTGTAAAATGAATAATGTAGAGAGAGAGAGAGATGTACATGGCTTGCCATGAAAAATCTAATTTACTCCTCATGTTGCATAGTACATACGTATCAGAAGATGTTGTTGCAGTTTTGTAATATATTTTGTAACCGATAAACGTCGACAAGCTTTCCTAAGTTTATTAAAATAATTTGGAGATAGAATACAGACGGAAATCTGAGTGAAAATGAATAAAGAATAAATTAGTAACATTTTTGGTTATTCATTTTTTTAAGGAGGGTTTACTAGAAACTGCATTCTGATAGATAATAACGATGACGAAACATCACAATCTTGGATGAATGTTTTTGACATTAGAAAGGCATTCTCTGACTTTATGACTAATCAAATTTATTTCAGAACAGCAAATATTTATTAAAGATGCATCATCGAAATTATATATATATATATATATATATATATATATATATATATATATATATATATATATATATATATATATATATATATATATATAATTCGGATAATGATATACAATGGAATAGTGTGGACCTGTAATAAGAATAATGGAGAGAGAGAGAGAGAGAGAGAGAGAGAGAGAATCTATAACTAGAAAGGAAAGGGCGGGATACATAGAAAATGTATAGCTATGGATATAGACAAATACAGAAAAATAGATCGTTAGATGGGTGAATGGATATTGAAAATGACCAATACATGTGATAATTCTTTATTTATGAGTTTGCAAGGGTCTATTAATTTATCACAAATATAAAGGGTAAATCGGGAAATTCAAAAGCTAGAGATTGACCAAGATTCATTGTATTTAAGATTTACAAGAAGATAATATAAAAATCTAAAAATATTTGCCCTCTAGTTGTTTACCTTGAAAAGTATTTTTTATCCTGTGTGTGACATGCACTAGGTAACAGAATAATTCTCTTGTGTTAGACAGACACAAGGTGATATACATATCTCTTCTCTTGTGCGTGAGATGGAAGATGACAGTATTGATATTGACAACAACAGAGAATTTATGTAATTTGTGTTTCAGAAGTTTGAGTGGAATATCACAAGTATGACACGTCATGCTCTTTTTTTCTGGTTTTCTATTTTGTTTTGTTTTGGGGGTTTTGGGGTGATTGGTAGTGATGTTTATTACGTTGTTTTTTTTTTAGGAACGATGTAATTGACTTGGTATTTGTATTTCGACTTGATCGTCTGATGTAATGCGAGGACGTCTAATCAAATAAAATGGGTATCTGTAATGTTGTCAGCCAAAATTTGAATAAAAAGGCTAATTAAAAATATGCTTCTGCAAAATGAATTCTAAAGTCAGTCAATAATGTCATGATTTAGTTAAGCACCCTTAAAATATGTTTTTCGATCATTATGCAGTCGGAACGTTTGGGGTCTTTTCATGGCACCATTCATTGTGTTTCTCTCTTTGGAAAGAGCCGACGATGTTCAGAATGAGGATTATGATTACAAGCATGGAACTGTGCTCAAATATCATTTTACAGAAATGTTTTAGGACAATTTTGATTGACAAGCAGAATTTGGCAAAAATTCTAATAAACAAGATGACGATGACCATGAAGTAATGTGATGATCGGCTTCTCAGAATTAGCGTCTCCTTCCCAGGCACATATCCAACAATCCTGCGTCTGAAAATAATAATAATAATAATAATAATAATAATAATAATAATAATGATAATAATAATAGTAATAATAATAGACCAGACAAGACAAGACCCTTCGTCTGTAGATAGGAAGTATAAAATAAATGTATGACTCAAAATAATTAAGTCGATTATAATAATATGTATGTAAGAAAAGCCATTATTCCAAAGAGACACTAATATAATAGGAAAAACAAATGGTGTCACAATCCTAAATATTCAGAAATATAACCACGAAACTGGACGTTTCTAATGCATACAGTTATATTCAAAGTAAAAATTTTATATAACAACAAAAAATAGGGGAAAGTAACTAGAACCAATGCAATGCTCTCCTTTCTCTCTCAAATGTTTATCTACTTAACGAAATTCATGTATGATTATTCTCGTTTCTTTTGAAATGTTTCATGCCTTTTAGTATATGAAATATTTGACCTTAATGTACTCGAAGCTTTGTAAAATGAAAGCCATCTTTGATTCATTTTGATATGCTTTGGAAAAGGACCTATATGATTCAGACAACTTGTTACCAGTCACTTACTGTTGTATAAAATGGACCTATACGAGTTAGACAACGTGTTACCAATCACCAGTCATGACAATAAAATAGGTTTTAATACAACATCTAATAAATATATCACTGTAACTGCTTGACATTTTTGCAAGCATCAAAAACACACATTGCTACAATCCTTTTTAAAAGCTAGGAATATTGCTATTTCTAAAACGTTGTAGAAGCACTGTTCGATATATGCAAGCATACCACCACAAAAAGGAAGAACAAAAAAAGAAGAAAAGAACATGAAAAACAAAACTTTTCAAGATGAATATAATGACGACAATGATGAATTTGTAATAAATCTGGAGCATGCGCACTTGCTCAAAGCGTACCGTTTTAAGGAATCCTTAGATTTTTGTGATTACTTGTCTGATTATTGGGATTCGGTGCAATGGAAATACTTCTTCGCCAGAAATAATTAGCCAGTTACCAGAAGCAAACGTCACGGAGTGAAGTGTTTGTGAGTTTCTATAATGCCATGGTTCACTTTTAGTGAATTCTGGTCAAAACCGCAAGAGAGCGACTCTGTCGTACCATAAGCCCTTTTAAAATCTAGTGATGTACATTGGTTGTGTGGCTGCGGTGCCAGACGTTATGGTAGGAAACCGGTAAATTACACAACGGAATCAACGAGAAGGGGCTCGGCAGATAACGTTTATGTATCCATGGTGGCAAATGTGATGCAGTTGTACCGGCTAAATGTGCCTTGAAACTATGAATTGACTGGCCTAAGGTGGCGTAGTTAAAATAGTTCCTTGTGTTAGGGGATGTATAGTTTCTACGGCGTGAACGGCTGACGGTACGGACAGTGGCGTCACTCGGGTTGGTGTCACCCAGTGCGGTAGCTCATGGTGTCGCCCCCATGGTCCTCCTTCCGTAACAGACCATACAGAATCCTTAGTAATGTCATTTTGGTGTCACCCCCTCTGATGGTGCCACCCGGTGCAGTCCGCACCCCCCGCATCCCCCTGGCGACGCCACTGCTGTGCCTGCTAGTCATGTATTTAACTATGATCGGTTATCCGCTTATGAAATCCGACTAGACCGAGCAGTGTGTGCTCTGTAAAATTTGCAATTTTTCATTTTGGTGTCACCCCTCTGAGATGGTGTCACCCGGTGCTGTCCGCACCCCCCGCACCCCCCCCCCCCCAGCGACGCCACTGGGTACGGAAACTTGATGAAGAGAAACCATGTAGATGTGCGGTTGATAGATATTTGGCAGGTTGTGAGATCTCTGGTCTTGCATTGATTACAGTAAAATGTATGTATAGAATGGACACGTCGGGCTTTATATTTTACAACTGAAGCTGTATAGAAGTCTTTGGAAATTTTGGGTATACTTGTGACTTTTAGCGGAATCGCGCCAGGGTTTGACATCGCTCGGTCAAACAAATACCCCTGGCCTGGAACAGTATTGTTCAATCTACAACATTTCACAACAACAACAGCAACAACAACAACAACAACAAAGATCATGAAATGTGATTGTATTGCATCAAATGACGGAAAACAAATAAGAAAGAGTTGTTCAAACTAATTACCTCTCATGGTCAAAAACAAAACAAAGTCATCTATCATTCTATTTGCTTTCATGTCGACAGGAGTTTGTGGCTGTTCCTCTTCACGGTAAGAATGAACGACAGGGATTTCATTAGACAGATCATTCTTAACGTCAGCCGTAAGATCATCCCTCCAAAGGTCATCGAGATATAAATCACCAAGGCCACTGCGCTTGCGCTTTGTAAAGTCTTGAAGAATAAACCAACATTTATATTATCAGCTGAATTGTTTTTATCGTTTATAAGTAATGCATGAATGAATAAAATCAACCTTTCTCAAACACTTTTGACAGTGACTTCATCATCGTGATATCTGAAGAAAAAATATGTATAGATGCTGAGATTTGATATTTACAGGTTACTGCATTTCAATGGAAAAATATGAACGACTTTTTTCCCAATAATACTGCACGACCTCGTGAATACAGTATTATTTTATTTAAAAAGCATGAGTTCATATTTTCCCATAAAAATGCAGTAACGTTTTTATTATATACTCATTTCGTTTTCCTACCTACGGTTTTAAAATAAGGAATACACTACAAGAAGCAAAGTAGTTAAATCTGTGCTGTATTTCAAAATAAATACACAACCGTCGATTCATCAATGCAAAGCAACAATATTAATGTTGAATTTCGTTGGGCGCTCGACCTTAGTTTTGTTTAAAAATTCTCATTTTTGTCTGCTTAAATTGAAATTTAGAGTCATATTGAATGAATGCACATTAATAACGTTTTTTGTTGGTATGGAATGGGCGGAGTTTGTTGCTCTGTTCTGCTTTTCTGCTTATGATGGACTGAATTATCTGGGTCAGATCATTGCAGTCAGAAGAATGTGATTTCAGTTGGAAATGCAGTCGAAATGACAGTACCGTTTGGGTATGTATAAGGTTTACCATGACATGGGTCATTCGGATTTTCAGAAATAACTTAGAAAGTACATTTTGAGGAAAGTCAAGATGCATAAATGTAGGTATATTTTTACCATTCTTATTACCAACTAAATAAGATATATGCTTATGCCCTGTCACTTGCATGCTCACTCTTGGGAGAACCCCAGCTATAACTTGTATCATATTGTATCATAAAGTGTATGTCTTCTATCGATAACTTAACACTGTATCAACGGGGGGAAAATTGCAAAGCAACTGTTCTGTGACAGTCCATTCAGCCAGCTTATTGTCTCTGAGACTTTAAGTTTTCTACCAAAACCTTCAGTTTCATTTTCTCTAAAATTTAGTGTTTTGACTCACTAAGAAAATGGCACGTCTCTGATAGATATGCTTTTCTCTGCTATTTTTACAGAAACCTGGACGGCACTGGCGATAATCTTAACCATTCTAATTGTGATAAATTACGAATATTTCTCCTAAATAATCTTTTTAATGATTACAATGGTATTTTCAATTACTATGTATCTCGCGTTTATTGTTGACATTGCGAATACCAAGTTCATTCGTTTGTTTGTTTGAAAGTTTCATTTATGAGTAAGAAAGTTCATTTTGAGGAAATTCATGATGTAAAACTGTAAGCATATGTTTGACCATTCTTATTACCAGCTGAAGAAGACATGTTTGTACCTTGTCATTTGCATGTTATTTGTAAGGACCCGGCAATTTTATAACCTTTCTGGCGTCTATCGCAAACTTAAATCCGAAACAGTGTGTCAAAAAGTTAACGAGGAATGTGGCAAAACAGCTGGTATGTGGCAGTCCACGAAACAACTGCTTTAGTTCATTCAGAAACAAATTTAATCAACCAAACCGTAAAGCCTCTACTACATGAGTGTACAGGCTTTTTTTTTTACAAAGCAGTTCGTAATACACTATACTATTATTGGACAGACGTGTTGTGCACGTGCGTGCAATATGAAGGCGAAAAATATCGTGCACGATTCTGACAACGTCAAGTCAACGGAAACGAAAATGAACACATATTAATTCAAGTTATTCTCCTCTGGAAATACAAAGATGTCAAAAATAACATATTGGGAAAAAGAGATTTGGATTTATAGTGAAATTAGAATATATTCTTAGACTGTATTATTGTGATTCAACAAAAGACTGTTGGCACATCACTACGACACAGGCCATCACAGGTACATCAACACTTCCTGCGCTGGATTTATTTTAGAATACCACTAAATTTTATTCAGGACCTTAATCATTAGAACTTGTGTTAACATTTCTAGGACTATTTCTGATTTAAATCGAATACCGAATAAGTTCTTTTTACATTTTTCACTTTGCATTCTATGGAAATAAATACTTCGTTGAATTTTACAAAACCTGTATGTTTTTACTCTTTTCTGTAACTTTAAGACCATATAATCGTGACAGTATATTGAAGGAATTGTACTTTTGAGTTCACACATACAATTGCGACTAACAGATTATTAAATATCTATACGTGTTCATTGTTCACAAAGAACTGTCTTACCGAAATAAATAAATTGTCAAAAAGAACAAAATAACATATAAAATCTTTAAAAATATTTTTAAAAAATGGCGTATCCTAAATCATGGACACAGCAGACTTGGGACATCTTGTGAGACTATGGAAATTAGTCACGCTGTTGTACGTGCGCGTTTGTAGCATATTTAAAAGAAACTATGCTACATCGTACGGTATTTTTCTACATTTTATTCCCATTATTGTATATTATTATATGCTCATTTTTTTCCCCGTTAACTTTACATTGCCAGAATCGTTCAATATTCGCCGATACTGAACGCGCGCCACAATACACATATAGCATTCACGTGAATAAAGGAACTACTTTCTTTTGTAAACAAACAATGGACTCAGACGCCAGCACTTTTGATTTGTAAACATTGTGGTTGTTTAAATTTGTTTCTGAATGAACTAAACATGTTTCGTGGACTGCAAAAAAACCCCAGCTGTTTTGGCACATTCCGCGTTGATACAATGTTTCGGATTTAGGCTAGCTATAAATGACGGAAGATTAGGTCCTTACAAATAACATACAAGTGACAAAGCATATACTGCGTTCTTTAGCTGGTGATAAGAATGGCAAAATAAAATATACTTACAGTTTTACATCCTGAATTTCCTCAAAATGTACTTTCTTAATTCTGCAAATCCGAATTACATGAGCCATGTCATCGGTTTTCAATCTGGATTGCACATTTCGAAATTGTGCTGTAATTTCGATGATAAGTGCAATTGCATCTTCCTTATTGCACTCAAAATGAAATAAGGATTAAATTCCATAGCGTCTTTTTGATAATTGCAATTGAAAGACTTCATATTTCCCCCACATTATGATTTCAAACATTGAATGACAGAAACAGACACATTTGCGGACGTAAACACGCTTCTCCCGCGCCACTTCAATATGATGCATTTCATGTATAATTTGCACAGATGAATCCAGTCCAAAATCACAAACTTTCGTCGAATCGAAACAAAATACCAAAATATATTCATTCCAGATCAAATGGAACAGTTGTTGCAATGCGCATTCATTCACAATATGACTGCAAGTTTCAATTTTAACTAGACACGCCATTTTTTTTTCTCGAAAGTTATGTCGAGCGCGCGACTAAGTTCAAATTTATCTGGGCGGAGTTATGTGCGCATTAATAATTATGTCATTGTGTAATGACAAATCTGCGCTTGTGTATTTAATTTGGAATACGGCATTCATTCATTTACGTTGCTTCTTGTAGTGTATTTTGTTTATATAATTAAATCTTAGGTAGAATAAAAAAAATGAGCATGTAATAAAAAGGTTACTGCATTTGTATGGGAAAATATGAACTCGTTTTGTCGGAAGGATATACTGCACTCACAAGTTCGTATAATATTGTATATTACTACATCGTACGGTATTTTTCTACATTGTATTCCCATTACTGTATATTGCTACATCGTACGGTATTTTTCTACATTTTATTCCCATTATTGTATATTTTTTAACGAATATTTTTCTTTTTCTTTTAAATTACAAAATATTCGACTGATTTGTTAAGAATAGAAATCGGGGTTTGTCATAAATATTTTCAAAGTATGCAATTACGAAATCTTATATATGTAATAACAAGAGGAAAATATGAGAATCCAAGACGTATTAAAGTTTATGCAGTTCGACAAAGTATGAAATTGTTTTGTATCCTATAATATTTATCCATCTCATCTGTCTTGTATATTTTGCCCCAAATTTAAATTTATTTTCATCCATTTAATCCTTCGCAGGAAACAATTTATAAAGGTTGACTATATCTTTAATACTTTCATATACTTACCATATATCCCAAAACCCACATTTCTTCTAAGTATTCTGCCCAGAACTGTGAAGGTAAAGGGATGAAATGAAACTTATAAATGTAATGATAAATCCAGATCATTTTGGAAAAACATGCAGGAATCGATTTTAAATAGCCACTTGTTCGTATACATAGAGGGTAACACGTAGATACTTATGTCACCTTAACACGAATCGCCACAACATACTATTCATGGCATTGATTGCTGGATGATAGTTACGTATTTATGATCGATTTTAAATAGCCACTTGTTCGTATACATAGAGGGTAACACGTAGGTACTTATGTCACCTTAACACGAATCGCCACAACATACTATTCATGGCATTGATTGCTGGATGATAGTTACGTATTTATGATCGATTTTAAATAGCCACTTGTTCGTATACATAGAGGGTAACACGTAGGTACTTATGTCACCTTAACACGAATCGCCACAACATACTATTCATGGCATTGATTGCTGGATGATAGTTACGTATTTATGATCGATTTTAAATAGCCACTTGTTCGTATACATAGAGGGTAACACGTAGGTACTTATGTCACCTTAACACGAATCGCCACAACATACTATTCATGGCATTGATTGCTGGATGATAGTTACGTATTTATGATCGATTTTAAATAGCCACTTGTTCGTATACATAGAGGGTAACACGTAGGTACTTATGTCACCTTAACACGAATCGCCACAACATACTATTCATGGCATTGATTGCTGGATGATAGTTACGTATTTATGATCGATTTTAAATAGCCACTTGTTCGTATACATAGAGGGTAACACGTAGATACTTATGTCACCTTAACACGAATCGCCACAACATACTATTCATGGCATTGATTGCTGGATGATAGTTACGTATTTATGATCGATTTTAAATAGCCACTTGTTCGTATACATAGAGGGTAACACGTAGGTACTTATGTCACCTTAACACGAATCGCCACAACATACTATTCATGGCATTGATTGCTGGATGATAGTTACGTATTTATGATCGATTTTAAATAGCCACTTGTTCGTATACATAGAGGGTAACACGTAGATACTTATGTCACCTTAACACGAATCGCCACAACATACTATTCATGGCATTGATTGCTAGATGATAGTTACGTATCTATGATCGGTATGATGGTGCCTTCATACCATGACTTCAAAACACTGCATTTATTATTCAATGAATTTCCCAAAAGAAACGACTCATTTATGTTTCACTTTGTGATATAATTGTATCTTTGGGTCTCATAAAGTTAAAGACCCCAATTTTCCCCAATATATATATATATATATATATATATATATATATATATATATATATATATATATATATATATATATATATATATATATATATATATACAGGTTAGAAAATGTTAATTCGTACTATACGGAGATTCGAACCCGTTTCCGCGGGTGAACGGTGAACAGCACCCATCGCCTTGCATGTAGTCACCTACCCCTATACCATCTCAACCATGCACACATCACGAAACAAATGGTGTGTCAAAGTAGGTGGTTTAAGCATCCGTTTGTGGCAAACACAACCTAAAGTCGACCGAATAATTAACTATCATCTGTACACATTCATTCCAAACTCCTAAGACAGAAATCAAGGTATATGGAGAAAATTATAGAGGATTACGACTATACAGCAAACCAGAACGGAAAGTGATATCCCTGGAGTTTGCGGGAGATTGCTTAATAATACTAACATCATTTTTATAAATACGAATAAATAGCAATATCTTACGCCATTATCACATCATTATGTATTAAAGTTCTCTAACCTGAAGCATGATATAAGAAATGTGTTTTAGTTTGTTTGTTACGTGATCTGCAACAAATTAGCCTATCATTAAACTGAATTTATACCAAGAAAAACAATTGCACTGCCCCAAAACTAAACATTACACAAAGTGCTATTCTTAGGTTCAACCTTAAAACTAGCAACTCCTTCTGATTACATATATTGTACCATACAAAGGTCAACTACTGGTGTGTCTAGCTCACAAGGGTGTCAAGTTTATCGTACGGATAGATAGATAGATAGATAGATAGATAGATACCAATTATGGAAGCTTCTTTTGAATAACTCACCTGGATCTGCACGTATAGATCTCTGAAATAATGAAAACTTTAAATATAAGCTGACAGTGACATGTTCTTAAATTGCTCATTTTCCAATAATGTAAAAGATCTGATTAGTTGGTTATGCGGTTAAAAAACACATTCGAATGTCAACGACAAAGAGCAAACAAACAAAATCAATGTATAGACTGATATTCGAACAGTTTTATCTATGTAATTAAGTGTACGTTGTTATATTCTGGATATTTCTATTTATGTCTGGTCATAGCAACATATTTACTGGCTCTAAGTTTATAATACTCGTGCATTCAAATTTAGGGGAAAACAGAGCAATACCTTTGATTTTGATGAGGAAACCGCGGAGTCTCCGCTATCAGCAAATACACACAGCACCATTGATAATATAATTGAGATGGTGAGGAACTTCATTTTCTTTTGATCCTGAAAAAGGTTACAAACTCTTAAACAAACCTAAACAATATATTTAGGTCGAAAATATTTATCGCAACACAGGAACAGAAAATTGCACAGCCTGATTTTAAATACCAACGAAAATTAATAATAATAATAATAATAATAATAATAATAATAATAATAATAATGATAATAATATTGAGGACATTATATAGTGCATAATCTTTACATGCTTTAAGCGCTTTACAACATTAGACAACACCTATAAGATAAAAAATACTTGTAATGATATGATTACAAAAACAAACACAATGAAATTAGAAAACATAAAAAAAACATACTGAGAATATTTAAGGTAGGAAACATTATTAGGTCATTAAGCTTGTTCTTGCAGTCGAAATAAGTGAGTTTTGAGAGCACTCTTGAATGATAAGAATCACTCTGCTAAAATTTTAGAGAAAAGAGTTTGCCATCTGGGAAATCCTGTCAAGGACACAACCCAACATTCGTCCATTCGTAGTCGTTACAGTATACTGAAAATGTCTTTTCATTCCGGAAACATTCACAACCAAAGTCCTGCTTTCAGATCATTTAATGTGAACCTAGCCGTCTGATCTAATACTTGTACCTGTTAATATGCTTTTTAAATGCTCCATTTCTTAGAACCTATTTTTCGTATCAGTGGTAAGGCAAAACATGAAAATAAATCAAAGACACAGGTGATAACTAGAGAGTTCAACAATCAGTAACTATTTTTTTCTAAATGGGATAGTTTGAAAATGTAACTTTAAGTCCAGCCATATCATCTTTAGACAAATCTTTTGTAATGCTGTTTCTAAATCTCCATACTTCCGTGTCATTTCTTTCCTAAGTATAAGGGACATCATGGAATAAAAGACCAATGTTTTGATCATTTTAAAGTCCTGTTTGGACCTGCTTAAACATTTTAAAGTCCTGTATGGACATGTTTAATCATTTTAAAGTCCTGTATGGACAGGCCTGAAGTTATCGCATGCATTATGCTTTTATTATCTGGAACAGCTTTCTTTAAAATTACACCAATTATTGATTTCCTCTGAGTACGTGGCTGAAATATGTCGTTTTCATGACTCCATGATACCAATTCTAGATCACTTCTGATTGAAATAATAATTTGATCCTAAACATATATATCCAAGAAGATTAAATTTGTCAGGCCTTAAACTACCATACTGTTAACTGCATCTATTGGGTTTTGATTCGACGGATTGAGGGATGTCATTTTCTGGGTAGTTCTTAAAACACCGTTGGTCGTGAAATCATGTCAACTTCCTATTGTTACAAAGCTGTTATCTTTGAGATAGCACTAAACAGTCTCGTAGGTAAAATTTTGAAAGAAACGCCAATACTTTATTTCGTTCCACGTTATTTATAGTTTTGTCAAAAATGCATAATTTCACTCTCTGTTCACAAGGGAATGATCCATACACAGGAACAAATCTGTGCTACCCGGTTGAGACTTCATGGTTTGGATACAATGTGTATAGCGGCTGCTCATTTTCCTATAGTCATGCAACAATGGAACTTTTTTCGTAGTGATAAGTTTGGTGTTAAATCGGCCTGCTCCACTTTCATCTTTGTTAACGTAATATCAGAGAGGCAACTGTCATCATCGTCTCCGATTTAGTTCAGTATAATTTATTTACATCGTGCATTGTGTGAGTGTGTGTGTTTGTGTGTGTGTATGATTCTAAAGGTAAAGAGGATTATCATTTAGAGAATTTGCATCGCCGAGCAAATTTTTTTCCCGTTAAATTCGGTTTCTACATTCTATGAAAAGTCTGAGAAAGTGTAGATATTGGTGATTACAGAGTTTTATTAATGTGGTGTGTGACTTCAAAGATGAGATGGCCCATCTTCGATTTAGCCTTAGGATAAAATTTTAATACTATTAGAAACTAAATACAGATGATGCATCATACGGATATATTTTTTCAAAGCTTTTATCACAATACACTTTAAAAATTATAATAGTTTAAGACAAATAGGGTTCTTAGTAATATATTTTATCTTCCCTCCAGGTATACTGCCACTCATTGTGAAAATAATATAGTGGATAGTTCAAGAATGGCTTTTTTATGTTCATTGACCGGATTGCAATGACTGCGGGGTAAGGCATATCGATTGGCATGTCTCGCCGTCATAGCTAATTACAAAATGCTGATTTTACCAAGGGGTATACTTCAAAAACTGTTAATTGTTCGAGTTTTATTTTCTTCAATCAATATGGAATCCTACACGCACAACGCCTTTTTGGAATTAAATTGATTGCTTCTGATTAAACCTTGCAAGCGATTAACAAGATATAATGAAGCAGATGAGACAAACTAGAAAATAGAAAGAGAAAACTAGCAAATTAAACTGCTGGTATCATATTCTTTCCTTGTACAAAATAAAAAATTAAATTATAAAGGTGACTGAGAGCGTCAGATTTTCTACTTATTTAAACTTAAAGGCAAGATGGTAATATGTAATTTGGTGACAAAATATCATTGTCGAGTGGCCGTGCTGTTGAAAACCCGATCAATCTTTTCGGATTTGTGGAATGTTTGTTAATTTTTGAATCAAAGTGGTATACTTTTATATTTTGAAGGTACAGAATGTCCGAAACTAACGATTATCTGGGCTAGAACATCATGGTTAGAAGAAAAGAAACACGAAACAAACGCACGCGATGGCATCTATACCCAGTGCAAAAGCGCAAGAGAAAAGCCACATATTCACCAGATAAGACACAACATTCTAATTTAATACGTCTGCCAGAGCCATTACTCTTGAGCGAATTAAGACACTGAATACTGACGTCAAACTGGAGTTCATTTTTATTTATTTGCAAGAATGTACAAAAATGTTTGTGAAAGGATCCATATTGTTGAGTGTGAAGCACGTGCAGCACGTCAGCTGGCATGCGCTAAAATCTTTGCATCAGAACGCTTCCTTACAAGTATATTGACCCTGAGGCGTGTCCAAGGCGTACCAACATAATATGTTGAGGGATTGGGGAATGCATGCGATTGCAAATGAGGGCTGATTGTCTGTATTGTATAATTTCCTCACTGACCTTGACCTTGATGGTATATATTGTTGTTGTTGTTGTTGTGGGGTTTAACGCCATTTTTCAGCACACGATAGGCTATATATGGCGGCCAGTATTAATGGTGGAGGAAGAACCCGGGAAAACCCCAGAAAGAACCACCGACCCACGAGAAGCTACTGGCATGCTTTCTCACATACCTACATTGGCTGAATCTGAGACTCGAACCGGCGCAGACAGAGGTGAGATGGCAGTGATCCGTAACGGAGAACGCTTTAGACCACTCGGCCACTCGGGGCCCCCTGATGGTATATATACGTACCAGTTAAATAATTCGTGAAAAATTATGTTCCATTGTTTAAATAAAGATCCATTCCTGATAGGTTACAAACATTGATCCGGCGCTACTTCAAAAGGTTTCCAAATATAAAATTTTTAAATTATAATTTATTAAAATGCATGCACTTAAACTGTAGCTTAATTTAGTCAGACAGATATAAATTTTTAAAAAATTTGAAGAGCGACATTTAATAGTTAAGACATGAGAAAATATGAACTCAGCTGGTAAACGATACTTATATTCACGCAGATTTCTCGTAAATGATATTTACATTGCAAAAATGACAAAATGATGGCAAATATTAAGAACAAAAATGTTATTGCTTTCACACACACACACACTCACACACATATATATATATAGATCTGGTGACAGTAGTTAGAATGTTCGCCTCGGGTGCGGTGGGTGGCGGATACAGAGTCAGACTTAAAAAGGTACTAACAGCTACCTCGCTTGGCGTTCAGCATTAAGAGGTTAGTGTTAGGACTGGTCGGCCTGGTGTCAGGATAATATGACTGGGTGGGACATCATGCTACATGTCTGCGGCATGATGACCCAGTGCTTGACATCACTATAAACTGCCACACTGCAGATTTAGTAGCGATGTGACTGAAAAATTGTTAAAGCAACGTTAAAAATCCAAAGCACATACACACAGATAGATAGATAGATAGATAGATAGATAGATAGATAGATAGATAGATGGCTGGCTGGATATGTAGATAGATAGATAGATATATATAACATCAACATTAAAATAACATGGGTTTTTAAGGCGTTGGTAAAATAACATGGCCTTTAAAGTGTTGGTATTAAGCAATTATATATAACAATACTATTGGTATATCAAATTGTGAGCCGCCGATAGCGCATGAATGTGGATATATAAATATTGTTTCAACATTAGGCTATATTTCAGCAGTAGGCTATCGCTTGCGTATTCTTTAAATCTGTAATTAATTTCCACCGATTAATCATTAGCGTTGTACTAAAATAACGATAAAAATAATAATTCCCATTTTCTAGATAAATTAAACCTGTTGTAAAATTTATTTGAACACTGTTTTCATATTACCAATGATAAAATGTCTCTGTACCTATCAATGATGGAAATATGTAGTCATACAAAACAACTGAAAGGACAAAGTTAGACATGGAGGATACAAGCAATTGTATGGTTGGTAGCAGGGCTGTGCAGAGTTCATTCAATCCGTGAATACACAGTTGCATTTAATTGTATAACTGTATAAATTGTTTAATTTTTTCATTACAAGGAATGAGGCTTGCAGAGTTTTCTTTCAATGAAAAATGTATACAACGAGTGGCATATCATTAATACAGCGTACATACTATACATATATTTGACTTATATCACAAACGAGTACACATATTTGCACTTCCAATGGAGTTACGATATGCTCTTGGTAACTGTGTATTGACCGAGTGAATGAACTCCTCACATCCCTGCAAGTGTGCCCGCTCTACGATTTTTCTTCTTGTTTACAATTACATACGTTGATTGTTTTCTTTTTGAGTTTTTATTTTTATTCACATTTATTAAATCAATATAAGACATAATCATGATTTAAACACAAATTTGGGTTTTATGAAGAAAGTAGTGCACTACAAAACACGGTTAGCCTCTTGTACACTGAACCTAAACTGTCAGGCATTCACTTACTGGCGTATGGAAATTAGCGTAGAATAAAAACTAACCGAAATGAAGAATCAACAAGAGGTAATTAAAATATTTTAATATATTGACAGTTCATCTAAGTCATTATTCTGCTTTAGCTAACATTTCTAAAGACTATAAAACTCTCTCTCAGTGACGTCACTTCCTTTACAAAATTTGAAATTTTTTATAGACAGTCTCTGAGAGAGAGAGAGAGAGAGACAGACAGACAGACAGAGACGGACAGAGACAGAGACAGAAAGACAGAGTGTGAGGACGGGGGCGACCATTTGAACATTTTTCTATTTAATAATTAATAATCGAGTTTTAGAACTTTATAACAGGTTGAAGAAACAACAACAAAAAAGCATTAAATACACTACAGTATGTATGCCTCGTAAACTCGTAACCGACAAATTTAACATGTTGGCCTAATGTCGACTGGCGATTGCAACTATGTATCATTGATACTGTAGATGGATCCCATGGAAAGCTTAATTATACCGTTACGACGAACCAGATTACTGTAGGTTACTTGGTAAAAGTTCAGTTTCAGTATCTTCGTATATATTTCTCTCTCTCGCTACAGATGTTTTTGTCCCTTACGCACGAGAGGGGAGAGGGAATGGGGAAAAAGAAAGGATTCCGATGAAATTTTGTACCATTTTAATTTCATTTAGAAAAAAGGGACTATTAATACTTTTTATCATTACTTTCGTGTCATTTATGATTAATGAATGAGTAGAAATTAACCATTTATCTGTAGGTCTGCAGCTGAAAGAATGTTTATATTGCTCCATGGTCGGTTCACAATTTGATATACCATTAGTATTGGTATATCAATTTGCTTTATACCAACATCTTAAATACCATGTTTTTTTGAAGAATATTTATGTGGAATATATATATATATATATATATATATATATATATATATATATATATATATATGAGTGCGTACGTGCGTGCGTGGGTATGTGGTTTGATTTGATCCCGAACAAACGCTTCAGAGATGTACCTTATGAGTCCATCACAAATGGATCTAAACTATAAATCTTCAGGTTCCATTGTTTCCACACAATTACGTCATATTATGGGATGTTTTTGGAGTATTCTGTTAGTGTGCAGCATCCTTTACTATTTCATCAGTTTTTATTTTGGAAAAGGTTTTAAACCTTGAGAATGATTTTATATTTATTTCCTATTTAAAGTTGCCAATTGAAATATCCTAATATAATGTCTCATTTATATTTAAGAAAACGTTTCCTAATGAAGCCATATCAAAAAATTACAAATGATATTGCATATATCCTATCTTTCGAAAATTGGAAGAGGGAATTTTAACAGACTTGTTCCGCTGTAACCATAGTCGTTTCATTTCCCTCGTTTTGAAAAACTTTCAGTTTTGCTGGGACACTAATAATAATAATTTTATTTGACATATGAAAGAATCGATTCATTACAAGTTGTATAAATAACTCATGACTGAAAATCGTGCTTTGATCAAGTTGGTTACGAATTCAACCCAGTGTTAAGATATATTAATTTCTATTATGTACCCAAACTACAGTGATTCCAAAGTAAATCACCCTCACAAACCCATTACCATATCGAATATTTAAAGGCGGTTTTCGAAAGTGCCCAGTTTTAGTAATGTATGGGTGTTGGTCTTATCAAATCAATGCTCCGGAAAGCATTTAAGTGCAAAAGTCTGATTGGTAGTTGTCACAGTCCTGCTGTGTGTCGATTATATTGAAATGTCTTTAACTGAATTGAACCAGGTTCATTCTTTTGAAACAGAAGATTCTATTTTTCCGAGACACCGGAATTCCCTAACGTCCTCAAAAGCCTCATTAATATACAGCTCCTTCAATTGGCTCTAGTTGTCAGAAAATTAAATTGATTCACATCCTCTTTCTGTTAATTAACAGTTGAAATTTATATTTTACGGTGCTCAAGAAGTCATGACGCTTGTTAATGGATTGCACACTGTGTATGAACAGCCGTTCATGTAATAAGTAATCATTTTTCTAGCATCATAAGTTCATGAGCATTGTAGAACACGGTAGAATATGAACTTCAAGTCTTATAGTTACAAATAGTTCAATAAAATAAGAAGAAACTCGAGGACTAACATAATTATTAATTACGATATTGTCTATAAATCGTGTCAAAGCACGTAAGAAAGATTCATGAACACAAGTGAACACATTATCAGGGAAATCTTAAAACCGTTCAGGTTTACATGTTTACACTTAATACTCACGAACACATTATCAGGAGAATATTAAAACCGTTCTGGTTTACATGTTTACACTTAATACTGACGAACACATTATCAGGAGAATCTTAAAACCGTTCAGGTTTACATGTTTGCACTTAATACTCATGAACACATTATCAGGGGAATCTTAAAACTGTTCAGCTTTACATGTTTACACTTAATACTCACGAACACATTATCAGGGGAATCTTAAAACCGTTCAGGTTTACGTGTTTGCACTTAATACCCATTTTGGAGATCTTCAAACAAATAATCTACATTAATTTTCCCGCGAATTTAGCTGCGAGGGATAACCGTTAACCTGCATAAATCAGCAAGTAGTTCCGCCCCTAACCAAATATAAACTGCCAGTATGATGTAGCCTATACCATCATGCGTGTATTTTGATTTATCTTTAAAACTGATTTGTAGCGTTAGGATCTCATTGGGATTTGCTTTTGAAGATATTTAATAGGAGACATGAAAGACTGGATCAGCGTGCATTAGCTAGTTATCGGGTGCATCATCACGATAATGGATTCCTGGATAATCTTCTGCTTGGTGTCTTGGCTGAGGGCGACTTAATCTATGTTAATATCATCAATCTGATGAATGAATCATTGTATGATTGTATTCCAGTTCTGATACACCCGTGGAAAAATGGATTTAAAAAATAGCACATACGGTACTGTGAGGTTGTAGGATTGAATTCTGAATGATGGTAAGATGCAGTTTTGTGTAAATCGTGTTCAGTTATTGGCTTGCGTTTAGTTGAAAGTCACTATAGGTGCTCGGTATTACCGGTTTATCCCGATTTTTTTCTATTGCACGTACCATGGTATTTTTTCATTGCACTTCGGAAGTTTTCGCTAGTATGGAGTGTACGAAAATTCCCGAGAAATTTTTGTTAGGAATTTCCCTACCTATTATACTAGTGTTGTAGCTAGTAAATGTTTGGCTTCAGTATAAAAACTTCCCATTTGTATCCAGAAGCTCTTTTATTGTCATCATAATGTGTTTCACAGAGTATCAGATATAATGTAATCATCCCACTTTGTAGTTACAGTGTTAGATCACATCCCACTTTGTAGTTAGTGTTAGATCACACCCCACTTTGTAGTTACAGTGTTAGATCACATCCCACTTTGTAGTTAGTGTTAGATCACACCCCACTTTGTAGTTACAGTGTTAGATCACATCCCACTTTGTAGTTACAGTGTTTGATCACATCCCACTTTGTAGTTACAGTGTTTGATCACATCTCACTTTGTAGTTACAGTGTTAGATCACATCTCATTTTGTAGTTACAGTGTTAGATCACGTCCCACTTTGTAGGTACAATGTTTGAACACAACTTATACCACAATCAACATTACGACAGCCAAGTCATCTAGTGTAAGGTAATGACACTTTAACTTTTATTTTGTTTTGGGGGACGCGATTTTATTTTAAGCTGATATATCGAATTTTCTTTAATCTCAAGATAATTATTTTTTAAATAATATAATGGCTATAATATCGTGTTATTTTGCCATAAATCAAAACAAGACAAATTTTAAAAAATTTCAGACTGCATCAGACCATTACATTTATACCTATTACAACTGTGGTATAGCGTGTTACGTATCGTGGCATGTTGAGAAATACTGCGGTATACTTCGGTTACAAAATGTTTCGTGGTTCCCAGCTCTAGAAGACAGTATATATATATATATATATATATATATATATATATATATATATATATATATATATATATATATATATATATATATATATTCTATTTTCAGATGACAAGGTTGAAAGTAGGAAGCATCTGCACTGGTTGCTCTGCATAACTATGAAATGAATACAACTTATGTACTGTTTGATTGCAGAAAATATTTAACACCTAGAAGTTATATGAGAAGTTATATATAGTTTGCAATGTGTAATTATGTCCTTTTTACAAGTTTTAGATATTAATTTATTATTATTCGGAATTGTTTATAAATATATTTTCATTGTTTTCAATTGTGTAGTAAGTAATAGTGTAGACAATATCTGGAATTTT
Organism: Sinohyriopsis cumingii; assembly: GCA_028554795.2. Classification (NCBI taxonomy): domain Eukaryota; kingdom Metazoa; phylum Mollusca; class Bivalvia; order Unionida; family Unionidae; genus Sinohyriopsis; species Sinohyriopsis cumingii. Next base: position 11,552,634 of record CM068836.1, read on the forward strand.
TTTTGAGACCATGGTTTTGTCCATTGAAGAAAAAAAGTAATCCTTGAACTTGAAAGGGTTTTTCATAATTTTTATGTTAATTACCTCGTATCGGTTTTACTAAGATCATTTTTTTTCCCCAAGTTTCTAATTTAGTGCATAACATTATATAAAGTTTTAGTACCAAGTCCTGTTGGTAGTGATGCAGCAACCGCCCAAGCAATTCCCGCAACATTAACTATTTGTGTGTGCGTGTATGTGGGACGAATAGGGGCTAGTTATAGTCCCAGATTCCCATAAACAACATTTTTGTTTATTGACGTGGAGTCTCATAACTAAGTTTGTGTGCTGGAAGTGTCTAGCCACGTACTGGCGCAGTCGAGTGATTCATGACAGAAAGTAAAGATACAATTTGTGTGTGCACAATAACGACCGCTTCATAAACTAAACATTTATACAATTAAGAACAAATGGAACTATCAGCGGAAACGTGAATAGCTGAGTAGTATTTATTTAACTGCAGTTATGCTGGTACAATGCTGGGTACCTTTCCAGTATTGATAATGGCCACAATACACATAGTTTTGAAGGAATCGCTCGTTAGATATACTTAAATATATAATCTACTCAAACTAATACTTGGCTTTTGTTTCTATTGTGTTTTCTTTTTTTAAAGTCGCTATGATCGGGTCTTCTTTAATACTAGGTACTATCCGGATACATATCTGTACATGACTTTGGCAAGAATATTTTCTTTATAGTCATACAGAAAAATGCAACTGACAGAGTTTGTACAGGACGACTTTCGCCAACGTGTCAGAAAGGGCTAACATTAACAGCGAGAAAACCTAGCTCGCTGATCAGGTACTAATTTGGCACCTTTAGTCATTTTAGCCCCAAAAAACTATTATGTCCGTAAACCATGTGACGTTTTGTATTCGTTGATGCTCTGTAATCAAACGAACACAGATTTTTTTCCGATAAAACAGAAACAACATTTCATCTCATTGTAATATTTACAATAAGTGAATTGTGTTGTATTAAATACTATTTTCAAAAATAATTCATCTATATGTCACGGGCTTAAAAGAGCATATATGCTAAAAGGCAAAGTCCGTTTACACGTTAGAGTTTCTAGTGTGTTTAACGTTTGTTTACGATTGTAGATTATAATGTTTGTTTATGAACAACAATTTGCAGAACTAAGTTTTTGCCATGATTGTAAAAATTGTACTTTAAAATAATGTGAAGATGTTGACATAGAACTTTGACCTTAGGAGGTTCTAGAAGGCTACTTTCTTCTTCTCTTGTTTGTTAGTTATAAATATGTAGTTTAGTGATTCTGAGTTTAAGGTCTAGCCTTAGAATGTTCTTGAAGAAAATGTGTTTATGCATTTGATAGAAAAATATCCCACATCCCGGACATCTAAATATGTATTATGTTTTTATGTAAGTTGAAGAAAAGAGAATTATTTCATTCGTATTTTAAACCCAGCTGTCTTCAGATATAATTTGGAGGAATCGTTTATTTTAAAAGTATTCATTGGAATTACAAAGTGCTCATTGACACTTTGAACTAAATTAGTATGTTGAGATTATTGGGAATTAATTAAATACATTCTGAAATTTTTTCATCGTGATATATCACGAATTTTGGCACATCAGTTCATCCAAGAATATTTGCACATCAGCAGATTCTATCACGGAATTCATTCGGAAACACTCTATACGTTTGACTTGTGATAGTGCTTTTAGGAATATTTGGAATTTAAGTCATAATGCTCTAAGTTACTTTTAAATTTTAAATTTATCTTCTATGGAAATAAATGATTTGTTGAATATTTATGTACTTGTTGGTTTGACATTTCTGTTACTTAGTTTAAAACCATAAAGTTGTAACAGCAGATCGGATGGATTATTAACCAAATACTAGAGCAATGCGCATGGGTAGGAAAGTGAATTATGGGGAGTTGATATGCCTTTAAATTACATAGGTAGTGGGATTGACTAAATACTTATTCTGCAAAAAGTACAACTTGTTTTACATCCAGGGACCGAATTCTACGTTCATTTATGATGGGAGCTGTTCGAGAAGTTGACGTTGGTCATCCTGAAGAAATATTGTCATCTGCACTTGTTTTATTCTGACTACCAAAAATCTCAGAAAAACATGTATAAACGTACATGAACAGAGTGTAAGAGATGTTAATTTTTATGTCTAGTCCAAGATCCATGCATATTAAGGTATACCCCCTCCAAATCCCATGATCGTTTGCCTAAAAGATGTTTCTTCTCCAAATCTCATGATTGATTGCCTAAAAGATGTTTCTCATCCAAATCTCATGATTGATTGCCTAAAAGATGTTTCTTCTCCAAATCTAATGCTCGATTGCCGAAAAGATGTTTCTAGAATTGTCACTTTTTGAAACAAAACAGGGCCAGTTGAAATCAAACAAAACAGGGCCAATTGAAATCATATGTTGTAGAACGGTTTTTGACAGTTGTCAGATTCTTGGTGTATACTGGTTATATCAAAATGTCTCTAACTGAGTTAGACTATGATGAATCTGTCACAGGAAAAAAAAACATAACTATGTGAGATGATGCAATCCCTCATGTGCCCATAAAACTTAATAACTTATTTTCTTGGGGTGCATATCAGTCATTAACGTGTACATACACTTATTAAAAACATTTTCTTGGGCTGCACTAATTGTAGATTCTCTCTCTCTCTCTCTCTCTGTGCAATTAATGTAGACAGACAATACTGGTAATGAATTAACTATGAGAATAACAAGTGATATGCAAATCTTCCTTGGACTTAAAATATATGATCAACTTTACGCCAGCAGCTGGTGTCACCTTGTAATGACATTCATGTCGACTGGCAAATGTATCTTAAAGGAGACAAAATCGTTGAACAGTTTTCTTTAGAAAAGTGACTCATGACTAATGAAGGTGATGGCACATTTGAATTGCTAATAACACCAACCATCACTCACTCTTTATTGGTTGCGGGGAAATAAGTAAGTTTTGATACCGTATTGCCTTTTCTCCGATTATAAATGAAAGAAAAACATAATTTCAATTAAACGTCTATTAACAAATCACACAGCTTTTTCTTGCAAGATCTATTGAACCATTTCAGATAACATTCGGTCTCGTGCGGGAATTTGTTTTCGTTCTTTATAATACGTCATGTTTTACAGGTGCGTGTTCAATTCAATTTTATGACATTACGTTTAGATCAAACTTTGTATCAATGGGTTCTTATAATATAGGCTTTTAAAGTGATATACATTAAAATCAAAACATAAAAGTTCAAAAAAACTTATCCTTTTTCAGAATTTATGTCAATATTCTAATTTAAAATAGTATAAAAAAATACAATAGTAAGTTGTAGCTGCTTTGTGCGTTATGTGTTACATTTTTGTTGGTGCGATTGTTATGAATGGTGTTATCATTAAACTGCAGTGTAGAGATTTTAGATTTCTACCTATTTCTCAAAAAAGATCTCTGTGACAAGCGGGGACGTTTAAAATAAAAGGTATATCCTTTTAATATCCTTTCTTTTTGTTCGTTTATTTTCAGCAAGTCTTCTCGGTTTAATAGCACAGTGTCCTTAATCACATTTTATATAAATGGACATTTGAATATTTTAGGTTTATGAACCTTTACTCTAGTTTAACATTTTTTGGTCCAAAATGTGATGGTTTACTGTTTTCTTATCAATTCTAAGGACGATAATTTTATTCTCGATTGAAAAAGTAAGTTTGCCTTCATTGTCAGGTAATACGCAATCATGTTTCACCTCATTCAATTGTGGACGGTTAGTAGACTATGTGATAATTGTTTATTCATTTAGAGCCGGACAGTATTTACATTAAAACAAATGTTGTACAGATACAAGAAAACAGTTCTAGTACATATACAAATTTATTTTAGACACATGTATGTCCTCTATCCTTTTTCCTCGGGAAAATCAAGTTCTAAACATTTATATAGGCGCAGATATTCTCCATTGACCTTATTGTATAGGTCCGTGAATATCGTTCTGATGAACGGTAATAAGACGGATGCCATCCCCAATCAATTCTGATTGAACTATTTTTTGTTGTCTCATGAATAGTTTACCAGGCTATATTCCCAAGGTATGAAGATATTTATGTACAGACATCTCATTAGCGAATTTAAACAATTTGACTTGCTTCTTTATTTGGCAAGCTATTCCAAATACCGCTCTGTATCACTTCTAGCTTTGAAATTGGTATGGCTATGGTCCTAGAAGCGTAGGAAATAGCCTGATAATCAGCTCTGAAATGAAGTAGTTGGGCTTGCCAGATTTGGACTATATCCTTTTATTCGACAAGTACATTCTGTTAGACAAATAATAATAACGCAGTGGGGATCTTTTAAATTTTGTTTTCTTCATAATAGTTTGAATGTTTTAGGGTTTATTTTATATTGTTTATTAAAAAGGATATGTTAATTTGATTTGTTAACCCTGCTTCCTATGTTTCTATTATATTGTGATTATGTTAAAATTATTATTTATCTCTGTACACAACCAAATAAAATGCATCACTCTATTGGCATTTGGATCAATTGCTTATATCAATGGCATTAAAATGAAAGCCGCAAAATTATGCACAAACATGTTTTTTCAATTTCAATTGCACGACAGATGGAACATTCTATACTATAAAAATAAAACAAGTAGGTTTATGATAACTTGCACAACTACTTTTACACTAGTTACTTTCTTTTTCCTTGAGTATATTTCTTCCTTCACTTTGTTTCATGAAAGTATTAATAATAATTCTAGCGGATATAAAGCAGAGTTTTCATAAACTCATCCAAGTGGACATATTAATATTCTCTGCAAGCCTTGGCCAGCCAGGGTCGGCTGTCTGATTCTATCTTGGGGAAAGGCCCCAACCTCTTACTTCCACAAGTGATAGTCTATTCAAAGCACCGTTAAACCATTCAAATATATTCACAATGCATTCACAGCACATACTAGTTAGTTTTCAACAGTATTGACAAAGCTAAGCAACGCTTATATACAACATACCGTCGCAGACCATAATACATACATTTCGATGTACTTGTGTTCAAGATCTCAACATATACCACAAAGACTTTGTTTTCAAGAAAAAAGTGATCTCATCCAACACGAATGTGGAAAAACCATTGTCAGCCCAATCGGCTGCTGTCAGAGACGTGATAATCAATGGTTGTATGGAAATGTCTCAAACTAAATCAAGCTAGTTTCAGTCTGTCGCGATTCATAGTTACAAATTGTTATTATTGTTATTGTTATTGTCCAGCACAGGATAGGCTGTACATGGCGGCCAATATCAATAGTGGAGGAAGAATTAGAAAACTCCTGAACAAACCACGGACCCACGAGAAGCTACTGGCAAGCTTTCTCACATACCCACATTGTCCGAATCCACGCAGAGGTGAGATGGCAGTGATCCGTAACGCTGAGCGCTTTAGACCATTCGGCCACTCGGGGCCCCACTAATTGTATAAAAATGTTTTAAAAAATTCTTTGAGTGACCATGAACCATATTGGATCAAAATATTATACTACATAAACTTTTTCATAACTTGACAAACTATTATTGTTTCGAGCCTTTAACTGTTTTAAAGATTAAATAAGTTGTCGTTACCTCTCTCTCTCTCTCTCTCTCTCTCTCTGCCAATGTTTCCATGTTTTTCTTAACATCGATTAATATGGAATGAATAACAACCAGTGTCTGTTTATGATGTGTTTCACGTCGACAACATGATGTGTTGTTCTAGATTGAAGTCACCTTTCAGACTCCACACACTGAATCAATATTCTCAATAACAGAACGTCTTTGCTACTACTGAAGCCACCAATTGATCATGCTTCATATGTTACAATGGAATATCCTAGTTATGAATTCGCATATGCCACGTTTGTGATGATAGGACACGAGTAAGTCTAGACCAGCTGAAATTAAATTACTTCCGTTCATTAGCAAATCCTACACATATTTCATCCCTACCTTTACAAAACCGTTTCCTGCGTTTTCCTTTCTTTCATTACATTTCCGTTTAGTGTCATTTATTCTACTGTATTCACAAGAAGAAATAAAGCCTTGCGACACAAAAAGCACAGCACTGTATTAGTTAAAAGCCACAATACATACTGACATATTTTAAAAATTAATGAATACAGTTTAAAAGTGTCTATGATGTTTTGATATTTACAGTAGTGTGACATATTAGAAAAAATAAACAAGTTCAGCTCTTTTGTGTCTGTGTTGAAATTACACACGTGAAAAAAGAGAAAATAAAGTACATCAGATATGTTCCTATTAAGTCTGCAGTGTCTTGTTACTGATATAGACGACGGATATTTATTAATAAATTCAAAACTCAAATTAACTATAACATGACATTTATTATTTAGACGTACAATCGTAAAACAATGCTGTACCAGTCTGTAAGAAGCGCGAAACGGAAATGTAGAGGACGGATGCCAATAAATATCCGTCATCTACAATTCCGTCTGTAAGTTCATCTTACTGAGTTTCGCGCTTCTTACAGACTGATACAACATTGTTTTTCGATCTTACATCTAAATAATAAATGTCCTGTTATAGTTAATTTGAGTTTTGAATTTGTGGCGATTTAGCTTACGCCTTGGAATCGGTATCTTGTGCTACTCTAATGCAACTTCAAAAATAGATGAGTTATTTTTAATACTTTTTTGCAATGTTTTATTGGATTTTTTTCCCATGCGTGTCATTGTTTTAAAGAGATTTATTTCTCGTACTAATACAACCCAAAAGTAACGGTCCTGTACCCTTGATGACTCGGATAAGTCTAGTTCATTTGGAATTTCATGTGTTCAGTCTTACTGATCACAAATAATTGTGACCAAAACAGTGACAATATGGCGTCAGACATGAAAATACAATGTATCTGATTATCTTGCAGCAATTCCACCATCGCATCTTTATGGAGAAAACCACCAAACTGCTTGATAGCAGTGGTCACATCCTACTTTCTTTGCTCTTTTCTTACAGAAGCTGAATTGATCCATTGGTTTGACTTTGGCTGTTTTTCAAAACAGAAGTTAATGCCCATTTGCCACATATACGTAGATGAATATATCATCCGTTACGATGAAAACAAATTAATTTTAATACACAATGTCTCCATACTTTCAATGAAATTTTGCATCTAGAATTTTCGGGACCAACAGATTAATGCAATGATTAACTCAGAAAGCGTTTTGAAACAGTTTTGAATCAGTTTTAGGTGATTATAATGAACTACCCCTTATAACTTCACGTCTGTTCAGGGTTTTGTGTTAAAATTTCTATAAGTATTTTTTTATACAAATTAGCCGCTAAGTCTTTAGTTCATTTCTGCATGGACATAATCAGATCTATTTAGTTATAACAAAGCAGATGTGATAAAGGAGAAGCATTGATTTTTAAATGCTGACTTTAATGTTGTATACACTTCCGCGAGTTAAAACATTTGGTTTGATTCAGTAATATATCTGCAGGTCTTTAAACTGGATTGGGCGGAGCACTTTATTAACGTTCAAAAACCATACTATTCAGACTAAGCAGAGTTGAAAGGCAACTTTAAATTATCTCTACAAACTATTAACTCTTCGATTGAATTGTATCACATTTATTGGCTTATGTTATACTTGGATGACGGTAATTTTCAATTCCCGTGATAAAATTGATCAGTCTTTCTCTAGATAAAACTATTTTGAACACGCTGTTCTTATCAACATTAAATAAGTGTTAATAGCTTCCATTACTGAGGATGGATTTTAATAATAGACAGTAGACTAGTATATGTTCTGTATAATTTACAAGGGCGCCGTCTGTTTTACACAAAACTAGCGATTAATCTCATCATAACATTGTATTTTATTTGAATTTTTCAATTATTTTACTGAATACGAAAACATTTGCAAGTTACCATTACCTAATTTAACCCCAGATAAGTGAAAAGGGACGATAGCTTAACAAAGACATTAGGTATTTGAATAAAACAAAATTGCATGAAATCATACTTACGAATTCATAAAATACACTATGCGTGATTAAAATAGGCAAAAGCATTTCTTAAGTCGGTTTGCGTTTGTGGAGATCAAGCTTCCAGGCATTCTTTGAATTACCTTCACATTGCACCAAACAAAGATTTGTATTAGGGATACAAATATAATTCCTGTAAGTGAGGAAAACAGCAACAACGAAGATTAAAACAAAAACAATTAAATGACAACAAAGTTATGTAGCCCACTTAACGTTCATGAGCTGTAAAACTAAAATTCTTCATCAAAATTTGGATTTTTACTTTATAATGTTCATTTTCACAACTTAATCTGGTATACTTGGGTGCCTGACTTTACAAGAGAAAACTTGCATTAACCTTCTTATACAGCTTGACATTTGGATAATTATTTTAAGTTGTTAGCATACTGACATGATGTTTAAACCATTCATTCCAATCCCAATGACGTACATTTACCGTCATCTCCTGGTAATTCTATTAATTGAAGGTAATAATTATAATAGCAGAATCGCATTGTGATGCTCGCTGGAAACCGCAAGTTTATTTTTTTTATCTTTCTCATTGTAAGTCATTGCAAGCATTGCTATAAGATTGTGAACGTTGTATTCTTTGAATGCCTAGACAATCCAAATAAATCTTTTTCCACACCTATACTAACCATCACTTGCATTAAATGTGATCACCTTCCAACAATGATGATTTAGATGCAATTAATTTGAGTTATCGTCATGAATACAGATAGGTTTGTGCATTTGCACGATTAATTCAATTGCTATGCTTAATTACAAAACTAGACCAGAGGATGTGCTTTAGTCAGTGTCAAAGAAAGCCATTAAGTCTCGAAAAGGTCTACAATGATGTATATGTCTCGGGGATATTCTCCCAGTACGCACCTTGTAGATAATGTGCTGCAAATTCACCAATGACAAGTAACATTTGAAACTAGTGGTGACACATTGGACATGTTATTAACATATAGCTCCCTGGTCATTATTTAGTCGTAACGTTTGCAAAATACAAGACCCCGAATTTCACAAGCATATGTTGTAATAGGTTGGATAATAAAGTTCATAAGTTTAATTCCAGATTTACCATGTTTATTTGATGTGGCTAATTTCTGTATCTTTATTTACGCTTCTTCTCTGTCTTTATCATATAGAGAAACATGATTAATTTTATTATATTTTTTATTGCCAAGTGTATATTGAATATGCCTATTTTAGTTTTCTCTGTATTAAGGGTTAAACAGTCAATTTAGAACTGACTCAAGTTGATGTAAGTTTTTCTTATAAGCCAGTTCTACTAGTGGCTAGTTGAGTCATATCATCTACATACATTAAGTATTTTCTATCAATATCCTGTAATACAAAGGGATAAACATGGAGAATTAATTGATCAGGAAGGTCATTGTTACACAAATTTAAATGTTTTTGACTAAGATTGCAGCCTAACTTTAATCTAAACTTTTCTACAAACACGATGACGTAATCTACAGTTTAATTTTACACAAAAAGTACTTCCGTGTACATATATATGATAATCGTAAGAAAAGTTCCTTTAACGGTGTAGTACATTAGCTTGCAAAGATTCCTTCTTCATACTGTATCGAAACATTTTCGTACAATAATGAAACAAGTAAAAACATACTTACTCGCACACATTAATGTGTATTGCTTCGTGATGAAATGTGTACCAGACATATGATCCATTTTTGTCAGGGTCTCAAGCCACTTTAATAGCAATTAATGTCATTAAGTTTGTCTATATATTGGTGTCGTTATCTGAAACCTTTCGGATAATTTTTAAAGATGCTAGAAACAACAATGCCTGTATAATTGGCATCTTCTGCAGGGCAACCCTTAAAGATAGATTTGATCCTACTGTTTTCCACAATTTGGGCAATTTCCCATAGAAAGAATAGCTTTTGGATACAGTCACATAATGACATAAACCAGGAACTGAAGCTGTGATTCTTTTTTATGAACCGAAAATAACTCTGAAGATTTGTTGATCGTAAGTGAGGCAACAGCAGAAGAAAACCCCATCCTAGCGTTATGATAATCAAATACACCAGATTCGTAATAATTGCTTTCATATCAATACTTAAGTCTTGCTGAATATGCAAATTGATATTTTTGTCAAAAAATTAGTAAAATGTGGTGGCATTTCACGAGGAGCCACTGCAGAGGTCCTATCCTCCTCCAAACCACACTGCAGCTTCCAAATCTCATCCAGAGTTTGCCAAAGGACTTTTGGGTTGTCGTTCACCACCATTATCAAATATTCATTAAATTAGTTTTATTAATTTTGGAACTCAGGCTTTAAACGATCTTCATAATTCTTATTAAAAACACTTTTCAGAAGCAAAAGGCGCCTAACATTAACTCCTCATTCTTTGACTCGCAACAGTCATTAACAGGTTAAGCACTCATCATCAAATTAGTGTTTGTATAAGCATGCGTATGAGTTTGTTTGTAAAAGTACTCATTACAGATTCCACTTAATTTAGCAAAGTAAAAACATAGATTACCTGAGTAACAATTAAACCATTCCACATAGTTTATATACCACAGGTGACAGCTCTTCTAATGTGTTACTCTCAAACGCTTATCGGTTTCAAGAGACACGTATTGGAAAGTTAACACATGTGTCTTAAACATCTCCCACAGTAAAATAAAGTTTTTCTAACAGATAATTATTTACAACACAGTAATATACAGTAAATGTTCCGTATTATTATTGTAAGGGGTTTTGCCTGAAGTATCTTCTAGAACGCTAAAACTAGCTGATTTACAAAAGAACTGCAATACATTTGGTCGCTGCTCAGTTTAGTGTATTGCATTCCGTTAATTACGTTTCAGCATTTTCTTCACTATGTAGGTGTTCAAAAATATACTTGAAGGAAGGGAGACAATGCAATATTTTCTGACAATACTTTTCCGTCGGTGACAGGAAATCGTCATGGAGGAATCGATTTAAAGTTTTAAATATGCATTGTGCGATTTCACGATGAGTTACATCGTTATGCTCCATTAGACCACATAACAGGTAATTTAATGTCAATGAGTTAGTTTCAAAACAAAGTCATTTGGCCTAGTTTTCAAAGCAAAAAGTATATTCATAAATAGAAATCAACACTATCTCAATGCGTGTAATATTGTTTATAAGGAGTAGAAAACGGTTTTGTCAGCAGACTTGTGAACAAATTTGTAAGTTTTACTAATTATGTTAATTATATTAAATTAAAAGAGAGAAAGCAATTATTGATTTGAATATATAAAACATTGATTTAATTTTAATATAGTATTATTTTCAATGATTTCGTTACAGATGACGATCATATCGGAAAATCGTTTTAATGTTTATCGTGACTACTTCCAGTTTAAGTTATCACACTTTAACACCGTCATTGTGTTATTCTTTACGATTTTTAGGCGATACCGGATTCTGTTGGATAAATAAAACCATGTTTCACATTTAGTGAAGGCTCAGGACTCATAATAGCCAGGGCTTTTGAATGATTACACATGCTTATTTTAATATCTTGCTGTATGCAATATATAGAGGTTTAGAAACATAGTTTGTGATTTGCATAAGGTGTGCATGTTTTCATCAACAAGACAACATAATGTATTGCATTGAACCCAACAAAACGATTTGACAATATCAATACAATATATTGCTAAATATGTGACATAAAATGCTATCATTTGAATCTAGCATGTACTGTCTCTCTGATGTAATCAACCCATCGTTTACGAGGCACACGTGTGCATATATAACTTAATTTTCAACTATTCAGACATTTTTATGTAAGTCAAGATAATGTCTAGAAGTGTACCGATGATTTGAATGGTTGGATAGTCAACACATGGTAATTGCACTCCAACTAAACGTTTTCCTTTCTCAGATGTGTCATATAAATAATAAACCAGTAAGGATGATATCTTAAAATAACTCATCCGTGTCCATGTGAATGTCATTTTATATTTTACCTTGGTCTAAATTATGAAATAAAATCTTTATCATGTCTTCATGGTTAGTACAAAAGGCAGAAGAAAACGTTTTCATCCACTTATTTGCTACATAAAAGAGGCTGTCTAGTATTCATTGGAATAAATGTGTTTGGTAACTGCCAATTTCATTTTACAGGAAACTGAGTTCTGATTCCTTTCTTCAAGGGTAATAATAAGTAATACTAGTAACTATGTATCAAATTCGAAACTATTCTTGAGCGTAAATAGATAATTTAGGACATTTATCAATCCAGTTTTTCTACCATCCATTGAATCGTTGCAAAAGTGTTTGACTTAGCCCATACATCTGTTTATAAATTGCAAGATTCAAAACCTGATTTCACAAACATATGTTGTAATAGGTAAGATAACAGAGTTCATAACTTCAAACCGACCTTGACACTTTAGTCTATTGTTGTAATAGGTAAGATAATAGAGTTCATAACTTCAAACCGACCTTAACACTTTAGTCAATTGTGACTAATTTCCGCTTTTCTTTTCTGCCTGTACTCTATAGAGAAACATGATCAAGTTTAACAGAGCATTTAATGATTATACCAAAAATCTTATATTCTCCGTCATCTTCAAGGCAATTATTGTTTTTATTGTAAATTGCCATTTATTAACATGGTTACAATCGTCATTGAAAAGAAATGTTGGACTTTTGAAAGCCATTACTACTAGATATTTGTAATAGAAATAACAATTAACAGTAACGTATTGTAACACATGCCACAAGGAAATCAAAGATATCGGGAAAACTATTCGTATGCAACTAATTAAATGGTTTGGACTGAAAATTGTTTCAATGTTTCCCGGTCTTGCTACAAGTGTGAACAGTTAGCACATTTTTTAGTTTTAGTAAAAATAAGCTAGATTTTATTTATCTATAACAATTTTTTAAAAGACATTTTCCTTTTACTTGTGTTGTATATTAGTTTGCAAAAATGCTTTCTCCAAGCGATATCAAATGGTTTTCGAACATCTAGCACAAACATATTTTGCCTTTAATAAGATTTTTTATACAATGATCATTTTCTTCAAAATTCAGGTCTATAGCCAATTTGATAGCAATTAATAACATTATGCTTGTCAATTTATTTTTAAAGCTATTTATCTGAAATGTTAGAAACATTTATTAAGGCTGTTAGAAACAGGAATGAATACTATTGGAAATACACCAGGCTCGTCCTTACCTCGTAAAGCTTCATCATTATTACAGACCTGCTGATTATACCAATCAATGTGTTTTTCAAATTGTAAGCAATATGCTAGCCACTCACCAGGAGCCACCGTGGAGGTCTTATCCTTTTCCGCACCACTGTCAAGTTGTTTTTTTTTTTATCTCATCTAAGGTTTGACAGTAGAGTTTGGGATTGTAATTCTGTCTTATGCAAAATATTCACAAACTGCACCTTGTAACGTTTGTGTTTTTGTTTTAAAAGCTGTGTATATTTTTTCTTAAGAGAGTAACACTGAAGTAAAGGTTCATGATATTCGTGTCGACTGGCTTTAATTTCTCTCGCTTTGACTCTCCAGAGTCCTTTACGGATTAAACTCTCGTCAGCAAACCATTATTGTATAATATTTTGGTATGAGGTTTTTCTTAATAGTTTTACATTTGGTATCGTATCCTATTTTCAGATTGCACTTGGTCAAACTACCACGGATAATGTTGTAAATTCATATTGGCTTGTTAATATCTGTATTCCTGTCATTCGATTTAGTTTTAGACTGATGTATCTTTTCCTAATTACGAATAACCGGATCTGAACTGCCAAATAGAATATTAACGTTTTTTTCTCGATCGTCAAAACGTTTATTAAATCAATATCAAAAGAAACCGATCAATTAATTCCTTTATTTGCCGTAAGATTATTTCAGCTTTCCTACCATTAAAAATGTAAATTGCGTTTTGTTTAAATATTTCAAGAAAATTAAATACGGTTTAGCAGATTACTCCCTGTATCTTATACAATGAACGAAAATAAACTTAGAATTACAATTCGTATGTTTTCTTCTAATTCAGGCCTGTTATGTTACAACGCTTCCAATAACTGGGGGCATTGTAACTGGTTTGTATTGCCATGCAGAAAGCAAAGATATCAGCGATAATTACATTCTGATCAAGCCCCTACTTTTACAGAATAGCAATATTAAAATAACCTCTTTAAGGCCCTTTACTTTGTGTTTACTAAACTTAACTTTATTTTCACCAACAGAAACGTAGAGGCATGTAAAAATTAACAGTTCATTGTGTGGGTACTTCGTACATAAACCACATCAAAGGAACCATCTTCCAAGAAAACATGGCAAGAAAAACAAGAAATACATAAATACGAATGCATTGGAAAAGTTTGTTTTCTTCAATTAATGCACAGAGTATTTCCATCCTTGGCTTCAAACGGCTGGAATACGTCTCCAAATTGTTGGCAATTCGCATGACATAAAATTATTATATTCACGCAGTTAAATATAACGCTACTATTCGCTGTGTTGTCTATTCTTCTATTAACGAACGACGAGAACAGGCAATACATAACATTTATTTTCTAACGAGTGACAGGAAATAATAAACAGCCAAGCACTTGTGTGTTTGCGAGTGTGTGTATATTTGTGTTGTAGATTTTTCGTTTTATGTCCGACTGATGTGTCATTCAACGCCGTAGTTCGTAAAGTTTGATACATTGATCTGAACTTTTATTTACAAGACTGACCTCTTGTCAAAATAAATCTCTTTCCGGTAAAATATCCCATATCGAGGTAGTGTAGGAAGGAAACCGTTTTACTCAGTAGAATTTAATAATGAGTAATGCTTTCGAAAACCTTTGGAGACAAAATGGCCCGTGAATGTTGGGAAATATCCCCATCAGAAAATAAGTGCCTATCATACAGACGTTTGGAATCACAATGAACATGGACCGATATCTATATATGCCAACTACATTAATGCCTTTTATTCATATGTACACCAGTTTATAATACTGCATTACAAACACTAATGTCCTGCAGTATATTGTTTGTCTTCTTACATACAACACAAACATCTGGCATGATCGAGAATCTATTGTGAAACTAAGAATGGTATTCCTTCTTGTCTGCTTCGGTCAATTTAATTTTCTACACATGCATAATTTAAAACAGTATAAAAGTTGAAAATGAAATAATGAGTTTTGTGGAGTTGACAGAGAGAATCCCATTTATTTGTTCTGTCATATTAGACAATGTCAATCCATATAATTTTGCTATTACCTATGGGATAACATTCTTAATGTTATTTAGAGGATGGTGGTATACAGTCGACGCCTCTGCTGTGTATCCTTGATCTTACTAATGCAAAGTCTGACCAATCAAATTCCCATTTGCAGATGTATTAGAATTTGTATTTGTACAACAGGCATACTTGCAATTTATGCACAAACCGACATCGGAGTGCAAAGTTCGTGCAGTCCCCTTCACAATGTCATGTAAGATACAGTTACTCTCTACTCTACGTACTTTACAATCGTGTTTAAAACTCTATCTCACCATTCTGAATTAGAACTTACATTGTTGTATTTGCCTATAAAAAGCGCGGAACCAGCCGTCAACAGCAAGACCCAGATGTCTCATCTTTTTGTTCTACAGCAGATCAGGTTCAACCAAGAAATCATCAGAATAACAAAGCAGACCGTAGTCGGACGGTACATAATACTGTGGTAGATATGAAATTACACTATTCGCTGATGGGCTTGAGTTATATACGAATACAATGATAAAACGAGACATTAGCTATGCTTTACCGATATAGTCAATTAATTAGCTGATAGCGAAACGAAACGGTAGATGACAGAAATACACTTAAATTATCTTCATCGAGCCTGCTACTTTCCGTTGCATTTAATTTGTCATTAATTGATATTGGGAGATTTTCCACAATAAACTGCGGTATTAATAAACTGAAAATTGACAGTTAATGGACGAGGCCAATATGTTATCAATAATTCTCGATGAATTTCGTTGATTAATCACGAGTCAGAAATTAATTACTCGTGTTTTCCTTTTCTTTCAGCATTGTATCGTAACCAGTGTATTGCTCAGACCATTGTTTTCTGACATCATGGTCAATAAACTGATGCTTTCATTCACTAAGAAGAATTCCTTTCAAAGCTTATGTAGTCTTAAGGATTGGCAACCTTTCTTTACTCTTCTTGCAACTTTGGTTAACTGGCCCGTGGGGTGTTGAACTAGTATACATATTTTTTATTTAGCTTAGCATACACAATTGCGTAAATATGCGTATTTCTCATTTTCTGTCTTTCTATTTCTGTCGGTCTGTATATATATATATATATATATATATATATATATATATATATATATATATATATATATAAAGGAATACAAATCATAATGCAAATTTGTAAATAACAGTCCTTTCAAGTGCATTGATACCAGCGTACGTCAGAGGTTGACTGAGACAATTGCACATAGACTGAAAGCGGAAATCGCAAAACCAGTCTAAGCTATTTCAACTCTCAAAGAATATTATTCGCCAAAGACAATAATAAAACAGAACCTAGCCTCATACAAAAACGTAGAATTTACAAAACGTTACATCATTAAGGATCTAATGCAAATAACATATGACTTTATTGTCTTGAATAAATTTATAGTATAAGCTTTCTATTTGTGACAACGATATGTTAATAACATATCATACCATAATGAGTCAGGAAACATAAAAAAGGAATCAAAGAACAACGGAGTCCAAAGATAGTTACGGAAGGTAGTAGTAAGTTCCAACAATCTATTGCTTTTAATTTTGGTAAAGAACTTGTTTCTTACAATGCTCCATTGCTACTCTTAAATGTTGGAAACAGAATAGTATATAAAACAAATATCCTAGAACAGGCTTATTCCATTATCCACCAAAAGTATTTTTGGAAGCAAAAATATGAACATACTTTATTGCTGAGCCTATTTGCGAATCCTAAAACCCAGGTAGAAAAATCACATCGATGTAGAAATAAATTCCTACTTCAGAAATCACTGAGGGTTTGACCCGTATATGTAATGTTCATTGTAAAATTAACATGACCTAAATCGTTAAAATATTGAATTGAGATTTTTTACTAAATTATATAAATTATGGCAATATCATGTATAATTTATGAAAAATTAGTTAATATTAAGTAATTTAATAACTTCTTTCTAACTGACACTTAAATTGTTGTAACTTCTAAATCGGGAATTATTAACTAGACACTGAAATTTATTTCATATTGTGTCATATTTCAAATCTTATTTGATGAAATTATGTTTTCGAACATGGGTCTATACAGATGTGGATGCCATCAAAGGTTCAAAATAGAACGTTAGTAAACAAATAAGCAATTACAACGAAATACGTAAATATTTTTCACTTTGTCAAAGTTGCTATATAAGGTAATATTTATATTAAAACAAAGAAATAAATAAGTGATATGTCTTGAAAATAAGCCCAAAGATAAAATGGAACAACAAAATACTAATTAATAAATAATATCTCAGTTAGAACATTGTAGATGATAATACAAAATTTCATGTCTAAAACGGGTAATACAGATACAATGATAGCACCTAACTATTGCTACAAAAAATGGTAGTAATTATCTCAAATAGTCAAGCTAGACAAGAGATAAAGTAATGGATGTCACCAAATAACAGTTATACATGTATACCTGTATAAAATTCTTTATAACCAACTGTTGTACAGGACCACAATAATAGTTCCTGATGTAATATAAATGTATTTATTAAATGAAATTCTCAACAAAACGAAAGTAATTAAGGGGTTATTTAAATACAGTATGCTATTTATATCAATATTGATGTCCTTACTTTTGGTGCATGACTGTAAATTGTAATGAGCTTTATATAGGTATTTGCAAGTTTTATTTTCAGAATTTATAACAAACCTGTTCACATGTTTGGGGTAATTTTCAATTAAATGATTAAGTCCCATGGGCTCTGTTGCGACTTAATAATGTATGGTGCAAAATGTCACGTGGGAGGTATTGCGACATAAATCGCGTAGGAAAATAACGCGACACAGACACATAAGGTGTAAATAATAGTAAAGAAGTGGATAAATAATTCATTCCTAATCGTATTTCCTATGTTATTGTTTTAAAAAGGTTTGCAGATGTATATAATGTTTTGTTTGGACTATTTATTGGAATTGAAAAGTGCTCATGCGACTGGAGTAAAGCAACATTTCGGGATTATTCTGAATTCATTCGAAAGAGGTTTTGGACAATGTCATTGTGATACATCAAGACTGTTGACACTTCATCATATTCAAGGATATTGGTACATCAACATATTTACAATCTGGAGTTCATTCGGAACAATATATTATTTTGGATTGTGATAAAACATTTTAAACTTATTTTGCTAAGTTTACACAGCTTGTTAGTTTTTGGATGTTTATATTACGTAGTTTATGACCATAGTGTCGTAACAAGTAAACACAGCCCATTGAATCAACGATACAATACAATTATATATTAATAGGTATGATAATCGGATACAGGCCATACAAAATATATAATAAAGAGAACAAATATAAATGAAACGTAAAAATTGGAAGATGTTTGCAAGGGCTCGGTATGTTGGGCATTTAATAGGTTTATAAAATAATTTGAATGACAGATCAGTAAAAAAAAAGTATCAAAAGAATGGGAAAGTCACCATTAGGTGAAGGGCAAAAAGAACTATTTGAAAGATAAAGGTGTAAAAGTTGCATAGGCTTTCACAGCTATTAGGCATGACTACAACAGCTCTTTTGTAAAAGGGTAAGTGGAAAGAGGTATTTGTAGTAACTGTAGTGATGACGGTGATAGAGATTGTAGTGGTGATAAAGGTTTATCGTTTTATAACAAAGTAAAACAAGGAATGAAACATATTACCAATGGCGTGTGGATACATTCAGCATATAAGTAAGTGTAGGTTCAACCAAACTCCGATCTACAGTTTTATGTTCTTCAGGGCCATTATCAACCCAATATTCACTTTTGAATTTGCGCATATCCAATCGTGGTGATAAAGAATGTTAAATATTTAATAAACAATTTTGAATTGTTTCAGATGTATTTTTTATTTCATGGTTTAAATGCTTGATCATCAGGTAATGCTAGTCATCATTCAGACAACATTCGTTTTAATAAACATTACGAAAAAACAAATTAATAGTTTAAGGTGGAAATTACATAGGGAAGGAGAGTTTGATCTCGTGAAACAAACACTAGTTTGGTCTGACATGCACATCTCACCACAACGTTTGACAGCTTGCAAGTATGGCGACATGCCGTCAATTGGAAAATCATCTATTGCAGAAATAATATTTAATTTCCGTCGCATTTTGCTGTTGGTACTACATAATTGTTTATAAGTGGTAGATTTAACTTGAAGCGTGAAAAAGATTGTCACTAGAAACTAATAACTAATTTGCAAGCTTTAGTAAATCCGAGAGTACACATGACTAGTTGCATTAGGTTTTACAGATATATAGACAAAATAATTGAAGCTGTGTGTATTATCAGCTTTGATTCTAAATGCATTAAGCTAGGTCAGCGTACATATAATTGATCAAAACAATCCTCTCTTCCGATGGGAAATTAATGAAGTATTGTTCATCGGTTATTGTAATGGCAACACCTTCCGTGTTGTCGGTAACGCTTATGACGGCAAATAATTGGGATTTTAAACAGGAAACTAATTTTTGGTGTTTTACAGTAAAACCAACCAGATGGTGATATTTCTTTGGAGGATATAATTTTTCATTATATGCTTGGTAAACTGCCCAGGATTGAACACCGATG
Source organism: Sinohyriopsis cumingii (assembly GCA_028554795.2). Classification (NCBI taxonomy): domain Eukaryota; kingdom Metazoa; phylum Mollusca; class Bivalvia; order Unionida; family Unionidae; genus Sinohyriopsis; species Sinohyriopsis cumingii. The sequence goes on from CM068836.1 coordinate 11,572,555, forward strand.
AACATTATTCTGAAAATCGGAATAAAAACTTTGCAAATATAGGGTAAGATGTTTTAAGATAACAAATATAAAACAACCCTAACCTGTTCCTCACCTTATTCAAAGATGCAACTGAGGCTGTGTCAGACGTACTGAATTCAAAAGCTGTGAATGGATGAACTGATTAATAACTCCAATATCTCTAACGATTCTAGTTAGGACAATTATCTCTCTTTATATATGATCGACAGCCGAGCCACCAGCTCTTCCCCGGTGTTAGTGATCGCACAGTATTACATAGCACAGGTAAGCATTTAGTAGCACACGATGACATAGCACATGTAAGCATTTAGAAGCACAAGTCAACAGGGTACTACAAAATAGTCAAATGTAGATATAATTTATAGTAATTTCGATTTGTGATGACTAAAATAATATTCTTTGAATTTTGGACAAATATCAGAATTAGCTGTACGTGGAGAAATAAGTCTGTAAAATTTTACAATTATTGCTCCATACGTTAAGAATATAGTTGGATGGGACACGGGGGAAATGGTAGAACGACTTAATTGCTTCAACCCTCTGTATCAAAGACACTACCACAGAACGATAACCACAAATTTGGCATTATAAACCTAGTTCCCTTACTATTTACATAGTAACTAAAGTATGGGATTGGCACATTACTTCATTTAAATATACTGCAAAGAAAAATAATAGCTATAGTTCTGATTATGATGTTAATCAAGTCTTATTTTTGTCGATAATATTTTTGTTAAATATATAGTGTGGTATTTTTTGTAATGTTGCTATTAATTTTAGATGAATGTGATTAAAGTGTTACATTATCCATACTACTGATATTTTTTACATCTTCATAACACGCAAAATGAATGAGAACATTTAACATTCCATTAAGTGCCTTTAATAGAAACCACCGGATTTCCTGACAAATTCCGTTCTCTAATCACGAGAAGCTGAAGAAATGCTCACATTTGCAATTTATGGTTTTAAAAGGTCAGGAATCGCCTTCATTAATGTTAATAGCAACATCAGGAAATTCATCTCACCTATTGTTTTATGCCCCATTTACCAATTAACGTTCGCCATGGTTTCCATAATTGAACAAAGACGGCGTTATTCATCGACACATTTTCCCCAAGTGATGCCACAGTGCTAGTTTAGAATTTATTTTATATGACATTCTAATGGTTATTGATTTCTAATAGAAGTCGCAGCTTCTGTGGTGTTGAAGAGTTGATTCTAAAGTGGGAAATCTCAGAGTACTCCCCTACGCAGGTAACGATATCGAGACATAAGAAACCATAGCAGGTAACGATATCGAGACATAAGAAACCATAGCAGAGACAAAACTAGTGAACATTAAATATTGTCACTTACAAACGGTGCACAACCAAGAGCTTCATGCAATGATTGGTGAGGTAAATAAAAATATTCTTTGCAATAAATACCTAACGTTCTCTTTATTTTCTTTTAAGAAAAAATATAAAACATGGTTTGTGCATGGTGCAATATGAAAAAGTGCGACGACTGCAGTAGTATCTACAGATTTCGCCCATGGAATGAAAGGGTGCATAAGCAAAGAAATGTATGGATAGCTGGGGTCAGTTTATAGCGTATCACATCTCTCTCTCTCTCTCTTATTAAATAAAATGACAAAAGGATGAATCCTATGTTTATCTAATGGTAAACACACACAAATCCCAAGTTCACTTTTAGTGAAAGTTTAATCTTAATGAGTGAAGCTGTTTTTAAGAGTTTCAACATGGATATTGAAGACAGATTAAAGATGGACAAAGTAAATCCCATATATCGCCAGCTTATTGATATGAAAGTATACAAGGAAATATTTTGAATAGGTCTCAACTCTTGACTACGTTTCAGGAAATGAAGTCAATTTTAATGGGTTAATGAATCAGTTACGGTTTTGAAGATGACACAAACTAACTTCAAATTTCTATATATTAGACTTTAAATCTTTAGATTTTAACAAACAATAACTATTCACAGAAACTGGTCCCATCCAAAAAGTTGTCATGAAAATTGTGTGACTGTGTGTAAGATTTAGATTTTTAACGTAGCTTTAAAAAAGGTTAAGTCATATCGCTATGATACCTGCAGTGTGGCAGTATAACGTGATGTCTAGCATCATGCCACAGACATGTAACATGATGTCCCACCCAGTGACATTATCCTGACACCAGGCCGACCAGTCCTAACACTAACCTCTTAATGCTGAGTGCTTAGCGAGGCAGCTGTTAGTACCATTTTTAGAGTCTTTGGTATGACTTGGTCGGGTTTCAACCCACGACCTCCTGCATCCAATGCGGAAGCTCTAACCACCGGGCCACCGGAGCGGTCTGTAAGGAAAATTTAAAATTAAAAAAACCCCATTAAGGATATCTCAGGACTACCCGGGGTCTTATCCTAAAATTTAATGTCTGTGTCTTTAATTGTGTTGAAGGTAATTTGCATCATTAATGGAGGGACAGATAGAGATTTACATGAAGTCATAATACCCACCTGTTTAAAATTTGCATTGGGATAACAGTCATGGTCATTGTAGTTGAAAATTATTCAAACATTATGACTGTCAAGACAAAAACAAAACAAATTTGCCTTTCTCTGAACTTAATTACATAACTAATAACTACACACATTAACTATACTGATGAGAATTTTATTTTAATATTTAATACTAGTTATACGTAAGAAATTCTTCCTGAAACAATGTCTTTCGTCTAACCTAATATGATATTACAATTGTTCATAATATATAAATTTTCTATTCATTTGTCATGACTGTAGAAGGAATGTTTGTGAGGTACATGCAAACAGTGAATGGGAAAGCTGCCAAACTCAACTTATTCACGTTACAAGTGATGCTAATTATTATTATTATTATTATTATTGCCTCAACTTTCTCAGAAAAAACTGAGTTTTTACAAGAACTACAATTCCAAACATTTTATGGAATTGTTTTATATATTATGCAGCAGTGTTCCTTTAATATAACATTTGCAACCGTCAGTAGCTAAGACAAAACGTACGCAATATATGGAAGCATTGACTGCTTAGGACTTTGCACCACTTCCCTTGCAAACACTTTTGAAACTGGCATTCCGTATAGCTTCCTTCTGATTATCGTTAGATTACTATATTAGTTTGTTCAAAAACAGTTACATATGTACATACTTTCTAGCTAATATTGTCAAACCGTTCGATGACCACCAAGTTGTTATTGACCATACCTTTCTTTTGTTATGTCCGCCATTTTTAGTATGCAGCGTAATTCGCAAAGTGCAAGCAAAAATTAAAAAAAATGCAAGACAGTCGATGAATTGTTTCGTGTTGTAGGATAGTTCAGATTGTGTATAATGCAATTGTTCTATACCATTACCTTGTGAACATATGGCCTGATTCATATACCTCCTATTTAATGTCGCTACAACTATATTCCATCAGTGAATTAACCATTCGCTTTAGCTTCATATTATTGCTCCTTTTGCTTTTATAAATATATATTTAAACAGACGCAAATGTCACTTCTCTCTCTCTCTCTCTCTCTCTCTCTCTCTCCTGTTTAATAATTGAGACTTACTCTTTATTTGTAAAAGAAACCTTTGTTACCAGATTAAAAAAGGGCAAATTCCGCATATAAATATTTTGGAGAATATATTCCAGAACCCAATTTCAGAAAAAATCTCAATATTTCACCAGAGACTCTAGATAAATATATAAATATGTTCCAGTGCGTGAAATCTGATCTGAAAGATATCAAATAAAGTTAAGAATATTATTAATTTATTTTCAAAATTAAGGCAAAATCTTGTTAATCTATAGACGTATTTACTTGACTGCTAACTCACTCAGACGGCAAGTTTTAACTGAGACCAATTATTGATAAAAATACTCGACACAATGGATCATACTAGTTGACGCAAACTGACACTGAAAGGGATCCAGAGGCATTACCAAGGACGGATTACGGTTATTGGCTGATAATTTTGTGGAGAAAAACAGAAATCGCATTGCCTCGATTGACTTTGGCTTTTAATGTCTATTAAGTTTTCCTGATTAATGGTCGTACATTAAAATGCCTAACAATTCAGATAATTGTTAAATCCTTCTTCGAAAAGTGGCGATTTTAATGTTCTACACGATAGTGAGTCAATAGCCAGCCCTGTATACATTTTATTTTGTTTGAATAAAAGGCAGCCGTTCTAAGTTCCTATGAAAGAACGACTTGCAATAAACACTCAGTTAGTTTGACAGATTATTTAATATTATTTTTGGACAACATTCATTTATTTGCTTCTCTGGCAAATGAGGAATATCGGGCTTTATCTAGCATGGTACAAAATATTTTAGTAATACGTAAGAACGTGAACATTTACAACTTGCATATTTTGTGTGTTTTTATTTTCATTAGTTTGTCAGATTGCTTTTATTTTAAGTATTTTTTATCATTATTTTCATTTTAGAAAAAGGATGAAAATAAAATCTGGATTAACCTTTATCATTGTATTTTGGTAAGAAATGCAATTTCTGGATTTATGTAAATTTTCAGGATGTATGTACATCGTTATAAGTATTAATGTTATTGATAGTTTATCAAATTCCGTAACAATGTACAATATATATATATATATATATATATATATATATATATATATATATATATATATATATATATATATATATATATATATATATATATATATATTCACATTCCGGGGAGTGAGTTCTGATTGGTAAGAAATTGAACTTGCCTTCCAAAAGAAATTCAATAGTTGATATAATTTACCCAGGTCACGATTTCATAAACCATTTCAAGTTCAGCAGAACCTAGCTAAAAGTTTGCATTCTGATCACTTATAAACTACAAGACAAAATTAATCAAACGTGTCATATTGGGGCTTAACATGAAGATGCTAACCTTAAAGACCGTGTTTTCTCGCTTATAAGTTGGGTCAAACTGCAAACAACCAAGATACCGCTTTGCCATAGGATAATGTGTCTGCAAATCAGGGTCTATGTTTTTTTGCTCTAATGATACTCCTAACAATCTGCATATACCCAGATCTGCTGTCGCATGATACCACGGCCAATCTGAGTCTTTGCAGTAGGACCCATCTTACAAGTTCATATGTATAATAGTGTACAATAATGTAAAAGGGGCCGGTTTTTACACAACTAGTATTTATGAATTAATTGTTTGACATTTTATAAGTTGGCTAGAATATTTAAAACTGAGAAAAATCAATTAAAGAAAGAAAATGCTTATCATGCTTTCGGATTGTAAAGAAATAAAACCCAACGACTCTATGCTACAAAAAAAAAAAAAACTTCTTTTTAGGTATATTTCTGTCCGCGAAGGATAGACCATTCTGGAAAGTTTCTTACTTCTTTGATTTCTAGATATATGTAGATATAGTCACAGTTGTCACCGATCACAAATTCTCGATCTGTTTTCCAATCTTCTTAAAGAATTCATGATTTGTCTTCTGACCATGTGAAGCAGTCAGCTAGATACGTGTCTATGGCCACGGTTGTCGGTTGACAAGAATGATGCTGTGTATCTTTATCAGTCTCAAACCAATATTCTCTTCGTTTTATTTCAATGTACACAATAGCTTGACACACTTATTTCTGTTTCAATGTACACTGTAGCTTGACGCGCTCCGTTCACCTCCTTTTTCTCCAATATGATTTTTCGAATTGACATCAATTCAGCTGGAAGAAATTTCCCATGTGCTTCATCGTATAGTTTGAAGTAATCATCTCTGTGCCACATGGTATAGTTTGAAGTAATCATCTCTGTGCTACATGGTATAGTTTGAAGTAATCATCTCAGTGCTACATGGTATAGTTTGAAGTAATCATCTCTGTGATGCATGGTATAGTTTGAAGTAATCATCTTTGTGCTACATGGTATAGTTTGAAGTAATCATCTCTGTGCTACATGGTATAGTTTGAAGTAATCATCTCTACAGGTACTTCCAACTCAGGTCCAAAATTATACCAATTTCATTATTAACGCGTATATTTAATAAGTTTTCTTTTATCCATCTATTATCGTTTTCATTTCACCATCTGAAAATTTTCACTGGTAAATACTGAGGCCATGCTTGCCATAAAGAATGCTTTTCTTATATGATCCTCTTAAATTATTCTGATTGGTAACCTTGCTTTTACCAATCATTATGTCCCAGATGTGGCATATGTTACGAAAATAACACTTAGTACGGTCTTCTTCGGAAATGATTATGGATTTTGCATTTTCTAATCTCAAAATTCTTCATATGCAAGTTTTGCAATCCTCCCAAACAACATGTAAAATATCTTAATGCAATCAGTTCCCTCTGTAAACAATGCAGTTTTATTATTTGTGAATTATCTTTAGATAATCCTGCAAGCATCTATTTATAATTGTTTTTGCAGTCTAAGTTTTGCTGTTTTTCTTCCAGAACACCTTGTCTGTGACAACTAGTCTTCATTCGTAATTGTCTCCGTAACTTTGTCATCGACGTTGACAACGACACAAACTACAAACCTTTGACCAAATCACATTCAAATTGTAAAAGCCAACAATCAGAACCTTTAAATGTTGGCTGAAAATTGTGAATTTCACAACGGAACCTACAACTGAACCTACGCGGTTCGAGTCTCAGATTCAGTCAATATGGGTATGTGAGAAAGCTTGCCAGTAGCTTCTCGTGGGTCGGTGGTTCTTTCAGGGGTTTTCGTGGGTTCTTCCTCCACCATTAATACTGGCCGCCATGTATAGCCTATCGTGTGCTGAAAAATGGCGTTAAACTCCACAACAACAACAGCAACAACAACTGAACCTACATCAGGCATCATGCCGATTGTATTTACTACATTTCATGACAATCTTTTGTCACCATCTAATTTAGTTGACACGGAGAAGTGATTTAGTAGTTCTAAAAATGAATTTTCGATCTTGTGTTTATTTGAAACACCCTAGGTAAATTCCTAATCTCCATATAGTGAGATCTTTCTGCGGCATACAAAATGACTAAAATTTTACTCTCTCTCACGGGTCTAATTTAATTTCTCTCTTGCCTGTACATTCAAAGCCTGAGTAAATGGTGTACTTCTTGTCTCAGACAATTAAGAAATTGATGGATGTTGTAATTTAACAAATGCCTGTACCGGTAACAATCACTTCTGATTATTGCCGTATTGCTATCAGAGAAGCAGAACTCTGATCGCCATGTGTGTCTGAGACAGACAGACAGACAGAGAAAGGGAGAGCACCCGAAATTGCAAATTATAGTTAATGAGTCAGTTGCAGCTTCATGAGCAAATTCTGATACGCGTTTAATATCCTCTCTCTGCATCTTTCTCTCATATATTTATTAATTAAAACAAGCCTATTTATGGTTTTTGCATGAAGTAACCCAGCTCTTCTTCACATAGTTCTTAAACTTAATACAAATTAGAGAAGTAGCCCCTTTTTTCAAACAAACCCTGTCAATATGTCGACTGAACGAAAACATAAAGTGTATTTGTGCTAGTGTAACTTAGACCTGCAACAATGAATCACATTTCACATGCCCTGTAAAAAGGACACAACGTGTCATTTGACGCGTTTTATCTGTCTAGTCATATATTCTTCCCAGCTGGTGATAAAATTTTATGTTTCTGATGATCGTATACCTTATGAATTTTATGAAAGGTCATTAAATAAAATAAAAGTCAGAAAGCACAGTGTTTCACTATGTTGGCTTTTGTTCTAAATCAACTCAAAACTACACAATAAAATGATAAACCTCAACTCTGAGCTCGTAATTGCCTTAAACACTTTGCATGTTCCAAAAACAACCCATTTTTTAAACCTGTTTTGAATCTGTACGTGCGAGATTGTGTGTAAAAAACAACACAAAAGGGAAGATTATCTATAATGCGTAAATTTGACCTTTGTATCGAAATACCGTTTGATTTGCCATCAATTAACAATACCGCCTATTAGCTATATTATATAGAACAAACGTAGTACTTTGTATCAACAGTTAATTTCAGCGGCATTCATATAGATGTATGATTTTTACGAAAAATCGTTATGGCTAATATTTGATACATCGGAAACAATATAAAATTCACAATATAAATAACAATATGGACTTCACGACATAATTTGTCATTTATAACATGCCATACATTTTATTTCCATCACAACAGCTGTTACCTAAATATAATGTTATAGCTCTTGATCACAGTGTAAACAATTTATTAATTCGTCCAAATTACTAAGACTATATTTGAAGATTTATTGACGAAGACTCAAAGGGCCAGAAGACCACTGCATTATGTCTCGCGGACTTGCAAAAAGAATGCTTCCTCAAGCGTGAAAAATAAGACTACTTACTCAAGCGTGAAAAATAAGACTACATACTCAGGCGTGAAAAATAAAATATTGCTTTCTGCACACGAAAAGCCATAAAGGTAAAATAACAATATAAAATAGAAATTTAAAAACCAGAGGGAGAACTTTGGAGAGAAACACACCTTTCGATGAAAACTGTAAAAAAAATCAAACTATTTTTTGATAATCATTTAGTATATAGTTTTGCTCGGGAGTAGGCAGCAATGGTTCCTTTTACTCTCTCTCTCTCTCTCTCTCTCTCTCTCTCTCTCTCTCTCTCTCTCTCACACACACACACACACATACACACGAAAACCGAGACCTATTACATGATGGCAGAGGCGGGAAGAGAAATTGTATGTTGTCCTGATAGCACCCACATTTTAACTATTCCAGACTTTCTTAAACATTTTTCCGGAAGTTTACTATTTTTGTAAAGAAAAATTGCATAAGCTGTGCTCGCACTTCAGGATGAATTGCCATGATAAGTCTTGGGTATGATCATCATTTATAGTGCACGTGTTTTTATTTATTATATTACTTATTGTTCATTTTATTTTTTATTTGTTTAAATTTATTCTTTCGCTGTTTTTCTTTTCTATCTTATATTTACTACAGGTTATGTATTTGTCGCTACGTTTTGATGTATAAGAAATCGAGGTCTGCCAATAATATGAGATTTTGTATTAGATCCTAAGTATCGAAGTGGTTTACATATTCTCTTCGTATTCCAGCACACGCGAGTTCGATCCTGAAAATACAGATTGTTTTAACTGTCCCATCTATAGTTAGTAATCTTCTCCGGTTTCTCTTATTTTGTTACAGACTGTATAAATGTATATGCCTCAAACAAGCATGAATTGTACTTTTGCTTGTTTAACTTCTTGCTTCAAAGTCATTACCATCGTGTACTACATGCATTAATTAAAAAAAAAAAAAAACGGTTTAATGATTATAGCTTCCAGCCCTTACTTAGGTTCTGGCAGGTGGCAGCGGATGGCATCGTACCGTATGTTTGTCGACTGGTTATGCTACGTTATATACCTGTTTATAAAGTCGGATGATTTTTCTTTGTCTGATTAATCTTTCAAATTATGTGATGTTTATGAAACGTGGCCTTCTTTAAGAGCATTGCACGATTCGACAATTTGTTCATATGATGGTGTTTAATTTATAAGTAGCTATACTGACTGGACTAACAATTCTTACTGAATCAGCGTTCCCAGGCATTTTAAGCTAATTTGTTGCAAATCCACCGCTGGACTCGTGCAATGCAATTTCATACTAACAATGGATTATGGAGGAAGCCGGTAGTATTCAGAAAGTGCAAACTAGAATCTATGAAGAAGTCAACTAGTATGAAATCCACTCCCATTTTCATAACATGCATAATTTCACAAATATCACAACAGCAATGCATCGGTAGTTATACAAAGTATTATTATATAAATATTATCAATACAAGCCCCTGACCATTACCATGTTACTTTACCAATTACTGGAAACTTCAACTATAATCATCGTTCTAGATTCGTCTTACACCGTTTCCGACCCCATGTTCAATCCCAAGTTTTAGGTTGTGTGGTCATCCCCAGTGGTTGGTAGTTCTCATCTGGTTCTCCGTTTCTCACCAAAGATCCACTCATATCACCAAACTGGTCTTCGATAATGGTAATTCGTATTTATTATAGCTATTGACCAAGCGATGTATAATATATTAAGTTTAATTCCAGTACGCTCCAGGAATCTGTCCCTGATATTTTTTGTTGAAAACTGCGAGTAATCTACTTTCTTTTCTTGTTCTGTGTAATCAAGATATAGTAACTATTCAAAGAATCCTCATGCAATTTATTTGGAAGAAATAATTGTAACGGAGAACACTGATTTTTAATCCCAATTAGTGCACCAGTCTGACATGCATAGCAACAGATTCATAGCAAAGAATAATATTGCCTTCTATACAATTCGTTTATACGTTTCTATAGAATTTCACATACATGTATTGATGCCGAACCCAGATGCAGATAAAGTAAACGACAAATGATAAAAACTGGCATGATTACTGATATGACAAATATGAAATTTTATCTGGATTATCGACAGTGTACTAAGATATCCATCTTTTACTGACGTTTTTGTAATGGCCAATGACGTTTCGACTGAGGAAACATTCTATAACAGCAAGATGGTGAATCTAGAAAGGCTCTTTTTCCAGATCGAAACGTTGATTTATTCAAATTAAAACTACACAAAAATTAAGCCTTCATACGATATTAGAAGGCTCGTTTAATAAGCAATTCAATTATGTCGCTTTAGAGATAAAGTTTTACTGCCCACAAGTTATGAATTTGTGTCTTATTTTTAGATATTTGAATTTAAACCTGGTTTTATCTCATATCACGTATGTTTACTGCAAAAATAAAGCTTAATTAATGATAAATTCTACAATAGTTGAATTAGAAATATTTTTAAAAAAAAAAAATACCGACATAATTTTGTTGCCTGTCCTTCAAAATTATGCAGATTGTCAAGAGTTTAGATGAGGTGGGTAATGAGGGATGACAAACTGCACAAACTTTCAAATAAGCTCATCAAAGTTTCAATGATTCAATGATTCATGAATCTTATATCTAAAATTAACTATCATCATATCAGTAACAACTGGAAATAACTGGCTTATATTATTTATAACATGTCAATTAATTTGATATTTTGAGACCTTTCTATGTTCTAGCCGAACATTTTGGATGCTTCATTTTGTACTACTGCGACACTTGGACACATTCTTTTAAAAACATGGAGTTGCATAAAAATTTGTCAATAAACCTTTAACTTCGTATCTCTGTACCCAACTAGCCTTCATTATGTCGGCAAATATTCAAGCACTCAAATATTCATTTCCTTACACTTTGCATTTTATTTTTAAATAATGATCTGACAAATTGAATGTTTCTTTCATTTAAAAGCGCTGATTAAAGTACACAGTCCCACAACTTGCAAACGGGGAATCGGAGCAGTTTAGAAATACAGTCTGCTTCACTGCAATGACCGTCATCTAAATGTGTGATCTGTGAAGAATTGTATACCATTTTTCTGGCAATTGTTTATCGAAACAATTACAAGCAAATGATTTTTGACATGTTGGTAATAAAAGTTGCAAATTGTATTCCTGTTCGATGATAAACGTTACCACAGTGATGTATGCAATATGTGTTGGTTATTTTACAGAATATGTCGATATTAATTTCATTTTATGAATTAAAAACATTTTATCTCACGCACATTTTTAATTAGCCTTAAAGATGTCATAAATTTTGCAAAATATTGCATCATTCATTTTATAATCGGTGATTTAATTTATGATTCAATACAGAATCGGTACAGATTAGATATTTATTGCAATGATATTACCAATTTGAAAAGAAGTGATGTTATCCGTTTCACATAAAACGGCAAAGTTATTCCATAAAACAGGAGGATTGAAAAGATTGCATCAAAAATTCTTCAGGAAAGCTTGGAATTTGAGCTCCACACAATATTTTATATTGCCGTATTAGGTATGTGCATATGAATTATGTGAAAAAGTCACTAATTTCAAGTCCTTGGGCATTAGACGAACATGGAATAAGAAAACTCATCCCCTGCATTAGTTTAAAATATTTATCTTATAGTAAGTTGAAATCAGAATAGAATTACAAACACCACCAATTCAGTTACCCCATTTTTGCTTAATTTGTGAGACATTTAATATGAGCACGCATTTAAAAGATCATCAGCCATAGATTGTATAGGAACAAGAGCGTGCAATGACATAACATCATAGATTTTATAGGTACAATAATATACAAAGACATAACATCATAGATTTTATAGGTACAATAACATACAATGCCAAACCTTCTGATATAAGCTTCCAATACTTTTCATCAGAGTTACAACTGTTTCAAATCATTATTTCACAGACTTATTCCAGAATTTGCGTCTTTTTATTAATGTTACATAGTCTTCCGTACTTGCAATGAAGTAAGTCAGTTATGGCTATCAAGTTTCGATTTTTATCATTCAAAACTAAAATAGTAATATTGTATAGTTTTCATTTAATGTTCTTGTCATATATGTTATTAATATATCTTAATAAATAGCTTCACATAGAAACAGAGAGAGAGAGAGAGAGAGAGAGAGAGAGAGAGAGAGAGAGTGTAAAAAGAAACCTCTTGGTTTCTAGATCAAAAATACCTACGGATGTAGGGTAAAAGATCAAACGTATTATGGTTTTTTAAAGGGCAAGGTCACACACAGACTTTTATGCGTCCATATCTCTTCGTATGTAGTCCGTATATGCGAACATTTGTAACATATTCTATGCACATTTAATAGTAATGGCGAATTTTTACAAATAAAATTTAGAGACATATGGTATATCTTAGACATGGTCGGTATATTAACATGTTTCCGACAATAATTTAGCAGAAGGCAGAATCAGGACATCATAACAATAATTCAGTTATAATTGCACTCAGTCAGAGCAATGAACATGTCCTAATTAAGTTTAGTATCTCACTAATTAATGAAGCCTAAAACATAGTTTAGTCTAATGGCCGTTTTAACTGTCTTTGACTGCACCATTTTCAACACAAGTCAAAATGAATAAATTATTTTCCGGGCTCTAATCAATATCACTTACATAACAGTGAGTGGTTGCTAATCGGATGATGAAAAGTAGAATAGCCTTTTAGATGGAATAGCCTTTTAGATGAGTATTTTATAATTTATAGAAGAACTTGTGGATTTAACTGGTTTGTAACTTTAAAATGCCTTCCGTCCAAGTGTGTCACAAAAATAGCCGATCTAAAACAACGCTCAGATCAGCATTAAATTGCAGTTTTAAAGAAGGCAAACACAGCCTTGTCTTCGAAAAGATAAATCAAATCTTTTTAAATATTTGTAACTTTATTAAACTTGTATGTAAAAATATAAATACAGACAATGTTTATCTAAGCGTGAAATCACTGGTAATATGCTCCAGTAATAACAAATATATTATTCAATCATCGGTATTCAAACGTGACAAGGATAAAAAAAAGGGAAGGAAAATCTCGACTCAGGGCTGAGCAAGTGCACATAAATAAAGATGAAAACTATAAAGGAACCGAGACCAGATTCAGTATAGGCATGAATTCAAGCACCTTTATCCATTGATACCTCGAACTCTTATATAGGCCAATTCTTTAAACGAGTGCAGATTTTCAGTGTTCTAATACCCCAAACTGTTCTTTATTACAAATTTTGATACATTCAAAATTTCCCACCAATTAGTACTAGAAGAACATTAATAAGTAGAAAACCTCAACAAGAACTTAAGAAGTCCAGTACTTACCTTATTCACAAAATATATTTTCTTTCACACAGTCAATCTTTCGGTCAGTTATCTCTGTGAGCAGCCAGTTCAAACTATATTTGCTGTTCTTAATGAAGCTTTGCGAGTCTTCTCTGTCTCTTCCTGACGACAATTACTAGAGTACACACGTATGGAAACTTGCGACTAAGCCGTTGGCTCGAAGTGAGTTTACGCCCGCTTGTTCACTCGTACGGACGCAGCCTTTCGAGTCTGTTGTTAGTGATGGGATATCGGTTTAAATATGAACACAGAAACGGATAAGGGGCGTGGATCATCACCAATCAATACACCTACATTCATAATTTCTGTCATACCACAAGAATGTCATTCGGCAGAGGCGTAAATAACAAGCTCCTGATGAGGAAGCTCAATTTTTTTTTTTATATTTTAAAATTGCAAAATATCGCACACATAAAAGGCACAATTTTCGATTGCGATAATGCTACGTTAACAATAGGTTATATACCTGTTTATAAAGTCGGATGACTTTTCTTAGTCTGATTAAAATGGAATTATAAACCATTGGCTATTCCGATCTATACCAAACTCTGCATGATTCAAAGGAATATTAATAATAGCTTAATTATGAAGTTCACTAGACCTACTTTCTGCCAGGAAAAAAAGCAAACGATTTTTTAAAAAATGCTTTTTTGATGTTAGAGTACTTCAGTATGATTCAGTATGGTAAACCCCGCCCGAAGTATCTGGTAAATAACTTTATATCAATATCATATTTTCAGATTTAACGAAGGAGCAAAGCCGTTCACGAGACATATATCCATTTGTCGATTGTTTTAGGTGATACATGATTGATATTCCCTGCAAAACTATTTAATAATACAAGGATTCTTTATTAAAGTTGCTACCTTTTACAATTTGAAAAAAAATAAATAAACTGTTCACGGTCTCAAACTAAAAGTTGCATGAAAATGAATATGATTCGATTAAATATCGTCGTGTGCCTGAAATGAGGGTAATTACATTTCCATAAATAGCATTTAATATTTGTCTTACTCTAAGTAATTCCTTGTCTTTGAAAACATATGTCGATAATTCGCACCGGGCGTCCATGTATACCTTTCTATCTATACTTGTTCAACAATATTTCGCACCGGGTGTCCATGTATATCATTCAATCTATACTTTGTCAACAATATTCGCATGTCCATGTATACCTTTATATCTGTACTTTTTTCAACAATAATCGTACCGGGAGTCCATGTATACATTTCTATCTACACTTTTTCAACAATAATTCGCACTGGGCGTAAAGGTATACCTTTCTATCTATACCTTTTTCAACAATAATTTGCACCGGGCGTCAAGGTATATCTTTGCATCTATACCTTTGTCAACAATAATTCGCACTGGGCGTCAAGGTATACCTTTCCGCCTTAACTTTTTTAAATAGTCACTGGTACAGAGAGTCCACGTATACCTGCCCATCTAAACTTTGTTCAATAGTCATTCGTACAGAGAGTCCACGTATACGAGTCCATCTAAACTTTGTTCAATAGTCACTCGTACAGAGTCCACGTATACCTGTCCATCTAAACGTTATCAATAGTCACTCGTACAGAGAGTCCACGTATACATGTCCATCTAAACGTTATCAATAGTCACTCGTACAGAGCGTCAAGGTATACCTTTCCACGTTAACTTTGTTCCATCATTTAAAAGCATGAGGTAAAAAAATGCATTTGGTCTGTAAGGGCTTCAAAGTTTAAGCGAAGAAACACGCGCACTCACAACAGACCAAATGCACACTTTGAATGGCAAGTCGAACAAATGGATAAGTGAAATACAATTACACGCAATCGACTGTACATGCAGAAATAACCCTAGTTTAATGTCTGAATAGACAAAGACCTTTAACAGATCCTCCTAAAATCTAGTTTTGAAAGCAAGCAACTACTTTTTATATTTGATATTGTTTTTATAATGGCAGCCTTTTTTTGAATTTAATCAAAGACAGTGTCGTGACTGGTTTTTACTCATCCTTCGATCAGCCGGCGTGGAATTTCACTCAAAGTAACACGAATGACAGATTAATTGCATCTCGCTACAGCAAGAGATTATTTTACCGTTGTCTGAACCATCATTAAAATTGTCAAATAACTTTATATTCTGATTCGGTTGCAGACAATTTTACAGTTGGTGTTAGTGTTCCTCTCTACTATTTCAAAATATAATGTACAGAACTAAAACTATAAAACCGTCTTCTGGCAACTTATTTAAAATGTTGCTAATATAAATACTACTATTCTTGTAAGTATAAAAAAATATCAAACCTAAATAGTTTAAAGTTATATGTATTTGACCCAAGTATTATATCTAAATTTTTGTTTCATCTGGAAAAGAAAGGTAGTCGTACTGAATGCCAGAAGTTTGTGGTTTGACGCTATCCTGATGAGACAGTTTCTGTACAAAATGATAACCATCTCACTTTCTACAGACTGGACACTACATTAAAATCAAAATTCATTTCGCGTTTGAAAGAACCTCGCACATTTAGGAAAGGGTTCAAATAAGGCTGGCAAACACACTGTCAGAATAACATTATAAACTTGCACTGTGTGGCTGGCGCACGTGTTCCCTATGAAGACACATGTAAACATGAAAAGTCACAAAGACAAATACATACATTTTAATGAGTGTCTAAACCAAAAAGCAGCGTAACACGTTCATTATGGTGCATGCAATACGCAGAGCGTAAATATCTACTAATGAAATACAACTTCCGTGGTGATATGCGGTGATGTTTCGATATAACTATCTCCCAGGTAAGAACTCGAGCTGTTGACGTGGGTATTTTGCAAACAATATGATAAAGGCCAAAGGTAAAATATTTAGATACACATTCCCAATATGCATAATTACATACAAGTAGTGAAGGGGGATACATTACGTACAATGGAAATTAGCATTACAGACCCCCTTGGGAACATATACGTACAATGGAAATTTAACATGGCGAAAAATCGTGGGAACATATATGTACAAGGGGAATTAACATGGGAATAAATCGTGGGATACTATGCGTACAAGGGGAATTTAACATGGGAATAAATCGTGGGTCAATATACGTACAAGGGGAATTTAACATGGGATTTTTTTTTAAATTTTAAAAAAAGGGGGTAGGCAATTCAAAGGCTATCTCTTTTCGAGAAATATGGGGGCCCTGAAAAGGGCCTTTGGGTTTTCTTTTAATTTCTTCTTTTTCTCCACCAAGTTCTTATTTTATCTCCTACACTCTTCTTCCCTTTCTTTTTTTCTTCTCCTCCTCTTCTTTCTTCTTCTCTTCCTCCTCTTCTTTCTTCCTCTTTTCATTTTCTTCTTCTTTTTCAATTTTTTCGTTCCATTTGCGTATTCTTATTCTTTCCTCTTCATCCTCCTTCTCCTCCTTTATCTCTTTCATAACGCAACTAATCTTGTCCTTTGCTTTTCTTAAGTTATTAATTTCCATCTTTACACGATGGGGACTATAGGAATAATGGTCTTCAACCAGTCTTATTAGCATCTGTTCCATTATTCCTAAGTTGTCTAAAACGTCTTGCAAGGTTTGTATTTTGTCCATTTGGTTTGACGCCATCTTCTTTTTATTCTTTGCAGAATGGTTTGAACGACGAACACTGTGGGTTCTTATAGTGAAAGCGCGTACGTGAAGGAAAACATCCCCCTAAAACATAAAATGGATCTTACCTAGATCATGACCCAACAACGCGCGGACGTGAAGGAAAACATCCCCCTACTTTCTCATTTCATATAATATAACCCTAACTATACTCTCTACATACGCTAATAATCAATAAATAAACCCATAATCTACTATTCACACAAACTTACTTCAGCATTTACAAACACAAACACACAAACACATACACTTCCACTATTCGTAAAGAGTTAGTGTTTATATTCACACTACTCTACCTATGCACAATGGCAATTCGATAGTTATTTCTTTTCTAGAGTATTGGGTAGCCCTTAAAAGGGCTGTTTTTTTTGAACTCCTGATGCACCTATCTAATGGTTGCACCTTCCTGGCCTGGCGCCACACACGCATCTTCTTCCCCAGTCTTCTTTCACCTTTCTTCTGGGGAGCGCAGAGGGAGAATGATTCGCTTCAACACCCCAATCCTCTGTCTCGGGAATATTGAACGACATCCTCTCTTCTCTTTTCTTTTCCTCTTCTTCCCTCTCTCTTCTCTCCTCCTCTTCTTTTTTCATTCTTGCTTCTTCTATGATAGCCTCCGCTGATAGTTCGTTTACTATGCGCCTGGCATATTCCAGGTGCATCTGGAGTTCTAACAGTTTCACTATTCTGCTATTCATTCTTCTGGCTGTGTTGATCAATCAACAAGGGTAGCTAGACTGCCCAGCGAGTTTCAATTTATAGTGAAAGCGCGGACGTGATGGAAAACATCCCCCTAATAACATAAAATTGATCTTACCTAGATCATGACCCAAAACAACGCGCGGACCTAAAAGAAACACTCACTCACTTTTTTATGCTACCCATCACTATTGTAAAATTTTTATAAATCACTTCAATAGACTATCCACATACGCAAAGCAATCCAATCTAACCCAAAATATACACCTCTAACAGCCAAAAAAACAAACATCATTTTAATCTACTATCCATACCAACTTACTTAACCACTTACTAACACAAACACACAAATACATACACTTCCACTATTAATAAAGAGTTAGTGTTTATTTTCACACTACTCTACCTACACACACTGGCAAATTGATCGTTATTTCTTTTCTAGAGTATTGGGTAGACCTGAAAAGGGCTGTTTTTTTGTTTGCTATGGCATTCTTTTTTAGTTTCTAAGAATGCGATGTCCTCTGAGGATAGACTTTCTGGCGATAGGTCTGCTTCTTCGGAAAGAGAAGAAGAACTCTTTGGTGTCGATACGGCAATCGACAAAGCCTCTGTCAGCTTCAGGTTGCTGCTGTTGTTGTTGCTGCTGTTGTTGCTGTTGCTGCTGTTGCTGCTGTCTCTGAAGTCTGTACTTCTCTGTCCATTCTTCTTTTTCCCTGTTCATTTCTTCTCTGAAGAGCTCTTCTATCAGGTCTTCAGTGATTTTTAACATTCTCACATTCTCTATTTCTTCTGGCTTCGGTATCAGACTGTGTCTTACCCTATGCAAATTCACGTAGGCTTCGTTGAGCTTAGCTAGTTTGGAGCACATCTTCGTAGGAGGATGAGTCGACAATGGATGGTTAGACTGGAAACAACCCCGGTTCTTAAAATCAAAGCGCGGACGTGAAGGAAAACATCCCACACACGGTTTTCGAGCCGCAACGTTCAGTGAGTGTCATGAGAGGGATAGTAAGAAATCAAAGAGCATCAATCCAACATTCTTATAGCTAAACAAAACCACAAAGGCATTTTTTCAAAAGACAACATTTTTTATTCAAAAAATCACTTAACACTAAACAACAACAACTCTAACATTTTTTAACAATAATCCAACACTATAACATCAAACAATTTTTTTCAAATCACAAACATTTTTTTCTCAGTGGACAATCTACTTTGAACAGGGTTGACAACGTTGTGAATGAAATTGTGATTTCCACTGTTGGAAATCATTAGGCCATTGATGGACACTACGTTTCCTAGCTTGAGACAAAAGATAAGCATAATGGTCACAAAACCATCGGTCTACTTTCACATCGTTTCTTGAAGAAGAACGAGGATCAAAATGAGTCACTAAATGTTCTAAGGAATAGCCCAGGCTGCGATGATGCAGAAAATACACACAGTACTGTCCACACACCAAGGAATCTGTGCCTTGTAATTTCACGTTATTGAATCGGGTGGTTTGAGCATTTCTTCTCATAAAGTCAATGATATCGTCTTCCAAAGGGGGCAATCCGTACGAATCGAAATATTCCACACATCCTTCTTGAGGAAAGTAAACGGCTACCCAGTGGGTTCCTGGGAGATGACTGTCGTCCGTGTTGATCACGTAAGCTTGATGGTCTTTAGGTTTGCGATGAGGGAGTTCATCTTTAGCACAGACGACAGGATTCCAAGAAGCCGTATACGAACTGTGGTTCAAAAGGTAATAAAGTTCCCAGGTATCCATTGTTTTGTGTTTTCTTCTTCTTCACAGGTAATAATAAGTCGTCAATTCGATCCTGACTTTTTGCTTGAAAATGTCTGACGAATAAACGGTTATTCGTTCTGTTTCCTCACTCTGATTCAGGAGAGCTTCGATACGATGGATCTCTTGAGTGGTTAATGGTGGACAAGAATGTTCACGCAAGTCTTTATACCACTGGTGCAACACGTCTTTGTTCGAGATGAGACTCCAAGCTTCGTCCAGATACTCGTCCAATTTTTCTTCTTGACTTAACATCAGGCATTTATCGTGTTGAATTTGACTGGGATGATCGTTTTGACATCCATAGCAATTTTTCTTGATCAATTCCGTCATTTTATCGACCAAGTGTTTGGCAAAACAGGAGACTAAATGGGCTTCTTGTTCTGGCCATCTCGACTTCATCATGATCACTTCTTCTTTTTCCACAGTCTCCTCACATTTCATGTCCAAAGTTTCTCCACTAGGTAAAGAGGGATAACAGTCTTCCATGACTTCTAGTAATCTAGAATAACTTCTCTCAAACTGTTGATTTCTATGGTATTATCGAATTCTGCATACAGGATGACGTTCACTGTGTTCCCTGCATCCAGTGGACTCGCAAACTGAATTTCCACACGAATCTGGCCGGATTTTATAGGGTGGAAATGTCCCTCGTCGCTGCCTTTGTCTGGAGTGAAATCGAAAGCCCACAAAGCGTAGCCTCCTGCATAATCGTCGTACTTAATGCCGTGACTGGTGTTGGTTCCTAACTGTCCGGTAGCTTCGTACAGGGACAAGTACGATCTCAAATAATTCTTTGCGGCACCAAAGTTAGGCTCAAAGGGTCGGGTACACAAGGTCTTGCCATTTTGGACACATTGTAATGATTAAAGTAGAAAGGATTTTCATTGTAGGCTCCATTGAAAGCTGAATTCTTGACGATACCAACAATCAAACGCTTGGGTAATTGTCCTTGGAACAGATGATCTTCGATCATGGATCGCTGTCCAGCAGGAATGGTGAAGGTTTTCACTTCCACGCGACGTATTGGATACTTGGCGGTCGTTCTGCTCAACGTCTGACTGATGTCGTTACCTACTTTAGGCAGCACTTCCACACGTCGCACGTAGAGTCTGGCTTCTTCGATTTTGGTTTTGTAAGTGGCATCAGCAGCAGCCATCAAATGGAAAGCGGCACTGCTCCGATTCAGTCTCAGGCGGATATCTACCCCGTTTAGCAAATACTTTTCTTGCAACCACATGTCCAAATGCAAGCGATCCGTTAGTTCTAAACTACGACTTCCAGCAATTTTCTTTTGTCGTTCTACAAATCCCGTTGGATTTGAAGCATCCCCAGCAAGTGTAATGCCGTTGAACTTAGTCGCCTGGTCAGGTTTCCATACCACGCAAGCATCCAGATGAGTGTTCTTGGCTTCTTTTCCGTACGTCAAGAGATTTTCCAGGTAGGCTCGATAAGGGTAAGTATCCATGCTGCTGCTGGCCAGTTTGTTATTAAAGTACAAGTCCACTTCGCTGAACAAGGAATGCATGAAATTGTTGACGGAAGCTACTGCTTCATCAGCGTCTATGTTAGCGTTGGGTGGTTCGATCACTTTCACTTTCAAGTATAGGTAACTACTATTCAGATCGATGTAATCTTCGGGCTGTCCTTTGATTTCAAACTCGATGGGAGCGGAATCAGTCAATGAGGAGACGGGATGAAATTCCACCCACTGGGATTCTTGCATCGTCATCATGGTGGGGGGCATGGCAAACATATCCAGTTCCGTCTTGGAACAAGCGCAAGACTCTCGGTGCATCATTTTTTTGTTGCTGTGTCTCAATAATCGAAAACGTCTAAGTCTCGAACGGTTCTTCTTTTCTTGGCCTTTCTAGCTTGAAGTCTGGTAAAAGGGTGTTTTCTTCGTCGTCCCTTTCTGCCTTGTCCTTGCTGAATGCCTGATTCGGTAGCGTGCAGGACATTTATAGGTGTGTCTCGTCGGCCTAAAATGTCTTTACCCGTTTGCAGCAAGACATTTTTGCCTGCCCTCATGAAGGCTTCTTTAGGGTTTTGTTTGTCGATGATGACATTTTGGAGAAATTCTTTGCCTTGCGTCAGTGCCGCATCTTTCAAGGCGTGCAATCCGCGTGTCACCATCGGTTTCAACACCGGAGCCACCGAACGAAAGGCCGATTTTAACATGTCTCCTAAACCGTGTCCTCGCTGTCGAGCAACCCCACGGTACACTGGATACATGACTTACTTACGAGTCGTGAGAGAACCGTTTTCGAAAATGGAGTTTCACCCTGACTTTTCCTTTGGTGAATGGAATATTTTGTCCCAGATCTCCTTTTATAGCAATGTTGACCGTGTCCAAATAAGACTTGCTGACGGGCAAATAGTGAGGATGGACAAATTCGCGGTGGATGTGGTAAGTGTTTCCACCTTCCTCGTCAGTGGCCGTGGCAGAATTTACTTTGAAAGGAATGACACGTAGTAACGGTACGGAGGTGTGTCCCACCACGTTGTACTCCACCACATCGGAGTACACGAAGATCAAATTCAGTCCTTGGTTGAGTTCTACCGGGTAACGAAAATACCTTGCAAAATGCCCGTCGTTGTCAATCTCTGCCATTTTAATCTTTTTGGTGTCCTTATCCATGACCATTTTGAGGTCTCCACCCAAAATGTCATACAATCCAGGGCAAAATTTAATACGTATACTTTTTTCATCACTTTCAAATCTGATGAGTAGACGGTGAACTGTTTGTGGTACTCGATGGTGACACGTTTTTTTGCATTGGTCAGAACTTTGTCAAAGGTTGCATAGAATTTGTCAGCGATGGCTTCCACCAGATGTTGACCACTAAAATAATGGCCTGGGTTAATTTTAAAGCGATAAACGAAAAGAGGAGGAGGAGGAGGAGAAGAAGAAGAGTCACTGCTGCGGGATAATAGCTCCTTTGCAGAATGTGAGTTATGTTGAGGACTGCCCGTCATCTTTTGCTGCAGTGCTGGGTCCAAAATTTCGACGTAAAAAGTGTTCTGAGTTTCAGTGATGTTTTGGATTTGTGTTGGGTGAATCATTTCGACTAAAGCCACTTCCCAATGGGCTTCGTGATCTAACGGGATGGCTTGAGGTAATTTGGCCGTGTAACAGCACAACGTGTTGTTGGGAAACACCTCCATGGAACTGTCACTGGGTAAAGTTAAGTAAAATTGGTTTTGGTGACTCATAATTCCAGAGTTCTGTGGCTGTCCGAGGGGTTAGTGGACGTCAGAGGCGTGTCTCCGTCTAAAATGGCGTTCTGATTGTTTGTTGTTGGAGTGGTGACTGACACTGGCGCTGGACACAACGTTCCCGTTCGAGGAGAATTTCAGGGAGGGATTAGGAAGCAGGTAACCGATGCAACTGCTCAATAAAATGGTCCACAATTGTTTACCTCCTTGTTGCAAACTCAGATTGGCGATGGCTGCCCCGATGACACAATACACCACGAAGATTTGGCAGAAAAAGACGATTTGCGTTTTAGGCACACGTTCTCCACACCACACCCACAAGGGTTGTTTTTGTAAATCTTGCACAGAAGAACTAGGTGAAGAAGGACTGGTCGACGTAGCTGCGTCTGCTGTGTGAAAGGGTATGATGGTCACTTCTTCTTTTTATAGTCGATGACTTGCGAAGCGTCGATCCAAGAATCGAAACTGGGTGGATATCCTTTCCAACGTACTTTGACTTCTTTGACACGTCGTTTGCCCACTTTACGGGTTCTGCGTTCGAGAATGCTTTCGATGTCGTACACGTCGTCTTCTTTTTTGGTGACACGTTGTAACTCGGGCAAATAAAACGATCCTTTGAGTACTTCTCCGTTCATGTCTTCCAATTTATAGACGGCAGGATGACGGCCATGCACTCGTCCAGTGACGCGAAACAATTCGGTCGTCCAGTTAGGTAAGTAACCTTTGTCGAAAGTGCGTTTGGTTTTGCCAATGCGCACCCAATCTCCTACGGTCAACTCTCCACTTTTCTTGGGGACAGCCCTCGTCGGGGACGTACCGAACAGGCGCTCGAACACCAGCACTTCGTTGTCGGGAGTCACGTCCTGCGGGGCACGTCCGATGCTTCGATGGTAAGATTGGTTGTACGCTTGCACCAGGTGCGGTAAGATGTCGATGTACTTCAGAGTGTGGTGATGCGTAAAATATTTCCACATGCGTTCTTTCAAAGTGCGTTGAAAACGTTCCACGATGCTGGCTTTGGTTTCGGGATTCTCGGTGGTAAAAAAATGAATGTCACGTTTCTTTAATTCTTTTTGGAAAGCTTGGTTCAGAAATTCGGTGCCTTTGTCCGTTTGCCATCGAAGAGGGTGACGACCGCTTTGTTTCAACACCCGTTGCAGGGCTCGCACTAACTCGCTGCTCGATTTGGAAGTCAAGGGCACGACCCAGGCAAATTTGGAAAAGACGTCGATGACACAAAACAAATTTTTGTAACCACGATTGTAGCTGGCTAAATGAGAGACATCGGCTAAATCGGCTTGCCATTGATGATCGATGCCTTCCACTCGGGTGCGACTTCTGGCAAACTTGCGTCGAATGGGTTTGTGTAAAGTGTAGGTAGCTTGTTCTTGTAACCATCGTTGCACTTGAGGTAAACGGAGACTTTTCAGTCGCGTTTTGGCAGCACGATACAATTTTTGAACTCCTGCGTAACCTGCAGGATGGGAGGGATCGTAGTAAATGCTGGCTAAGACTTTTTCCATTTTTTGTGTTGGATGGTGTGTTAATAAGACACCCACTCTTGGAGGATGCTACTCTTTTTCTCTTGGGGTACTTTCTTGGATTGCAATGCTTTGCGTGTGCGGCCAGCAATAGGTGTCGAAGAGGAGAAGGATGTCTGAGCGGGGGATATCGGTTCTTGTTTCACTTCTGTCTTCACTTTCTTTTTCTCTTGTGAGGAAGAAGGGGTGGCCATCATCTTTTTAATCCATCCAATTCTGGAGGTAGGTGGTGTTGTTAACTTGCGTACTTTTTCTGGTGGAGTTTGAAACCCTTCCTCTTCTTCTCCTTTTTCTGTCTTGGTCACGGGTACTGGTGGTACTGGTACTGGTACTGGTACTGGTGCTGGACTTTTCATCAAGGTCTTAAAATCTTTCAGAGTGTGTAGAGCTGTTTCGTCTAAAGCTTTCTGGTGAAAGAGTTGCAGTCGTTGCAAGAGTTGACCGTACTTTTGCGATTTTTCTGTTTCGGACAAATCTTGGCGATCCATCAAGGATTGCAATTCGTGTTGTAACTGGGACATCTCGCTCAATTTGGGATTGGGAGGTAAATGCGGGGTGCGTTGTTCTTGCCACCGATGGTATTCCATCCATCGTTTGTAAGGCACTAAAGCTAATTTTCGTCCTTCCATGGAGTTGTCAGGGGTCGATTCTGAGATCTTGGAACTTCCGAGGGCCTTTTTATCTTGCTCCCACCAGTCCTCCCAACATGGTTCCCAAGACTCCTTTCAGTATGGGGCCTAACAAGAGAGGTAAAATGCCTCGACGTTGCACTAACATCTTCTTTTTTTGACGAATGGGAATTTTCTTTTGAACCATTTTCCGAAGAACGTGACGATGTTTGCCTAAGCATTGTTTCTGGTGTTTGGACAAAGGGATCGTGCCTTTCAAAACGTTCAAACAACATTCGCACACGGTATCGATGACCTCTTTGGAGGCCGTTTGAATGAGTTTTTTCGTAGGGGTGGAGAAGCTTTGGACAGGACAGATAACAGGTCCCCATGTTTGGCTAAACGTGGTGGCAGTCCTTTCCTTTTCTTTCCTTGGGGTTTTCTGGAGGGTGACATCTTTGAGTCTTTAGGAGCACCTAAAAACACTGATACCCTACTTGGTCACAGGCCTTTTTTATACTGGAACGCGTCGCCACTGATTGTCTTTACGTCGTATTAGTTTGAGGACAGGCATGACACGTCGTGCAGGGGTACGTAACGGACTAAATCGAGCCAGTTCTTGCTTGGACAAATCCAGTAAACTTTGTAACATGCCCGATCTTTCATGGACTTTGATTTTGGGAGAAGGTACTTTGTGAGCAGCAGCCACTGCCGCTAAATTGGAGGGTCCTGCCACTGGGGAAGTTCTTTTGGGGGTCATCAACGGAGAAGTTCTTGGTGTGATCAACGTCTCCAAGTACTCTTCAGTTCTGGGTGTCATTAACGGAGAAGTGGACAAACGTGAGGCTGCCGGAGACGCAGTCACCGCCGTGGCAGGTCGTGGTTTGCGAGTGTAAGGTTGCGTCCTGGCCGAAGTGCCTCTCTTGCGACTAGTTTTCTTCTGTGGACTTTTCTTTTTCTGAGGACTTTTTCTCTGTTTCTTTTTCTGGGGGCTTCTTTTCTTTTTCCGGGGTGGTGTCTGGTAAGAGGAGGGTCCTGCCACTGGAGAAGTTATTCTTCTTGGGGACCTGGTCTTTTTCTTCTTGGGGCTTCGTTGGACTTTTGTCTTGGGGATAACTTTGGGGGCATTAGGATCCCATCTTAAGAGTGAGCGAATGATGACCCCTCCTAGAGTACCGCTCCCTCCAGGTTTCAAAATGATTTGATTTTTGGTTTGAGTGTCGATGCGGGGATCGGCCAGTTGGACCAAAGCGACTTTGTTTCGATCGAAAAAGCGTTTGGTTTGATGAGGAATCTGAATGATTCCTTGGAGTAATTGACGTGCTGTCACCGTGAACCATCGTAAGACTTCTTTGAGACTAGCTTCTAAGACACGAGCTCGTGTTTGTGGATCTTTTTCTCGACTGATGCCATACAAGGCACGAATCAATTTGACGGGAAGATGCGACTGAAGGGACGTCATGTTCACACTGTGTGAGACAGACGAAAAAGGGTCTGAGGTTTTTATAGATTTTTTTATGGGGAGTGAAATGAAGTCGAGGACGGAGACGTGTACAGGACAGGCCCTCCGTCTTGGCACCAGTGGTGAAACAAGTGGGTACGAAATCGCAAATCCTCGGGGGTCGTAGGTTTCAAATCGACGAGTAAATAGGCGTGTGGCGTTTGAGTGGCATCGTCGTACGCCTGAGTCAGCCAAGGCGTTCCTAACTGTTTGGCTAAGACTTGCACTTGCGATTTATCTCGAGGGCTTTTAAACAAGACCACGTAATGTGCATTGAGACTGATGGTGCGATGGGCTTTACTTTGTTGAAACAAATTTTGGGTGATGTAAACGACACTGGCATTACGGTGATGCCCTTTGCGCGTGAACCACAGTTTAATTTCTTCTTCGTCTTCTCCTAACATGTCGTCGAAAATGACCAAATGGGTTTGACGGGAGTCAGAGACGATGCCGTCGTCTTCTTTAGGAATGCCTTCCACAAACACGATGGAATCGCCTTGACTTTCTCGCAAGAGGCTGTACGCCGATTGCCACTCTTTGTAACACCACACGATCCGTTGAGGTGGCCGATCGATCAAATGATGTTTATGTTCGATCAAACGTTTGACGAATTCGGTTTTGCCAGAACCGCTAGGTCCAGCAATGAGCATGTTAAAGGGATGGCGAAGATACAAAGCCTCCCAACTGGCACGATCTAAATGTTCGTCGATGACTTTGACAGTAGAGGAAGAGGGAGCAGAGACATCAGAGGTAGCCATGGTGTGAGAAATGTCACTTGTGACACGAAAAACAAACAAGACAAGAGTTTATATACTTTTTCAGAACACGTTTATTGAATGTTTTTTATCAAACATGAATACGAAAGACAAAAATACATAAAAGCCAAAGGCTTAAGTACAAGGATAAAAGGCACATGATAACGATGAACGTGGAATAAACACAAGTGTCTGTACAACAACCACATGTTTTGGGTAATGTTCTAACCAGTTCTATAGTAGGGGGTAAGGTCACACAAGTGTCCTCCCGAAAGGGTCTTTCAGGTCTGTCGACGACAGTCCTGTCCTGGGTGACGGGTTCTTCTGGCACCGTCACTAACACGGGTTGAAAAGTAACTTTTATCCTTGAACAACTCTCGTGCATACTGGGCCACTTCTTGGGTCCAAGCCTCAAAACCCCATTCTTTCCAGGCACGGACATCTGTCCAATGGGGATGTAAGTCACAAGCTACATACACAACGTCATACACGTCTTGGGTAGCTAAAAGTTGACGAATCTTTTTTTCCTGTTGAGGTCGAGAAGTATCCAGATGAAAACGCAAGGCTTTGAGCAAAAGGAGTTTTTCGTGACCATTTAAGGCCATGGAGGTGGTAAGTACTGATCGTAAAGAGTCCACAAAGAATCGGCTGGTAAACGAAATCCTAAGAAACAAGTCACTAAGACACACACCAATTGTCGTCCCAAATTGAATGGATACAGTTCTTGTAATAATTGATGGTAATGATCCACGGTTTGAATATGGTCATTGAGTTCCTTCCACGGAATCTGTTGGATGACATGTGACATAAACCGTGGCATGGCAGCCTGTTTTTATATTCTCTTCTTTTTTGGACGCAATACACGTACTTTCTAGCCAGAGATCTTCGTTCTCCAGTAGAGAATCTAAATCTTGCATACTGTAACCGAAACGTCAGAGTTCGTTTAGAAGTTTCCTCTTCCGCTAAGTAGATTCCACGTAACAAATGTTGGTAATCCTTTACCTTGTCTTCCTCAATGTATTGCTGTAGGTGAATCTCGAAGTAACCATAATTATGAACATGTCGATCATTAGCGACCTCAAAGTTTTGAACAATGTCTGACCATTGAAAGAATTTCTGACGAATCAGTTCTCTTATACCATTCAGGTACCAGTGGTTAAAGATCTGGTGACGTAACGGATGTAATTGTTCTTTACGTTTGACTTGTATTTTCACCAGCTCTCGGTAAATCCTTTCTCTCAATTCCACAGGCAAGGCACGAATGTTCTCTTGTAAAGTATTCATGAATAGGTCAGTCCGCACAATTCACAAAAGTAATCCACATAGTGAGTAATTTCTGACCACTGCCATTCAGGGTAACGTCCAAGAATGTCACTGAACTCTTTTGATGTAAACGGTCTAAAGCGATACAATAGGAGGAATGCACCCTTGACCCAAAGAAATCTAACACACTGGTTGACTTTTTTCACTTTCCTCTTATGAATTTCTCGACACATGAGTTCTACAGTGACCCATTGAGATTTCACTCTGGCAAACCCCTGCCAAACTTCCTTGTAAATCTTCTCTTGTAGTTCTTTAGGTAATGATTCAATATCGTTTTTGAAATGAAGTTTAAATACTAGTCTCGGTGATGTCCAACATTTGACTCCTAGCCAATCTGGTTTCTTCTTCGTCAACGACATGGTAAGTTACTTCAATGTCTCGGTCCCACTAAGGGTAAGTAATGACAATTCGGTGACCATCGAGCATGTTCTACGTAGGCCGAATCTTGCGGTTCCCAGTGGTGAAGTGACACACTGCAACTGAAGCACTTGACTTTATCTCCTTCGCCCAAGTAGAAAAATCCGGCTCTGGCTAATTCTTCGGGGGTCGGTCCTCCCAGATACTTAGGTCATTTTCCTTTGAACGATTGAAGACGATTTTCAAAGTCGCAGTATTCCGACAAACGCACAGGGAACGAATATTCGTCTTTCACAGGTTCGTTTCGATGAGGGTTGGGTGACATGAACAGGAGTTTGCTCAGGGCTGGATGACATTCGTAGGGGGGTAAACGTGAAGGTCGACATTCCCCTTTAAACCCAGTAAAATGTCCAAGAGGACGAGCGGCATCACTTTCGCATCCCTCAGGTTTGACACGCACAGCATCACTTTCCATGATAGGGGTAGGGACACTAAAGTTCCCATGATGCTTTACGGCATCGCTCAGGTCACAAGGTACAGCATCGTATCCATCGCAAGGCTCACAATCGCACTCGTCTGCAAACTCCGTTACACAATTACAATGGTAACCACATGGACAATCGCAGTTTCCTTCCGGACATTTTCCGTCGCAATGCATGGGTCTTATCCATCCAATATTAGTCACACTAGAGGAAGATACAACTTTTTTACAATCCCCAAACTGGAACGATGCCTCTTTCAAAGTATTCATCTTGTTCGCTCGGTCTTGGTAGTCACAATGAACTATCGATCTTGACCATAGCCCTTTTTTATACTAGTCGCAATGCAGTCTCCAGCTTGTACATCTTTCCTTTTTTACGTTTTTAATGTCTTGTTTCGGAAGGTACCGTCTCTAAGGTACCGTCAACATTGTACCGTAGTGTGATGGGTAGAAAGGCCATAGAAAGGTAAGGGCAGTGCGGAGACCATCGAGTATGTTCCAGAATAGCTGAATCTTTATAGATACATAGATCCATTCGTAACTTCAGTCCGCAAGCGAAACACTGTACCTCGTATCCCAATCCTGACTCAGGTCCCAAGTAGACAAATCCTGTTCTAGCTAAAACATGCGAAGAAGGTAATCCTTCCCTATCCGTAGGCCATTTCTGAAACGTGTCCAATCGACGGGCACAATCACAATAGTCAGGTAAGAAGACTGGAAAATGGTAGGGTTTGAACTTGGAGTTCTCATCGGGTTTCTCACTCGATTCTTGCTGTGACGAAGTCATCTTTCTGGTGAGTGGCTATCCTCTTACAACCAATGTTTTATACCAACGTGTCCATACGGTAAGGTGAAATGATTGCGAAGTCGAACTCGCTTCTGGTACACGATTTGATAAACTTTTTCCAAAGGTCGACTGACGATGTGGTGAGTGGGTAAACGTACAATCTTGTTCGGTTGGTAAGTGGTCACTTTAAAGTTTCCATCCTCTCCCGATTGCAAGGCTTCTTTCAATACCCCAAAGTTGACCACTCGACTGGTACGATAATTCAGAGTCAGTCCTTTCACTTTGCACGTCGTGTGCACTTCTCCTTGTTTGTCACGGTATTCGTAGCCGTAATTTTTGGGACCGCCACTGACGAAACTTAGAATCTTGTCGTCGGGATGCTCGTCTGTCCAGGCTCCTAAACGGTCTCCTTCGATGTTAGGGTGATGTTGAATCGGGTGATGGATGTAAATGCAATTGTCCGTGTCAAAGTACAGGACGCGTTCTTCTAACAGTTCTAAAGCTTCATACAATTTTAAGCGAGCATGGGCTGTCACGTAAGCCGCAATGATGACATTTCCAAAAGGGTCGTCTTGTACAAAGTCCAGATCTTCTTCGTAATTGACCAAGATCAAATTCTCTCGAACGACGTCCACGTGTTTCATGTATTTGGTTTTGTCGTGAATCATCTGGAAGTAGCGGGAAGGTTCTGTCAAATATTCCGTCTTGGGTAAACACGGTTGTTGTGCCATTTTATTACCCCACAAGCAATTTAACATCACTTTGGCAAACGATTGCCTGCCTTCGTTTTTCTCGATGTGGTCTAAAGTGATGCCTTCTTGTTCGTAATATTTCTCTTTGAATTTTATTTGGTCTTCGGGAGTGTGACACCAGGAAGGATAGCCGCTGGCTTCTTGCTTCAGTTTCAAAAAGGCATCCACGTAGTCGGCGAAAATGCCTTTCTGAGTAGGGTCACCCTTGGGGTATTGTTGTGTCTTGGGAAAGTGGCAAATTTCGTATACTTCTAACAGTTCGTATCCCATGTCCAGAGCTTTGAACAATTCTACGCTGACCCAGGTTCCCGTCAAGGCCCGTTCTTCCTGGCTGTGATGACAAGGCTGGTCTTGGTTGCACGTTTCGGCACAAGTACGGCACAAGGGAAACATCAGTTTGCCTTGACAATGGTGAGGTAAGACGGGATGGTATAGGTTCGTGGGAGGCAAAACTTTACACTTGATCAAGCCTTCGTATTGTCGAATGTTTTTCAGGTCGATGTGTTCCGTTAACAATTGCGGGTGCCCTACAGGAAAGCGACAATATTTGCACACGTAGGGATACAGCGAACACACGTCCAAGTATTTGATTTCTTCTCCTTTCTCTTCGTCGGCTTGGTACAGCAAACAGGTGGCATTGGTCCTTCCTCCGTACAAACTATCCATCGGGTTCAGCGGGTCCATGAACTGGTAACTTTCCACGAGGCGTTTAAACTCGGGATCGGTTTTCATACGGTGATCGTACTCGTGTTCCCACATTTCCACCACTTGGTATCCTTGCTGTTCTAACTTTAGGCGCCGCTGACAAGTGTCCTGGTACAAGTCTTCCATGGTTCGTTGCAAAAACTGATTTTTAGTGCCACGGTCAGGGTAACAAACAGGACATCCGTGAAATAAGCAACCGTTAAACTCGTACACGATCTTGGGGTTTTCTAAGTCCCAGCCATCGACCGAATACGTTCCGATGGTCTTTTCGCCCCCTCCGTTGCGGGCATGCTGAATCCACTTGTCTTCCTTGTCGCACAAGTAATGTAACCAGCGTAAGGCTTTGACCGAGTATTGACGTTTGACAAAGTGGCTCGTTTGAGGGCTGATGACAGCCACGGTGTTTTCAGGCATGAATCGTTGTCGATACACTAGGGAACACGCTTTGGCAATGGTGCAAGCTTCTTTCAAAGGATCGACCCCTCCGTGTTCCATGAACAGTTCTCGAAATTTTCCACAGCAACGCCGTAAAATGTCCACGTCGGAACGACAATACTTTAGCATTTCTTCCTGAAAGTCGAAAGGGTCCGAGGCGTGAATCTGGTACCAAGCGTAGAAAGCTTCTCGTTGTTCGGTACGCATGTTGTCGGGGTCGTAATAGTGAGCCTCAGGCAAATGGGGTAGAACGGCATGTTGATTGGCTTCCGTATTGAAAAAGTGTGGAAAGTACCCTTTAGCCATTTCTGTCATTCCAAACGTTTTAGGCATTCGACTCAAAGGCATGGCCAAGTAACTCATCGAATCTTTAAACTGTACTTGTCCCACTTGCATGAAAATGATTTTGGCTCCGTTCAAAGTCACTTTAGGACGCTCGGTGCCTTGTTCCGTATAGTATCTGAGAAGAAACTGTCCATCGTATCCGGAAAAATTGTGAGCCATCTCTGTGGCATGACGATGACAATCTCCGTAACGTTCGATGTCCTCTTGGCTCCACGTCTTGTCGACGGGGTCTAAGACCCATTGGGCAAAATCGGCTAACGTGTTTGGTCCCCGAAAGATTTTTTCACGCCCTCCGGGAATCTTGCTGCAGTGAGGGCAATGACTGAAGATAGGTTCTTGAATGCACTTCTCGCACGCTCGATGAGCCACGCAGAAATTAGGAATGTGAATGCCAGTCTCTTGCATGCATTCGAAATCGAAAAAGATGAAATTGCCTTTCTTCTTGTGACCGTCCTCTTTCTCTGTTGGGGGTTGGTATTTTTGCACGTAACATTGGTGTTCCAAGTCCACGATGTGGTGACAAATGTGACATTTTTTCTTTCCTGAACATACGTGTGCCTTGGTATTATTGGTACGTATGACTTGTTCACACGTAGAGCACAATCTCAGGAGTTGACAAGCGCATTTTTTCTGTGAACCTTGCGTCTTCAAATGTTGTTGGTAACAGGTAGGGCTGACAAACGTGCGCAGACAAGTTGAACAAGGCACTGGTTCTTCGCTCAGACAGGGTGAAGAGGCCAAACATCCTGTGCATTTCGATCCACAATGCTTGTGTTGCTCTCGATTGTTATTACCATTGTCACATTTCTCACAGTAATAACCGTATCCCAGGAATCCGGTGATACTGGTAATGGTATCGAAATGGTCATCGTGATGATAAACATGAATGTATTTTCCGTCCTTAAAATCTTGGCCTCGAAACAATAGAGGCCCGCGCATTTCTTGAGGGTGCACTTTCAAGGTGTATCGTGGAGCTAGGACATCTTGCAATTTTTGCATCTCAGGAATGCCACAGGGTGTGTCTTTGGACAGTCCGGCTTGTTGTAACAGGAGTTCTGCTTCGTTTCGTTGTTTGGCTCGGTCGGAACGTTGAATAGTGTTCCAGGTTCTTTTCCATTCTACCGTGTCGTTCTTGTTGGCATAGGTTCGTCCCACCACGATGGCACGGGCTAAACACATCTGGTCATGAGGGTTGTTAATTCGGACGAGACTCTTTTTGGTGTTGCGAAGGTCGTCCACCAATAACATCTTTTTGCGTCCAGTCCCTTGAGGAGGAGAGACGTGGGTCATGTCCAGTGTGGCTTTACCATCGGTGATGTCAAACTGATCATTAGATTGTTGTACGTGTTGAATCTTGTCCATGACTTTGGAAGCAGTCAATTCTGCAGGGGTGCTAAATTCGATCCAAACAGGGGATTTCAAACCGTCGTGTTGTATGGAAAGTCTCAAGCGATCGTCTTCTTTGGGTTGACATTGTCGCTTGAGTGCAGTGAGCAAAGAATCCCACACCTCAGTGATGAACACTTCTGCTTTCTCTAACGGCACTTCAGCCTTGAAATCTTTAAACTTCACTGTGTATTTGTAAGCCGTGGTTCTAAATTTTCTAGAGGAGCGCTTTTCCGTCTCTCGAATGGAATAGTACTTTTCAGGGTTGACTAAGGGTGGTGAACTTGGTTTAGAGGGTTCGGATTCTGGTTCACTCATGTCCTCTTCAAAATCACTGGCATGAATTTGTGCCAAGATTTCAGCCCTGGTACGAGGCGATAGATCACGTTTCTGCCTCTTACTTTCTTCTTCTTCTTCTTTCTTCTCGAATGAATGGGATCGTTTCATCTTGAAAGCAAAAAGTCAAATGACTCAAGTTTAAACACCATGAACTACTTTATAGTCATGGCAGACCAGCGTATATAAAAGGGTGTGTGTCTTGTCCTTTCACTATTCATTTCACTCTCAAGCCGAGCACAACGATGGAAGAGACTAACCAGATGGAACGTTTCGTCAGAGCTTTGCGAGGGGTCATTAGAAAATTCTCTTCAGACCAGCCTACGGACTACTCTCCTTCCTTTAGAGATAAAAGTCAAGATACTTGCTATATCTGTCAGAAGAAAGGGCATTGGTCTTCAGAGTGTCCAGACCGTCAAAAAAGAACAAAAACAGGGACTAAAAAAGACAAAAGTCAAGATACCTGTTATTATTGTAAAGAAAAAGGACATTGATCTCCAGATTGCCCAAAAAAGAAACAAGAGGAGTCAGAAGAAAAGAGGGATTCTTCAGAAGAAGAGAGGGATTCTTCAGAGGAAGAAGAGGAAGAAAAAAGACAATTCTATTTACAAGAGGCAAAGAAACAGGAGAACAAGAAAAGAAGAAGGGAAGAAAATGAGGAAAAGACGGTGAAGAAATTCAAAAAACAGAGAGACTAAACAAGGAGAAAGAAGAAGTCAATGAACTTTTTATTAAAGTGTTGTGTTGAGAATTGTGAATTGGATTGTAAAAAAAATGGATAAAAGAATAAATGAATGATATAAGGTAAGAGTCTTTTAGTTATGATTTTAAAATAAGAACGTACACTCACGCACTCATACACAGACACGTACTATAAGGGTAAAACGGGTGGGTTTTTTTGAGTTATTGGCAAATTGAAATTGTATTTCTTTTCGAGAAATGTGGGTGGCCCTGAAAAGGGCCTTTTTTTCTCTTTATGGTGTAGGGGTGAGTTTAAGCAATCAACTTTAACTGCCTTATGCCTTTGCCACGGTCAAGGCCTACTTCTGAACTGCGTAATGTTGATGATGATTGGGTTGAAATCACTAAGGGTGGTACGGTAGGCTTAGTCACAGGGTTGACGTGTTTGGCTCGGGAAGGTCGTATTCTCTTCGGTCGTAATAAAGAAGTCTGATACATTTGTTTCAGACTTCTTAACTCCGCTAAAATGTCCAACAGTACCGTGACCGTTTGATTTTCACCCTCTTGTTTCTTTGCTGCTACTTCTTCTTGCTGTTGTTGCTGTTGTTTTTTTCTTACCTCTTCTTCTTGCTGCTGTAGGAGAAAAGCTTGTTCCGCTTCCTTTTGTCGTTGTATAAATTTCTCCAATTCTTCTTTCTGTCTCTGTCTAAAATTCTCCACTTGCGGTAATGAAGAAGGTAACGAAGGTTCCGGAACAAATTCTTGCGAGGAGAGAAAATCCACAAAATCCCAATTCACCTCTTCTGAAAGTAAGTCCGGGTTCCCTTGGGTGGTCTCCCCTGTTGGTGCACCCCATTGGATCGTTTTCTGAGTTTCCGTCATGTTGAATCACTGTCGCATAGATTGACTACACACAAGCGCTAGCGAATCTATATAGACTACGTGACGTCACAGACTGCTCTCTTCGGATTGGATGAGGGCTGACTGAATTTTGTAACGCGTGTTCGGATTGGTGAATGAACTCAATCCGTTTCAATCCTACCTCTGCCTATAAATAAGCACAGTTCAGTGCATTGATTCACCTGTTCTCGTCGCTTCAAGATGTGGACCACAGTTGAGTCATCCACCCTTGTGTCTTCCATGATGTTTCGGACAGACTTGCTCATGTATGTCCGATCCAAGTGGACCGTTGTCCACAGGACAAACACCAGCCTGTGGATACGTAGGATCTACGTTGAAAGACAAGGATGCCTGAAAAGAGTGCTAATTTACGGGCCAACAGTGAGACGCAGCCTAAGGACAAGAAGAAGACCAATGCGGTGCCATTTATGTTAATGAATACATTAACATAAACCCAAAGGCCCTTTTCAGGGCCAACCATATTTCTCGAAAAGAGATAGCCTTTCATTGCCTACCCTTTTTTTAAATTTAAATTTAAAAATTTAAATTTAAAAAATTTTAATAAAAAAAAAATCCCATGTTAAATTCCCCTTGTACGTATATTGACCCACGATTTATTCCCATGTTAAATTCCCCTTGTACGTATAGTATCCCACGATTTATTCTCATGTTAATTCCCCTTGTACGTATATGTTCCCACGATTTTTCGCCATGTTAAATTTCCATTGTACGTATATGTTCCCAAGGGGGTCTGTAATGCTAATTTCCATTGTACGTAATGTATCCCCCTTCACTACTCATACATGTATAGATAGATACATACATACATACATACATACATACATACATACATACATACATGATTGATACCAAAACTAACCAGTACAAATTACAAGTTCATTTAATATATCTTCTCGCATGAAAACTATTTCAGACACACGAAAAGACATAATTAAAACAGAATTATCTCTAAAGACTAAGAGCTTTTTTTTCCTAAAGAACTTTAACCTAGTGTCAATTTCAAGGAAGTAACGTAAATGATTTGGATGCATTTTTCAATGGCATTAATAATTGGAGACGTTGAAGATACTCAGTAGAAATGTCCAACACTTTCGCTCGGTAAGACTTAATGACCATAAAAAATAGAAGCGAGCGAGTTGAATATATAAAGATTTACTCAAAGTGAGAGTCTCTAATTACATTGAAAAGACGAGAAAATGTCATTGAAGATTTATTCGATATTTTACATAGCATATTTGGGAATAATATACGCGAAAGTACAAAGGCTCTCCTATGAAAACACAAGATTATTAAAACGCAAAATAATATTGGTCTTGGATCTCTTCTATTATATACTAGTAGTACATACTTTTACCACTAACGGCTACGGAGATGGCATTTGGATTTTGTTTGACCAACAGGAAGAAAAACATCATTCCATGTTTTGTGGATTATCTGCGGTCACGCGAGGAACAGTGGGATATAATAATTTTGCTCCGCCATGATTCCAACCTATACGTGTACAGAATACAGTCAGACGTAACAGAATTGGTGCATACTAGTGTATTATATAACAGACATAATGAATAATGTAACTTAATGTTACAAATGAAGAAAACAATACTCATAATGCAGAAACAAATAAAATTGCCCATGGTCCTTAAATATCTGCTTGGCTCCAGGTAAGCAGCTCTTTTATCTCATTTCTGCTTTATCTGGTCTATATCGATTATCGCAGAATAATCCTAAAAGCGTTCCACATATATCCTAAAGAATGAAATGTTCCGAATCAATTCCAAATCATATAATGTACTGGTCTGCCAATACAATGGCATTGTCCAGACCTCTTTTGGATAAGTTCACAATGGTCCAGAATAGTATTTTAGTCAAATGAATAATCCTAACAAATGTCTCCTCTCAAATGATATCTAAACACAACATTATACACATCTTCTGACAGATATTAATACAAGAAACACATGAAACAAAAATCCTAAATAGGAATGAAATAGTTACTCAGTTTTCACCTTTACATTTCTCAGAGTCTATTACGACTATATGTGGCAATAAATACCACGTGACATACGTTACTACTCAATGAAATATTTCACAATACCTACTCACATGACCTACGTCTTAAAATAACCCATCTG
This sequence comes from Sinohyriopsis cumingii, assembly GCA_028554795.2. Taxonomy (NCBI): domain Eukaryota; kingdom Metazoa; phylum Mollusca; class Bivalvia; order Unionida; family Unionidae; genus Sinohyriopsis; species Sinohyriopsis cumingii. The sequence goes on from CM068836.1 coordinate 11,610,735, forward strand.
ACATATCAATCCAATGGGAAATAACGTAACGCTTCTATGAACCCACCTTACCTCACTAGCTAATTAGAAATTAATCTAAACTTATCCACAGGTTCTATGTAGGTTACATTTAATTTGTAAACACTTATTTGTAGATCAAAATCTTTAAAACAGAATCTGCACTCATGGATAAAATATAAGATATATAATATCACTACAATTTTCAGTCATGAACAAAAGTTACGCACAAAACAGACATCCTAATGTACCAAGGGTTACACAAAGTGTTTAATATTTCTGTTCGGGATAGCGATAAGTTTAGACAAGGGTAACCAGACGCATGGTTCATGTTTTGGTTGTCGGTTTGGTGATGTTAATTGATATTACTGTTCTGACTACTTCACGGTTGAATTTTGCTTTTTGGTATGGAAATGCTGGATCAAGGTGGACATGAGAATGTCGCAGGTAACGAAACATTATGCATGTCGTGGTAAACATTTTGCTGTAAAACAATCGACTCTATATAGAAATTATTTCCAGCAACTAAGAATTCATAATTCAGAATTTAGTTTACGTTGAATTCATTTATGGAGAATGTCAGCAAAGTTTTTTTTTCTGGTTTTAATGTAACAAATGTTTTGTCACTAGTGAAGAAGAAACTGATTTTGCTTACCAGATCATTATAGAAGAAATTTGCTTGGACAGACTCCCAACTCGCAACAGCATTTATACAATATATATATATATATATATATATATATATATATATATATATATATATATATATATATATATATATATATATATATATATATATATATATATATATATATATATATCAGTCAACGTGCTCAGCTCTTTGTATATAATATTACATGTGGGAATTAGTATATGTGACTAGCATGATTGGTGTATAGACGACGTTCAGGATTTTGCAGCTGTCTACTGTTTTACACATATCAAGGTGAGCAGCTTCCTGGGAAATGGTCTCAAAATTTCAAATTCAATACAGCCATGAATCACACACCGAGAATAAGTTGATCTATTCCTGGGAAATTGATTTTTGGTTTCGGTAAAAATGAACGTTTCTTACTGAGAGATATAATTTTATCGACAATAAAATATAATATGTGAATGTTACACACCATGATCCTGTTAATTAATTTATACCTTATTTATTTCCAATTTGCTGATATTAATTAACATTCGCATCCATACGAGACAAATTGCTGTTCCTGAGGAAAAATATGAATTAAATTAATAATTAATTAAGCGGCGGTGACATTAAATGATCAACTTCGTTGTACTTTGTGGAACCTAAGGGACCTAAGGGATTGGTGGCAGCAAATCAATGATGTTTAAAATACATGATAGGGTAGTATCCAAAACATGTATTAGATCCAATTGATACACTTTTAAGAAGACACTTTTATCTCATGCATTGGCAAAAACGATATCTTCAATCAATTAGAATTATTATCGACAGAAGAAACGCAATTCTTTATTTTTATTTATAACTATTAAATTACGTAGTTGCATCAAAATGCTACGTTTAATTAAAATATATGCAGAAAATTGACAACAAGTTTAACGTTGTAAAAATGTGGCAGTTATTTAATCACTCTCAATCGAGACAAAAGGCATATGCCAAATTCTTTTAATAAATGTATGAATATCAAGTTAGATTTGATGATGTGACACCAAAGAAGTTCGCTTATACATGTGTAATATCAATTATAGCTTCACTGAGCTAAAGGAGCATTGTTAGTAATTGTTTCTATAACAACACCCGACCACGAAAGAACACAGCAATATGCATTTTCGTGAATTTGAGACCATAGACTTTATAAAGACGTACCATACAGTTTTGTGACTGATGGGTACATCAAATTTAGGAAACCCTGGTCCTTGCTGCTCATGTACTCTGCGTTTATGCAAGGTTAAACAGATATGGAATCCTGGTACGTGTTTAGGCTGGAATAAACAGTAACACAAGAAAGAGTGAGAATAACAAGTTTTGAAAAAATATAATAATTTGTTTCCCTAGAAAATTCTGTAAAAAAATAAAATTGAACTTACGGTTTTAAGAATCAAATCCAAAAATAATCCAAAAATAATCCACGATTAAAATGTATGAAGTCCTAATAGCAAAATGTTCCAATGATTTCAATTCGAGTCCCGACGAAGAATCCAAGATGGAAGACGATGACGTATCCTGTAATATGTAGTGTTGAAGTCCTTGTAGAAACAAGAAATATCACTCCGGTTTTGGAAATCTGAATACAGTTTTATATTAAAAAAAACTGTCCTTGTTCAACAATTGCACATGAGCACACGTATTTTCCAGGAAAAAAGAATTAATCCTTTTGAATCCAATTAATTTCAAATAACTCCAAACAGCACTACGTACAACTTCCAGTGTAAGAGCCCAGCTAACACTGAGATATCTCTCCAAAACAAAGGTTATATCATATTCTAAAACCCACAAAGGGGGTCATGTGATCACATTCCATAACCTCGTCGAAATTATGTACTTGTTAAAGATCACGTGCACCCTATGTGGCCCTGATGAGAACCAATCATTTTACTCTAAGACATAAAAAATAAAGAAAATTGTTTACAGCTTAAACATGTAGTCCCATCATGACCTCGACAACAACCAATCATTTTAAAATAAAAATAGAACTTATTTACGTGGTTGCTACTAATTTTGAATCAAGGTCAGGATCTAGGTCAACACCTGGTGTTTACTAAAACAGTCAAGGTCAAACTATTTTCTGGTAAACGTATCATTTCCAGTGAATAAATTTACATTATAATAGCATGTAATGAAAGATATAAAAAAAGTAAACTGACAAACAAACAATTAAATGGAAATAAATATATATTAAATCAGATATAATGAAATCTAATATACATAACAAAACCGTATTGCATTGTAATTTGTAAAACATTTGGACACACTTTGCTTAAAAAAGTTAACAAAAAGTTATTTTGGACCAAACATAATGTATCGTTTTTCATGAATGATAATAGAACATGCTTAAGCCGCGATGTCTTATTAACGCGAAAAGAAATATAAATGACATCCAGATTTTGTATTATGTGTCTATTTATATAACATGACATCTAATACACCTATTGATTGTAAGTAACATGACCACAATTATTTCTAGACAAGGAAAATGTTTTATTCAACTGACGATTTCACATCCAATAAGAAATAGTTTTGCATGTAGTAAAAAAAATATTTCCAGAAAAAGTCATTTGAAATGAGCAAACTATAAATAGGTTTAAAACAAATATTGTGTTAACTCTTTAGCGTCATTTTGTTTCTCTTCTTCTTCTTCTCCTTCTTCTTCTTATTAATTAATTTAATTTAATTTAATTTTATGTTTAACTGAAATAGCAAAAATAATGTGTGAAAAACAGTGGCATTTTTTTCTAAGACTTTCAGAAACATTTATCCTACAGAACCGAAAGATGTCATCTGAACAAAACATTGAACTCTTCATATTTAACATGTTTTAGGATGTTTCAAATGTTAGATTGATTGCATGTATATTCTCTGTCATCCTCTTCTTTTAATCTAAGCAATCAGTCTTCATCAAAATTTATTTGGTGGTTGCTCTCCAAGTTTCTTGGCCGTGGTTTGAATTTACTTGCAGGAACTTGTCTCTCAAACTAATGAGTAATTTTCGAGCCACGAATAATACATTCCTGTTGTGAAAGTAATTGCTTTATTTCTTGTAGAGGAAAATATTTTATTTGCATTTCCATTACGAATAATTTAAATAGCAAGATACGACGCAAACAGCAAGAACATCATACACTTCATGATAAAGTACTTGAATCAGAAAAAAATGGAAGACTGGATTCCAAATGCAAATCTGCTTGCCACTTTCTCTGGAATGTTTAATTTTATGTCATTAAGTAGATCTTAATAGTTGTGATGTATATAAAATGCATCAGTGTATGGAATTGTATAAGTACAAGTAGCGTAACAGAATATTGGCAAAACCCTGGCTATATAGTGCTGAGTAAGTTAAGATATCCCCAAAAGGCATACAAATAACGAGAAACGTAAAAAAGAGTAAAATCATTCAAACACCAAGTGAAATGTTTCGTATAAAATGCATAGCTTTAAAATGTCAAAGACCTTCGCAACAGGAAGCTTTCCATGACAAAAGGTAATCATTCAAACAAACGCAGGCATCATCGCTGCATTGATACCTTTAACAGATTTATAGACTTTTCTAATGAGGTCGTTTAGCGGAATGTTTTTAAGTAAAACATTTTTTCACTGACTAAGCCTTTATTATATATCAAATAAACCGAGCAAAAGTACAAGTTTAGAATACTCGATCAAGAAAAAATGAATGTTTTTTTTTTTGTTTGTAGAAATCGTTCTGTTCATTTTCCATTCATTGTATTCATGACTTCCAACAAGCGCAACTTTGATCAGCTAAGCTTGCACTATCTGCATTTTTTCTACACTGCGGATCTCATGCGTCTTTAGATATGCGACAAACAATGGTCTTTTTTACTCTCCAACAGCAAGGAATTTTGGAACAATCGAAACACGATTGAATTAGTTCATACAATGTCTATATGATAACTTGTCGATTCTTCTAACGCATGACTAGTCTTTATGTTTCAGCATATTATATTATCTTCATTTAGTGGATGGTTTGAAACGTAAACGGATCATTCAAATAAATTGGACTGTGTATTACATCAATAAAATTCAAACGTTTAATTAAGATATACATGTACCACACATCTATTTAATATTACATGTTTGATCTGACGTTTGATAAAGCTTTTCAAACTGTATTTCCTTATAACGACGCACATTCGAACTACTTAGGAACCTTCTTTTCATTCTTTCTTGACGCGTTGAATCTAGCTTTTGTAAATCACTTTTCGTTTTGAATTTCGTAATACAGTAAAGTTAAATATATTTAGAAAGCGTACAACAGGTTGTGTAATTGATACGAAACCCCATTTGTTTTCTGTAATGAGTCGGAGGAAAGAAATCGTTATAAATACGATTCGGTATGGCCCTCTTTTTCCGCCTACTCAATACGGAACACATATGCTCTTTCGTGTCAATTTGGGTTTATCTATCTCTCTCTTTCTCTCTCTCTCTCTCTATATGTGTGTGTGTGTGTGTGTGTGTGTGTGTGTGTGTGTGTGTGTGTGTATGAATGTGTGTGTGTGTGTTATCAACAACTCATCATATTTTAACAACACATAATAAACTGTTGATTCTAAAGTATGCTATAACGTTCTGATGAATCTCAAGCTAAATGTAAACGATTACTGAATGGCGTGTATCGATATTATTACGTTACTGATACAGTGTACCCTAAATCAGTCACACAGTGGTAACTAATACATTCATCTATCGCTTGGGAACATGTTCTATCATTTTGTACATTATTATGTGTATACGATGAAAGTTTTAAAGGCATCAAAGCAACTTACATTACGATCTTTGTTCTTCTCTTTCAATCTTCAAGATAAGTTATCATCAGCATTTCACATATGTTTGCGAAGTCGACTATAGTTGAAAATTGTTTGCATCACGATCGGAATTTTATTTCACCGCCCATAGTGCATTCCCGTCGTGAACAAAATTGCTTTTTTTTCGGATGAAACTGTTTTTGCCATTAATAAATTTATCACAGTAGGTTGGTACTGGAGCTAATGTATTTTTGAAAAGGGGATATATGTGTGTTCAGTTAGGTAAAATAGTATCTTTCTTTCTTTCTTTTTTCATGGGAATATAAATCTTAGATAAGAAGGACAAGCTATAAGTAATTGCTGACTTGGTCACTAATCCCTGCACAATATATTATTTCCCTTTCGAAATAAAAGCTATTGCGGCAGTGGTTATCGTAGGTAAGGGATAATTTGCTTCTCTAACAGTCAGTCTAAAAGGTTGCATGTATTACAAATATTGGTTAAAGTTTATAACTGGTTATGGGGATTAAGTATCATGTTGCAGCCAGTTAATTCCCTCGGGACATGGATGTGTGATCATTTGGGACATGGATTTGTGATCACTTGGGATGTGGATGTGTGATCCTTTGAATATTGGAACTCATAGTCTGAATAAGGTACTTTACCGAGTACTGTGATCCGAGTACTACCAAAGGTCAGATACAGATACTAACACAGAGAGGAGTCATGACTGTAGGAATCGCAGTATGTACACCATATATTTTGCTCTTGCCTGTAATTAGTTTTTCTTGAGCGTTCATTCTATACCATTCCATGCAACATGCCTAGGATTATTTTGCCTGTAGCGACTATTACTATTATCATGATCTTTACGTGTGTAGAGAGAACTGGCTGCTATGGAAGGTGTTTGACGGCGCCAAAGTTGTGATGCATGATGTCAATGTTTCGGACTAGAACTTCAACACTCTCATTTCTCTAGTGCTTCTTGTCTCTATGAAAAAATAACAATAGCAATTATAATGTTCCCAATATGATGATTTGTGATTACGAATGCACACACACACACACACACACACACACACACACACACACATATATATATATATATATATATATATATATATATATATATATATATATATATATATATATATATATATATATATATATATATATATATATATATGCATTTTTAAGAGACATGTTACAATGGATCAAAAGCAGGGCAAGAGTGCCTACACTAATAACTGCAGTTTCTGGCAAATCTTCATTTTTCAGAATCAAAGAAAAATCCCAGGCTGATGATTAGTAAAGGTAACTGTTCCTTTATGAAAACAATTATATTACATACTGAAGAGAGAGAGAGAGAGAGAGAGAGAGAGAGAGAGCTCATTTGTCCTTTTTCAAACTGTTACTTAAATTTCTTCAAAATGCCGAATAAATACAACGTATACAGAAATTGTGTGTTAAATATTTGACAGTAAATGGGTTTTACACTAAAAATTGATTCAAATATCGTATGCCTACAAAGTCTCTTTGTGTGTAAAACAATGATGTTAATTTTCCTTTGACATATCTATTTTGTCTTCAACTTGTACTTTATGGTACTTTATATGACTCATATGGTCCACATATTTTGTATAATAGTTAACACTGTCAGATTTGAGACAAGCAGATATCATTTTCAATATGTTTTTTTTCTTATCAATAAGAACTTTGAACTACATGTCCACGGATGTTTCCTCTCTCTCTCTCTCTCAGTATCTCTCTCTCTCTCTCTCTCTCTCTCTCTCTCGCTTTCTCGTTTTCTTTTAAAATTATATTTCCTTTTCACTTTGCGTTATAATTACAACCCGTAACATTTCCCAATGGGTTATATCAAATGCAATCTGACCAAAAATATAGACTCAGATGCACCTGATTAATCTATAGACACCGCATGAATTAGTATGTCTCCAACTATTGCATCCCCTAAAGTAGCATACCCTGCAAAACTAGCAAAGCGTATACATACTAAATCATTGGAACACAACCTGGGGTCAATAGACAAGCTTGGTCTTTGATGCTGAAAGTATTTCCGTACATGGATCAGCATATTTTGGCTCAAAAGGAATCTCATCCACTTTATGAATATCGATTTCCCTGTTAACGAATTATATAGATATGGCGTGTCAGCATTGAACAAAATTAGAATCACTGACATAATTAATGCTAGAACATGTGCTTTGGTATTGGTCTGTTTTTGTTGTATTTATTTGTTTCAGTGGGATTTTACTCGAGCATTTTGTGTTTTTGCGCCAGGCTACATACAGAAAATACTCAGTGCTCTGTATAAAATATATCCTCGAGGGAATCGGCTGGCATTTCGGCTGGGAATGATGAAATTTAGTGTGCAGAGAGCTGAGTGAAGTTTGAACTTTGAAAGTAGTATAAAGGACGTAACTCGACAATCAAACAACATCATTTTGCATGTTTCACAGAAACCACTTTATTTTGACTTTAAGAACATGTTTACAACCCAGTCTGGGTGATCTCTGAAACGCTCTACATGATCATATTTTAAAGTTTAGAAATCATCAGAACTATTATTTTCTAGCCACCTAACATGCATTTTCACCATAAAAATCATAAATAAAAACACACATAAATGAGAACAAATTAAAGAAAAGTTCGAACGATTGAAATATTTAGACGAAAATAATTGGAACTATGTGATTCTTCGTAGCCCTTATTTCATATGTGACTGATGATAAGAACGAAAGATAAAAAGTGATAACCAGTAATGCTACGGAAATTGTATATTCTTAGTTTCATTGACTGCATGTAAGAATATTTATTACTGAATACAAATAGTTTTAAGCACTTTAAAGCCCCACCAAGGTGGAATTGGTAATGCGATTAAAATATATAGATGAAAACAATGGAAAAGTATATACATCTTTGTTGCTCTTATTTCACCTGTGACTGCTCTTATTTCACCTGTGAGATTTCTTCATCGCCCACGAACAAATCGAAACGAGACTGCGTCATCAACAAGTTACTGAAGATTTTATACATCGACGGAAGTGACCTATTATCGAACGACAGGAGACTGTTTACGAGAGAAAATCTGTTTTACTTGGTCATGTTGAGTTAACCTTCTGAGAAACGTTAACTCTTGTTCGCAATAATTGTTTATACAAACTTATGCATATTCATGAGAAACGCTGAGGAGAAGGGACAAACAGGAAGAAAAATAGAACACAAAAGCAATGTTGATTAATGTTCACTGAATGTCTTGTAACCGATTCCTTTTTCAACACACTTTTCTTGTTTGTATAGTGTTTGTTACGTAGTAAAGCCGTTGAGTAAACAAAGAAAGCGAGGAAACATAGTAATGAATCTTTAACAAAATCGCATTTATAATAAAGTTGCAAATTCAAATGATTCCACTCTTTATATATCCTCGTATGTCTTTTTTTTAATGGCTGCATTATACAACCTATGGATCTGTTATCACTATTTAAGTGTATCCCATATTCAACCAATGAGAAATTTTTCTCTGTTGGTCTTGCTTCGAGGTAAACAAGAAATAATGTGATCCATATCAATCATCATCACCTTACCTTCCTGTTTGGGAAAAATCAACCACATGCGGTAAAAATTGACACATAAAACACTTACCATTGTTACTGTTGAATCTGATTTATTGTTTTGATTTGATGCAACTAGCAATCCAACTCTTGTGCTCTGAATTAGCGTACAATTTAACCGTCATATTATTCATTACCAAAGTTATCTGTTTAGTTATCTGAAGTCGTAGTCTTTATTTTATTATTTCTCTTTGATCGTACTATTCATTATGCGTAATTTGCAATTACCTCAATAACATTAGGCTCAGTTTTCTCCATTTTACCATTTAATTTTGTATTAGTATACATCTTTTATATATTACTTTTTAATTCAATAGATTTTGTATTAGTATTCATCTTTTTTATAATAAATTTTTAATTCAATAGATTTTGTATTAGTATACATCTTTTATATATTCCTTTTTAATTCAATAGATTTTGTATTAGTATTCATCTTTTATATGTTACTTTTTTAATTCAATAGATTTTGTATTACTATTCATCTTTTATATATTACTTTTCTATTTCAATAGATTTTGTGGGGCCCGGAGTGGCCGAGTAATCTAAAGCGCTCTTCGTTACGGATCACTGCCATCTCACCTCTGTCTGCGTTGGTTCGAGTCTCGGATTCAGCCAATGTGGGTATGTGAGAAAGCTTGCCAGTAGCTTATCGTGGGTCGGTGGTTCTTTCTGGGGTTTTCCCGGGTTCTTCCTCCACTATCGTGTGCTAAAAGATGGCGTTAAACCCTAAAACAACAAAAAATCAATAAATTTTGTATTAGTATTCATCTTTTAAATATTACTTTTTAATTCAATAGATTTTCTATTAGTATTTATCTTTTATATCTTACTTTTTAATTCAATAGATTTTGAATTAGTATTCATCTTTTATATATTCCTTCTTAATTCAATAGATTTTGTATTAATATTCATCTTTTATATATTCCTTTTTAATTCAATAGATCTTGTATTAGTATTCATCTTTTAGATATTCCTTTTTAATTCAATAGATCTTGTATTAGTATTCATCTTTTAGATATTCCTTTTTAATTCAATAGATTTTACATTAGTATTCATCTTTTATATAATACTTTTTAATTCAATAGATTTTGTATTAGTATTCATCTTTTATATAATACTTTTTAATTCAATAGATTTTGTATTAGTATTCATCTTTTATATATTACTTTTTTAATTCAGTAGATTTTGTATTAGTATTCATCTTTTATATATTACCTTTTTAATTCAATATATTTTTTATTACTATTCCTCTTTTATATATTACTTTTTTAATTCAATAGATTTTGTATTAGTATTCATCTTTTATATATTACCTTTTAAATTCAATATATTTTTTATTACTATTCATCTTTTATATATTACTTTTTTAATTCAATAGATTTTGTATTAGTATTCATCTTTTATATAATACTTTTTAATTCAATAGATTTTGTATTAGTATTCATCTTTTATATATTACTTTTTTAATTCAATAGATTTTGTATTAGTATTCATCTTTTATATATTACCTTTTTAATTCAATATATTTTTTATTACTATTCATCTTTTATATATTACTTTTTTAATTCAATAGATTTTGTATTAGTATTCATCTTTTATATATTACTTTTTTAATTCAATAGGTTTTGTATTAGTATTCATCTTTTATATATTACCTTTTTAATTCAATATATTTTTTATTACTATTCATCTTTTATATATTACTTTCTTAATGCAATAGATTTTGTATTAGTATTCATCTTTTCAATTTCGCTGGACTTTGGAACCCCTGCCAACAACTGGTTTCAGTCTCATCATCGATTAATATTTATGTTTTTGAGCATGATCAGTATCCAATGCAGTTTGACCTCGATTATTTTGTTTTTGCTTTATAATTTTCGTTTCCGGATTTCTGATCTGGTTGTTGTCTTTTGTGGCACAATCTGAACCAATGGTAACAAATATGACGGGCATGAGCCATTGACGTCACCGCAACAAAACATTCGACCACAACCGCTGTAACTGATAATTTACGATTTGACATTCGACGCTGTCAAGACAAAAGGAAGGACGATCAAATCAGGGGATTAATTATAACTTTAGAGCAGTAAAATCTTATTTCCTTCAATTGTTATGGAACGCCTACAGAAACTCTTAACAACAAATTGCTTCACATAACACACATTCGTACACAGATGGAACCGAACTATCGCAATGTGTTCATGTAAAGTTACGTAGGAATTTTGTATTCTTGCAAAACACGGTCGAAAATTCTTTGGAAAATGTTTATTGTTTGTTTGAATGCAGAAGTACAGAAATTTCAGAATCAACGCCAATCATGCACTTGATGGGGGGGGGGGGGGCGGGGGGGGGGGGAGGCTACAAAATACGTCGGCTAAGGTTTTCTTCTTGGTTAATAACGGATTGTTCGGAAACTACGAAACAATAAATTTATCATGCCATCTTGCTCATCGTCAACTGAAACAATCAACATATTCTTTTCAGCAACCCTCAGGGCAATATAATATCACCATACAAGAATAAGGATATTATACAGCCAACTTTGCGAAAATACATACAAGAAAGTAAAGATCCTAACAAGGCATCCCTCTTAATTCCGTACGCCGATGGCTTCCTCTCAGACCGAGTGTGGACAGTCAGTAGCAGTGTAGTAAAATGCATGTACTTTGTGTCGAGTTGGCTGTCAATTCTGGTTTTGTTTCTAATATCGTCTTTAACTGAAAGAAGCCGCCGTGTACGAGCTGCAGACACACTTTAGAACATCGTTCTCTGTGCATCTAGACGTCTGTCTTCGGTGTGTTCACTAAATTTTTTATATCGTCTATAATAATCATTAATTCGGGTACTCAGTTAACTGTTGAATCCGTAAACTGTGACATGCCTTAATGTTAAATTGCCTTTCATACACAACGTGGTCGTGAAACATTCTCACCTGTTCAGATTCCGAGACCACCCGAGCTCTGGAATTGAGATTATGCTGTACTCACCCTAGTACTGACCTTGGGAGGTAGTGTGCTAATGGAAGCTTTCTATCGCCCATTCTTTTCATTTATATTAGCAAGAAGTCCATTGTATATGCGCAACCAACGGAGAATAATCTGTGAAATTGGTCAATATGTGACCCTACAAGAGAAATGTAATGGGGATATAATTCGGTGACCTATATTAGTAACCGAAAATACCACCCTTATTACACTAATATTGTCAATCTCTTTGAGATTCTTTATGATGCGAATTAATGCATGTTAGTGGTTTTAGTCAGATCTGTTTTATTTATTATGGCTATACCACACATAATTTTGTATTGCTGCAGAGAGTAAAGTGCGGATTCGTTAATGTTCTCCACCATTGTGTCAATGTACCATCAGACTTACTTTCAGGACCCGTGACAATCGGAGCATTGTTTCTTTGCATATAGAAGGTATTCATTGGGACTTAGATGGAGGTAAGGTTAAGGTAAATCTACTTCGAACTGACAATCCTTACTTTGGATCCAACATTTTATCCTGTTGAGATTAAAATCCCTGATTAATATCCTGCACGTACAGTTACCAAAACGATGGCACTAAACGCTCTTGAAAACGATGTTAATCAGGACATTAGTCATTTAGCTGACACATTTATTGGTCAAGCTTTTGATGAGGTAACCATTGCTCCTGATATTGATTAATCAAGAGATATTTACCAGACTGATTCTCTTTTTACGACTCATGTTCTTTATTCTAATCGGGGTTATAAATGACAGTCACTCGTTGTCGAACAGGAACAATATTCTGAGAACCCCTGTTTGTTTCAGATGGACATTGGCAAAACTGAAGCCACACAAGGCTCAGTTTCTTGTTTGGTAAATTATTGATTCCTTATGAGAAAAAAAACAGACCATCTGAGTTACCCGCTGGTGACGAGTAGTCAATAAGGTAACAAATTGTCGCTCCGAAGTCACATCGATAGAAAATCATTGATCTAGCACATGAAACGCACTTGTCTGTTTGTTTAGAAATCACTTATCACAGGATCATTAATCATTTTTATTTGCTAAAATTAAAAGATATGTTTGTAAATACTGTAGATTTTGTCACACCTGTCAAATAGTAGCAAACAAGAATCAGAAGACACAAAAGGCTGCTCTTCAACATATTCCTGCATTTTGCAAGCTATTTCAGCAGGAAAATGGTTGACATTGTCGGTTCCTTGCTAAAGACCAATACGTGATAATCCATTTGAGAAATTTGAAAGCTATTAATATAGTAAAAGCTTTAATAAAGTTTTTTTAACACTTGTTGGGCTTCCAAAAGATGTCGTGTCTGATCAAGTGTCAAACTTTCTCTATGGGATTTTCCAGCAAGTTATGCATGAACTAGGTATCCAACAGTTTATGTCCTCTACCTATTACCCTGCGACTCAAGGATCTTTGGAAAGATGCAATCAGACTTTCAAGAAAATGATTTGGTCATACTGCTTTGATACAGGAAAAGACTTGAATGAGGGTGTTTATTTACTATTGTTTGTTGTTAGGAAAAGCAGTTAAAACATCGTTAGGTTTTTGTCCTTCTGAACTAAGGTTTAGACATACTGTTCGTGGACCAGTGAATGTATTAAAAAGAGAAACATTTTTTCAAAAGTAGATTCAAAACTTTAATCTTCTAGATTATGTCTCTGATTTCAAATATAACAAACATTCTGACAATTATTCAAGTAAACCAAGTTGCAGAGCAGCATGAAATACAAATACATACTAAGCGACATACTTGTATTATTAAGACTCTTAGTTATACAGTTAGAGAACGTTTTGAATGTATAGAAATATGCCAACCGTCCATGAGCTAAAACAAATGGCATAACAGTGTGGAATGCGAGTACCAAGCCGTGTTCGAAACACCAACTATTGTAATTATCGGATGTGTTTGTGAATGGACAAAACAGTCATTGTATTGCATCTGCTATTGCTACTGAGGCTGATATGTTATGTTCGTGAACAAGAACGTTGTTCGTAGTATAAGACACCATTGGTACAGAGGTCGCTGAAAAATAATAGCTAGTACAAGCACCTGAAGTCAAGTTTCACATGCGAAGTAGTGACTTAGAAAATCACGTGACAATTATCCCATACACTTTAAAACCAGATAAAGACGCTGGATGACTTTTATCCAATGATTCCTCAGTTCATATCGGTGTTGCAGCCCTCGGGTACCATGTGACGTAAAGCGGATACTGCTCTTAATGTGCATTTAATTATGACACTTAACAACAAACAATCATTGGACCAGGATGAATTATAAGTTACAACACTGGTTTTCAAAGCGTTCTTTATATACTTCTGAATCACATGGACTCAAAGGCAATCAATAATAAAATCCGTAAATGTAATGAAAAGATTTTTAACACGTTTGAAAAACACACCAGTGCAAAAATCAGGACGGACTATCTGCTTAACTAGAAGCGCATATTTTCTCATATCAACCATTTTGTGGATCGAATTATATTAACCACGAATGTGTATTCCGGCGCAGACAGTGATAAATGTATCAAATGATAACAGATTTTTTGAACAGGTGATTTTGTCGGTGTTATATCCAGCGAATTATAAAAAGATCAACCTGAAAAAATACCAGTAATACTTGGGTGAACTCAGTTTTTGCTAACATTAAATTTCCAATGCCGGTTATTAATTTTGGCAAAAAGTTTGAACGACAAACTCTGATATCGCTGCTAATGAATTCGATTGCAATAAAGGCATGCAACCAATTCGCTTATCTCCACAAAACGTCAGCTTGATATTGATTTGCTTTTATTTCGTGATTCAGAGTCGACGTACCATTATTTGTGGATCAAAAAATTACCTTAAACCGTGTACCGTCACAGCGTGATCGAGAGTAAGAAATCTCCTTGACGACATTGCATGCAAGCATATCTAATACCAAATAAAGGCTTGAACACCATGACTTGTATTGCGGTGGAATTTGTGAAAAACTACATCATACGCAAGTGCCTGAACCAAATCAAAACATTCTAAATTTACAGCGATGCAATGAAAAATTAAAGTACTCTATGCCGTTTGTGCGGACATCGAATGTCTTAACATTACTGTTAGAAACTGTGGCTCCAATGACTAGGAACTAATAAATACAACACAAGTTGCTAAACAAGTCCGATGCGGATTTTCTTACACTGAATCACCAATATTTTATCGTGGTAAGGACTCATTTGGGTGCTTCTTAAATCTCTCGAGGTAGCAACGAAATGGATTAGAAAACGCCTCTACACACCCACCATGACACTTTTTGCTAGTGATAATAGTTTTCTGGGGCCACTCATTGTAAGATTTGAGATGTTTTTAATGAAAATGAAAGTGGAAGCCAAGTTCGTTATTATCGTCACATAACTTGCTCAAAAAGGATGATTTACACAGCGCATTACGAATTACAATTACGAATTCAACCAAGTCAAACAAACACTTCCTGTAGCATTTCATAACCAGGCTGTGTGGGTATGATGGTCATTTAATAGTGCAAGTAGTCCTGTCAGTGACAAAGGCGCCAACAATTGTTATTCCAAACAATATTGTAAAATATGTTTCTTTTATACTCAGGCAAGAACAGTTAATCGATTCCTTGCATTGTTTAAATTTGTCGTGTTAAAGGACTTGTTAGCAAGTTAGCTGCAAAAAGTTTCAAAGTTGCTAATCCATATTGCACCACTAACACTCACATGTTGACTAATCGTCGGTTTAGCTGGATAGAAAAAACTCAACTGTTATTAAATATGATTTTTAGATGGTTAATATCGGAACGGTTGTATTTAATTGCACCGTCAGCTGATGGTCAACCGTGTTATGAAGTTCTCAGAGATTTAAAGAAAGTGTTGAGTGACGAAGCGTCGGTCAGCGGCAACGCCGCTATCTTGATTTCTTTGCCGCATTTGATGAAGCAATTACCAATGTTGATCTGGATTCAAGTGAAAATAATCTTGTCGTGTATGACGATGTGATGTTTGAATACCAAGTTTGATCCCGCAAGAATATTTTCACGAGGTTCACACAAAAACTCAGATGTAATTTATTTAATACAACGATTTGTACACGTGATAAAAGTGATCCCGGGAAATGTTAACATTATATTTCGTGGTATTGATGCGCATGGTCTTGCAAACATTCGTTAGACTTATTGCGCCGCTGACCACTCGTGGGATGAATTTCATCACATGCTAGCTGAGGTCAATAAGGACCGCTATAGTTTTCAGACAGATGGAACAAAAATATCATGCGGGTCTTGACACGACAGCATATAACACAAAAAATTAACAATGATAATAGTCATATAAAATACATCTTTCCTCCAGTGCTATCGGAGAAGAGTATGAAATGCGACGCCGTAAACACGAGGAAATGATTCGACTTGCACCACTACTTGAAGCTAATAATTATTTATACTTGTACGGAGAAAGTTGTCTACCGTTAGATAAATCCAAAGGAAAATGTACACATACCGCTTGGAATCTTGAGTGTTGCGAATACAATTGTCTTTCCTGGTTGTGATTCTGAGTCGCACTTGATTTCTCACTTAGCATCTAAATCTTAGATCTGTCCATCATGTTTAATTGCCTGCTGAATGCAGGACATGAAATCGTGGTCCCTTTTTTTTTTTTTTTTGATTGGAATTTGTTAAAATTCTTTTTAAATGGCAATGTGACTCCAGATAAAGATATACCATTTTATTTCGCGGGAATCGTGTGTTTTAAGGAACATATTTTCCAAAGGCTCATTCTATTCTGATAAGCTTGCAATACTCGATTGTCTATTGACTGAAACAATAAATATCAGCAATGCCAACATTAAATTTACAGTCAGTACAAACCTAAGTGTCACTCTCGACAGTACGCTCTCATTACACGAAAATTTAATACGTGGCGTAGCTAGGATATTTATACCTCTATGCGGGTCCCCATGCAAAGTTTAACTATTTGTCCCTGCCTATACTATGTTGTAAAACAAAATGATTCGTGAGCCCCTATGCTTTGCATACTCTTTAATGTGGTTGCTACGCCCCTTCATATAATGAACATACACAAGGCTGTATTTTTGGAGATGATACTCATCAGTTCCATTCGCAATTTTCTTCCAGTTGATGCCACTAAAACAATTGTGTTCCTTAGTACTTTTAAGACTGGACTGTTGTAATTCCTTTCCATCTGGTTCGTCTCAGTATCAACTACATAAAATTCAAAAAGTTCACAACACGGCTACTCAGATCAACCTTAGATTTCGAAGAAGAACTGAATGCACCATTCACCACCACGACCCTCCGGCTCTTTAACCTTCACTACCTATCAGTTCTATCAAGAATCGAATACAAAATCTATTCATGATGCTACATTTCTTTGACTAACTTCAGTATAATATACCTATCTGACCTTACTCATGTTAAAATTCCATATAAAAACTTACGCTCCGACCACGATGACCGCTGGGTGGCCTAAGTGATTAGAGCGTCCGCCTCGGATGCGGAAAATCGCTTCTTTGAACCCCGGCCAAGTCATACCAAAATTTGTAAAAATGGTACTAGCTTCTGCCTCAACGTTAAGAGATTAGTGTTAGCACTGGTCGGCCTGGTGTCAGAATAATGTGACTGGGTGGGACATAATGATACATGTCTGTTTACCAACGTCCAGCTACGTGGGACGAATTTGACTGGGTGGGACATGATGATACATGTCTGTTTACCAACGTGCAGCTACGTGGGACGAATTACCCATATATCATATACACAAGAACACTGTGTCCTCATTCAAGAGTGGTCTTAAAACACCTTCTTGACGATTACCAAAACAAGCGTAAAGACTTAATAATATCTACTTCCTTAATTATTATCAATGAGTTTTTGTTTTGTAATGTCATGGTGTTTGTTCCTGTAATCTTGTCGTTGTATATGTTTTTAAGTGTTATCTAATATTGTAATTAGAAGAGTATCATCTGTATTACAGATAAATAAATAGACCAGGAAAAGGAATCTTTGTGCATTGTACAACTCTCCTGCAGTAGATCTCACTAACAAATGACATCTGCTTACAAAAGATGTATTGATATGTGATATTGCATTTCATTGCCTTACTATTAAGTAGTATTTGGCAAAACTTAGATTCCATGACCTGCATGCTGGTAATTGAAATTCTTTTTAGGAGACTGACTGACTACCATTTATTCTTTGTGGGATAAAAAGGGACAACATTTCAAATATAAAGCCCACAGTACCTATTACATATAAGAATATTCGGTAGCTCTGTTACAGGTAGGTTTTTCCATATGTCGTGGATAAAACTTTGCAGTGCATGTGTCCTATGGCATTTTTATTATCGTGAGATACGTTGAAATTCAAGTTCAGTCTTTGCAAAGCATGTAATCTTTGAGCTATCTTATATTTTCAACAGACAGATGAATGTCCAGAACTTGCTTTGCTGGCTTCAAGGACAGACCCGTAGCATGGGTCAACATTTCCTGGGAACTATCTGTTGTGTCGAGTGTTGTGTTGCACAGTATTTGTCTGAGTGGTATAGATGGCAGTATTGACGGACGTAAGCATATACTTGCAAAAATTACACCGTTTTTAATTGGACGTTCGTCTGACTTAGCTATTATTGACACGCATTTGTTATGATGAACATAATAATTCAGTTCTTTAGATTTGTGTAAGTGCAGCCACTGGCGTATAACAGCCTTTGATCCAAACATTAGGACGCTGATCATCTTCATGTGCTACACCAGAATAAACCCATACAGGATTCAGGTTGCTCAAGGGCTGTCGTATACAGGATTCAGGTTGCTCAAGGGCTGTCGTAACTTTTGTGCTTCATTGTACACTGTGCTTCCAATTTTCACTAAAAAGCTGTGCATTGTAAACAGTAGCTTGCACTGACTTTACAATAAACATTTGTTAGCATTGACCTTGAACTACGAATACATGCAGTCTTTTCGTAAAAGCTTTCAAGCCAATCGTCAACAAAATCTTACAAAACACAGTGATATAGTAACTTCTGTGATAAGTAATGCAAACAGTATTGATGCTAAGATAATGCCATCAGCGACAAGGAGATGAGCAACGAGGAGCTTCAATTTTGCTATTGAGTATAACAATTAGAAGAATGTAAAGAATGCAAATGAGAAAAAGTGTCCGATAGATAGTGACAAAGAACTCGTGAGCCTTAAAAAGGAATCCATCTTTCTGCAGGAGTTAAATATATCAAAGCACTAGCTTAATATAAACAGGGTTATATTATGATAACGGAAGGAAATTGATCATCTATAACTCTCAGTTAATTGAACTTTAGCTGTTTTGTTTACGCTGCCTGCATGAAAGATTATATTAATATAAACTGACTATTAGAGAGAACATTATATTACCAATCCAATTGATAATGGAGATGGAGACCAATCCATTTCAAAATAGAGAATAGCTTTTGTTGTTGGCTGTTTTTTTCTTTAAATGAACTTAAAAACAACATATTTTATTGCACCAGAGACAAGAATAAACAAAGATTGCTTTAATTCATGAAAGTTGTTTTAAAATATATTTGGTAGGAATCAAACCCGTGACGTTTTGGTCAGGAGTCGAACACATAACCAACGCAGTTTCGCAATCAAGACTTACATACTTCAAGTTAATGGAACTATGGTAAGAGGTGATGCAAACAAATTTAAGAAGGGGAGACTTAAGACTTGAAATTAGAAGCTGTATAATGTCTATGGTCATGATGAATGTGTTGGAGGGTTTAAAAGAACTTCCATCATAATATTTCAAAACGAAGCTGGTTTGATATGAAGATCACTGTCATCTTGCTCTAATTTAACAAGTCCATGCTTGTGTCTAAGTAATGGTCTATAGGTCAGTTTGAATAAAGATTCATAAAAGGCAGTGAAATTAATAAATAATTGCGAAAATGCTCGTATATAATAAATAATTTGCCTTATCATAACTCAAACCGGACACCCGAATGAACGCATCGCAGTTGAACGCACTGCCTAGGATTGTTCTATAGCCTTCTTTATCAGTTAAGTGTACGAAGAAAATAATTTATTGGACTAGTGTTATGTATATTTAATTTGCATTGTTTGTTGCTAGGTCTGTTCAGTCATTATATGATATAGATAATTGTATTTTGGACTTGATCTTGTTCAACATCAAGTTCAGTTTCTACTTGACCGGAATCATTGATTTTAGTTTTGAAAACAACATGTTTATCTCATTTAGAATTCAAAGCATTGAAGATTCCACGTCAAATGCCGAATCAACCTGTTGTTTGCTACATATTATATTCTAATTTTAGTAACAGACCTTCTAATTATAGCTAAGATTTTATATTGTAAACATTTAGAACCTTCAAGAATGAAATTTTCCATGTGGTAATAGATTTTTAGAAAATGTTAACTGTGACCTGAGGTGAAGTAGAGGACTATGTAATCTTGTTTGTCTTGAAATTATTCATTCGTGCCGTAAGATCTGAGCAGAATCAGTTGTATTGTTGTTGTGTTCAGTATTTAATTTGGGCTGGAATTTATTTATTCAAATTATTTATACAAAGTGCTCAAAAAATAAAATTCTTGAAAATATATACTTGGATTTATAGTGAAATTTCAAATAATGATATGGCCTTGGATTGTATTATTGTGATCCAACAGAAGACTGTTGGCACATCACCACAACACGGGTCACATTCACATCAACACTTCAACGTGGGATTTGTTTTAGAGTACCACTAAAGTTTATTCAGAACTTTAATCATTAGGACTTTTGTTAGAAATTATATGATGCAAGTTTTTCTGACATTTTTCTCTTTGTATTCTAGGGAAATAAATTATTTGCTGAATTTTACAAAGCTTGTTGCTTCTCGCACTTTTCTATTGCTTATTTTAGGACCATAATACTAGGACGAAAAATGATTAAGAAATATTGCATTATGTTGAGGCCTTGATATCTCTTAGGTCGCTGACTGCTGGTCTAAACAGTGTAAATGGGACACGGGGCACCGATGATGGCCCAAAGCAGTTTTGTCGCCCTTAGACCTCTGGTTTTCTGGGCAACCCTAGCCCCCTCTGCAACCCCCCCGCCCCCATTACTACGCTACTGGATATCAATGAAAGAGACTCTCTCGTGGTTCCGTGAGATAACCGCTAAAAGAGTCGAATTGAATACCATACCACACTGTACAAAGGTTTATATACCAAATTTTGAAGTATACGTCCATGCAGCATTACCACGGTTTTCCTTGAAATGGTGGACATTCTCAACAAATAACACCCAAACTTGACAAAAAGTTCCACGGAACCACGAGTCTGCACGGTAACACATAATTGAAAGACAAATTACTGGTCGACGGAAGTGCAAACGAAACAGCTATGCGAGACAGCACATCCTTATTTCAAAACAAGCATTAGCGATACATCATGCCATATGTCAGACAACATATAAACCTGTATGTCAATATAGTATGCATAGTTATGTTCGTTTAATACGAAAGTTAAGTGCACTGGGAATTTTCGAATATAATATTTGACGTCTTGAAGGGAGAAATTCTGATAAACTGCATTAGTGTTGGCGTGGGTTGAAGAATAGTATCATAATATATATCATGTCGTAATAAAATTATCTTATCCACACTTCTATTAACCCCCATATATCATTTTTCTCTCGTTTGTCGTCTTGCATTATGGGATTTTATGCCGGTATGACTGTACATGCACTTAAATAGCCATGTCTGGTCTTATTCTGATGGAAATGCAGACATTTTTGGGATAACTTTGTTGTCGCCTACAAGCTATACTAAATCCAAATCATTAAGTTAACACACTTCAACTGCAACTTTCTCTCCCAAAATTAAATCAGTTCCATTTCAGATAGTCAAGTGAGGTGACCATATTAGATTATCAGCAACAGCGATCTGTAGAATTTGTTGTGGTTACCTAAAAAGCGGACGAACTTCTGTGTGTGAAACGATATTTTGGAGAAGAGGCTATACTCTTTAAAATAATTAGAAAATGTAGGCATACGCTCTCTTATGAAAAAAGATATTTGTATTGATTTATACAGTGGACAGAAAATATTACAATCCACAGCAATCTTCTCAACATTAGTGTGTAAAAAATCAATAATAGGAATGCTTAAGAAACAAAAAAATGAATATCGTTACATTTAAACTTATGTTATTAAATATCATAAAATATTAGATTTTAACCTGCACTTTTATTTCATTGGATTATACGATATATATATATATATATATATATATATATATATATATATATATATATATATATATATATATATATATATATATATATATGCATATGAAACGTGTCTTAGGACGCAAAACATAGGTTAATCAACGAGTTTCCTACATTATATCTAAACTGATATGTAGGTATTTTATTGTCGTGAATAAACTTATTTTAGTTTATATGAAGAAAAATAACTCAGAATAATGTGATTTTGAAATAGATTTAGATAATTCTATCATTACACTTCTGCCTGATATATAATGGCATGCATGTTCCTCATTGGCAGAGACATGTAAGCACTCTAAAAATAGAATAAGTAATGTCTTTATAACAATATATCAATATAACCTCGTACTAAAAGTAGAACGTGTAACGAATTATAACACTATTACATAGTGACAAAAGTGTAATGTATAATGTATTCAAAAACCATATTACATCATGCGTAAAGTGGAAAGTATAATGTTTTCAGCCAGTAATTTACAGCCCATAGTGGGATGTAATAGTTTATTTAAGAGGTCTAATTATGTCATGGTTCCAGTTAGGAATGCGGCTATCTGCTAGAGAAAGACATTAATCTCGTGATATGTGTGTGTGTGTATGTGTGTGTGTGTGTGTGTGTGTGTGAGGTTACGAACTGACCACATTAGCTCTGTTGAGCTACGAGAAGACGGTATCTAACCAGAGGGGCGAATATTGTTCGACACCAAAAGAGATAAACCTGACAAATATTTAGGTTGCATTTGATTTATTTGAAGGAAAGATAGATCCATATCTGTGCTACCCAGGCGGAAGAATTCCAAACTGAAACCAAGGTACAGCTGATGACCCGAAGAGGATGGAGAGAGAGAGAGAGAGAGAGAGAGAGAGAGAGAGAGAGAGAGAGAGGGGCACAGAGAGACAGACAGACAGAGAGACGTATAGACAGATAGAGAGACAGACGGAGAGAAGGAAACGCAATACGGCGGTGCTGACCAGTCACCAACAGTGATTTGAAAAATACCAAAAGAAACCAGGTTATGCTGCCATGCCGGCAATTTGATTTCCATCAGTTAATTGGACATATGATGAAATTTGTTTTACCGACAGAACAGAACGACTAAGTGCAATTGGCATAAATTTTGTAATTGTATTTTTTTACGAGACAGTGTATTGTTTAAATAACAATTTCAGTTTTATTTTGTTTATGCAATTAATTAAATTGTTATACTTTTCATACGGGAGCTCGTGTTGTTCTTTTATGTATATCTTTGCTCAGATCTCTGTTATTTCATCCATTAATTCAACATTTTATGTTGTTAATTACTAGATCCGGGCAATAACACCGTGTTCGATCATCTCCTAAATAATGAGTACCAAAGCAAAATAACAGGTGGGGGATTATATCACTCACTCCCTCACGTAACGTATGAGATTATATATCGGTCAAGTATTAGATTATATAAAGGTCATGAATGAGATTATAAAAAGGTCATGTATGAGATTACATAAAGGTCTAGGCCGAGTCTGCGATTACAGAAATGTCAAGTCTGAGACAAGAGATATGTCAAGCGTGAGTTTGTGGTATTGGACAGAATTGAAGAAATACTTCCAATTTACTGGGGCCAGAGAAGGTGAGATAGCGCGCACTACTAATAAAAATAATAACCGCTGCAACATTACTCCGTTGTTTCAATTTCCACTGGCTGCTATCGGATCCACACCATCATAGTCATCAATTGCTTCCAGCATGATCTGGATAATGATTGCATTAACTGTATTCTTACCTCAAGACACGCGTATAAGAGTCGTGAAATACACTAATGTCTCATTAAAGTTTCATCTGTTATTTATTTGAAGCTAAATTATTTGCAGGAAGCTTCAATTATGCACAATAATAGTTTCCATGACGCGATAGTGTATACCAGTAAAAGAGAGATACATGCCAAGCATGAAGCTAAAAGTAACGATGCTCTCTCTCTCTTTCTCCATAACCGTGTTTATTGTGATGTGCGTTAAATTTAAAGCGAAAATCTAACGTAATATATATTCATTGAATCTTTATTTTTTTATTAAATATAGCTATATCGCACACCTGGGCTAAAAGAATTGATTATATTCCTTCAGGTGTAAATTTTTAATCAATTTTGTTTTAAAGTTTAGTAAGTTAATTTAATAATTATACAATTTAAAGGTCTTTGTGCAAGGTAAGAAAATGTTAAAATTAGATTTTTCGGTCTGATATAATTTTCAAATCCATGCAATCACATTTTCAGGGTGTTGTTGTTTCTTTGTATTTACTTGTTCTTTAGGTCATCATTGTGAGTAGTGAATGGGGATACTCTAGGGTCTGTGGACTTCTTTGTTAAAAGAGTGTTTCTACCCTGGGGTCTATGGGAATTAACATGGGTGGGATACTCTAGGGTCAATGGTAATTTAGCATAGGGAATGTATAACGTCAGTGGACTGAGACTAACTAGGGTCAATAGGAATTGGAGAGGGGTGAGGTCACAGTACTGCACACTGGGAAAGAATGGCAACAATGTTGCAAGGGGATGACCTGAATACGCGTAATTCTAGACACATAGATATAGAGACAGAGTTAGAGACATAGACATAAATAGATATCTGGACATAAATCTATCACACACAAAATATTTTAGGAAAAAGAGAATATGCATCTTTTCGAGACAATGGATGGGCCCTGAAAAAGGACTTTGTTTTTTTTTGTTAACAACATTCAGTTAACACAGAGTGCATCGCGCTGATCTTCTTCTCTTCCTCAAAGTTCGTCTGACCTATGGACCATAGATTAAGACAGGCATCATTGTCTGTCCACATAGATTCTTCTTTTCGGAACGGCCATCTCTGTGATATGAGTAACAGCCCATGATGATCTGACATAGACGGGATATTCCGGGTTGAACAACATCGACGATAGGAGGGTACACGATTATACGTTAGTCCACATCTTGTGATGAGAACATGTGAATGAGCTGAACAGCGGTTATTTATAATGGAAGAGCGGATCGAAACGGGATGAGTTCTTTCACCAATCCTAATATGCGTTACAAAATTAAGTCACAGTACGGAGTAGTTCGTCGGCTTCTCTTTAAAAAAACTTCGTATGACACCTAGCAGAGCTCCAATCAGAAGTTCGATCTGTATTGGCTTTTCCATCTTTCTGGTAGGATTGAGAGTGAAATGAATACTTTGAGGGAAGACAGTAACCATTTATAAAGGGAAGGAACTGACCGTACAATGATATATAGGGTAACATGGCGTTTAAAATGTAGTCATTTGACCTTTTGCAATCAAGATGAAACAATATCATCATTTCGTAAAGAAAGGTAGAGACAGAAACATGACCTATCGCCTCGCACGTTAGTTGAAGTTTTGGCTCAAATCCATGCCAGTGTTTCGAGTCAAAAAATTTCAAAGATGGAAAATACATTCATGTCTATCGTCACGATGAACATTTCGATGCCATTACCAGTATTTCCGTATTATTGGGATACGGTTATTATTGTGAGAAATTTGACTATGGCTATAACAATCGAGAGCAACACAAACATTGTGGATTGAAATGTGAGAGATGTTTGACCTCTAAACCTTGTCTTGGCGAAGGACAAAGACAGGTGCATTGTCAGCGCACTTTTGTCAGACATACATGTTACTAACAACATCTGAAGACACAAGGTTCACAGCGGAAAAGTGCTTGTTAACTGCTGCGATTGTGTCTTACTTGTGGACAAGGTATACGTACTAATAGTACCAACGCTCACGTATATTCAGGAAAGAAACGATGTCACATTTGTCACCAAATCGTGGACTTGGAACACGAATGCTACATTGAAAAATACCAACCCAAACTGGAGGAAGAAGAAGGTGACCAGAAGAACGAAAATTTCATCTTTTTCGATTTCGAATGCATGCAAGAGACCGGCATTCACATTCCTAATTTCTGCGTGGCTCATCGAGCGTGCGAGAAGTACACCCAAGAACCTATCGCTTGGCATTGCCTTCACTATAGCAAGATTCATGGAGAACGTGAAAAACTCTTTCGAGGACCGAACACGCTGGCTGATTTCGCCCGATGAATCTTAGACCATATCAACGAAACATCGAGTCATGAGGACATCGAATGTTACGGGGATTGCCATCGCTATGCAACGGTGATGGCTCACTATTTCTCGGGATACGATGGACAATTTCTTCGCAGAAACTGTACGGAACAAACCACCGATCGTCTTAAAGTCACGTTGAATGGAGCCAAACTCCTTTCCATGCAAATGGGAACAGTGCAGTTTAAAGATTCGTTGAGTAACTTAGTTATGCCTTTGAGTCGAATGTCTAAAACCTTTGGAATGACAAAAATGGCCAAAGGTTAATTTCCGCACTTTTTCAATACCAAAGCAAATCAACAAGTCATTCTAATCCATTTACCTGATGCTTATTACTACGACCCCGACAACATGTTCACCGAACAACGAGAAGCTTTCTACAAAAATGGACTGACCTTTGCTCCAGTGTGAGTGTGATTTGGACTAGTTCAAACGATATGTGGTCTAAATTGAATGTTGTGTGTGGTTAATATCGTGAACGAGTTTAACGTTTTTTTTATTTCACGGATGTCCGATCTGTTACCCTTAACAGTCAAGTGGTGAACTTTGTGGTATTTAAAGAAGCCATTAAATCTGGAAAGGATCAACATTGTAAAGTGACAACCTACGAACCTCACAATATTGTAAATTCAGCCACACACCAAATCGTCAGTCGGCCTTTGGAAAAACTGTATCAAATCGTGTCCCAACCACTTCACTTTACCGTACGGGCACGCTGATATTGGTCAGCATATAAAAAGGGAAAACGTCCAAGACCGATAATTCATTGTGACTACAATTGCCATGCGAGAAAAAAAAATCAGTTTAAACAGACACAATTCAAGTTCGGTGATTCTCAAGTGGAGTGCGACGCTATGCCTTGCGATTGCAGTGATGCCGTACGCTGTGACCTCAGCGATTCAGTACACCATCGTGGGAATTTAGCTATGACTACTACTACACCTACCATGGAAAGTGATGATGTGCGTGTCAAACTAGATGGATGCGAAAGCGGTGCCACTTGTTTTCATGGTCTACTTACTGGCCTTCATCCTCAACGCGAAACCATTCAGCTACATCTATCCATGCCTGTGAAAACTAATTCGGGTTTCACCGTACCCTTATCGAAATGAAACTATGAAAGAAGAATATTCCTTCCATGTGCGTTTTTCTGAATAATATGATTTTGAAAGTCGATTCTAAAAAAATTGGTACGGTACTCAAATAAAACCGCTTCTGTTCAAAATGTACCTTTATTACCTTCAACAGAAGAGGGTATAAAACATTGCTACCATTCCACGACTTTATCAGTTGTGATACAACAGATTCCGTAGAAGGAAGTCAATGACACTATTCAGACCGTGGAGGATGACCAAAACTTTTTACGAGAACTGTATCCATTGAATTGGGGTCGTCGTGTGGTGTGTGTCTTAGTGATTTCCTCTCTGGGATTTCGTTAATCAGCGGATTCCTTGTGTCCTCTTTACGAAAGATACCTACCACCAAAGACATGAGAGTGGTACCTTTAAATGTACACAAGAGTGATGTGTGATGTGATTTGAATTTTTAACGTAGCTTTAACAATTTTTCAGTCATATTGATACGATGTCTGCAATGTGGCAGTTTATAGTGATGTCTAGCACTGGGGCATCATGCCGCAGACATGTAGCATAATGTCCCACCCAGTCACATTATTTACAACCCGATCTAACAAAAATTGGTAAATGGGTTGACAAATGGGTATTCAAACTATCAAAAGGAAAAACAACTGGAATATTATTCTCTCCTAATCCCAGATGCATTATAGAATCACCCACCCTGTACATATAAGGCGAACCCATTATATTTGAGAAAATAGCTAAATACCTGGATATTTATTTCGATCAACACCTCGCATGGAAATACCACATTACCTCTTGAGAATATTTGCTTTCCCTACTCCTATCCAGAATCACTATATCAGAACAACCCAAACCCAAAGCTAGCTAACGAATCCATACTAATCTTCCTCAAAGAGATAGATAAAGTAGTAAAAATCTAATACCATCTTAATAAGCAAAATAATTACTGATACCACTTTATAGATATACATTATATACATTTTATAATTTATTTACCCCTATCACCCTCACCACCATCCTGTTTATTTCAATTATAACTCAAAATTGAAACAGAAAACCCGCCCCCACCCCCAAAAAACCCAATCATATAATTGATTCCGCTTCCATACAGGCCGCTATTAATTTACTATAAGCCATTATGAAGTTTTGCCGGGGTGGGACAGTGGGTGCGGTGGTGGCATACGGTTCAGGTAGTATCAGCCTGTGCGCGGGCCGATACTACAACCTGCACCTACTACTGAATACGACACTGCAGGCAGCGTTAAAAATGTGATTTGTTACACAATGCAGATCTGACCATCCATTGTTAATGTGTCAACCTGTGAAGATGTTTTCCAAACTAGCAAAGCTGAACGATGCCCAAGTCCATTTGCATCGTATCAGGCAAACCCTGATGCCAAAGCCTGATGAAATTGAAAATATTAGAATGTTGAAATCAGCACAAGACCTGATAGAAGAGGTCTTCAGAGAAGAAATAAAAAAGGAGCAAGAAGTGTGGACCAAGAAGTACAGACTTCTGAAACAGCAGAGAGAGCAGCAGCAGCAACATCAACAGCCGCAGAAACCAGACAGAGGTTGTGTGGACTTAGAGTGGGCACGAAAGAGTTCTACTTTTCCTTCGCAAGAAGCATGCCCTATCCTGTGGAAAAGCCGATAAAAGATTGCCACATCCCCAAACAAAACAGGAGAATAAGGAGGAAAAAGAGGATAAGGAAATGAAGAAGAAGACGAAAAATGTAGTGAAGAAGATAAGAAACTGGTGAAAAAGAAGACAGTAGAAGAAAACCACAAAATTACCTCGAAAAGATAGGTTTATGTTCATAAATCAACGTATGTCTATGCCTCTAACTCGGTCTCTATAATTATGTCTATATTTGTCATAAGCGTAACGTGTATTCAGGTCAGCCCCTTGCCACACTGTTCCATCCGATTGAGGTCAGCCTCTTTCAACAGTGTTGCCATTGCTTACTTAGTGAGTAGTACCGTGACGTCACCATTTTCCGATTCCTATTGACCCTAGACAGTACCAATCCGTTGTCATTATATATTCCCTATGTTAAATTCCCATTGTCCATAGAGTACAGCACCCATGTTAATTTCCCATAGTTACCAGGTACAAACACATTATTTTAACATAGAAGTCCCATAGATCCTAAAGTATCCCCATTCACTACTAGTGTGCCATGCAAAATCGATTAGATAGAATAGTTATTTGTTTGGACCAAAGTGTAACTCAGTAATG
This sequence comes from Sinohyriopsis cumingii, assembly GCA_028554795.2. NCBI lineage: Eukaryota > Metazoa > Mollusca > Bivalvia > Unionida > Unionidae > Sinohyriopsis > Sinohyriopsis cumingii. The sequence goes on from CM068836.1 coordinate 11,640,524, forward strand.
GAAATGAAGCACTACGGTGGTCAGTTGTTATAAAATTAGGTTACCAGACTCAGAAACAAAACTTGTGTGTATGAAATGTTCCAAACCAGTCGAAATGAATATAAAAGCAAATTTGACATATGTAGCTGCCCATTGAGTAAAATCAAAACAGTACTTTATACAATATTTTTGTTCAAAGTGAATAATTAATTTCTTCAGTTTGGTCAAGGTTGTGTTGACCTACAATATGTAAGATGATACCGCCTATTAACACCAGAGCCAGACTAATAGTCCTTCCATTGGCAACAGGTAATTAGGTAAATACTTATTAAGCAGGTTGTTTGATATACTGGAAATGCCTGTTCCCATTCCTTAGAACTGAAGGTGCATTTTCTTTGCGATCTCGAAATAAATGACTCGAGCTCTAGAGCTTAATGCATTTAGTATTTGTATTTGTTTTTCAGCCATACAACAACACTGTAAAAAAATTGAAAAGTACATTATTCGCTTGTGGTAATCATTTAGGCACTTTACTATGTTCGTTTGGGAATCTATCCCGGAATTATGTTAACGAAAATGGTAAGGGAGTTTTTAATCTTTGTTCAGTACATATAAATGGACAGCGTACGGAATAACTTTACTCGTAACATTGCTTAAGTATAAAATATTATGTCCCATAGACTGCGAATTACAAATCAATAGCATAGAATGTATATATCTACCTTACAGCAGAGGTGACACATCAGAAACGAATAAATAGATGTTAATTCAGATAACAACATCGATCATCCAATCGTATTTTATATAATTAAAAAAATATATACTTGGCTATTAGTCACTAGTCGTTAAAAGTGACGGTTCAGCAATTATTTACAAATGATTTGCTGAAAAGATTAGATTTTGGATAAAAATTGATATTTGTCCAAAAAAAGAAGTAAAATAAAGAATGCAGTGAGATCAAATCTAAACAGAAAAATAGATCACATAAATAATTTTGCGCGCGAAAGTATGCGGCAACTAAAATATATCATTTTGAAGAAATCAAGTGCTAGCTATCCCCTACCCCATTACCATAACGCTAGCAATCCCCTACCAATTACCATAATGCTAGTAAGCAATCCCCTACCTCACTACTATAGTGCTAGTAAGCAATCCCCTACCTCACTACCATAGTGCTAGTAATCCCCTATCCCATTACCATAGTGCTAGCTATCCCCTACCCCATTACCGCAGTGCTAGCAATCCCCTACCCCATTATCATAGTGCTAGCAATCCCCTACCCCATTACCATAGTGATAGCAATCTCTTATTCAATTACCATAGTGCTAGCAATCCCCTACTCCATTGCCATAGTGATAGCAATCCCCTACCCCATTACCATAGGCCATATGCGCAATTTTTTAAAATATTTTAATTTCAACAAATGTAAAAGTTTCAAAAAAGGTTCCGGCGTGAGGTGAGGTGAGGGGGGTGCATTATGTTTAACATTAAGACAAAATTAAAATTATTTACATTTAAAGCTGCCTTCCCTCGCCAAAAATCGCAATAGAGATTTAGTCCAAGGTCAGCTGTGATACGTGGCACTTGTGGTAGATAAATTATGAAAGTTTGAAATTTATATCATTTTAAAGCTAAGTCCGTAAGAAATTCAAGAACAATGCTGCCATTTTCCCCATCACGATCTAGGTCAAAAGTTCAAGATGACAGTTCAAGCTACCAAAAAGTCGATTGCATAGTCTGCTGTATGACCTCAAAAAGCTCATTGACACATCAATTTCTTCCAGAGTTTACATGTAGCAGGAAATTCAACAAAACCAATGCCAACAACGACAACTACAACAACCTAAATTATAGAATGTATAGATGTATAGAAATATTAGCTACCACTAAATCACAATTCATCTACCTGTGTGTGAATTGCTAATCATATGAAAATATTTTAAATTCCCATCGAATTCCCTTTTTTCGTCATCCTCCACTGCAGATGAAACATCCATACGAGTGTTTTCACAAAGCATCTTATCTGTCCTTATTTTCATATATTTGTGCAGAAGTTGGTTTGTTGTTATTGTTGTTGTTGTTTTGAGTTTGTTTTGGGTTTGTTTCACGTTGGTTTTCGTTTAATGGCAAGAGGGCTTCCTGTAAAAATGCCAGCAATATTATAAGACCATCCTCAAAAGAGTTTGCACCTGAACCTAATTGCTTGGAACAGTATCTATTGAAATCGTGTTGATGAATACAGGAAGGGGACTTTATCCATCTTAATATATTACCAACATACTTTATCTAACAATCTTTTGATATTTCAAACCAATAACACAAGACTCCGTTTGATACTTTATCTAACAATCTTTTGATATTTCAAACCAATAACACAAGACTCCGTTTGATGCATTGCACATGCCAATCGAATTCTAAGACATTCGTTTCCATACACAGTTTTTTGTAACATATACTTCTTCACGAAAAACTCAAATACAGTAGTTGACAAGGTACATCCTCGTTTCTTTAGATGTATTAGACGAACAGCGCATCATTATTTTATAATTTCCTTACCTGTGACATGTCTTGTAATTCAAGGTTCTGTCGTACTTTGCTTCCTATCTGCCAACATTGATGTACTCAAAGTAATTTGAAATAGGTTTTTGATCAAATTTCTCTTTCTCTTCATATTCAGCCATCTCTTGACAAATTCAAGGAATTTTCTATGTACAAGATCTTTTTTGACCGTTTGTTACTTAACTCAACCCAAAAGGTTGCTTATGATAATAAAAGAAGATGGTCCTGCAGGCGAAATGATGTTACACAAATATTTCCAGGAGGAAGATTTATTTTACAAAAGAACTTACGAGCAATGAAGGATTTATCTGTTCTAAGAGACATCATATGATTATATTTTCAAGCTACGGTTCTTTTCATGTCTGAATTTCTTTCTTCTGAAGTTAATGTACATTATAAGCAGCACCAATAAAAAAGACCTGCTGATGTAAACATAGTTACTTTGTCCCAAATATTTTACGATATTATACAAAATTAGAGCATATGTCGTTATTTCAAGAAACTATATTCTTATTTCTTTGGTATATCTAAGTTACAGACCGATGTCAAGTTAAGAGAAAACTTTGGTATTGACCCTTTATACATTTATCCCACGGGATCTTGGGTTTCTCAATTGTAACTATCCTCCTAAGTATAATTATAAACAGTAATATCGTGTAAATGTTTAACAACTGCGATACTGCGATGTAATACATTTTGACATTGACGTGCGACGTTGACCTTTTACCAAATATAACGATCATATTGTCCATGTTCCTCTGGGCATAATCTTTAACATGACGTATGCTGTCAAGCTCCCACTGGACAACAACAGGCCCTGGATTAATAATTGCACGATCATGATGCTTTCCCAAAAGTAGACTGGTGAAAATATTTTTGACAAAGAAAGATTATAGTCAAGTTAAGGTATTAACAAATGTGTTTAAAACCCTGATGGTAATGATAAAAGGCACCTGTGTAAAAATAGTAACATATTTTGTGAATTCTCCTACACATGATCTTCTTCCGACGTAAATTCAGAGAATATGTATATTACCTGTCTTAAATGATTCGTATCATTTATGCTTAGGACTGAGTTTTCTGTGTCTGAAAATATGTGTCAAGGAATCGCTAATCAGCAAAGTAATGTAATTAGGACAGGGAGGAAGTTCATCAATTCGTGCGTAACTAAATTATGAATTCTTTACCAATTATTAGATGGTGTAGAACGTGAGCCGACTGAAAGCCAGTCGGTAATTTGTTTTAGCCAAGCGGGACAAAGGAAGTGTCAGAGAGGGCTAATTATGTCATGCTACTCAGTTATGCATGTGGTAACCTCTAACAAGGCATTGATTTATGACATTACGTTGTTTGTGTATAAGGCGAATGATATTAGCTATTTCTGTTGAATATCGATAGACGATATCCGACAGAAATGAGTTGGAATATTTGTTGATCTGAGAAGAACGAAATCCTGACATATATTTTAGGTTGGATTAAATATTTGTATTCGAAGGAAAAAAGTACACCTGACTGCACGGTGGGAAAGAGAACGCAGTCCGCGAAAAAGATGTGATGACGCGAAGAGGCTAGAAGAGAGAGCGAGAGGAGAGATATGGAAACGTCGACCTATCACAATGATTAGAAAAAACCAGAAGCACAAGCTGATGCTGTCAGCGAATCATTTACATGTCATTTTTGTTTATGCAGTTGATTAAATTGTTGTATTTTACATACGGGGGCTCGTGTTTTTCTGTTTTATATCTCTGCTCAGTTCTCTGTTGTTCTACCGTTAAGTTCTGATTAGGTCATTAATTGCTCGATCCGGCAAAAACACCGTGGTCGATCATTTCCTAGATAACGATAACCATAAAACCTTAAGGAGTGGGGGAAGCTCTCTCACATATCCACCATGATCCCACCACAGTATATGTCATCGTCTTTGTCATACATTGACAGTTTGTGCTAATAAAGCATTCTCTGAATATACCCTGTATTCAACTCTTCCATTCCGTGGACGAACAGATCACCTAATATGACTTGACAGAGTTTAAATATTTCCTCCTTCAATCTAGGTAGGAAGCCCTTTTCAACGATTGTTTTAATTTGGAACACCTCACTTTTACCCAAATTGTAAATTTAGGTATTCCAAATGTATCTGCTTCAGCCAGAATCGTGTTTCTTGATACGTCATTAGTGTTATTGAAACTACCAATTAAATTTGGTACAAAATCAGCTCACTTTAATGTTTTACATTCTCCACAATATAGTCTGTGAAACTGTATTTAACTCAATACAGATTTTTATTTTTGGCGGGAGCAAACGGGGTTTGTTTGGTTTTATTTGCTTGTTTGAGCAAGATGACAATCATTCAATGTTTATTTTCGTTTTAAACATCGTTTTCATCAATCATCTGTATCTTTTCAAGGTTTCAGGCTCTGAAGATTTTTCTAAAATCATTGCACGTCATCTCCTATTTTCGTTTTTGCTTTTTTCAAATCAATCATATTTAAAGAAAATATATTTCACTGTCATCCACGTTTCTAACCCTTTATTTGTGAAATCTTGTCCCCGCTTTGATGTATAATGTGTATTCAGATTGTCGAGTCAACTATTATTTCATTTCAGTGTATTTTATTTATTTTGTCCCCTTTAATTAGTTTGCGCAATTGATTGATTTTTCTGCAAGAAACTATTTTTAGGATTGAAGTAAAGATGTCTAATGTACTGTTCTGTGTTTGTTAACAAAATAATACGTATAGGCAATATAGTATGCCTAATAGATTGCATTTGGGTGCTGTCAACAGGAGGACGTAGGAATGATGTCAAATTTTCTACAGATTCGCCATACAATGTTTTCCGTAAATACTGTGTCTATTTTTGAAAATTGATGAAAATCAATTTTCAAGTTAACGAGAACGCTGTGGTTTTCTCTAGAGTTGGTTGCATACAAATTTGCATCTTTACTAACTTCAATTTTATTTTTGAATTTAAATTTAAATTTATTCCTTCTTACTACTGAACTGTTTGCTGTCAGGGGTGACGGTGCTTATCTGTATGATGTGATAATTGAAACGAATTTGTAAATCTGTTGTTCTTTCTGAAACCTTTGAGTATATCTACTCTTATATTACAAATCAACAATTTAACACTGAGATATTTAATGTTTTTATTTGACACATCTAGCTTTGAATGCACTTCTATCTCCTCCAAACATGTAAACTAACAAGCATTTTGTCTAGACACAGTAAATCTTTTTCGTGGAATATTAATCACTTCTATTTTTAAAAAAAATGCATTCAATTAACTGTAGCTTTTTGCTGTAATTTGTGATACGTAAAACATAAGTGTTAGCTTAGCTACTTATCTTAAACTGACTGGTCTATTAATTTTTTTAAAGCTATACATTTTGTAAATTAAGGTACTTTTTATGACGCATGGACCAAGACTAGGCAGAAACAGGTGAGCAATCTTAAAAAAAAACCAACAATATTCGTATTTATATAATGGAAGTTTGAGATTTTTTCTGATCTGGGTCAGCGCTTTTCAACTTTTCCAGCCCCAATAACATTATTTTTTCAAATGTGTATGAATCTCTATTGAATTCACGAGGGTAACCAAAAGCGCAAGCTCGAACGCAAGGTTTAGAAATCCCAATCCGATTAAACCGCCCCCACATAAATGCGGAAAGTGGAACATAAATTTAGCTAGAAAAGCGGGTCCACTTTGTAGCTCGTGCGTAGCCGCTAATATGTTTCTTCATACTAAACTTGCACGGCTAAGAAATTCCAGCCACACGAAACCGGCACGTTTCAGAATGCGCTCTCGCCGTAAGAGCTCATAGTGGCTACTGTGCAAGTGATGTGATGTGATGTGATTTGGATTTTTAAACGTAGTTTTAACAATTGTTCAGGCATATAACTACGATGTCTGCAGTGTGGCAGTTTATAGTGATGAATAGCACTCGGGCATCATGCCGCAGACATGGCTACCGTGCAAGAATCTCACTGTTATACTGATCAGTTTTAGAATTCCGAGAATGTCATTATGCTAGTTCACAAGCATGGTGCATGCTGTGCAGGCGTACTTCATAACCCTGCATGTCTACGATATGCTTCTTAAATCGCAAATTGTATACTACTTATAAAGTGTATCCATCTATAAAACAGCCAGTGTCAACACAATCTTACATGTAAAACTGACTGGCCACAGCTGAAAAATTGTTTCCATTGACGGAGATACCTCAAAATATAATGAGCAAAATCAAAACAGGAAATTCGTTTCTTTTGACTTAGCTATTTTCACTCGTGAAAAAAGAAACATTTCGAGTCATGTGCCTTACTTCGTTATTTGAACCATGATTCCAATTCAGCTTAGAATTTATTTCATCTACAAGCTCCCCAATTTGTTCGCAATGATTAACTGATTAAATTCACTGTTCATCTTGCATTGTTTAGGGTTTGTGAGTCTTGAAATAATTATAAGACACATCTATTCAAATGTATATCCAACCGGTATGAATTATCTTCAACAATTGAAGAAATATCAGCCGTCTCTTCAAGCCTTAAAAGTAAGGGATGTTAACGTCGATTTATTTTAAATCAGAACTAATACATGCCTGACATGATGATGTGTTTGTTTTTGTTTGTTTGTTTTAGTGTTGTTGTTTTTTTTGTGGGGGGGGGGTGTTTTGTTTGTTTGTTTGTTTTAAACTGTAACATGGTTAAACATTCCATTATATAGCTGGGGATTGATGCCATTTAATGAAAATAGCTTAAGAATTCCCACGTGTGTCTCAAATACTTCTTCCTGTCAAGATGTTAACATATTCGATTAGCGACACCGAACAAAAACTAGTTCACCTACTATGCAACCGTCTCGTTAGTTACCATATTGTATTGTGACTGTGTCCACTGCTAGCTTTAATATTGGCATACAGTCAATAGCATCAAGTACGCATAAACAAAGAATACCGGTTCCGCTACCCCGCTTCCCTCGCCAATTAACGGCACATGGATCCAATGATTGCTTTACATTTTTGTATTGCTTCTTTGTTTTAACAGTTTTAGTATTCTGCTCAGTTAGGGGTGGGGTGTTTAAGGTGTTGTCATGTTGTCATGTGTAATGAAATATCTATAAATTTTAAGTACATGAATAACGAGAATTGTATTGTCTTACCTACCTACCTATTTTTCTACCTACCTTTCTAAATACCTACCTGCCAGCCTACCTACCTACCTACCTAACTGCATGCATGCATGCATACATATATACATGCATACACACATCATTGCATCCACACACACACACACGTACGTACGTACATACATACATACATACATACATACATACATACATACATACATACATGTATTAGACAAAATTAGTATTATACGAATCATATATTCTCTAACCTGTATGATAGTTATAAAAAATTATATTAAATATTAATTCTGCCTAGTTGTAAGTCTCTATAACTAATTCTATATAGCTTGATTCCTGTCATAAGAATCTGCAAATACTATCCAGATAGATGCGAATTAATTACTAGGTCACTGTGAAAATGGTTCTGTTACGCACGAGTGCAATTACCACCTACTTTGTGGCATTACGTTTTGGTGACCTGTGTTCGAATGTCGGTAGAGTACGAATTAAAAATTCTCTATCCTGTATGACTGTGTCTAAATTAAGTAAAATATTCTCTGTTGTAATACCGTGCAAGATTTATAAATATATCATAATGAAATTCAAAGCAAGAACTATTGGGAGTGGTAGAACAGACTTATGTTATACGTTCTGTACTTAAATTTGGTGACATACTATTTCAAATGACTTCATATGAAATAGAACGGCCCTTGATCTTATTTATTGGAAATGATTGGGTAGTATTCACTTTGATATAGTCTTGAAGACGACACAGTTTTTTTTTCTGATGTAAGATTGAGAACCATCTGATTTAGAAGCAAAAATTAAACGGCGTCATTATTACTTAGATGTGTCCATAAATGATTCTAAATGGCTCCACCATTATAAAAGATTCGTGCAACACTTCCTTTTGGGTGCTTTCAGACAGTTTAGCCAGAGGGAGCAAATGATCTATATGCAGTTGAAATAGTATGGCATTATTGAATTTTTATTCTATAAAAACGAGTGGCATATATTTTAGAAAGGTTAGATATTTCCTATCATTACACTCGACTCTTTGTATTTATTCCGCATAGACACCGTAGGCAGCAAGAAGATGTCAGAAGTGATTTTTTCTCTCTCACCAAATAAACAGATTTTGAAGACTGCAAAATTTACTTAATTATACACTGTGCCCACCTGTAGTACAAGAAAAATTAGTTTGCACCCTACAAACACAACCAAGCCTGCTTTTAACATTATTATGAAAGTACCTCCTCAGGAAACATATTCCCAAGATCACAACAACCAAAGCATACTAGGAAATGAACTTCAATTAAATAAATAGTTACCTTTCTAATGCGTAAATATTTCTGCTTCACTTAAGTGGCTTCTGAGTTCATTAACCACGTTTGCCACGTTTACGTGTAACGAGGTAGTACCGTACCTTCGACCACTTTGTGGTGTGTTACAGAAAAGGAATCAGATGCAGCTCTGCAGTGATACCAAATAATTTAGACGTAAACTTTCTGCTCGCATTAAAAATAAAGTGGGAAAACCCTAATTTTATACCAGATTTATTTAGACCAAATATTAACTCTTTTCGGAACCGGAGTTTGTGTCAGGATTTTAGACTATTTGGCCTGAGATGTAAAACTGAACCGTCTTAACTTGCACACGGGCAGATGATGAACCTTTGCGAAAAGTAGGTTAAGTTTGAGATTTGGAGTCAAAAGTGGCAGGAGCACAAAAATCATGAATCCAACATAAAAAGCCGTCCAACTTTTACGCTTCTAATAATGTGTGAGCGAAACAGGCAACAGAAACCGTCTTATATACACCTAGGCATCCGGCTCAAAGAATATTCTTCTGATAGCAGATCAATTTGGATGTATTAAGAGGTAACCCAAAGAAATGCGTTTCCTACCCCATTTCAGGCGGAAATGAAAAGAATATATAGGGGTCAATGAGTTAATGCGAGTTTGACTGCACTTATTTTGCATTGCATGAATAAATAATGTCTAATAATAGGACGGTTTCGTTCTAACCAGAGACTGACATTATGTTGGACAATTCGATATTGTTTAGAACTTTATCTTGATACCTATACATTTCTTGTTCGGCTTTTTTAAAGCAGTTCTGATCAGTGTACTCTATCTAGACATCACTGCTATCCGTGTTACTAGAAAAACCGAAATACACGCATATTAACATACTTTAGTTGAATATATCGTGGTACTCACCATAAGTATTATTTGTAAGTGTTTGAATAATAATGAAAACAAAATAAATTTTGATTTAAGGGATTTGATACGAATGATTTGCCTTTCACCTATTTCAAGCACATTTCGTATAATGACGTCACTGGGTTATAAGGTTTAACGCCATTAATAGGCTATATATAGCTACTAGTATAAATGGTGGAGGAAGAACCCGGGAAAACCCAGAGAGAACCACCGACCCACGAGAAGCTAACGGCAAGCTTTTCTCACATACCCATATTGGCCGAGCCTGGGACTCGAACGGACGCAGACAGAGGTGAGATGGTAGTGAGAAGGTATTGATCCGTAACGGTGAGCGCTTTAGACCACTCCGCCACTCAGGGCTCCCCAATTTATTATTATTATTATTATTCCTGAACTATTCCTAAATTAAATATTTGTTTCTGTTCATACTGGTTTTGTTTCAATTATTTAAGACTGTACAATTATTGCCAGACTGCTGGCAACATTCCGTTTGAAGGAAAAACGTTCCCGAAACATTGCTGCAACATAAAGTTGTCGTGATCCGCAGGCACCATACTCAGATGAAAAAGGATAGCATGTACATAAAATGGGTCACATTTATGGAATATTACATATACTGAATATATTTGAAATATTTGATTCTATTTTGAATAATATGTTGCGGTTCAGAAATATGGGGATATGAATATTCACCATAAATAAAACCAATTCAACACACATTTTGTCAAAGATATCTTAACGTACCAAATACTGTTCATAATTATGCTAGTCTTGGTGAACGTGGATGATAATCTTTGGTTACAATTTATACGTTCATATGTGTAAAGTACTGAACTAAAATTATACAGATGCAGACAAGCCGATGTCCTTTCCAGTGATATATTATGTTTTAAAAAAACACAGATGATGTGGGCACAACACATGGGCCAGTAAAATTAAAAGTGTTTTATTCTCTAATTGTTTTGTTTATTTTTTATGTTCTAAACATGATTTGATAGACTGAACTAGAAAGACACACTAAAATTGAAAGGGGTCGAAGAGTTTTAAAAGTATGTTTTAAAGAAAATATCAAGTGTGTTGAGGATGAATATCATTTTGTATGTAATCGAAGACGGAAATATATTGGCTAGATTTATTCTATGAACCCTTCAGTAAATAAATTTACAAATTTAATTTCCACTCAGAAAGTGTTCCAAAAATTGTGTATTTGCTTTCAAACAAAGATATGAACTGCAAAAAAATTATCAGTCTTAAACCTAAACAATACTTTACTAGATTGTTTATAGCACACAGTGTTCTGTACTCTGTTTCATTATGTTATGTAGTGAATGGACTTTCTGTTCTGTTCCGTTCTAAATGCGGCAATTACTTCTAAGGTTTCCAAACCTGAATATTGAAATATACGTCACTAGAGATATACAAAATGTCGTCGAATACTTTTGTACTTTGATATTCTTCACTTACGTTCTGTTTATGTACAATATTACGATTCGCCGCTAATCAGGTATGACCGAGTTAGAAATTGGTAAAAGGTAAGTAATAGATGTAAAAATCACTTAAATCAAAGTTTAATTTTATAAACATAAGTATTCAAACAAATATAAATCATTTCGTATGTGCGCACACGGACATATACTCTGAAAAAATGTAAACACTTGCGTATTTCGATGTTTCTAGTAACCGCTGTTATCCCGTTTCAAACAAATTGAACTTCCATGTTGAAAACCTTAATACATTTAAACTTAGTGTTGTCTTTATTAGCATTTCGGTTTGCAAAGTTACCTCATGTGATTAGTATTTTAAAAGAAATGCCACAGTCGGAAGCTTCCCTCACTATAACTATTTAAAGAACTTATCATAACCGTCATAGTTACAACGAAGCACGGCAGGTCCCTTATTTAATTTGTGACGTTCTGATTCAAAAAATGATTGACGGTCAGTAAATGTGTGAACTAAATGTATGAACCCGAATATACAGACAGCACACTGAGATTTGGATATCTGAGAAAGTAACTTGGCCACTGGTCGTCACGTAACTCGGGTCAATATATTATCTGAACTGGAAGTTCTCAGTTGACAAGTTATTGCTTTATTTTTTGCATAACTCCGAAAACTTTGCCGTATCAAGGAGCTTAAATTACGGCTCTTCAGATTTAAGGATAATTTTTTTTTAGCGTTATCAAGGCCTATTTTGGCGCAAATACTATCGGCAGATTTGACAACTGCACACTGCACAAACAAAATACTACTGTTACCTGATTCGAGATAAAATACTTTGGTACCGGATATATTTACCGCGCTAATTTATCTATAGTCTTACATACTCACTATGAATATCCAAAGTAATGTACCCCAAGTTAATTTTAATTGCTATTTCTGACTATAGAAGATTGTTTTTTTTGTGATAGCAGAAGAGCAACCTTGACCTCACAGTTCTTGTAAAGCTTTGGGGTGGAGGCTATTTGAATCTGACTGTATATCACTGCAAGAAATCCGGATTTAACCTTCGTTATTTAGACGCCCTCCCCTCCCCAAATCCATAGGCGTTTCTGCAAGTTAGATGAAAATATGTGAATCAGATCTCAGATAATTTCAGGGAAACTAAATTGCTGACGGACAAATGAACGGATGTTACTATCACATCATACGTTCCACATATCCTACAATCAACATGCCTACATTTTAATAACTTGAAAACAGAATTGTTTGTTGTGGTTTGCGGGTTTATGGTACCCAGTTTATGTGTTAGGATACCCAGTTAGTGTATTAGGGTACGCAGGTAATGTGATAGGATACCCATATAATATGTTAGGTTACCCAGTTAATGTGTTAGGGTACCCATTTAATATGTTCATACTAACCGTATTGAAATCTCATCCCAAACTATATTTTCCTTCCGAGATTACTCTGAACTGTTTTGAAGCGTCTGCTTGTCCAACTACAAAAACGATGGCCTATGATGACAGGTCCTACATTAATGAATATTTAGAATTTATTTCTCACGACAAATTTATCTTGCTACCAAATTTAATGGCTAATTCCTAAATGAATCGTAATTAGGGCCATCTTAAGATCAGTACATGCTTTTAGGCTTAATAAAGGTCTTTGGTACAGCTGATGGAAGTGGTAATATAATTGTCTGCTTCTTATTCGTTAAAGTTTATTTCCTTCAAAACTGATGCTAGGATAAGTGCCGTTCCGTCTCCCATTCTGTTTTATGAATCGACCTGATCTCTACTTCATTAAGCTGTACTTTCTTTTCGACAAAGATAGGCTATTTTTCATCCTAAATCCTTTCAGGTAGACACGTTTTATGTTGCATCGTAAAATCAATTTGCGTCAAGCACACGTATTGATGTCAAGAAAACCATTCCTTAATACGATAACAATAACTTTGATCTATTTTTAGACCTAATGCTCTCCGACAATAAAACAATTAAAACCCTTAGTTTCTAGAACACACTACCAAACAGTCAAAAAGTTATGAACATATCGTAAAATCGCCAATAATCTGGCACCAACGTACGTAACAGATCAATTACGCCCTATTATTGGAGTAACTACGTGTTCATATCTGAGATTGTAGAACAAACCTTTATCAAAATTAACGCATTTCTTCGTCTACTACTGCGTAAAGCAGTCTTCAGCTATCAGCTATGAATGAAACATCAATTCCAGTTGTTTTTCTAAATAGAAACAACCACTGTATGCGTCTCTCGATAAAGCGACAGCATTTTTTTTTTCAGTGGGAAAATCAACGTCATAGTATCCTACTCACCCGCATACTGTTGTACTCTCAATTTTGTTTTTATCATGATAATACATTTAATAATCAAGCCTTCTCGTGCTGCTCAGCAATGTAATTTTGTGTTGAATGTATTCGATATCGTCATAAAAAGCTGTCATGGCGGAAGAGGTCAAGGTGACCACGACCGAGTTAAGTTCGGTCTGCTCCAGTACAGACAAGAGTAGGTTTTGTTAGTGTGTGATACATTTCTGCCATTGGAAAATGTAAGAAGTGTCACCTTTTCAGATTGTGAACTTCACTAATTCTATTAGATATTTAAGGACTTTATTGGAACATTTTATTAATCAATGTGAAACAGTCGGTCATTCCAAGGACGTGAAGTACAAACGTTAGTACAAACAATACTGATAAATATGTTATAATATAACTTTCATCACTATGAACAAATTCAAAATGTGCAAAATTAGTTCTCATCTTATATACATTGTTAAAGAGTGGAACATAAACATATCGCAGGATAAATTAATAGCATTTTTTAAACTACAGTAAAGAACGCACTAATCATGAATGCTCGTGCGCTCATGTTTACCTAGGAAAAATAGCCGTTAAGTTCGTAGAAAATTAACGCACTTGGAAACAAAATGTCCCTTAGAGATTCAGCAAAGAATTCAGATGGGAGTTTTGAAAAAGATACGGCAGGTCCAGGTCCAGAAAGTAGAGTATCACCAAAATCAACTCCAGATAGAACAATATGGGTGTGTACCCCAACCCCCACCCCACCAACATTCACCCAGACTCAGATTAGTCAGTTCTTAATCAAGAAACAAGATACTAAAATTATATAAGTGATAGATTAAAAAAATTAGACGCTGTCTCCAAGGCCCTAGAAAAAGTGTTATCAAAGGAGTATATAGACAAAAAACTAAATGAAATTATTACTAAAGCTGGAATGAACGATTCTCTGGAAAATATGAAAGAAGAATTAAAACGGAACATTTCAAAAGCGATTCAGTATCTGCGGAGAAATTTTGAATCAAGGCGGAAAAATACGTTCTTGACAAAAAGAATCAATAAGCTTGAGACAGAAAATAAAATAATCAGGGAGGAAAATAATGGAATATGGGTTGTGAATGCTTCGCTCAAGAAGAGATTTGATGACTTGGACCAATATAGCAGGAATTAAATAGTAAACTGTACGGGTTAGATGATTTCGAACAAGGATGACACCCCTCCACAGAGAATGACGAAGGTCATATCATTTTGTAAAGATAAACTCAACATTAGTATTGCACCTCAAGACATTAGAGTAGAACAGAAACTTGTTCGATTTCCTGAAAATACAAATAGACCAATAACTTGGCGATTCATGGAGCGTATAACCTAACTGTATGCACTACAGAAAAGGAAAACACTGAAAGGATCCGGAATCACTTTGTGTGTGTGTGTCTGTGTGTGTGTGTGTGGTTTGGATTTTTAACGTAGCTTTAAAAAAATTCAGTCATATCGCTACGATGTCTGCAGTGTGACAGTTTGTAGTGATGTTTAGCACGGGGGCATCATGCCACAGCCAAGCGAGGCACTTGTTAGTACTATTTTTTTAAGTCCTTGGTATGACTCGGTCGGGGTTTTGAACCCGCGACCTCCCGCATCTAAGTTGACGCTCTAACCACTAATCCAGCGGAACGGCCTCATAATTTTTGAAAGATAGGATATTACTAAAGCAATGCTGGAATTCATGGAGAAAGTCGGAACAATAAACTTCGTAGAAAGTACATGGGAATATGATTTTAGGTGTTCGTAAATATGCAGAATGGTGAAAAATTGAGAGTAACCACTAAAACTGCTTTAACAACTCTTGGGCAAACGAATTCACTGAAATTATTTAGGTGTGCGCGAAGACATTCTAGCAATAGATGAAACCATTATTATGACATCTCAAAATAAGTATTTATTTTAGACTGCATAAAAGTAGTAGCAGAAGATGTTCTTTCTTTGATCAAGTCAAGGATATAAGGTACATAACTGTAACATGATATAACTATATCTTCTGTTTTTGCAAGGCAAAATATATATATATATATATATATATATATATATATATATATATATATATATATATATATATATATATATATATATATATATATATATATCTGTGTGTGTGTGTGTGTTATATCATCTGGCGAATAACAGCGAATAGTGCAAAACTTGCATTTAATTGGCCTGAGCGCTTTCGACTCTTAATGAGTCTTTTTCAAAGTCAAATACTAAACATAGACAAGACAAATAAATAAAACAGAAAAACCGTTGTCTTTGCAAAACTTTACATTAGTCTGTTTCTACAGGAATTAAACCTTTAAATGTATTGTGTTTCAGTTAGTTTATTTCAACTTGTTGATGATGCCGGAAAATATTTTTATTGACCTAGAAATCGATGAGCCATATCGACATTGTTATTTTATGTAAATTTGTGTAAGCGCAAATTATATACCGGGTATTTCATTGTTATAGTAGTAGTTATAAGCTACTAAGCAAATTTAGAGGATTATTTAAAGAAAAATGTGTTTGCTGCAGAAGATAATTGTACTTTTGCATGGCTGTCTTTTCCTAGTCTTCTTGGTTTAAACCGCTTGGTTTCAATGTTTTAAGGCGGCGTATCCAGTAATATTCCTTTTCTTTCCTGGTTTTGAACTCCAGATGGGTTTTTGAGCAATTGCAATAAGTGTTATATCACTGAAAGTGTGGCCAGGGAAGGAAACTGGGCTTCTGTATAGCTTCTTTGTCATCCAGCTAGATATATGAAGGTTAATCCTTTTGTGTAGCTTTTCAGTTTCTCTGACATACTGAAGGCTACAGGTCTTGCATGTGATGAGATAAATGACATTCTCTGTTTTGCACGTTTCGTTTGGGCTATGTATGTTTAGTCACTGTGCTTGAAAATGTCCTGCTCGTAATCACATGTTGACAGGTTTTGCACCTTTTATCGCCACAGGGACCAGATTGACTAGGATGGTCTTGATTAGTGATTGGCGTTAGCTTTGCCCTGACCAGGATGTCCTTGAGGTGTTTTGGTCTCCGGTAGGTTATTACAGGTTTGTTCGGGAGGATTAACTTTAGTGCGACTCTTAGTGAGTCTTTTTCGAAGGCAAATACGAAACATAGACAAGACAAACAAATGAAACAAAAAAAAAAAACGTTTTTACGGCTGATAGGACTCCATTTTTACTCACCTACCATCCAGACAACCCCAAAGTAGGTAAAATCATCGGGAAACACTGTCCTATCGTGAAACCGTCGGACGCACTAAAGTTAAATCTCCCGAACAAACCTGTAGTAGCCTACCGTGCTATAATATTTACCGTGCTTCACTTTCACTGGACAACAAATTTTTACAAAAGTCATGTTACTGAAATAAAATTAGTCAATTCTTATCAATTTTTATGTGCTGAACACGAATATGACAGTCAAATTGCAAAATTGGCTCTAGTTTTTTTGTAATCTGCAAGAAATTAATGTTTACATAACGAAATGCATTCCAATAGTAAAAGGTTAGCTGTAATAGCCTACCTATAAAAAATCAAGTCATTGACTACATCTTAGATTTCTTCGCCTGTCTCTTGTACAGCTGTTCGGGAGCATCTCTGAGGAGTGTCCAGCAGTAGTCAGCCAGCATTGTAGTGGACCATTTTCCCTGGTATCTTTGTTCCATTGTTGCGATATCTTGATGAAAACGTTCGCCGTGTTCATCACTAACAATACCACAGTTGCTAGGAAAGAAATCCAAATGGGAATGAAGGAAGTGAATCTTTAGAGACATATTGCAGCCAAGTTTCTTATACTTCATCAACATGTCTTCTACTAGTTCCTTATAGTTTTCTGCCCTAACATTTCCGAGGAAGTTTGTAGAAACTAGGCGAAAAGCATTCCATGCTTGTTTCGCGTCACCTTCCAGCAAGTTGTTGAACCGGTCATCTTTGAAAAGCTCTCGAATCTGAGGACCCACAAAAACTCCCTCTTTAATCTTTGCTTCGCTGAGTCGAGGGAATTTTTCATGCAGGTATCGGAATGCTGGCAAAGTCCGGTCAATGGCTTTCACGAAGTTCTTCATCAAACCTAGTTTGATGTGAAGGGGTGGTAGCAAGATTTTCTGAGCCTCAACCAGAGCTGGGTGTTGGATATTCTTCTCTCCAATGGCTACATTCTGCCTGTGAGTCCATTCCTTCCTCATGTAGTGCATTTCCCTTGCTCGGCTATCCCACTCGCATAAGAAACACATGTATTTTGTATATCCTTTCTGCAGTCCCATTAAAAGGGCAACTACCTTCAAATCACCACAGAGGTGCCAGCTGTACTTGTTATACTCAATGGAATTCAGTAGCTGCCTTAAGTTATCATATGTCTCTTTCATGTGGACAGCATACGCTACTGGAATAGATGGAAGAATGTTTCCATTGTGCAAAAGCACAGCCTTGAGACTCAGTTTCGAAGAGTCCACAAATAGTCTCCATTCTTGTGGGTCATGAGTGATTTTTAAAGCATTCATGAGGCCCTCAATATCGGAACAGAATATCAGATTACTTTCCTTTCTGAAGAAAGGCTCCAATTGCTGGTGGCGCTTTCGATATGCAGTAATTGTGACATCTTCTTCTAGAAGATTCCATTGTTGGAGTCTTGATCCTAGCAATTCTGCCTTGTTCTTTGATAAGTCCAAATCACGAATCAGGTCATTTAGTTCTTCCTGTGTTATTCTGTGTGGGGTTGATGATGCACCACAGTGAAAATCTGGATCACTGCATGCTGATGGACCAGGAGAAGAACAGGTCGACTCACCTTTGTCTTCGTCAGATGAATCAAGAGAATATTCTGCTGGAGGTTCTGGAATAGGAAGTCCCTCACCATGTGGAACTGGTCTCAATGCAGACGGAATGTTTGGGTAGACTATTCTCGACTTCTTTCGCTTCGTTATTCCGCCGGAAAGAGGAGGAACCAAGCAGAAGTAACAGTCATTTAGGTGGTTGCTTGGCTCTCTCCACACCATTGGGACTGCAAACGGCATTGATGACCTTTTGCAATTCAACCACTGTGAAAGCTGTGTTGTACATGTAGCACAGCATATATGCGGAGCCCAAGGCTTGTCTTGGTCACCAACCTTGCATCCGAAGTAAAGATGATATGCCTTCTTCACTTGAGAATTGATACTTTTCTTCTGGTTGGCAAATGTCACTTCCCCACAAATATAGCAAAAATTGTCCGCGGTATTAACACACTTTCGAGGCATTACTGTTCTTTATTGTACGTAAATGGATAAAATAATAAGTTTTATGTAACAGTAGCTTGAACTGTCTCGCACAACGTCTAAAATATTTTAAATGCTGAACCTATCTGATTGGGCTTTATATAGTACACTGCTTACGTCAGCTTCAGCAGCCGCCTGGCATTAGTATAATAGGCCTACACATGTATAGTACACTGCTGACGTCAACTTACTTCAGCAGCCGCATGGCATTAGTATTGCATTACATCAGAAAATGATGCAATCAACTGTGGATGATGTGAGCATGATGGTATTATGCAATGTTACATCATTATTCCGGATGTTGCTGCAGTCCTACTGGAGAAATTTACACAGTGAAACATAGAAAATGAGGTATATGAATATCTTCAAAACGAGAGCCAATACAAATTTTTCACGGTTATATTCGTGTTCGGCACACCAAAATACTACAGATTAGGGCCTTTTCAAGTCAGTAATGATTTCACTGTTGACCAGTGTTTTCAAAATGAAGCGTTCTTTGACCCTGATTAAGAATTTTGATTTGTTTGTTTTTTTCCTGTAATTTATGTGTCTACTACTTTAATTTCCTATTGCTTGGTCATTCAATGGATCCTTCACAGTATGTAGCTTTTCATTACCATGTTTACAATTTATGGAATTTGCAGAATTGTACAATCTTTTAATCTAATGTGAAAATGGTTAGTAGTTTGTCTTTAAATACAAAGAGATAGTGAAAAGCGAAAATGTGTACTTGAATGTTTAAGGGATAAAACGATGTACCGTATATTGTTTACAAGATACTCATTTCACAGAAGTAATCGAACCATGTGTTGACCTAGATTGGAGTTACTTTAGTTCTGGTACAAGCAGATCTCGTGCCATCGCAATACTCTTCGCAAATATTATGGATTTTAAAGTTAAAAAATGCTTCAAGGATTGCTCTTGATATAGAATATGTGAATAACACCTATAAATATTTATTTTGTACTTCATAAAATAGTCCCATTAGTCTAACACTGTTGTTACTGGTCAAAAACCAACGTTTGTTTTCCAGAGTTAAGTAAAAGTTTTCACCGCTTCCTTATATAGTAATAAGGTGCCCACGTTCTAAGAACAATTTTTGTATACATCGAAATGAAATATGGCAACGAACGCTGACCGTGTTCCAAATTTTGATGTTTTCAAAGGATTGCTCGAGAAAAGTCCAGAAGAGACAGATTTACAATTTCGGCTGTTTGAGGAAAGGCTAAATCTACAAATAAATCCAGGTGACATGGAAAATTTCATGCAAAATCTGAAACAGTACATAACCAAGAAGCAGTGACGCAACGAGATGTAAATATTCTTCAGCTATTAAACATTGGAATCTGAAGAGAGAGAGCCTTAAACAATAATTACCCAGACCTACTGAATTCCCCGATAATACTCACCTTTCAATTTACACAATTAAAACAAGGACCGAGCATTTGGAAATTCAATAACTCGTTTCTAAAAGACAAAATTTACACAGAGAAGGTAAAGAAGAAATTAGACGAAATAAAGTTACCGTATTTTACTAAATCTTATATGACTACTACTACTACTACTACTGACAATACTACTATTACTGATATTAATAGTAACAACAACAACAATACTAATAATAATAATATTAATAAGAAGAAGAATGACCATTTATTCTTCGAAATTCTTTTGTTTGAATCCGCGCCCTTGCAATAGATGATTGTTCTCATAGAAGAAAGTGAAATGAAAAGGAATTGCTGAGGGAAATTTAACATTTGAAAAATGAATTAAAAACAAAAAAAAATATAAAAAATTTTAATATATTGAGTTCGGAGGTGCTTGAACGTTTAAACTTTTGGCTTTGCAGAAATAAAGAAAGAAAAAGTTAAGGAATGATTATTCGATCAAAAAGTAAATGGATAAATAAAGGAGAAAAACGGCAAAATATTTCCAAAAGCCTGATCCCTTTTATGAACGAAACAATAACAAAAGTAATAGGTGAGTCGGGGCAAATAAGCTCTGATCAGTAAAAAATATTGAATGAAGTAAAAACTTATGTGACATATTATTTAGTAAACAAGATAATAATGTAAAGTCAAATAAAACTCGATGGTATAATGGGAAGATTTGAGATTCCTAAATTGACACAAGGTGAATCAAGACAGTGTGCAATAACTCTTTCGAAAGCTTCAAAATGCCCAAAGAACATGAGCAATAGTAAAAGTCCAGGAAGTGATTCATTCACTATTGAATTTTATGAATTCTTCTGGAAAGATTTAGGAGAGGTTTTGATAAATTCAATAAATCATGGACTCAAAATAGGGATTTCTTTGTAAAAACAGAGGGAGGGAATTACCACAGTATAGCCAAAAGAATGGAAATGTAGAGAACTTTTGAAAGCTTGAAGACTTATTAATTTTTTAAATATTTCGTATAAAATAGCCTCATCAGTTTTAATTAGCAGAATAGAAAACATGCCACAATTAATACATGACAGTAAAAAAGGCTTTATGAAAGGTAGGTGTATTACAGGAGATAGTGAGACTGATATATGATAGTATATGCTTTGCAGAAAAGAATAATAGAAATGGTATTATTGTACAGGTTGATTTTGAAAAAGCTGCTGACTGTCTGTTTCATACACAAAGTACTTTTTTTAATTTTGGTGAATAGATGAAAGATTGGATATATATGTATATAAATGCAAAAGTATGTGTGATTCAAAATGGATTTCCATCACATACTTTTATACTGGACGTGGTTGTCGTCATGGGGATCATGAATACATGATCATAACACGCGCACACACACACACACACACACACACACACACACACACAAATATATATATATATATATATATATATATATATATATATATATATATATATATATATATATATATATATAGTAAACTGACTACGAACAGTACTAAACATAGACAAGACAAACAAATAAAACAGACAAACCGTTGACTTTGTAAAACCTTAGGCGTGACTATGACTTGTTGCGGATGCTGACAGATATTTTATATTGACCTAGAAATCGATGAGCCATAGCGTCATCTGTTATTCTATGTGAATTTATTTACGCGCAAATTATATCCCGGATATTTCATTGTTATAGTTGTAATTATAGGCTATTGTGTGACTAATAAGCAAATTTAGGGAATCATTGAAAAGAGAATATGCCGGCTGAAAAAGGGTAATTTTATTTGTGAATGGCTGTGTCTTTCTAGTCTTCTTGGTTTAAACCGCTTGGTTTCAATGTTATAAGGCGGCGTATCCAGTAAGATTCCTTTTCTTTCCTGGTTTCGGAACTCCATTTGGGGTTGTGAGCAATTGCAATAAGTGTTATATCACTGAAAGTGTTGCCATGGGAGGAGAAGTATTATGCGACTGGGTTTCTGTACAGCTTCTTTGTCATCCAGTCAGATCTATGAAGGTTGGTCCTTTTGTGTAGTTTTTCAGTTTTTCCGACATACTTAATGCTACAGATCTTACATGTGATGAGATAAATTACATTCTCTGTTTACATTTATCTTCATCAATCCTTGACACACATGATCCCTTGCTGGATTCAGTGCAAAGAACATAATGACTGAAAGTTAAAAATTAAATCGCAGTTTCTGCCCCGATATTTTTCAAAATCATCATGGGGTTTGCAAAAACGTATGTCACCCTGTCCTACATACACTTCATGTATTTAAAACTAACATGATATTAGTATGTGGTTCTGTTTTATTGAACATGTTTTGCTGCACATCCCAAAGATGTTTGTATTTATCAATTTGAGTTTGAGATACAACATTTATTCACTCAGTCCTCGTGAAAATGGACTGCACACATTTTAGTTCTCGCTGCATATTAGGTGCAATAGATGTTGCAAAGGAACATTATCGTACCACTACATAGGATGGTACTCGTTTGACACTTTAAGTTTTGACACTTTAAGTTATGTTTTGACACTTTAAGTTTTGACACTTTAAGTTTGGCACTTTAAGTTTTGACACTTTAAGTTAGATCGAAATGTTCTTGTTACACTTTTGAAGCAAGCGCTATTGTGAGCAACATCCGTGAATCTTTAGAGGAGATGGTGTGCATTTAAAATTTACAATATTGTTATAGACATGTGCAGAGATAGAGCACTGATCATAGAGCACATAAAAAGAATATCAAAACAAATGGAAAGATAAATGATCTAAGTGATAATTATTGTACTCACAGTGTTCATATTTTGTTTTGTACTGACAGGACACCTTTTATTCTTGCCGTCTTTACGTACAAGTACCAATATTTTATCTGTCTCCTTGCATCAAACATATTACTGTTGAAATGAAGTAACGATAAAGACTTCTTAATGTATCAACCGATTCCACAGCAAGACAGACAAAACAAATAAGAGCCCTAAATGTGTCTGTAGGGTAGAAAAGAATTAAGACTTATGGGTAATCAAAACTTAAACAAAACGATAATGAAACGATTTTATGACGGTAACAGCAATGATTTGCATCAAGTTTTTCGTTGACATTCAACATTACTCGAATTAAGTTACATTTCGAAAAATTCACTATTTTGATTCTTAAAAGTACACATTTACTTAAATATCGGATTTGGAACGAGCTTAATCGGGTAATAGAATAACACAGCGAGAGCAGAGCGTGTTACCATACAACAATGTATATTTATGAGTTAGAGTGTTGGTCAATGGCACGCAGACTTAAAAGTATGCTTAAGCATCTAACAATGGGGATTTCATTCAACCTCCAATGCGCCTTCTCTGGCACGATTTACAAAATGCTTTTTGTCCGTCTTCTTGAATTGTTTCTTCTTTTTTTTCCAACTCTTTTTAGTTATTTTCTTTTTTATTGTTTTTACCGACTCTCTTTCAAAGTTTGATTCATGGTGCTGCGTCATATTTGCCCGCTACATAGTTTATTTCATAACGAGTAGCCACTGTAATTGAATAGAGCCTATTCAATAGATATATTTACGCTTGTTAGCAGTTAACACAAGATCAGATGTTGATTCTCGAAACCCCTTGTTGTACACTTGTATGCTGTTACGGCCTATTATTAGTCAAGTATTTTTTTCTTCCTTTGAGATATCCACAATCATGTTATGGTAGGATTTTAACAATGTTTCATATCAATTCTGTTCTTTGCTAATTTGAATAAATCATCATGCGAAAAAAGAATGTTACCTTTTGACAACAGCTTACCAATCCAAAGATAAGCGTAAAATTCGTACACCGATTTCGGATATAGTACCTGGAACAGTATTCGGTACATTTTTGTAAATTAAATGCTACTAGATACATCGTAACCAGGTGTTGTCATCCACACTGCAGAGCTAAACTAGTTCTGACAAAATCTCATGTCAAAATATGATCCTATCTTTTCACAGAGTCATCGCTCTAACGTGCAGTTATCAAAAATTGTTATACCTTTTAGATTTTAAAAAAAAGTATAGGTACCTTACAATACATTTTTGAAAATACGTCTCATTCAATAGTGTTAAACTGAGTCGAATGACTAGTGTAAGACCATGTATTTGTTACGGTTGTTTTTCAAATGTAAAGTCAATTTATCTTTTGCAGTGGTGTCTGTTGCTAGTCTATTATTTAAACCAAGACATTAGAAAGGTCAACAATATCACCTGACCTCATATATGAAATTGATTTTCTTGCACAGATACATATTTTCTATATTTTTCTTTGTTTTGTTACTCACATGCAATTATCAGCTGATTTTTATTTCTCTCTAACCTTGTAATCCATTCTATTATATTACCAGCTTTATAATATTTCTTTTAAATAGTCCTTTTTTTGTATTTTTGCATGAAAACGTGGTATCAAAAGTTTTATTCTACTGAATATTTTTGAAACACCAATAGCTGTAGCCATACATTTCTCTAATCGAAACTTGTGCTATAAAATTGAGAAAATAGATAATTCTTATATCCGCATACACACATCTCATAAGTAGTATTCTGAGAAAAAAAAGACAGGCATTTTTTAAACATCCCGTATGAAGTTAAAAAATCTGACTGAAGCAGATGCATCGAAATGACTTGACCAAAGGTGACCTAATTTCATGGATTCCTTATCTTTATGCAGCATAACGTTATTTAAAGATTCTATACGTCTATACATTCGCGGGAGTCACCATGTTGTTTACATTATATAGTACGAGACGTTTTCAGATTGGTTAATTGACACGACGTAATTCAGGCGTAAAGTTAAATTCGCCTTGCACATTCCTTCGATGTGTATCTGCGAACAATCTGTTCTAGCAAGAAAATGTTATTACGTATAAAATAATAAACAACGAATTCCGAACGGTTTTTCTTTAACAACTTTTATAATCCTAAAAAAGGATGTATTATCATTAGATTTTCTTCAGAGCCAATGAGTTATTATTTTACTCTTGTAAAGAAACATTTAGCAAACAAATGAAGATTATATTTTAAACTTACCCTATGCTTATAAACAATCACTCTTTGGAACGAGGAGAGTATGAATACTCATGCGAAGCGAGTAGCGCACGTGGAAATCGTGGTCAAAGGAGAACTTGTGGTCTCTTAAATAGCGTATTGCCTTTCTAAAATTATTCGTCTCCCAGACCGCTTCAGACGTTTTAATGGCGTAAAGTCACTTCAAATTTCCTAAATGATAAAATAAGAAATTTTTCACATAATCTAGGTTTTGTAACTTTAATGTGTATATTCAATTAATTAATATCAGACGTTACCTATGTTAATCTTCTAGATTCTTTTAGACGTAACGCGTTTATCGGATATATAGTTTCCCTTTCACTGGGTAACAAATAACATAATATCAATACCCGAGAAAGATAATATTATATATTATAAAGTTCATTGATATTAGTTGCAAATTTTCATATGATAATGCTTTCACATATTCTCGTTGTTGGTCAAATATCGGAAATAATTTACTGTTATTATGCAGCGCATGCAAAGAAAAGTTTTGAACATTTTAAATTTTGTTTTAATTATTTTGATGCAGTAATTTATCTACTGTATTCCATACTTCTTAATTTCTGGTACATGAGCAGAAAATGTTTTGAAATGCACGTACAGCCAATGACATAAATCATTCCAAAACCTAATTTCGTCGTGTCTCATCAAAAAGCCATTTCTTCTTAAGTCGTTTTGCGTATGTTCAGGGATACGAAAACTATCGTAATTCTATTTCCCTTAATATACCTTCCAGATAAATAATTGTGTACAGACATATCAGTATCTGACAATTTGATTTTACGATGCAATTCTGAGGCAGTCATTTATCCATCTGCATATGTAATCGAGTTTGCACTGAAAGCTGTTACATAAAATCGTTCTAATTTTATGTCTAGCGAATAAAAAGAACTATTGCTTCATGAATTATTGTATTTCTTTAATCATTTTGTGAACATCGAATGCTATATTTTAGTGAGTAAATAAAGTCTATTCACTGCTTGTGTATTTTGTTGATATATTTAGTTAAGTTTGAATGCGCTAAATTGGTAAGCCACAACCCCTCCATTATTTTTGAAGTTGGCTGTTTGACACTTACTCGTTTTAAACTTCATTTACACGAGAACTAGAGACAATTTTTTAGGTCAACAAGAGAAAGCATTTCCGCTAAACTTGTTAACAAATGCCATTGTTCCTTGATAATAAAATTGCTGCGTTATGTTAAATTTATGATATATTTATATCACCTATCTAAAACGTCTGACTTCGTCACAATGTAGCTTTATGACATTATGTTCTGTATGAAATATCAATATTACATTGGAAGCTTTGTGACATTACGTTCAGTATGAAATATCAATATTACATTGGGAGCTTTCTGACATTACGTTCTGTATGAAATATCAATATTACATTGGGAGCTTTGTGACATTACGTTCCGTATGAAATATCAATATTACATTGGGAGCTTTGTGACATTACGTTCTGTATGAAATATCAATATTACATTGGGAGCTTTCTGACATTACGTTCCGTATGAAATATCAATATTACATTGGGAGCTTTCTGACATTACGTTCTGTATGAAATATTAATATTACATTGGGAGCTTTGTGATATTACGTTCTGTATGAAATATCAATATTACATTGGGAGCTTTGTGACATTACGTTCCGTATGAAATATCAATATTACATTGGGAGCTTTCTGACATTACGTTCTGTATGAAATATCAATATTACATTGGGAGCTTTGTGACATTACGTTCCGTATGAAATATCAATATTATATTGGGGCCAGTATGGTCTTTATGTGCATTTAGCATTAGGATATGAACATAGCCGTATAGAATGAAATATAGCCCCTGTATTGGCCTCATTGGACTTTCAACAAGAATCTGTCACAAAGATTGGAGGCATTGGGCTTTTAATTACTCAGTACATACACGAATGGCAACTGCATGTATTGTCATAGGAAAAAATGAGCGATGGCGATCCCAATTATTTAGTCAGCACTTGCCTTGAGATTTTTCTCTGCGACTTTTAAACAACCGCTCATAATGAGCATCACGGTTGATGGTGCGACTGTCTTTGCTTTGCGGGAATAAATTGTGTAGAATGTAAATAAAAACGGCGGTGTGATGATGTCCTTTGCAAGGATATCGAAGTTTAATTTCTTCTTCCTCTTTACCTAATATATCATCGAAGATGACGGGATGAGTTTGTCTGGAGTCCGACATGATACCGTCGCCTTAGCTGCGAATACCTTCCACGAAAGAAATGTGTTCGCCTTGACTTTCTTTCAGCACTGAGTAAGCCAATTGCCATTATGTAAAATACCACGTGATGCATTGTTTGTATATAAATGAATGCCATAAAGGGATGGCGAAAAATATAATGTCTCTTGATTTTAACGCTCTGATAGTTCGTCGAACACTTAGAGAACAAGCGATGCTGCCAATTTCCTAGCATTTCACGAAAATCTGGGTCTGTTTTCATAAGCTGCTGGCATTAGATCTCTAATATTTCCACCACGCGGTACCTTGGGCTTCTTTGTTTTGACATCCTTGGTGAGTTCTTTCGTACAAACCTTTCATGATAAATCCGATAAATGGAAATTGTTTGTTCTCGATTAGGATTACACGTGTTATCTCAGTGGGCATTTTGTATCCCCTTGTCTTGATTTTCGTATAAATATTGGAGACAATGCAAACCCTTGGCTGACTATCTCTGTCTCATCGATTGATACGTTTTTAATGGTACAATAGCCAGAGTGTTCTCGGACGTGATATTATTTTGGTACACTAATTTGTCAGCTTTGCCAAGGGCAAGTACTAATTTCAATAATCGGGGCCACCGTGCTAGAAAACAAAATAGGAAATTCTCCACAACAACGTCTAAATGCCCACATCGCACGGTATTTCTTGTTGAAAATCAAAATGGTTAGAAGTGTAAGACTGGTCTCTCGTATAGAAGGCCTTTGACTACTTCATTTAGGTATTGTCCGGGTCGCAGTATGCTGGATTGGGTAAATCAGGTGGCAAAACGTGTTGATTTTCCACCACATCAAAGAAATGAAGAATTGTTTAGACACTGCAGTCATCCCAAATGTTTTATGCATCTTACTCAAAACATCGATAAGCAACTCATGAAATATTTGAACCGTAGTGTTCCTTTTTTGGTGTAAACTACGTTCTTGGTCACATTAGGTATTCAGCTATTTTTCTGCAGAATGTTTCAAAAAACCCAATGAGTGAAATTGGTAAGAGCGTTGGAGCGAAGGAATATCTCTTCTTGTCCTACAAAGAGCATGGGACAATTCAGATAGTTATATAAGTGAGGTTTCCGGAAACAGTCATTTCAAGTTCGATGGGCCAAATAAATGAGATATAAATACAATGCCGTGTTGAACCTTCAAAGTTAAGAATAATAAAGTGTGATAGTTTTCTTTTTCTTCTGGTTATGATTATCCTTAATACATCTTGTTTTCTTAATGTTTCGCTGCATGTAACACCGATGATCTAAATCTACGAGGTGATGACAAAAACGACATCGATTTTGATCCTTTTAATAATTTAAAAGAAGTGTATGTCTACATTGTGAATACGCTTTCAATAATCTACAAATGCTTTTCTTCTACTGAAAATGTTTCATTAGGTTGATTACAAAATTGCTCGTCTCACATATTGGCGTCTGCATTCTTCTTCCTTTCTCTCGGGCTCACAATGACTCGACACCGAAACAGCATCGACATCTCTTTCCACCATGCAAATGTTGTTCTGGATCGCCAAATGTATCACAACACTAACTATAAATGAGAAATCCTTTGATACTTGAAATGGCATTAAAATAGGTTTGACGACAATAGTGTTAATGTATTTTCAATCGGGAAAATCAGCTCCTCGAAATAAAAAATTGTCACTTATCACTTATTAGCGAGCATTCAGAGTATAGAGAGGTACTAACGTTTCATGAGTTTGTTCACGGTCCATATAGAAATCCATGCGTGTTACAAAAGAGTCCTTGGTCCTCCTCACTGTTATTATACTCGTTCTGGTCCTCTCCTATATTGCGTTCCATTCCGATGCATCATTTTTCTCTCTTTGAACTCTAGCTACCGTGGTACGCGCTGACCACATGTTGTGCTGCCGTTATAAATTTTCGTTATGTTGCTCTAGAAGGTCAGGAATAAATCCACAAAAAATTACTCTGCAACGTCGTCATTCATTGCCCTAATAAGGCTAGGAGTGAATCATACATAGCATTTGTAGAATCGGTCTTTGGATTGGTGTACTTGCTTTTTGTTTGTATGTGTGTTTGTCTGACTTTACGAACGCATGTGGGTCTGTCAAAAACAGATGTCAGTCCTCGTCAGTCTAACATATATTTGTCATCATCGTTATGCGTAACTTTGTATGTGTGTGTGTATATGTCTTGGCAAGTAATGGTGAGTATTGGTCAGTTAGGATATGTTTTGTTTAGTAAGATTTTATGTTAGTTACCATTAATTATTCCTACTTTCCTCCCGTCCCTTTGTAAACATCAACGTTTGTATTTAAGATCGTGTGGGGTCAAAATTTTAATGCATACACACGAGTCACACAAAAAAGAATGTTAAGTTTATTTTGCTTTCATACACACAAAGATGCAATCACACATACAAATGCAAGGGGTATGGTCTATCTGTCATACAAACACACACACATTCAAAGGGTATTATGCAGGGTCTTATTTTTCATAGAAACACACATACAAAGGGAATGGTGGACAGGGTCTTATTTTTCATGCAAACACACACATACAAAGGGAATGGACAGGGTCTTATTTTTCATAGAAACACACATACAAAGGGAATGGACAGGGTCTTATTTTTCATAGAAACACAAACATACAAAGGGAATGGTGGACAGGGTCTTATTTTTCATGCAAACACACACATACAAAGGGAATGGACAGGGTCTTTTTTATGCAAACACACACATACAAAGGGAATAGACAGGGTCTTATTGTCCATACAAACACACACATACAAAGGGAATGGACAGTATCTTATTTTCATGCAAACACACACATGAAAAGGGAATGGACAGGATCTTTTTTTCTCATGCAAACACAAACATACAAAGGGAATGGACAGGGTCTTATTTTCATACAAACACACGAATATAAAGGGGGTCTTTTTCTTTCTTACAAACACACACATATAAAGGGATGGACAGTCTCTATTATCCTTTATACAAACACACATACAAAGGGAATGGGCAAGGTCTTATTTTTCATACAAAAGTTCATATAGAAAGGGAAGGGATAGGGTATAGTATTCTATTTGCAAACAGAAACACACAAAGGGAATGGGAATGGTCATCTATTCTACATACAAACACGTACACATACAAAGGGAATGGCTAGGATCTCTTATTCTTTAAACAGTAAAATTATAAAATAAAATCGATACAAACAGTCATACATATAATTATATTGTTATACAGGATATACAATTTATCAATTTAAAAAAAGTACAATTTTATATAGTGCATTGGTATCAAGGTCATTAAAATACAAAGTATCTAACTTATGAATCCAATGTTTCTTTTATGAGCCTATTCATGTCACCATGGACAATATCTATTGGCATGAAAGAAAAATCGAGTAGAGAGTGATTATTGGTGTTAAAGTGTGTTGAAATATTAGAGGAAAACTGATGATCTCTGTAATTTTTTGTATGAAAGCGATGACTATTCATTCTCTTAGAAACTTCTTGAAGTGTTTGCTCAGCATATTGCATGCTACATTTTTTTTACAGGTTATCAAACATATCATATCAGTTGATATGCAGCTAGTGTTATAACGTAAAAAGATACCTCTTTTGTATTTATCTTATGTTTGCACATTGAGGGCACCGATGTTTGTTACATTTAGATGACGAAATCTGTCTTTTTTATTTTCTGTCTGTTTAGTTCTAATCAGAAAATCTTGCAAATAGTTGGGTTTTCTATAAGCAAGAATTTGTTATTGCAAATTCTTGGGTCTTCTATAAGCAATAATTGGTGGTATTGATTATAAGGCCTATATTAGGGTATGAAGGATTATATTACATTGTGAAAGGAATTATATTTTTCTCTATTTTCATTCTGCTTTCGTAATATTCCATCCTACACATATAATTGATTATGTACTGATCAAAGCCCGTAATCTTACTCAACACGAAGCTTTAAGCACAGCGTAATGTAAAAAAAGAGAAAAATATAATTCGTTTCACAATACAATATAATCCTTCATTACCCAATATAGGCCTTATAATTAATATAATGATATAATTATATGTATGACTGTTTGTCTCTATTTTATTGTGTTATTTTACTGATTCAGGTGGGTGTCATTAGAGCCTCGTGTATCGATTAGATCCTGTCATTATATATATATATATATATATATATATATATATATATATATATATATATATATATATATATATATATATATATATATATATATATATATATATATATATATATATATATATGTTTGCATGCGGCTCATTAATACAAAAGATAAGGAGAGCTATATACGATAGTGACACAGATCGCTAATTAGCCATGAATAATCTAAAGCAAAATGTTACTCTTCGTTACAGCTTGTGCTAATTATAACTACAGTAGAGCTGAATACCCAGTATCGTTTCATTATTTACAATAGAACATTTTCAAAATTGGAACTGATGAAAATGAAACAGCTTCTTGTAATAAATATTAATTATTTATTTTCAATTTCATATAACATCCATATATTAAATGCGATAAATAAAACTATAATTACGTTACGTAATGACGTACTATATAGGTTAAAGCATTTGTATGGGAAAATATGAACGAGTTTTTTGGATGGAATGCTGCACGACCTTGGGAGTGCAGTATATCCATCCGTCAAAACGAGTTCATATTTTCCCATACAAATGCAGTAACCTTTTTATTATATGCTCATTTTCTTATTCTACCTAAGGCTTAATTATATAAACAAAATACTCTACAAGAAACAACGTAAATGAATGTATGCGGTATTTCAAACTAAATACACAAGCGCAGATGCATCACTTCACAACAGCAACATTATTAATGCGCACATAACTCTGCCCAGATAAATTTGAACTTGTCGCGCGCTAGACATAAGTTTCGAAATAAAATGGCGTTTTTGTCTACTTAAAATTGAAATTTGGAGTCATATTTGTATGAATGTGTATTGCAACAAGTTTTCCATTTAATCTGGAATGAATAGATTTTGGTAGTTTTGTTGGTTCTACGACATTTGGTTATTATGGACTGGATTCATCTGTGCAAATTGTACATGAAATACATCGGACTGAAACAGCGTGGGAGAAGCGTGCTTACATCTGCAAGTGTGTTTGTTCTGTCATTGACTATTTGAAATCATAATGTGGGAAAAATATTAAGTGTTTCAATTGCAATTATCAAAACGACGCTATTAAATTTAATGTTTATTTCATTTTGAGTGCAGTAAGGAAGATGTAATTGCACTAATTGTGTAATCAAGCTTGATAACTCATGACATGGCTCATGTAATTCGGATTTGCTGAACTTAAAAAGTACATTTTAAGGAAATTCAGAATGAAAAGAAACTGTAAGTATATTTTTTGCCATTCTTATTACCAGCTAAAGGAGACAGTTTATGCCTTTATAACTTGCTTGTTATTTGTAGGTACCAAGTAATTTTATGAAATCTGGTGTCTATCGCCAAAATCCGAAACACTGTATCAAAAAAGTTAGCGCGGAAAGTAGCAAATCAGCTGGTATGTGGCAGTCCACGTTACATCTGCTTTAGTTCATTCATAAACTAATTTAATCAACCAAAACGTAAAGTGTCTGCTTCAAGAGAACACATGATTTGTTTACAAAGTAGTTCCTAATTCACTATTGGGCACACGTGTCCTGCGCGTGAGTGCAATATGAAGGTGTGCAATATCGTAAAAATACTGAACGATTCTGACAATGTAAAGTTATCGGAGAAAAAAATGAGCATATAATAATTGTTATTTTAAAATAGAAAGACGTCATCAGTTTCTTTCAAAACATTTCGTGCCTGAAGAACCATAAATGAAATGCGAAACTAGCTGTACAGAGGTTTTGGCGTTTGGGTTGGTTTTTTAAAATCCCAGTTATTATTCTGTAAGCACACATACATCGGGAAGGGGTAGGGTTCATTATTCTTCACACACACACACACACATACACAAAATGAATGGATATGGTCTATTATTATCCATACAAAGACAAATATAAAAGGAAAGAGTAAGGTCTATGATTATTCACACAGGCACACACATAGAAGAGGAGGGGGTAACTTTTTGAAAATATCTATATAAACACAGATATAATCACAATATCTCAAGAGAACGATGGGAATAAAAATGCAAGCAATAATCTTCCCGAGAGTATAATTTCTTGTAAGGATTTTATGTTGCTGTTTTGTTTTGGTGGAGATGTGTTTTCTTTTTATTTATTTATAAGGGGTAGGGTATTTTGTTTTCTTAGGGGGTAGGGGTGTGGGTAAATAACACTTAAGTTTTCCCGGCCCAGCTTATTTACTAAATTGTTCACTTAATAAATAATGACACAGCAGAATTAGGACAGTCCCTTTTCTTCATGTACAAATCCTGTGAAAGCGAATGGAGAATGCAATGTAAAGTGTGCAAAATTATATAAACATTTAACAATGAACACATTAAAATGTTGAAAACATTGGTTAGTGTCATGTGGACTCAGTGGTCCCATAATGGTTTCGTCTTGCCACCGACTTAAACTTCACTTTCGAGCTGAAAAAATAGAAAGCACAATTCTACTTTTTAATCGCTTTGAGGGAAATGGTATCGCAAATAAGTCAATACATAGCCAGTGACTGCACGATTTCGTTGATGAAGAAATGCTCACAGTATTGTCCACGCACAATGGAATCGGATCCTTGTTATCCCGCGTGTTTGAATTGGGTCCAAATAGCAGTTCTTCTGAAATCGTCTTCGATCGGAGGTAATCCACATGAATGAAGTATTCCACCATCAGTCATCGTTTGAAAAGAAGACATCTACCTATCGTTTCCTGGTCGATGACTTTCGTCTATGTTGATCTGGTAGACTCGAATATATTTGGCTTTTCCAGCCATCCGTTCAATATTAATTTGTCACATTGTTGTCTGTTACACTGAATGAATGCGTATGTGTGTACAGTTATCCTGCCCTGTTACATTTATTAATTTATGCCTTTCGTCATATTCTATTCTCCATGAGTCCCCATTGTGACCTGTATCTTTTCACAGCTGCTATGCCCATTTTTCTACAAGTCCCCATAGTGTCACCCGTAAATTAAAACTTTACATAGATCCCCACTGAGACTTTTTTAATTTTAAATTTCCAAACATCCCCAAATGCCATTCGTAATGTTAATTTTACATTTTATTTTCTTGACAAATAATTGAGAGAGATAATACAGTAGCTCTTCTTCAAATACAATACTTAAATTCTAAAACACGGAAGTGGATGGAGAAGACAGTGTACAAAGTATAACACCATACAAATATTTAACAGTGAAGGTATTTAAAGGGTTAGCAAGGTTGGCTAGTGAGATGTGGGCTCCAATTTTCCATGACAGTCTCCTCTTGCCACCGACGTAACATACTTTCTCGAGCTAAAGAAAAGAAATAAGGATGTGATACCCATTTAGTCTAACCACCGAATTTGTTGATTGGATCTCGCATGACTTCAAGCGGCCTTTTCCACGCTTGGTGTTGATTTCGCTCAGTCACGCGAGAAACTCGATGAATGAGATTAAAGGTTTAATACGAACGTTCATTTCATCTTGTGGCTGTACCGAAACAAATGTCTATGAAGATTCTGAAATCATACGTTGTAATTTTACTTCTGTATGAATAAAGCAGAAAGATGACGTAGCTAATTTCATTTTCACCGATTACATTATCTACGTGGGGAAAAAATAACAATGAAGAAAAACATGTAATCTATTCAGACCAGCATTAACGGCTATTTTTACTCTGATGAACAAGAATGCAATTTATCCCGTTTTCCTCAGGAATGAATTTTTTTATTGCGTGGGTGGTAAAATCGGTGCTTGGACGCAGCAAACTCTACGATCTATACAAATGAGTCCGCTCTTTCATAAAGACATGTCTTGTATCAATTACTAAATTGTATCAATTACTGTCACTTTCAAATGATTCATCACAGTCACGATTTTGACCTGTTGACGTACAAAGTCATTGTATGCATCTAATTGCCAATTTGAGCTCTTCGTTCTCATCGCAATGCTTTCTGTGTTAATAAACTTACTGCTGAGTATGTGCGAACATACGTGTGATGAAAATTTATTTGAATGGATAATGTTTCCGTATCAGTCTTGAAGGTCCTTAAGAATCCTTAACAATGCGACAATACTAGTGTCAATGAGATATCTAGGAATAGAACTCGAGTCTTCTTTATAAAGGAATGTCTTCAACACCCGCTCTGCAACTGAAATGAACCTTATTTTAATTATTCTGACAAAATAACCAACGACATGATCAGAAACTTTCGAGATCAAAATACTGAGTAGGTTTGAGACATTTGTTTGCGCAGATAACTTGCATTATAGGGTTGAATGTGTAAGCTTCATTTTAACACATTCCCAGATAACTTGCATTATAGGGTTGAATGTGTAAGCTTCATTTTAACACATTCCCAGATAACTTGCATTATAGAATGTGTAAGCTTCATTTTAACACATTCCCAGATAACTTGCATTATAGGGTTGAATGTGTAAGCTTCATTTTAACACATTCCCAGATAACTTGCATTATAGGGTTGAATGTGTAAGCTTCATTTTAACACATTCCCAGATAACTTGCATTATAGGGTTGAATGTGTAAGCTTCATTTTAATACATTCCCATATAGGTCGGAACATGAAAAGTTAAGAATGCTCCTTCGATAGTTTCGTATCCAAGCCATGATATGCATCTATATGACGATAGCTAGTTAGTAGAAGAGAAACATTCAGCATTGTCTGTTTTCATTTTGATATCGCTGATGGAGTCTTCGGCTTCATGTCAAAGCAAATAGTCCACCCGAGATATCAGACTTGCAGGCTCGTTGACTGCATGTCAAAGCAAACAGTCCACCCGAGATTCAGACTTGCAGGCTCGTCGACTGCATGTCAAAGCAAATAGTCCACCCGAGATATCAGACTTGCAGGCTCGTCGACTGCACGTCAAAGCAAATAGTCCACCCGAGATATCAGACTTGCAGGCTCGTCGACTGCATGTCAAAGCAAATAGTCCACCCGAGATATCAGACTTGCAGGCTCGTCGACTGCATGTCAAAGCAAATAGTCCACCCGAGATATCAGACTTGCAGGCTCGTCGACTGCATGTCAAAGCAAATAGTCCACCCGAGATATCAGACTTGCAGGCTCGTCGACTGCATGTCAAAGCAAATAGTCCACCCGAGATTCAGACTTGCAGGCTCGTCGACTGCATGTCAAAAACGAACTGTCCACGAGAGGCATCAAACACATTTATAAGAACATGTAATTATTTTCTAGTATTAGATTCATAAGTCTTTCTATTGTGGGCTTTTATTCGTCTAATATTCATCTATGCTATGAACAGCACTTCCCTCCCCAATATGACAAGTATGAGTGGTATTTTAAGAAATACGATCCCTTCTCTTCGTACTTCAAAAGGTATAAAGCGACACAACAGAAAACAAATTTCTAAATGCACATGGAGAGACACAGTCAGTTGACAATTCAAAGTTTCTTGAAACAATAAATCCTCAATAATTCCTAGTTTCTACATGGATTTTAGGCTTGGATATAACGTTAACTTCTGACTTTTTGGTTTCTTTGAATTAATGCAAAGAGTATTGAACACTTATTTATATGCTCATTTTATTTAACTACCTAACGCTTACTAATTAAAGACATTTCAAGAAACAATTTAATACAATTTATGCTTTAATCCAAAATAAATTCACAAATGTATCAATACACAATAACAGCATTAATGCCCACATAACTCCGCCCAGCGACCTTTAAAATTAGTAGTGAGCTCTACGTCAGTTTCAAAAAGTATTGTCGTTTATGTCTTCTTAAATTGAAATTTTGAGTCATATTGTGAATGAATGCGCATGGAATTTGTTTCTGTGTTGTTAAGTATGTGCATAAATGTAATTATATTTATAACTATCCTCATTACCAGCTAAAGAAAACATGTTTATGCCCTGCCACTTGCATCTCGCTGTTGAAAAGACCCCACCTATGACACGTATCATACGGTAGGTCTTCTGTTGCAAGCCTAACATTGAATCGAAATAGTTACACGGGGAAAATTGAAAAGCAGCCTCGTGTGATACTCCATTTACCCAGCGGAAAAAATACTTTTTCTTCGTCATGGATTATTGGCCGTGTTGCTTTTAGTTTCCTACCTTCGGTTGCATTTTTTTCTCGAATCTAGTATTTTGACAAACTTGTAAAACGGTCTCTGATAGACATGCGATAGCCCTTGGCCTCGATATGCTTTTCTGTGCTATATTTGTTATAGACCCTAGAGAGCATTCGTCACAGTCTTAACCATTCTATTTGCGAAAAGATATAAATATTCTCCTAAATAACTGTTTCAATGATCAGAACGGTATTTTCAATGACTGCGTCTCTCATGTTGGTTGTTGACATTGCGAATATCACGTTCATTGATTAGCTTCTTTCACTGAAACCTGGAGGTAGCGGTTCTCTTGGAGGTGTGATCATTCGCTCTCTCTTAAAATGGGATGACAATGCCCCAAAAGAAATCCCCAAGAAAAAAGACACTCCCCGACCCAAACGTACCGAGAAGAAAAAGAGCAGGGGTGTCAAGACCAGGTCATAGCCCCAGGAAAAAAGTCCCCAGAAAAATAAGTCCCCAAAACATAAAAGTCCGAAGAAAAGACCCCAGAAAACAGCTTATACCCGCAAGAGAGGCACTGCAACCAGAACGCATCTTTGCATCCCCAAGCCACGACCTGCAGTGACGGTGACCACATCTCCAGTAACCTCAGGTTCTTCCAATTCACCGTTGCCAGTGATGCCAGCCAAACCCGATTTGACACCTGTCTTCCCTAATTTAATAAAAACAATGGAAACGCATTTCGCCAGGAACTTCTTCGGCGGTGACACCCTCCTCTTTAGCTGCAGCGGCAGCTGCTAACAAAGTACCTGACCCCCCCCCCCCATAAAAATTCAAGAAAGAGCTGGCATGTTATAGAGTTTACTGGATTTATCCAAGCAAGAACTGTCCCGAATTAGTCCACTGCGAACCCCTCAACGTCGAGTGATGCCTGCCATGAAATGATACGACCGACCGACACTCAGTGGCGACGCATTCCACTATATAAAAAAAGACCTGTCCAAGACGACAGGTGTTTTGTGCTCCTAAATGCCAAAAGATGTCACCTTAAAGAAGTACACACCACCACCACCATCGTCGTTCTCCTGTCCGGAAAGGAAAAGGAAATAGAAAAGGACAGTCGTGTCGTTTGGCCCCGCACCCAAAAAATGCTTAGTCAGGAATCGACGTTCGGGGGAGTGTTTGGCAAAGCCATAGACAAAGCCAAACGAAGTGTCACCATCGAATACCATAAAGTGGCTCGTCAGCTGTTCATAACTTTTTAGGATGCCCAAACGCAAAACATTTCTCCAAAGTATCATCATCGACAAACAAAAGCCCAAAAACGCCTTCTTGAGAGCAGGCAAAAAATGTTTGCTTCAAACTGGAAAAGATATTTTGGGTCGACGAGAAACTCCTATAAATGCCTTCAAAGCTGACGAGTCAGGCGTTTCTGCTTCCCTAACGCCACAGCAAGGACAAGGCAGATAGAAGCGACGAAGACACCCCTCCAGAGGACTTTACAAACACACGAGCAGAAAGACAAAGAAAAGAAGAACCGTCAGAGAATTAGACGTTTATTATTATTAGAAAAACAGAGAGAGAAAAAATGATGCACTGAGAGTCTTGCGAATGTTCCAAGTAGGAACTGGATCTGTTTGCCATGCCACCCACCATGATGACGATGCAAGAATCCCAATGGGTATAATTTCATCCCGGCTCGTCTGTCAAGGACTCAGGATCAGCCTCCATCGAATATGAAATCAAAGGACAGCCCGAAGATTACATCGATATGTATAGCAGTTTTTCGTACTTGAAAGTCAAAGTACCCGACACGGATGGTATCGATGTAGAATCCGATAAGGTAGTAGCCACCGTCAACAATTTCATGCATTCCTTGTTCAGCT
The DNA here is from genome assembly GCA_028554795.2 of Sinohyriopsis cumingii. Lineage (NCBI taxonomy): Eukaryota > Metazoa > Mollusca > Bivalvia > Unionida > Unionidae > Sinohyriopsis > Sinohyriopsis cumingii. The sequence continues at coordinate 11,680,238 of CM068836.1, forward strand.
AAATGGATTTGTACTTGAATAACAAACTAATCAGCAGTACTCCCCTCCACTGACTGCTCTAGAGATCCATATCATCGAATCTCTTTTAGCACAGAGTATGGAGACGAAGCGAAGAAACGTTTACATGACAGATTTTCAAGCAAAAGGTCAGGATTGAATTGATGACTTATCATTACATGTGAAGCAAGGAAAAATGGATACCGTGGAACATTATTACCTTTTGAAAAACAATTCGTACATGGCTTTTTGGAATCCTGTCGTGTGAGCTAAAGATGTACTTCCTCAACGCAAACCTAAGGACCATCAAGCTTATGTCATCAACACAACAACAGTCACCTCCATGGAACCCACTGGGTCTACTTTCCCGAAGACAGCCCCATGTCGAGTATTTTGATTTCTTATGGATTACGCATTTGGAAGTCGACATCGTCGACTTCATGAGAAGAAATGCCAAGACGACACGATTCAATAATTTGAAAATACAAGGGCGCAGATTCCATGGTGTTGACAATACTGTGTGTATTTTCTTCATTAATGCAGTTTTCGATAACTTTTAGATTATTTAGTAACTTATTTTTTGATCGTGACTCTTCTAGAAACAATCATAAAGTCGATAGATGGTTTTGTTACTATTATGGATATCTCTTGTCCTTAGCTAGAGAATTTAGTGTAAATCACGTGCCAAATGGCATCCACCAGTGGAAGTCTTACTTGACTTCACAAAGTTGTCAACCTTATCAAACACTGTTTGTTTGAAAAAATGTGTTGCTGTTATGTTATTGGTTGGTGGTTTGTTGGTTGAATAGAAAGTTATCAAAAAGGATTGTTTGTGGATGGTTTTAAAAGCTTTTATCAAGATATATGTTCTTTGACTCTATCCTTCTACATTATATGAGCTATAGCGTGCCTACAAAAAAAAAAAATCAGTATGGATGTTTTCTATCGCGTCCGCGCTTGAGACATATAAATCGATGCGGTCTCCAGTCTGTCGATTCTCTGGTGACTCACCAACTCGTAAAGATGTCTTATAAACTGGCAAAGCTGAACGAAGCACACGTGCACTTATATCATGTCAGGCAAAAACCTGATGCCAAGGCCTAAAGAGATTGAAAATGTGAGGATGCTGAAAGTGGCCCAAAACCTTATAGAAGAGATTTTTAAAGAAGAAATAAAAAAAGCAGGAAGAATGGACCGAAAAGTACAGACTTCAGAAACAGCAGAGAGAGCACCAACAGCAGCAACAACAACATTAACAGTCGCAGGAACCAGACAGAGGTTTTGCTGAGTGTCAGGTGGACACGAAAGAGTTCTCCTTCCAAAGAAGCAGACCCTATCCTGTGGGAAAGCCTGCAATCAGACGGTAACGCAATCTTAGACGATATGAAATTACCACAACCCCAAACAAAACAACCCATTTTCAAGACTACCCCAAAAAATCTAGAAAAGTCATACTACTCTATTGCCGAAATTTGTCTGTATTAGTGTGTTAGTAGGTTTAAAAGATAGAAGTGTGCCTATAAACACTTCCTTTCCCTGGCTTGTAAGATAGTGTGTGTTTTTATATGTAAGAGTGGTAATAAAGTGTGCTTGAAGGTATAACAAAGTGGACGTGAGTGTTTCTTTTAGGTCCGCGTGTTCTATGTTTTTGGTTATGATGTGAGCATTGTTAATTTTTTGTAAGGGGTGTTTTCCTTCACGTCCGAGCTTCATGGATATAAAGCGGAGTGTTCGTCAGTCTGGCTACCAGAGACTCGCTCTCTTCTCACCATCGGGGAAAACGATCCTTACATTAAGAAAAGAACTCAGAATTGATAGCCTTCAATCGGAGCCCATTCAACACCCAGATCTATACCATGGACATGCAAGAAGCCAAATATAAACCTTCCAGCAACAACCTTAAACAAGACCAGTCGCTAGAGATAAGATCCCAAATCCTTACAATAATTAACAATTCCTATAAGGGATTTGTCAAAATCTAGACAAATGGATCAAAATCAAAAGACCCATGCAGAGCTGCTGCAGTCCTAACTATCCCGGAATTAGATAAGGAATTAGGAAATAGACTCCCGGATAATCGTTCTATATACACAGCAGAATTTTGGGCCATATTTGAAGCAATAAAATTGGCAAACAAGCAAAAACTCCACAAAACGCTAATAATCAGGGACTCTCTTAGCGTTTAAAATCCTTAGAAACCGGAAATTCAAAAGGGTGAGAAAACCTCCTAAAAGAACAAAATTGCTTCTTAGAAACAAGATCAAATTGTGGAATTCGTGTGAGTGCCATGCCATGTTAATATTTCCGGCAATGACAAAGCCGACTTGGCAACAAAGACCAAAATTAATGAATCAAACCCGGTCCATATTGAGTACAGCATCCCAGTGATACACATCATGATATCCAAAAAAGTCACATCCAAATGGCAAACTGAATGAGACTCCTGCCCCAAAGGTCGCACGCTGTACTCGATACAAAAAACAGTGAGTCGCAAAATCAAAGCCCCATTAACAAGCAACAAGCACAACCAACGAGTCATAAAGAGGATCGAAACTGGCAAAACTCTGCTAGCAGGTAATATGGGTAAATATATTCAAATTAATAAAGAAAGAGGAACAAACTGTCTCTTGCTCCACCACTGAGGATCTTTGTCACGTATTCAATATTTGCCCTATATACAAAATACCAAGAGAAAAAGTAATCAGTTCTCTTAAGATGATTGGCGTTCCCTAGTCCTATCCACAATTATTATATCAGAACAACCCAAACCCCAGGCTAAAAAAACGAATCCATCCTAATTTTCCTCAAAGAAATAGATAAAATAGGAAAAATCTAATTCTATCTCAATAAGCAATGCATTTTGACAGTTCATTAAGCAATGCAGTTTGCCAATTAAATAAGCAGTGCAATAAGCAATAAGCAATTAAGCTAAGCAGTGTAACTATTGATCTCACTTTCATACATTTTACATTTTATCTATACTTACCATCCCCAACACTTCCCTGTTCGTTTCAATAATAACTCAAAATTGAAACAAAAGCCTATCCAAAACGAATCATATAACTGATGCCGCTTCCATACAGATGGCTATAAATTTACTAGACGCCTTTAAAAGGCTTAAACCTCAGAATTCAGGTCCAGCTGCACAATGCGGCAACGATTGGACGTACTAAATCATTATGTATAGCGTAAAACCCCAAATTAGCTAAATAAGATGTCTAAAACCCAAAGCCATCAGGCCCAGCTGCACAAAGTGGCAACTAAAAATTAATTAAGATATGGAACTCCAAATTAGACTTTTAAGGTGGCTAAAACCCGACGATCAATCTTCCTGCACAAAGCGGAAAACTATACATTGTAAGTAAGGTTACTTAACTGTTAACTTTTCAAATAAATTTCCCATAAAATAACTTAGGTAGATCCACTGTTCCACCTCTACTATTACAAACAGCACAAATAATGTTTTGTTTTCCAAATTATTTAGCTTTCGGAAAAATTGAGAACAAAAACAAATAATCCCGGATGTAAGGCACCTTCCTCCTAATCAGTCCGACAAACCATGCCTCCGCCGGACAACGTGTATACAACTGAGTACGTGTGGGTCGATTCCCACTCACCACATTTCCGTGAGACAACAATATCTCAAAAACGGACAATTCAACCAGCACACGGTGTGTGTATTAAAGCGCTGGGGGACGCGGCATCATTTCGTCCCTCTCGACAAAATTATTCAGCCCTCTGTGGGGGCATTAAACGGTCTGAGCACCCTCCTGTGAATTGGCTCCAATCAACCAGCCCTCCTCCCTTGCCACGGACAGACAGCTCAATTAAACAGCGTGAAATGACGCAAAAAACGTGGAGAGTAAGGCTCTAATTCCGCTCTACACGAGAAATAAAACAAAAATACGTGGGGAGTTTGGCTCTAACTTCGCTCTTCACGAGAAATTGTAACAGCTCACAGTAGATATAGACTAATGTGACTGGCACGCGTGTTACTATTCCCGCCATCTTATGTCCAGTGGAGCATTATAATACCCCGAAAACGGACAAATTAATCAGTACATCTTGTGCGCATAAACGCGCGGAGACTGAGGCCCTTCTTTCTTTCCCCACGATTAATTTAGTAGCCTACTGTGCAGGCACAATATTCGTCGCACATGCCCAATAGGAGCACGCGACTTTAATTTAAATAATCAATCAATCAATTTGCACCATTCAACCCTGAAGTACAAATATTGGCAAGTAATATTATAGAGAAAATGAAGAAGCTACAAAAGGTGTTGGAATCCATAGGGATGGTGGAAGAGATGCTTGTGAGAATGGAGTATGGGTCTTAAAGCCCACACCGATTGAAAAGGGAAATCAAAAATTTAAGGAGAGGGAAGGAAATATTGAGGGAGCTTATAAAAGAGGAAAAGGAAGAAAAGGAGGATCTAGAAAAAAATGAGCAAATTAGAAGATGAAACGATAAGTTTGAAAAAGAAGAAGAAAGAGGAGGAAGAGGAGAAGGAGGACAAAAAGCAGGAAAATGGAAGAAGATGACAAATGTAATGATGGAGAAGATGAGAAGAAAGAAATTTGAAGAAGAAGAAGAAGAAGAAACCCAAAGCCCTTTTCAGGGCCATTCCATTGTCTTGTAAAATATGCCTATTCTCTCTTTGCCAAAAAAAATATTTTGTCGGTTGTATAGTTGTTTGTGTGAAAATTTATGTCGATCAATCTATGTATGTCTATGTCTCTATCTATGTCTCTAACCTTGTCTCTATGTCTATGTCTCTATGTATGTCTCTAACCTTGTCTCTATGTCTGTGTCTCTATGTCTATGTCTCTATGTATGTCTCTAACCTTGTCTCTATGTCTGTGTCTCTATGTCTATGTCTCTATCTATGTCTCTAACCTTGTCTCTATGTCTGTGTCTCTATGTATGTCTCTAACCTTGTCTCTATGTCTATGTCTCTATGTATGTGTCTCTATTGGTCCTTAGAGTAACGCGTATTCAGGTCAGCAATTGCCACACTGTTACGCCCGATTGAGGTCAGCCCCTTGCAACATTGTTGCGATTGTTTCCCCAGGGTCAAGTACCGTGATGTCACCCCTCTACAATTTAACTTTCGCTAGACAGACCCAATCCCGTGTCGCTATACAGTCCCTATGTTAAATTCCCCTTGTCGCTCTCTAGTCCCACCCATGTTAAATTTCCCATGTTAAATTCCCAAAGGGCAAACTCACTTTTTTAATATTAAAGTCCCATTGTCGCCAAATCGTCCCCATTCACTCCTCTCTCTCTCTCTCTCTCTCTCTCACACACATACACACACACACACGCACGCACGCACACACATACACACACACACTCACAAACTGTATCGCCGAGATCAGAGGTTCTCAAACTGGTACGCTGGGGTTCCGCGAGCTCCAGTCACGTAGTTCGTGCAAAGGCTGTGATAAATAACTAACAGTTCAATCGAGATTAGAAAAGCTCAGCGATGTTCAAGTTGTCCGTGAAAACAAAATTTTTGTTAACCACTGGACTAAATTGTACCAGCTAACTGTTGGGGAGCTTTTAATGTATGTCGGATCTAATTATTCGTCGACGGGCCTGCTTCTGACCTACCTTCTGCTCTACCTTCTGATGCATAAACAGCCTATATCTGTCCTCCGAATTTAAAGAGTAGCTAGCTATTTGTAGAAAAGTAAATCAATCGATGACTCATTATTGCTGTTACATCCGATTACTTCTGGGATTCGCCAGAATTCTTAGTTCAACTACCGAGCCTAGAAAAATAACATTGTACAACAAGAAATACCTATCTATCATTCTGACAACGCAACATTGCAGTTTCCACTTCCATTATTACTATTATTAGGTGCAGTTCACGCGAGAATCAATGGACGGATACACTTTATTATATGCGATTGACAGTGCAGATGAAACAAGCAATAAAGTGGATTATATTCATAACCCTACAAATTCCAACAATAAGAAGGTCTTTGCTCACGTTTGGTCTTTCATCTGAACCATCTGACCATTTGATTAATTATGTATATATATATATATATATATATATATATATATATATATATATATATATATATATATATATATATATATATATATATATATATATTGTATATCTTAAGTCTCTGTCCTAGTCTTTAGTGTTTGTCATCTTGCTTAAATTCCCTTTCTTTTGTGGTAGTGAAGGTCAAAATATGTTATGATTTGTCAAGAAAAAAACTTTTTGTTGTAAGAAGTTATGACACTCTTAAATCTTTCTCTCTCTAAAATCGCCGTTATTTTACCCATAAATACGATCCAGCAATATGTGAGCTATATACTAATTCTAGCAAGGTTTAACATATATATGCAAATGAAAAATTAGAACCCCCAAAATAGCAAACGTTTGACGACACCTCGACCAGAAAAGTGAATGTAATGTCTTGTTCTCCCACTAACGTGGTGGTCGACAGAAATGAGAAAGTATGCGCCAATTAACCATGAAGCATGAAACCCCCATACCCCTCTCTCTCTCTCTCTCTCTCTCTGTTGTCAGCTGTGGGTCAAGCTTAAAAAATATTGGTTTACAGTAAACATTTCATTATTTTTCTTCTGGGTCATCTTACAAGCGGAAGTTATTTTATTTTTGTTTATTCAGGTTTTAACTACACTTTGAAACATTATTGGCTATATCATGCCAAGGAAATGGGAGATATGTGCCTTTCCCAAGGACACGCTAAGACAGCTGACACGGGTGGCTTTGACATGTATCGAGACCGCGACCTTGGATTACGAGTACGCCCTACCAACTGAATTACCGTGTGTTAATACCAATATAAATTGAAATTTGAACTACAATTATTGGTTACATCAAAATATCTGTGTTTATCCGTTTTTATTCCACATATATTAGAATAACGACTAACCTGTAAGCTGTATAGGTACATTTTTCTTTTTAGTTGAAGACGTATGGATGTGATAACAGGGTGAGGATTTTCATAGATTCCATATTATGGCCCAAGACCAGCACCTTCACCATCCATATCATGCCGCAGTGACCGATTTAAATCATGCACCGTTCGTTTCGTCTTCGTGACCATTCCAAGCTAATCCCGTGGACGTAACTTAATCGTCTAACATCGCTATCCTAGTGCTTACTGAGTGTATTTTTATACCTCATTTAAAGGTTACATTTTATTCAATTTCATCAACAATATTCCCACAACCGGCTGCTCCCTCAGCTGGAGAATGAATCGTGATTTCAAAGCCTTCCCACAACTACAGACCTTCCCCTATAATGTCACAAGGTCCTGTTTCTTTAACGATGCACCTGTAGTTGCTCGAAAGTAAGAAGACACTGGGTCTGAGATCGCCTAGTTGGTTGAAATTTATAGCCTTGTAGCAAAATGAGCTTTTATCTCGTTTTTCGATGGGCGGCCTGAGGTGACACTCATCGTCGTAGTCTTGCTCCTGTGACAGCCTCGTGAAAAGCAACTCGTCATTCATTTTATACTTCATGCCACGGTTCTTTCCGATTCGCGAGTTTAGCACTCGTCGTATGCCATGCTAAGACACGGCAGCGATTTCGTTTATCGTCTCCGGAGGATAAAATTTCACGAGATAACTTTTATCAAACCCGGCAAAAGGTCTTCATTCTCCTCCTCAAACTCTTTTGTGTATATAATATACTATTTCGTTAATTAAACATTCAGTACCAGTATAAACATACCAGTATAAACATGAATCAGGTAACTATGGCACGGGTAGCATAACGGTTTTCAGCCTTGTTGCCCTTCTGCGAGACGTACGCCGATATTTTGGAATGTTTTGATGCAACAGTGGTGATGGTAAAAAAAGATCCGAGTTCTATCCCCCTGATGATCTTTTCGGAGGAGAACCCCGAGGAGCACGAAGAAGACCAGTCGAGGAGACGGTGCCACCGCCATCAAAGACCCACACAGATGTACAAGCGGAAATATCACATCCAAAATAGGTTGGAGCGCATATAACTGATGGCACCACAGCAAATTTAATTTTGCCAGTTGCCCCACCTGGTCACGCGCACGTCACATCCAGGCCGTATGAAATTTATTAAATTCGATTACGTGTTTAAGTGTATTTTTTAGGTTGAAGGGTCGCCATAACAGGCTGTCACATTCGATCACGTCCCTGACAAAAACGTGTCAGCATCGTACGATAAAATCGTTTCCGAAGTGCTGGCGTCGGTCATGGTGTCCACAATGGCGATGGTGTGTGCAACTACGTTGCCAATGACGCTAGCGCCGCCGTTAAAATCCACGAGTTCAATTTTTCAGGATAACCAAACCATTTGACCAGAGATGCTTCCCCTTTCATCTAGAAGACTTTCTATATCCTAAACATGTTCTGATTGGTTTTCTGTAATTCTTAATCGTAAAATGAACCTTTGATGGTATCTCCTGTTGCATGTTTAAGCGTGTGCAATACCGACATAGTTCATTTCATTTTTTCTGCTTCAAACGCCTCCTCAGTCCAGTTGGGTGTGCTTTTTTGCCTGCTGATTCTCACGCGATCCCCAACTAAAATATATGCCTAAACAAATAACGAGTATGTCACTTCCTGTTTGCGGCCACCGGTGGCCCGCCTCCGTGAGCTTCATTTTAATGATGATGTACCTATTGTGACTGTAACGGTTCACGATGTCCGGTAAAAAAATCTAAATACCGACTAGTGCAAATATCTTCCAAATGCCGATTTTCAGAGTCCTATTAAACTGCTGAACGATCGCAGTTTTGACCTAAATTAGCGTGCTGTACAAGACAGTGTTTTTTAAAAAGCCGATCCGAGACGGTTTTGTTGTAAAATTCGCTGCCGTGATCCACCCACAATTGTTGGGTCTGCGTGCACCTGCGGTGTATACGCACCTGGTGTACTTTGTACACCCATAATGCTGTTCAGTGCCTCAACTATAGAATTTTCTTTTCTAAGCAGAATCAACCAAGGGTATTTGCTGAACACATCGATGACGGTTAGCATGATCGCTATGCGATTATTTTTGCATCGCTTCCATGAGCATCATGTACGCGTGCGTGAAATTTCTAGTGACGATGGCAAAATTACACTCGAGTTCTCGCTCGGGATATTGTCTTGTATTGATGACGATGTGAATTCGGGATAAGTTCAGATGTTTTAAATGTGCTTGTTTCCTATTTGGTCTGAACGATGTGTCGCTAACTGAACGCCACAAACATGTGCCGTTGAAGTTTCTTGGATTCGTGGCTACTCGGCACGACGTGATGACCTGAATTTGGGCAAATTCGTGCATTTAAATCCTGTTTTGTTCGCAGTAAAGCTTTTTGGTAAATTTTACCAGTGTGGTTTCCAACGAGCACCTGGAACGCCGAGAGGGTGGTAGTTTTAGGCGTTTACAACGCCAGCCACGACATGGTAAACTGACCTTCGGCAACTCTGCCGTTATGTGCATGTACTGTGTTGGCGAATCTTTCACCATAATCAGCGTGTGTATGAGTCCTCTGTTCACCCTGAGGATGTCGCGGTACACCCCGATAATAACACTGAGAGGACACATCATACAAATGTATGACTCGGATCGGTGAGAGTGAGTGCACTGTGGGCAAAACCCTGATTGTATTCAGCCTGTTTCGCATTCAGAAACTTATTCCTGAACGCAGTCCCCGTCATATTGCTACTGGTCTCAATATTCTCACAGATTGTAACTAGGTTCAATATTCTCAAAGGGTGTGACCAGGTCCGAAATTCTCCCAGAGCGTAATCCGGTCCAATATTCGCATAGGGCGTGACCAAGTCGAACATTATAGCAAGATATCAATAAGCGCAGTATTATCGCAGGGAGTCAACGTGTCCAGTGTTCTCACTTTATGTCACCTAATCTCACCGGGTATCACTAGGTCCAGCGTTCTCAAAGGTTGTCTCCAGGTCCGGTATTTTTTTTCCTGGTGTCACCCTGTCCAGAATCTCAAAGGTTGACGCCAATTCTAGTATCTTATGAGGGTGTCACTAGGTCCAGTTTTATCAATAAGTGTCACCAGGTTCAGCACTCTCAAAGGCTAACACCTGGTCGAGTGGTCTCACAGGGTGCCACTAGGTTCAGTATTCTCAAAATGATCTCAGCATGAAACTCTAGTTCACAGTTCTAATACTATGGTCAGAATAGAACTAAAATCACGGAAGTTTCAGGTTGCTTTAAGTTCTGTCCCTCAAATAAGACAAGTTTTACATTTACATAATGTAGGTGTGCTATAAGCATTATGTTTGATTTGGGAGTTTGGGGTTTGAGCTTAAGTTTTTATGGTCAACGAGTTTCGAGATTAGGGGCCAGAAAACCTTGTCCTCATACACATTTAGTAAAAAAACATAATCTGTCGAAGCGGCAAAATTAGCCCACTGGCACAAAAAAAATCACGTTATGCATAGTGAACTAATAAATATAGTAGGCAATTATTGAATGATACGGACAGGCTAAAGGAAAATTAACAGCAATAGTGTTTACATCTCGAGAAAAGTAAATAATCTGATAATTAAAACTTAAACGAGTTAAAGGAAATCAGACTAAAGAATTCTGTACTGTATGTAACCCAGTTGAATAGCAATAAACATACGACGTGAACTTTAAAAATATTCTTAACTAAAAGTCTTCGGCATTTGGGAACATTTTTGTCTCTCCTTTTTCAGACAAAAAATGCAAGACATTACTACTACAACAACAACTACTACTACTATTAGTACTAAGAATACTACTACTACTTATAAGCCTAAAACTGTAAATTCATCTGTAAGAATTTTATGAAACTTACTATGGATAAATATAATGAGTGAGAATTGATTTCCTTTCATCAAAATAAATCCCATCCCGCTTGGAGGAGAGGTGGAGAGGTCAAAGGTTACCCCATAGTTTCCACTTGTTGTTTTTATTCGTGAATATGTATTGTAGTAATTATCTTTATCTGGATTTGGTGTACGTGCATAGTGTCTATTTGGTGTACGTGCATAGTGTATATTTGGTGTACGTGCATAGTGTCTATTTGGTGTACGTGCATAGTGTCTATTTGGTGTACGTGCATAGTGTCTATTTTAAGATGTTAAGAAGGTAAAACTACGTAGGATCAAAAACTATATGCTTATATTTGTGTTTACAGTTACTAATAATAAATTAGTAAATATGTTGACAAGTTTCTAGCTTTTTCCCATTGGACAGGTCGGTCAAGTGGTATCTTAGAAGAATTAGGTTAATTCCCATTGGATGGGTTGAGTTCTTCTATGATGTTTGACAGTGACAATCTGCGTGTTTTATCTTTTAATCTATATATAAATTGCTCGACAGTTTTCTTATTCTTAGTTCTTGTGTTCTTGTTGTAACATTAAGTCTGCATACATATTTTATATCGTATTTATTTGAGAGGACATATTTGTTTGGATCATTCAGTGAAAGTAGAAAGTGTTCATTGGATTATAATATTATTCTGGGACTGTTGTGAATTTTTCAAAGGAGTTTTTTGGGACAACCCCATTGTGACACGTCAGAATTGCTGGCTGACCAGTATATTATTAGAATTGAAATGTATACGGAACATTTCATTCTTGTGAACTTTAAAAGAACTTTTTCAGGAATATTTTGGATTCAGTTCATAATGCTTTAGTTCCTTTTAAAATTTCATTTTATAACATTGATAATTAAATTGTTTATTAAGTTGTACACAACTTTGGCTTCTTTCCTTTGCTTAGTTTATTCCCATAGAGTCATAACAACAAATACTGATAAATGTCGATGCACATTTGTCTTTTAAACGTTACATAACTAGGCAGATTACTTGTTGTAAACTAGTATCCCCTGGGTCATGCCACTGTGTCTACCATTATCGGACGGGGGCCGTCCCCTGCGTATTATCTTGGAACCACTGGATTCCCACCTCATAACCATGTATATACATATTTGGCATAAAATTGTCAAGTCACTGATGTAATCTCTATAGGTGACTGAATCTTTCACCCTTTCATCGGGGTCTGAATCTTTCACCCTTTCATCGGGGTCATACGTTAGAAATGGGCAATAGCCCAGCCGTAAAAGTAGATACACGCATTTTAGGCATGAATATGGTACTAACGTATTACAACCATCCGAAATGCGTTAGGGTCAGGCCAGAAAGGGTGAGACATGTTTGTTGGAACCGTTGTTATCAATAATGTGTGTTTATTGATTTGCAATACATAATTTATATTGCCAGAAATAGTATAGTTCCGATCAGCAACAAGATTCTGAAGAAAAAAAAGGAATCTTAAATTAATTAACATACATTTCTTGGATGGTAATATTCACAGTTTCACTTCCTTTAAAGGCTGCTTGTAACTTAGAAAACAAAAATGATCTTAACAAATGCATGATAATATTATTCTTGCAGATCAGAAGAAAAAAAATATGTAAGGGTCGAAATCATGTTATGAAAGCCTTTAGGATTATAGAGACATAGAAAATATTGATCTTAGTATAATATCTGGTGATCAATATTTCAATGACAACGGAGACAAAATGTAGAAGGTAAAATAATTTCCACATAAGCTTCAAAAGCTGTCAGAAATACGAAAATAATAAAAGTAATGGTTCAGATAGCTTATCTTATGAATTCTTCACATTATTTTGGAATAAATGTCATTTTCCGGTAAGGTCAATAAGCAATGGTTTTAAAATTATCAATAATTCAGCAACTCAAATCGAAAGAATGGGTAGTTGTATTCCTTAATGCGATAAGACAAATGGAGGTCCAACATCTCTTCTTAACATTAACTATAAGGTTGCCTCAGTTTCTATTGTTAAAAGAGGTTTTTAATAAATTAAAAAATTATGTTCAAACTGGTTTTATGGCTGATAGGTCCGATCAATTCATGAAAATACGAGATCACTAAATGATATTTTTATATTACAAAGTATATCATACCAAGTTTGCTAACACAAATATATTTTAAAGAAACATTTGATTCTGCTGAATGAATTTTTCTTTTAAAGCATTCAATATTTTAACTTTGTTAATGTCATTATTCAATATATAAAAAATGATATCTTAAAATAAAATCTTAAATAAATGTAAATAATTAGATAGTCCCTTTTTCTGACAAGTCGACCGCCTTTCGCCTTACTTGATTTTAATCTGTGTAGAGGTGTCACCAAAACTGTTTAAAACATTGGATGCAATAATGGTATCTAATATAGATCATCATCATCTTTGTCATGCAGTGTGCAGCTATCTTCTGTAAATAAGGTACTGAAACTTGCAACTTATGAGTTGACGAACACTTTGTTGATTGATATTGTGTAAGAATTTGTATTCTAATATAGAATTTTTTTTTTTTTTTTTTATAAATATTTATTGATTGTATTCAGATGATTTATTCTTATATCATGTAATCTTCCATGGAAGGAAATAAAGATGATGATGATGCTTAAATCTCTTGCCTTAAAAATAGACCAAAACATTTGTGACATGGAACAGTTATGAGGCTAAACTGCCAGCAACAAAGCTACCATATACAGAGGATCTCAAATGGGTAATGATTTAATATTGAATGTATGAAACGAGTTAAATAATGTTCAGCTTTTGCGAGCCTTGGCTTGGCATCTTGTTGACTGACGGTGCACCTTTTGTCTGTTGTGCATAAAATATAGTATCAAACAAAGCTGAACTATTAAAAGTAGACTACTTTTTTTACAAGCTGTAAATCAAAGAATAAACGTCCACCCGAATAAACAGAACATTTTATAACGACAAAATCCTTTTTCAAAACAGAATGATCAATGCGTGTGACGTGACATTGTCTGATACGGTACACAGTAGGTCATGAATACATGTTTACCCTAAAATGTCACTTTCACAACTAAACATTACATTGTTGAGATTTTCGTATGAAATTGGATTACTGGATGCAGAAATTTCCATATTTATTGTAATGTATTTGTGACCGGATATTTGCAGTATTTGAGTTGGAACATTAGACCGTACAGAAGACAAACAAATTTACTTTAGATGCAGAAATGCATCACATATTTACTGCGTAAAGATGCTGTGGTTGGACGAAGTTCTGTCAGTTGGGAGACTGGTTTTATGTCCACATTCTTCTGTGAACATTGGTGAGTTTATTTACTTCTGTAAGTTAGCATTTAAACCAAGCTTGTATATAGAGTGGATTCTATGTCACGTTTATACCGCCCCCATCCACCCCCATCACCCCACCCCCATACCCTTATTTTTACTTCTCGTTCTTCTTGTCTTGGAGCAGCAGGGAGGGCGAACCGCCTCTAATTGATTCACTCATATTTCATCAAATTAAGCCTTCCTACAAATACACAAAAAATCGTAAAATAAAAAGTGCGTATCCAGCGTAAAACAACTCTGTTTACATGTTATCGCTGGTATGTTTTTTTTTTCTTTGTCGCGTCGAAGGAAAAATGCGCGATTATAGGTGACAATTTGGAGGCATGCCCTCCCTGCTGCTTCCTGCGTCCCTTTTCGAAACCCAAGGCCTTTATTGATGTACGAAAAAAAATATTTGCGCGTCTACTGCCATAAATTAAAAATTTAAATTATCAATGTTGGAGAATCACATTCCACTAAATTTTTCCATAATGCTCAGGAGCATTGACCTCCTCGATAACAATCTTAAAACGTTTATCAAATACACGTATACGATATCTTAATTTAAGTTTGATTTTTTCGAGTATCTTATATAACGGTTCAATATCGTGAATTTGATTATGTCTAACAATTATAATTTCACACTGTGTTGAAAGCATTTTAAGGATTTCCCACTCTGAAATTTCTATTTCTTGGATGATATCGCGTATGCCTTTATCTATCATTTCTAATTCACAAATTTCATTTTCGACTTTGTGAAAATCTTGCAAGTTCGCCACAACAAATCCTTCTCTCTCTCTCTCCAGACATAATGTTCGGTCTCTTTCTCGCAGTAGACGCGCGTTCCTTCTGCGAGATTGTCACGCAACTTTTTTACGCGTTCGTACATGTTAGTTAGTTTTTCCGGGTCCATCAAATTGAGACAGTATTTACTGTGTAAATTTTCAAGATGTGTTTTGATTGATGCTATAATTTTGTCGTTCATATATGTATATGATTTTGTCTAAATGTTTGTTATGTTCAGACAAAAAATGATTACGCCAAAAAAAAAAAACATTCGCGTGTCTGTTGTCAAAAATTAAAAAATTGTTATATAATAATATGGTACACTCGGAAACTTACACAAATAGACTAGCCAGAGAGCTAGAATAAGCACTTAAGAAATATATCCCTGTAAAGGAGGATTTTAAGAAAAATGTACAGTCGCTACAACAAGCACAAGTTGAATTTGCGGCTGCCACAGAACCATTATTTAAACCCGTTACAACAGCTACTGAAAAGGCTGCGGCGGTCACTGAAAGAGCTGTATTGGGAGATCCTAAGGATGATATTAAGGAGGAAGAGGAACGAGAAAAAGGTATTCTTACAGTGCTAAAACAAACCGCTGCGCAGGCTGAAAAAATTGCGAGGAGAACCAAACAAACAAAAAAGATTTTACGAGATCTTCCGGCTGGCGTAGTTGCAACAAGACCACCCGAATAAGTTTTCGTAGATGCGTCAGAAATGCTACCTGGAGCCGAAGCTCCGCCGCAATACAAACCTAGTAAAGCAGAAATCAAAGAGAGTGTGGCAAACAATATTAAGATGAAAAATTACGAGAGCGCGGTTGATCTTGTAGGTGAATTTAATGATCATGAAAACTACTTGGAGACGGGTTCACCATCGTTAAGGTATGACCATTGGGAACGGTTGATGTTTACTACATACAAAGATATTAGTCCGGTCACGGAAAAATACAAAGCTGATTTTGAAAAATTTAAGAAAGATGTTGAAGCAAGGAGAGTTGCAAGCCCTGTTGTGACCGCAGATTTGTGAACACCATTAAAAACACCCCCGATAATAACACAGCCGACTAGCATGAAAAAAACATCCGGCAAGGGTTTGGGGAGTGGTTTTATTCCCTGCCCTGATAATATTTTCAATGACGTTTCGCGGTTAGAAGTTCTCATAGGAGGAAAACGAGCTGGGAATAACTCACCAGAAATAATTAATGAAGCCGCTGATATTTGTCGGCGATTATTTCAAGGTGGTGTCATGAATGCTAGTATATACCAAGAACTCATTGATGAACTCGTTGACGATTACAGCGATTAAACAACAGTAAATAGCATAATATGGTCATATATAACAGACATACACCTGTGCAGATCAGAGCAGTAAACTCACGATTACCAATCTATAGAGCAACTTACGGAGACGGACTCGGCGATGTGGTTCAGGGTTTATTTGCGGGGTTAGCACCAAAAGTGGGCCCTCTTGCAAAACAGTTATCAATGAAAGCCATTAATGTTGTTGGTGAAAAAGCTCCTGGTGCAGTTGTTAGTGCTGCTGGTAAGGCACTCTCGGCAATCAAAGAAAGACTAGCGCGATTAATGCGACGAAAATCGCCACCGGTGAAATTACCAAGCACCGAAATTATGCTCGCGGATGTTAGTAAGGTGATAAATCAGGCTGCAAATCAGAAACTAGCAGCGTTGATAGATCAGGAATCTTACGCACAAAGAAATGTCACAGCAAATTTGATAGCAGGAAGTGGACTTCGTGTGCGACGACGATAATTACCATTTGGAAAAATACGCAATAGTATAAAATGTTCAAATACATATCCGACCCAGCATTTAACATAGATGCGCCGGTTCAAAAAGATAACTCAGTGCGTGATTATCAATTTTATTCCTATGTTGCAAAGAAACCAGACCAACGAGGGCGTATCGAACTTCAAGTTCATGATACAAGTAGATATTTCTTGCCCGCTGAGGCGTTTATTGAAGTAGAAGGTGAACTTGTCAGGGCAAATAATACTGCATACGATCCCAATACACGAGTTGGTTTTGTCAATAATGGAATTATGGCACTGTTTAGTAGCGCCACATATATGATTGATGGAAAAAATATCGAATTGATTCAGAATGATGTCGGTGTTGCTACAACAATAATTGGTCTAGCAAGATATTCTGATGATTACACAAGATCAGCTGGTCCATCAATGATGTTTGCCAAAGATATTACCGACAACGCGGATCATATTCAGTATATTAAGTTAAGAACACCATGAAATATTTCATCTGATCCATAACTAGCTGACCCTGGATACGAAGCTAGACCAGCTGATGATTTTGATATTATAAAAGGAATTAGTGCGACTTACAACGTGGGATTTTTAACACACCAAGCAATGTTGTCAGGAACACGAAGAAGTTTTTCGTGCGCGATTCCACTCTCTCACATCTTCGGATTTTGCAGAGATTTTAGAAAGGTCATCTTTGGAGCTAAACACACAGTTGTGCTTCATAGAAAAGGTAATGATAATGATGCGATCTGGCGAGGGGCTGGTGTCGATGCTAGTATGGTAAATATAACAAAACTTTCATTGTGGATGCCGGTATTAACTCCATCGGTCACAGAAGAACCGCGATTACTCTCTTTTATGAATCAAGGCGGTAAATCACTGTTATCGTGGTTAACAGTAACCACAGACGCCATCGAAAGTTCCGTCAGAGATATATTTACTTGGCATATAGCATTACAACAAGGCGTTTCTGCGCCACGACATATTTTTATTGCGCTACAAGATAATCGTCGAGTGGATAACCAAGAATATTCGCATATGATATTTGACGAACTCGACGTTACCGAGGTTTCGTTGAGGATAAACGGGCAACAAGAACCGTCTGAAGATATATCATTTAGTTTTACACATAATTATGTGGCACGCGCATATAATCGCTGGCTGACGTTTCTGTCGCGTAATATAAATATAGATACTGGGACTCAAATATCACAGTTTGATTTTACAAATTTGTACCCGATTTATTACTTTTCGCTGGAACATCTTGATTTATCCAAACAATCTGTCGTTGATATACACTTCCGAGTTCGCGTAGGTGCATTACCCAAAATTGCAGATGGTCCGCCAATTGTTTATGGCCCCTATAGAGCAATCGCGGTTATCCTCAGTGACAAAGCAATGTTACTTGAAGGCATTAGTGGTTTAATGAGAATCGTTGATGCACCAGTAGAAAACATGTAGACAATTAGATCAATCTCATATTGAATAAATGTCATATAGTCACGTTAATGTCACTCTGACTCCTGGTCAGATGAAAAAATTACAATCGAAAAACGCGAGCGCATGTGGGGCAACGATAACACTAAAACAAGATCAAATCGCTAATGGTGGTCCAAACAAGTTATCGCTGATAAAACCCAACTAAAACATTTCAATAAAGCGAAGCAAGCGAAAACTGGAACTCAACTTGATTTCGCTCCAAAAGCCATCAAGGATATGCTTAAAACCGGTGGTATATTTCCTCTTCTCGCAGCGATACCAGCACTGATAGCTGCTGATGCTCCCGTAGTCGCTCAAGCCGCCGCGTTAGGAGCTGTTGGAACCGCTGCTGGAATGGCATTAAAGAAAGCCACAGGGAAAGGATACAAAAAAAGGGACGCGGCCTAAGACTTTCAGGAACTTCGCCTTCATGGTACCCAAGACGGTTCTAGACATCACACAAGGTGTTTTCACACCAATGTCAAATTTTGATTTACTCGATGCTGTTAAACAATTAAATATAAAAAGTTTCAGAGGTGTTTTTATGAGAGATCAATTACCACAACAACCGAATAATCCAGAAACCGGAATTATTAATCTTGATAACAGCGATGGTCCAGGAACTCACTGGGTTGCTAACGCGATACATCCACGTGGAATTATCTATTTCGATTCGTATGGGTTAGCACCGCCAGTTGAATTTCTAAAATACACACAAAGTATTTTTACTTCCATTCCAGTCTGGTATTCAACGCTACCAACACAAACACTGACCGATCCTCCGATATGTCTTCGTGAAGTATTAAATGTTCTCACCGCGATATCAAAATCAACCAAACCACCTCACAAACTCGTGCACGAGTATACCTTGGGTCGATTTAAACAATTCCTAAAGAATAATGGTTGATATTTACGGAAGATCGCTCACAACAAAGACAAAAAAACGCGGCGATGTAGATTTATCAAAATATGCGACCAAAAATGAAATCGACAATCTTTTATCGTTATCCGGGATAGACCCAGATGAGGTTGTTATTTTTCAGGACCGACACGGAAAACTAGAAACCAGAGATATCAAATGACATGAAATAATTCGTAGGGTTATTTGAGCTACTCCGGGTAACATCCCTGTGTTCACTGACAGTGGAAAAATCAGAGATTCGCTGATATCAATCGCGGCGTTAAGAGATGATACGTAGAAATCTGCAGGGGAACGCGTAAAAAAGACCTGCAACACAATGACAAGTGAACTCAGCATGAACGGTAACAAAATAGTGGTTTTAAGAGATCCAACATCCCCTGAAGATGCCGCGACGAAAAAGTATGTTGACGTCGTTGACGGTAAATTATCCACGTTGCGGCCCTTGTATGACGTTCATGTAAACGTGTTTGCAAGACTTCGCAGAAATTTTCAAAAAACCGATGAGGCCATAAATAAATTCTTTGGTACTCCGCCCACCGTTGACATGAAACTTTCTGATATCAAAACTAACATTCACACGATCAAACAAACACAGCAAGATATCGTAAGTGGGATTCCTAAGATCGTTAACAAAACCAGTTTGATTAAAATCCCATCTGGAGTTACTCCCGGGCATATTACCAATATCGCATACACAGTATCATCCGGGTTTGCAACATGGTCTAAACAAAATAATACTATCAAATATACAGCAACAGTCACTGGAGTGTATAGACTGTCTATGTTCAGTGCTGAAAAATTTGAGATTTTCACAACGTATCCCTGGCGACATTCCACCGACAAGTTTTCCGGGGTTGTGACTATCATATTAAACAAGGGAACCGAAGAAACATTTATACTGGAAGCAGCTGATAAGAAAATAACCGCAACATCTTACTGGTGGTCTGGTGGTGTTTGGAATTTGTAGCCGAAACTCCTCAATTGGTTACTGCGTAAAATAATAAATGGCGTTAAAAAACAAGTCAGCATCAACGACAACATTAGATGCGCAGCAATATAGGTACGATCAAGTACGCGAATGGCAGAGTTAAAAAATATCATTGACAAATGCACAATAAAAGTAAAAAAATACAAGCGGCGTGTAATTGTGTTGGATGCTATAGTATACTCAGTATCCGCCATAGTTGCATCTACGGGAGTATTATTATCAGCGCTAACACCAGTGACAGCTGCAATCGCGGTAACAATTACAGTTTCTACATCAACGACAATTGCACGCGTTGCTAATATTATCGCGAATAAAATATCTTCATGCGCGCTAACAAAATTGCACGATTATGAAAAGTTAAACACTGCGGCCACGAGCGCCTACTCGAAATTATCGTCGCTGATAACATCAAGTCTCGACGATACAGCAATATCAGATTCCGAATTCGCGCAAATGGCAAAGATATACGAAGACTCTACCAGTCATTTGAAAAGACAAAAGATAACTAATGGCGGAATTACTTCATCGAGCTCTGCTCGATATAGCCGCAAATACAAACCCCGTGAAAACTTCTTCGATAACAGTAATCTCGACTAAACCAGAATTCAGTATTAATTTTCCAACTGCGATTCCAGTAAACGAGATCGCGTTAGCACAATTACGAGTATATCACAGTTGGCCCAATATCAGATCAAAATCGTTCGGTGGATTACCAGCGAGTAATTCGTTTGTGTTTGCAAATAAAAATAAACCCGGTGCCGATGGCACTCCCGACTGGAACGTCATTGGGTTACCAACCGGGTCTTATCAAATCGAACAAATCAATGAGGAATTACAACGTCGAATAAAAAATATCACAGGAAAAGTATCCAAGATAGAAATAACTGTTCATGAACCAACTCTGTCTTCTGCAATCGAAATAAACTCTCCTGACTACGCCGTGGATATATATAATAGTTCGATCAGATCAGTGTTAGGGTGGCCTGAAAATCCACCTCCGACGCCACCGATACCACCAGAACCTAAAAAGTCTGATTATATCACTGACAATAAGTCATGTCACGAAATTAAACCAAAATACAAAGATCATTTGGTTACTCTAAAAAATGCAACGCTGGGTAGTGAGTTTAGATTCTGTGATAAGAACCGTATTCAGTGGGATTTTATTTATGAACGAATTCCAGGAGGAGGAATTAAAACTCATGCTCTTAATATGAATCAGATACTTGAAGATTTGAAAGAAATTGATCAAGAGCATAAAACACAACTACAGCAACTACGGCAGCTCTTCCAAGAACATCTTTCTGATATAGCTCTACTCAGCGAAATCATCAAACGCGTAGAAAT
Source organism: Sinohyriopsis cumingii (assembly GCA_028554795.2). Lineage (NCBI taxonomy): Eukaryota > Metazoa > Mollusca > Bivalvia > Unionida > Unionidae > Sinohyriopsis > Sinohyriopsis cumingii. Next base: position 11,701,679 of record CM068836.1, read on the forward strand.
ATTAAATCAGCTTGTATCCGATATGGAATATATTCATCAGCGATTAATTCAGGCGATAGGTGATTACGTTGACAACATAAACAAATATAAGCAACAATTTTTAGATTTCTTTAGAATACCAGAGGCAAATCTGCCGAATTTTAAATTTCCTTGGTATAACGCAGCCGAGCTAAAAAAAATCCGTTACTGACCTCATCAATGAGTTCTTTGATGACATACTCGCACAGTACAGAAAAACACTACCGGAGCCAACTATTCTCCGGCACAACAATAACTCACAAGGAGAAGGCCGACATGTGTCCCCGGAAATCGTAAATATAACCGAAGTGGTCGCGGTCAATCTTGTATGTGATGTTATCGGTGACAGTTACAGCACTGACACGACAATATCAAATCAATTGCAGCAAGGATTTGTTCTTTATTCATTCACCCCGAAAGAACCACCTGGACTTCTAATCGTGCAAGAGCCGATCAATCCAGTCTATCTACGATGTCATAATCCGTGGCTGACCAAAATAAATTTCAAACTAACAGACCAGTCTGGTCACCTTCTTGATTTGCGAAATAAAACACTACATATTAATTTACTTGTGAAATACTAGAAGTCTTCGACTTCCAAATCTTACGATTTTCAAAGACTTTCAATCGTAGATTTCCACTACCAATTTGGAAAGGTAAAAAAAAAATATATCCTTGAAGTCTTAGAAATCTACGATTTCCACTTCCATGGTGGACTGACGATTAATCAAGCGAGTATTATATAATGTACCAACATGTGAGGGTTTTTATACACGACAAGCAAGTACTTGAAAACTGCATCAAAAAGATATTTACACAGTTTATAGCCGGCCTAGTTGACCTGGTTATTGATGCGTAGGGTAACGAAGACTTCTTACTGACACAATCACAGCTGGATAAACTACGGCAAGAACGTATTTGTATGATGAGGTGTAATAAAGATCAAATTCTAAATTACGCGCATTCTTGCATTAAATCCGATCGATTAAGGGAAATATTATCTAACACGGATTGATGCAACTCACCTTGATAAAATCAAGGAAGTAATGTGTATCAGATTGACAAAGTCACTTTGATAAAATCAAGGAGTAAAAAAAAAAATTTTTTTACCGTCAGTAACATTCTACTTTCGATTTCATTTCTAGGTATTTACTTCCTTGACTTCGTCAAGGGACATACAATTTTTTAGTTGTTTTACGCGAGTATTTATTACTTTCCTTGTTTCATATTCTTGGGCTAATTCCAACCTAATTTTTTCAATTGCACGAGACAACGAAACAAATTCATTTATTTGTGCTTCTTCTACTGTAGCCAGAGATTTATATAAATCCGTCTGGATCTTCTTTATAAATCTGTACTGAGCAGGCAAAATATAACGCCCTGCGCATTTATCCTGATGTAGTGTTTCAAAATCAGACATGATTTTTTCAGGATTTAGTTCATCGGATATATTAAATCCGCGCTCTTCTAATTTTTAACAGCAACAATCACATCATTGATAATTTTGTAATTCATATATTCAGAATTTTCACATGGTGTGATAGCCTGTAAATTTTGAGGAGAATTATCGAGTTTGTCGTTGTTGATGTGATCAATTACAAGACCGTCTTTGATCTTTCCAAAGAAACACTCGAACACAAATCGATGATTATAATAGTTTTTATTCCCAGCATTAAACTTTAGATAACCAGAATTATTAGCAACACCAACTGGTTTTTTCAACCTGCAATTTCTGACTATTCCCTCACGATTCGCTTCGTAATTCTTCATGATGGGGTGTGGGACGAATTCTTGATTCATTTTATATAATAACGTATTTGTCTGAAAACTTAGTTATATAATCGCGCTCACATTTTAGCGCATCATTGTTATTTTTTGTTATAATATCTTTTAAGTTCACGGTATTTCTTTCCCCCGCCCCTTGCACAAAACTGTGTTTTACCCCTGACCCCAACACCACTTCGCAGACACGGTATTGGTCCTAAACTCCCTTTTCGAATGTTTTGGGAATGTTCCCAGCAGAATTCTTTTCTGCAGGATTTGTTACAGGTGGTTACAGATCCCATTTTAAGCCACTTGCATTGATTGGTTTGAGACATTGTATATATATATATATATATATATATATATATATATATATATATATATATATATATATATATATATATATATATATGGAGGAGTTTGAAAGATTATCTGCAATCAAGCCCTGGAAAGCTTCTAGATTCTAGTTTATTGTGCAAGCAGATTCCGATACGTGGATTATCCGTGACAAACGTGACCCTGTTCTTGCTAATGGAAAAACCGCTCTGTTAAGTAAAGATCCCAAACCAGGAATGTTGACTGGGATTGATAAACCATATTACGCTCGATCCAGGAATGTTGACTGGGATTGATAAACCATATTACGCTCGATTGTATCCTGTGACCGCGGTCATTTATGGGATTTATCCGATAAAAAAACTCAACATTAATGATCTTGCCCCAATGAGATTTTCATCCTTGACAAAGTGAAGGCTAAATTGTGTAACCGAACGAGTAATGGAACATTTCAAAAACGCAAAACGCGGAAACGGGTTAACTGATCTGCGACGTGAAAAAATAAACAAATGGGCTGAATCGGTTAAGGATACTGGAGCGTCAATAAACGATGTCGCTGAGTTATCAAGTAAATTAAAGTTTGCAATGATAGTAAAAACGTTAACGGGAGAGATGTTATATGAATCAGCCAGTAAATCAAAGGGAGCGCCAATTGAAATTATTGACCATAACGCTCACACTTGGACTAAGGCAGTAACAATGTTTCCACGAGATCATGTTGTAAAATATTACTCGTCCTCGGAATTTTTCGGGGGTGGAATGTTTGATGCTATCAGCCGGATAAGCAAAAACGACCCTGTGTCGGTGTGGTTGTTTAAAAGTTCCGAAGATGGTGAGTATGATCAATTTGTAAGACCTAACGGCGAATTATATTGTAAAGAATCTCTGCATGAAGAAATGAAAAAATTCGCACAGAAATATTCAGAAAACACTGAGCAGTTATTAACTAATTGTTCTACAGTTTCGTTGGTTGCTGCCCACGCCGCTCGAGAGAGAAATTAGTGGAGACCAACACGCGCTGAGTTCCTTGAAGATGTTCAGTTAAGTTGTATCGAATATGGACACGGCGGTTTGTGGAATACCAAATATAATATTAGCGAGATGATTTCTGTAGACATGATTGCGTATTATCCGGGAAGTTTTCTCGGGATGGGCGAGTGTGCTGAATATTTTAAAAGATTTGGTCATCCTTGTCATGAGATGGCAAGAGTTGCTATAAATAGTCCATTACCCGATTTTCTTCTGACAGGATTTGCTCGTGTAACGACGTTTGAATTCGCTAAAGGACTTCATCCGATTTATTATGTTTGGTTTGGCAGACACTTCTTGGAGAAGTGCTGGACACCAATAGTATTATTACGATACATGCTTGACAAAAGAATACTGATATCGTTGACTGTCAGTGAAACGATCATATCATATCGGCCGCAGACTTCGGTTTGGTTACCAACACCGGAGTGTATCAGTCTCGATGAAGTCATTGAAGAATATGCACGAGAGTGTCCAAATACTCCTGCTGATGTCATTGTTAATGATGCTTCTAATATTCTTAAGATTAAACTCAGCAATAATGAAAAAACAGCAAAAGATCTTGGTAGAAGAATAATCGGTAAATTTACTCAAGGTGGTGCATATGATCATAAACGACATCACTCACGATTGATTATGGATGATGTTGAATTAGATTTTATAATTGCTGATGCCGCTGCGAGAAATATATTTTGTAATCGGGAGGACGCTTACTTGTCTGACGGAACACGGTTGGGCACAATTGTTAGTTACATTAATGGAGAATCACCTCAACAGACACATTTAAGATCTTCGATGCTGGCTTATGTTTCCATAAATTTGCTATCAATGATAAATAGATTTCCTGACACTGCAGTTAGAGTTGCAACGGATTCATTTTATATCGATAAAAGATATTCAGAATTATTGGCTCGTTTTACAAGCAATGATGAATCATGGGGTTCGTGGAGAATAAAAAAGGAAATGTTACACTGTTATTGTGAATCCGCTGATGTTGCGGTTAAGGATAATTATTGCAAATCAGAATTATTAGAAGTGTCGTTGGCGCCGTCTGTGAATGATCCAATCACCAGACACAAAACCGTTTATTTGAACGGACCGGGATGTTCTGGTATGACAACACAAGCGATTGAATTATTTCGAAATTCAGATATGATTGTGCTAAACCTACACACAGACTCGCCAGGGAGATGAAACAACGAGGAGTCAATTCTTGTACTTATCACAGCTTTTTCAAATACAGCGGTGGTGCGTGGATTCCTGACCGAATGGGAGAAAAATACATTCCGCGGATTATTATTTGGGATGAAATAGGCACAGTGTCGTTAAATATATTAAAAATATTTCTTGATTGGCTGCTAACAAAAAATACTGCAGTGATAATGTGCGGCAATCACGGTCAGCCACCACCTTTTGATGGTCCATCTCCGCATTTGTAGTTAAAAGATTTTGTTGATTATTATGAAGAAGTGTCTGATGATTATATATCTCTTGATGCAACGTTGAAGGAATTTAAAACATTAATCAGACTACAACCGAATAAAATTCAATGTGAAATTATGCGTAAAATAATTTCAGAGACTTCAATGAGACCAAACGATTTGATAGTGGCAAGTAGAAAGATAGTCAGAGACACACTTCAGATGAAATTGTTTTCACTGCAACGGGAGAAATTTCCAATGTTGCCAGTGCCATTGTGTTATAGACCAGCTGATACACGACTACAAAATATTGACGTTGATATACCAGGACAGACCGAAAAACAGAATTTAGTATTAAATGATATTGTCACAGTTGATGTCAATGTTGTTGAAGATGCACTGCGCGCTGATAAATCCCCGTGGACGCTAGGATACGCAATGACGATTCATTCATCTCAAGGACTGACTATTTCTGATCCAGTTGTTTGGATCGTTGATGATCGAATCGAGTGGTCAAACTTAGTTTACTTAGCAGTGTCCAGAGTCAGAAGAATATCTCAACTGCGGAGAATTGTCTTGGACGAGTCTATGGCTGATGACAACGATAAATGTCAAGTCGATATAATAAGATAAAAATTGGCTGGTTATAAACAAAGTGACCAAAAAAAAAATAATCGCAACTTTGACCTCGATGTTGAGTTTATCATGACACTGAAGCAACAGCAGAATAATCACTGTGCAAGCTGTAATTGTATAATATTATGGCAGTATTCGAGTAATAATCCAAGACAATTCACCGTAGATAGAAAAGATAATAGTCGCGGTCATACACGACAAAATGTGATGCTGACCTGTCTTGAGTGTAATCGAAGTCGTGGTGCTAGTTAAGTGATCGCGGTGGTAATTGTGTGTCTTCGGGAATTACTTGTAATTGTTCACGTGTGAATCCGTGCTGAGGAGCAGTTGAATCCAGTCTGTAGATTGCGGGTCTACCAGTGGATCTAGTTATGTTAGATATCTTGTGTGTCGTGATGCTCCAGATAGGATCAGTCGCTCTTTTTTTACCACCTTCAAGTTCACCTGGTTCATGTAAATATCTTACAGTGACATCACCCAGTATTGGTTGTACTGAAAAATCACGTCGTTGTGGTATATTTTTTTTTTGATAATTGCATTAATAGGTTTCATGTTGGTTGTTCGAGTTATTTCATTATTTAATGCAGTTATCACGCTTGGTAATCTTGCAACCCATTCGCGAGATCTCTTGTCCTGAATGAATTCCTTCGCGTATTGATATCCAAATAACCGCTCAGCAAGTGTTCGATTAAATCGTTCAACAATTACCTGATCACGATGAATCTCAGTATGCCCTCGTCTGATGGTGACATTATGTTGCTTCATCAGCGATGATACTACACCCTGAAATTCTTTGCCAGGATCAACTTGTAAGAGATGTGGCCATCGTAGAGGTCCTCGTTGATAAATTCGTTTAAACGCAGAAGCAACTTCAGATGCTGTTTTAGTCGTTAACGGTTCTGCATCTTTGTATTTACTTGCAACATCAACTACAGTTAACGCGTACTTGTATGTTCGACGACGAACGGTATCATGTGGTAGAAATAATATATCAGCCTGATGAACTTCATTAGGAACTCTAACATTAAAATGTACAATGTTAATTTTCTTAGGACGCGGTAGATAAATTTGCCATATTGCCTGTTTGGATAACCAGTCTGCTGCAGTATCACGTGTGACTTTTGATGCACTGGCAAGTTTAGTAATTGCTGCGCTACCCCTCCAGTATCCTCTTGGGGAATAATAAATCGACTCCATTATAATTAATTACCAACACCTAATACAAGATTAGATTTCATCGCAGATTTTATTAACCAACTAGCTAACCTCTTCGTGAAGGATTTATCAGTGATGGAATTTAGCGCGTGAATTAATTTCACATCCGCCTGATGCCTATCTTGTAGATATTTACTTTTATTAGCTATATCATGTTCATGACACGCTTTATCAATATCGTTTATCGGATACTCACCTGGTTTTGGTTGATCTTGATCATCAAGTCTGATATCAAGTCTGGTTCCAGGACCACAGTAATTATATCCTGGGAGATGTTTTTCTCCTGGGTATTTAGCCCACGGAGCTCCTGGAAAATTTCCTAACATGGCGGCAATATCACCTCCTCGTTTTTTTTTTTTTACTTGGCGCTGGCTTTGGTTTTGGCGCTGACTTTGGTTTTGGCGCTGACTTACCACTGGAGATAAACTTTTTTGTACCGCATCGCTCACACTTGCCCGTAATCGCAGATCTATTATTTTTTGTTGTAATGGTTGTTAGATCACTTGTTGGCGTGCGCGCCCTGCATTTCACACAATGTAAATCCATATTTATTTTATATTATTCTAATGGAAATTACTGACTTTTCTTCAACAAGGAAACAAGAACCAGTTAAGCATCACGCAGCGCTACCAAATTCTGTTCGTATGATTATAATTGGACCATCTGGGAGTGGTAAGACGCAATTACTGTTGAATTTAATAATGAAGCGGATGAAGTGGGACAAGTTGTATTTGGTAGCTCCATCTGTGGACGATCAACGATGCTACGAAGTGTTAAAAGATTTTAATGAAAGTGCAAAATCATTAAATGAAAACGGTGATGATGTTGTTGAATTTATAACTGACATTAATGAAGCGCCAAGTATTGATGATATTGATGGATTTATTAATAATTTAGTCGTGTATGATGATGTGATGTTGGATAAACAATCAAATCCTGCCAGGATATTTTCCAGAGGTAGGCACAAAAACACAGATGTGATTTATGTAACCCAAAGATACACCCAAATCCCGAAAGTGATCAGTGATAACTGTAATATTCTTGCAGTGTTTAATGGTGTTGATACACACACGTTACGAAATATTCATCAGACTTGGTGCAGTGGCGATATGGATATAAATAAGTTTAGAAATTTATTTAGTCATGCCCAATCAACCCCGCACGGATTTATAACAATAAATTTACATGATCCTCGAACACGGTATCGAGTCGGGTTAGATACGATTTTTGGATAATAGCAGCAGGGAGGGCATGCTTCCAAATTGTCACCGATAATCGCGCATTTTTCCTTCGACGCGACAAAGAAAAAAAAACATACCAGCGATAACATGTAAACAGAGTTGTTTTACGCTGGATACGCACTTTTTTTTACGATTTTTTGTGTTTTTGTAGGAAGGCTTAATTTGACGAAGTATGAGTGAATCAATTAGAGGCGGTTCGCCCTCCCTGCTGCTCTTGGAGTTTTACGCCATTTTTCTTAAGATGATAGTGTTATACATGACATAACAAACCCACGTGGGGGTAAATTGCCCATATTTAGACAGCCGATGTATTTTTCCTCAATTACCATTCGCGATTCGAGTAAAAATATGGCCGCCAAAATGTTACTCGAAAACAAAACATTCCAGAAGGCAGGGTTAAAAAAGTTTTCCCACGATCACAGCCAATTAGTTAAGAGAATATTGCACAATAATTTTATGGGCTTATTCGGACCAATCAGAATCCCATGCAGTGATATGTTCACATGTTATAATATAAAATGTAGAAGCAATGTACCGACTATGTGATAATGCCATCTATGCTGTCATACTGCCAGTAACACTGTCACTCTACCAGCTACGTTGCCACACTGCCATTTATGCTGCTACACTGACAATTATGCTGCCACCACAGAGTTGCTATATATAAGACTGTAATATACATACTGCAATGTGTCATGCATAGCTGAGTGTGCCTGATAGAACGTCAGAGATGGCGGCTAACTTGTGGCAAATTGTGGCCGCGTCGTTGGTAACGCACTGTAAACTGTACAACGCAAGCGTGCAAACTGGATGGCAAATATCGACAATAAATAAATGTTTTCTTTTTACTTATTGAATGAATATAATTATCTGTTGATATTCCTGCCATTTGCTTATAAGTTACATATGTTTTTGATAGACAAAAGTCTTTAGATAAGTAAAAAAAAAAACAATGGATATATAGATTCAGTTATTCATGAATTTTATGGATGTATAATTATGATGAAAAATTAAGATAGTAGATATTAAAGGAGAAAATTTGAAAAAGAGCATTTCAGTGGAAATCCGATACAAAGGGGTATCTTAAAACTTGTGTCCAGACTGAGTTTTCACTGGTGTAAGAATAAAACTGTCTTAGTTGATGTCTCACAGCTGCCATGTTTCCTAGCATATATCTTTCATTGACAATCCGGCCGTAGTGGTGAAACAACATGGTACGGCATATTTTCACAGTCTTATATGTAGTAACTCTATGGTAGTTACAAGTAATAATTACCGAAACGTACTATTAAATAAAATGTCGTCTTTGTAGTGTATTACTAAGTATCGGCAAAGGTAGGCGATGATCACAAACACATTTATGTATACTGTTATGACAAGTTATGTGTGTTCACATTCACAACTAACAAAAGGACACTTTTACGTTTGTAGAAATGATGCACGTGTGTTTTTCATGCTCTACTGAATATTTTATTTGTTTTCACATATCAAGGAAAGCGAGATACTACAAACATACTTTTCTTGCTACTTTCGCTCTTCTAAGCTTTGGATTATAAGCCAACGAATGAGATGAACAGATCATTTTATAGAATTTCACTTTGATTCATTATTATCATTAATTCTACAGTTTTTGTCAAGTATAAGCGTAAACGAAAGGTACCAGTCTTTTGGTTGGATTGATTTTATGGATGGGAAATAGTTAAAGCTCTGCTACGTGCAATTTTGCAGGCTTCTGATCATTTTTTTTTTTTTTTGTTTATAGGTGGGGTTTTTGTGGGGGTGTTTTTTTAAGTGTAACGTTATCCTTGTTCTTGATTAAATTGTCTGCTGTTTATGTTTAATGGCTTCTGTCTAATAACGAGCACAGAAAAATAAGTATCGAGTTAATACAATAAAACATAATGAAACTTTACGAGTAATTTTGTAAAACTGAAAAAATATCCCCTTTCCCACGTCAAATATATGCTTCTACTGTTTCATTTTATATACTACAGTTATGACTATAGACGTGCAAAATATTTAGTTTTTTTTCAGTCAGTGCGTGAATAAAGTAACTTGTAATATGCTGAATTTATATATGTCATAAAAGTCTTAGTACAATTTGATTCCCACTGTAAGATATCGTCCACTCCCACCCCATAACCTTCCAGACTTTCCGTGCTAAATAAATGTTTCCAGTGTTGCTTCGACATCATAGCCAACTTTTAAGGAAGTGGTATAGTAGTGAATATTTTGCCATAGACCTTTTACTCAATTCTTGTTCTTCATGCGCCGTCATTTCCATTTTAAAATTTTGATATGTGTTCATAATACAACATGTTGTGTAATCTATCAAGCAGCAGAGAGTGTGACCAGAATCTTTGCTAAAACGTCATGTTTGATAAAAAAAAAGCTTCCTACGAAAATAAAAATATAAGGTCAATAATGCCAAACCGAAGCCTCTAGCTAAAACACCGAGAGTTTCTCTAATTGGGTTAGTTTATTTTGTTACTTTAGTGTTGTAGTTTACCCGCTGGACGTTTCATTGATGTCGCACCCTCTCTGCTACTCTAATGTGTGAGTAATTAAATCATTATTATATCAGTCTCTCAGCCAAATGTTTTATTAAGACCTATACGCTACTGTGATCGAGGATCGTCTAAATTTATTGTTATAAATCCGTGTGGAGTAGATCGTGCTTTTGAAAAGAAGTTTTTGAACTTAATCATGTCCGTATCCCCTGAGCACCAAGTCTGATGAATATTTCGTAGAGTATGTATATCGACTCCATTAAACAAAACTAAAATATTACAGTTATCTCTGATAAATATCGGTGTTTGTGTATGTCGCTGAGTAGCATAAATCATGTCTGTATTTGTATGTCTGCCTCGAGAAAATATTCTAGGTGGATTTAATTATTCGTCCATCGTTACATCAGTGTATACTACGATATTATTAATAAATCCATTGAGGCCATCTACAGATGGGACTTCATCAATACCGGTGATAAAATTAATATCATTACCATCCTAGTCCAGCAGTTTTGCATTTTCTTAAATCTTTAAGTTCGTCGTAACATCTCTGATCATCAGCTGACAGAGCTACTAAATGCAACTTATCCCACTTGAGTCATCACATTATCAAATTAAGCAGTAATTGTGTTTTACCAGATCCGGACGGACCTATTATTATCATTCTGATGGAATTCGGTATTCCTGAAATATGTTTTACTGTCTCTTGCTTTCATGTCGCTGAGAAATCAATGACATCCATGTTATACAAATATAATAAATAATATGGATCTATATTGCTTTCACCCCCATCGTTGGATTAACAACAATAATAATAAAAAATAAAAAGCGTGCACTTAAGGCAAGTATGTAGAATGTAGTATAAATAAATACAAATTTATTTCGTCTCGTATGAAGACAGGTGGTGATATCGCTGCTTCATTAGGAAAATTACCAGGAGCTCCATGGGCTACGTATCCAGAAGAAAAACATCTTCCCGGATATAATTATTGTGGTCCAGGAACTCGACTTGATATCCGACTTGGCGAGCGAGATCAACCAAGACTTGGAGAGTATCCAGTAAATGCGATAGATCAAGCATGTCACCTTCATGATGTAACGTATAAAAATAAGGATTTAAAACAACGACATATTGCAGATGTTAAATTGATTCACTCGTTACATTCCATAAAAAGTCTTTCAGAGAATCATTAGCTAACTGGTTGATAAGATATGCGATGAAAAATAAACTAGTATTAAAGGTCAGTAATTAATCATCAGATTATTAAAATAATGGACTCGATTTATTATAGCCCAGGAGGATATTGAAGGGGTAGAGCAGCGATTAGTAAACTCGCTGATGCAGCAAATCTTACACGTTCTTTTGCTGCTAATTGGTTAGCACAACATGCAGAATTGCAAATTTATATACCACTACCTAAAACTTCAGCATGCACATTTTAGATGTCATCGCTCATAACGAAGTTCGTCAGTAGATATTTTGTTTTTACCAGGCGATACTATTAAAATTGGAAGACGTCAGTCACGTATATACAAAGAGGCGCTATCGTTGACGTTGCAAGTAGGTATAAAGAAGCAGAACCACTATCAACTAAAACAGCAGCTGAAGTTGTATTTGTTTTTGAACGAATTTATCAACGAGGACCCTTGCGATGGCCACAGTTATTACAGGTTGATTCTGGCAAAGAATTGCTTGGTTCAGTATCATCTCTGATGAAAAAACATATCGTCAAAATCAGACGAGGACATACTGTAATTCGTCGTGATCAGGCAATTGTTGAATGATTTAATCGAACACTTGCTGAGCGGTTTTTTGGATATCAATATGCTATGCTATGCGAAATAAATAATTCAGAAGGATATGAGATCTCTCGAAACGGTTGCAAGATTACCAAGTGTGACAGCTGTGTTAAATAATGAAATTACTAGTGCAATTTCTATGAAACCCATTAATGCAATAACCAAAAAAAAAAAAAAAAAAACGTAAACATGTACAAATACAACGACATGACTTTTCAAAACAAACATTGTTAGGTAATGTGACTGTAAGATATTTATATGAACCTGGTGAACCTGAAGGTGATAAAAAAGAGCGACTGATCCTATTTGGAGTATTACGACAAATGCAATTTCCAGCGTGGTAAGATCTACAGGTAGACATGCAATCTGCAGATTAGATTTAACTGCTCTTCATCGTGGATTTGTACGCGAGCAATTACAAGAAATTCCTGAAGGCACACAATTACCACCGCATTCACTTTTGTAAACTAGCCCATCGATGTCGATTACATTCAAGGCAGGTCAGCATCACATTTTCGCGTGAATGACCAAGAGTACTATTCATTCTATCTACGGTAAATTGTCTTAGATTATTATTTGAATACTGCCACAACATTATTGTGCTACAGTTCGAGCAATGATTGTTTTTCTATTGTTTCATATTCATAATACATTCAGCATCGAGATCAAACATGCGCTTATTTTTTTTTTGTCATACTCTTTATAACTAACCAATATTTTTCTTGATGTACATCATTATCAACAGGTTCGTCAATGCCGTCTTCCTGAGGTGTAAAATTTATGATAACCCTCCGCAAATGAGATATTCTTCTGACTCGAGACACTGCGAGATAAACTAAGTTTCACCATTCGATTCGATCATCGACGATCCAAACATTATTCCAGAGATGGTCAATCCTTGTGATGCACGAATTGCCACTGCGCATCCTAGCGTCGATGGAGTTTTATCCACAGTTAACTCGCTCTCAACAACACTAATAGGAAGTAAAACATTATCATTTAATACAAGATTTTGTTTCTTTGATGATCCTGGTATATCAGCTTCAATATTTTATCGTCGCGTATCTGCTGGTCGATAATACAATGGTACGGGTAGTTTTGAAAACTTGTCTTTATGTAACATAAATAATTGTTGTTGAAGTGTATCACGAATGATCTTTCTACTTGCAACTATCAAATCATTTGGTCTCCATAAATTCCAATTTTTTTATATGAGTGTCTGAAATTATCTCGCGCATTATTTGACACTGAACGTTATTCTGCTGTAGTCTGATTAATTTCTTAAACTCACTTAATTCTGGATCAAACTCTATATCATCATTAGTTATTTCTTTATAATAATTCACAAGTTTTTTCAGCCATTTGTGTGGAGACAATCCAACAAAAGGTGGTGGTTGACAATGATCACCACACATTATCATAGCACTATTTTTGTCACTAACCAATCAAGAAATATTTTTTAACATTTTTAATGAAGCGGTGCATATTTCGTAAAAATCAATATTCCTTGGAATATATTTCTCTCCCATTCGTTCATGACTCCAATTATCTCCCTTCCATCGAAAGAATTTGTGATAAGTGCATGATTTAATATTTCTTTCCCTCATTTTTCTTGCGAGTTTGTGTGTAGGTGTTAATGCAACTATATCAAAATTCCGAAATAATTCAATCAAACGAATTGTTTTACCACAACCATCAGCCCCTTTGAGACAAACAGTCTTATTTCTGGTCACAGGATAATATACCGATGGTGCAGATGACAATTTTAATATTTAATCTTTTTAAATAAATATCCTTAATTTAAACACCGGCGGATTCAGAATAATCAAGTATATTTTGTTCTTTTATTCTTCATTCACTCAATGATGCATAGGTGCAGATATGTAGTTGTTCTAGCAATCCTGTATTGTTTAATTGATATAAAATGAATCCGTAGCTACTCTGACAGCAAACTCAGAAACTCTATTTATCATCGATAATAGATTTATCGAAATGTAAGCGAGCATTGAAAATACTAAATGAGTAAACTGAGATGACTCACCATCAATATAACTGACAATTTTACCTAATTTAGTTCCATTTGGCAAAAAAAAGCTGTTTCTCGACTTATAAATGTTTATATTCGTCGTATCGGGATTTATAAAATCGAGTTCAGCATCATCTATAATTTATCTTGTACAATGTCGTTTATTACCATATGATCCTCCTTGGGTAAATTTACCAATTATTTTTCTGCCAAGATCCTTTGCGATTTAATTCTCAAAATCAGTCATATCATGATTTTCATTATCAGAATATTCATTTTGTTGTGATAACCAAACTTGTTTTTGCGGAATATATGATATAATTGCTTCGCTTACCGTTAACAATAATAATATTTTTACATCGAGCATATACCGTAATAATACTGTTGGTGCCCACATTTTTTCTTAAAAGTGTTTCCCAAACCAGGCATAACAAAACGGATGAAGATCTTCGGCAAACATAATGACTCGATTCAAGCGAATCCAGTTAAGTTAAAATCTGGTAATGGCCCATTTATCGATACACTAGTAATCTCGTGTGTTAGATGTCCAAATCGCTCAAAATACTTACAACTATCTCTCTTTCCAAGAAAACTTACTGGATAACATGCAACCATATCAACCGAAATAACATCTTTATAATCGTATCTGGTATTCCATAATCAACCGTGTCTGTATTCGACACAACGCGATATTATATCATCGAGAATATCAAACCTCGTCGGTTTCCACAAATTTTTCTCTCTAGCAAAATGAGTCGCGATTGATGAAATCGTAAAGCAGTTACTGAGCAACTTTTCATGCATGATATCGTCATGGGTGTATTTTGACGCAATATTTTTCATTTCTTCGTGGGGAGATTCTCAGCGATAAATATCTCCATTAAGTCGTACAAATTGATCATAGTTTCCATCATCGGAACTCGGAAATAACCATACTGATACAGGATCATTCTTACTTATTTCGTTAATAAAATCAAATATATCTCCTTGGTAAAATTTAACAATTCGATTTCGTGGAAATATTGTTGCTGCATTAGTTCACACATGCTCGTTATGATGAATAATTTCAATCGAACTCCTTTCGATTTATACTTTGAATCGTACAAAATCTCTTTAGTAATCGTTTTTACCGTTATTGGAAATTTTAATTTCTTTCCCAGCTCAGCGACGTCTTTGATAGACGCTATGGTATCTTTAACTATTTCTCTCCAGTCATTTATTACATTACTTCTTTTATCCGTTAAACCATTTCCACGAGTCGAAATTGTAGAATATTCCGTTACTCGTTTGGCTACACAATTTATTTTCGAAAATTTCTTCGGTTTTAGATTATCAACGCTGGGTTTATCATTCAGCGGTTTGTCAATACCAATCAACATTCCTTGTTTGGAATTTTTACTTAATACGGCTATTTTTTCATTATGAAGGATAGGGTCATGTTCGTCACTGATAATCCATGTATAGTCTACTTCCTTAATAAACTTTACTCTGAAAAAATATATTTGATTGTCGAGATTATTAATAATCGTCGCCGCTCGTTGTTCGTTCATTGTAGCATCGATTACATCGGTGTTGCGTATGATTTCGAGTGTTGACCACAAATGAGATGCATCATCGGCGTTAAATCATTTCTTAGCATTACGAATACTTTCAACCAAAGTTTCCGTCTGATCAACCAGAGATCACCTTCGTGGGTCAGGGGTTATTTTATCAAGATCGAATCCTTTTTCAGATGGTTTAATCTTAATCTCTGATAACATCTTAAACTCGTCCATATTATAATTAAGACTAATATATATATATATATATATATATATATATATATATATATATATATATATATATATATATATATATATATATATATATATATATATATATATATATATATATAATGATTCAAACAAATAATAAATTCAAAATTCTTATGATAGGTTCTACAACTGCCTGTAACAAAGCTTGAAAGCTTGTGTAAACTTCACTTACAAAGTGTACGAAGAGGCAGTTTAGTACCTAAACCGTGTTTGAAGTGAAGTGTTTGGTTAGAGGAGAAACGCAGTTGTGTTTGCAATGTGTTGGTAAACAATGCAGAGAAATGAAACGATATTATGATAAATAAACAACACTGATAATAAAGACAAAGTCGAAGAAAGCGCTGAAGATTATCTCGCCAGGTTTTCAAAATAATCATTTACACTAATAATCATTTAAACAAATAATATTATCATATAAGTAGAGCAAAAAGAATTTGTGAAACATCATATCATCAAGGATTACAAGGCATTTCGTGATGGTGTAATCAGGAACTGTCGCCTATAAACAAGCCAGTTGGTAATGTCATCAATACTGGTTATCTCAAATTTACTGTTGGGGAAGAAATATTATCTTTGTCATACATTCGTATCAGAGTGTTATAATGGAATAAACGAAAATGGACTTCTGACTGATCATATCAACGGCAGTAAACTCGATAATTCTTTGAATAATTTACGAGCTGTTACACAGAGTGAAATTAACAAATTTGGATATACTGGGAGATGTAAAAAAAAAAATTCGCAAGAAGTGTTATTCAATCTGTAAATACAGAGATTGAAAAAGAAATACAATATTTTAGTCAATTAATGCAGCTGGCAGATATATTGATATTTGCATACCTTCGGTTTAACGCATTGCGAACAATATTATTAAATCAGCATTTTCGAAAAAATATAATTAACAAATAATATTTCAGTATCTCCTGATTGTGTTAGATACCATCAGATCAAGGAAGATAACTCTGTAAAGCTAAGCTCTCTCCGGTAAAGTAATAAGTAGTTATCTTGCTTGTCACTGTGAAATATTTATACGACTAATGAAGATTTTTTTATGTCATCGTAACTAATTATATAAAATAATATAAATGTTTGCGTAGTAATTAACACAACACAGGTTCAATAAAATATCTCACTTACCTCTGTTCACTCTCGGATACCAGACTGAATAAGAGAGTGAATTCTGGCCGTCTTTTATAGTCACGAATAAGCCCACGCAGAACAATGTAGAATGACGGAGATTTCCATACAAGATTGTTAGAATAACTCAATCACGTGCTTTTCTAGAACATTATAGAATGACTTGGATTTCTAGATGGAATTTCCAGAATGACTCAATCTCTTGATTTTCTGGAACATTCTGCATGGGCGCATTCATGACTATAAAACACACAGAATTTCTCTCTCCCAGTCAGTCTGGAAGTGCATTCGGGAGTGAACAGAGGCAAGTGAAATATTTATTTAGTAATCTAGATGCTGTGTTTGCGCTATACTACACAACTGTATATCGTCTTGGTTGAGGGATATAACTTAAATATATATTTATAATATAATGACCTCCGAAAGTATTAATGATATTATTTCTTCAATTAGATAATTAAAGCATGAAAATTTAAAAATATCAGATGAACTAAATCCTGAAAAATTATTTGCGCTTTTGAATCATTACAACAGAGAAAATTTGAAGATAGATATACACTACCAGCAGAGTATATGTTCATTAAGCTCATCCAGCAGTCTATGATTCAATCCTTGTCGACAGTGAAAAATATAGAGGTTGAGAAATTCGTATCTCCGTCGCGCACAACTTAAAAAATTAGATCAAAATTAGGTAATGAATACGAAACGAAAAAAATATTAACACACGTGTGAGGCAATTAAGAAAGATTATGTCTGATCGAGAAAATAAAAGTGTCAGTAATTGTGAAAGTGAAAGTTATGGCAGCGATCTTTTCAACTTTGGTGTAACGGATTGTGAAAAGATTTATTTCTCATAATATTTATTCTCATTCAGACTCATTTCTGATAATAATATTTATTTATCCTGATTCACGTTTATTTCTGATAATATTTCTTATTTATTTTTCTTTCTGATAATATTTAGTCTGAAATAATATTTTTTATTCTGACACTAGTATTTATTCGGATTAGAATATTTATTCTGTACATATTTTTCTATTCTGATAATACATGCAATAATATTTATTAATGATGCTGATTTTCTTTTTAAAAAAATTCTCAGATCCTGATCCAAATTTATCGGTTTTTTTTATTGATTTTAGTCGATTTCTTAGTAGAAAATCCGTTAAATTACTAATTTTTGAAGGGTCAAATCTCACGCAGTTCTCTAAGTGATTTTAGGCATTATTCATAATTTTGTTAATTTTGTTCATTTTTAGTAGAAATATGATCAGAATCAGATTTTTTAAAAATTACTTCAGACTGTGTTTCATGAGAATTTATCAATAAATCCTAACATCACTTAGAGATACATACATACATACATACATACATACATACATACATACATACATACATACATATATACATACATACATACATACATATGTTAATGCTGATTCTGAAATGGAACGTCTGCTAAAGGAAACCTATTGGATTCACCGTCTTAATACGTCATATCCAAAAGGTCTAAATTAAAAAAACACTATGACATTCATTAATTCTGATTTTCTTTTTCTTTTTCTTTCTTTTTTTTTTATATATTTTTTTATTTTTTATTTTTTCTGAATTATGTCCCCTGTTTAAAATTAGATAAGAATATTTTTATATTATTCTACTTTGCAGAAAAACGTAATTGGTAAAAGTATAATCTAATATCATAAAAATAAGTTTACTAATTCTTTAAAATTGAATTTATATTTCTACCTAATTTTTAGTATTATGTAATTAAATATTTATAAAATACTTGATAGTAAGCGTTATGCACACCATAATTTTTTATTATATAAATTGAGTTGGGATAAACTGTTTAATTAATGGGTCGTACGCTACTATAATTGAACTAGCCAAAATACTCGACAATAATGAAAAACCTAATAAATTCTTCTATCAAACTGAAAATAAACGAGGTGAGAAAAAATGTATTAACGAGATTCAACACAACAATATTTCTTATAAGTCTAGTTCAGACATTCTATCATGTTTTCAACAGTTCTATTCTGATTTATTTACCAACGAACCAATCGATGAAACTCTGAAGAATTTCTTCGTGATCTACCACACATAACTGAAGCTGAAAATGAATTCCTTGTAGGACCCATCACTAAAGACGAAATATGGCTATCTATTAATGGCATGAAGAATGATAAATCTCCCGGACCAGACGGTCTGTCAAAAGAGTTTTATGTCACCTTTTTTGACATTCTTGGCGAAAAACTTACCAAACTTTATAACATGATATTTGATGCCAGTACCTTAACAGATTCTCAAAAGCTCTCGTATATCACTCTTCTTTGTAAAGACCCTCAAAACCCGACCAATATGAAAAACTGGAGACCTATCTCACTACTTAACTTAGACTATAAAATCCTTTCCAAGATTATCGGCAATCGCCTCAGTAAAGTAATGTCAACAATTATTCATTTGGACCAAACCTGCGGAATCAAAGGTCGCTCTATATTTGACAACGGCCATCTAATCCGAAATATCTATGATTATATAGACCAAAAACAACTACAATGTGCTTTTATTTGCCTAGACCAAGAGAAAGCCTTTGACAGGGTGAACTACTCTTTTATGATGAAAACCTTAGAATCTTTTGGATTTCACGCTGATTTTATCAAATGGATTTCTATATTTTACACTGACATATCCTCCTCCGTCATCGTTAACAATCACATTTCAGAATCCTTCTCTATTTTACGAGGGGTTAGACAAGGCTGCAGTCTCTCCCCCCTTCTATATGTGCTAACGTATGAACCTTTTGCAGTCAAAATAAGGTCGGATACTGAAATTATTGGAATAAATATACCTGGTACTCCGGAGACCTGCAAAATCTCCCTTTACGCAGATGACAGCACAGGATTTTGTTGCACCGACAAATCCATTGAGAAGTATCTCTTCTGGGCAGAAACATATTCAAAAACCTCTGGCGCCAAAATAAACTTTAGTAAATCAAATGGGATGTTTTTAGGAAAATGGAAATCCCGCAGCGATCACCCTTTCGGTATATCCTGGATTTACAAACAAAAAATAGTTGGTTTTCTTTTTGGACACAATTTAACACATGATGATTACTGGCATACCAGCTCAGCTCACCTCCAAAATACCTTGCACCTTTATAAAAGCCGAAAATTATCCCTTATTTCAAAGTCTAATATTGTCAATCTTCTCTCTTGCAGTAAAATTTGGTACACTGCCACTGTTATAGATTTGTCCAAACATTATATTACACTCATGAATAGAAATATATTCACTTATTTATGGGACTCTACTTTCGAACCCCTGGCCCGTGCTGTCTGTTATAATCCTTTTAAAAAGGGTGGTTTAAACATCACAAATATCAAATGTAAATTAAGAGCTCTAAGACTACAGCACATGCAAAAATTACTTGATGACAACTACAACGCCAAGTGGAAGTTTTTCCCAAGATATTGGATCGGATTACAATTAAGGGCGTATAACCCCAAATTAAGTTTAAATATATATACACACACACTCTATACGTTCCCCAATTTTACAAAAATTGTTTAAATATCTTTAAAGATTTCACAGAAAAGAACCCCAGTTTTGCTTTTGGCACTGCCCCCACCAAAACCTTTTATCAATCAAACCTGAAAAATTTCGTTCTGGAACCAAAAGTCCACAAACTTTACACTATCGATTTCACTATGGTATGGAAAAATTTACACAATAAATTCCTCGACCCAATCACCAGAGATGTGTGTTTTAAAACCATTCACGATATTTTACCAGTAAATTACAACATGTTCCTCAAGAATATTTCCAAGTCCAAACTGTGCACGTTTTGCGGCGACATCGAAACAACAGATCACTTATTTTTTGAATGTGAGTTGGTATACCCGCTACAACGCCTTGTAATTCAATGGATCAAACAACTGTCACGAAATTCATTCAACACCTTCTACTCATTCTTAAAATTCGGTGTTCTCCCTAAAGAAGCTTCGTTCCCAGAGCCAGAATTCGAAAACCTTTGCCTCCTCTTATCAACTGAATACAAATATGTCATCTGGTGCAAGCGTGTTCGTGCCTATTTTTATAAGGAAACTGTCACATCCGACACCCTTCTCAACTTCTTCCTTAACCGACTAAAGTGTAGAATACGAACCGATTTTCATAGATATCATGTCGTCGAATTTCTTGACAGATGGTGTCTGGCAGGCCTTTTCTGTTCGCTATACAACTTTGAATTAGTTATTGAATTAAGTCTGTGACGAAAATAAACCACTAAATCCCATGTCACACGAACCCTTACATGTATAAATTTATCTTTACGTTAATTATTTATAATTCCTATATTTCGAGTATGTATAACTATGTTTGTATCATACTTGTAACACATATAATTGTTCATTCGTACAGACCTACATCACTTCAGATATCTACATTGTATTTTTTTTTTCTCATATGTACCATCCTATTGTGTTTTTACATGTATATGAATGCGAAGGAAAGTGTGTCTGGGTGTATGTACGTGTGCAGGAGTAAGTGTTAGTCCAACGCATACTTTTTATTTATTTATAGTGTAAGCTGATACATGTAATTATTTGTATTTTGTTATCATCTATTTGTATCAATAAACAATTATGAAAATTAAAAAAAAAAAAAACAAATTAATATATGTTAGGAATATATCAAGATATTATTTTTTATTTTAATGTATTTATTTATTTATTTTCTATAACTTTAATATGTGTGCATTAAACATAATACAAATATCGATAAAACTTTTTATCTCTATTTAGTTATATATATATATATATATATATATATATATATATATATATATATATATATATATATATATATATATATATATATATATATATATATAATTTATTCTAATGGGGATATGTGTTACGTGATGCAGTGCACTATTACGTGCAAATTACAAAATCATCCGTAGAAATATCTATCCTCTTAACAAAAGAGAATAAAAACACACCAAAAAAAACAGAAATAACTCGGTAACCTTAACTTATTGTGTTGGTTACAACGCTAATATCATATGAGGGCTTACATCTCTCTCTCTCTTACTAATACGCATATACATACGTTCACAAACACTCATTTTCCAGATTGTAAACGATACATATGGAAAATGAACTCCATTGTAAACAATGTCTTTCCAAAGATCGTTTCCTCGGGTACTCTGACCAACGAGTTATAAAGCGTTGTATGAGTATTTATTTTGCTGAATACAACCAGGGCCGGGTCAATTGGATTTGGAATTTTTTAATGTAGCTTCAACAATTTTTCAGTCATATCGCTACGATGTATGCAGTGTGGCAGTTTATAGTGATGTCTAGCACTGGGGCATCATGCCGCAGACGTGTAGCATTATGTCCCACCCAGTCACATTATCCTGACACCAGGCCAACCATTCCGAACACCAACGCCAAGCTAGGCAGCTGTTAGTTCCATTTTTATGTCTTTGGTATGACTCGGCCGGATTTCGAACCTGCAATGGGCAGGGGCAGGTCAAGTGTTTTGGGGGTTCAAAATTTAAAAAGGGTTATACTTTCCTGACTTAATCAGAAGTCTGCGTGTTTATTTGCTCAAAATGTTTATAATACCCAATGAAAGTCCACCAGAATAAAAATATGTTTCAAATTTCAAGTGACAAGTGACTGTACGTTTGTGTGTGTAACGTTTTTTTTTTTTTTTTTTTTAGTCTTTGGGGAAGGGGTCCAGAGCCCACCACACACCGATCCCTTGAGAACATTTATCAAATTAAAACTAGGTTACTGTGACCTATATATCTTGCCTTAGTGGCGTAGATTAAGCTTCGTGTTTATATCAGTTCTTCTGTAATTAATAGCTGCAGAGTCGTGCAACTTTGTGTGTTGATGCATATTGCTAATAACACTCCGCCGCGGTAAGAGTATGTCCGTTTTGCGTGAGTATGTGATTTACAGTGGATGTGTGCACATGTTATTGTCATATTTATCAATACTCTCCGTGGATGTGTGAGAACGCTTGCCAGTAGCTTCTCGTGGGTCGATGGTTCTTACCGGGGTTTTCCCGGGTTCTTCCTCACCAGTTATGCTGGCCGCCATGAATAGCCAACCTTACCCTTAGAAATAGAGTTAAACCCTAAACAGCAACAGCAACAACAACAACAACAGCAGCATCAATAATACTCTCCAGACTTTCCGTTTCCACCTTTTTCGAATTTTTTATTTGGTTTGGTATGGTGATTTGCGGCATAGCAACACAAGTAGGTTATTTGGTGCCGAGGCAGTTGGTGTAAAGTGCTTTGCCCAAGGACACACCACAGTAGCTGACCCAGGCTGGTCCGATGGTAGGTTTCATACCCAGGCCACATCCATTCGGTTATAAGTCCAGCACGCCGAGCACTGAGACACCTTGGCTCACAATATAACGATTGATAATGATAATCAAAATACTCCAGTCTTTGTTTTTCGTCTGTGTGTCAACCTGTATGGTAGGCCTACGCAATAAATTATCCACTCCCAAATTCTCACTAATAAGGTTCATTATTAGACTACATAGTTAATTTCCCTGCATTTACTCTTATTCTCTCGAAAATTACTTTTTATATAGTGAATATTGCTTGAATGATAATTCTACGATGGCGGTGAAAAAGAGACTCTACAATTTTGAATAATCAAGTTGCCATAGATCAAATATGTATAGTTTGTCTTCAATATTTAAAGTTGTGTTGCTCACTTCATGCAACATCATATTTTAATTGTTGTCAAGGAAAACATATTGAATCGCAGTAAATGCTTCTAAAGAATCCGATTTAATATTTTGACTTTCTCAGCAGCACTTCCCCAAGTTTCTGTCTCTGTCTGTCCGTCCGTCCGTCTGTCTGTCTCTCTTTCCTTCTCTCTCTCCCTGCAGTATGTATGTATGTATGTATGACTTTATTTCCTCTTTAAAAGAGATTACAGGCTTCTAGTGATAGAAATGTTTATATGGGCGTGAGATCTGTGTTTCTACTGACAATGCTTTCTTATGAAATGTCTTATTTTCAGGAAACAGTACCTTACTATATATGTGTGTACATGGAATCCAGAAGGTATAATATTGCTCTAAAAATCAGAGCTATTTGATATCGGGCTAAATTTGTTCCCGGAAAATAGAAAATTATCAAAAATGTTATATGACATTGTGTTGCATGATAATGATGCCGGTACACGTAGTTGTAGATGGCATTCTTTTATCAAACAAATTTTGTGCAAATTGGGTCACATTAAGGGCTATAGGTAATACGAATTGGCCTGACGGACGGGTGGGTGTGGTGTAGACAGATATCACGCATAGTACGTAATGAGTTTAAAATTGTATATTATTAACAATAACAAAGACTTTCATCTTAACGTTCAGGAACAAACTGTTGTACGGAAAATATATTTATATGACCTAAAATAGGCAATTTATTATTTAGTATTATATTTTACACGGCTTTGGGATCGTACTGGGCTATTGCATTGTAATTATCGTATAGGGCTATTACATTGTAATTATCGTATTGGGCTATTGCATTGTAATTATCGTATTGGGCTATTGCATTGTAATTATCTTATTGCATGAAGACTAATCAAGATGCAACGAGCGTTATATTTTTCGTAGGCCTATACATTGGCAATTGCGTGCAATGCACGTGGCAAGCGTCACGATGTCAGGTAATGGGGCTGTCATATTGGTCTTCTTCCAGTCAACACTGTCCCTTGACTGACAGTCATATTATTACACACATACCTGCAACCCAATGGCTATCAAATATTTCCATATTGAAAGTGTACTTGTGATCGGTACTGGCAATATCAAATTACAAAGCATTCATGAAATACATACTATAAAATGACTTGTATGCTTGTTTACATTTTACTACTCTTCATCTCAACTTTCACCGCATGTACTTTGCTAAGTATTAATCCTCCAAACTTGATATATTTGGGTCATCATTATTTCGGTCTTAATACCGAAATAAATAGCCATAGTGAAACCAATATATCTTGGTTTCACTATGGCTATTTATTTCGGATTACCCAAAGATATCATGTTTGGCGGATTAATACTTTATATATAAACCCGGTTTTTTAGTTTTAGTTGTATACGTCTACAATTAGAATTTAAGAGAACACTTTTTAACCTGGAATTTTTTAACCGTTTTTAACATTTACGCGTTAAAATATAGGACAATTGTAATAAAGTTCACAACAAGGATTCATATAAAGCATGCTCAATTAACAATATAAAAACACGCGGAGTCCAGATTAATGGTAAAAATAATCTGCGTGGCGCACGTGCAACAGTAGATTGACCCAATGAACACCCAATGAGCACTCATCATTCCAGTTCTCATCTGGATATGTGTACTAGTTATCCACATACACTGGTGTCGTCCTGCGATTGGGATTCCAATTGCATATACAGACTGACCAACGTTATATTGGTACACGCACAGAAAATATACTTCACAGAACCACCATATTCTTGGTGAATATCTATCTTTCATCCTACTAAACTTCGAGAAAGGTAGCAGACTGATCACAATATCCCCACTAATTGCCTCGATATTACGAACCTCTGATTAGACAGTAATCTTTCGATAAAAGAATCGATTACTGGACCAGTGGCAGTAGGTACAAGTTTGAAGAATAAACCAGGTAAGTTACTTTACGTAAGTCTTTTATTGCACGCATTCTGTATATAAAAAGCAACTGTATCGATGCATAAGCAGAAAAATTACTTTTTCAGGTTATTGACCAGTGCTAGACATCACTATAAACTGCGACACTGCAGACATCATAGTGATATGACTAAATAATAGTTCAAGCTACGTTAAAAATCTAAATCATACATACACACACACACACACACACACGTAGTAACTTGCCGTAAAATTATTGCCACGCGCGTTAGTTTCAGTTAAAACTAATTTGTTTGAATCATGTCGTCTATTCGTCTAGACTATATTTAATGTATTTTTATATAATAATAATAATAATAATAATAATAATAATAATAATAATAATAACAATAATAATAATAATAATAATGAGGAATTTGTATAGCGCCTAATCTTTAGAAGCTCTGAACGCTTTACAACATTAGACAACACCTATAAGATAAGAAACACAATAATATTATTACAAAAACAAACATGAAATTAGAAAAAAAACATTAAAAAATAAAAAACATGCTGAGAATATTTCAGGTAGGAAACATTATTAGGTCTTTAAGTTTGTTCTTGCTGTCGAAATAAGTGAGTTTTGAGAGCCCTCTTGAATGTGATCACTGTGTCTTTGTGTCTAAGTTCAGTGGGCAATTCATTCCACGTTGCTGGGCCCTGATGTGCAAAAGAACGCTGTCCATATGACTTTGTTTTCATAGTGGGAATAATGAGTATACGATTGTCAGAAGAGGAGCGTAAGTATCTTGCTGGTGTGTACACATGGGTGAGGTCAGATAGGTATGTTGGACTGGAGTCCGACAGTGAAATGTAGCACAGAGAACAAAGTTTGTGTTTGATTCTGGATCGAATGGATAGCCAGTGTAGGGTACAGAGCAGCGGGGAGGTGTGCTCTGATCGTGGTACTCTAAGTATGATCCGAGCAGCTGTGTTTTGAACTTCTTTAAGTGTTTTGAACTTTTTGAAGTTTCTGGAGTAGATATTGAGATGAACCAGACAGAATTGAGTTACAATAGTCCAGTCTTGAAAGTACTAATGAACACACAAGTGTTTTAGTGGCATCAACTGAAAGATATTTGCGAACTGAGCTGATGTGTCTCAGCTCAAGATATGCAGCCTTGTATATGTTCATGACATGTTGGTGCAATGTGAGAGTACTGTCCAGAGTAACATCTAGGTTTCGTACTGATTGTGTGAATTTAATGTTGGCGTTGCTGATATTTATTGTTTGAGGTAAAGGATGTGAATGAGAAAGTCTTTGTGTTGTGATCAGAATGGCCTCAGTTTTATCATCATTCATCTGCAGCTTTTACAAGTCATCCATGATTTCACATCAGAAATTGCACCTCTCTACACCTTGGATGGTAGCATCAACTTCAGTTGGGTGGCTAGATTTGTATATTTGGGTGTCATCACGTACAATTGGTGAGACACTGGATGATGATCTATGACACTTGAGAGCGACTGAGTGTACATAATGAAGAGAACAGGTCCAAGAACAGACCCATGTGGAACACAACATAGATCAACTGGGCTGGAGTGTATTCCATTTGCAGATACAATTTGTGTCCTGTTGACCAAGTAGGACTTGGTTAATAAGAGTTATTGATATTTATTCTGAGAATATTTTATATTTTGAAAATTTCGTGTTTTGTAAAGGAAAGAATCAACATTTTAATGTTCGTCTTTAAATTGTTTACTGCTACTTTTCTTTATCGCGTTTTGAGAACATTCACCTGTCCGTGTTATTCCTGTGTATTGTCTTCTTTTCTTCAACCGCTCCGATGGCCTAGTGGTTAGAGCGTCCGCCTCGGATGCGGGAGGTCGTGGGTTTGATCCCCGGCCGAGTCATACCAAGACATACAAAATTGGTACAAACAGTTGCCTCGCTTTGCGCTCAGCATTAAGAGGTTAGTGTTAGGACTGGTCAGCCTGGTGTCAGGATAATGTGACTGGGTTGCATATAATGCTACATGTCTGCAGCATGATGCCCCAGTGCTAGACATCACTATAAACTGCCACACTGCAAACATCGTAACGATATGACTGACATTTTTTTTTAAAACTCCGTTAAAAATCCAAATCACACACACTCTTCACTTCTTCCCTTTTCTCTCATAGTTATGTTAAGTCTAGGTTAGTTGCCCGGATCAAATGAGGCCATTATTTTGGACAAACATGTTACTACCTTCCCAAAGAATAGAAAAACATACCCAATCAGGTGTAATACCAAATATATTATTTTTTTAAAGCAACAAAAAAATAAACAACAAAAAAACCCACGCGTTTCATAATGACAAGAGAAAACAAGAATCATCATCGAAACTGATATCGTTGTCCTCGTAATAATGATCAAGATCACCATGGTCGTCGTTTTTCTCCTCGTCCTCGTTGTTTTCCTACTACTACTACTACTACTACTACTAATAATAATAATAATAATAATAGTGATAATGATAATAATAGTAGCTGAACGTTTAATCTAACTCGTATAAAAATTCACCATCGTTAAAGGCAATATAATTTGTTTTTAATTTTCACTCCAGATGGCGTGCCAACGACTTACGTTTTTACTAACGGTGATTGTCGCAAGAACGCTTGCTCAGACCATCGAATACGGTAGGTTATCTATAATTCGAATGGTAAATAATTAAAGTTTGATCATTCCTAACAGGTATTGCGGAAAGATATCCCTTATCAACAATTGATTAGAGTCTTTTTCAGCTAAGTAAAGATATTTGATCGACCGATGTCGGCAAATCATGTCGATAATCACTGAAGTCCTTCAATGAATTTTCCAAACAAAATGATTCACCAGGAAATGACGAAACGCTAAAGAGAAGTATTGCTACCACATTATTTGCAAGTACGGTTGAGTTTAGATATTTGGATTATCTGGACACGAAACAAAAAAAATACTATTACATTTTTCTTCTTTTCTGTTTCAAAAAATGTTTCTCCGCAAATTGAAACAATATTAGGCGAAAATGTATTGATACATTATAAGTGTCATTTAAAGTAACAGGTTTGATTCTTCAGTTTTAGTATGATGGTGTTACAGGCTTTTGTATTCATGTCATTTGAAATTGCATTAAAACATGGTTTCCGTCTTGATGGATTTCCCCATTTAGATCTATTATCAGTCACATGTTTTAGAAAATTAAAATCATTCTTCCTCATTCAACAGGCTACTGTATTCTTTGAGCTACGAAGTCCTAACAGTCCTTTTTATTTTTGTCGCTTCCATTTTGTCAAACTAAAAGATGAAACGTAGCTTTGTTCCCACCAAATTACTTGTATGTATAATTGGTGGGCAGAACAGGTGAAAATTGCCCGACTATACACATAATCAGTCATTGTTCGGAATAAACACATATAGGTTTTATTTAGAAAATTAAATAATATATAAGGGAAATATTTATGAATTTTAAAATTTCTCAGACTTGTAACTGTGATAGTGAACTTGTAATCGTTTTGCACTCAAGTGTGAGTTTAGTGTGAATGTGACGACATTTTGTGTTAGTAGGAATACTTTTAAACAATCTGCCGCAGTTTATCAAACTTTAATCACATTTGATCAATATGTAGATATATAGAGCAGTGAATATTTATATAGACGTTTAAAAAGTCATCTGGAAAAAAGTACGTTTGTAAAAACTACTCTAACCATTTGAAAATCGGGATATTTGTATTAGAATTACTCTTTACCAGTATCTTTTCCTTGCAGAATGTTTCCCGGATGGTGCAGTCCGAATCAAGAATCCGGACAACAGTACCTATACTGCCGTATTCGCAAACAATTCTGCCAATGTTTGTCAGGTAAACTGGGAAGACGAGAGCACAAAAGAGCACTCTATAATCAACAACTGTGAAATGGTAAATAAATTTATTATAATTTGTAATCATAGTTAAATTCCTAACATCATTTATGCATTACTAATGTTTTTGTTTTGTTGTCGTTGTTATTTTTATAATCATCTGCAAAGATCTTGTGTAGGTACATTTCACTAATATAAAAGGAATTTCTGTTAGTAAATACACATTCACAGGTAAGTTTGTGCACAACCTTATGTAATCTCATCGTTTATATAATCAGTTTTCGTGCGAGATGTTCGATCTTCTCTAGCCTTTCTTTTGTACAACATTTTCCGACAATTATAGTAAAAGCGACAAATCAAGGTGTTTCGAGCTGGGTACGCGGGTTAGGAAGCTTAGAGCGTAGCGTGTGGTGGGGCAAAACTCGGGAGAGAGAACAATTTGGAAACATGGCATACATTTCAACATTCTAACCTGTTTTCATTCTCCTAACAGAATCTACCCATTTTGGTGACCTTAATGAACCGGCCGTCATCAAACGACTTTATTCTGGGGGGTACAGAAAACATCCACTTCCTGATCAGATGTTCAGAGATTCCTCATGCAGGTGTAAACAAGGTCGCAGTCGAGTGGATCCCAATCAGGTAAATACTAAATTGATGAAAAGTGTCTTTACTCGTTCTTGTCACTCCAATACATTTGGACGAGTATAGGCAATAACTTCTGCTGAAAAGGCGAGTTGCACAGTTGCCGATTATCATGCCACAGAGCGTATCGAATTACCTTGTTGATCAAATGAGGCATGTGGTATGCGCTTCATGTGTCATTTACAACTTTGATATCAGTCCTACGTATTAGACTTCGAATGTAATCTGATAGTTACCATTAGCTGCCGTTCGTACCACCTCTGTTATTTACGAAACAAGGATTGAGCAAGAACTTTTCTTTTATTCATTTTCAACATTTTCAACTTTTGGTTTATTTTCTGTGGGGGAGGGAGGCAAACCACTCATATATATATATATATATATATATATATATATATATATATATATATATATATATATATATATATATATATATATATATATGAGAGAGAGAAGATAGAGAGAAAGAGGAGTATAAATATACACCAGACAGAACGGAAAATGCTATCCCAGTATTCTATGGAAGAATGCTTGATAATAGTGGGCAGAATTATTATTTGATACAAATAATACTATCATTCAGGTTAGAGAATTCTTAATTCGTACTCTACGGAGATTCAAAGCCAGTTCCGCGGATAAACGGCACCCATCGCCTTGCCTGCACACACCAGCCCATATTCCATCACGACTAAGCACGCATCACCCAAAAAATGATGCGACTGAATCGGTGTTATATGCACTCGTGTGTAGCAGACACATTCGTATGACGACCTAGTAATTAATTCTCATTTATCTAGTCATTCCGGATTCCTATGAAAGAAATCAAGGTAGATAGGATTAATTATAGAGAATTATAAATATACACCAGACAGAACAGAAATTGATATCCTGGATTCTGTAGAAGAATGCTTGATAATAGTAGGCATCATTAATATTGAATATTTACACTCCGCAGAGTACGAACTAAAACTTTAACCTGTATGACAGTATTATTTGTGAAGTTCCAATCACAAGTTAACCAGCATTGATTTTGAGAAGTTGAATTGTAAACAAAACGTGGCATGTGTCATTTATTTAATTTCCGGGCAAACATCAATACCTCATTATTCACTGTTTTTCCTCGCCAAAGACACACACACACACACCATAACGCTCATTCTAAAGAATAAAGAATTTGCTTCCAGTTCCTAGAATACTTCAAGCATGAAAAGTGGTCGTGATTTCCCTCATGAGGTACAGAATATCAGATTGGTTTTATGAACTGTAACTGGTTACTACGAAAAAATTGCTATCGCGGTATTTCTGAACGTATTGCGTGCGATGCGTATCCGGTATGCCGCAATTATTTTGGGAACCAACAATTCAGTGCTCGGACTAGGGCCTGATACTTTTTTTATTTTCGTCTGTCTGTTAATATATTTGTATCTGATTAATAGGAAAATAACTCCATCTTGTATTCCATTATATTGCTTGGAAAAAATATTAATTATCTTTAGTGAAAAGAAAATAAATATTTTGGTTCAAAAGAAAATCAGAGACCCCCATCCCAAAGAATTAAATGGCCAGTACCTTAGAGAGATTTCATTAAACCATACTGATACTGTACCTCATGAGGGAAATCACGACCATGCGTATGTTAATTGTTGTACTAACTGTAACAAAAAAGCAGTGACTATTATTAAACTTATATATAGCTAATACTGTGAAACACTGTTGACATTAAAGAGTCTATTTATAAAAAAAAATAAAAAAATAAAAAAACAGGAAATGTTGATAATAAAAGCCGACAATTTTTTATATATAGCTACACTACTGATATAATAGGCAGGGAGACTCTGAATTGGATGCCTGCACCCGGCAAGAAAGGTATCAAGGAGAACCAGTAAACATAAAACACACTCAACAAACGAGAAAATGTTTAGTTGACTTGAGAAACTACGTAAAGTTCATACAGAAAATATGTGCGCTCCTGAAAATCGTAGGATGATTCCCAGTCTTACAAATGCATATTCCTAATATATTCACATACGATAGCAAATAACTAAATATGACATGTGTTTTTTTTTATTTACATTTTTATTCGTAAAGTTGCATTTGACCCATTCGGCCACCGCGTTGGCATACGTGACACGCGTTAAACATGCGATAAAAGGATCATAAATATAATTAAATCTGTAATAGTCGCTATTAATCTGCGACAGATATAGACGTTTTGTAGAAAAAAGAGTACTTTTTTTTTACTATTTTGTCATGAACCATGAAAACACACTGTTAGTGTCATCAAAGTTGCAACCAGATTCCTTGGCAATTTCTATTCATTCCTTATTGACAGAAACTACCGTTGTACCGATACAGTGAAAATGTACCGTGGTACGTACCGTCGGAAACAAATACCGAGGCAAAGCGGTATACCGGTAATACAGTGCATATTTAGTATGAGACAGTCTCAATCTTGGTAACTTACGGCGGTTACGTTGGATATGTCTTAAAGTCACTTTGGTATCATCAACTGACTACTGGATTGCTTCAAAACAAATACATCTTTTTTACCCTATTCCAAATACCAGTCCCGACCAAAAGAGAGATGTATGTATTTTTTTAAGTCTAATAAATCCATAAGATGAGAAATAAAGTGAAAAACTGCTGGATATGGACATGTCCAAATGTCATTAAGTGCGCAAGCGCAAGAAAAAATACCTTTAAACAAGAAATGTTAACACTCAGAATGTGAAACAAAGGACTCTTACTCAAAGGACAGTTCTACCCCAAAATATAAATGTTTATTGGAGTATGTTCGGCCATTTATTGGCTAAATAAGGTACACTAGTTCTAATAAAGTTTAATGCAGTGTGAGGAGTGTGAGGTTTGATCATTGCTGTGATGAAGTTCAAGGCAATATAGGGAGGGTAAGGTTTTTGATAATTGCTATAATCAAGTTCAGGGAGTGTGTGGCGGGAGAACGTTTTGATCATTGAGACAATGAAGGCGGGGGGGGGAGGTTAGGTTTGATCAATTAGGGAATAGTTGGTACATAACAGTATACATGGGAGTTCAGTAGCAAAGTATTCAATTAAAATACATGTATATAACAATACGTCAACTAATTCATAATGGAAAAATAAATTTTTGCGGGAATATTTCAAATGCGTCTAGCCAGAGATTTGCCTGACAGATCAGCTATAGGTGCAAATAGGTCAAATATCATATATCAAAAGTGGAATTCTGATCCCCTAAAATTCCTAACATGGCTGGTCATTTGCACAAGCGGTACATATAAACCTGTCATTATTAAAATCAATTATACCATGTTCATTCAGACCGGTCCGGTGGCCTAAAAAGTTAGAGCTTCAACCTCGTATGCGTAAGGTCGCGTGTTTCAGTGTTTCTAATGCATGCAGGCAAATTTGTTTGCCTGACAGATTAACTAGAGGTGCAATTACATCGTACATCATCCATTGAATGTGAAATTTAGATGCCAACAAGGAAGGACACGCTCGTGTAGACATGTAACGGTGATTAGATCAGTTGTAAAAAATTAACTGGAATGATCTTTTTCAGGTCTCTATCTCAACAAACACGCATTTCCAATTTAAAGTTTAAAGATTAATGTACTGACAGGACTCAGATCACAATTATTTTCTCAAGGTGGTCCCTACAGTGGTTTTAAATTACTGAACTTTCCACCTCCTGCAAAATCATGCTATTCTAAAGTATCTCCAAAGATCCAACTCACTTTGAAGTTTCTGTAATTGGTTAACCGGAATTTTCTTTTGAGAGGCGGAAATTTAAATAAAAAAACATGCTATTTGTCACAGAATTCACTTCCGGACAAGCATCAACACACACACACACACACACACACGCGCGCACACACACGCGTACGTACGTATGTATGTATTGTAATATCTAACTCAACAAGTCAAAATACTTGGCATTATTAAGAACTACATTCCTTTTCGAATAATACTAATAATGATAATGTAAAAATATGTAACCAAGTCAGAAAAATGAGGCAGTTCACTATGTTGTAATACATTAATGGTATTGTGATTGGAGTTTTGCATACATAAACATTGTTCAACTAATGTGTGAGGATTATTTGATGTTTAACGTTGAGATGTGAGATGTTTGACCTACGAGACTTTGGCATATTTGATCATATCATTTTTATGTCACTGAAAACATCTATCACGTGTGAATGACGTCTTCCATTTTTGAACGTATGCCACCCACCCACCATTGTTTAGATCGCCGTCTGCATCTCTTATAAACGTGTACTCTGTGTTCTATACTAAATGTGAGTATAAAACCCTGCTCTGGTCCTTGTAATGTCACCCTGTTGTCGTGTGTGTGTGTGTGTGTGTGTGTGTGAGAGAGAGAGAGAGAGAGAGCGAGAGAGAGAGAGAGAGAGAGAGAGAGAGAGATGCGTACATACACACTGAGGCAGAAACAAATGCTCACAAAAATAGAATAGAACAACATCCATGTGACTCAGAACAAGTGATTGTGACCCGAGATCAGCAGCAGAGAGCATGCTCAGATTGGAGATTTAGGAAAAGGATATGTTGATGGTTTGTCAAGTTAGTCCACCTGGCATCCGATCAATTATTTTTACTATATATTCCCTACAATTTTTTCTCATGACTGAACTTTTTGTTGTCTCCAAAGGATAATTAATCAAATCTTATTTTAAAAGTACCATCTAAAATGAACTCACGGCGAATTTCTTGTCATAGGTTTCCCGACATTTTTGTTGTTGTTGACAGGCTGGGCTATAAACAAAGCACAGTACATTGGGTCACATATTTGACTACCGGAACATAATCAAAGCCTTGCTGTGCACTGTCGCCGAAATACACAAAGCCAACCACACCACAATGCTCCAATTCTAAAGAATAAAGAGATACCTTTAAATCAACACCAAGAATACCTAAAGCTAACTATAGTATCATCACCAGAAAGAGACAGGCAAATAATGCTCTAAAATTAGACTGTGACTACATTCGTACTAAACCGGAACTAATAATTGTGATCTGATTCCACCCATCAGGCAAACGTGAACACCTTTCCAGATGGGACATTCTAATGCTGTTGAAAGGTGTTAACGTTTGCCTGACAGGTGGAATCAGCCAAATAAAAGATGACATTTACATTTTACGCTCAATCAATTATCAGATGATATTTTATCTTTTGCCTTTTTCGTCGGCTATGTATGAGTGTTACGTTGTTACATCCAGGAATAAAACTTGATGTCTCGCTTGTAGTTACAGCTACATATAACACATGCAAATTCAAACATACAGATTTCTTAAATTTCATATAACTTTTGGTAAATAGTGAAAATTATTGAACGTTATTTTTTACTTTCTAAGAAAGTTTTTGTTCCAGTGAAGACCTTGGCTTGTACATCTTGGCTATTGAGTTGATGAAGCTATCTGTGCTGGCAGTCCATTAACTGAGATGGCTATAATTTTAGCCATGTACACAGCAGCATGCATTATATGGTCTGCATGGGTTTGACTGAGCTTTAGCCCTCACTCAATAATAAGATGACAATGAGCTTTGGTCCTCAGTCACTTATCATATGACATTTACCTTTTGCCCTCAGTCAATTATAAGATGACATTTATCATTTGTTCTCAGTCAATTATAAGATGACAATGAGCTTTTTGTCATCAGTCACTTATCATATGACATTTACCTTTTGCCCTCAGTCAATTATAAGATGACTTTTATCATTTATTCTCAGTCAATTATAAGATGACAATGAACCTTTGTCCTCAGTCACTTATCATATGATATTTACCTTTTGCCCTCAGTCAATTAAGATGACATTTATTATTTGTCCTCAATCAATTATAAGATGATGAACTTTCGTCCTCAGTCAGTTATCATATGACATTTACCTTTTGCCCTCAGTCAATTATCATATGACATTTACCTTTTGCCCTCAGTCAATTATAAGATGACATTTATCATTTGTCCTCAATCAATTATAAGATGACAATGAGCTTTTTGTCATCAGTCAATTATCATATGACATTTACCTTTTGCCCTCAGTCAATTATAAGATGACATTTATCATTTGTCCTCAGTCAATTATAAGATGACAATGAACTTTTTGTCATCAGTCACTTATCATATGACATTTACCTTTTTCCCTCAGTCAATTATAAGATGACATTTATCATTTGTCCTCAGTCACTTATCATATGATATTTACCTTTTTCCCTCAGTCAATTAAATGATATATACCTCTTGCTCATCGGTTTAGCTCTAAATCCCAGGTTTAGTACTAAATCCCATGCCCAAAACCATCTTAAGACGTTTTGATCACATACTCTAATCTGCATAAAACTGTAATCATTGATTTAAATCGTAAATATGTACATTAGTAGTGAATGGGGACACCCTACGTACAATGGGAATTAGCATTAAAAACACCCTTGGGACACTCTACGTACAATGGAAATTTAACATGGAGAAAAATCGTGGGACACTCTACGTACAAGGGGAATTAACATGGGAATAAAATCGTGGGACACTTTACGTACAAGGGGAATTTAACATGGGAATAAATCGTGGGATACTATACGTACAAGGGGAATTTAACATGGGATTTTTTTTTTTTTAAAAAGTTTTTTTAAATTTAAATTTAAATTTAAATTTTAAAAAGGGGTAGGCAATTCAAAGACTATCTCTTTTCGAGAAATATGGCTGGCCCTGAAAAGGGCCTTTGGGTTTTATGTTAATGTATTCATTAACATAAATGGCACCGCATTGGTCTTCTTCTTGTCCTTAGGCTGCGTCTTACTGTTGGTCCGTACATCAGCACTCTTTTCAGGCATCCTTGTCTTTCGACGTAGATCCTACGTATCCACAGGCTGGTGTTTGTCCTGTGGACAACGGTCCACTTGGATCGGACATACATGAGCAAGTCTGTCCGAAACATCATGGAAGACACAAGGGTGGATGACTCAACTGTAGTCCACATCTTGAAGCGACGAGAACAGGTGAATCAATGCATTGAACGGCGCTTATTTATAGGTACAGAAAGGATTGAAACGGATTGAGTTCATTCACCAATCCAAACACGCGTTACAGAATTCAGTCAGCTCGCATCCAATCCGAAGAGAGCAGTCTGTGACGTCACGTAGTCAATATAGATTCGCTAGCGCTTGTGTGCATTCAGTCTATGCGACAGTGATTCAACATGACGGAAACTCAGAAAACGATCCATTGGGGTGCACCAACAGGGGAGACTGCCCAAGGGAACTCGGACTTACTTTCAGAAGAGGTGAATTGGGATTTTGTGGATTTTCTCTCCTCGCAAGAATTTGTTCCTGAACCTTCGTTACCTTCTTCATTACCGCAAGTGGAGAATTTTAGACAGAGACAGAAAGAAGAATTGGAGAAATTTATACAACGACAAAAGGAAGCGGAACAGGCTTTTCTCCTACAGCAACAGCAACAAGAAGAAGAGGTAAGAAAAAAACAACAGCAAGAAGAAGTAGCAGCAAAGAAACAAGAGAGTGAAAATCAAACGGTCACGGTACTGTTGGACATTTTAGCTGAGTTAAGAAGTCTGAAACAAATGTATCAGACTTCTTTATCACGACCGAAGAGAATACGACCTTCCCGAGCTAAACACGTCAACCCTATGACTAAGCCTACCGTACCACCCTTAGTGATTTCAACCCAATCATTATCATCATCATCATCAGCATTACGCAGTCCAGAAGTAGGCCTTGGTCGTGGCAAAGGCTTAAGGCAGTTAAAATTGATTGCTTAAACTCACCCCTACACCATGAAGAAAAAGGCCCTTTTCAGGGCCACCCACATTTCTCGAAAAGAAATACAATTTCAATTTGCCAATAACTCAAAAAAACTCACCCATGTTACCCTTATAGTACGTGTCTGTGTATGAGTGCGTGAGTGTAGCTTCTTATTTTAAAATCAAAACTCAAAGACTCTTACCTTATATCATTCATTTATTCTTTTCTCCATTTTTTACAATCCAATTCACAATTCACAACACAACACTTTAATAAGTTCATTTATTTCTTCTTTTCTCCTTGTTTAGTCTCTCGGTTTTTTGAATTTTTTCACCATCACACTCTTTTCCTCTTCTTCCTCCTCCTCGCTTTCTTCCCTTCTTCTTTTTTTCTCCTGTTTCTTTTTCTTCACCTGTCTTCTTTCTTCCTCAGAAGAATCCCTCTCTTCCTCTGAAGAATCCCTCTCTTCTTCTGAAGAATCCCTCTTTTCTTCTGACTCCTCTTGTTTCTTTTTTGGGCAATCTGGAGACCAATGTCCTTTTTCTTTACAATAATAACAGGTATCTTGACTTTTGTCTTTTTTAGCCCCTGTTTTTTTTCTTTTTTGACGGTCTGGACACTCTGAAGACCAATGCCCTTTCTTCTGACAGATATAGCAAGTATCTTGACTTTTATCTCTAAAGGAAGGAGAGTAGTCCGTAGGCTGGTCTGAAGAGAATTTTCTAATGACCCCTCGCAAAGCTCTGACGAAACGTTCCATCTGGTCAGTCTCTTCCATCGTTGTGTTCGGCTTGAGAGTGAAATGAATAGTGAAAGGACAAGACACACACCCTTTTATATACGCTGGTCTGCTATGACTATAAAGTAGTTTATGGTGTTTGAACTTGAGTCATTTGACTTTTTGCTTTCAAGATGAAACGATCCCATTCATTCGAGAAGAAAGAAGAAGAAAGTAAGAGGCAGAAACGTGATCTATCGCCTCGTACCAGGGCTGAAATCTTGGCACAAATTCATGCCAGTGATTTTGAAGAGGACATGAGTGAACCAGAATCCGAACCCTCTAAAACAAGTTCGCCACCCTTAGTCAACCCTGAAAAGTACTATTCCATTCGAGAGACGGAAAAGCGCTCCTCTAGAAAATTTAGAACCACGGCTTACAAATACACGGTGAAGTTTAAAGATTTCAAGGCTGAAGTGCCGTTAGAGAAAGCAGAAGTGTTCATCACTGAGGTGTGGGATTCTTTGCTCACTGCACTCAAGCGACAATGTCAACCCAAAGAAGACGATCGTTTGAGACTTTCCATACAACACGACGGTTTGAAATCCCCTGTTTGGATCGAGTTTAGCACCCCTGCAGAATTGACTGCTTCCAAAGTTATGGACAAGATTCAACACGTACAACAATCTAATGATCAGTTTGACATCACCGATGGTAAAGCCACACTGGACATGACCCACGTCTCTCCTCCTCAAGGGACAGGACGCAAAAAGATGTTATTGGTGGACGACCTTCGCAACACCAAAACAAGTCTCGTCCGAATTAACAACTCTCATGACCAGATGTGTTTAGCCCGTGCCATCGTGGTGGGACGAACCTATGCCGACAAGAACGACACGGTAGAATGGAAAAGAACCTGGAACACTATACAACGTTCCCATCGAGCCAAGCAACGAAACGAAGCAGAACTCCTGTTGCAACAAGCTGGCCTGTCCAAAGACACACCCTGTGGTATTCCTGAGATGCAAAAATTGCAAGATGCCCTAGCTCCACGCTACACCTTGAAAGTGCACCCTCAAGAAGTGCGCGGACCTCTGTTGTTTCGAGGCCAAGACTTTAAGGACGGAAAATACATTCATGTCTATTATCACGATGAACATTTCGATACCATTACCAGTATCACCGGATTCCTGAAATACGGTTATTACTGTGAGAAATGTGACCATGGTTATAACAATCGAGAGCAACACAAGCATTGTGGATCGAAATGCACAGGATGTTTGGCCTCTTCACCCTGTCTGAGCGAAGAACCAGTGCCTTGTTCCACTTGTCTGCGCACGTTTGTCAGCCCTACCTGTTACCAACAACATCTGAAAACGCAAGGTTCACAGAAGAAATGCGCTTGTCAACTGCTGAGATTGTGCTCTACGTGTGGACAAGGCATACGTACCAATAGTGTCAAGGCACACGTATGTTCAGGAAAGAAAAAATGTCACATTTGTCACCACATTGTGGACTTGGAACACCAATGTTACGTGCAAAAATACCAACCCCCACCAGAGAAAGAGGACGGTCACAAGAAGAAAGGCAATTTCATCTTTTTCGATTTCGAATGCATGCAAGAAACCGGCATTCACATTCCTAATTTCTGCGTGGCTCATCGAGCGTGCGAGAAGTGCATTCAAGAACCTATCTTCAGTCATTGCCCTCACTGCAGCAAGATACCCGGAGGGCGTGAAAAAATCTTTCGGGGACCCAACACGTTAGCCGATTTTGCCCAATGGGTCTTAGACCCCATCGACAAGACGTGGAGCCAAGAGGACATCGAACGTTACGGAGATTGTCATCGCCATGCCACAGTGATGGCTCACAATTTCTCCGGATACGATGGACAGTTTCTTTTGAGGTACTATACGGAACATGGCACCGAACGTCCTAAAGTGACTTTGAACGGAGCCAAAATCATTTTCATGCAAGTGGGACAAGTACAGTTTAAAGATTCGATGAGCTATTTGGCCATGCCTTTGAGTCGAATGCCTAAAACGTTTGGAATGACAGAAATGGCTAAAGGGTACTTTCCACACTTTT
Organism: Sinohyriopsis cumingii; assembly: GCA_028554795.2. Taxonomy (NCBI): domain Eukaryota; kingdom Metazoa; phylum Mollusca; class Bivalvia; order Unionida; family Unionidae; genus Sinohyriopsis; species Sinohyriopsis cumingii. Next base: position 11,742,398 of record CM068836.1, read on the forward strand.
TCAATACGGAAGCCAATCAACACGCCGTTCTACCCCATTTACCTGAGGCTCACTATTACGACCCCGACAACATGCGTACCGAACAACGAGAAGCTTTCTACGCTTGGTACCAGGCTCACGCCTCGGACCCTTTCGACTTTCAGGAAGAAATGCTAAAGTATTGTCGTTCCGACGTGGACATTTTACGACGTTGCTGTGGAAAATTTCGAGAACTGTTCATGGAACACGGAGGGGTCGATCCTTTGAAAGAAGCTTGCACCATTGCCAAAGCGTGTTCCTTAGTGTATCGACAACGATTCATGCCTGAAAACACCGTGGCTGTCATCAGTCCTCAAACGACCCACTTTGTCAAACGTCAATACTCGGTCAAAGCCCTACGCTGGTTACATTACTTGTGCGACAAGGAAGACAAGTGGATTCAGCATCCCCGCAACGGAGGAGGCGAAAAGACCATCGGAACGTATTCGGTCGATGGCTGGGACTTAGAAAACCCCAAGATCGTGTACGAGTTTAACGGTTGCTTATTTCACGGATGTCCCGTCTGTTACCCTGACCGTGGCACTAAAAATCAGTTTTTGCAACGAACCATGGAAGACTTGTACCAGGACACTTGTCAGCGACGCCTAAAGTTAGAACAGCAAGGATACCAAGTGGTGGAAATGTGGGAACACGAGTACGATCACCGTATGAAAACCGATCCCGAGTTTAAACGCCTCGTGGAAAGTTACCAGTTCATGGACCCGCTGAACCCGAGGGATAGTTTGTACGGAGGAAGGACCAATGCCACCTGTTTGCTGTACCAAGCCGACGAAGAGAAAGGAGAAGAAATCAAATACTTGGACGTGTGTTCGCTGTATCCCTACGTGTGCAAATATTGTCGCTTTCCTGTAGGGCACCCGCAATTGCTGACGGAACACATCGACCTGAAAAACATTCGACAATACGAAGGCTTGATCAAGTGTAAAGTTTTGCCTCCCACGAACCTATACCATCCCGTCTTACCTCACCATTGTCAAGGCAAACTGATGTTTCCCTTGTGCCGTACTTGTGCCGAAACGTGCAACCAAGACCAACCTTGTCATCACAGCCAGGAAGAACGGGCCTTGACGGGAACCTGGGTCAGCGTAGAATTGTTCAAAGCTCTGGACATGGGATACCAACTGTTAGAAGTGTACGAAATTTGCCACTTTCCCAAGACACAACAATACCGCAAGGGTGACCCCACGCAGAAAGGCATTTTCGCCGACTACGTGGATGCCTTTTTGAAACTGAAGCAAGAAGCCAGCGGCTATCCTTCCTGGTGTCACACTCCCGAAGACCAAATACAATTCAAAGAGAAATACTACGAACAAGAAGGCATCACTTTAGACCACATCGAGAAAAACGAAGGCAGGCGATCGTTTGCCAAAGTGATGTTAAATTGCTTGTGGGGTAAAATGGCACAACGACCGTGTTTACCCAAGACGGAATATTTGACAGAACCTTCCCGCTACTTCCAGATGATTCACGACAAAACCAAATACATGAAACACGTGGACGTCGTTCGAGAGAATTTGATCTTGGTCAATTACGAAGAAGATCTGGACTTTGTACAAGACGACCCTTTTGGAAATGTCATCATTGCGGCTTACGTGACAGCCCATGCTCGCTTAAAATTGTACGAAGCTTTAGAACTGTTAGAAGAACGCGTCCTGTACTTTGACACGGACAGTTGCATTTACATCCATCACCCGATTCAACATCACCCTAACATCGAAGGAGACCGTTTAGGAGCCTGGACAGACGAGCATCCCGACGACAAGATTCTAAGTTTTGTCAGTGGCGGTCCCAAAAATTACGGCTACGAATACCGGGACAAACAAGGAGAAGTGCACACGACGTGCAAAGTGAAAGGACTGACTCTGAATTATCGTACCAGTCGTGTGGTCAACTTTGGGGTATTGAAAGAAGCCTTGCAATCGGGAGAGGATGGAAACTTTAAAGTGACCACTTACCAACCGAACAAGATTGTACGTTTACCCACTCACCACATCGTCAGTCGACCTTTGGAAAAAGTTTATCAAATCGTGTACCAGAAGCGAGTTCGACTTCCCAATCATTTCACCTTACCGTATGGACACGTTGGTATAAAACATTGGTTGTAATAGGATAGTCACCCACCAGAAAGATGACTTCGCCACAGCAAGAATCGAGTGAGAAACCCGATGAGAACTCCAAGTTCAAACCCTACCATTTTCCAGTCTTCTTACCTGACTATTGTGATTGTGCCCGTCGATTGGACACGTTTCAGAAATGGCCTACGGATAGGGAAGGATTACCTTCTTCGCATGTTTTAGCTAGAACAGGATTTGTCTACTTGGGACCTGAGTCAGGATTGGGATACGAGGTACAGTGTTTCGCTTGCGGACTGAAGTTACGAATGGATCTATGTATCTATAAAGATTCAGCTATTCTGGAGCATACTCGATGGTCTCTGAACTGCCCTTACCTTTCTATGGCCTTTCCACCCATCGCACTACGGTACAATGTTGACGGTACCTTAGAGACGGTACCTTCCAGAACAGGACATAAAAAACGTAAAAAAGGAAAAATGTACAAGTTGGAGACTGCATTGAGACTAGTATAAAAAGGGGGCTATGGTCAAGATCGATAATTCATTGTGACTACCAAGACCGAGCGAACAAGATGAATACTTTGAAAAAGACATCGTTTCAGTTTGGGGATTGTAAAAAAGTTGTATCTTCCTCTAGTGTGACTAATACTGGATGGATAAGACCCATGCATTGCGACGGAAAATGTCCGGAAGGAAACTGCGATTGTCCATGTGGTTACCATTGTAATTGCGTAACGGAGTTTGCAGACGAGTGCGATTGTGAGCCTTGCGATGGGACCGATGCTGTACGTTGTGACCTGAGCGATGCCGTAAAGCATCATGGGAACTTTGTTCTCACTGCCCCTGTCATGGAAAGTGATGCTGTGCGTGTCAAACCTGAGGGATGCGAAAGCGATGCCGCTCGTCCTCTTAGACATTTTACCGGGTTTAAAGGGGAATGTTCACCTTCACGTCTACCCCCCTACGGATGTCATCCAGCCCTGAGCAAACTCCTGTTCCTGTCACCCAACCCTCATCGAAACGAACCTGTGAAAAACGAATATTCGTTTCCTGTGCGTTTGTCGGAATACTGCGACTTTGAAAATCGTCTTCAATCGTTCAAAGGAAAATGGCCAAAGTATCTGGGAGGACCGACCCCCGAAGAATTAGCCAGAGCCGGATTTTTCTACTTGGGCGAAGGAGATAAAGTCAAGTGCTTCAGTTGCGGTGTGTCACTTCACCACTGGGAACCGCAAGATTCGGCCTTCGTTGAACATGCTCGATGGTCACCGAATTGTCATTACTTACCCTTAGTGGGACCGAGACATTGAAGTAACTTTTTACCATAATCATCTGTTCATGGATACTTTACAAGAGAACATTCGTGCTTTGCCTGTGGAGTTGAGAGAACGCATTTACCGAGAGCTGGTCAAAATACAAGTGAAACGTAAAGAACAATTGCATCCGTTACGTCACCGGTGTTTGAACCACTGGTACCTGAAGGCTATACAAGGACTGATTCAATTGAAAGTGTTCCATTGGACAGACATTGATCAACGACCTCCTGGTTATAAAAAGGAATGGTTTGGTATTGACGATTCTATCTACTACATTGTAAACGTACTGCATCGAATTCCAGAGGAAGAGTTAACGAATTACCAACATCTTAAACACAATGTCAACTTGGTGAAAGAGGAAACTTCTGAACGAATTGTAATGTGTAGATTAGTGACTCAACGATTTAAATTCGACACTGAAGTGAAACCATGTTTGTGCAAAGAGTACATTTCTTGTGTCAGACCAAAGAGGATTTAGTATGACCTATTCATGGATACTTTACAAAAGAACATTCGTGCTTTGCCTGTGGAGTTGAGAGAACGCATTTACCGAGAGCTGGTCAAAATACAAGTGAAACGTAAAGAACAATTGCATCCGATACGTCACCAGATCTTTAACCACTGGTACCTGAAGGGTATAAGAGAACTGATTCGTCAGAAATTCTTTCAATGGTCAGACATTGTTCAAAACTTTGAGGTTGCTAATGATCGACATGTTCATGATTATGGTTACTTCGAGATTCACCTAGTGCAATGCATTGAGGAAGACAAGTTAAAGGATTACCAACATATTTTACGTGGAATCTACTTAGAGGAAGAGGAAACACCTAAACGAACTCTGACGTTTCGGTTACAGTATGCAAGATTTAGATTCCCTACTGGAGAACGAAGATCTCTGGCTAGAAAGTACGTCTATTGCATCCGAAAAAAAGAGAATATAAAAACAGGCTGCCATGCCACGGTTTATGTCACATGTCATCCAACAGATTCCGTGGAAGGAACTCAATGACCATATTCAAACCGTGGATCATTACCATCAATTATTACAAGAACTGTATCCATTCAATTTTGGACGACAAGTGGTGTGTGTCTTAGTGACTTGTTTTCTGGGATTTCGTTTACCAGCCGATTCTTTGTGGACTCTTTACGATCAGTACTTACCACCTCCATGGCCTTAAATGGTCACGAAAAACTCCTTTTGCTCAAAGCCTTGCGTTTTCATCTGGATACTTCTCGACCTCAACAGGAAAAAAAGATTCGTCAACTTTTAGCTACCCAAGATGTGTATGACGATGTGTGTGTAGCTTGTGACTTACACCCTCATTGGACAGATGTTCGTGATTGGAAAAAGGGGGGTTTTGAGGCTTGGACCCAAGAAGTGGCCCAGTATGCACAAGAGTTGTTCAAGGAAAAAAGTTACTTTTCAACCTGTGTTAGTGACGGTGCCAGAAGAACCCGTCACCGAGAACAACCACTCGCTTCAGGACAGGACTGTCATGGACATTCCTGAAAGGTCATTCCGAGAGGACACTTGTGTGACAATACCTCATGTAGAGACTGTAAGAACATTACACACTGTCCCTAGGACATCTTGGTTAACCAGAACATGTTGTACAGACACTTGTTTATATTCCACTTTGATCGCTTTGCTGTGTTTTATATTCCTGTACATCACTATTTGGGTTGTATGTATTTTTGTCTTTCGTGTTCATATTTGAAACATTCAATAAACGTGTTCTGAAAAAGTATATAAACTCTTGTCTTGTTTGTTTTTGTGTCACAAGTGACATTTCTGACACCATGGCTACCTCTACTGTCTCTGCTCCCTCTTCCTCTACTGTCAAAGTCATCGACGAACACTTAGATCGTGCCAGTTGGGAGGCTTTGTATCTTCGCCATCCCTTTAACATGCTCATTGCTGGACCTAGCGGTTCAGGCAAAACCGAATTCGTCAAACGTTTGATCGAACATAAACATCATTTGATCGATCGGCCCCCTCAACGGATCGTGTGGTGTTACAAAGAGTGGCAATCGGCGTACAGCCTTTTGCGAGAAAGTCAAGGCGATTCCATCGTGTTTGTGGAAGGCATTCCTAAAGAAGACGACGGCATCGTCTCTGACTCCCGTCAAACCCATTTGGTCATTTTCGACGACATGTTAGGAGAAGACGAAGAAGAAATTAAATTGTGGTTCACGCGCAAAGGGCATCACCGTAATGCCAGTGTCATTTACATCACCCAAAATTTGTTTCAACAAAGTAAAGCCCATCGCACCATCAGTCTCAATGCGCATTACGTGGTCTTGTTTAAAAGCCCTCGAGATAAATCGCAAGTGCAAGTCTTAGCCAAACAGTTAGGAACGCCTTGGCTGACTCAGGCGTACGACGATGCCACTCAAACGCCACACGCCTATTTACTCGTCGATTTGAAACCTACGACCCCCGAGGATTTGCGATTTCGTACCCACTTGTTTCACCACTGGTGCCAAGACGGAGGGCCTGTCCTGTACACGTCTCCGTCCTCGACTTCATTTCACTCCCCATCAAAAAATCTATAAAAACCTCAGACCCTTTTTCGTCTGTCTCACACAGTGTGAACATGACGTCCCTTCAGTCGCATCTTCCCGTCAAATTGATTCGTGCCTTGTATGGCATCAGTCGAGAAAAAGATCCACAAACACGAGCCCGTGTCTTAGAAGCTAGTCTCAAAGAAGTCTTACGATGGTTCACGGTGACGGCACGTCAATTACTCCAAGGAATCATTCAGATTCCTCATCAAACCCAACGCTTTTTCGATCGAAACAAAGTCGCTTTGGTCCAACTGGCCGATCCCCGCATCGACACTCAAACCAAAAAACAAATCATTTTGAAACCTGGAGGGAGCGGTACTCTAGGAGGGGTCATCATTCGCTCACTCTTAAGATGGGATCCTAATGCCCCCAAAGTTATCCCCAAGACAAAAGTCCAACGAAGCCCCAAGAAGAAAAAGAAAAAGACCAGGTCCCCAAGAAGAATAACTTCTCCAGTGGCAGGACCCTCCTCTTACCAGACACCACCCCGGAAAAAGAAAAGAAGCCCCCAGAAAAAGAAACAGAGAAAAAGTCCCCAGAAAAAGAAAAGTCCACAGAAGAAAACTAGTCGCAAGAGAGGCACTTCGGCCAGGACGCAACCTTACACTCGCAAACCACGACCTGCCACGGCCGTGACTGCGTCTCCGGCATCCTCACGTTCATCCACTTCTCCGTTGATGACACCCAGAACTGAAGAGTACTTGGAGACGTTGATCACACCAAGAACATCTCCGTTGATGACCCCCAAAAGAACTTCCCCAGTGGCAGGACCCTCCAATTTAGTGGCAGTGGCTGCTGCTCACAAAGTACCTTCTCCCAAAATCAAAGTCCAAGAAAGATCGGGCATGTTACAAAGTTTACTGGATTTGTCCAAGCAAGAACTGGCTCGATTTAGTCCGTTGCGTACCCCTGCACGACGTGTCATGCCTGTCCTCAAACTGATAAAACGTAAAGACAATCAGTGGCGACGCGTTCCAGTATAAAAAGAGCCTGTGACCAAGTCGGGGTATCAGTGAACTTGTAAAAGATGTCACCTCCAAGAAGCCACAAAAGAAAGAGACAAAGGCAGACGCGTCATCCGACAAAGCGCTTAGCCAAGCATCGACATTACCCTAAGAAAAGACACAGTCGTTCCAAGAAAAAGAGGCGTCAACAAAGGGGAGGATTCCTTGGCGATTTTGGGAAAAACATTGTCACCTTTATGACAAAGCGATAGTCCCAAAAAAAAAAAAAGATAAAAGGGTGTGCGTTAAGTCATCGACGTTAGTGTCTGTTCGGTGAATGTCCCGGAACCCACAAGCAAAAATGTCACCCTCCAGAAAACCCCAAGGAAAGAAAAGGAAAGGACTGCCACCACGTTTAGCTAAACATGGGGACATGTTATCTGTCCTGTCCAAAGCTTCTTCGCCCCTACGAAAAAAACTCATTCAAACGGCCTCCAAAGAGGTCATCGATACCGTCTGCGAATGTTGTTTGAACGTTTTGAAAGGCACGATCCCTTTGTCCAAACACCAGAAACAATGCTTAGGCAAACATCGTCACGTTCTTCGCCAAATGGTTCAAAAGAAAATTCCCATTCGTCAAAAAAAGATGTTGGTTCAACGTGGAGGCATTTTGCCTCTCTTGTTAGGCCCCATACTGAAAGGAGTCTTGGGAACCATGTTGGGAGGACTGATGGGAGCAAGATAAAAAGGCCTTCGAAAGTCCCAAGATCTCAGAATCGACCCCTGACAACCCCATGGAAGGACGAAAACTAGCTTTAGTGCCTTACAAACGATGGATGGAATACCATCGGTGGCAAGAACAACGCACCCCACATTTACCTCCCAATCCCAATTTGAGCGAGATGTCCCAGTTACAACACGAATTGCAGTCCTTGATGGATCGCCAAGATTTGTCCGAAACAGAAAAATCGCAAAAGTACGGTCAACTCTTGCAACGACTGCAACTCTTTCACCAGAAAGCTTTAGACGAAACAGCTCTACCCACTCTAAAAGATTTTAAGACCTTGATGAAAAGTCCAGCACCATCACCAGTACCAGTACCAGTACCGGTACCAGTGGTCAAGAAAGAAAAAGGAAAAGAAGAAGAAGAAGAAGGGTTTCAAACTCCACCAGAAAAAGTACGCAAGTTAACAACACCACCTACCTCCAGAATTGGATGGATTAAAAAGATGATGGCCACCCCTTCTTCATCACAAGAGAAAAAGAAAGTGAAGACAGAAGTGAAACAAGAACCGATATCCCCTGCTCAGACATCCTCCTCTTCGACACCTATTGCCGGTCGCACACGCAAAGCCTTGCAATCCAAGAAAATACCCCAAGAGAAAAAGAGTAGCCTCTTCCAAGAGTGGGTGCCTTATTAACACACCAACACAAAAAATGGAAAAAGTCTTAGCTAGCATTTACTACGATCCATCGCATCCTGCAGGTTACGCAGGAGTTCAAAAATTGTATCGTGCTGCCAAAACGCGACTGAAAAGTCTCCGTTTACCTCAAGTGCAACGATGGTTACAAGAACAAGCTACCTACACTTTGCACAAACCCATTCGCCGCAAGTTTGCCAGAAGTCGCACCCGAGTGGAAGGCATCGATCATCAATGGCAAGCCGATTTAGCCGATGTCTCTCATTTGGCCAGCTACAATCGTGGCTACAAATATTTGTTTTGTGTCATCGACGTCTTTTCCAAATTTGCCTGGGTCGTACCCTTGACTTCCAAATCGAGCAGCGAGTTAGTGCGAGCCCTGCAACGGGTGTTGAAACAAAGCGGTCGTCGCCCTCTTCGATGGCAAACGGACAAAGGCACCGAATTTCTGAACCAAGCTTTCCAAAAAGAATTAAAGAAACGTGACATTCATTTTTTTACCACCGAGAATCCCGAAACCAAAGCCAGCATCGTGGAACGTTTTCAACGCACTTTGAAAGAACGCATGTGGAAATATTTTACGCATCACCACACTCTGAAGTACATCGACATCTTACCGCACCTGGTGCAAGCGTACAACCAATCTTACCATCGAAGCATCGGACGTGCCTCGCAAGACGTGACTCCCGACAACGAAGTGCTGGTGTTCGAGCGCCTGTTCGGTACGTCCCCGACGAGGGCTGTCCCCAAGAAAAGTGGAGAGTTGACCGTAGGAGATTGGGTGCGCATTGGCAAAACCAAACGCACTTTCGACAAAGGTTACTTACCTAACTGGACGACCGAACTGTTTCGCGTCACTGGACGAGTACATGGCCGTCATCCTGCCGTCTATAAATTGGAAGACATGAACGGAGAAGTACTCAAAGGAACGTTTTATTTGCCCGAGTTACAACGTGTCACCAAAAAAGAAGACGACGTGTACGACATCGAAAGCATTCTCGAACGCAGAACCCGTAAAGTGGGCAAACGACGTGTCAAAGAAGTCAAAGTACGTTGGAAAGGATATCCACCCAGTTTCGATTCTTGGATCGACGCTTCGCAAGTCATCGACTATAAAAAGAAGAAGTGACCATCATGCCCTTTCACACATCAGACGCAGCTACGTCGACCAGTCCTTCTTCCCCTAGTTCTTCTGTGCAAGATTTACAAAAACAACCCTTGTGGGTGTGGTGTGGAGAACGTGTGCCTAAAACGCAAATCGTCTTTTTCTGCCAAATCTTCGTGGTGTATTGTGTCATCGGGGCAGCCATTGCCAATTTGAGTTTGCAACAAGGAGACAAACAATTGTGGACCATTTTATTGAGCAGTTGCATCGGTTACCTGCTTCCTAATCCCTCCCTGAAATTCTCCTCGAACGGGAACGTTGTGTCTAGTGCCAGTGCCAGTCACCACTCCAACAACCACAACCAGAACCCCATTTTGGGCGGAGACACGCCTCTGACATCCACTAACCCCTCGGACAGCCACAGAACTCTGGAATTATGAGTCACCAAAACCAATTTTACTTAACCTTACCCAGTGACAGTTCCATGGAGGTGTTTCCCAACAACACGTTGTGCTGTTACACGGCCAAATTACCTCAAGCCATCCCCTTGGATCACGAAGCCTATTGGGAAGTGGCTTTAGTAGAAATGATTCACCCTACACAAATCCAAAACATCACCGAAAAGCAAAACACTTTTGAGGTCGAAATCCTGAACCAACAATTACAAGAAGTCATGAATGACATCGGGTTTTCAGGGGACACAAAACAAGCCAGCAATCCACCCTTCAAAATCTACACCGTGAAAATTTCAGCAGGGTTTTATTTTAGTGGCCAACATTTGGTGGACACCATTGCGGACAGGTTCGAGTTCGCCTTTGGCAAAGCCCTGAACAGAATCAAAAAAAGTGTCACCCTGGAGTACCATAAAGTGGCTCGTCGCTTACTGATGAAATTTCAGGATACTCAACTGTTGTCCTTCAGGTTCAATGGTAGTTTGTTTGAAATTTTGGGTGGACATCCAACAATGCTCGCACAAAATATGAGCCCCAAGATCAACAATAATATGGATTTTTACAGAGCTTTTGGAAAACCGGTAGAACTGAACCAAGGACTGAATTTGATGTTCGTGTATTCCGATGTGGTGGAGTACAACGTGGTGGGACACACCTCCGTACCGTTACTGCGTGTCATTCCTTTCAAAGTGGATAGTACCGCAACCAGTGACCAGGAAGGTGGAAACACCTATCACGTCCACAGGGAATTTGTGCATCCTCATTATTTGCCGGTCAGCAAGTCGTATTTGGACACGGTCAACATTGCTATAAAAGGAGATTTGGGACAAAATATTCCATTCACCAAAGGAAAAGTCACGGTGAAACTCCATTTTCGAAAACGGTTCTCTCACGATTCGTAAGTAAGTCATGTATCCAGTGTACCAAGGGGTTGCACGACAGCGAGGACACGGTTTAGGAGACATGTTAAAATCGGCCTTTCGTTCGGTGGCCCCAGTGTTGAAACCGATGGTGACACGCGGATTGCACGCCTTGAAAGATGCGGCACTGACGCAAGGCAAAGAATTTCTCCAAAATGTCATCATCGACAAACAAAACCCTAAAGAAGCCTTCATGAGGGCAGGCAAAAATGTCTTGCTGCAAACGGGTAAAGACATTTTGGGCCGACGAGACACACCTATAAATGCCCTGCACGCTACCGAGTCAAGCATTCAGCAAGGACAAGGCAAAAAGAGACGACGAAGAAGAAAACACCCTTTCACCAGACTTCAAGCGAGAAAGGCCAAGAAAAGAAGAACCGTTCGAGACTTAGACGTTTTCGATTATTGAGACACAGAACAAAAAAAATGATGCACCGAGAGTCTTGCGCTTGTTCCAAGACGGAACTGGATCTGTTTGTCATGCCCCCCACCATGATGACCATGCAAGAATCTCAGTGGGTGGAATTTCACCCCGTCTCCTCATTGACCGATTCCGCTCCCATCGAGTTTGAAATCAAAGGACAGCCCGAAGATTACATCGATCTGAATAGCAGTTACTTGTACCTGAAAGTCAAAGTTGTAGATAAGACAGGAGGTGATATAGACACTGAAGCAGTAGCTCCCGTCAACAATTTCATGCATTCCTTGTTCAGTGGAGTGGACTTGTACTTGAACAACAAACTGGTCAGTAGCAGCATGGATACTTACCCTTATCGGGCCTACCTGGAAAATCTCTTGACGTACGGAATAGATGCCAAGAACACTCATCTCAATGCCTGTGTGGTATGGGAAGCTGACGAAGCAGGCGAGTTTGAAACATTCGAAACTGATGCATCAGCCAAAAAAAACAATGATGGATTTGTAGAACGAAGAGACAGAATCAAAGGACCCAACAAAAGTTTAGAACTGATGGATCGTTTACATTTGGACATGTGGTTGCAAGAGAAATATTTGCTGAACGGGGTGAATGTTCGCCTGAGACTGAATCGGAGCAGTACCGCTTTCCATTTATTGGCTAATGATGACGATTACAAAACCAAAATCCAAGAAGCCAGACTCTACGTGCGACGTGTGGAAGTGCTACCTAAAGTGGGAAACGACATCAGTCAGACGTTGAGCAGAACGACTGCCAAGTATCCCATACGACGCGTGGAAGTGAAAACCTTCACCATTCCCAAGGGACAGCGATCCATGATCGAAGATCATTTGTTCCAAGGACAGCTACCCAAACGTTTAATCATTGGTATCGTCGAGAATACAGCCTTCAACGGAACTATCAATAAAAATCCTTTCAACTTTCAACACTTCGACGTGTCTAAGATCGAAGTCAGTCGCGATGGCAAGACCTTGTGTACCCGACCTTTTGAACCCAAATTTAAAGAGAAGAATTACTTGAGGTCGTACTTGTCCCTGTACGAAGCCACCGGACAGTTAGGAACCAACACCAGTCATGGCATTACGTACGAGGATTATGCAGGAGGCTACGCTTTGTGGGCTTTCGATTTCACTCCAGACCAAGGCAGCGACGAGGGACATTTCCACCCTATAAAATCCGGCCAGATTCGTGTGGAAATTCAGTTTGCAATCAAAGACTCCGGTGTTGATGATAATCCAACGTTGAACGTCATCCTGTATGCAGAATTCGATAATACCATAGAAATCAACAGTTTGAGAGAAGTCATTCTAGATTATTAGAAGTCATGGAAGACTGTTATCCCTCTTTACCTAGTGGAGAAACTTTGGAGATGAAATGTGAGGAGACCGTGGAAGGAGAAGAATCTCAAGACAAAGACGAAGAAGTTTTGATGAAGTCGAGATGGCCAGAACAAGAAGCCCATTTAGTCTCCTGTTTTGCCAAACACTTGGTCGACAAAATGACGGAATTGATCAAGAAAAATTGCTATGGATGTCAAAACGATCATCCCAGTCAAATTCAACACGATAAATGCCTGATGTTAAGTCAAGAAGAAAAATTGGACGAGTATCTGGACGAAGCTTGGAGCCTCATCTCGAACAAAGACGTGTTGCACCAGTGGTATAAAGACTTGCGTGAACATTCTTGTCCACCATTAACCACTCAAGAGATCCATCGTATCGAAGCTCTCCTGAATCAGAGTGAGGAAACAGAACGAATAACCGTTTATTCGTCAGACATTTTCAAGCAAAAAGTCAGGATCGAATTGACGACTTATTATTACCTGTGAAGAAGAAGAAAAAAACAACACAGAAATCAATGGATACCTGGGAACTTTATTACCTTTTGAACCACAGTTCGTATACAGCTTCTTGGAATCCTGTCGTCTGTGCTAAAGATGAACTCCCTCATCGCAAACCTAAAGACCATCAAGCTTACGTGATCAACACGGACGAAAGTCATCTCCCAGGAACCCACTGGGTAGCCGTCTACTTTCCTCAAGAAGGATGTGTGGAATATTTCGATTCGTACGGATTGCCCCCTTTGGAAGACGATATCATTGACTTTATGAGAAGAAATGCTCAAACCACCCGATTCAATAACGTGAAATTACAAGGCACAGATTCCTTGGTGTGTGGACAATATTGTGTGTATTTTCTGCATCATCGCAGCCTGGGTTATTCCTTAGAACATTTAGTGACTCATTTCGATCCTCGTTCTTCTGCTAGAAACGATGTGAAAGTAGATCGATGGTTCTGTGACCATTATGCTTATCTTTTGTCTCAAGCTAGGAAACGTAGTGTCCATCAATGGCCTAATGATTTCCAACAGTGGAAATCACAATTTCATTCACAACGTTGTCAGCCTTGTTTAAAGTAGATAGTATTTGAAGAAAAAAATGTTTGTGATTTGAAAAAAAAATTGTTAGATGTTATAGTGTTGGATTAATGTTAAAAATGTTAGAGTTGTTGTTGTTTAGTGTTAAGTGATTTTTGAATAAAAAATGTTGTGTTTTGAAAAAAATGACTTTGTGGTTTGTTTAGCTATAAGAATGTTGGATTGATGCTCTTTCATTTCTTACTATCCCTCTCATGAACGTTGCGGCTCGAAAACCGTGTGGGGATGTTTTCCTTCACGTCCGCGCTTTCACTTTAAGAACCGGGTTGTTCCCAGTCTAGCCATCCATTGTCGACTCATCCTCCTAAGAAGATGTGCTCCAAACTAGCTAAGCTCAACGAAGCCTACGTGAATTTGCATAGGGTCAGACACAGTCTGATACCGAAGCCAGAAGAAATAGAGAATGTGAGAATGTTAAAAATCACTGAAGACCTGATAGAAGAGCTCTTCAGAGAAGAAATGAACAAGGAGAAAGAAGAATGGACAGAGAAGTACAGACTTCAGAGACAGCAGCAACAGCAGCAACAGCAGCAGCAACAACAGCAACAGCAGCAGCAACCTGAAGCTGACAGAGGCTTTGTCGATTGTCGTATCGACACCAAAGAATTCTTCTTCTCTTTCCGAAGAAGCAGACCTATCGCCAGAAAGTCTATCCTCAGAGGACATCGCATTCTTAGAAACTAAAAAAGAATGCCATAGCAAAACAAAAAACAGCCCTTTTCAGGGCTACCCAATACTCTAGAAAAGAAATAACTATTAATTTGCCAATGTGTGTAGGTAGAGTAGTGTGAAAATAAACACTAACTCTTTCTTAAAGAATGTGAGGGTATGAGTTTGTGTGTTTGTGCTTGTAAGTGATAAAATAGGTTGGTGTGGATAGTAGATTAAAATGATGTTAGTTTTTTTTTTTTGGCTGTTAGAGGTATATATTTTGGGTTAGATTGGATTGCTTTGCGTATGTGGATAGTCCATTGAAGTGATTTATAAAAATTTTAAAATATTGATGGGTAGCATAAAAAAGTGAGTGAGTGTTTCTTTTAGGTCCGCGCGTTGTTGTTTTATTTTTTGTTCATGATCTAGGTAAGATCAATTTTATGTTATTAGGGGATGTTTTCCATCACGTCCGCGCTTTCAGTATAAATTGAAACTCGTTCGGCAGTCCAGCTACCCATGTTGATTGATCAACAGTAAAAATGAGCAGAAGACTGACTAAATTGATGGAACTTCAGATGCATCTGGAGTATGCCAGATACCTACTGAACGAGCTGACTGCGGAGGCCCTTGTGGAAGAAGTGAGAATAGAACAGGAGGAGAAGGAGAGAAAAATGAAAGAAGAGAATGAAAGAAAGAGAGCTGAACCACAATCACAACAAAGACAAAGACAAAGAAGACAGAGGGAAGAAGAAGTGTTCACTATTCCGCAAACGGAGGAGTGGGATAGTGAAGCCACTCACCCACCGTCTGCTCTTCAAACAAGTCATGTGAATTGGACTAATGATTGGAGTAGACGTTGTGTCTGTGGTGCCAGACCCGGAAGGTGCCACCATTAACCAGGGGTCTCTGAAGTTTAAAAAAAACAGCCCTTTTCAGGGCTACCCAATACTCAAGAAAAGAAATAACCATCAATTTGCCAATGTGTAGGTAGAGTAGTGTGAATATAAACACTAACTCTTTATTAATAGTGGAAGTGTATGTGTTTGTGTGTTTGTAAGAGCTCAGGTATGTTTGCGTGAATAGTAGATTATGGGTTTCTTAGCAAATGTGGAGAGTATAGTTAGGGTTATATTATATAAAATGAGAAAGTAGGGGGATGTTTTCCTTCACGTACGCGCGATGTTGGTCATCATCTAGGTAAGATCCATTCTATGTTTTAGGGGGATGTTTTCCTTCACGTTCGCGCTTTTCGTATAAGAACCCACAGTATTAGTTGTTCAAACCATTCTGCAAAGAATACAAAGAAGAAGATGGCGTCAAACCAAATGGACAAATTACAAACCTTGCAAGACGTTTTAGACAACTTAGGAATAATGGAACAGATGCTAATAAGACTGGTTGAAGACCATTATTCCTATAGTCCCCATCGTGTGAAGATGGAAATTAACAATTTAAGGAAAGCAAAGGACAAGATTAGTGGTGTCATGAAAGAGATCAAGGAGGAGAAGGAGGATGAAGAGGAAAAGATAAGAATAAGAACATGGAACGAAAAAATTGAAAAAGAAGAGGAAAATGAGAAGAGGAAGAAAGAAGAAGAAGAGGAGGAAGAGAAGAAAGAAGAGAAGGAGAAAAAAAAGAAGAGAAAGAGTGTTGGAGCTAAAATAAGAAGTTGGTGGAGGAAAAGAAGAAATTAGAAGAAGAAAACCCAAAGGCCCTTTTCAGGGCCAGCCATATTTCTCGAAAAGAGATAGTCTTTGAATTGCCTACCCCTTTTTAAAATTTAAATTTAAATTTAAATTTAAAAAAACTTTTTTAAAAAAAAAAAATCCCATGTTAAATTCCCCTTGTACGTATAGTATCCCACGATTTATTCCCATGTTAAATTCCCCTTGTACGTAAAGTGTCCCACGATTTTATTCCCATGTTAATTCCCCTTGTACGTAGAGTGTCCCACGATTTTTCTCCATGTTAAATTTCCATTGTACGTAGAGTGTCCCAAGGGTGTTTTTAATGCTAATTCCCATTGTACGTAGGGTGTCCCCATTCACTACTTACATTATTAAGTTTCCCTTCATTTACGAAAGGAAAACAATCCAACAAAACATTAATTTATAAATTGCTCTGTTAGATTTGTACTACGATTTTAGTTACATCTGTACTACGATTTTAGGTACAGCACTTTTATTTTGAGCGGTTTCAGCCACAATGAAGCAATCTGATATTTTTTAATTCTTTTGTCTTAAGCTTAACAGTTCAACGTCAGTATTTCTTATCAGGTTTGTTTCTTTGCATCGACTTTATGCCGACGCCAATAAATATGACACTTTGCGGACTTCTCTGTAATACAATGAGTTCACCGAATTCATCAAATGAAATTGGATGCAAGCAGAAATGAGTTGCTTGAGGGATTACTAAGTGTATGAAGCTAGGGTGATACTAACCTTGTTCTTTTGTCAATTCCAGATTCCCGACGACCCGGATCCATGGCATCACTCCGTTCTTCGCAGTTTTTTCTCGGACGTATCAGAATAGCAGCAAAAGTGTCGTGGTCAAGAATGCTTTTGTAGGAGTCCATCTCTACTGGGTCATTGAAGGACCAGGTCGGTCTTTGGCGTTACACGTTTTAACAAATTCAGTCGTTCTTTTTGGGACGAATTTTCAAAAGTATGAATTTATGAAATTGAATATAATTGTTTTAGAACAGATTATAAATAGGCAACACAATTTGGGGGAGAAACGAGTGAATAAATTAAGGTAATGCGTAATAATCAGTTGTTGTGTTCGTGTTTGACATGTCTGTCGCAAAGCATATTTTTGCTGAATACTTTACCTTTATACCCATTGATGTTGTTTGGACTTCATGTTTGACTTAACTTGGATACCTGGGGGATAGAGACATATAATGGATTTCAACCGGCGTAGATTCGTACCTAATGATGACCTCAACTGGCGAGGAGACTCGTACCTAATGATGACCTCAACTGGCGAGGAGACTCGTACCTAATGATGACCTCAACTGGCGAGGAGACTCGTACCTAATGATGACCTCAACTGGCGAGGAGACTCGTACCTAATGATGACCTCAGCTGGCGAGGAGACTCGTACCTAATGATGACCTCAACTGGCGAGGAGACTCGTACCCAATGATATCTCAAATTGCAATTGCGACTGTCCTAAAAAGTGGACAGAAATAGTTCCTTCTTGAAACCTTTAATTTTGTCCGTTTATTTCTCCATGGAAGCAAACAGTGATTTTCATCCAGGAATCAAAGTACAGTTACAATTACTATCATGCTGTCACAGGTGTTTATCCATAGGGGTTCTCGGTTTGTAGCGTTTTATCTGTAGGGGTCTGCAGTTTGTGGCTGTTCATATAACATCTCAGCAACAATTGCTCTTATTGTATTGTTCGTTTATAAAGGCTTTTTGACTTGTCATAGGCTTTTCTTTTAATTCTGCGGGAAGAGCAATGTAATTTTCACGCTGACGGCCGCCTTTGGCTTGTTCCTTTTCCAACGATGCTCTCAGTTGAAGCCTTTTCAGTTTCCGAAAAATCTTCATGTGTCCTAGTGTTACCTTATAAATGCCTATTTATTTCAACTACGAACTTTGAGATTACTATTTGAATTGGCTATGGGGAGGATTCTTTAGAATAATTTGAGTACGAATGAAAGCTCTTCCTAGTTCATGCCATGTGGGGTGCATGTGCCATGTGCGGTGCATGTGCCATGTGGGGTGCATGAACATATATGTAAATACAGCATCAGGTCTCAGTGATGATTGAAAGTAAATACATATATGATGGACTGTTCGGTTACATTTATGGTAACTGGGTGAGATGATTCGGAGTCACAAATAATACATACATACTATTTATATGCTTTTAGATCCAGTGCTGCTGAAGGTGGGGTCTTATGTTTTCATTTGCTTAAATAAGTTGTTGAATTGGTCAGCTGGGATATAATACTGCTTAACTTTTTTAATTTACTTGAAAACGACTTTAAATATTGTAATAAATTAAATGTGTACTAAAGAGAAAAAGTTTAGTGTAAACAAAATTCTTACGAATAAACTTGAATATTTTGTCCCCAAAAAAATTAATTGACTATAAATGAGAAATATAAGATAATGCACGATGGGAGTTTTCGTAAGCACTGCAAATATTCAAGCTCCTGTAATCCGAATATTTTGTTTCTGATATTCTTCTCACTTTGAAAATTATGGCTTAATTTAAAACACCTTTTCCTTTGCCCATTTTGCACTATTTTTATTTGTTCCAAAATTACATTTATTTGCTCATATATTGTTTCAATTCTTTCACAGAGGAATATCACCTCATGCCATTGAGATGTGATGCCTTCCCTGGACTGACCAGTGACAACGCGACTATGAAAAAAAACCTCATTGTGGATGGGTAGGATGAAAGCTGAAAACATTCTGTATTACATGCAGGCATGAGAAACAATGGCAGTAGTTGTGTTGCTTTTGTATTTACTGCTTAGCAAAACATGGGGAAGAAAAATAGTTTTTGTAATCAAAGTCAGAGCCAGATTGTGGGAAGAAAATGGGTTTTAAAAAATTGCAAATGTGCAATCAGTATATAAAATTTTGTTCTTGATAATGGTCAATTAATTTCTCAAATTTTAAGACATTTTCAAATTTATCTCAAAAATGAACGAGATCTTTCCAGATTAAATTCAAGACTGGAATTGAGCTTATTGCATTTCGAATCTTCAGTTTGAAGTGCTTACAAACATTGAATAGAAAATACTAATATTTAAGATTTGAGTTTGACAAGTACAGTTAAATATAGGTCAATTTTTCAATTTTCCGGTCTCTGCTTGTCATTGCATTCTGTTTGTGCAGGTGTACAGAGGATAGCAGTCTGGTGGGAAACTTTACTCTAGTCAAGACAGGCGAGGTGGCCACTGATCTTCGTACCTTTCGGTTCTACAATAGTCCTTTCGTAACCATCCAATGCATCGTGCGCGTTTGTCCCCAGGGATCCACGTCATGCGATTTTGTAAGCAACACAATGTATCAGTTTAGTCTTTCATGAAATGTATAAGACATTTTCAGAAAAGAAAGAAAAAGTCCAGAAGACAAAATAGGCAACACTATAGAAAGAAAACCAGACAAAATGGCAGAAAGACGGATCGAAATACAAGGTTTCACTGAAACTTTTAAATAAAACTACACGAGGGCTTGAGCAAATACAGCAAACATATAAAAATGGAAAACATATTATGCTCATTGTAAATGAAATCAGATAATTAAGGCTGTGATAAGAAATTAGTTACATTTGGAACTAACCCAACCACTAAACTTCGATACCGCTGAAACGTGACAGAATGGTGCTTTGCGCACATTACATTTTGAGTTTGATTTTAATAGCGTGAGACGCCAAAGATGAGGTTCCATTCTCGGCCCTGGGCGTAGCTGAAAATTGTTTCGTTCTGCCTGAAGTGAATATCAAAGACCGATACCTAGTAAAATATATCTCCTAATTAGCTGTTAGTGACGTCATTCTCAAAATGTGGCTTCATTCACATAAAGTCATGTCCTCAAAACGCCCCACTGAACTGTTTTGGTCAATGGGTAGCCTCACATCCAGCGCGCATTCGAAACATCCTTATTTATATTTGATGAAAGTCGAATACCTTCGACTCTCTAAAAAAGACGCGGAGACTCGGAGTTAATTGAAGTGATACCAGATTGGTAAGATTTTGGAGGGCCCACATAAGGCAGGATGTGCACGAGCAGATTCTTGTAAAATGATAGATGTTGAGAAAATAAATGGCGGAGGGGGGGGGGTGACATAGGCGAATGCGATTTGATAACTTCCCTCAGGCGTGTTGTAAAATAAATAGTACTATGACGTCATCGTGTGCGTTACATCAAAAATGTCAACTAATATACAGCTTAGTTGGGTATCCAACAATTTTCCTGACTAATATAAATTTAACTTTCACTACCGCAAAGGTGTGAATTGGTATGGTTTGTTTTCATTGTTTTACGTTGACTTAGTCGATTGCATTGATCTGTTAGCGCTACGGACATGACACCGTTAGCGCTTCTGACCTTGGTTTGACAGTCCATTGCATGGCGCCGTTAGCGCTTCTGACCATGGTTTGACTTTACATTGCATGGTGCCGTTATTGCTTTGGAACTTGGTTTGACTGTCCATTGCATGGCGCCGTTAATACTTTGGACCTTGGTTTGACTGTCAATTGCATGGCGCCGTTAGCGCTTCTGACCTTGGTTTGACTTTACATTGCATGGCGCCGTTAGCGCTTCAGACCATGGTTTGACCGTCCATTGCATGGTGATGAAAACAAAAGCAAGCAGCAGATAACTATCAACAGCCATCTTGGAACAAAAGGACACTTTGAAACAATCCATCGTAACAGTTAGGAGCGAAGATTCCAAACTTGATTTAGAATAGCCGTTAATTGAATCACGTCACCGTTGTGAGAATGATATCACTAACTAACCAATCATGTGACTAAGGTATTGCTAGTTACCAACCTATGACAGTGACTAGTCATTCTTGGCCGGCCTCGGGTAATGTCGATATCGGAAATACCAATCGAAAGCATCATGGGAAAATAAGTTGGAAGGCAAAGTTACGTCATTTTTTAAGTGGATACAACGGGCAGGTGAAATATCGTATTTAAACCTCAGAACCAATTTATTGAAGAAATAGGTAATATCTATAAGTGAGCGAAGCTTGCTTGACATCATATGCAGGTTTTGTTTGACTTATCGTTACGCCACGTAGATGTGATATGCAATAGGCAGTGCGTGTATCGTTTATGCTTTCATTTTAATCTTAAATGAAAAAATAACGAATTTAAACAAATCTTCAATGAATTAAAGATTGTTTAGTGCCACTCTACGTAACATATTTCTGTAGGTTTTAAGCCTAGCGACAACTATCATATGTTAAAGTGGAGTTAAATTTCGAAGAATTTTGTAGATCTATGTTATACAACTGTGAAAGTCAAGATAAGCCGTTTCTTTTCAATGGTAAATTTAATCATTTAATCGTGCTAATGCATTTAATTTGTAGCTGGGGAATTTTTAACAACTCTCTCTCTCTCTCTCGCACACACACAGACACAGACACACACACACACACACACACACACACACACACATGCAAACGTTCATATTTCTGAGTAGGATTGCTGATAATATCATAAACGGGCCCATTGTTTAACCTGGACCTAAATGCATTTCAGGTACTGTATATTTTTTTCCTTTATTTACTTTTGAAATTTAGTAATTCATATTTTACTTCGTCTTAAAAGGAGATGTCGTCTTCACACTAATGAAACAGAATAATTACCGCTATGTGCATAGTAAGGTTAACAAAAATGGCTTGATTTTTCTCTTCAAAATTTAAACACTAAGAAGAAAGCGGAAAGAGAAATTTTCCAGATACGAAATTCACATAAAAAATTTCCCGATATTTATAGAAGAAATTAATATTCCACGCCACGCACAAAAAACACATAATGTACAAATATACACATGCTGTACATATACACATGATGTACACGTACACATAATGTACATATACACATGATGTACATGTACACATGATGTACATACACACAGAAGCACAGGAGTCGCTGTTCGAAGCCTGCAAACAATACATGAAATGTATGTCTGCACACATTTCGCCAAAATTGTCCTCTCCTAGTTTTGGCACAATTTATATTTCACTTTGTGATGTCAGTGTTATGAAAGAGTGTAAAGAAGAAACTCTTTGTTTACATTTGCTCAACACGCCAGTAGCAGAACAGTCTATTTTTTGTGACGATTTTACTTTTAATCATTGTAGAATTATTTCACACTTTATTACTCTTAACCAATTACAAAGCGATTATACGTCTAAGGTCATAATCACGGGTTATTTCATACTTTGAATTAAATGAGTAAATTGCATATTAGAGGGTCAAAAACCCGGAAGTAATAAAGGTGCTCATCTTTTCTTAAATAGTGTTTTATGCGAAAACTCTTGAGACCAAAAAGTCGACGTAAAATTTGTAAACGTAATATACTCATTGGTTCTTCTGATCTCACTCCAACATCCAAACACCTATGCTTTCTTTTTGGGTGGTAATCTAACCAGAACGTGTTTTACTTCGATCATTGGTTCGTCGTTTGACGTAATTGTTCATATCAAAATGTAACAGACGCGCACACTAGGCTCCATAGAAGATAGACACTAGAGAACTTCATTTTTAGTCGTAATGTTCGTCAATAAGTACCTGCTGACAGGGGACCGTCATCTTTCTTCCATATAGAACAAGATAATGTTTCTGGTTGACTGATTATCATTCAGAACAGACGCCATTGGTTAGAATGCCACTGGTAGAGTTTGCGTTTACCAAAATGTAAGAAAAGACTTGCCCATATTATATTTCAACTTATTTTGTTTTGCGACCTTTTATCGACTTAATTAAATTAGTCTTTACAAGCATACGGGAGGTCGTGGGATCGAGACCCGGCCGAGTCATACCAAAAACTTATAAAAATGGCGCAAACAACTGCCTCGCTTGGCGCTCAGCATTAAGAGGTTAGTGTTAGGACTGGTCGGCCTGGTGTCAGGATAATGTAACTGCGTGGGACATCATGCTACCAGTACCGTCTTAAGGCATGGGCACACTGGGCAGTTGCCTAGGGCCTCATACTTCTAGGGGAATCATGCTACCCATATTGTTAATGAATACTGTCCGGTAGGGTGCCCCAGTGCATTGCTTTGCCCAGAGCCTAAAATGTTGTTAAGACGGCACTGCATGCTACATGTCCGTGGCATGATGCCCCAGCACTAGACATCACAATAAAGTACCACACTGCAGACATCGTAGTGATATGACTGAAAAATTCTTAAAGCTACGCTAAAAAAAATCCAAATCACACACACAAGCATACGGTTTATTTGTTCATTTTTGCGACGGATGAAAGAGTTGTTCCCACTACTTGCAGAGTTGTTCCGGAAGAAGAAAAAGATCTTCTGCCGTGGTTAGCGAGCCTAAGACCCTCGACAGAGTGGAGATTGTCTTCACTCACCTGACTGTGCATGATCTGCATGAATACGTATCTGAATCATCCTCGGCCGATAAAATAGGTATACTTGATGCATTTCCCATTTGCTGGTATTGCGCTTCCATCAGAAAAGTATCCTAGGCCAATAACCGTTACATTACATTATCTTCTGGGCCGGCCGAGTCTTGGCGGGGCTATGAACAGGATCATGTTTTTATTCATTTTTCCGGCGAGCGTTCTGGTTACTTTGACAGCCATTGTTCCGGCGAGCGTTCTTGTTACTTTGACAGTCATTGTTTCGGCGAGCGTTCTTGTTACTTTGACAGTCATTGTTCCGGCGAGCGTTCTTGTTACTTTGACAGTCATTGTTCCGGCGAGCGTTCTTGTTACTTTGACAGTCATTGTTCCGGCGAGCGTTCTTGTTACTTTGACAGTCATTGTTCCGGCGAGCGTTCTTGCTACATTGACTGTTTCAGTCAGATAATGTTTGCAACCTAAATGTAACCAAAGTTAATACTCAGTTCAAAGGAAGCAATAGAGGCATACACGAGACAGATTCATTTAGTCATAGTTAAAGGAGGGAAGCAAGATGGTAACAAATGTTCCTTGTCTATTTACGAGTTTGATAAAGAGTTTTCTCTGTTAAGTTTTGGTCGCAATAAACACCTTCGGCCAACACACCAAAAACATCCTTGATTACTAATTTATGACACTCTAGACTAATTATTCCAAATTTAGTCTGAAAATTTTGCCAACAAACCGTAGTGATTGGTTGTAATTTAAAATCCTCCCTTGTGGATTATGGGTATACAAAATTTGTTCAGAATTATTTATGACAAACGATAGTAATCTTCAGCTTCACGACCACCTAAAGTAATAGTTTGATCAATGAAAGTTAATCTAAACTGGCCATCATAGGCATCTCTCTCTCTCTCTCTCTCTCTCTCGGGGCAAGGCCATTTCTTTTTATGATATATTCAATATAATGTCCAGACGATACAAATTTTTCTCTGCTTGCCTGTTCTTGTAGCAATAACAGGTTTTCTTAAATATTTCATAAATATAAAAAAATAACAGCCAACAACAATGATGATATAAAAATAAACTAATAAAAGAGACGACGCGCTGCGATTAAACTAGCAAACTTTCCGTAGTATGAAGCTGTAGTGTTTGCTAATTTTAAAGCCATTAATAGTCCTTTCTGGTCTGCATTATGAACACAATTTCCTATCCATATTTCTACTTTTAAAAAAAGTCTCATTTGAAAGATTCTTGAATGGGAAATTGTCCCGCTTAAATTTTTCAGACTATAGTTCAATAATCCTATGAATAAAGTTTATGCAGTTAGTTCGGCTTTGGGGTCGATAGCAACGTAGCTTGTATCTGCATTATCGGTTCCCCTTGGTTAATGTTTTGTGGTTTATTGCTTTTGTTGATGTTCAAACGATCGAACGGTATTGTCTTATGAGATTTCTTGTTTCCTATTGCAGTTGCCATGGCGAATTCCATCATGCTGTCAGTCATTGCAAGATACTTAAGGATAAATATATATTGAATATGTTTAGATTTCCTAATTTGTGGAGGGTTGCTATGTTGTTGTCAGAACCAAGTATATATTTATACCTACAATAAATGGCCAGAAAAGGGATATGTTTGGCAACTTATTCATAATAGATTTGAATAATCTCTCTCTAATCTGTATGCCTGTCTCTGTCTCTGTGTCTGTCTGTTTCCCTCCCCTTCCTCTCTCTCTCTCTCTCTCACACACACACACACACACACACACACACACAATAAAAATGGTATCACGTGGGATTTCAGAGTAAAATGGAAATAGACTTACAAGTATATATTCGATCAGATATTAACATTGGCATTTGCAACACGATTTCACATCGAAACTGACTCATCCAAATAACCACAATCTGTTATTAGGATAATACAACGAATACAAGCCAGGGGTATTTGCTTGACCGAGCGGTGTCAAATCCTGGCGTGATTCCCGCTAGAAGTCACAAGTTTACCCCAGATTTCCAAAGACTTCCATACAATTTCAGTTGTAAATTAGGAAGCCCGACGTGTCCGTTCTATACATACATTTTACCCTAATCAATGCAAGACCACAGATCTCACAACTTGCCAAATATGTCAACCGCACATATGCGTGGTTTCTCTTCGTTAGGTTTGCATAACACCAGCAGTTCACGCCGTAGTAACTATATAACTATCCCCTAACATAGGGAACTATTTTAACTACGCCACCTTAGGCCACTCAATTCATGGTTTCTAGGCACGTTTTGCCTGTAAAACTGCATTACATTTGCCACCATGGCGACATAAACGGTATCTGCCGAGTGCTTTCTTATTTATTCCTTTTGTGTAATTTGCCTGTTTCCTACCGTAAATACTGCCACTGCAGTCACACCATCAATGTACACAGAGATTCTAATAGGGACTATAGTACGACAGGGACACTCATGCGGCTCTAACCTGAATGTACTAAATGTGAACCATGGCATCATGGAAACTCACTAACACTTCACTCCGTGACGTTGGCTCCTAATAATTGGCTAATTATTTCGGGCTAAGGAATATATCCATTGCACCGAATTCCAATGATCAGACATGTAATCACCAAACTCTTAAGAATGCCTTAAAACAGGGCGCTATAACCAAATGTGCATACTCCAAATTTATTACAGTAGTATAGTAGAACCATAAAACTGTTTGCTTATATATTACAAAATCACTTGTAAACCACCATTTTATGATTGAGATCAGAAAGATAAGACTGCGATTGTATTTATGTTGTTGTTTTTATTTGTTGGTTTTTGTTGTTGTTGTTTTGTTGATTTTTAATCGAGCATACGGACTATCGGGATCAGAGGGGAATTTAACCTAGTACGAATCCCGAATTAAGAAGCAATTACAAAATATGTACCATGTTCTTCCCGCTTCATTTGGCCCTTATTTACCTGCAAAATGAAGTTATAATACTTCATTTCCTTTTCATATACACGGTGTATTAGCATATGGTTACATCATGGTTGAACTCTCCTCTGCTAAGCTGTTTATAACTGCATTTTGTTATACTGTGGGCAAGTGTTTAAAATTGTAAATGAGGAAATGAAGAAATATTCAACGAAGCAAGTAGGTAAAATAAGAAACGAAATAAGGAAGGGGGCAACGTAGGTAATGAAGCAAGCAGCTTCTTCTCTCAAATGAGAACCTATTTTAGCATCTTCACATCTTTTTTATGTTACCGCTTATAAAAAAAATCGTTGGAATATATATGTAAATTAGATTTGAACCTTCAGATTTGTGAACGCCTTTCGTTAAATTTTCAATCGATCCTTATTAAAAGAACTGTCTAAAATGAAATTGTAACGA
The DNA here is from genome assembly GCA_028554795.2 of Sinohyriopsis cumingii. Lineage (NCBI taxonomy): Eukaryota > Metazoa > Mollusca > Bivalvia > Unionida > Unionidae > Sinohyriopsis > Sinohyriopsis cumingii. Next base: position 11,769,209 of record CM068836.1, read on the forward strand.
AAGGGATCTTGACATTTTTCTATCATCTTATACTGAAATCATATAATTTAAGATTCAAATGAAGTTAGCAAATTGACACAAGAAAAAATGGCCGTTATTTGAGGTAGCAACAGTGATGTGAGCTAGTTTACTCAATGTCCGACAATCGTAAATGTAATCGTTGTTCGAATAGATTCTCGCGTTATTCTTCGAAATTGAGGGTTAAGACAAGTTTGGTAAATGTCTGTACAGCTTACTATTACAAATATATCTCTTCTTTTTGTATCGCCGTTTGACGATTTGCAAGAATTTCATCCTGAAACCAAATTTTGTTCGGTCCTTGCAGGTTTTACATACCGGTGTAACAGGCAATAGTATACCCCCAGTCCGGAGTATACCTGGGGATAAAGCGGCCGAGGCTATATTATACCCGGGTATATTATGGCCTGGGCCAATTTATACCCCTGGGGTATATTATGGCCTAGGCGAATTCATACCCCTCAGGCCAAATTATACCCCCATGATATCAATAGTGTTGAACGATATACACAACAACTTAATTTTTCAACATTTTATTGAGGATTCAGCTTTGTCAGGTAAGTTAAGTGACATGTTTCAATCGTACTCGTAGTCTGTCAAGGTATATACATACAACATAAGATTATATATATATTACTCTTCATGTCCAGAGACAGTGTTAATCATGTGGTACACTATTGTGGTAGTGTCAATGCACAACAATTTCAGCTTTTTGTGGAAAACTTGAAGAAGGAATCAAGAATCATGATACAATATATACCTCACATTCTTCCAGTCCAATTGTATTGATTAACTATTATATTTCCAACACTCCCATCAATATGTTCTAGTTTTTAAATCACAATAGTATTCTTATTTCTTTAAGCTGAAGCTAAAACATACTTCAATAAACTCAGAAAAGGCGGTGATGATTGTTCATGTTTTCCTGCCACAAGTAAAGACCAGAACGATAAGTAAATATTAATTTAATATACAAGTGGGGCATATTCTGTCCTGAAGGGGTATGGCCTGGCCCACGCAATTTTACACCCCCGGGCATAGTTTAGCCTAGGACACTTTATCCTCCGGAGTATACTCTGGCCTGGGCCAAACTATACCCGGGTTTAATCTGGGCAGGGGTTAACTTGGCCTACTACACCGCATCCAAACTGCAAGTATGAAAACATTGACATATTGATCTAAAATTTGGATTATATGCTTACTAGGTTCTAGTCCACCTTAAAATTAACTATTGTTTTACAGTGGGTTCGATCCCCGGCCGAGTCATGCCAAAGACTTAAAAAAATGGTACTAACATCTGCCTCGCTTGGCATTCAGCATTAAGAGGTAAGTGTTTGGACTGGTCGGCCAGGTGTCAGGATAATGTGATTGGATGGGACATCATGCTACATGTCTGCGGCATGATGTCCCAGTGCTAGACATACTATACATCGTAGTGATATGACTGAATTGTTAAAGCTACGTTAAAAAGCCGAATCACACACACACAAACTTATTACACCCCCCCCCCAATAAACTTGCATGTTTCGATACGGATGTTCAATCAGACTGGAACTAGATAGGTTTTAAAACCCAAGTTCATATATTTAAGGGAAACTAGCAAAACTATATTTAAAATCGATTTATTTTCTCCACTGACATCCTTTTTCAGTCAGACATGGACTTTATACTGTATATTCAAATTCCCCGGACTCTTTAAACAGCCGGCTTTAAACAGAATTGTACAAAGTTTCATCTCGTTAGCAACTAAAGACTTGAGGCGACACTTCAATGAGCACTGTTAAATAAATTTTCTCAAATTTTCCTTTAGTACATTTGTATGTTCTGACAGCAATAATCTATAAGTCTTCTCCGGGTTTTTCAATTAAGTGATGCAGCTGGCACATTATCTTATCATTGGAGAAATAAATGAAACTAAGGTTAGTATCCACCTACCCTGACGTCAACCGCATTCCGCCGTTTCTTAACTTTAAAAAAAAAATGCTGGCTCTCTAAAAACTACATTTTAAAATGGTTATAAATCAAACACCTAGACATTTATACAAAGCAGTATGCTAGTGATCTTATAATGTTACTAAGTGATGGTAAAATGACGGACTAATGGTAATTAAAACCTAGAAAGAGACAGATGAATAATTGCACATACTATTCTAATAAAGTGGATACAAAATAAACAGAAAATTTCCAAAACTTAAGTTCAACGTTTTTACGCATTCTGTTTCTCAAGCTTAACCTACCATTTCATTCAGTACAAATATTTACACCCTCTTAATACAATAACACCTGAATAATGAATTGAACAGAAAGATCACGAAATTAAAAATATACTGAGTTATATTTTCACAAAATCTACTGACCGGAACAATACGACAATAATCAGCCCTAATGTTTGAGTTGCAGAAAACTAGTGATTTGACGGAAACGAACCAAAAGAGAGAGGACGTCGAAATGAATTCGAATGAAAGCACGATTAGATTATGAGAGCAGCTTATAATTGATATATTGTCAGATTTGGGTGATGATCTCAAATCGATAAAAGATGATAGTCATTGAATTGTGCAACACATACACTGAGAGTGAAACAATCTAAAACAGAAAGAAAAATATACTGAATGAGAATTAGTTAAAAAAAAATACTTGTGTGTTGCAATTGACATATTGCTGTGTTGCAAGATGGTATTGACGTATTGTTGTGTTGCAAAATATTATTGACGTATTGATGTGTTGCGAGACAGTATTGACGTATTGATATGTTGCAAGATAGTATAGACGTATTGGTGTGTTGCTAGATAGCATTGGCATATTGGCGTGTTGCAAGATCGTATTGATGTGTTGCAAGATAGTATTGACGTATTGTTGTGTTGCAAGATATTATTGACGTATTGATGTGTTACTAGATAGCATTGGCATATTGGCGTGTTGCAAGATAGTATTGATATGTTGCAAGATAGTATAGACGTATTGGTGTGTTGCTAGATAGCATTGGCATATTGGCGTGTTGCAAGATAGTATTGATATGTTGCAAGATAGTATAGACGTATTGGTGTGTTGCTAGATAGCATTGGCATATTGGCGTGTTGCAAGATCGTATAGACGTATTGGTGTGTTGCTAGATAGCATTGGCATATTGGTGTGTTGCAAGATAGTATAGGCGTATTGGTGTGTTGCTAGATAGCATTGGCATATTGGCGTGTTGCAAGATAGTATCGATGTGTTGCAAGATAGTATAAACGTATTGGTGTGTTGCTAGATAGCATTGGCATATTTGCGTGTTGCAAGATCGTATTGATGTGTTGCAAGATAGTATAGACGTATTGGTGTGTTGCTAGATAGCACTGGCATATTGGCGTGTTGCAAGATCGCATTGATATGTTGCAAGATAGTATAGACGTATTGGTGTGTTGCTAGATAGCATTGGCATATTGGCGTGTTGCAAGATAGTATAGACGTATTGGGGTGTTGCTAGATAGCATTGGCATATTGGCGTGTTGCAAGATAGTATTGATGTGTTGCAAGATAGTATAGACGTATTGGTGTGTTGCTAGATAGCATTGGCATATTGGCGTGTTGCAAGATAGTATTGACGTATTTGTGTGTTGCTAGATAGCATTGGCATATTGTCGTGTTGCAAGATCGTATTGATGTGTTGCATGATAGTATTGACGTATTGGTGTGTTGCTAGATAGCATTGGCATATTGGCGTGTTGCAAGATTGTATTGATATGTTGCAAGATACTATAGACGTATTGGTGTGTTGCTAGATAGCATTGGCATATTGGCGTGTTGCAAGATCGTATAGACGTATTGGTGTGTTGCTAGATAGCATTGGCATATTGGTGTGTTGCAAGATAGTATAGACGTATTGGTGTGTTGCTAGATAGCATTGGCATATTGGCGTGTTGCAAGATCGTATTGATGTGTTGCAAGATAGTATAGACGTATTGGTGTGTTGCTAGATAGCATTGGCATATTGGCGTGTTGCAAGATCGTATAGACGTATTGGTGTGTTGCTAGATAGCATTGGCATATTGGTGTGTTGCAAGATAGTATAGACGTATTGGTGTGTTGCTAGATAGCATTGGCATATTGGCGTGTTGCAAGATCATATTGATGTGTTGCAAGATAGTATAGACGTATTGGTGTGTTGCTAGATAGCATTGGCATATTGGCGTGTTGCAAGATCGTATTGATATGTTGCAAGATAGTATAGACGTATTGGTGTGTTGCTAGATAGCATTGGCATATTGGCGTGTTGCAAGATCGTATAGACGTATTGGTGTGTTGCTAGATAGCATTGGCATATTGGTGTGTTGCAAGATCGTATTGATGTGTTGCAAGATAGTATAGGCGTATTGGGTGTGTTCCTAGATAGCACTGGCATATTGGCGTGTTGCAAGATAGTATTGATGTGTTGCAAGATATTATTGACGTATTGGTGTGTTGCTAGATAGCATTGGCATATTGGCGTCTTGCAAGATAGTATTGATGTGTTGCAAGATATTATTGACGTATTGGTGTGTTGCTAGATAGCATTGGCGTGTTGCAAGATCGTATTGATATGTTGCAAGATAGTATAGACGTATTGGTGTGTTGCTACATAGCATTGGCATATTGGCGTGTTGCAAGATCGTATAGACGTATTGGTGTGTTGCTAGATAGCATTGGCATATTGGTGTGTTGCAAGATAGTATAGACGTATTGGTGTGTTGCTAGATAGCATTGGCATATTGGCGTGTTGCAAGATAGTATTGATGTGTTGCAAGATATTACTGACGTATTGGTGTGTTGCTGGATAGCAATGGCATATTGGCGTGTAGCAAGATCGTATTGATGTGTTGCAAGATAGTATAGACGTATTGGTGTGTTGCTAGATAGCATTGGCATATTGGCGTGTTGCAAGATAGTATTGATGTGTTGCAAGATATTACTGACGTATTGGTGTGTTGCTGGATAGCAATGGCATATTGGCGTGTAGCAATATCGTATTGATGTGTTGCAAGATAGTATAGACGTATTGGTGTGTTGCTAGATAGCATTGGCATATTGGCGTGTTGCAAGATAGTATTGATGTGTTGCAAGATATTATTGACGTATTTGTGTGTTGCTAGATAGCATTGGCATATTGGCGTGTTGCAAGATCGTATTGATGTGTTGCATGATAGTATTGACGTATTGGTGTGTTGCTAGATAGCATTGGCATATTGGCGTGTTGCAAGATTGTATTGATATGTTGCAAGATACTATAGACGTATTGGTGTGTTGCTAGATAGCATTGGCATATTGGCGTGTTGCAAGATCGTATAGACGTATTGGTGTGTTTCTAGATAGCATTGGCATATTGGTGTGTTGCAAGATAGTATAGACGTATTGGTGTGTTGCTAGATAGCATTGGCATATTGGCGTGTTGCAAGATCGTATTGATGTGTTGCAAGATAGTATAGACGTATTGGTGTGTTGCTAGATAGCATTGGCATATTTGCGTGTTGCAGGATCGTATTGATGTGTTGCAAGATAGTATAGGCGTATTGGTGTGTTCCTAGATAGCACTGGCATATTGGCGTGTTGCAAGATAGTATTGATATGTTGCAAGATAGTATAGACGTATTGGTGTGTTGCTAGATAGCATTGGCATATTGGCGTGTTGCAAGATCATATTGATGTGTTGCAAGATAGTATAGACGTATTGGTGTGTTGCTAGATAGCATTGGCATATTGGCGTGTTGCAAGATCGTATTGATATGTTGCAAGATAGTATAGACGTATTGGTGTGTTGCTAGATAGCATTGGCATATTGGCGTGTTGCAAGATCGTATAGACGTATTGGTGTGTTGCTAGATAGCATTGGCATATTGGTGTGTTGCAAGATAGTATAGACGTATTGGTGTGTTGCTAGATAGCATTGGCATATTGGCGTGTTGCAAGATCGTATTGATATGTTGCAAGATAGTATAGACGTATTGGTGTGTTGCTAGATAGCATTGGCATATTGGCGTGTTGCAAGATCGTATAGACGTATTGGTGTGTTGCTAGATAGCATTGGCATATTGGTGTGTTGCAAGATAGTATAGACGTATTGGTGTGTTGCTAGATAGCATTGGCATATTGGTGTGTTGCAAGATAGTATAGACGTATTTGTGTGTTGCTAGATAGCATTGGCATATTGGCGTGTTGCAAGATTGTATTGATATGTTGCAAGATACTATAGACGTATTGGTGTGTTGCTAGATAGCATTGGCATATTGGCGTGTTGCAAGATCGTATAGACGTATTGGTGTGTTTCTAGATAGCATTGGCATATTGGTGTGTTGCAAGATAGTATAGACGTATTGGTGTGTTGCTAGATAGCATTGGCATATTGGCGTGTTGCAAGATCGTATTGATGTGTTGCAAGATAGTATAGACGTATTGGTGTGTTGCTAGATAGCATTGGCATATTTGCGTGTTGCAGGATCGTATTGATGTGTTGCAAGATAGTATAGGCGTATTGGTGTGTTCCTAGATAGCACTGGCATATTGGCGTGTTGCAAGATAGTATTGATATGTTGCAAGATAGTATAGACGTATTGGTGTGTTGCTAGATAGCATTGGCATATTGGCGTGTTGCAAGATCATATTGATGTGTTGCAAGATAGTATAGACGTATTGGTGTGTTGCTAGATAGCATTGGCATATTGGCGTGTTGCAAGATCGTATTGATATGTTGCAAGATAGTATAGACGTATTGGTGTGTTGCTAGATAGCATTGGCATATTGGCGTGTTGCAAGATCGTATAGACGTATTGGTGTGTTGCTAGATAGCATTGGCATATTGGTGTGTTGCAAGATAGTATAGACGTATTGGTGTGTTGCTAGATAGCATTGGCATATTGGCGTGTTGCAAGATCGTATTGATATGTTGCAAGATAGTATAGACGTATTGGTGTGTTGCTAGATAGCATTGGCATATTGGCGTGTTGCAAGATCGTATAGACGTATTGGTGTGTTGCTAGATAGCATTGGCATATTGGTGTGTTGCAAGATAGTATAGACGTATTGGTGTGTTGCTAGATAGCATTGGCATATTGGTGTGTTGCAAGATAGTATAGACGTATTTGTGTGTTGCTAGATAGCATTGGCATATTGGCGTGTTGCAAGATCGTATTGATGTGTTGCAAGATAGTATAGACGTATTGGTGTGTTGCTAGATAGTGTTGGCGTATCGGTGTGTTACAATATAGCATTGACGAAAAGGACCAAAAGATTAAACAAATAAGGACATATTTAAATGAATTTAATCAAAGGTTTATAACAGCTAAAACTGCGCTAAAAACTTGTGCAAATTCAAAACTCGCATCACAAGATAGCATTGACACAGCGAAAGCCAAACTAAACGAAGGCCAAAAGGCACCCCAGAGTGAATTTAATACAGAAATGGACATAGTGTTGTAATGTGTTAGAATGGATAAATTAGAAATAGAAAATTGACAACAACAAAGAGTTTGGATAAGAAACTGAAAGTAAGGATTGGAATGCATATTGTTCTACAATTGTCCCGAGTCTGTAGTATCCGGAAATTATTGACTTACATTTGAATGAAATTCGTGTAGTTTCCATGGATAAAGAGGTACTAATACCCCCTCCCCATTTGTAATTTTCCGATCTCCTAACAATTCCAATAGTACTAGTATATAGTGTACATGATAATTTCCCTAACAATTTCAATTTGCTAAATGTCTAAGCGACATATAAAAAGTTGTCACTATTAGGTAAAGAAGTTTTAATTTTAAAGCAGGCGATCGAAAGAATCATGTCAGTATTGTGGTTTTATCGAATTGGTAAACCAAGCCAAAATGGTTCCCTTAAATAAAAGGCAGTTTGGTAGCCCTGATAAGAGCTGTTATTTTTCCCCAGGCGGGAAGGTGCCACGGCGTTCTTTTTCCTTGCAAACTTCCTCCGCCGTCCGAGTTTCATTCCGCTGTCTTGGTGGGAATGTCTGACACTTGTGGAATTCGCAAAGGAATTCTGTAGCGTCAAGTAGAGTTGTCATCGGGTATTTTGTGTATGCAGCGTTGAATCGTTTCGGCAGGATGCGTCTTCCGGTATGCTATAGCTGTGATGTGGGTTTCTTGCCCTTTAGTGACCTCCATGCGACGATAGCAGTTGATTTAATAAAATCATTTGCGAGCCTTATGTCAGCAGGTGCCATTTGAAGTCCCAGGGCATTCAGCCTTTCGATGTCCGGGTCGCCGTAGTGTTCTGCTACTGTCCCTTCTGCAAACCCTTCACCGGTAGCATTATGTAATGTTTTATCCGGCAAGGTGATACTCGGTTGTTGTGGTTATATATAAATAAACTCCAAGACCGGCCAGGGCCAAGCATATATTAATACATTAGAAGAGGGAAGTGTACAAACCCTAGATCCAAATTATTTAAAACCGAAATTCCAATAAACCTAATACAAACAAACATCTACACCATGGGGGAAGAACAAAAACACATAAAATCCTCTAATTTTCTGCACTAGGGGGTACCTTCTATGATGCAAGTCTGAGAGGGACCACACCATTAGTGAATGGGGGCACCCTAGGGACAATGGGACTTACCATTAAAAACAGGGTCCCGGCACTCTGGGGACTATGTAAATTTAACATGGGGAAAACTTGCCCGGCACTCTGGGGACAATGGGAATTAACATGTAAATCTATTTTGGGTTAGTCTAAGGACAAGGGAAATTTAACATGGGAGAAAAAAAGCAATTCTAGGGACAAGGGGAATTGAACAGGGGATTTTTTTTTAAAAAAAAATAAAAAAATAAATAAAATAAAATAAAATAAAAATGGGGGTAGGCAATTGAAAGTAGATCTCTTTTCGAGAGATGTGGGTGGCCCTGAAAAGGGCCTTTGGGTTTATATATGCCCTTAACATAAAGGGCATCTGTGACTTCTTCTTGTCCTTAGGCTTCGTCTCACTGTAGGACCGTAAATCAGGACTCTTTTGAGGCATCCTTGCCTCTCCACGTAAATCCTACGTATCCATAGGTTGCTGGCGGTCCTATGGACAACTGTCCATTCGGATCGGACATACATCGGTATGTCCGTCCTGAACATCATCGAAGACACAAGGGTTGATGATTCGACTGTGGTCCACATCTTGAGGCGCAGAGAACAGGTGAATCAATGCAGTGAACTGCGCTTATTTATAGGTAGAGGAAGTATTGAAACGGATTGAGTTCATTGACCAATCCAAACTCGCGTTACAAAATTCAGTCAGCCCACGTCCAATCGGAAGAGAGCAGTCTGTGACGTCACGTGGTCAATATAGGTTCGCTAGCGCCCGTGTGTAGTCAATCCATGCGACAGTTTTTTCAACATGACGGAAACTCAGAAAACGATCCATTGGGGTGCACCAGCAGTGGAGACCACCCAAGGGAACCCGGACTTACTTTCAGAAGAGGTAAATTGGGATTTTGTGGATTTTCTTACCTCGCAAGAATTTGTTCCGTAACCTTCGTCTCCTTCTTCATTACCACACGTGGAGAAGTTTAGACAGAGACAGAAAGAAGAATTGGAGAAATTTATACAGCGGCAAAAGGAAGCAGAACAAGCTTTTCTCCTACAGCAAAGCAACAAGAAGAAGAGGTAAGAAAAAAACAACAAGAAGAAGCAGCAAAGAAACAAGAGGGTGAAAGTCAAATCATCACGGTACTGTTAGACATTTTAGCGGAGTTAAGAAGTCTGAAACAAATGTATCAGACTTCTTTATCACGACCGAAGAGAATACGACCTTCCCGAGCTAAACACGCCAACCCTGTGACTAAACCTACCGTACCACCCTTAGTGATTTCAACCAAATCATCATCATCAGAAGTAGGCCTCGGCCGTGGCAAAGGCTTAAGGCAGTTAAAGTTGATTGCTTAAACTTACCCCTACGCCAAAAAAAGGCCCTTTTCAGGGCCACCCACGTCTCTCGAAAAGAGATCGACTTTCAATTGCCAATAACTCAAAAAAAAAAAAAAAAACCCAACCCATTTTACCCCTATAGTACGTGTGTATGAATGTGTGAGTGTACGTTCTTATTTTAAAATCAAAACCCAAAGACACTTACCTTTTTACACCTAATTTATTCTTTTATCAATAATTACAATCCAATTCACAATTCACAACAAAGCACTTTAAAAAGTTCATAGACTTCTTCTGTCTCATTGTTTAGTCTCTCTGTTTTTTTGAATTTCTTCACCGTCACAGTCTTTTCCTCCTCACTTTCTTCCCTTCTTCTTTTCTTCTCCTGTTTCTTTTCTTCACCTGTCTGCTTTCTTCCTCCTCTTCTTCTTCCTCTGAAGAATCCCTCTCTTCTTCTGACTCCTCTTGTTTCTTTTTGGGCAATCTGGAGACCAATGTCCTTTTTCTTGACAATAATAACAGGTATCTTGACTTTTGTCTTTTCTAACCCCTTTTTTTCTGTTTTGACGGTCTGGACACTCTGAAGACCAATGCTTTTTCTTCTGACAGATATGGCAAGTATCTTGACTTTTATCTCGCAAGGAAGGAGAGTAGTCCGTCGGCTGGTCTGAAGAGAATTTTCTAATGACCCCTCGCAAAGCTCTGATGAAACGTTCGATTTGTGTAGTCTCTTCTATCGTTGTGCTCGGTTTGAGAGTGAAATGAATAGTGAAAGGACAAGACACACACCCTTTTATATACGCTGGTCTGCCATGACTATAAATTAGTCCATGGTGTTTAAACTTTAGTCATTTGACGTTTTTCACTCAAGATGAAACGATCCAATTCATTTGAGAAGAAAGAAGAAGAAAGTAAGAGGCAGAAACGTGATCTATCGCCTCGTACCAGAGCTGAAGTCTTGGCACAAATTCATGCCAGTGATTTTGAAGAGGACATGAGTGAACCAGAATCCAAACCCTCTAAACAAAGTTCACCACCCTTAGTCAACCCTGACAAATACTATTCCATTCGAGAAACCGAAAAGCGCTCCTCTAGAAAATTTAGAACCACGGCTTACAAATACACAGTGAAGTTTAAAGATTCCAAGGCCGACGTATCCTTAGAGAAAGCATTTACCGAGAGCTGGTCAAAATACAAGTCAAACGTAAAGAACAGTTGCATCCGTTACGTCACCAGATCTTTAACCACTGGTACCTGAATGGTATAAGAGAACTGATTCGTCAGAAATTGTTTTAGTGGTCAGACCTTGTTCAATACTTCCAAGGCCCCGATGATCCACGTGTTGATCATTTTGGTTACTTCGAGATTCACCTAGTGCAACGCATTGAGGAAGACAAGTTAAAGGATTACCAACATATTTTACGTGGAATCTACTTAGCGGAAGAGGAAACTTCTAAACAAACTCTGACGTTTAGGTTACAGTATGCAACGTTTCGATTCCCCACTGCAGAACGAAGATCTCTGGGTAGAAAGTACCTGTATTGTTTCCGAAACAAAGAGACTATAAAAACAGGCTGCAATGCCACGACTTATGTCACATGTAATTGAACAAATTCCGTGGAAGGAACTCAATGACCATATTCAAACCGTGGATCATTACCATCGATTATTACAAGAACTGTATCCATTCAATTTGGGCCGACAAGTGGTGTGTGTCTTAGTGACTTGTTTTCTGGGATTTCGTTTACCAGCCGATTCTTTGTAGACTCTTTACGATCAGTACTTACCACCTCAATGGCCTTAAATTGTCACGAAAGACTCCTTTTACTCAAAGCTTTGCGTTTTCATCTGGATACTTCTCGACCTCAACGGGAAAAAAAGATTCGTCAACTTTTAGCTACCTAAGACGTGTATGACGATGTGTGTGTAGCTTGTGACTTACACGCCCATTGGACAGATGTCCGTGCCTGGAAAAAAGGGGTTTTGAGGCTTGGACCCAAGAAGTGGCCCAGTATGCACGAGAGTTGTTCAAGGAAAAAAGTCACTTTTCAACCTGTGTTAGTGACGGTGCCAGAAGAAGCTGTCACCCAAGACAGGACTGTCGTGGACATGCCTGAAAGACCCTTTCGGGAGGATACTTGTGTGACCTTACCCCCTATAGAACTGGTCAGAACATTACCCAAAACATGTTGTACAGACACTTTGTTTATTCCACGTTGATGGTTATCATGTGCCTTTCATCGTTGTACTTAAGCCTTTGGCTTTTATGTATTTTTCTCTTTCGTGTTCATGTTTAAAACATTCAATAAACGTGTCCTGAAAAAAAAAGTAACAAGCGACATTCCTAACACTATGGCTACCTCTGCTGTCTCTGCTCTCTCTTCCTCTACTGTCAAAGTCATCAACGAACACTTAGATCGTGCCAGGTGGGAGGCTTTGTATCTTCGCCATCCCTTTAACATGCTCATTGCTGGACCTAGCAGTTCAGGCAAAACCGAATTCGTCAAACGTTTGATCGGACATAAACATCATTTGATCGATCGGAAACCTCAACGCATCATGTGGTGTTACAAAGAGTGGCAATCGGCGTACAGCCTCTTGCGAAAAAGTCAAGGCGATTCCATCGTGTTTGTGGAAGGCATTCCTAAAGAAGACGACGGCATCGTCTCTGACTCCCGTCAAACCCATTTGGTCATTTTCGGCGACATGTTAGGAGAAGACGAAGAAGAAATTAAACTGTGGTTCACGCGCAAAGGGCATTACCGTAATGCCAGTGTCGTTTACATCACCCAAAATTTGTTTCAACAAAGTAAAGCCCATCGCACCATCAGTCTCAATGCGCATTACGTGGTCTTGTTTAAAAGCCCTCGAGATAAATCGCAAGTGCAAGTCTTAGCCAAACAGTTAGGGACGCCTTGGCTGACTCAGGCGTACGACGATGCCACCCAAACACCTATTTACTCGTCGATTTGAAACCTACGACCCCCGAGGATTTGCGATTTCGTACCCACTTGTTTCACCACTAGTGCCAAGACGGAGGGCCAGTCCTGTACACGTCTCCGTCCTCGACTTAACAAAAAAAATCTATAAAAACCTCAGACACTTTTCGTCTGTCTCACACAGTTCGAACATGACGTCCCTTCACTCGCATCTTCCCGTCAAATTGATTCGTGCCTTGTATGGCATCAGTCGAAAAAAAAATCCACAAATACGAGCTCGTGTCTTAGAAGCTAGTCTCAAAGAAGTCTTACGATGGTTCACGGTGACGGCACGTCAATTACTCCAAGGGATCATTCAGATTCCTCATCAAACCAAACGCTTTTTCGATCGAAACAAAGTTGCTTTGACCCAACTGGCCGATCTCCGCATCGACACTCAAACCAAAAAACAAATCATTTTGAAACCTGGAGGGAGTGGTACTCTAGGAGGGGTCATCATTCGCTCTCTCTTAAGATGGGATCCTAATGCCCCCAAAGTTCTCCCCAAGAAAAAAGTCAAACGAAGCTCCAAGAAGAAGAAAAAGACCAGGTCCCCAAGGAGAACTTCTCCAGTGGCGGGACCCTCCTCTTACCAGACACCACCCCGAAAAAAGAAAAGAAGCCCCCAGAAAAAGAAACAGAAAAAGTCCCCAGAAAAATAAAAGTCCACAGAAGAAAACTAGTCGCAAGAGAGGCACTTCGGCCAGGACGCAACCTTACACTCGCAAACCACGACCTGCCACGGCGGTGACCGCGTCTACGGCAGCCTCACGTTCATCCACTTCTCCGTTGATGACACCAAGAACTGAAGAGTACTTGGAGACGTTGATCACACCAAGAACTTCTCCGTTGATGACCCCAAAAAGAACTTCCCCAGTGGCAGGACCCTCCAATTTAGTGGAAGTGGCTGCTGCTCACAAAGTATCTTCTCCCAAAATCAAAGTCCAAGAAAGATCGGGCATATTACAAAGTTTACTGGATTTGTCCAAGCAAGAACTGGCTCGATTTAGTCCGTTGCGTACCCCTGCACGACGTGTCATGCCTGTCCTGAAGTTGATACGACGTAAAGACAATCAGTGGCGACGCGTTCCAGTATAAAAAAAGCCTGTGACCGAGTAGGGGTATCAGTGTTTTGGTGCTCCTGAAGATTCAAAGATGTCACCTTCCAAAAAGCATCCCTCTTCTAAACAACCCCAAGGAAAGAAAAGGAAAGGACTGCCACCACGTTTAGTCAAACATGGGGACATGTTATCTGTCCTGTCCAAAGCTTCTCCACCCCTACGAAAAAAACTCATTCAATCAGCTTCCAAAGAGGTCATCGATACCGTGTGTGAATGTTGTTTGAACGTCTTGAAAGGCACGATCCCTTTGTCCAAACACCAGAAACAATGCTTAGGCAAACATCGTCACGTTCTTCGCCAAATGGTTCAAAAGAAAATCCCCATCCGTCAAAAGAAGAAGATGTTGGTCCAACGTGGAGGCATTTTACCCCTCTTGTTAGGCCCCTTACTGAAAGGAGTCTTGGGAACCATGTTGGGAGGACTGGTGGGAGCAAGATAAAAAGGCCCTCTGAAGTCCCAAGATCTCAAAATCGACCCCTGACAACCCCATGGAAGGACGAAAACTAGCTTTAGTGTCTTACAAACGATGGATGGAATACCATCGTTGGCAAGAACAACGCACCCCGCATTTACCTCCCAATCCCCATTTGAGCGAAATGTCCCAGTTACAACACGAATTGCAGTCCTTGATGGATCGTCAAGATTTGTCCGAAACAGAAAAATCGCTAAAGTACGGTCAAGTCTTGCAACGACTGCAACTCTTTCACCAGAAAGCTTTAGACGAAACAGCTCTACCCACTCTGAAAGATTTTAAGACCTTGATGAAAAGTCCAGCACCATCACCAGTACCACCACTACCAGTGACCAAGACAGAAAAAGAAGAAGAAGAAGGGTTTCAAACTCCACCAGAAAAAGTACGCAAGTTAACAACACCACCTACCTCCAGAATTGGATGGATTAAAAGGATGATGACCACCCCTTCTTCATCACAAGAGAAAAAGAAAGTGAAGACAGAAGTGAAGACAGAAGTGAAACAAGAACCGATATCCCTGTTCCGACATCCTCCTCTGCGACACCTATTGCTGGTCGCACACGCAAAGTATTGCAATCCAAGAAAGTACCCCAAGAGAAAAAGAGTAGCATCTTCCAAGAGTGGGTGCCTTATTAACACACAAACACAAAAAAATGGAAAAAGTGTTAGCCAGCATTTACTACGATCCCTCGCATCCTGCAGGTTACGCAGGAGTTCAAAAATTGTATCGTGCTGCCAAAATGCGCCTGAAAAGTCTCCGTTTACCTCAAGTGCAACGATGGTTACAAGAACAAGCTACCTACACTTTACACAAACCCATTCGACGCAAGTTTTCCAGAAGTCGCACCCGAGTGGAAGGCATCGATCATCAATGGCAAGCCGATTTAGCCGATGTCTCTCATTTGGCCAGCTACAACCGTGGCTACAAATATTTGTTTTGTGTCATCGACGTCTTTTCCAAATTTGCCTGGGTCGTACCCTTGACTTCCAAATCGAGCAGCGAGTTAGTGCGAGCCCTGCAACGAGTGTTGAAACAAAGCGGTCGTCACCCTCTTCGATGGCAAACGGACAAAGGCACCGAATTTCTGAACCAAGCTTTCCAAAAAGAATTAAAGAAACGTGACATTCATTTTTTTACTACCGAGAATCCCGAAACCAAAGCCAGCATCGTGGAACGTTTTCAACGCACTTTGAAAGAACGCATGTGGAAATATTTTACGCATCACCACACTCTGAAGTACATCGACATCTTACCGCACCTGGTGCAAGCGTACAACCAATCTTACCATCGAAGCATCGGACGTGCCCCGCAAGAAGTGACTCCCGAGAACGAAGTGTTGGTGTTTGAGCGCCTGTTAGGTACGTCCCCGACGAGGGCTGCCCCCAAGAAAAGTGGAGTGTTGACCGTAGGAGATTGGGTGCGCATTGGCAAAACCAAACGCACTTTCGACAAAGGTTACTTACCTAACTGGACGACCGAATTGTTTCGTGTCACTGGACGAGTGCATGGCCGTCATCCTGCCGTCTATAAATTGGAAGACATGAACGGAGAAGTGCTCAAAGGAACGTTTTATTTGCCCGAGTTACAACGTGTCACCAAAAAAGAAGACGACGTGTACGACATCGAAAGCATTTTCGAACGCAGAACCCGTAAAGTAGGCAAACGACGTGTCAAAGAAGTCAAAGTACGTTGGAAAGGATATCCACCCAGTTTTGATTCTTGGATCGACGCTTCGCAAGTCATCGACTATAAAAAGAAGTGACCATCATGCCATTTCACACAGACGCAGATACGTCGACCACTCCTTCACCCAGTTCTTCTCTGCAAGATTTGCAGAAACAACCCTTGTGGGTGTGGTGTGGAGAACGTGTGCCTAAAACGAAAATCGTCTTTTTCTGCCAAATTTTCGTGGTGTATTGTGTCATCGGTGCAGCCATTGCCAATTTGAGTTTGCAACAAGGAGACAAACAATTGTGGACCATTTTATTGAGCAGTTGCATCGGTTACCTGCTTCCCAATCCCTCCCTGAAATTCTCTTCCAACGGGAACCACGGGAACCTTGTGTCCAGTGCCAGTGTCAGTCACCACTCTAACAACAACAATAACCCCATTTTGGGCGGAGACACGCCTCTGACGTCCAGTAACCCCTCGGACAGCCACAGAACTCTAGAATTATGAGTCACACTAACCAATTTTGCTTAACCTTACCCAGTGACAGTTCCATGGAGGTGTTTCCCAACAACAGGTTGTGCTGTTACACGGCCAAATTACCTCAGGCCATCCAATTAGATCACGAAGCCCATTGGGAAGTGGCTTTGGTAGAAATGATTCACCCTACACAAATCCAAAACATCACTGAAAAGTAAAACACTTTTGAGGTCGAAATCCTGAACCAACAATTGCAAGAAACCATGAATGAAATGGGGTTTTCAGGGGACACAAGACCATCCAACAATCCACCCTTCAATATCTACACCTTGAAAATTCCGTCAGGGTTTTATTTTAGTGGCCAACATTTGGTGGACACCATTGCTTCCAGGTTCGAGTTAGCCTTTGGCAAAGCCCTGAACAGAATAAAAAAAGTGTCACCCTGGAGTACCATAAAGTGACCTGTCGCTTACTGATGAAATTTCAGGATACCCAAACGTTGTCCATCAGTTTTAATCGTGACTTGTTTGATATTTTAGGCGGAGACACAAAAATGGCCTTTCACCAGACTTCACACGTCTTAAGCTAGAAAGACAAAGAAAAGAAGAACCGTTCGAGACTTAGACGTTTTCGATTATTGAGAAAGAGAAAAAATGATGCACCGAGAGTCTTGAAACTGTTCCAAGTCGGAACTGGATCTGTTTGCCATGCCACCCACCATGATGACCATACAAGAATCCCAATGGGTGGAATTTCATCCCGTCTCCTCACTGACCGATTCCGCTCCCATCGAGTTTGAAATCAAAGGACAGCCCGAACTTTACATCGATCTGAATAGCAGTTACTTGTACTTGAAAGTCAAAGTTCTAGATAAGACAGGAGGTGATATAGACACTGAAGCAGTAGCTCCCGTCAACAATTTCATGCATTCCTTGTTTAGTGGAGTGGACTTGTACTTGAATAACAAACTAGTCGGTAGCAGCATGGATACTTACCGTTATCGTGCCTACCTGGAAAATCTCTTGACGTACGGAATAGACGCCAAGAACACTCATCTCAATGCCTGTGTGGTATGGGAAGCTGACGATGCAGACCAGTTTGAAATATTGGAAACTGATACAACTGATAAAAAGAAAGAATACAATGAGGGATTTGTAGAACGAAGAAACAAAATCAAAGATGGAAAGAGTTTAGAACTGATGGATCGTTTGCATTTGGACATATGGTTGCAAGAAAAGTATTTGATAAACGGGGTGGATGTCCGCCTGAGACTGAATCTTAGCAGTACCGCTTTCCATTTAATGGCTGATAGTGACGGTTACAAAACCAAAATACAAGAAGCCAGACTCTACGTACGCCGTGTGGAAGTGTTACCTAAAGTGGGAAACGACATCAGTCAGACGTTGAGCAGAACGACCGCCAAGTATCCGATACGACGCGTGGAAGTGAAAACTTTCACTATTCCTGCTGGACAGCGATGCATGATCGAAGATCATCTGTTCCAAGGATAGCTACCCAAACGTTTAATCGTTGGTATGGTCGAGAATGAAGCCTTCAACGGAGCTGTCGCTAAAAATCCTTTCTACTTTCGACACTTTGGCCTGTCCAAGATCGAAGTCAGTCGCGATGGCAAGACCTTGTGTACCCGACCTTTCGAACCTGACTTTGAGAAGAAGAATTACTTGAGGTCGTACTTGTCCCTGTACGAAGCCACCGGACAGTTAGGAACCAATACCAGTCACGGCATTACGTACGAGGATTATGCAGGAGGCTATGCTTTATGGGATTTTGATTTCACTCCAGACCAAGGCAGCGACGAGGGACATTTCCACCCTATAAAATCTGGCCAGATTCGTGTGGAAATTCAGTTTGCAAAACGAGACCCTGCTGATGCAACGTTGAACGTCATCCTGTATGCAGAATTTGTTAATACCATAGAAATCAACAGTTTGAGAGAAGTCATTCTAGATTATTAGAAGCCATGGAAGACTGTTATCACTCTTTACAAAGTGGGGAAAATTTGGACATGGAATGTGAGGAGACTGTGGAAGAAGAAGAAGTTATCATGATGAAGTCGAGATGGCCAGAACAAGAAGCCCATTTAGTCTCCTGTTTTGCCAAACACTTGGTCGAAAAAATGACGGAATTGATCAAGAAAGATTGCTATGGATGTCAAAACGATCATCCCAGTCAAATTCAACACGATAAATGCCTGATGCTGAGTCAAGAAGAAAAATTGAACGAGTATCTGGACGAAGCTTGGAGTCTCATCTCGGACGAAGTCGTGTTGCATCAGTGGTATAAAGACATGCGTGAACATTCTTGTCCACCATTAACCACTCAAGAGATCCATCGTATCGAAGCTCTCCTGAATCAGAGTGAGGAGACGAAACGAAGAAACGGTTATTTGTCAGACATTTTCAAGCAAAAAGTCTGGATCGAATTGATCACTTATTATTAGCTGTGAAGAAGAAAAAGAAAAAAACATAGATACCTGGGAACTTTATTACCTTTTGAACCACAGTTCGTATACGGCTTCTTGGAATCCTGTCGTCTGTGCTAAAGATGAACTCCCTCATCGCAAACCTCAAGACCATCTAGCTTATGTGATCAACACGGACGATAGTCATCTCCCAGGAACCCACTGGGTAGCCGTCTACTTTCCTCAAGAAGGATGTGTGGAATATTTCTATTCGTACGGATTGCCTCCTTTGGAAGACGATATCATCGACTTTATGAGAAGAAATGCTCAGACCACCCCATTCAATAATGTGAAATTACAAGGCACAGATTCCTTGGTGTGTGGACAATATTGTGTGTATTTTCTGCATCATCGCAGCCTGGGCTATTCCTTAGAACATTTAGTGACTCATTTTGATCTTCGTTCTTCTTCTAGAAACGATGTGAAAGTAGATCAATGGTTTTGTGACCATTATGCTTATCTTTTGTCTCAAGCTAGGAAACGTAGTGTCCATCAATGGCCTAATGACTTCCAACAGTGGAAATCACAATTTCATTCACAACGTTGTCAGCCTTGTCCAAAATAATGTGTGAGTTGTACAAAAAATGTTTGTGATTAGAAAAAATATGTTTGATGTTGTATTGTTGAGTTATTGTTAAAAAGTCTTAGAGTTGTTTGTTAGTGTTTAGTGATTTTGAATTTAAAAAAATGTTGTGTTTTGAAAAAAAATGCCTTTGTCGTTTGTTTAGCTATAAGAATTTTGATTCATGCTCTTTGACTTCTTACTATCCCTCTCATGGCACTCATTGAACGTTCCGGCTCGAAAACCATGTAGGGATGTTTTCCTTCACGTCCGCGCTTTGACTTTAAAGCCGGGGTAGCCTCCAGTCTAACCATCCATTGTCGACTCATCCTCCTACGAAGATGTGCTCCAAACTAGCTAAGCTAAACGAAGCTTACGTGAATTTGCATAGGGTCAGACACAGTCTGATACCGAAGCTAGAAGAGATAGAGAATGTGAGAACGCTAAAAGTCACTGAAGACCTGATAGAAGAGCTCTTCAGAGAAGAAGTGAACAGGGAGACAGAAGAATGGACAGAGAAGTACAGACTTCAGAAACAGCAGAGAGAGCAGCAACAGCAGCAGCAGGAACCTGAACCTGACAGAGGCTTTGTCGATTGTCGTATCGACACCAAAGAGTTCTTCTTCTCTTTCCGAAGAAGCAGACCTATCGTCAGAAAGTCTATCATCAGAGGACGTCGCATTCTTAGAAACTAAAAGATTGCCATAGCAAACAAAAAAAACCCAGCCCGTTTCAGGGCTACCCAATACTCTAGAAAAGAATTAACAATTGATTTGCCAATGTGTGTATGTAGAGTAGTGTGAATATAAACACTGACTCTTTTTTATAGTGTGAATGTATGTGTTTGTGTATATGATTGTGTGTTTGTAAGTGCTCACGTAAGTTTGTGTGGATAGTAGATTATGATCATGGTTTTTTTTTTTTTTTTTGCTGTTTGACGTGTGGGGAGAGTAGATTTGGGATTTGATTGCTTTGCGTATGTGGATAGTATATTGAAGTGATTAATGAAAATTTTTAAATTAGTAATGGGTAGTATAAAAAAGTGAGTGTTTCTTTTAGGTCCGCGCGTTGTTTGGTCATGATCTAGGTAATATCAATTTTGTTTTAGGGGATGTTTTCCTTCATGTCCGCGCTTTTAGTATAAATTGAAAATCGCTGGGCAGTCTAGCTACCCTGTTCATTCGTTAACAAGACAATGAATACCAGAATTGTAAAGCTTCCAGATGCACCTGGAATATGCCAGGCGCATACTAAATGAACTGGCCGCGGAGGCCATTGTCGAAGAGGGAAGGATGAAAGAGGAGGAGGAAAGAAGAAAAAAAGAAGAGGAGGAAAGGGAGAGAGGAAATTTCAGAATCCCAGAGACAGAAAATTGGGATTCTGAAGCCACTTATCCCGCCTCTGCTCTCCCCCAAAAGAGAGTGAAAAGAGACTGGGGAAGAAGATGTGTGTGTGGTGCCAGGCCTGGAAGGTGCCATCATTAACCAGGTGCCATGGAATTCAAAAACAAACAGCCCTTTTCAGGGCTACCCAAACCTTTAGAAAAGAAATAGTAATCGATTTGCCAATGTGTGTGTGTATGTAGAGTAGTGTGAATATAAACACTGACTCTTTTTAATTTGTGTGTGTGTGTGTGTGTGTGTGTGTGTGTTTGTAAGCGATCACGTACATTTGTGTGGATAGTAGATTATTGGGTTTAATTATAATGCTTTGCGTGTGTGGATAGTAGATTTGGGGTTTGTTAATTGCTGCTTCACGTATGTCGATAGTAGATCATATGAAATGAGAAAAGTAGGGGATGTTTTCCCTCACGTACGAGCGTTGTTTGGTTATGATCTAGGTAATATAACTTTTGTCTTAGGGGGATGTTTTCCATCACGTCCGCGCTTTTCGTATAAGAACCCACAGTGTTAGTCGTTCGCACCATTCTAAGGAATAAAAACAAGGAAGATGGTGGATGTAACAGAATTGTTTAACCAGTTGAAGGATATTTGCTATTGGATAGTGGATGGAGCCTATGTAGTGGAAAGGATTGAACGTGAATGGAAGCATGAAGTTACCAGGGATTTTGTCAGAAGGCAAGTGACAAACCTAAAATTAGCTATGGATCTGGTGAAAGAGATGATAGAAGAAGAAGTGAAAAGACTAAGAGGCTTTATAAATCCAGAGTATGTAAAGATTGGTCACTTGAAAGAAGCCATGATTTAATGTGCTAGAAGTAAAGTGTTTTTTGGAAGACATAATGGAATGGACAGAGTGGTCATTTGTCAAAAAAGGCCTGGACCAGCTTAAGAAATCGGAAGAACTAATGAGAAAAGTAATGGAGGAAGAAGTAAAGAAAATAAAGGAGAAATGGAGTAAAGAAAGAAAGAATAAGGAAAATTTAAAGAAAAAGGAAGAGTTTGAGAGGCTCAATCAGAAATGGATCAAAGTCCAGGAAAAGTTTAGAGCATTGGGCCATCCAGACTGGATGCGAGAGGAGAAAAAGAAGAAAGGAATGATGGAAAAAGTGAGAACTTGGTGGAAGAAGTGGAGGAAATAAAAGAAGAAGATGATGATGAACCAAAGGCCCTTTTCAGGGCCACTCCAATCTCTCGAAAAGAGATAAGACTTTCAATTGCCTACCCCTTTTTTTATTATTTTTATTTTATTTCATTTATTTTTTTTAATTTTTAAAAAAAAAAACAAAAAAAATCCCCTGTTCAATTCCCTTTGTCCCTAGAATTGCTTTTTTCTCCCATGTTAAATTTCCCTTGTCCCTTGACTAACCCAAAATAGATTCCCATGTTAATTCCCATTGTCCCCAGAGTGCCGGGCAAGTTTTCCCCATGTTAAATTTATATAGTTCCCAGAGTACCGGGACCCTGTTTTCAATGGTAAGTCCCATTGTCCCTAGGGTACCCCCATTCACTACTCACACCAATAATCACTGATTAATCTACTCTCGTATCGTCGATGCTGTTCCGTACGGCCTTACCCATGTATGTCAAATGATCACGGAAAATCATCCGTGTCACCGATACGAGCGTTTGGAAAAGAAGAATCCATAGAGAGAGACAATAATGTCTGCAGAGAGTCCTCATCTACGGTTCAGAAGTCAGACAAAGTTTGACGAAGAGAAGAACACCTATACGATGCCCTCTATGTTAACGGAATGGTGTTAAGAAGAAAACCAACGGCCCTTTTCAGGGCAAATCCATTGCCTCGAAAAGATTTGCTCTCTTGCCTAAAACAAAATGCTAGACGATTTTATATTTTAGGTTTATTAGATTGATGTTCATCAAAATATGTATGCAGGTAGGTATTACTGAAGCCTGGTAGATACATACATAATTATATAGTTTGGTATAGATACAACAATTTAGTCGGGTAGGTGGATACATAGTTAGGTGAGTATGAAGATATATAGATAAGTGAGTATGCAGATGCATAGGTAGGTACGTTGGTAACTTAATGCACATTTGCATATAAACCGACAGAAATTGCGACCCCGGATGGTGAACTAAAGTAATTGTTAAAACATTGTGCAATGTACAAATTCATTACGACTCGAACATTCTTCATAAGCATACATTTCTCTCCTCCGTGATTGCCATTGTGTAGGAAAGAATCACAGCCATTCACATTCCCAAGAGACAATACAAAAGAACGTATCAAGTTGTTGAGACTTAGAAACTGTGAGCTCGTTATTATCTACGTCTTTATAATCTATGATTCATGTTTTGAAATGCTCCATACGATCATTAGCAGGCCATGCACGGTTAACCTTATAAACAACGCATGCCATTTTTGATCAGTGACCACTCCTCATGACTTGCATGCAGTTGTCGTATTGGTCACGCATCATATTTTTTAAGCAGATTAGTTCTGATTAATTGCTTCTTTAATTAGGCATTTTTCCAATAAAAACTCTTCTTTCCACATGATTACCGACCTTTTCATAATATCTACACAGTTTAGAAGAAAGCGAGCTAATAGAGGGTGCAGCTTTATCTTGAAGTATAGATAAGCAATTATTGGAAACGAGGGAATAAAGGAGATTGTGTTCATTCCTGAAGCCAGTATCAGTGTAGAATAAAAAATGAAACTGTGATTCCGCTCCATTATGAAAATGACTCGTCACAAAAAGTACGGGAAACAGCATGTAAAGGGAACGTTATAAATAAACGGTAGAGCCCGGTGCAGATAGGTTGTAAGGCAAATATGAGTCCACCATTAACCAAGAATATAGTAAGGGATGAAAATAAGAATAAAGGCAACCGGATTATGTCATTCATTAATCAAATTTTTTTCTGTCTGGTACATTTTATGCCAAGTTAATGGACATTGATCAGAGAAGTATAGAGATTAGATTACACATGCAAAGTGGTTTAAAATTAGCAATGTATTTGATAAAGTCTCTGCTTCTGTCAGTAATTTCGTACAGATGAAATACTGGTCTAGTTATTAAACTGCATTAACTTAAACGCATTTAGCGAGAAAAACATATTGGGAAGGTGCAATTAGGACATATGAAGGTCCTTCTACATGTTCACAAAATCTAAGTATGATGTAGACAATGGAAGTTACAGATATCAAAGTGTCCGTGAAAACTACCATTAAATCTAACACAGAAATTGTTCAACAATAAATAATTCCGTGAAATTTTAAAATTGTTTAAAATATTTCATACCTGAAGGCAGACCACAAATATTCACGCTTCATGCAATTTCAAAAAACGCTCTGAATAAATCTAAAAATTGAAAAAACCACGATAGGTGCACAGAACCTGTGAAAACTGGATGAAACTGTGTTGTTTGTTTCCTTCCTCTGCATTTCCCTGGAAGCTGCTGTGGTTCAGAGTTTAGTGTGACAGACTCGCGACAGAAAGGGTACGAGTTCGAATCCTACAATCGGACTAGCCTGTGTCAATTACTGTGACGTGTCCTTGAGTAAGGCATTTTACAGCCTCGGTAGTAATAACCTACTGGTGTTTATGTGCCGTAAGGCACCAATCTGACCGATGGTCAGGGAATCTACACCAATCCGACCGATGATCAGGGAATCTACACCAATCCGACCGATGATCAGGGAATCTACACCAATCCGACCGATGATCAGGGAATCTACACCAATCTGACCGACGATCAGGGAATCTACACCAATCTGACCGATGATCATGGAATCTACACCAATCCGACCGATGATCAAGGAATCTACTACGTATGTTTGTCCCGGGGGAAGCATTGTCGTCATATTTTAAAGAAGAGAATTTCATCATCATGCGATATAATTGTCGTGAATATCAATTGACATTCTCAACCTGAAGTGAGGTCGTTTTGGAAGGATGAAGACTGGTTCTCATAGCGAACGATCCTCTATATTATACCCAGGTACTGCCTCTTCGTTAATGAGATTCCATTAGTATGGTTAACGTTAACGTTGCATTGACCAATGAATTTTCAGACAAAAAATTGTGACCTATTCTTTAAAGAATATCATTAAACTTTAGGTATCGAAATGCCTCATGGAAGGACTATATAAATATATACCTGAAAGCAATTTATTTCCTTGCAAGACTTTCCTTTCGCAACAGATTAGTGAATATTTTTAATCAATTGTATTTCAATAAAACGGAGGGCAAGAGCGTTGAAGAATATTCTTCGAAGCATACAATATTACATCTTCCTTTTCGACATAGTTCATGTTGTCCAATGCCGGATTAAAGGAGGAGCAGTCTTGCAGTTGTTCTAGAGGCCCTGCTTGGTCGATTGGGCGTGGGCAGGGAACCGATAGGGAGAGGGAGAAGATAATTTTGATAAATAATTGATTAGCACCGGCCCCGTGATGCTTTGTGCTATTAGTTATTCATCACATTCAAACTAGTACCAGTATTATAAAACTACAGATGACTCTTCGGGGATTATAAGTCCATCAAAAATGGAAGAACTGTTTCTGCTTAAGCAGAAGGGAATACCAAAGGCAATTTATAGCAGTATGGGCTATTTAGATTCTCCTACTTATTATATGGTGACCAAAATCTAGGGCACTTACGACAGCCCTCAATGCACCATGGGGATCCAGTTGGAATTTGTAACATTTTATGTCCCTATAGTACATCAACTTTTCTCTTTCCTAAATGCCCCACAGCCCAGTTACAGTGAGGTGTCTAAGAGAGTGAGTCTTGGAAAAGAGCGGTCGAAAGTGGTTGGAAGAGTAAGGTGGGAAACATAATTTGTTTAAAATCAATATATCTGACGTAACGTTGATCTAGCAGATATAGATACAAGTTTGTGTTCTGGTGACGTTTAAACTATCCCATCTATTTAATATTAGTAGTATGTAAGATAATACGTGTCATTTCATGCTAGGAAGAGTTGTCTTTAGCAACGCTGTCCTTCGAATGAGGTTTATCACGTACAGTATGAAAGCTGTAAATTGACCGGTAAATCAAAAGTACATCAGGACGTGATACTTAGGTGCCGTTGTCCGTCATAACTACTTATTTATATGAAGATAATAACGATATAAATTCATAAAACGATATACAAATACACTGAACGTCTGAAAAACACCACATCATACACGGACAATCACATAGTCTAAAAACTCGCACCTATGCAGACCAATACCCGTCATTAATGACCATCACACGAGCTCACAGGCAATCACTAACAATGACAATGGCAATAGTGTATTAGTAATGTAGGTCTTAAGTCCATAATACTACTGTCACACAACAATATTGCAATGGTGTGGAGTCATGTTTCAAATAAATTTAACACAGAAAGGAGAATAACAAAAAAAGAAAAGAAAATTACGGCACAAATAATAGAAATGTATATGAAGATGAAAAGAAACTAGCATGACATAATTGCATAGTTGTGATTATCCATATTGGTAGAAATAAAATAGTTATATGAATATTTTATCTCTTCTGTGGAATGCCAAAAAAATGGATTGTGCAAGTTGTGAAATTAAGAAGGGTTCTTAAACTTCAGAGAAGAAAAGACTTGTTCACATGGGTGTTTTCTTTGTTAAGATTCCGGTATGGATGTTTCTATGATCTGCATAAAAGGGACATTGCAAATGAAAGTGATATTCATCTTCTGTTTAGCTTTTATCACATAATGAATCTAATTTGGGGGTGCCATTATAATGTCCTTCCTCTATAGCTACATTATTAGCTGAAAAACGGAGTCTGCTTAATGCTTTTTTTGTAGATGGGTAGGTAAATTACTGTTTGCATAAAACTGAACGGAAAATGTATCACAAAATGTATTATAGTGATATCCCTTATTCCGTTTAATTACAACTAAACTCCAATCCTGAATTAAATTATCTTTAAAACATGGTCTGAAATTGAATAAAATGCTTTTTCATCTGCTACATCCAGTGCAAACCAGCTATAGCAAAATCCATATATAAATAGTAAGTCTTTAACTTTCGAAACTCGTGTAACTTTACCTCACTCATCCGTTTTATCCAGCATAATCAAAATTGTCTTGGACATCGGTTATCACTCATTCTAATCAACCTAATCAAATACTTAATAAATTTACAAATTGAACGATAGAGGTAATCTTCTGCATTCCCCTCGTGGTAAAAGGGAGTATGTTCGTTTGGAAGGTTTAGAAATCAAGTGCAGAACCTATCATGTAACTTTTCAAATGAATGTGAATATTCATACCCCCAAATTTGAGTGTCATAGGTTAATACAGGCTTGATTATAAAATCAAACAGTTTAAAATCTTGTCACGGAAAAGATGCCTAAATTATTTTGAATAATAATCATTGTACACTTGGACTTGTTTGCTTGAATTGAGTTCTTGCATCGATTTCATTCCAATACGTTAGGAATGAAATATATCCCCATGTATCTATACCCAGATACGGTTTGGATTTATTTACCTTTATAATGCCACTTTCAGTTATTCCTTAGAAATACTCCGTGTCTAAATACAATAATTTTAGTTTGATCTAAGTTAACACACATTCCACTATTTCATAAAATATCTCCACGATATTAATTTGCCTTTGTAAAGAACGGACTTGTATCAGCACAGTTTGCAACGTCATCAGCATACAAGAGGTCAATAATGTCAGATATGTCTTACTTTTTTGGGATATGGCATGATATGGTATGATTAGCACTCGTCGTTACAGACCATCACTCATCCTTCTATCAAACAGCCACCTCTACGAACCAGTGGCTAGTAAAAGTATAGTATGATATGATAACCAGTACTCATCCTTACAAGTAAGAACTCATCCTTGCAAAATACCACTATTGTAAAGAAACAAACGCCGGTTAAAATGTCAAGCGTAATTGGTTTGTAATACTTGTGATCGAATTGGAATGATCTGTAACCAAACAATCCGTTTGGTTGGGTCTTAAGAAGGACAGATTTTCTATCAGGGCAGCTGTACCTACTGGGCCAGGCTCACGGCACCTACAACTCTTGGATCACTTCTGCTTGGACCAGGCTCTGATAAACACTAAAGGAAGGTAAAGAGAATATAGGTTGGGCTTTGCACGGATTTCCTTCTTTTTAGTACAAATACCGACAGATTATTTTTCTCAAATATTTTCCAAATTAAATTAAGATAACTGCACTTTTTCAAATTAGTTAGCAGATTCAAAACACAGTATTATTCAAAAGGTGTTAGTTTTGCTTCTAATTCGAAATAACGGTCATCAGGTCTTGTACTTTTTTAAAATTCGGAATAATTATCAAGTAGAATCTAGCAATATACGCCATTCTTAGAAAAGTGGAAAAAGCCAAGAAAAAAGTTATAATTGTTATATGTTGGAAGTATTACACAACGAGCGTCTCGAGCCATATGATGTTGTTCAAAATACAGTACTGCGCTTTTATACGAATGTGTTAATGAGGTCAAGGGTGCGTGCGACCTATGTTCTAAGCATGAGAAAATAGAAACATAAAACCATTTGATATTATTACTGTATTATCACATATAATCTACGGGTGTTATATGAAAATAAGAATAATTAATAGCTTTTATATATGAAAATAATAATAAGTAATAGTTTTTATACGGAGAACATTTAACTTTCATCAGTTCTAATTTGGGAAAAAATTCTATGATAGGCAATGGTACGATACATTAGAATACTGGGTACATACTACTATACAGTTCTAAGTGTTTAGTTGCTGTCCTATTCCTTTATTTCTATTATGGAATTTTCCAGTAATGAAGGGCAAAATGTGGCTTAGTTGTCTAGGATCACTTATCACAGACTGTTTAATTCAATGGCATTGTCGAATTCCACAGACAATTTTACGTTCACCGTTTTGTTGAGTGCCAGCGCAAACGAAATTTCCACATGCACATGTTCCGATTTTACTGGGTGAAAATGACCTACATGTATGTCTCTGCTTTGGACGGTTGCGAGATCAAATCCCCACAAACAGCAAGCTCCGTATAGCTATCGTAAAAATAGCTAATATACGTTTGGTCACCAACTGCCCCATGGTTTGAAACAGTTAGGTTGGATCCCAAGTAATTTTTATACGTAACGTTGGTTTGTAGGGTCTGGTACACAAATTCTGTCTTGGATACGTTATGGCTATAAAAAAAAATTTCAATGGGTTTTGAAATACGTTGTATGTATCAAAAACAAACTGAATGTGTTTTGATCAGATGATCCTTTTAAGTCTGCGTTACTGATGAAGGAAGTCATGATACGTTTCGGTAAATGACACTGGAAGACACTATCGTCGATCTGGATTACTTTCAGCAGCAATGGTGAACGTTTTCATCTGTATCGATAAGAAACAATTTCATTCTAATACAATGTATGTTTTATACTGTAGATCATACATCAACAACTGTGGTAATTCTCACATAGTAAGACCGATGTTTCTTTATGATAGGCCGTGAATTACTAGATTTTTTGAAGGAAACAATCTTGATAATTCACCGGACTGACCTAATATAAGTAGTTTTTCATCAAAGCCACTGATAACATTATGACCAATGTTATGCGCCTATGCTCTTAAACTAAGTAACAGAAAAGAGTGAAGACGGCAAGCTTTGTAAAAATGTAACAAATAATTTATTTCCCTAGAATAAAAAGTAAAAAATGAGAAAAGAGAACATACAGTATTGCGAATTAAATCTAAATTGTAATCCACAAATTAAAACAAAAGTCCTGTCAATAAAACGTTCTAAGTGAATCACAGTCCAAATCCCAATGAAATTCAAGATGGAAGGCGATGACGTCTATAATAACCTTCGAAGTGCAGATGTGTCAACAGTTTCTTGTTGAATCACAGAAAATATTCCAGTTTTTGAATTCCGTTAAATTCCAGTAAATGTATTTGTCCGGGAATCAGATCACTTTTGTAATTGCAGAGAAAATAATCACTTGAATTCAATAATTTGAAGAAAATAAAATTCAGCCCAAACTGGTCACAACGTGTCAGATGTTAAAGCACAATTGATATAATTCTGATCAAAACATCAGTTATACGACTAAGACAATCCCGGATGGGGGTCAAAAATTCATCCTTCTGGAAAAAATAGAAGTTTGTTTACCAGTTGACACATGATTATTGACACGTAGTCCAGGTATGACCTTGACTCATCTTACTAATTCTTACTCTGAGAAATACAATAAAAAATTGAAAAAGTTGTTTACCAAAACTGTCACTGATTTTTGAAGGATTCACAACTAGTTACAATGCTTCAGTTCTGGATAATGTCAAATCCAGTAATCAATGTTACATTACAATAGCATGTAATGAGAATTTTTAAAAAATCTAACAAACAAACAATTGAATTAAATATACATAACACCAAAACATTTAAAATTATTCTTAGACGCTTATGTAGTCCAACGTGAAGTAATGCCTCCTCTCGTTGAAAATGAACCTACTCCAAATACCTAGAGATATTTGTTGTTGGATTTTTCTTAATGTGCTATTTCACTTTGAACTGAAAGGACGAAAGGAGAATTATATTATTGTTTATATTTTCTGTGCTAATATTCACAAAACAGAATATAAATGGGGAACCGCTGACACTATCGCGCGGGATGCAGTAAGAAATCTGCTATTTCAGTCTGTTATACAAGCTGCTAGATACTAGGTTTGAGAATAAATGCAAAGAAAAGTGAATAATGGTTATATTTAATCTCGTGGATTAAACTCTTCATCACTCGTGACAAGACTGAATGTTTCACCTACTCGATGAAATAAAGCCGCGATTAACTCATTTCAATGAAGTACACCTTTATTGTTGGTCACAGTCACAGTTCCATGAAATATTTAAGTCACGGTTGTGGATCTTAGGACTTTACTTCTGTCAAATTTCCTCGCAAGGTAACGTACAAGTTTAGCTTTCATCAGTGTACTACATATTTATGTTTATGTTTCAGAATGCACAACAAAAATTGAGATACAACCTGAATTAATTGTTTTTCCCTCGTCAATAAATTTTGTTTGAAATTCTAATAATCACTGTCCTTCTAAACAAATTTATATAGAACTGTTTAGGAGTTGTGTTTAAAATATAAGTGTCTAACAAGAATGAAACCGAATGGATGCTTGGATTGAATGATAACGCAACACAATGTGACGGTTTGAAAGTTAATGTAATAAATAAAAATGAATAAATAAATGTTCACTACAACACATATGCAAATTGACTTGCACACCCACTCACTACATAAGGGGTAAGTGAGTGGCTGTAGTTCAAAGTAAGAGTGTTGACAATGACAAGATCCAAGCGATCACTGTATCGCATAAAACAATAATTCTTCTATAAATACAGGGGAAAAAATGCAAACGACAAAGGGTACAGTACCCGTGCACACCGTGATATACGAGTATCTCGCCGCGAGCAACCTACGACGAGATGCATGCGTTGTTCAGTCGTACAAAACAAAATAAATGAACCACCCTAGGAAACTCTGTATGCGTCTATACAATTAATTAACCACCCTAGGAAACTCTGTATGCGTCTATACAATTAATTAACCACATTGTTCTTAAGGCATACCAAATCATTATTTGTTTGCCATATTCCGTGACAATACCCCTCCCCCCCCCCCAAAAAAAAAAAATAATGAACACATTTTTGAGCTTTCACGGAATACGAGTAAAATAAAATAAGTTTTTATCCTTCTTGGTTTGCAATACCTAAACTGGGTATATAACAAAACAAATATTGGATTTGCAAATCACTTTCTACTCAAATAGTCTGCACTTATGTTGTCAACCCATCTCATTGCCTCATCTCGAAAACGATATGGTTGTGGTATCAGCGCCCAACGCATCAACCGAGCGTTAGCGACCTTAGCTTTGTTCAAATACAACATGGGTTGGTGGTCAGTTTCGAAAATGAAATGTCTCCCAAAAAGATATACATGAAATTTCCCAATCCCGAACTACAGCGAGACACTCCTTTTCTATTACCGAGTATTTTTGTTCCCTGGGCAGCAATTTCATTCTTGCATCTTTACCATTTCTTGCTCCTGCAGTAAAACTGCTCCCAACCCAGTATCAGAAGCATAAGTTCTTACGATAAACGTCTCGCTAACGTCAGGTAACTTTAAAATAGGTGCACTGATCAGCTTCTCCTTTAGTGTATTAAAAGATATTCCCTGCGAAGGACCCCACAATACTTTATTAGGTTGCCCCTTCTTTGTCAAGTCAGACAAAGGGCTAGCAATGGTAGAAAAATTAGGAATGAGTTTTCTATTAAAAAACTCCACTAAATCCAGAAACGAACAAACCTGAGTTTTGTTAATTAGTTTAGGCAAGTTGCTGATTGCTTCTACTTGATTGGGGTGAGGTTTTAATTGCATTGATCCACCGACCATATGACCAAGGCACTCTAAATCCGTATAGCCAATACTGTATTTAGTGGGTCTTACCATAAGGTTAGCTTTGCAGGGCCGTTTCAGTCAGAATGGATAGATGTTCATTCCTTGTATCCGTGTACACACAAAAAAATGTCGTCCACAAGGCTCTCTACGCTTACTAAGCCTTTTAGTAACCAAGCGACAACATGTGTCACTGGCACCTACCAATCCAAATGGCATTACTTTAGATTGGTATAGCCCTTTCTGGGTAGCAAATGCCATCAATTGACGGGACTCTTCAACGATGGGTACATGCCAATACCCTTTTGTATAAATCAAATTTTGAAATGTATCGGTGACCCGACAATTTCGCAAAAATACCCTCCATGTCTGGCATTGGTTCGGCATCAAACACCATAGCTTTATTTAATTGCCGAAAGTCAATACAAAAGCGGTTAGTACCGTCCTTCCTGACTAGGACGATTGTAGATTAGTATGGCAAATTAGAAGGTTCGATCACCCCTAGGACCAGCAATTTACTAACCTCTTCCTCCACCGCCTCTCGTGCATTAAAAGGTACTGGGTAACCTTTAATTCTAATCGAGTCAGACGTATACAGTTTGATTTTTAGCTCTATCAGGGTTGTGCATCCTGGTCTGTCGGTGAAAACATCCGAGTACTTACCTAGGAGTCGCTGACCTGCTCACATTTACCTGATATATCCCTTCTCTTTCGCTATTCAAGGGGTTTTCCAACGGAGTTTCTATCTCGAGATATCCCACCATGTCATCTTCAACGACCACTGAACAAACTACGTTTAATACTCCCTTTTCTAACGTGTCTTTGCGTCTCTCGACGTACAACTTCAACAAGTTAGCACGAAATATGATCAACCTACCATCCACGTCGATTTTATGGTCAATATCACCTAGTGGAAAGAAACACTAACATCCAATCGCCCACAATGAAATTTCTAATACGCGTCTTACGATTGTAGTACTTGGCATACTTATGACTCGATCTTACAAGTGCATGTGCCATCTGACAAGTGTTTTCAAGCTTCTCGCGCACGTCAAGCACGTACTGGTAAGTAGATTTTACTTCATCGTCGGTGACATCACTTTCCCAAAGTTCACGCAGGATTCGAATAGCGCCTCGAATCGTCCTCCCGTAAAACAATTCAAAGGGCGAGAACCTCAAACTTTCTTGTGGAACATCGCGATACGCGAACAAAACAGCATTAATAAAACGATCCCAGTCTTGTGGACGCTCCGAGCACGTTTGCCTTAACATTCGTTTCAAGGTACCATTAAACTTTTCCACCAGACCGTTACACATGGGATGTAGGGTGTCGTGTTCAGTTATTTGATAGTAAAACAACCTACTAATTTCACTGATAAGGTCGGAAGTGAATTGGGCTCCTCAATCCGTGCGGATTTCTTGCAGCACCCTTACCCTGTTAAATATATCAACCAGCGCTTCGGCCACCCACTCCTTGTCAGTACTAGGCAACGCTACGGCTTCAGGTTACCTGGTTGCATAATCCACAAGTAGAAGTTTATACCTGTTTTTCCTATTGGTCACAGGTTGTAATGGCCCAACAATATCCACCGCCACTCTTTTGAAAGGGGTGTCTATTAAAAGGCATCTATGCCAGAAGGACTCGTGAAACTCTTCCCTTAGCTACATTTTTCTGACACACATCACAAGACCGACAAAACCGTGTGACCTCACTGCAAACACCAGGCCAGTAGAATTCAGCCAGCACTCTGCTGGTAGTCTTCCCCTTACCTAGATGACACACCATGCTAGACGCATGCGCCACCCTCAGTACGCGGAACCTGTATTTCTGGCACAAAACCAATTGCCAATACTTCCTACCTTCTTGTGTGCTAAACTCCCTGGATTAACCCATTTTTCTGTACAAACTTTGAGCTATCTTCCACACGTACAACGTTTAATGGCTTTCGACGCGATTTTCCCTGCACTAGATTTCACGGATTCGTCGCGCTCTTGCTCTCTTATGATTTCGTCACGCGAAATTTCGTCGATAGATTCAGTATCTTTTAATTTCTGCAACGCATGTGGCTCTCGCTGGGCTTGCATTCTGGTTTCAACTGCTTGAGTTAAAGCCATTTTAAAACCTGTCATAGTCGGAAGACGTGATCCTTCGACATTGCCGATCGTCAAATTGTAAATCGGGTCATCCATGTAGAGGGCATCAACTGCTCTGGTTAAGAATGGAGTTTCAATCTCGATTCTTGCTACAGGTATGCGATCGATCATCTGATCTAGTAGCACGCATGGATTCTCCCACCCAAGCATTTGGCTATCATTCACGAGACTATGCTCGATAACCATACCTGTGAAACCAGTGTCATATAAAATCGTGACCTCTTGATCGTTAACGGTACCTTGCGCTTTTGGTAACCGCGCTTCCGGAAAAAGACACGTACCGAGTGATGGGATACCGTACTCGACCTGAATAGGCCACGCGGACCGGTTTTTGCTCTCAACAGCCACGGCTACCTTGTGTTTAGGGTCCTTCCTTTTAGGACATTTTGCTTGTACATCACCCCATTCGTTACATGCATAAACTTTATACCCTGACGACCTGTATTCTTACCAGACCTACTTACCCCAGCCGATTTCACGGGCTCTCCAGACGTGATCCCTTAGACTGATTTGCAGACTTGTCTTTTGAAACCACGTTATACGTTCTATCATGAGCTTTAGCAAAGTATTCTGCCTGCTTAGCCATGTCTTTAACATTTTTAAATGCTTTCTTTTTCAGAAATGTGTTCATTTTCCGCCCTTCTTATACTCAACAACTCATCTCTGAGCAAGAAGTCAGATAAAACTTCAAACGTTTTCAGCACTTTACCACAATCAATCCAACGTTGGAAAATAATTAGCTATTCAGACGATAAACTGACCAAAGGTTTCTCCCTTCTCGGGTTTACTGTACCTTAATTTTTTTTAAATCCTGTCCAGTCAACTCAACCTTTTCAGAAGTGCTTCCTTCAGAGAATCGTAATAAGATATCACTTCTGGGGAGTCATGAGTATGCATCCAACGATTTTCCTTTTAATAAAGTACCGAGATGTAAAACCCAATCATCTCGCTCCCACTTCTGGTTCTCTGCATATCGCTCAAACCAATGGAGATAACTATCCATGTTGTCCTTCTCATCGTCGAAGAATGGTAAATTTGGGCCCTTTAACTTGCTAGAGGCAGAATTTCGTTCTCCTTTTCTAGTGGTTAATAACTCTGATTGTCTGTCATAGTCTCTGTTTATTTCTTTCCTCTAGCTCTATAATCTCTAACCTTGTCTGCTTTTCTAATGTCAATCTTTCAAATTTCTGATTCCTTTTTCCCTTTCGAGTTGTTTTGCTAATTCTACTTTTCTTTCTTCGGCTTCCCTTTCTAATGCCAATCTTTTATTCTCTATTTCTTTTTTCCCTTTCGAGTTTTGCCATTTCTAATTTCCTTTCTTCGGCTTCCATTTCTAACGCCAATCTTTCCTTTTCTAAATCCCTTTCCTTTCCCAGTCTTTCATTCTCTAATTCCCTCTCCTTTTCCTATATTTCCTTCTCTAATTCCCTTTCCTTTGCCCTCTCATCCCTTTCCCGGGCTTGTTCTTCATGAATAAATTTCTTTGACTTCCTCCCTCATATCCGGTTTGTTTGCCTTAATCAACTGAGTCCTTAAGTGATGACCCTTTTGGTAACTGATAATGTTACCTAATCTACATACATTTGAATATAGGTCTAAAAGGACGTCAAATAACAGTTATCAACCTTATCTTTGCTATCAAGGCAACATAAGCAAACCAAATGTATACATGTAGGGACTCTGTTCCTACTGAATATTGACTTGTCAAAAAGGTCACAATCTACAGCATACTAACAGCTCATACGTCCGCACACATGTCGGTAATTCGCTCAATCCAAAGCATCCCACTTCTGACACCAATGTAACAGGATTCAATCCGAATGGATTTTTGGATTGAATGATAACGCAACACAGGATGAGGGTATGAAAGTTTACGAAACAAATAAGAGATAAATAAATGTTCACTACAACACATATGCAAAATGACTCGCACACCCACTCACTACATATAATACACTACTATTATACTGAACATGTTACAGATACCCGTTTGTGCAACAAGGATACGAGTATGGTTCTCAAATTCACAATGAGCAAAACGAAAAGAATATTCACAGATGCGTATAATGCAAAATAAACATAAGTGGTTCACACAACCATATGATAACAATGAAAAATATAAGTGGTTCACACAACCAATGGCTTCACTGCCACGCTTCGGATACAAACCTCACCATCCTGGTTCTTCTAGCCCATCTATCCATACATAGACAGATATAAATAAACCAGTCTGGTCATAGCAAGGAATAAACAAAATACAGAGGAGAAATCCATAAATATATGTTACTAAATTGTTTTATGTCAAAAAAGCCCTTAGCGTTAAATTGTAACATACTACTGTTTTCCTAGTGTATTAAGCCCGCAGAATGACAATAAAGGCAGTAACTTGAAGAAAGGCATTTAAACTATAAAAATACTTTTACAAACTGGATTTGTATAAAATTTAACAATTACCCCTATGGCCGTATTTCGAACTAATAGCGCTGATACCCTCTGACAACATCCAAGCGATCACTGTATCGCATAAAACAATAATTCTCCTATAAATACAGGAGAAAAAAATGCACACGACCAAGGGTAAAGTACCCGTGCACACCGTGCTATACGAGTATCTCGCCGCGATCAACCTACGACGAGATGCATGTATTGTTCAGTCATACAAAACACAAGACCGAACCACCCTAGGTAACACTGTATATTTCTATTAAGTTAATTAACCAAATTGTTCTTAAGGCATAACAGATTCTTTTTTACCTTATTCTGTGACAAAGTACAATTCCATATAAATTACTAAATGTACTTCTACCATGTATTATGATTATTTGGGAAGCACCTTGGGTTATTATGTACCTATTTATTTGATGAAATATTTCCCCATATGAGATTTGTTAACTATCATACAAATTATTAACTGTTTAAATGCTCAATCACTTTTGATAATGCCTTGTGAAACTCACGATCATCTTTAATTGTTCCTTCGTCAATTACGTTGAATTTATTATTGGCCTTAATATTTATATTAGATACCATGCAAATTCACCACCCAACCATTAAAGTCTTGTCGGAATCCGTTTGAAGTTCAAAGTCAGACCACTACACAAAAAAACGTGCTCACAAACTCACAAAATTTCTTGCAAGATTTGTGAATTATCTTGAGGTACATGCATAGTTCCTGGAACGTGTTTATTTATGTTGACATCTTAATTAAATTTGCTTATATCTTTACATTTTATTGGACATCTATTAAACCGAGCCAACTAAATGTTCAAAATGTACGTGGTTGGCTTTTGTTCAGCCTTTGCTGAAGTGTTTCACATTCGACTCAACTGCCTAAAAAAAGAACAAAAAAGCAAAGAAACAAACAAGCCATCGGTAGTCAATATTTGTAAATTTTGATAGGTTATACTTGTCTCCTATTATGTCTAAAGTTCACTTAATACACTTAGTTTAATCAGTTAGTTTTATTTTTTGTCATAATTGAGTTGTTAAGTCATCGACCAGGGCCTTTAAAACATTACTGTTTCAATCTTTTTGATTATTTCTTTGGAATACATTGAATAGAAAGCAATTGTTTTTCGTTTTCTAAATCTTCTCCCATAATTATAATTTGTGATGGTTAGAGGCCAAACTGTACCTTTCCAGAAATAAATATATTCAGTCTTTGCTTCCAGATTTTCTTTGCGTGAAGCTTTACCTGGTGAAAAAATATATAGTGATTCTGGTTATTTCCACAACCAACGTTTTATTTATAATTGTTTTAATTTATTTTCTCTAGAGCTATTTTCTCTTTAATCGGCTTTAGTTTCCATCTTTGAACACGTTAAACAACAAACTGTTGCCTCTTCTTTTTTCTTTTCCTCCCTACAGTAAATTCTAACTGCAACAATTTTTGTCACAGATTCTGAAACTGTTCAAATTTCTCATCTACTCAAAATATCTCCCTCTCTCCAACTCTTGTTGTCATTTTAAATTTGATAATGTATTTTGCTTACCATTCCATTACTTACACATCATTCGCATGCTGAGATTTACGATATTTTTCCACTTATGATTTCTAACAATTTTGGAAAGTTGATTATTTCTCAATAACTTTGTATTTATAGAGTGACGAATTCAGCACTTGTGCCTGATATAATTTAGTGATCATTTTATCATGTTATCTATCCGCAACAGCAACCTTCAAACAACATAAAAAAACAAAAATAATATACATCTCTCAATATGCTTTTATTAATCGGAATATATATATATATATATATATATATATATATATATATATATATATATATATATATATATATATATTACATATTACTGACATATAAGAGAGCTATGGAAAACCCCAACATGTGGAAGAAAATTGTAGATGTTTTTTTTTTATAAAAAAAAACAACCTTCTTTTATCATATAAAATTCATGCAACTACTTCATAATGATTTTTTTGAACGTTAAACCTGATTATGGAAAACACAAGACAAGTTATTTCTAATTCTAAATACATCTGAACCATCTTACGTTTAAACCCCTTCAGGACACTTTGTCCATATCAATAAATACCATATCAATAAATATGATTAGCAACAAAGTTAAATTACGGTACGATTTTCGCCTTTTTGTATTTGATTGTATTTCATGTCATTTTTAGTAAATTAATAGAGTAAAATAGAGACAAACAGTCATACATATAATTATATTGTTATAAAGGATATCCAATATATCAACTTTTTAAAAAAATATATAATTTTATATAGTGCATTGTCATTAAAGCCATTAGGATACAAATTATCTAACTTTTGAATCCAATAAGTTTCTTTTCTAAGTTCATTTATTTTACCATGCACAATATCTATTGGCGTCAAAGAAATATCAAGTTGAGCGTGATTATTGGTGTTAAAGTGTGTTGAATATTAGATGAAAACTGAAGATCTCAATAATTTTATATATAAAAGCAATGATTATTCATTCTCTTAGAAACTTCTTGAAGTGTTTGTCCAACATATTGCATGCTACATTTTTTACAGGTTATCAAATAAATCACATCAGTTGATTTGCAGTTAGTGTTATCACGTAGAGAAAATATCTCTTTTGTATTAGCGCTACTGAAAGAAATACTTTCTTTTGTTTGCACATTAAGGGCACCCGTGTCTGTTACATTTAGATGAAGAAAATTGTCTTTTTTATTTTCTGTCTGTTTAGCTCTAATTAGAAAATCTTGCAAATTATTGGGTCTTCTATAAGCAAGAATTGGTTTATTTTTGTAAAGTGATTTTACGCTGGTTTTATTTGATAAATTTAGGAGACTATAATATTTATTAATTATACGACCTATGTTAGGTGATGAAGGATTATATTGTATTGTGAAAGGAATTATATTTTTCTCTATGTTTAAAGCTTCATGTTGAAAAAGAGTACGGGCTTTGTTCAGCGCAGAATCAATTATATGTGTAAGATAATTTCTTTGTTGGAAATATGTTTATTATTTATTCAACGGATTTTGCAATTGACAATCATCTGAAATAACGCGTCGGTATCTTTTGGCCTGGCTATATGGTATACCGTTTTTGCATGTCATGGGATGACATGAAGAATATTCCACATATTGGTGGATATTAGTTTCCTTGATATGAATGTTTATAGAGATAGTGTTATCAATATTTTTTTAATTATATATACATCTAAAAATGAAACAGAATTTTCTGCGTTGGTTTTTTTTATTATCTCAATTTTATTTTTTAGGCATATTTCTTGAAATATTGTTATCTTTGATCGACAGCAATTGTTTATATAACTGTACTTACAAGTATAATCGGCAACTTTAACTGGATGCGACGAGACGCCTATGAGAAAATATTTTATTAGTCTGTTATACTTATTAGCCTATTCAGAACAGAAATATATCATATTCATCAGATACAGAATCAAGCAAATAAAACGAGTTTCATTTATATGAAAGGGTTACTGAGTCCGCGGGGAATAAGCTTCACGTGCTTGACGTGAACAGGGTTTAAACATCCTTTTCTTACTTTCTGATGGACCAGCCATCCAGCAAGATATGCTTATCCCCCGGCCGTGAAGACAGCTTGCAAGAGTTGTGTGGACAACGCATCAGTTCAGCTACAGGAGGAGATGATTACCGCCTGCTGCATCCAGACATCTCAACATCGTCGTACCACTGGATTCAGATAGGCCTGGACGAGAGAATGACGGTTATCACGCATCTTTCCCTACTTAAATCCTAACTCACGCACAGGTCGCGGCTTTATTTATATCCCCTCACAGATCCCTTCAAATCCTATGGCGATGGGCAAGCGGCAAAGCAGCAGGTGGGGATACACAGGAAGCTGTAACTCAGGGATGGAGGCGCATTTTACTGGACCGAAGAAGCAGTGAACCTGAGTAGCCCCTTGGATGACTGAGCAGCTCTGTTTAGGATGATGATGCTCACTTCTTTACCTCGAGAAAGGGGCTAGAAAAGGTGCCCTAAACATTGACTGCTTCACATAAACCCTGATAAGCATTCCACGGCTGACAGAGATTCCACCTTAGCGGTCAAAATTTCACCACTCGACAGTACATCACACCACAGAAAAGAACAGCTCTAGTTTAGAGAGAACTGTCTAGATTCAATATCGCGATATCAGCTGAAGGAAGGACAACTCATCGAATTAGGTGCCGGCTACCCCTGCTTCTGTAGCGGTTGAAGGAAAAAAGAGCGACGTAAAAGCTGATGTTGGGTTTGCAATCAAATTAAGATACTCAGCAAGCTCACGAATCTCACAAAGGATGTGAATTACAGACTAATGCAAATGAAACTCCCACTGTCTATAAAAAGACATGCAATCCTCGTCAGTGCCTTTTCATCCAATATGATCGTATGTCACTTGTTTAGGCTCGAATAAACAGTAACACAAGAAAGAGTGAAAACAGCAAGCTTTCAAAAAATACAATAATTTATTTCCCTGGAAAAATTATGTAAAAATAAAAAATAGGAACTTACGGTTTTATAGAATCAAATCTAAAAATAATCCAAGAATAAAATTGTAGTAGTCCTAATTACAAAATCTTCTACTGATTTCACGTTCGAATCCCGACGACGAATCCAAGATGGAAGACGATGATGTATGCTGCAATCTGTATTGTTGAAGTGTACAGTTCCTTGTGGAAATAAAAATTATCACTCCGGTTTCTGATAGCTGAATACATTTTTTATAATAAAACTGTCCTTGTTCCACAATATTATATAAGCACACGTATTTTCCAGAAAATAAGTAATTTGAAATAACTCCAAACAGCACAACATATTACTAACAGTTTAACAGCCAAGCTTATAATGAGATTAATTCTCCACAACATGGGTTACATGGGCTTTCTAAAACGTAAGCAAGAGTCACGCGATCATCTTTTGGAAGTTTATAGAAGCAAACACTTGTTACAGATCACTTTTACTTAGTGTGACCCTGACGAAAACCAATCATTTTTACTATAAAAAATAAAAAAATAAAAAATTGTTTATATCTTAAAGACAAAGCTCCATCATGACCTTGGAAACAACCAATCATTTTAAAATAAAATAGAACTTGTTTACGAAGGTTGCTGCAGATTCTGAAACAAGGTCAGGATTTAGATCAACACCTTGTGTTTATAAACTAACAGTCAAGGTCAAACTATTTTGTAAAAAAAAGTATCATCTCTAGTGAATGAATTTACATTACAATATCATGAAATGAAAAAGAATTTTAAAAATTTAAACTAACAAGCAATTAAATTGATATATATATATATATATATATATATATATATATATATATATATATATATATATATATATATATATATATATATATATATATATATATATATATATATATATATATATATATATATATATTAAATCAGATATAATTAAATCAAATATACATAAAAATGACTAACCCAGATGAGATAAGGACCCGGAGTTTCTTAAAGCAGAAGTACCGAAGGCAGAGAATTTCACACATGGCCAGATGTCATTGACAACACTGGTTTTGGGAAATGCATCAGCGGAATCCTTTGTACTGAACAAGACCTCCTAATAGCCAACATTCTTCCGCCTGCCAAACCACAACGTCTTGGAGGCACCCACACTCGAAGAACTGAATATGTTACTTCAGGAGGCGAAA
Organism: Sinohyriopsis cumingii; assembly: GCA_028554795.2. Classification (NCBI taxonomy): domain Eukaryota; kingdom Metazoa; phylum Mollusca; class Bivalvia; order Unionida; family Unionidae; genus Sinohyriopsis; species Sinohyriopsis cumingii. The sequence goes on from CM068836.1 coordinate 11,812,014, forward strand.
CTGGCAGGATGTCCAATTGACGAATCCATGAGAAGTGCATAATACTGGACTGACCACAGGCTCATAGCCTCAATGCTCTCTATATGCATTCAGCTTATCAGATGCTCACAAGGCTAAATTGTGCATAAAAAGCTTCAAAAGGTAGAAAGTGAAACAGGCATTTGTCAAGAAACTGTACAACCAACTAAAATCGGTATGAACTTCGAGAATGTCATGGAAAACTGGGCCTCCATTAGGGACTATGTATTCAATGTACATATATAACCCTTGGTCCCAGCACACGTAAACATCAGTATTGGTTTGGTGTGATAGATGATGCCGTACATAGACTTCTGGATGTAAAATATCAGCTATAAAAGGTCTGTTTAGAAGACAATGCAAAATCAGAAATTTGTTTGACTTATGGGTGAGCAATAAGGCAGATGAGATCTAGTCCTACGCAGACTGGAATGACATGAAGACCTTCTATGACATTTTGTAGACAATCTACGGGCCATCATGAACATCTCCAGTACAGAGTGCTGAATGCATCACACTGCTAACAAAGAACGATAAAATACTTCAAAGATGGCATAACACTTCAACACCATCCTCAGTCAACATTCATATATTATTGAGAGGATAACTGATTGACTGCACCATAAAAAATCAACATATCACTTGCTCCTCCAACGCAAACGGAAACCAGAAAAGTGTTTGACCTGCTGGCGAAGCACCTGGAGCTTACTGATGCTCTTCGTGACCATAACACTCAGATTGACAAGATACCGGACTGAAAGCAAGCTCTTCAGGGTGAGAAGACTACAAGCGAAAACGAAGTTATAGGAAGTGACTTTTCCTGATCTCCTACTTGCTGACGACTGTTTCTTGTATGCTAAATCTGTTTCTGACATATCAAATCATATTGTGAACTATTGTTTTCAGTTTGTGACAGTAGTTCGGTCCAATAATCAGTATCAAGAAGGCAGAACTTGTGCGTCAACTTACTCCATGAAATCCTTAGGTAGAGCCTATCATAACAGGAAATGTCCAAATCCTCCTGATAGTGGACAAGTTCACCTATATCGGCAGCACATTGTCACATTCAGTCTACATCGAGTATGAAACCAACATCAGAATTGCTAAAGAAAGTGTGGCCTTTGACAGACCACGCCCAAATGAGTTGGAGCGCAGAGGCATCAAACTACCAACAAAACTGAAGATATGTAATGCCCCTGTGTTGCTGCTTCTACTGTATGCTTGCTAAACCTGGACGGTGTACGGATGTAACGCGAAGAAACTTAGCCATTTTAACATGAGCTACCTGAGGAAACTGATGAGGATAATATGGCAGAACATGGTCCCATATACACTGATCTACTCACACGTGCAGGCATTCCAAGTATCCACACACTATTGATGAAATGAAAGTTGAGATGGGAAAGTCACGTTCTCTGGATTTCATAAGAGCAACTACCAAAGAAGATCTACGGCGAGCTGAAGGAGTGAAAGCTATCTCGGGGTGGTCAGAAGAAATTCTTCGACGATTACCCCAAGTTATCCTTGAAATATCTCAACTTTTACAGAGAGTTTTAGGATGATCTTGCACAAAAATCGCTCCACCTAGCACAATCTCATCCATACTGAAGCTACATACTTGAAACTGATGAGAATTGCAGAGGCAGTACAGAAGCGTGAGTAAGGTAAATCTCAGAAGCTGCAACACATCCTCTTCTGACCAAGAAAATTCAAGCTCCTGTCAAGTGTGCCACAGATAGTTCAGAATGAAAATTTGCCTGATCAGCCTCTCACGTACTCACAGAAACCAAAACCAGTTAGTCATGTCATTTTCTTCTCACACAACCGGTATTTATCTGAGGAAACTCTTCTAACCATGATAGTGGTATGATTGAGAGACCTATATACAGACTACTGTCTGTAGGACATAGTTGACACAATAAATACTTGAACTGAAATTAGCATTGTGAGGTTTTAAACTTACTTTGCAGAAATTCTCGTTTTCTAACTGGTCCTACCACGGTCTTGATCTTTTGCCGTTGTACCCATAAATCTAAAGATTTCTGTACTAAATCAAATCTAAGCCATGAACAAATTTTGGTCATGAAACATCGTCTAAACCGAAAATTTTGGTTGAAAATACAATTTTCTTGAGTCACCAATTACCTTGACATTTGACTCTTTCCTTCCGAAAATAAACAGGTCAATTCCATACCTTAAATGTAGGCCCTCTGTAAATTTTGGTCAAGGTGCATGGTTTAGAACTTTAAAAAAAACAACACATGGAGGTTTATCCTCGAGGACTGAAATTATGTGCAAAAACCATATTTCCATCCTTCTTGACAGTTACCTTACTCCAAGGGCAAGAAATCATACGAGTTTATTCAAGGTTTATAATGAGGATTAAAGTTATAATGAAATATATTTTCTTATTTTGATTTGACTTTTGAGCACTTGACTCGGCAATAGACAAACTTGTTTCTTACTCCAAGTGTAAGCTATCCACAAGGACTGATCCACATCTGTCATGTGGAACTAATAATGTTATGCGGAAACTATTAAACTATTTTTCTTCTTTTAGTCTGAGTGACTTTTGATGTTTGACCGCTTGACCCCCAAATCAATGGGCTTCTTACTTGACCTGAGTGCAAGCCATCCACATACAAAGTGTATTCAGAGTGTGCCATTAAATACTTGTATTACGAGTGTGGAAATATTTTTTCTTCATTTACTCACGTTGACTTTAGCCATTGACCCCTTGACCCCGAAACGGATAGACTTGATCCTTAACAGAAAGCAAACCACCCTCAAAGATAGCACAACATTTGTGATGTAGAACTAACGTTATTGCGCGAAAACCTTTTTTCTTCTGTCAACCAGAGTGACCTAGTCATGTGAGATTTTGACCCCGAATCGATAAGCTTCTTCCTTAATTCAAGTGCAAGAAATCTTCGAAGTTTACTCCATGCTTGTGATGAAGAGCTTGATGTTACTGTGTGGAATACAATTCTCTCCATTCAATCACAATGACCTTGACCTTAACCTTGATACCAATGCACAAAGATTGGTAACAGTACATGGTGGAAAATTTGAGTTATTGTCCGAAAACTAAATTGGTAACATACATACGGACATGACAACACATAACGCTTTACCTTATGGCGGACGTAATTTTCTTGATTTTAAAAGGAGACATTTCTGCAACTGTGCAACACATCTTACATTTATTTTAATTATGCAATTTGCTGATTTAGAAACTATCAGCCACGTATCAGTTTTATTCTTGAAAAAAATATCGGACAGAGGCCTGTGGAACTTCTTAGACGCTAATAGCTGAAATGAATTGAAAATTATGCTTACTTTTCAAGGTTTCATGGTCAGCAAGTAAAAACAACAACATTAAAATAAAATAATTAAATACATCTTTAATAGATAGGTCACAGATTGGCGAGTTTGGTATTATTTCTTCTGTGTTTACTTTGATATAAACTGCCAAGAGACTGATACATTATTTTCCTCCACGTTTTCTTATTAACAAAAGCAGATTAAGTCGAAGACGATCCGACACTTTGGAATCCTGAACCTCTGGCGGCTAGCAACGAATGTTAATTAACCATCCTATCCAGGAGGCAAGAAAAATACCTCTTCTATTTTAGAAGAATTTATATATAAAGAAACATTCAGATGGATAGTAGAAAATGGGCTTGAGCACAGCGTCAGATAATTTCAACACGATACTCCGTGATGGAGATTAGAGCAGAGAGCAACTCAGTTCGTTGTCTGCTGTACTTTTGAGGGAGGGGCAAACTTGTAGTAGCCAACTAATCAGTTTTATGGTTATAGGCCTATACATGTCTAGAGGTGAAATCGGGGGTAGGGTTGGGGCATGAATAGGCCTAAATATGGAAATACAGGTTTGAATAACACATAAGGGATGACATATTTCTAAATGGAAAAAAAAAATCGCCACTCTAGCGATAAAAGTGTTATCGCCAATGTAGACAAGTAATGTCCTCCCACTAATATACAGTACTATGTAATAGTCTCAATACACTATATCATGCATCAGAATGTTTTAAAGCAGATTGTAGGAAATCATATGTTCCTAAGTCGCCCTGGTACGATTTGAAATGTATCCTAAATCGTCGTGATACCATTTGAAATGTATCCTAAATCATCCTCGTACGATTTGTAATGATTGAATTTTTGAAAAGAAATAAATAAAACTCTGAAACCAGAACATGTATAACGATTTAAACACAGGGACAAACATACAGAAGTCTGTAGAAATAAATATATTTATCAGAAAGCCTACAAAGTAGGCTTATACAGTGATTTATATTTTGAAACTATGCTGGGAATTATTATTGGCTGAGTATGACTGATTAAATGTATCACTGGTACCTGTGAAATTGCACGAATTACTATAATAAACGATCACGTGAAAACCGTATTTGTATCATAACGAACAAGCAATTAGGAGAGGCTCCGCGTGACACCATGCCAGGTTGTATCTATATACATCTATCAGGTTCATCTGTTTATGGTGACATGTTCTCTAATGTCTTAGACGTATCAGAAATGAATACGATTAATGTTTTTAGCGCTTTTGAGACTGAAGTGTACTGGCTACTGACCGGTGATTTCAATTCTAGAACTGCTTGTTTAGACGACGGCGTGATAGATGGTGATTTAAAACTAATTCCATGACTTGATTTTGCACACTATAAGACCGACAACTTTGATAAGCCTAGAATATTATTTGCGATAGACAGGGTAATTTCACGTATTTTGCATATGATTGTTGTTGTTATCAGGTTTAACGCCATTTTTCAGCACACGACAGGCTATACATGGCGGCCAGTATTAATAGCGGAGGAAAACCCTGGAAAGAACCACCGACCCACGAGAAGCTACTAGCAAGCTTTCTCACATACCCACATTGGCCGAATCCGAGACTCGAACCCACGCAGAGTTTTGCAAATGGAGAATGGATTCTTGTAGATTTCATAATAGTGTCTTCTGATTTATTTACGGATGCTGAACGACTCACTGTTCAAACAAGTATTGAATATTATCCTTTACCGACCATAACTACAATTAAATTATTATATGAAAATAAATTTTTTTCTGCCTTTCATAGTATATAGTACAAAACCAGAGTGTTGATTTTAGTGTAATGAGAATGTAAATAATTTATATGTGATTAATGTAGAATTGTTGCTGATAGATTCTTTTTTTAAGATTAGTTAAACATTGTCGCAATACTATAGGATAACTACATTGAATAGATACACGGAAATATTTAAGGACTTAATTGGAAACATTGCTTTTGCATTGTCTCAGGTGGCGAACATTTCCACTTTACTCGTGAAATACTTTTGTATATCTAACCAAAAAACGTATATTTTTCTTTTATGATATATTTTTAAATCAAAAACTGTTGGATTTCATAGAGTTTCCCATTTTCTGCTCCAATGCGATTATAAGCTACATGACTGCATAAAAAAGGTTCCTAAGTTTTTCAGTAATTTCGGAACAGTTTTATAAAATAGGCATTTACATAGCATAACTGTGCATTTTCAAAATAACAATTGTATTCGTACAAGCTGAAACGTCATTTTGAAAACTAAAACCTCATACGATAAAAATAAAAAATATAAGCGTAATAACGCTAAACCAAAGCCTCTAACTTTACCGAGAGTTTGTCTAATTGGGTTAGTTTTTTTGCTACTTTGTCTTTGTCGTTAGTGTTTTTCTAAATTTGAATTTGTGTTTTAGTTTACCGCGGAACGTTTCATTGAGGTCGCACCCTCTCTGCTGCTATAATTAAATCATTATTATATCAATAATGGCACCAGCTATGGAGTCTTATGCTGCTAGATTAGCTCGAGAAAGATTGTTCTAGCAATCCTGAATATTTTTGTTGATATAAAACGAATCCGTAGCGACTCTGACAGCAAACTTAGAAATACTATTTGTCATAGATAATAGATTTACCGAAACGTACGCGAGCATTGAAGATCTTAAATGAGTAAACTGCGGTGACTCACCATCAATATAATCCCCAATTGTACTTAATTTAGTTCCGTCACATAAGTTAACATTACTTCGACTTATAAACGTGTTTCTATTCGTTGTATTAGCAATTATAAAATCTAGTTCAGCATCATCTATAATCAATCTTGTACAATGTCATTTACGATCTCATGATCCTCCTTGGGTAAATTTACCGATTATTTTTTCTGCCAAGATCTTTTGCGATTTTAGTTTCGTAATCAGATATATCAGGATTTTCATCATCGGAATATTTCTTTTGTTTTGGTCAACAAACTTCTTTCTGCAGACGATGATATAATTGCTTCACTTACTATCCGAAATAATAATATTGGTGCCAAATCAAAATCTGGCAATGGTCCATTTATCGATACTCTGGTCATTTCGTGTGTGGGATGACCAAATCGCACAAAATATTTAGAACACTCTCCCATACCAAGAAAACTTCCAGGAAAACATACAACCATATCAACCGAGATAACATCTTTATGATCGTATGTACTATTCCACAATCAACCGTGTCCATATTCGACACAACTCAACATTATATCATTGAGAAAATCCAATCGTGCTAGCCTCCACCAGTTTTTTGTTTCTCTAGCAAAATTAGCTACGACTGACGGATCTGTAAAACAATTACTGAGTAATTGTTCAGCCCTGACATCGTCAAGGTCATGTGTATATTTCAACGCAATACTTTTCCTTCCTTCGTGGAGAGATTCTATGCAATAAATAACGCCATTAGTTTGTACAAACTGATCATAGTTTCCATCATCAGAACTTTGAAACAGCCACACGGATACAGGATCATTCTAACTTATTTCGTTAATAAAATCGAACAGATTTCCTTGGTAACATTTAACAGTTCGATTTCGTAGAAAAATTGTTACTGCATTAGTCCATGCATGTACATTATGATCAGTAATTTCAATCGAAGCTCCTTTGGATTTATATTTTGATCGGTATAAAATCCCTCCGGTTATCTTTTTTAATGTGATTGGGAATTTTTGTTTCTTTCATAGCTCAGCTACGTCTTTGACAGATGCTCCGGTATCTTTAACTATGTCTCCCCACTCATTTATTATTTTACGTCTCTTATCCGTTAGACCCTTTCCACGTATCGCGTTTGTAAAATGTTCCGTTACTCGTTCGGCTACACAATTTATTTTTGGAAATTCATCGGTCTTAGATTATTAACGCTGGGTTTATCAGTTATCGAATATAACGCGTAGATAACCGCGGTTACAGGATACGGTTTGTCAATACCAGTCAACATTACTGGTTTGGAAATTTTACTTAATATGGTAACTTTTTCATTATGAAGGACACGGTTATGTTTGTCACGGATAATTCAGGTATTATTGTCTGTTTCTGCTAATACGACAAATTTCACTTTAAAAAGATATTTTCGATCGTCGAGATAATCAATGATCGTTGCCGCTCGTTCGTCGTTCATTGTAGCATTGACACATTTAGTGTTGCGTATGATTTTAAACGTTGACCACACGTGAGATGCGCCATCTTTGCGAAATTCTTTCTTGGCGTCATGAATGTCATTAATCAAAGCTTTATTCGTCGGATCAACTAGAGCTCGCATCGGCGTTACAAAGCGTTCGTAATGGAAGTCTAGGACCAAAACCGTGTCTGAAGTGTGGTGTTGGAGTTAGAGGAGAAACGCGTTTGTGTGTGCAGTGTGGTGATAAAATATACAGAGAGCTCAAAAGATATTATGATGAAAATATAACTCTGATAATAATGATAAAGTTATAAGAAATGTGAAAGATTATCTGGCAAGATTTTCAAAATAATAATTTAAGCAAATGGTATTATATATAAATGGAATAAAATGAATTTGTGAGACATCCCATCATCAAGAATTATGAAGCATCTCGTGATGGTGTAATCTAAACCCAGTTGGTAATGTTGAAAATACTGGCTATCTTAGATTTATTGCTGGAGAAAAAAAAAGAGAAAAAAGATATCTCCGTCATAGGTTCATTAATGAATGTTTTCTGGGGGTACTCGAAGACGGTCATGTGATCGATCATATCAATGGTATAAAACTACATAACTCCTCGTTAGATAATTTACAAGCTATCACACAAAGCCAGAATTATGCATGTAGTGGTACTGGGAAATATAAAATAATTGCAAGGAGGGCGGTTAAATCTGTAAATACAGAGACTGGAGAAGAAATAATATTTCAATCAATGAATTCAGCTTGAAAATATTTTGATATTTCGGTGCGTTCTGTACAATATGTCGCAAAAAATTACCAGATCAGCATTTTCAAAAACATAAACAAACAATAACTTTCCATTATTGTAAGAGAGATAGCTGTCAAGATAAGATATCTCTGGTAGAGTAATTAAGTAGTTATCTCGATTATATTATCAATTATTATTTAATTTTTTTTGTCATCATTCAGTAATTAATTAATTATGATAGAACATATATTGTATCATCCCTGACATGTCAAGGGAGATTTCTATTATTTAAGGGGGATAACTTTTGTCTTCTTGGTAGAGTAATTCAGTAGTTACCTCCCCTTGTTACTGCCAATGACCTCAAAGAAGGGGGATAACTCTGTAACATACCTATCTTCGGTAAAACTTAATTTTTTATCATCTTAATTAATTAATTAACCATCTATGTAATAATTAATATCAGTGGAGTAGCATAATTATATAATAGTTCAAATTAGTAAAAGGATCTTTACTGTTTCTAACTTATCGACAAAATCAAGGCAGAAAACAGGTCACACGCGCCGTGCATGTACAATACAGTTCAGTTATTTCTGGATCCTTCTCTCTTATACAGAAATATTTTAAATCTGACTTTGTCAAAGGCTGAATATATACAGTATACGATTATTTTAATACGATGTAGAAAATAAGTCCACACCATAGTTATTTATAGGAAAATCCAGCATAGGTAACTTTATAATAATTTCTGAAACATATACCAACAAGATTAGAACGTAGCGCAGTCGTAGCGTGGCCGACTCTGATACTCGAGGGTCGGAGTTCGAAATCCGTGTTGGACATACTGTCGACGGTGGCATTTATCGCCATTTGTTCTATATATTCATGTACACCTCCTCACCAGGTCGAAAAACGTGGCGAGTTCGTTTTGTACTCTCCCGGGGGTTCGATATTGGCGGGGTGTGTGCATGAAATTGAAAGACATGAATATTTACTTTCTGAATATTCTAAAATTTCGTTTCGTTTAGAAGATTCGCTGGGGGTATGTCTATTGGAGAATTTGTGGAGCCTCAAAAAATAAACCGTAGCGAGATGTGAGGTCTCAATCTCAGTGAAGGGTATCCCATACAACATTCAGAAAGAATATCCGCCAAAATGAAAAGCCTCGTGAGGCGCCGAGAAGACCATAAGAATGATCTCACAAAAGGACCCTATGAGAGTCAAAAAAGGCTAATGAAGGGAATGTTGCAATCTGTAAAAGTGTAATGTGGCTGCTGTAAAACATACGGAAGTTAAAAATTCGTGTCCCTCAAGCGTAATCGAAAAAATTTTAGATCAGAATTAGCTCACGAATACGAAACGAAGAAAATGATTAACAGGCGCGTGAGGCAGTTAAAACCTTTATGTCTGACCTTGAAAGTGAAAGGCTTTTTATTCAGAATTAAATAATATTTTTTAAGCCGATCAAATTTAATACAGTAATGTACATAATTCCTGATCTGATCTCTATCACACGTGATCATAATAATATGTTCTCGTCGCAGTTCATCTAATTGTTCCTGCGTCAACAAAAAGTCTTCGTTGTCGTGTTCATCAATAACTATATTAACACTAAATTGTTCAGTATTGACTGAAGAATGTGTCATTATTGTTCTGATGGCGTTTTCAAGTACCTTCTCCTTGTCGTGTATGAAAACTCTCACATGTTGGTACATTGTATAATATACCTCTTGATTAAATAATTAATTGTAAAACAAAAACTCTGCAAAAATCGTTAAGATCTTACGTATAGATTTATATTTAAAAATTCTTCACGCATGTCATTTGAGTGTCCGGATTGGTCAGTAAGTTTGAAATGTATTCTTGACAATAAATTATTATGACATTTTAGATAAACAGGATTAATATGTTCTTGTACAATCAAATATCCAGGAGGTACGTGCGGTGTAAAAGTATACAGAATATATTCTTGTTGAGCTTGATCGATTTTTCAAGATCTATTTGATAGCTGCCATCAATTGCATCACATGCAAGAGTGACTGCGATTGCTGATATTATATTTACAATTCCTGGTGAAATATGACACCCGCCTCCGTACGGATCATTGTTATGTCTTCGAATATCTGCCAGTGGATTTATTTTTCTCCATGCTTCAAGTATTTTAGGGAAATATTCGTTGATATTATTGTTGACCAATTTCTTTAATTCGTCGGCATTAAATCCAGGAAAATTAAATGTCGGTAGATTTGTTTCTGATAGTGGATTTGTTGCAGTCGAATATTTATTAAAAAATATTTGTTCCATCCACCCAGCGGACTTAATCACCGTTTGCATAATACTTTGATGGACAATTTCAAGATAAATATAATTTGGTTCAATAGTTCTATTTGTTTGATAATTTTCTCTTTTGCTTTTGTAAACGTCAAAAAGATACTCGGTAAATAATTGGCGTAATTTTGTCGCGATATCGTTTATACTCACGATTAATATCATCAAAAGTAAATTTGATATCATTGGCGATATATGGCCTTTTGGGTGTTCCGCACATCCACCATATTTCATCATAGGTGTACTGTAATTCACCACTGTCGAGTTTAGCTTCTATTGCACTCCACAACGGATTATCCTTATCATTTGGAGTATTTTCCCTATACGAGCGTTTATTTGAAATATAATCAGATCGTTCTGGATGAGGTATTGCTGTAGGTATTGGTTGTGAAACTTCAGGCCAACCTAAAACAGATCTAATTGATGATTGATAAATATATACAACGTAATCAGGAGAATATACCTCAATTGCAGCTGATAACGTCAGTTAGTGAACTGTTATAGCTATTTTGGAATCTTTTTCGGTTAGAGATTTTACTCTACGTTGGAATTCATGATTGATTTGTTCGATTTGATAGCAACCTGTTGGAATAGCAACAACATCACAGTCTGGTGTTCCATCATCTTTATTTTTATTTGCAAATACAAGTGAATCATTCGTCTGCAATCCACTGAATGATTCTAATCTGATATTTGGCCAACTGTGATATACTCGTAATTGTACTAGTGCGATTTCTTTCACTGGAATTGCAGTTGGAAAGTTAACAATAAATCCTGGAGTAGTTGAGCTTACCGATATCATTGGGGTTTTTTTGTTGTTTGCGGAGTTGTGTTCGTTACGATTTGTTGAAGTAGCTCGTTCGGAGTTGACATTATTATTATTTAAATCCTGATTTTCTAAATCAATCACAGTCATTGCTTCATTGTAAATTTTGATCATATCCGTGAACTCACAATCTGATTGTTTTCCATCATTAAGGCTTGTTGATAATAACGAGAATAATTTGGAGTATAGTAACGTCGCTGTGTGTAATTTTATTATATAATCATGCAATTTTGCATTTGTGCACGTACATATTTTTTTGCAATGATATTTATGAATGCCGGCAATCGTTGTTGCAGCTGAAACACAAATGGTTACAACTACTGGTGCCATCACTAGTGACGGTGTTATTGTTGATAATAATACGCCGGTTCCAGCAATAAGAGCAGACGCTGAATAAACAATTATATCAACAATAATTACACGTCTGCGATATTTCTTTACTTTTACTATATACTCGTCAACGATATGTTTTTTGTTTGCCATTCACGTGCTTGATTGTATCTGTAATGTTGCGCTGCAACATCACGTTGAACATTGATCGGAATACTCATTAAATTTTAATTAGGTGGGAATTTAGCTACTAATTCAAGGCACCAATAATAAATCAAGCCGAGTTTTTTTTTCTCGTTGGGTTCCACATTATATGTTTCCTCGTCGTTTTGATCTAACCTCACTAACATAGATCCAGGAGATCCATCTGACGGAGTTAGTGGATAACGCCGTGAAATCGTGATAGATATTGTAAACGTTACAACACCAAGTACTGAGAGCCTGTATACACCGGTAACCTCAGCGCGATGTTTAATGGTTTTATTGAGTGGTGACCATAATGCTTGGTCTGACGATACTGTATATACCAGGTTGATAATCTGCTGTGGGGAATATTAATGAGATTAATTTTTTTTTCGATCTCAGGAATTCCACTTAAAACGTCTTCTAGTCTTTTTTAATAGCATCGATATTACTACGCGCTATCGTGATTATCTCTGAAAACAGTTTAGGATCTCTGATAACACCTAATCGTTTATTAATCGTTTCAATGTCTGACATAGCTGTCTTAATATCGCCGAGTTTTGTGTTAATATCAATGAGTTTTACGTCAACAGTCAACGGATTTCCAAAGAATTCCTCTGCGGTTTCATTAATTGTTCTAAAATTTCTACGAAGGTTTGTAAACGTACTTACGTGAGCGTCATACTCAGCTCGCAGCGTGGTTAATTTAGTATCTACCGTGTCTACATATTTTTTGTTGCAGCATCTTCATGAGACGATGGATCTCTTAAAACAACTATTTTATTTCCGTCCGTTCATGCTGAGTTTACATGTCATTATATTACTGGTAGATCGCAAACGATTAGCAATGCTTTTTGCAATTTCATTTCTAATAGTTGGGATTGATATACTTGAGTCTCTGATTCTACCACTGTCTGTAAATACTGGAATGTTGTCCTCAATAGCACCTAGAACCCTACAAATTATGTCATTCCATTTGATATTACTCATCCTTAAATACCGTGTTTATCCTGAAAAATAACAACTTCGTCTCGGTCAACTCCAGAAAGGTTCATAATATCAGCGAGTTCATTTTTAGTCGCGTAATTTGACAAATCAATATCATCTTTTTTCTTGTCCTTGATAAAAGAAGATCTTCCGTAAATATATCAACTATTATACTTTAAGATCTGTTTAAAACGATGCGGTTACTTGTATACTCTTACACGACTTAATGGGGTGGTAAAGTTGATAAAGATATAGCATTGAGTACATTAATTACTTCACGACCACATATTGGCGGATCTGTTAGTGTTTTTGTTGGTAATGTTGAATACCAAATTGGAACTTTTACTGTGCTTACGTATTTTTAAAATTCTATTGGCGGAGAAAGCCCATATGAATCAAACTAAATAGAACCGCGTGGATCAAATGCGTATGCAACCCAATGAGTACCAGGTCCCGAATTATTATCAAGATTTATAATTCCTGTTTCAATATTGTTTGGTTGTTTTGGTAATTGATCGCGCATAAAACTCCTCTAAAAGTTTTTATATTTAATTTTTAGCAGCATCAAGCATATCGAAATTTAACATTGGAAGAACTAACGAAGTATTCCTGGAAGTCTCAGACCTTTTCCGTATCGATAAGGGGTTCCTGGTAATCTTATGCCTTTTCCCCTTTTTATTAAATCCCTGTCCTGTTGCTTTCTTTAATGCCATGCCAGCACCAAGTTCAGGTGCTTTTGCCACCGCTGGAGGTTCAGCGGCTATTAACGCTGGTATAGCCGCAAGAAGTGGAAATATACCGCTTGTTTTAATTGAGTCTTTAATGGAACTCGGAGAAAGATGAAGATGAACTCCGGTTTTTGATTTTAAAGCCTTATTAAAGTGTTTGAGCTGAGTCTTCGTTAATGATAATTTGTTTGGACCGCCACTAGAAATTTAATCTTTTTTAGTGTTAGTTTTGTTCCGCATTTACTTGCAAGTTTTGATTGTAATTGTTTCACCTAACAGGAAGTCAGAGTGACATTAACGTGACTATATGACATTTTTATAATATAAGTGATTTAATTACATGTTTCTACTGGAGCATCAATAACTCGCAGTCGTTCACCAACACCTTCAAGTAACATTGATCTGTCGCTGAGTATAACAGCAACTGCTCTGTAATTAGGAACAGCTCCAGCGTCTCTTTTTACTCGAGCTCGAAAGTGAATATCATCCACAGATTTTCTAGATAAATCAAGATATTCCAGCGAAAGGTAATAAATCGGATACAGATTTTTAAAATCTAGTTGTAATATTTTCAAACCAGTATCTATATTCTGATCACGTCCCCTAAATGTCATTAATCGATGATATGCACGTGCTACATGATTTAATTCAAAATTTAATAATATATCTTCAGCTCGTTCTTGATGTCCATTTATCCTCAGTGAAACTTCAGAAACTCCAAGTTTGTCAAATATCGTTGGACTGTCTTCTTGCGAGCTTATTCGTTCAGCATTCTGAAAAGCAATGAAAATATGCCTTGGCGCAGAAATACCTTGCTGAGATGATATATGCCATGTAAATAAACCATTAATATTACCCTGAACACTATCCGTAGTTACTGTCAACCATGATATTAATGATTTACCACCTGAAAGTAATTTTTGTTCTTCATCAATTGAGTCATTATTGACATCCACAACGAAAGTTTTGTTACTATTACTTTACCAGCATCGCCTGGAGCTCGCCAGATAGCATCATCGTCAGTAGCTTTTCTTACAAGTACAACTGTATGCTTGGCCCCGAAAATAACCTTTCTAAAGTTTCTACAAAATCCATAGATGTGAGACAGTGGTATCGCGCATGAAAATCTTCTATTACCTCTTAACATCGATCGACGTGTTGTAAAACCTAAGCTGAAGCGTGCATTAACGTTCATCATTACACGTTGTGAATCAGCGTCACCGGTGTTGGCAGCGTTTCTTGGTTGTCCTATCATATAATGTCTGTTGTCAGTAAAGTCAGTACTGTTTTTGGCAAACACCATTGACGGGCCAGCTGATCTTGTAAAATCATCAGAGCACTGTCAAACAACGCCACGATGCCGTTATTAACGAAACTAATTCTATCATTGGCATTGTATTTGTATTATCAATTTTCAAAAGTTCCTCTTCTAATTCAGTAAATGCTTCAGCAGGTAAGAACTATCTGCTTGTATCTTGAGCTTGTAAATCAATTCGACCACGCTGATCTGGTTGTTGTGCGTCATAAGAATAATACTGATAATCGCGTATGGAGTCATCTTTGAGAATCGATGCGTACATAGCGAACACTGGATCAGATATACGTTTGAACATTTTATTATAATTGTTCTCGTCTAATACGATGACCATTTCCTGCTATTAAACTTGCCGTTAAATTTTTTCTTTTTCTGACTGGGCTATATCAGCGAATTATGCTAGTTTCTCATTTGGAGCTTGATTTTTGTGTTGCCTTAGTTGCTATAACAATTTTCTTGCTTGGTTCGACAATTGGTTTAAATAATTTTTCTGTATCTTATGCAAATTAAACTTGAGAATCTTGACGTTCTTGTAGTTTTCGTCTAACAGAATCAGGAACAGGAAGAAATTTCTTAATTGCTTCTAATCTTTCTCGAGCTAATCTAGCAGTATAAGACTCCATAGCTGGTGCCATTATTGATATAATAATGATTTAATTATAGCAGCAGAGAGGATTCAACCTCAATGAAACGTCCCGCGGTAAACGAAAACACACATACAAATTTAGAAAAACACTAACGACAAAGACAAAGTAAAAAAAAAAACTAACCCAATTAGAGAAACTCTTGGTAAAGTTAGAGGCTTAGCGTTATTACGCTTTTATTTTTTATTTCTTTCGTATGAGGATTTAGTTTTCAAAATGACGTTTCAGCAAAAGGTATATTCACCATCTCTGCTGCTATACAAAATTAAAGTTTGTTTTCGTCAACACATTTCATTGATATTATTGAGGTTGGGGATGGTCTAATGTGGAAACATAACAGAGCATACTATCTTTGAAAGATAGGTTTTAATGATCGTGGGTTTAATTGTACACATTTTTGTTATTTAATTGGTTTACTTCTACATTCAAAAGTAAATTGTGTGTGGGCGTGGCAACTGTGTAGTTTACTTCGGTAGACGATTTTCCATTGTGGGCAAATTTCGGTTTGCAATAACACTAATAATGTAAGTTCAGTCACTGCCAGTTTTCATGATTCATGCAGAAAGGTCATTATGAAAAGGTAACACTTGAAATCTACATTTGGATGCTTGGAGTCAGTTTTTAGGCATTTCTAAATGGCATTTCATGATCTCACTGACTGCATAAGTGTACACTAGAGGGTGTACAGCTGACACATTTTAAGATATGTATATCTGTATATCTTAATGTGGAGAGAGAGAGAGATTACTTGATTCACAAATATCCTAAAAACAGGTTATATTTACAAATATCTAAATTCATGTAATTTCACAGGTACAAGTGATACATTTAAGCAGCCATACTCAGACAATAATAATTCACAGCATAATATCAAAATATAAATCAATGTATAGGCCTACTTTGTTGAAATATGCAGGGTATACGACAATGTTAAACAACTTTTATTTAGTTTCCTTTGTAAAATGCCATGAAATAGCGTCTTTAATTGAAGTACGACAATGTGGTTTAACTGTGATCACTATTTGTTTCTGAGTATACATGTGTACTGAATCAGAGACATCAAGGACCGCAGTGAGGTAGCAGCGATCGTGTATAATGCCTTTTTCATCCCTCTTCTATCGATCCACTGCATCGAATATTTCGGTATCAGCTTTTCTGTCAATCCCACTCCGAATCGACCACCTACCAGTGCACGTGCTAGTAAACTCCTATGCGACCTGCTCACATATGTGCGCAGGCTGTCAGCTATTACAGATGCCACTATATAGCCTTTCTCCGTCATCAGGGCCGAATTAAGTTCGTTTTACAACTTAGGCACTTCCTTAATAAAATGATTGACATTAAGATCACTCTGCCTCTTTGTGTATACACTTTTCATTAACATTGTGTTTTCGTAGTGCCAACTTTGCCTATTAGTTAATACGGCCCTGTATGAAATTATATTAGAAGTAACAACGTTGCCTATTGGTTTATACGGCCCTGTACGAAGTTATATCAGTAGTGCCAGTTTTGCCTATTGGTTAATAAGGCCCTGTACGAAGTTATATCAGTAATGCCAACTTTGCATATTGGTTAATACAGGCCTGTACGAAGTTATATCAGTAGTGCCAACTTTGCCTATTGGGTAATACGGCCCTGTACGAAATTATATCAGTAGTGCCAACTTTGCCTGTTGGTTAATACAGGCCTGTACGAAGTTATATCAGTAGTGCCAACTTTGCCTATTGGGTAATACGGCCCTGTACGAAGTTACATCAGAACATCATCTAAATTTATTTGAGAATGAATTATTTGGTCTGCCTGTAGTGCTCAACTACCAGGTTAAGATTCTAGTCAGTCGTTATTGTATAGTCTGCAGTCTAGACATATAACTTATGCTAACTTTTCTTAGGCTTTATACGGTTGTGTTAAAGAAAAAGAAAAAGAAACGAAATGCTACCATCCAGCCCCCTCCCCAACACAACAAAAAGCAAGCAAACAAACAAAACAAACTGTTTCCGGTGTTCTTTTTCCAGTTTCCCTCGTGATATAGTCCGTATTTCAGTATGTGACCATTAACTTTTAATCTGCAAATCGAAAAATGTGTTTCTTGCCGTAAATGCAAGCTATCCACAAAGTCTGGTCAAAGTCTGTAACGTTGAAATAAAGTTACTGTGAGGGACCGATTTTCTTCTTTCAGTCACAGTGGCCTTGACCATTAACCTTTTGACCCCAACATCGACAGACTTCTTCCTTTCCCCAAGAATAAACCATTCACAACGTTTCGCAGCTGTACATGGTAGAGAAATGGAGTTATTGTGCGGAATCGAAATAGGAAACATGCTAACAGATGGGCATTATAGCATAATATGGCGGGCGTATAATAAAGTAATTCATCCAACTCAGTGTCAGAGAAAGCTTTATGATGTCACAATGACATCGGTTTTTCTGACACAACATCGTCGTTTTTTTACTGCTGCATATTTTGATGCTCGAACAAAATCGAATAAACGGGTTATATTCATAAATAACCTAAAATATTGGTTATATTGACTAATATCTTACAAAATGGGTTATGTTCACACATATCCTAAAAAATGGGTTATATTCACTAATATCCTAAAAAATGGGTTAAATTCTTAATATCTTAAAAAATGGGTTATGTTCACACATATCCTAAAAAATGGGATATATTCACTAATATCCTAAAAATGTGTTATATTCATTGATAAAAATATCTTAAAAGATGGGTTATGTTCATAAATATCCTTAAAAAATGGGTTATATTCACAATATCCTAAAATATTAGTTTTATTCACACATATCCTAAAAGTGGGTTATATTTACAAATATCGTACAAATGGGTTATATTTAGAAATATCCTAAAATAATGGATTATATTCACAAATATAATTGAAAGGGGTTATATTGACAAATATCTTTTTAAAAACACCAAATATATAGTACCAGATGGATGACAAAACGTAGAGATTCCCGGGAAAGAAATGTTACATCATCAAAATGTTCAAACACGTTAAAACGCACGAATAAATATCGAAAACACTTTTGCTATTTACTTTTGATATTAATGTCATTGAGGGAACTTTGATAACTTTGCAATATCGAAATAGTTCATGCACGCAGCCGGTGAGCCGTCACAGAACCGAGGCATACGATGCAAGCAGCCGGTGAGCCGTCACAGAACCGAAGCATACGTCATTTATGCAATGACTGAAATAGGATAAATAAGAATGACAGTAAAATCCCAGAAGCGTTGATCGCCATCATTTTGACAATAAAAAAGAAAAATGTGAGGGGAAAGAAAATAACAACAAAAACCATATGATTAATGAATAATACGTGGTATGATGTTTATAATACGCAGGTACTAATTATTTTGTGTGGAATTTTATAAATTAAAACATTTGTGGCTTGAATGGGGATCAATGCATGCCTTCTATTTTAGAAACTTTCATACTGTGCAGCCCTTTTGATGTAGAATAACCCCGCAATAGAACTAATATGTCTCACTGTTATTATTTCAAAACCAATTATACACAGGTGTTTGAGGAGTACGTGCCTACTCTATCACCTCGGCATGGAGTATCTTTCTCATTTTAATGATGTATTTGTTTTGTTTTGTTAATAACAAAAAAATCCTACCCCCGTAATAACAAAAATCACCTACCGTTCGAAAAAACTTAATTTCGCATGAACTTTGCAAAATATATTAATGTGGTATAATTTTGGTCGTAGCCTACAGTTTATGTGGTTTTGTAAAAAGAAAGAAAGAAAGAAAGAAAGAAAGAAAGAAAGAAAGAAAGAAAGAAAGAAAAAGAAAGAAAGAAACCCCAAACAAAATAAATAATGAAAAAACAAGCACACTTCTTGGGTCCTTTAATTTCGTGGTTTTGTCTGTACAAGTTTGCATATTTATATGTATTTTGTTTCGTGGATTAACCTCCACGTATACCGAAAATAAAGTGTTAAAAGGTAAGCATATGTGCCAACAACAATACCAGGGTGAAAGCTGATACTCTCGCGCAGAGTGGAAGTCAACACTCACATACAGGTAAAAGTCAACAATCTTGACCGGCATAAAGATAATAAAGTTAAAATTTTGGTTTAATGCAATTATCATAACTATAAAGACTTTGCAAACTATCGCTTGTGGCGGAACAAAGTCAAATCATTGTAAAACACAAGCCATCACCTCAAACTCCAATAACAGATCCATCTGGAATCACTTGCGAAATCTAACTTAAACGCAACCTACACCTCTAGCTCCATGTGAAATTTGAGTTGATGGCACTAGTTATACTGATGAGCTCGATATTGCAAACCAACTGAATCATTATTTTACTAATATCTCCCGAATGCTTGACAGGTCCAATCTTAAAGAGCCTAATTTAGACAAACTTACTAAATTCGTGAAATGAAAGGGTACCCGATCATGTTAGTTTCAACATTCCCTTAATAACAATAAATGGCACTTTTGATATTCTCAATAAACTTGGCACAAACAAATCAGCTGATCTAGATGGAATTCACCCCAAAACTCTGAAAATGTCGACTTTATCAATCTCAGAGTCGTTGAAAGAAATAATTAACTGTAGTATCACTTCCTGTAAATTCCCGGAGTCGTTGAAGTTAGCAAAAGTGTTCGCAATTTATAACGGAAGTGAAAAGAATGACCCATCCAACTATCGACCCATATCTGTTCTATCTGTACTTTCAAAAATTATTGAAAAACATGTCAGCAAGCATATTTTTAGATATATTGACAAGTACAAACTTCTCCATTGATCACAAGCAGATTCTTAACAGAATCCTTCATGCCAAACTGAATTGACAAAACTTATTGACTAATGGCCACTGGCAGTAGAATCAGGCGAACTTACTGGCGCAATCTTCACTGATTAAAAAAAAATTGATTTTGGTTAACCATTCGGTGCTCATTAAAAAACTTTCAGCCTACAAGTTTTCTCCAAACTCAATTGCCTGGTTCACGTCGTATCTCACAACAAACACCAGGTTGTTTGCATGGGTAAATATACTTCCGAACTAAGTCATATCTTAAGTGGTGTTCCTCAAGGATTTATATTAGGGCCTCTTCTTTTTCTGCTATTTATCAATGACATAACCTTGTATCCTGCGCACTCTAACACGGATCTTTTCGCTGACGACTTTACATTGCATTTATCTGGCCTACTAGACTCCATTCAAAATAAACTTCAAATCGACCTCAACAATATATCAGTTTGGTGTCATCAAAACAAAATGCAACTTAATATCTCTAAAACGAAATGTATGACAATCGGAAAAAGACAATGTCTCTCTACTAACATGTATTAACTACTAACTCAAAATGGCTTAGACGTATCTATTGTCAAAAACCAAAAACTTCTTGGTATCTACATTGATCAATATCTAAGCTGGAATGTACATATCGATCACCTATGTGCAATGGTAGTCAAAAGAAAAACTCTGTTCAAATTGCTTTCGAAATTTCTACCTCCCAATCACTTGAACTTTATTTTTCAGATTATATACAACCACTGACAGATTACGGCTGTACCATATTGGGAAACACTTCCAATTATAATTTGTCCAGAATTGATAAACTCCAGAAAAGGGCAGCCCGAATAATACTGAAACTTCCTATTATGGCTCCATCGAATGTTTTGATTTCACGTCTGCAATGGCTATCTATGCAAAAATATATTCTTTATTTTAAAGGAATCATGACATACAAGTCTTTAAACGGTCTTTCTCCAGATTATATTTCTAACCTAACTAAACTAAGATCACCAAATACTGAGCGTAATCTCCGATCGACGACTAACCACGATCTCCAGATTTCGTGGTCATCAACATCTTTATTTCCTTCCATGGAAGATTACATGATATAAGAATAAATCATCTGAATACAATCAATAGATAAGTATTTTTTTAAAAAGAATACAAACAAAAAACAAATTAATATTAGGATACAAATTCTTATCAGTCAACAAAGTGTTCGTCAACTGCATAAGTTGCAAGTTTCAGTACTTTATTTGCAGACGATAGCTGCACACTGCATGACAAAGTATGCTGCATACAGGACGAATTGCTTGGATTTTTCATTGTCGATTACACCTGATGATAGCCTTTTACCTGGAAGATATTGTAGTTGCAGCTCATCTTCTGCATTAAATAACGTAATGTGCAGGTCAGTGGAAATTTATCAGTAAGGAAATCCCAGAAAGAGTTTCTAAAATTCGACATATAAGGACAAGTAACACAACAATGAAGTATCAAGTCTGTATAATCATTCCCACATCTAATACACATATCGAGCTGTTTTTGAGGAACAGCAGCCCATAGTTTAGCTACCTATGTAAATACCTTAGTGTTGTCTGGTTTTAGCCGACTGCCACACTGAGGCAGGTTGTAAGTATTCGTGTATCGAAGAGAATCTATAAAAATATGCTTGATTAGACATACGAACTCTCCAGAGGCTATTTTCAAGACCAACAATTGTTGACCTTACAATTTCTTTCCAATTTTGTTTATCTGGAATTTCATAATGATGCAAATAATCAGTTAGATACCCGAGCAAGTCAAACTTCTTTGAGGTATAATATAAATTTAAAATTAACCCGTAGCTTGACATGCATCCGCTCAAAATGAAGTGAAATAATGCAACGTTAAACACACGTTTAGTATGTACATTATTAGGCATCAAACACAATCTGTGTAAAAACATCAATTTTCTTCTATCAATTTAGAACTGCGCTGATGTTCATCCTAGCATTCCCAGGGCGATGTCTGATCTTGTATGTGATGGAAAACCTTGTGAATGTTTGGCAAAATACCTCCGAATTTTATCCAATAAAGAGATGTCGCTTTTTGAAATGTTACACCATAATTCACTTCCATAAAACATTGAAGGAAAAATTAACTTACCTTTTTAATTACATTTGCAGCAACCAAAGGATTTAACCATTTGGTTTAATGCCAATACCAAACAGACCGTGAAAAGATTTTTTTCCTTTCTTGCATGCATCGAGTATAACGTCATGCGACGTTAGCTTTGAGTTAATCCGGTGACCCAGGTGTGTTGCCGAATCAGTAACCGGCAAACATGACAGGCCAAGATACCATTTCATATTGACATAATTCTTGTATTGGGGACCGATCAACGACTAACAACGATCTCCAGATTCCGTGGTCGAAAACCAATCATTACATAAGCTCATTTACTGTATCAGCACCTACTGTGTGGAATTCCTTACCAATGACGATACGTAATTCAACTTCCCTTGCTTCTTTTAAAATATCATTAAAGAAATTCTTTCTTGACCAGCTGGAATGATATATTAAAGGCTCTGAATAGAAAACTTTATATCGATACATAATATGTCCAGTTCTTATTCGATATATATAATATGTACAATTTATGCTGAAATGTATGTATCTATGGATATAATATTGTTTGTATGTGTATATGTTTCCCAGTATAGTCACACATATTCATTCATGTTAAATATGTATGAATGAGTGTGCGACGATACATGATTATGTGCACGGTCTTGTTTGTTTGGGGGTTGTTGTTGTTGTTTTGCTTTTTTTTTAAATTATTATTAATATAGCCAATTACAAAAACTGAGGAACACATGACAGATGGGTCGGTCACGACCAAATGTGCTATCCGCGTTAAAGAATGTTTATTATTATTATTATTATTATTATTATTAATTTTGATGATCTTTTTATTATTTATATTATTATTATTATTATTATTATTATTATTATTATTGTATCTGATTCACACTGGTTCTAGCATTTGACTGATTTATTAAATGTAGATTTCGGTGGGAAAAAAAGGTGTTTACTTTGTCATTTGTTGCCGGAAACTGCATACGATTCTAACAATATTATCTTTGGATTCGGGTTTTTCCCTAAAGCTATAATTATTTTATCAAATAAACATCTGGAATCTGATTTTTCTAATACTCATGTCAAACTAATCTAACCATGGCTCAGAACAGTTCGAAGTTCTGTTCTAAAGGCTCAGCCAAAGCTAGATTAAGTTAATATTTTTTCAGGCGGTACAAAAGTTCTTACATTTAATTATCAAGCCTCGTGCTCTTCAGTTGATAATCATGCTTTCTGCGTAATTCTTATTCAGCAATATGATAGTCTTTTAAATTAACTTGAAGGTTGTTCCCCAAATTTGTACTCCTGGGGCAAAATTAATTACTAATATAATTATGGCAAAGATCGTTCAATTTTCCACTGCGCCAACGATAACTTTGTCGACCGATAGATTTATAACAATATATAGGGTGCAAACAAGAGGTCCAAAATATTGAACACTTATCTTATGATAGCTCAGTTATTTTTAGATATTTGGACATTCTTTTTTGCATGGGTTAGGAATGATACACCAAAATACTACTATTTCCAAAATTTATGTCACGCCGTGTTTCAAAAGACCGATATTGTATAAGTTACATAAAGGAAACATATTTAGCAAAGCTGAATAATAGAACAGTTATGTTCTAGAATTTTAATAGCTGATAGAATGCTACAGCTTGTAACAGAGTGAATTTTGAAAGACGATAGCTGCACCATAATTGAAGGGAATCGCGGTCATCGTGACACGTGGCAATTAACTTTAACGTATGGGCTAGGCCCACAATAAATCGCTAGCCTGAGATAGACGTGATGCTTTTGTTTGGAGGCATGATTTATTTATAATTAGAATCCACTGGAATGACGGTCATACAGTTATAGAAGCGAGGATAATTTGGGGTTAAGTAGCGGGGTAAAATGTATACATGGAGGCAATCCAGAGACAATTTTGGGCCATTCGAAAATAAGTGTCATAAAATGAGTTTTTCCATAAATTATTAATCAAGGCGGAATAGAGAGGACTATTCTAATGTCAATGGGTGTGTTCAAATTTTGGCGGTTAGATAAAGTTAATTCTGGCTGGCCAAGATAAATTGGTCGTGCGTATTTCTCAGACGAAATTAAATGTTTTGAAGTAATTTCCCTCGCGAAATTAGTGAATTTAAGTTTCTGCAGGGAGCCAAAAAGTTGGATCTGGGGAATAACAATTATTTCTCGATAAACTGCCAAAGGGACGGGTGCCTGGAAGTTGAGGGACACGAAACCTTAAAGGTACAAAAAGATTCGTCTACATAGGAAAATCTAGTCTTGAAAGAATATAAATATAGCAACATATGTACACTAAGGAATGGGAAAAGAGAGCAGACAGCCAATTTACGGTTGATGACCCAAAGAGGCTGGAGAGATAGCGGGAAGAGGAAAAGGATTGCGGTGAGTCTGACCTGTCACCGACATTGAATTTACAAGGATCGGAGGCAACCAGGTTATGCAGGCGTGCTGAGCAAATGAGTTATATCATTCATTCGATTCATAATGAAATTTTGTTTTTTTATCTGTATCGCGGAACAGCTAATTGAATTTCTTATAAACTTGATAATTTTATCTCTATAAGAAAAATTTATCATTCAAATGTCATGTTCAATTTCAGTATCCTGAGAAAGGCATTGTGCTAACACTAGAGAGCTTATTGATAAAAAAGGAAATGTTGACATTAAATCATACTATTTACTAGCTACATTATTTACATTACTTTGAGCAGAATATCAACACCCGGACAAAATATTTGTTAGAGAAAACCAGTAAACACCCAGTAACATATAACATTCTTAATCAGTAAAGGAGAAAATAGTCAAATGGACTTCAAAAAAGTGCTTAAAATTCAAACAGAAAACATGCTCTCTTCTGAAAATCTTAGGATAATTTATAGTCTTACAAACCAAATACATGAGCAGTGAAAGGATACGTTATAGCGTAAATGGGAAAATACATTACAAGACCCTCTTAGACGATATAGCGTCAAGATTTATAGCGTCAATAGGAAAATACATTACAGACCCTCCCCCCTTGTGACTGTATAGCGTCAAGATGTATAGCGACAATCGGAAAATACATTACAGGTAAGGTGACGTCACAGTATTGAAGATTGGTAACAATGTAGCAAGGGGCTGACCTCAATAAGGACCAAAGAGCGCGAACAGAACCCTAGACTGTTTTGGCGGGATAGAGAAATAGATAACACATACAACAGACAACATACAAACACAAACAACTATACGGCCGACTAAAATAAAATTTAGGCAAAAAACAAATCTTTTTGAGGCATATGAGTGGCCCTGAAAAGGGCCTTTGGGTTCTTCTTCTTCTTCTTCTTCTTCTATTTTCTCCAGTTCTTCCACCATCTCCTCACTTTCTTAATGATTCATTTCTTCTTCTTCTTTTCCGTCTCTGGAATTAAGTCAGTATGTCCCATCAATCTAAATTATTCGTGTATCTTCATCCAATTTCCATTCAGCTTTTCAAACTCCCCTTTTTAATTCCTGTTTTCTTTGTCCTTCCTTTCTTTAGCCCAGCTGTCTTTTATCTTCTTCACCTATTCTTCCAGCACTTTTCTCATTATTTCTTCTCCCTTCTTTAGTTGGTCCAGACCCCACTTCACAAATGACCAATCTGTCTAATGCAAAGTGTCTTCTAGAAAGCACCTGACTCTCTTGACACCATCAAGTGCCTCCTTCAAGGTGCCCATATGGAGGTTGAATGAAACCTCTTAACTTTTCTACTTCCTCGTTTATCATACATTTTATCAGATCCCTGGATACTTTCAGGCTAGTCACAAAGTCTGGGCTACCTGGATACTTCCATTCCTTCTCAAGCCTTTCCTCCACATAGGCTGCGTCCATGATCCAGTATCAACAGTCCTTCAATTTGTTGAACAACTCTATTGTTATCTTCGTTTATTCAATATTGAATGGCGCGAACGACGAATGCTTTGACTGTATATGTGTCAAGCACGGCGTGAAGGAAAACATCCCTTACACTGACTTCACATATGTATCTACTATCCACACACATTGAGGTGAAGGAAAGTAGTCAACATATTCCACCTCCACCACCTCCACCATCATCTCCACAAATTGTCTCACAGGAGAAGTCGGCTCTAAGTCCAACATCCGGCCCCCAGATACTGATGCCAGTTGAAGCCATCGAGAAGGAAATACAGACTGAAAACAATCAGGATGATGACCCCATGACCTAAGGAGAGAAGATCGAAATGGAAATCACTGCTATCGTAGAAAATCAAGCTATCGAAACGGGGCTTGAAGAACTTTTCTAGAAGCAAAACTTAAACACCTGCCAGACTATAAAAACTGTCTTGAATGCGAGAAATCATGAGCTAAACCCCACCTTACCGCAACCTAGTAAAGCGGCCTTGACGAAAGCCTGGAGAACTAACCGAATGAGAGGAGAAATTTACACCAGCTATACAGTCCTGCTTGCCCGCATGACTGCACATCAACTCATTTTCGTACATGATCTTCCCGACCCATTATCGTGGTTCGTGACTATTGATGCCCGCCTGATGACTAGCTGTGTAGCGGACTTGGTCGACCCAAGAGCTGCGAGAATCCACATTAGAAAAACAGTGGAATGGCCGCCTCACATACGAGACCGGGGTGAGGTTGAATACAGGCACACGTTAGTGCTATAAAGAGTGGAAACCAATTTGCCTTGAGGTTTTCTATTTGGCTTGAAAACATTTTCGATAAATCTCTATCCCGCTTTACCCAATTTGATCTGTTTCAGTACCGCCATCACATTTTTTAATTCTTCTATATTTTCTATGCGTGAAACAAATTACACATACGTCATTTTGACTTTATCGATTGGTATTTAATTAGTATATCGACTGTACACTAAATTCCACCTTCAGTATGAATCATTTTCAAAATTTCTGACTTAGTCGATATGAATAATTGCACAGGTGGCTTACACACTATTGGCACTTTATTGGCCATTTATACAACTGGACTATATTTGAAATAAGTACGAGCTGGGTTTTTTCTGGGAGTACACAACATCCACGGCCGGCTTGCCGAGTTCTTTGCCTCATATGCCTCTCTCGAACATTCGTACATGGACGGAGATGTGGAACAATTTCCACCCGTCAGATGCTTGGTGTCCCGATGTGACGTCATAGTGGCGACCAATCGGTACTGGCGTCACTTACTGCTTTGGTTTACACCCTTGCTCAGTTCTACCAGACTGTAATTCGTCTTGAACATGAGTTTGTGTAGTTCAGCCAGACTGTAATTAGTCTTGAACATGAGTGTGGGTTGGGTCCATTCCCACTCACGACGGCCCTTCAATTAAGTCGTTATGGATTTATTAGTCCTACGATCTGACGGCCTAATTAAATAGAGTTCCATGAACACATAAATGCCTGGGGGATGAGGCACTAATTCCTTCCCCCAGGAGTAATTAAATAGCCATCCGTGCTGACATAAATCGTCGTCCATGCCATAGCATGCGAACACGACGTTAATTCAACATAGAGAGTAGACTATCCACAAACGAGAAGAGGAAAAACAAACCTCCGTTATAGTATCAAAACCCCCAATATCTACTACCCACACAGGGGAAAAAGAAAAGAAAAAAAAACAATGAAAATATACTATCCACACAAGGGAATATGATAAATAAAAAATATACTATCCACATACGAAAAGGAGAAGAAAAAAACACAATATACTATCAAAAACCCCAATAAATACTATCCACACACGTGAAGGAGACCCCCCCCCCACAAATATACTATCCACACACGAGAAGGAGAAGAAAAAAAATAATAATATAGTATCAAAAAACCCAATATCTACTATCCATACAAACGTACGCAAACGCTTACAAACCCCAAAAATCTATTATCCACACAAACGTATCCGCACATATGCAAACACACACTCTAATATCCACACAAACGTACGCGAGCTCACACACACACACACACACACACACACACAAACACACACACACACACAGACACACATACACACACACACACACACACAATCACATCAGTAAAGGAGTCAGTGTTTACAATCACACTACTCCACACTCATATCAATTGGCAACTTGGATAGTCTCTTTTCTAGAGATTTGGGTAGCCCTGAGAAGGGATGGGTTCTTTTAAAACTCGAGATGTACCTGGTTAATGGTGACACCTCCCAGGCAGGGAGCTACATACACAGCGTCGGCTCCAGTCATTGTCCCAATTGACTTTAGTTGCTGCGAATGAGGAGGCAGCTTGTGTGACCGCATCATCCCAAGCTTCAGTTTGCGGGGTACTTAAGACTTCCCTGTGTCTTCTCCTGTGCCAGACGCGTGGATGCTGTGGTTCTCGTGGTTGCTTTCGCAACTCTTCCTACCAGTTTTCCGTCTGTGGGATCACGGTCCTTTGTACTGGTGGAAGAGGTTGTGGCTGTAGTTGACGTGGCTGTGGTGCTGGTGCTGCCTGTGGAGGTGTACTCACCATTGGTTTCACCTCACACACAGGTCTCATCATGAGGTGAGGTAGGATGCTTTCCTTCATTTCTTCTCCTCCTCCTCTAGCCTGGCCTCTTCTGATATGGCCTCCATAGCCAGTTCATCCAGGATGCGCCTGGCATATTCCAGGTGCATTTGGAGTTCAAGCAATTTAGCAGTTATGTTGCTCATCTTGCTCATCTTCTTTAGTTGATGCGTCGGCGATAAGTACCAGACTGACGAGCGTTTCCCTATATATTTGTCAAGCACGGACGTGAAGGAAAACATCCCTGTCACCAAAACTTTCATTGCCCATATCATTACCCCTAAAAACATGGGAAACACAAACTAAATTTTTACTTACAAACACTAATTACAAACACAAACACATACGGATTATATTTTGACAAGCTACGGAAACAAAGTGCTTATAGACATACTTCTAACAAAGTCAAACAAGCGAAGTGCTTATAGACACACTTCTATTTTTTAAAACTTACTAACATAATATTGACAATTGAATTAGTATCTCTTTTCTAGAGTATTGGGTAGCCCTGAAAATGGCTGTTTTTGTGAAGGAAGAGTTATGGCAAGTTATTAGCGTCTAAGATTGCGTCCCCGTCTGGTGACAGGCTTTCCCACAGGGTAGGGTCCGCTTCTTCGGAAAGAGAAGGAGAACTATTTTGTGTCTACGCGGCAGTCGACAAAACCTCTGTCTGGTTCCTGCTGCTGTTGCTGTTGTTCTCTCTGCTCTCTCTGCTTCTGAAGTCTGTACTTCACCGTCCATTCTTCCTTTTCTTTCTTGAATTCTTCTCTGAAGGGTTCTTCTATCAGGCCTTCAGTCACTTTTAACATTGTGACATTCTCTATCTCTTCAGACTTAGTATCAGGTTTTGCCTGACACGATGTAAATTCACGTATGCTTCGTTCAGCTTGGCTAGTCTTGAGCACATATTCATAGGAGGATGAGTTAACAATGAATGGTTAGACTGGTCGATCGGTCGTTTCAATTGAGGTCGTGTTCGCCTTTACGGGCATGTACGACTAGTTAATTTCCCGTTTGGGAATAATTGATTTTTTCGAGGGGAGAATGGTGCCACTTCCCCGAAACGTACTGATGCACTTAGGAAGTGCTATTTGATTAGTCCGATTTCGAGACATTGATGTCTCACGGGACTTGTGGTGAGTGGGAATGGTCCACACGTACTCACTTATATGATACATATCTGGAGGTGGCAAGTGTATGTCGGACTGAGTGGAAGGGATGTGCCCTACATCCGGGATCGATTTTTTGTACCCCAGTTTCCGAATGGTAAACGGCGTAATGGTTAGATTGGAGACTACACCGCTTTATCCGGTTCAAGCGCGGACGCGATAGAAAACATCCCTAAAATGTTTAGAGTGGGAACGCTAGGACAGTTTGATTTGAGGGTGAGGGATAGAGAGAAGTCAAAGAGCATATATCATGATAAAAATGAAAAACAAACGACAGACGCATTTTTTTTCAAAACAACACTTTTTTCAAATAACAAACATCCAACAATTAACAATTAACATTAAAACAAGCATGTTTCAATTAACAAACTATTTTGGATAAGGTTGACAACGTTGTGAAGTCAAGCTAGACTTCAAGGAATGGAAGTCATTGGGCCAGTGATGTACACTACGTTTCCTAGCTAAAGACAAAAGATAACCATAATGGTCACCAAACCATCGATCTACTTTGTCATGGTTTCTAGAAGAGTGACGATCAAAATAAGTCAATAAATGTCTAAACAATATCCAAGATTGCGTTGATGAAGAAAATACACACAATATTGTCCACACACCATGGAATCTGTGCCTTGTTATTTCACATTATTAAATCGTGTTGTCTGGGCATTTCTTCTCATAAACTCAATGATGTCGTCTTCCAAAGGTGGCATTCCATACAAATCAAACTACTCCACACAACATTCCTTAGGAAAGTAGACGGCTACCCAGTGGGTTCCTGGGAGATGAATGTTGTCCGTGTTGATGACATAAGTTTGATGGTCTTGAGGTCTGCTTTGAGGCAGTTCATCTTTAGTATGCACGACAGGATTTCAAGAAGCAGTGTACGAAGTGTGTTTAAAAGGTAATGAAGTTCCCAGGTATCCATTTTTGTGTTGTTTTGTTGGTTTTTTTGTTGTTGTTGTTTTTCTTCACAGGTTAAGATCAGTTATCAATTCAATCCTGACATTTTGCTTGAAAATGTCTGACAAGTAACCGTTTCGTCGCTTCGTCTCTGCACTCTGAGCCAAGATATATTCGGTGTGATGGATCTCTAGAGTCATCAATGGAGGAAACGAATGATCACGCAAGTCTTTATACCACTGATGCAACACGGCTTCTTCCGAGATGAGACTCCAAGCCTCCTCCAGATACTCGTCCTATTGTTCTTCTTGACTCAGCATCAGACATTTATCATGCTAAATTTGACTGGGATGATCGTTTTGACATCCATAGCAATCTTTCTTGATCAATTCCGTAAATGTTTTGTCAGGTGTTTTGGCAAAACAGGAGACTAAATGTTGTTCTTGTTCTGCCCATCTGGACTTCATCACTATGTCCTTTCGTCTTTGTTTTGGGGTTCTGCTTCGACGGTATCCTCCGGTTCCATTTCCACAGAGTCTTCACTATTCAAAGAGAGATTAAAGGATCACAGTCTTCCATAGTTTCTAATAGTCTTGAATGACTTCTCTCAAACTGTTGATTTCTATCGTATTATCAAATTCAGCATACAGGAAGACGTTCGCCGTCTCGGTTAGAGCTGTAGCAAACTTAAGTTCCTCACGAATCTGGCCGTATTTTATAGGGTGAAAATGTCCCTCGTCGCTGCCTTGGTTTGGGGTGATGAAAAGCCTATAAATCATATCCTCCTGCGTAATCGTCGTACAAAATGCCGTGACTACCGTTGGTCCCCATCTGTTTGGTGGCCTCGTACAAGGACAAGTACGATCTCAAGTAATTCTTCTCGTCACCATACTTATGTTCGGATGGTCTGGTACACAGGGTCTTGCCATCGCGATTGACTTCAATCTTGGACACGTTGAAGTGATGAAAGAAGAAAGGATTGTTTCCGAAGGCTCCTTTGAAGGCATCATTTTCGACGATTATAATGATCAAACGTTTGGGTAACTGTCCTTGGAACAGATGATCTTCGATCATGGATTGCTGTCCTCTGAGGATAGTGAAAGTTTTCACGGCCACGCGGCGTATCGGATACTTGGCGGTCGTTCTGCTCAAAGTGTGACTCATATCGGTTCCCACTTTAGGTAACACTTCTACACGTCGCACGTAGATTCTAGCTTCTTCTATTTTGGTTTTGTACTTGTTGACATTGGCCATGAAATGGAAAGCGGTGGTTCTGCGATTCAGTCTTAAGCGGATATCCACACCGTTCAGCAAATACTTTTCTTGCAAATACATGTCCAATGCAAAGGATCCATCAGTTCCAAATTTCGACTTTGTGCAATTTTGTTTCGACGATCCATAAATCACGATACATTTTGATCATCTCCAGTAATCGTAGTGCTGTTGAACTTGGTGTTGCCCAATGCGTCATGTTTCCATACCACACAAGCATCCAGATGGGTGTTCTTGGCTTCTTTCCCATAGGTCAAGAGATTTTCTAGGTAGGCACAGTAAGGGTAAGTATCCATGCTGCTACTGATCAGTTTGTTATTCAAGTAAAACTCTATTGCACTGAACAAGGAATGCATGAAATTGTTGACGGAGCTACTCTGGCATCACCAAATAGGACGGGATCGTCGCCGTTTTGATCACTTTGACTTTCAAGTACAAGTAACTGCTATTCAGATCGATGTACTCTTCGGGTTGTCCTTTGATTTCAAACTCGAAGGGATCTTAATACATCAAAGAGGAGACGGGATGAAATTCGACCCATTGGGATTCTTTCATCGTCATCGTAGTGGGCAGCATGGCAACCAGATCTGGTTCCGACTTAGAACAGCTACAATACTCTCAGTACATCATTGTCTTTCGTTCGCTGTGCGGATTTTGTAATAATAAAAAACGTCTAAGTCTCGGAAGGTTCTTCTTTTCTTAGTCTTTATAGCTGTATGGGTGTGAAGTCTTCTGAAGGTGCGTTTTCGTCGTCACCTCTTTCTGCCTTGTCCTTGCTGTGTCGTCAGGGATGCAAGAATGCCTGAGTCGGTAGCGTCCAGGGCATTTAAAGGAGTTTCTCGTCGGCCAAAAATGTCTTTGCCTGTTTGAAGCAATATATTTTGGCCTGCTCTCAAGAAAGCTTCTTTAGGGTTGTATTTGTCGATGATGACATTTTATAAAATTCTTTGCCATGCGTCAATGCGGCATCTTTCAAAGCGTACAAAATCCTCGTGTCACCATTGATGTCGAAACCGGAGCCACCGAAAGAAAGGCCAATTTCAGCATATCTCCCAAACCATGTCCTCGTTGTCAAGCGACACCTCGGTACACTGGATACATGACTTACGAGTCGTTAGAGAATCGTTTTCGAAAATGGAGTTTCACCATGACTTTCCTTTGGTGAATGCAATATTTTGTCCAAGATCTCTTTTTATAGTAGTGTTGACAGTGTCGAAATACGACTTACTGACGGGGAAAATAGTGAGGATGTACAAATTCGCGGTGAACGTAATAGGTGTTTCCACCTTCCTCGTCAGCGTTCATGGCAGGATCTAATTTGAAAGGAATGACACGCAGTAACGGTACGGGGGGTATCCCAGCACGTTGTACTCCACTAAATCGGAATACACAACCATCAAAATTGAGTCCTTGGTTCAGTTCTACCGGGGAGCGAAATAACTTTGCAAACGATTCGTTGTCGAAATCGAGTGGTCATTTTCATCCTCAA
This sequence comes from Sinohyriopsis cumingii, assembly GCA_028554795.2. Taxonomy (NCBI): domain Eukaryota; kingdom Metazoa; phylum Mollusca; class Bivalvia; order Unionida; family Unionidae; genus Sinohyriopsis; species Sinohyriopsis cumingii. Next base: position 11,845,887 of record CM068836.1, read on the forward strand.
CTGAATATCCCCACCCTGAATATCATACAATTCAGGACAAAATTTAATGGACACCACTTTCTCTTTAGTAAATTGAAGCTTTACGAACTTTACCAAGCACTGGCTTGAACTTGTCAGCAATCGTGCCCACCAAATGTTGACCACTAAAATAATAGCCTTGGGTAATTAAGATCTTAGAGGTGTAATTTGTTTGTTTTGGGGTTATATGTAGAATTAGTATATTCTGAATTAGCAATCAAGTAGTCTTGCACTTGTGGGTCATGATTTGATTTGGAAAGACATTTAGAAATTGTGTAGGATAAATGATTTCCACCAAAGCCACTTCCCAATGGGCTTGGTGATCTAATTGGATGGCCTGATGTAATTTGGTCGTGTAACATCATAAAGTTTTATTGGGAAACACCTATATGTTATCGTCACTGGGTAACGTTAAGTAAATCTGTTTATTTTCTTCATAATTCCAGAGTTCTGTTGTTGTCCGAGGGGTCACTGGAAGTCAGAAGAGTGTCTAATAGAGGATTATTTTCGTGATGATTGATGGAGTGGTGACTGACGTTAGACGCAAGGCTTCCATTGTTCCCGTTCGAGGAGTATTTCAGGGAAGGATTGGGAAGAAGGTAACCGATGCAACTGCTCAGTAAAACGGTCCACAACTGTTTGTCTCCTTGTTGCAAAACTCAGATTGGCAATGGCTGCACCGATGGCACAATACACCACAAAGATTTGGCAGAAAAAGATGATTTGTATTTTAGGTACTCGTTCTATACACCAAACCCACAAGGGATGCTTTTGTAGATCTTGCAAGGAAGAACTCTGTGAAGGAGAGGTTATTGCAGTGGTAGCGGTAGCTGAGGCTGCGTGGAAGGGCATGATGGTCACTTCTTTTTATAGTCGATGAATTGTGAAGCGTCGATCCAAGAATCAAAACTGGGAGGATATCCTTTCCAACGCTCTTTGACTTCTTTGACACGTCGTTTTCCCACTTTACATGTTCTTCGTTCGAGAACGATTTCGATGTCGTACGCTTCGTCTTCTTTTTGGTAACGCGCTGTAACTCGGGCAAGTAAAACGTTCCTTTTAACATTTCCCCGTTCATGTCTTCCAATTTATAGATGGCAGATTTTACGTGGCTCAATGAGAGACATTGGCTAAATCGGCTTGCCACTGATGATCAATGACCACCACTCGAGTGTGATTTCTGGAAAATTTTGTCGAGTGGGTTTGAGTAAAGTGTAGGTGGCTTGTTCTTGTAACCATCGTTGCACTTGAGATAAACGGAGACTTTTCAGACGGGTTTTGGCAGCATGGTACAATTTTTGAACTCCTCCGTAACCTTCAGAATGGAATGGAACGTAGTAAATACTGACTAACACCTTCTCCATTTTAATAAGTCACCCACTCTTTGCTGATGCTACTTTTGGATGGGACGAGATGGTGGTTTGGAAACGGCTTTGCGTGTCTGATGTGCCACGGGAGTAGAAGTAGAAAGTAGTGGTGGTGGTGGTGCAGGTGGTAATGCAAAGGTTTTGGTCTTCTTTTCTTTTTTTCACTTCTGGTTTCCCTTCTTTCTTTTTCACTTCTGTCGAAGAAGGAGTGGACATCATCTTTTTAACCCAAGTTTTCAGTTCTTCTCGTTGAGGAGTGGGGGAAGGGCTCTACAAGGACTCTGCAATCTTACTAGAAATGGGAACTGCTGACGGTGTTTGTAAGACTTCTCGTACCTCTTATTCCTCAGGCATTAGTGGGGATGCGTCTGTCTTGACCGCTGGGGGGATGGTGATGGACTTTTCATCAAGGCCTTCAAATCTTTCACAGTGGACAGAGCTGTTTCGTCTAAAGCTTTCTGGTGAAAGAGTTGCAGTTGTTGCAAGAGTCGACCATACTTTTGCAATTTTTCTGTTTTTGACAAATCGTTGCGGTCCATCAACGACTACAATTCGTGTTGTAACTGGGACATCTCGACCAAATGAGGATTGGGAGGCAAATGCGGGTCCGCAGTTTTTGCCAACGATGGTATTCCATCCATAGTTTGTAAGGCACTAAAGCCAGTTTTCCTCCTTCCATCGGATTTCAAGGGTCACGTCTGAGATTTTTGGACTTCAGAGGTCCCTTTTATATTCTTGGTCCTTTTTATCTTGCTCCCATGTGTCCTCCCAGCATCGTCCCCAATACTACTTTCAGCAATGGTCCTAACAACAGAGGCAACATTCCTCCGCGTTGTACCAACATCTTCTTCTTTTGATGAATGGGGATTTTCTTTTGAACCATTTGACGAAGAACGTGACCATGTTTGACATTTTTTTCTGGTGTTTAGACAAAGGTATTGTGCCTTTAAACACATTCAAACAACATTCGCATGACGATGACGTCTTTGGAAGTGGTTTGAATGAGATTTTTTGAACAGGACGGACAAAATGTCCCCGTGTTTGACTAAACGAGAAGGCAGTCCTTTCCTTTTCTTTTTTTGGGGGTTAGAAGAGGGATTGTTTATGGGGGGTGACATCTTTGGGTGTTCAGTACCACAAAACACCGATTCACATTCTTTGTCTCAGGTCTTTTTTATACTGGAACGCGTCGCCACTGATTGTCTTTACGTCGTATGAACTTGATGACAGGCATCACGCTTCGTGGAGGGGTTCGCAACAGACTAAATGTTTGACAGTTCTTGCTTGGACTATTCCAGTAAACTCTGTAAAATGCCCGATCTCTCTTGGACTTTGATTTGGGGGGGGGGGCAGGAACTTTGTGAGAAGCTGCCACCACCGCTAAAGAGGAGGAGGGTGTCACTGCTAGAAGAGAAGTTCTTGGAGAGGCTCGTTTCCATTGTTTCATCAAATGAGTAAGAACGGGTGTCAGTTTTGGGTTTAGCAGGCATCACCAACAACGGAGAAGTGGAAGAACCTGAGGCTACTGGATACGCGGTCTCCTCCGCTGCAGGTTGTGGTTAAAGAATGTAAGGTAGCGTCCTGATTGAAGTGTCTCTCTTGCGGGTAGAAGCTGTTTTCGTGGGGTGAGTGGGTCTGGGGACTTTTCTTTTTCTTTTTCTGTGCGCTTTTCTTTTTCTGTGGTTGTGACCTGGTCTTAACACCATTGCTTTTTCTTCTTAGGGGTTCGTTTGGGATTTTGGGGAGTGTTTTTTTCTTGTGGAGAATTTTGGGGGCATTATGGTTCCATTTTAAGAGGGAGCGAATGACGACACCTCCTAGAGAACCGCTACCTCAAGGTTTCAAAATGATTTGCTTTTTGGTTTGAGTGTCGATGCGGAAATCGGCTAGTTGTGTCAAGGCTACTTTGTTTCTGTCAAAAAAGCGTTTGATTTGATGAGGAATCTGAATGATGCCTTGCAGTAATTGACGTGCTGTCACCGTAAACCATTGCAAGACTTATTTGAGTCTGGCTTCTAAGATACGATCACGTATTTTTTTTTTGGCGACTAATACCGTTACAAGGCTTGAATCAATTTGACGGGAAGATGAAACTGAAGGGACATCATGTTGACGCTGTGTGAGACAGATCCAAAGTGTCCGAGGTTTTTATAGATTTTTTTGTTAAGTCGACGACAAGGACGTGTACACGACAAGCCGTCCGTCTTGGCACCAGTGGTGAAACAGATGGGTACGAAATCGTAGTAATCGGGGGGTGGGTGGGTCTTAAATCCACCACGAATAAATAGGCGTGTGTATTTTGAATAGCATCAACGTATGCAAGATTCAGCCAAGGCGTTCCTAACTGTAGGCTAAGACTTGCACTTGCGATTTATCTCTAGGGCTTTTAAACAAGACCACGTAATGAGCATTGAGACTGATGGTGCGATGGGCTTTACTTTGTTGAAACAAATTTTGGGTAATGTAAAAGACTGGCATTACGATGATGCCCTTTGGGCGTAAACCACAGTTTAATTTCTTCTTCGTCTTATCCTAACATGTCGTCGAAAATGACCAGATGGGTTTGATTGGGGTCAGACACACACGATGCCGTCGTCTTCGCCAGGAATGCCTTCTACAAACACGATGGAATCGCCTTGACTTTCACGCAGGAGGCTGTGCGCCCACTGCCATACTTTGTAACACCACACGATCCGTTAGTATGGCCGATCGATCAAATGACGTTCATGTTCGATCAAACGTTTGACAAATTCGGTTTTGCCTGAACCAATAGGTACAGCAATTAACATGTTAAAGGGATGGCGAAGGTACAAGGCCTCCCAAATCGCACGATCTAAGTGTTCGTAGATGACTTTGAAAGTGGAGGAAGAGGAAGCAGATATAGTAAAGGTAGGTAATGTCACTTTGGACACGAAAACATACAAAACAAGAGTTTTTATACTTTTTCAGGACACATTTATGTTTTTAAAATGGAACAACAGGAAAGACAAAAGTACATGAAAGCCAAATGGTTAAGTACAGCAATAAGAAACACCTCAAAACGATCAAAGTGGAATATAAACAAGTCACTGTACACCATGGGTTTGGTAACCAAGGTGTCCTAGGCACAGTGCGTCATGTCCTTACAATCTCTACATTGGGTACAGTCACACGTGTGTCCTCCCGGAATGGTCTTTCGGGAATGTCCATGACAGTCTTGTCCTGAAGGGAGTGGTTGTCCTCGGTGACGGGTTCTTCTGTCACTATCACTAACACAGGTTTAAAAGTTACTTTTTTCCCTGGACGCTTTGATTGAGGATCACAACTCATTGGGGCAAAATTTGTCACTTCTTTGGTCCAAGCCTCAAAACCCCAATTTTTTCACTCACATACATCTTACCAATAAGGGTGTAATTCACAAGCTACACACACATATTCATACACATCTTCAGTACTTAAAAGTTAACCAATCGTTTTTTCCCGTAGAGGTCGAGAAGTATCCAGATGAAAACGCTAGGCTTTGAACAAAATTAGTTTCTTGTGCTCATTTAAAGGGAACACTTTCTTGTTTTATTAGGTGGCAAGTACTGTTCGTAAAGAGTCTACAAGGAATCGGCTGGTAAATGAAATCCCAGAAAGGAAGTCACTAAGACACATACCACACGTCGACCCCAATTCCATGAACACAGTTCACGTAATAAGTGTTGTAATCCTCGACTGTCTGAATAGGGTCATTGATTTCATTCCACGGAATTTGTTGTATCACGAGTGATAACGGTTGTGGCATGGTAGCCCGTTTTTATACCATCTTTTGTCGGAGGCAATAAGTGTACTTTTTGCACAAAACTGATCGTACTCCAGTAGCGAAACCAAATTATTTAGTCACTAGTTCACACACCACACATCGCACAGAAGTTTCCTCTAAAGACAAAATTTGATAGCGTAAAATATTTTGGTAATCCACTAACTCTTCGCCTGGTAATCGTTGTAGTATGGCCAACATGTAACAAGTATGATGAGTAGACACCAAAGTCTCATGGTCCTCGTCAAGTTGAACAATGTCTGACCATTGGAACGTTTTCAAATGAATCAGTCCTCTTATAGCATTCATGTACCAGTGATTTGAACATAGGTGACGTAATGGATGCAATTGTTCTTTGCGTTGGACTTGTATTTTTACCAGCTCTCGGTAAATGTGTTCCCTCAACTCCACAGGCAAACCACGAATGTTCTCTTGTAAAGAATGTCAATAAAATCTTCTGATGTAAACGGTATAAAGTGGAATAATCGGATGTTCGTAGACTTGATCCAGATAAATCTGACGCCTTTGCTGACTATTTTCACTTTCCATTTGTGAATTTCTCGATACAAAAATTCTACAGTCACCAACTGAGATTTTGCCCTGGCAAGTCCCTGCCAAACGTTCTTGTAGATATTCTCTTGCAATTCGTTTGGTAATCCTTGAATATTATTTTTTAAATGGGGTTTAAATACTTGTCTCGATGTTGTCCAACGTTTGACTCCTAGCCAACCTGGTTTCTTAAACGATATGGTATACCACTTCAATGACTAGGTCCCACTATAGGTCGGTAGTGACAATCCGGAGACCATCGAGCATGTTCCAGGTAAGCCTAATCCTTCTGCTCCACCTGGTGAAGTGACACACCACAACTGAAGCACTTGACTTATACCCTTCGCCAAAGTATAAAAATCCGACTTTGTCTAATTCTTCGGGGGAAGGTCCTCCCAGATATTTATGCCATTTTCCTTGGAAGGATTGGAATCGACTTTCAAAGTCGTATCATTCAGGCAAACGCACAGGAGCGAATATTCGTCTTTCAAAGGCTCATCTCGATGAGGGTACGGTGAAATTCGCAGGAGTTTGCTCAGTTTTGGATGGCATCCGTAGGGTGGTAGCTGAATGGTTTCACGTGGAGAATGACCAGTAAAGAGTCCACGATAGCGAGAGGCATCGCTTTCGCATTCGTCAGGTTTGAAACGCAAAGCATCACTTTCCGTGGCAGGTATGGTAGTAGTGGTAGTGGCAATAGTCATGATAAAGTTCCCATGATGTGGTACTTCATCACTGACGTCACAACGTACAGCATCGCTCTCATCGCAAGGCATAGCATGGCTCTCAACTTGAGAATCCCCAAACTTGGTAGTTACAATTCACTATCGGTCTTGGACGTTGTCCCTTTTTATATGCTGGCCAATATCGACCTGAGCGTACGGTAAAGTGAAGTAGTTGGGTAGTCGCACTCGATTGTGGTACACGATTTGATAGAGTTTATCAAGGGTCGACTGACAATTTGGTGAGTCGGTAAACGTACAGTCTAGTACGATTCGTAGGTGGTCACTTTAAAGTTTCCATCCTGTCCAGACTGAAAGGCTTCTTTCAATAATCAACGTTCACCATTAGACTGTTGCGATAATTGAGAGCCAATCCTTTCTCTTTACACTCCGTGTGCACTTCTCGTTGTTTGTCCCGGTATTCGTAGCCGTAATATTTAGAACCGCCAATAGCAAATACTTAGAATCTGTCTTCGGGGTGTTCGTCCCTCCAGTCCCCTAAATGGTCTCCATCGATATCAGGTTGACGGTGACCCAGGCGATCGATGTAGATGCAACTGTCTGTGTCAAAGTACAGGAGGCGATCACCTCACATTTCTAAAGCTTCGTACAATTTTAAGCGAGCATGGGCTATCACGTAATCCGCAATGATGACATTTCCAAATTCGTCGACTTCTGCAATGTCCAGTTCTTCTTCGTAGTTGACTAAGATCAAGTACTCACGAACGACGTCCACGTGTTTCATGTATTTAGTTTTGTCGTGAATCATGTGGAAGTACCGTGAAGGTTCTGTCAAATACTCTGTCTTGGGTAAACACGATCGTTGTGCATAACTCTGGCAAACGATCGGTTTCCTTCGTTTTTCTCCACGTGGTCTAAAATTATTCCTTTCCTGCACCTAATATTTCACTTTGAATTTTTTTTGGTATTCGGGAGTGCGGCACCAGAAAGGATGGCCGCTGGCTTCTTGTTTCAGTTTCAGAAAGGCACCCACTTAGTCTGCAAAAATGCCTTTCTGAGTCTCGTCGCATTTTGGTATTGTTTTGTCTTGGAAAAGTGGTAAATTTCGTACACTTCTAACAGTGGTATACCAGGTCCAGAGCTTTAAACAATTCCACGCTGACCCACGTTTCCGTCAAGGTGCATTCTTCCTGAGTGTGCTGACAAGGCTTGATTGCACGTTTCAGAACAAGTACGGCACAAGGGAAACATCAGTTTTCTTTGGCAATGGTGAGGTAAAACGGGACGGTACAAGTCCGTGGGAGGCAAGACGTTGCACCTGATCATTCCTTCGTATTCTCGAATGTTATCCAGGCCAATGTGTTCCGTCAGCAATTGCGTCTGCCCTGCGGTAAAGTGATAATATTTGCCCACGTATGGATACAGCGATCAAGCGTCCAAGCATTTAATTTCTACTCCTTTCTCTTCGTTGGCGTGGTACATCAAATATGTGCCATTCGTCCGTCCTCCGTACAAACTATCCCTCGGGTTCATTGGGTTCACCAGCTTGTAACTTTCTAATATGCGTTTAAACTCGGGATCTGTTTTCAAACGGTGATCGTACTCGTGTTCCCAAATTTGCACCACTTGGTATCCTTGCTGTTCTAACTTCAAACGTAGCTGACAAGTGGCCTGGTACAAGTTTTCCATGGTCCGTTGTAAAAACTGATATTTAGTAACACGTTCAGGGTAGCAAATGGGATTTCCGTGAAATAACCGTCCGTTAAACTCGTATAAGTTCTGGGGGATTTCTAAGTCTCAGCTATCCACCGAATACGGCCCAATGGTCTTTTCGCCTCCTCTGTTTCGGGCATGTTCAATATATTTGTCTTCCTTGTCGGACAAGTAATGCATTCAGCGTAGGACTTTGACCGAGTATTAACGTTTGACAAAGTTGGTCGTTTGAGGACTGACGACAGTCAGGGTATTTTCAGGCATAAATCGTTGGAGATATACTAAGGAACACGCTTTGGCGATGGTGCATGCTTCTTTCAAAGGATCGATCTCGTGAATAATTCTCGAAATTTTCCATAGCAACGTCGTAAAATGTCCACACAGAACAACAATACTTTAACATTTCTTCATGAAAGTCGTAGGGATCCGATGCGTGATCCTGGTACCAAGCGTAGAAAGCTTCTCGTTTTCGGTACGCGTGTTGTCGGGTTCGTAGTAGTGAGCCTCAGGCAAGTGGGGTAGAACGGCGTGTTGATTGGCTTCCGTACTGAAAAAGTGCGGAGAAAAGACTTTGGCCATTTCTGTCATTCCAAACGATTTAGACATTCGACTCATTGGCATGGCCAAGTAATTCGTCGAATCTTTACTTGACCCACTTGCATGGAAATGATTTTGGCTCCGTTCAAAGTCACTTTCGGACGTTCGGTACTTTGTTACGTGAATGTATTTTCCGTCTTTGAAATCTTTGCCTAGAAACAACTAAAGGTCCGCAAACTTCTTGAGGGTGCACTTTCAAGGTGTAGCATGGAGCCACAACGTCTTCCAATGTTTGCATTTTAGGATTATCAAAGGGTGTGTCTTTGGACAGGCCAGCTTGCTGTAACAGGAGTTCTGCTTCTCTTTCTTGTTTGGCTCGGTCCGATTGTTCAATTGTTTTCCAGGCACTTTTCCATTCTAACGTGTTGTTCTTGTCGGCATACGTTCGTCCCACAACGATGGCACAGGCTAAACATATATGGTCTTGAGGATTGTTAATTCTCTTTTTGGTGCTGCGAAGGTTGTTACAGTAACACGTTTTTGCGTTGTCCGGTCCCATGGGGACGAGAAACGTGGGTCATGAACAGCGTGGCTATTCCATCGGTGATGTGAAACTTGTCATTGGATTGTTGTACGTGTTGAATCTTGTCGATGACTTTGGAAGGTGAGAATTCTGACTGCTAAACTAGATCCAAACGGGGAGCTTCAAACTGTCGTGATGAATGGAAAGTCTCAAGTGATCGTCTTCTTTGGCTTGACATTGTTGTTTCAGTGTGGTTAACAAAGAATCCCACACCTCGGGGATGAACCCTTCTGTTTCCTTCAGCGGTACGTGGGACTTGAAATCTTTAAACTTCACTGTGTAAGTGTAAGCCGTGGTTTTAAATTTTCTAGAGAAGCGCATTTCCGTCTCTTAAATGTGGTAGTACTTTTCAGGGTTTAATAATGGTGGTGAACATTGGTTGGGTGTAGAATCTCTGGGTTTGGATTCTGGCTCACTCATGTCATCTTCAAAATCACTGGCATGAATTTGTGCCAAAAACTTCAGCTACTGTACGAGGCGACAAAATCACGTTTCTGCCTCTTACTTTCTTTTCCTTTCTCTATGACATTATGCGATCAATTCATCTTGGCTAAAAAGTAAAATTACTATATTTTAAACGCCATGGGTCCCTTTATATCATGTTAGATCAGTGTATATATAATGGGTTAGTGTCTTCCATTCTAGTATTCATTTCACTCTCAAACTGACCAGAACGATGGAAGAGCACACACAGATCTAACTTCTGATCAGTTTTGCGAGGTGTCATACAAAAGTTTTCTTCAGACAAGCCGACCGACTACTCCCCCTCCGTTCGAGATAAAAATCAAGATACTTGCTATATCTGTAAGAAAGGACATTGGTCTTCAGAGTGTCCAAACAGTCAAAAAAGTAAAATAGATGTCAGAAGAGACCAAAGTCAAGATACCTGTTATCATTGTCAAGAGAAAGGACATTGGTCTTCAGAATGCCCTAAGAAACAACAGGTGCTAGAGGAAGAGAGGGGTTTCGAACAGGAAGAAGGGGTACCCTGACCAAAGGAAGAATCCAGACACGTCCAGAAAGAAGGAAAAAGAGAAGAAAAGAAGCGAGGAGAAAGTGAGGAAGACGAGGAGGAAAAACTTGTGAAAGTGAAGAAATTCAAAAAACAGAAACAGTGAACAAAAGACACAAAAGAAGTCTATGAACTTTTAAAGTGTTGTGTTTTGATATATTGAATTGTAAACTTAGTACCAGAATAGACCAGGCAGTCAGTCAGTCACACACACACACACACACACACACACACGCGTGCGCGCGCACGCACGCACACACGTACATCATGGGTAAAGGGGGATTTTGAGTTTCAGTTGATTTTGGCAGTGGAAATAATATCTCTTTTCGAGTGAAGTGAGTGGCCCTGAAAAAGACCATTGGGTATTTGTTGTTTAAAAAAGAAAATCACGAAAGTGACGTAATCAGTTTTAACTGCCTTAAGCCTTTGCCACGGCAAAGGCCTACTTCTGGACTGGCTCCTGTCGATGATGATTTGGTAGAAATCACTAGGGATGGTATCGCAGGCGTAGTAACACGGTTGGGTTGTTTGGCTCGTGAAGTTCTTTTTCTCTTGGGTCGCATTAACGAAGTCTGATACATTTGTTTCAGACTCCTTAACTCTGCCAAAATGTCTAAGAGTACCGTCACCGTTTGACTTTCACTGTTCCTTCTCTCCTAGACCTTGTTTCTTCTCTGCTTCTTCTTCTTGTCGTTTACTTCTTGCTGTTGCTGTTGAAGGAGAAAAGCTTGTTCTGCTTCTTTCTGCTGCTGTAAAAATTTCTCTAATTCTTCTTTCTATCTCTGCTTAAAATCCTCGATGTGTGGTAAGAAGAAGGTGGCGAAGGTACTGGTACTGGAACAAATTCATGCGAAGAAGAATGAAAATACACTAAATCCCAATTAAAATCGACCTCTTCTAGAAGTAGGCCTGTGTTGAATTTGGTAGGCGCTGTTATGTCATCGATTCTCCTCTACATGGCTGAAGCACCCCATTTCATCGTCTTCTTAGTATCCGTCATGCTTGAAAACTCTGTCGCATGGATTTACTGCGCACAGACGCTAGCACACTTATATAGGGAATGTGACGTCACAGTCAGCTTTCTTCGGGTTGGAAGACAGACTCCACACTGTGACTGAATTTTGTAACACGTATTAGGATTGGTGAATAAACTTAATCCGTTTTGAACCGCTCTTCCACTATAAATAATCCCGTTCAGTTCATTCCCTTCACCTGTTGTCGTCACAAGATGTGTACAAACGTAGATGACTCTCGTATCGTCAATGCTGTTCCGTACGCACTTACCCATACATGTCAGATCATCATGGACAATTATCCGGATCACCGATACCAGCGTTTGGAAAAGAAGAATTTACGTGGAGAGACAAGGCTGTCTGAAGAGAGTTCTCATCTACGGACCAGAAATCAGAAGTTTGAGGAAAAGAAGAAGAGCTATGCGATGCCCTCTATGTTAACGGAATGATGTTAACATAAACTTAAAGGCCCTTTTCAGGGCCACTCTCATGCCTCGAAAAGATTTGCTTTTTGCCTAAAATTGTTTTTAGTCGGTTGTATATTTGTTTGTGTTTGTATGTTGTCTGTTGTATGTGTTATCTATGTATCTGTCCCACCAAAACATCCTAGGTTTTTTTCCTGCTTTTTGGTCCCTATTGAGGTCAGCCCCTTGCTACATTGTTACCAATCTTCAGTACTGTGACGTGACCTTTACTGTAATGTATTTTCCCATTGTCGTTATACATCTCGACCATATACAGTCCCAAGGGAGGGTCTGCAATGTATTTTCCCATTGACGCTATAAATCTTGACGCTATTTCGTCCCGGGGCGGGTCTTGTAATGTATTTTCCATTGACGCTATATTGTCTCCCTTCACTACTTACATGTACTTAACCCATTAGCGTATCCTAGAAAATAACTAAAACAAGCCTTCTCAGTCAGAATTGTTTAAAGATGCGCTTGGCGCGAACTTCTTTCACAACATCACATTTTGCCACGACGTTGCCGTGGGGTGACACGTGTGAAATATGTGATTAAAGGATCATAAATATATTTTTAAACTTGTAAAATTAATGTTACAAATACAACTGGTTTTTTAAAAAAATAATTTTTTTTAATTATTTTGTCACGAAAAATGAAAACATGCAGTTAATACCATTATATTCTTAATAAGATTACTCGTGAATTGTCATACCTTCCATACTGACGGAAACTATCGACCTACCGGTAAAGCGAAAATGTAACGTGATCGGTACGTCTGGAAAATGTTCCGCGGTAAACCGATATACCATGCACCTCTATTCAATACCGTTGGTCAGTTCTCGCTTTCTGTTAGTGTCCATCAAGAATAGGTTCCTTAACAGCAAGTTTAGAAAGCATTAAAGCTACTTCGAGATCTCCAATTTCGTGTGCTCATTTTTTAATTCAAGCCGTACAGCCACAGTTACTCGCCTTCGAGACTTTCCAAATCACGCACGAAGGTGAGGGAACAGTCTTGTAAAGATCTCAATTTTCAATTACAACCCAAAATAAACCGGACGCAGGTTATTTTAATTATCCATTTTCCGTTGCAATAGGAGAATGTGCAAGATTTTGCAACGTCGTAATTTTATTGTTAACGCTGAGCATCTGCATCAAGTTGTCAATGGTCGGCATTAAATGTTAAAGGCATTATCAACTACTGTTGTATCAATTTGATATGAGTAACGGCAATCTCTTTTGAACACAGAGGTGCCAAGATCTCCAATATATTGAGCGAATATTCAGTCTGAGGTTCCTTGATCGACCGTTTTAATTATTTATCTTCAAATTAAGAACTTCATATCACTGGTATAAAGTCCTTAATTTGAAGATAATTAGAACGATCACAAACTACCAGCCTAGATGGTTTAACGCAAATTGTCAGCACATAATAGGCTATACGTAGCGGCCAGTATAATTTGGTGGATGAAAAACCCGGGAAGCACCACCATCCATGGCAATCTTTTTCGCAGTCCTACATTGGTCGAGACGAGACTCGAACTTACGTTGGCACTGGTGAGAGTGATCTGTAAAGGCGAACGACTTAGACCGCTTGGCCACCAGGGTCCTCTGCAACTATATTGATCGAAGGAAAAACGAGTGGGTGGAATGAACTGCTAGAAGGAAGCTTACTTGACATCATCCGAAAAGGAACGATTCTAAAGGGTCAAAGACGCAAGGGGTTTTATATGAATTAAAGAAAGATCTCTCACAGTGAGAGACCAATAGACTGTTTTAATAGTCTGAATCCACCTCTAGATGGGGAATAACGAAATACCAGAGGCAACTTCCAGGGGGAGAGGGGGAAACAGCTGAATCACGACGCTTCTAAGATTCAACTATCTCTTAAGTGCTGTGAAAAAGTCTTCTCGAATACTCCCGGGTTCTCTCAGTAATGTCAGTCACATCTTGCAGACTTGATCAGGTACTTCTTTAAGCCCCAAAAGACCAATCTCTCGTTCTTTAAAGACGACTTGGAATTTTGAATTAGTTTTATTCGTTGTCTATATTTTTTTTATAAACCTTTGAGTGTGTTGCTTCCTTTTGAGAAACTAACCCTTAAAACGGTCATCCTTTACTTCCTTATGTCGGCGAAGGGAAGGAGTGAAATTCATGCCTTGTCGGGGGAAAAGGGTTATTTAGGGTTCAGTAGTTGGTATGATTCGGTCTCTCTTCTTTCACAACCTGGTGTCATGGCCAAAAATCAGCTACATTTTAGCTCCTGTTCCTCTAAACAAATCCCTAGCCTCATTTGTATCTGTACTACGGATGACCAATTAGAGCTTTTTGTTCCTGAGTAAATACAAAGAAGAAAGAAATGTTCGTGACTTTTTCCTCCCTCTGGAAGGTACTTCTGATATCAGTTGACATAAGGGAGCGATTCTCAGCCAATAGTGAGTTCTGCCATCCCAATGTAAGAAACGGAGTTTTCTCACTGGAGTACACATGGGTTTCAATCGAAATCTCGTTCTTCTGAGTCGAATTTCATGAAAAGAGACTCTCCCACTAATGTCTACATACATGACTGATCATCACCCGATCCTAGACACCAGACCCTGGGTAGTGTCAAGTGACAGTCATTGATAGCTGCACACTAGGAAATATGTTTAGCGATTGTCATAGAAGGTCTGTCAAAAGGCACCAGGCACATACCACTGGATAATATCCCATGTGATGGTCAAGACGATCACCGGGTATGGTGATTGCTATTGATATTTTATTGATCTCTAGACATCGAGAAACGTGCACCAGACACTTATCTTCAAACCGGGCACATGCTTTTGATCCCTGGTATAGGGGAAATGATTAGATAGATAATCGCCATTTCTGTCTCATCTCATCTCAGGATGGAACGGGGTTTGAATTTCGATGACCTATCTAGTGAAAGGGATCTGTTGACACCCCTCCTTTCGAGATGTTTCAGTTCGATGCCCAATCGGCTTGGGGACTCCCACTAACCAGTGGTAAGTCAGCCACGTCTTCTTTACCTACCATAACGCCATGTATCGGCGGACTTAAGACGCCGCAGATCATCTTCGAGTGTGGTTACTTCCGTTTCTCCCTTCCCGTAATGACCGGACGACAAACCCCCACTCATAAAGTCCCCATCACCAAGGAGGGAAGCGATACGGATTAGCCTTGCCTCGCTCAGATCGAACACAGGACGATGTATGAGTTGTCATATGGGAATTGTCGGGACCACCAATAACGTCCGTTTCTTCTTCTCCTCTAGGATCTTGATCATCGTCTACCCTACGGATCATGTGAAGGAGAGTGAGGGGGAAGTTTGGACCTTTAACAAGGTAATAAACGTTACGATCATCTTTAGTTTAGAAATGCTCTCTGGGGTACAGTTAAGTCTCCAGACAGTCCTACATTCAGCTGACTCGGTAGTTGTTTCGATGTTTAAAAAAATTGGTCAGACAGCAAAAAGGATAAAGTCTTATAATCACTCGATCAACAGGTACAATCGCCCGCTTGGTCCCTTCGGCTGCCTCCAAACTGTTGAATAAGAATCAATAACTCTGCCAGCGTTGCAGAAATTGTTTGTCCATAACTCACTCTCTCTCTCTCTTAGACCGCTACGGTGGCCGAAGTAGTAAGAGCGTCCGCCTTGGATGCGGGAGGTCGCGGGTTCGAAGCCCGGCTGAGCCATACCAAAGACTTATAGAAATGGTACTAACATCTGCCTCGCTAGGCGCTCAGCATTAAGAGGTTAATGTGACTGGGTGGGACATTATGCTACAAGTCTGCGGGGGGGGGGGGGCGAGTTGCCGAATGGTCTAAAGCGCTCTCCGTTACGGATCACTGCCATCTCACCTCTGTCTGCGTGGGTTATAGTCTACGATTCAGCCAATGTGGGTACGTGAGAAAGCTTGCCAGTAGCTTCTCGTGGGTCGCCGGTTCTTTCCGGGGGTTTTCTCTGGTTCTTCCTCCATCATTAATACCGCCGCCATGTATAGCCTATAGTGTGCTGACAAATGGCGTTAAACCCTACAACAACATTCTTAAAGCTACGTTAAAAATATCAAATCACACACACACTCTCACTCTCGTAGAGATGCCGACATAAACGGTTTTGCTGGAGCTGAGTTGTTATGCTGAGACTTTATTTGGAAAACTAATCAACCCATCTCAACAGCGGTTTCACAACACGGGCAGGGCATTCAGCTGAACGTCAGATCCAGTTAAAGTACATTTTCTACTCGTCTTTCTCGCAAGGGAAACAATCATCCCATGGGATTCACGCTGTCTTCTACCAAGTCTCTATGTTCTCATCGTTCCAGTATGTGCCAGATTTAACCTTTTTCTATTGGCTTGGACGGACGTCAATGTCTTTGCGTTTGTTCCTACCACGATAGATGAGGGTTGCGTGATCCTCCAACTCTTCCATTTGTTTACACCATCCGCTGATACATCTAAGGGAAGGGCACAGCGGAGAGGGTGACAAAGAGCCAAAGTCCGGGATGTTATTCCCGGATCTTCCCCATTTCAAATCCGAATTGTCGAATGCACTCGCCTATGCAGATCACGCACACGTCTCACCTCTACGCGAGTTCGAGTCTCACATCCTCCAATGTGGATATGCGAGAAAGCTTGGTATTAGCTTCCAGTTGATCGGGTGGTTGTTCCCGGGATATTCTCGGGTTCTTCATTTACCAAATTAACTGACGCCATATTTAGCCTATTAGCAGTTTTCACAAAACGGTATCTGCACCAGTCGGTAGTAGAGACAATGTTTCATCTTTGAAGAAAGCCAAAGGTCGACATGTTCACAACGAGGCTGAGCAACAATCACTCTCCCTATATCTCACTAGTGCCATGCCCGTGGGCTGTAGACGCCCTCTCACATGGTCTGGACTTTCAAGTCACAGCTCATCCTAACAGCTTTGGTCATTACGGGAAGGGAGAAACGGAAGTAACCCCACTCGAATGAAAAAGGAAGAGCGTGTCCTTTCTATGGTAGCTAGCCCTGTATTCAACTATCCACCAAATTCCATTACTCACCTGGCCAAATATAACAAATAGGACACTTGTCTATGCATACACACTGAGGGGTGGGTGGGTCCCATATATACTTTTTATGTACACAATTACCCATCTTTTGAGGTATTATTAAATACTTAAGGAAAATGAAAAAAAATAATCAAACAGAACAAGAACCAGGAAGAAAATACTTACCCTAGAACCAGTTACTAATTTCATGAGAAAAGTACTCAAATGGGACAGAAAACCACTTGGGTTAAAATAATGTATACAAGACCCAATATAGGATGCAGTTGACTGTAGAAATGTCAGAAGATGACATATGATGAAATATTGTTTTCCCTGTGTCGTGTGTAGAAATGCAAATTACATCAAGAAAAAGAACAAAAATTTGATTGTATGGGCTAAGGTATCACACCAGAATGTTGTTTTATTAAACACTTTCAATTAGTAATTGGACGATGACTTAATCTTTCAGGACTGGATTAATGGCAGGAAATCATGGAGCAATGCAATACTGTGTTACAGCTATTAACATTAATGTGTCGAGTTGTAGCTTCCATGATCTACTGTAACAGAAAATGTTATTTTATGAAGAACTACCCAAAATCAATGTTTTAAAATAGATTTAAAGACAAATACAATTCTGACCATGATAAAAAAAATTGGATATCAAAGTCATGATGAATAAAAAACTGAATATAGGTTAACCAGCCAATCACATGAATTCATTATAATTTTACTTGCTTAATAAATTACTATAAAGTTTGTGATGGAAACAAATACAGCTTGTACTTTCCATTCTATTTTAAACTCACTTCTTTGTAAATACCTATTTTATTTAAATATCCATGCAATCGTAAAACATGTGTCAAATGCAATTGTTTTTCAGTCATATGCCATTTATGGACAGAGTTGGAATCACTCTAATAAACCTTAATCATTCCTAATTTGCAAGGCTGAATTGACACAACAAGACCAATCCCGACTGTATGAATAAGTGGTGTGTCTATGTTCATGCTCAAGTGTATGCATAGCTGTGCATTCCATAAGTAAGACCAATTATGTTTGTACCATTAGCGAATAAAGGACTTCTGTGTCCATAGTCTATTTTTGCTGTCTTCTCTCAACTTGTTTAGTTGACCAGATCAGCAATACATTAAATTCTGCAATTAATATTCACATTTTCAGCACTGTATACACCGGATCAGTTGCAGCCAGTTAGGCTATGTCACGACTTCCTTGTCCACCAAAATAACTGTATCCAGTATTCATTCATAAAAGAAGGTCTGAAACTTGCAGAGACTAATGTTACTATATCGAGTACCTTCAAGGGAATTAATGCCAATTCTTGCTGAACAGTTAACTAACCTATAAGCTGGTGTTGTTTCTGTTCTCCAAAACTAAGTCATTTATTATTATCAACAATTTGTGTCTCAGTTGTTTGGGACTCTAAAAAAGTCAAAGTACTAATTGCCTGGAAGACCATTACTTGTTCTTTTGGCAACAGTGCCCTTGAAATTTTGACTCAAAACCAACATACTTCTTACCCATTTGCAAGTCATCAACCAACTTTGTTCAAAGTAAATGATTGAACTAAAATACTTGTGCAGAAAATATTTTGATCTTTTGTGACAGTGACCTACATCGTGGATCTAAAAATCAACAAGCTGCTTCAATGGCCTAAGTGGTTAACATCTGTCTCTGATGCAGGATGTCCTGGGTTTGAATTTTGCCAGAGTCATACCAGATTTATAGAAATGGTACTAGCAGCTGCCTTGCTAGGTGCTCAGCATTAAGAGGTTAGTGTTTGGACTGTTCAGCCTGGTATCAGAATAATGTGACTGGGTGGGACATTATGGTACATGTCTGTGGCATGATGCCCCAGTGCTCGACATCACTATAAACTGCCGCACTGCAGACATAGCGACTTAGTAAATGAGACTGAAAAATTGTTAAAGCTACATTAAAGATCCAAGTTGTCAAGTCCCAAATCCAGTGTCCATTTGTCTTATGGCAGTGACTTGGTTGTGAAAAACTTGTTTCAGCTTTAAATTGAATTAAAACCATTTTATTTTCAGTGTGACCTAGACTTTTTGACTTCCAATTTTATAGGCAAGTTTAAATCCACAACAGCAACCCATCTTCAATGTTTGTTACTAAGTGAAGCAAAACTTGAATTATCACAGAGTTGATTTTTATTTGGCCTGTTACAATGACATAGACCGTTATACCCACTTTGAAAAGTTGGGTGAGGTTTGTAAGGATGATGTTGTGATCACACATTTTTTTAAAATTGGGGGTGGGTGGGTAAGGGGGAAGCAAGGAATGGATAGACACTGACCACAGAATATGCTCTACCTTCCACCAGGCATACAAAAATGAACTTGTACAGTAAAACCTTTAAAAGGAGCACCTTTTATATAACAGTTCACCTACCAAACAGTATTAAGTTACGTTGCTGGATTACAAAGGTATGCTGGATGAAAGAATGAAAATTTGAAATGAAGGGATTATTATGAGGATCCCATATCTCAATGTGGGACATTATCAAGTTAAGAAGAGAGAAAATATATGTATATGCTCAATTTTTAATGATAATAGCAAAGGGGTAACATATAGACATGCACGAGACAAATAAAAGAATACAGCCAACTGATTGATTGTACTGACTCTGCAAAATGAAATTCAATAACTTTTTAAGACCATGAAGTTCCTAAAAGCTTCAGTATGCCACCTTCTTTCAATGGTCAAAATGTATTTATATGAAATGTAATAGTGTTCAACAAATGAATAAATAACTCAAGTATGTGAACATTAAAATATTTTATTGTAACTGAACAAGTGTTCAACCAATCTAAAATTGATGTCCATAGCTTGCAAAAGGTTGGAGGGAAACTAATTCATTAATGGGCTGCCTCTGACCACCCTTTTTTTAATATTTTTATGTGGTATACAATTTAAATTGCTAAAACATAACTAAAACATAAACTCAACCAGCCTGGCTCAACTTACTGACCAATCAGTGTACACAAAAAATGTTTTTGCTTCTTAAATTCTTCTTTCTTTTGTAGGCAAAGAAAGAAACCAGATTAGTACTGAAAATACATATACCCAAAATCGGTCTTGTAATGTCAAGGTCACATCATCTATCTTGAGATACCATCTGTCCTATGACAATATTTTGCTGGCACACAGGGTGTCCTCTTCCAACAGATTCTGCTGTAATTGTGACTTGTGAAGTTATTTTTCAAACAAACTGATAGCAAGGTCATTTGAATGTTGTCTATATTGGAACTACACTTGTATGGAGTGAAAGGAAACTCTGTTCAAAATAAAGGCAGGTTTGCTAGTGATACTAAAGCAAATTGATGTCACCCAGTAGTATGGAAATCTAAGAAGCAAGAATTCACTCTGTTCGCTCAGCTTATGTAAAAGTAGACACATTCAGTATCACATGATGTTTTCTAATGTTACAATTCTTTTAAATAATATTTGGTCTTAAAGCTGATTATCAATGGCAGAAACAAGTGCTCATCAACAGAACTGATGTAAATGGACCTTCCATTTTATGAACTATATTGACCAGGGATCAAGAAGAAAATACGTGGATGCATTTTGGTTCAGTATCATTTTTTCGTCTCTAAAGTAACAGGTGAGCATTTTCATGTAATCTTGATAATCTGGGAACTAGAAATGTGATGGGATGAGTGAATCAATCACATAATGTAATATTAATAGTTTGAAGTAAATTATAACTGCCAACTGATACAAAACATGCACACCTGTGACAGTAGTAAAAAAAAAAGTGACAGGTAGGGAAAATTGAAAAATTGAACCAGGTTCTGGGAGTTCATTACAACAGGTTCGATATTCATGACAGTATCAGCACGAAAACTGACCACAGGATCACAATGCCAAAAATGAAAATGCATACTGAAAATGTCTCTCTTTCAAAGAAATTAGCCATTTATGTAGGGATTCAAATCATAAGATCATGCAAAAGCGTTCCTACCTGTAACCCCAATCAGACAGATTACAGAAAATCAAAACTTTAAATCTGAATACAAATTAAAACTTTTACTCAGTTTAGTAACTATGGGGCCATGTGTTGACTTGACAGGTTTTTATCACTCATAACAGATATGCATCAACACTGTTAACTCTATGCAAGTGCATCACACATATGCAACAGAAGCAATACTAGGAGCATGCAATCTGCAATATAAGCCAGACCTCATGTTGTGGTAATTATCATGAAGAACAAGGATCAGTCTTGTTATATATAAAGTTAGGCACAACTCTGAAAATGAAGTTTTAGCTCTTTTGATTTGTCTTGCTTTGCTCTACCACAAAATGTTAAGTGCTGCTAGTTTTCTTCTTGTCCATAAAAACATTTTATAAGTAGATGAAAACAATGCCAAAATTCAAAGTGAAACTATCTTAATGAAGTATTTGTAAAACAACAGAACAAAATTCAAAATCAAGGAGGAAAAAGTTTTTGTTAACTGAAACATCTGAACAAAACTGAAAAATGAAGGTGATCATTTCTTTAATTACACCCATTCAACATTTAATGATGTGTACCATTGAAGATGAATGTTCAAAGGCATTGATAATGACTCCCTAAACAGTACTCTGATTGTAGGCAATGCTCAATTGCTTCTGCTGCTACAAGAAATGTCTGTGCAAGGTCAATTCCATATGTCGTGAATTTGCAAAGACATTTCAAGATGAAACAACAGAAAGGACATGGACCTACACTTGCAACAATGGAGTAGTTTTCACTTTTATCAAAATAATTGATGTAAAAGGAATTCACTGATAATGTAATTTGCATAATATAGTATAATCCCATGAAAAAATGATGGAGTTGACCCTAAATTGACTAAATCCCTACAATTAAAGAACAATCTAAGAAAGACCATTTCTCACATATATCAACCAAAGTCAACAATTTTATTTATTCTATTTAAAAAAAAAACATTATGTAGCTGGAATTTGTGTGGAAACTTCAAATGTGAAACAAATACAGAACTCTTAATGATGCATGATGACAATAAATGCATTCTATTCCTTTTCTACATTAAGATTAAAATTACTCAGATCTAGGCACAGTGATAGTCATACATGTACAAGGCATATATTGTAGTTCACTCTTCACAAAGCCGTGTCAACTCTAATAGGATGCTTTACATTAAATGAAGATATAAAAAAAAAATAAACTTACGCATTTATTATTAAAAGGACAAGTTCTTGATTGTTTTTATTAATGAATATTTACGTTCCCTTTCTTTCAATGTTTATTTAACAATAACTTTCCAGCACGACACAGCTTACCAAAGTGACAGGGAAACTATGCAATAATATGTGATACTAAAATACTGTCCTTTTCCCTCGATTTCTGTTTTTTGCAACTGTATACATACAAATATGAATACAAAAACTTGCACACTGACCCCAAACAAGCAAGCCGTCTCATAAACAGACAGACGCCAGTTGGGCACATCCAATTTTAGACTTCTTCAAGGTTTGGCATCTCCAAATGTGGTGAAAGAATTTTTGAATATTCTTACAGAACCCAAAATGTTTACTAATCTTAAACTGATAATTAGTTTCAATCTCTACATAAATGTCAAATATTTCTGCTCATGTACTTAAGGATTACGTTTGCCCTGCAATTTCAATTCTTCTGACATACTGGTCAATATTATACAGTCAAGAGTTTTTTGTAGTGTTCAATAAAACAATGTACTGAGCAAAACAAAACGATATAGTTGTTACTTTCATACCACAAACTAAAATCAAATTCCACACAATACATTGTTCTGTTGAAATGAAATCATTGTCAGGAAACCAATACATTGTATTGCTGTTCAGCATGTTTGACCTTCTTGTGCTAATCAGAATTCAGAATTTTTTATAAAAGAAATAATTGTAAATATTAATATTGATAAATATTAAACAGTTCCAAAGATCATACATAATGTTTTGCAAAATTTATGCTCTCTAGAACAATTTGCAAAATTTAATCATATAAATCCACATTTTGCCAAGTAAATTAAGACCTTCTGAGTCTACACATATATACATAAAAATAAAATTAGGAAAATTCAAACAGCAGAAATTACATTCTTTTATAATACTTTATGCAGGAATTATGTACTTATCTGTGAAATGAAACCAGCACCTAACCTTATTTCTCTGTTCAGGTCAGAGTTCATCTTTAGTGAAACTAGGACTGTAAAAAAAAAACTGTTTCCATGTCAAACTGACAACATTATTTCAATGACTATAGAATGGATAACATTTGTTCCTTCCTGTCATACTTAAGCTCTGTGTACCACAGATTTACAACTAATAATGATCCTTGAGAACAAATTTGCATGCATATACATCTGTAGATTTCTTTTGTTGCCATGCAAGAGATTTCCATAATAGCTCAAGCAGCTAGGCTTTTAATTTTCTATATTCAAAAAAAAAAAACAAAAAAAAATAATTTCTAAACCATTTTATTAGTGAACAAGTAAACTCTTGACCAACATCACACGTTTCACAGAAAGTCCTACTTCCACTTTACATCTCCTTAATATAATGATACATAATAAACTTACCCACCCACCCACGATTATAATCAGGGCATATTTATAGAACATACTGTGAATACTGGAATTAAGTGGGGTACATGCTATTTAAAAAAGACAAGTTTTAAAGACTAGTTTAAATTAATACTTCTGCAATCTGGAATCCATGTCAATGTTTGAAACAAACAAGCACTTTTTGTTGTTTTTTGTTGTGGTGATCACCAATTGAAACATAAATGAACAGTACAAGTTTAGCGGAAAATGTCTGCTAGTTGCCACAGAAGCTCCCGTTTCAAGAAAATTCCAAATTACTATTTTTTTTACAAATATATTTTATCACAGACTGCAAATCTCATAAAAGATGTAGAATAACTGCCTTATTGACTCAGAAATCTTCAGTGTCAATTTTGTTTTCATTGCTGATGCAACAAGCAAATTACTGTTTAACAGATCCAAGCATAACCAGGTATTTGCAAAGTTACATGTGTTTGTATTTCAGATATTTGCAAAGTTACATGCGTTTGTATTTTCAAAAACCTTCCCTTTCTTTTAACCTGCACAAAAGGGCTTAAGCAAGTGAAAAGAATCAGCACTATTTATAGAAAGTGTAATATGGCATATACAATGAAAAACGCTTCTGCCCTGTAAAAATAAAATGTATTTCTCGCCAAAAATATAAAAAGATCCAAATCTGCTCTAGTTTTGTGCCAGGTGTTTCTTTGTTAAAAGACAAAAGATAATTATCTCTCAAAGTTGCCAGAAATATATAATTTCTCATTGGCAGTCTCAACAATTATAATACCTTGCCTATTTGTCAACTCACTCAAGCTCAACAAAAAAGAATGCACAAATTCACAAGCACATTATATGCTCTTCAAAAGATTAGGCAGAAACGTGCATCTATAAAATGGCAAGGAATGCTAACAAACATTACTTCAGAACCAATGAAGTGATGATAATGAATAAATGTTCAACCTGAAGGAGGAAAGTTATGCAGTGTATTTGTGGCTGTTATCTGTGAGGAAAGAAATTCTCTCATAATGTTACAAATATAGCTGGACTTGAATGTAATGGTATAATGAGGCAAAACGTTCAAAGTCACACAAAACCAATAGAACACAAACTAGTTGTAAGCTGAACAGAATGGATAACTGAAGTGAAATCAATCAATTCATTTTGCCATCCAAATAATAGTATCTAGATCATAAAATTCACAATTTCCCACTTACCACACCAGACATATATGCAGAGAATATTCTCTTGCATGTAATGAGGGAATTCATATGTGAAAAGAGCTTCCATGATTCATCTGACTAATTATTTTGAAAGATTTCAACAATTCTTTGTATGGCACCATGCTAACAGAGACTGTATGAAATGAATGACCATTTAATGTCACAGTGATGTGCTTATGGCTTCAATGTCCACTGTATGTAAACAGGAAAATGGCAGCTAAAATCACCAACATTAAAAACATTAACATAAGACATTGAGATATTGTTTTTTTTATAATTTTTCATCTGTTTGAGACTTATTGCAGCAGACAGGAGCATGTTTTCACCTGTAACGAACATGTGGCATTGCAACTGAAAATCTCTGAGTGAAGTGGTGTACAATGCGATTTCTTCTTCTAATGAGCAGGGTGTGGGTAAGAAACAGCAGAAAGCAAATGCATGATATCACATTCTCGCATGAAAACTGTACAAAGCCATATCAACCCATTTGTCCAAAGTTAAAGTTTGATGGAATCTGTACATTGGTGAAGTTGTAGCCTCCTCTCTCCTCAATTTTCTTGGATTCTAAAATTAGAAGGAAAAAAATTCAATTAAGTGTGGGTTAAAGCAATTCTACCTTCCCATTTTTCAAATATTATAGTCAATCCATTGCAAAATTTACTGGTTACAATTACATTAACTGCTTGACTGTTGTATATTTTCCAACTGTATTGTTTATACTTTTGAGGAATACCCTCAGAATTTTTAAGAAAATGAAAAATGAATTCTTTCCATCCATAATCCCAACTAAACTGCCATGTAAAATACATTTGTATTTGTAAAATACACATGCCCCCACCCTTCAGGTCATCTATATGTACACTAAATACATCAAAGGATGCATACCAAATTTACTTTGATTACATAGTGCAATTTTTGCTAAAATCTGCTAATGTAAGAAAACAACAAAACCCCCGATCTTTTCCTAAGTTACAAGCTCAGAAACTTTAATGGTGAGCTTATCTACCCCCCCCCCAAAAAAAAATTAACAATGACCTTAATTCTGGGTGTGGACATTTAGATGGATGGGCTTGCACATGGATGTCAAAATAAATTTAAGTTAAAGAAATGTGCACAACATATAAATTTATAAAATGAACTATTGCTGTACTGGCAACACAATTCACTCAGGTCATTTACATATAACTACAAATATACTTACCAAATATCTTTGATGTACCTTTAATGTTTTTTTTTTTTAAATAACTGTCAAAAGGTCATGTTTTGGGAGGGTCAAAATAGCCATCCAATTGACATTAGTATACTCCTGTCCCCCACTCCACACAAAACTAACAAAGGAAATGAGTCTATTTATTTAAAAAAAAAGCAGTGTATAACTCTACTCAAAATAGAAAAGTAAAAAGACTAGTCAACATGCATACCCTTCACTGTGGAGTGAAAACCAAATTCTGAAGAAAAACATTTTTGAAAAATTAATCTAGTTGGACTTTTTTTGCAAAGGGAATGACTGCAACAAAATCCTGTGATTTTCAATAATTAATACCATTAACTATTTCCTTTGCTTTTTTCTGAGATAGATGTTATGTAAAAAGAGAAAAATTTATTACAGTTATCAAACTGACAACTATTTGTGTACTGAATTCAATTACTATACAAAGATCTTGCTTATAATAAACCACATGAGACAGCCACTAAAGTGTCAACAAGTTCAACCAATCAGATGCAAAATCACCTCATCAATATGCTCTGAACTTGCTCATAATTGTACCTATATAAGATATTGATGATTTAAGCCTGCATACAAAGTTTTGTCAAAACTGTATTAGAAACAAGGCTCCAGAGTAGTAACAGCTCAGCAAATCAGATGCAAGATCACCTCACTAACATACTTGGCTCTCACTTGTTATCTAACTTGTCCAAGATTTTAATGATAGAAATATATATTCCACGTTTCATCAAAGCTGAATCAGATATAAGACCATCAATTGTTGACAGATGGATTGACGGTGGCTATATGCATAAGCTCACATGGCCATTAGGTCATCAGAGCTGTATAAAAAAAATGGTGGCTTTTAGAAGCTTAGTTGCTAGAAAGTAATCATACAAGGCTCAGGCTTATTCAGGAAAGAAATGCCCAGGTTTACCTGCTACTGCTTTTCTCTGCTCTGCCAATTTGAATACTTCTTCCAACTCCTTAGTTTGTTCTGGTGTAATATTACTGAAAAGTGCTGCATACCACGAGGGATCACTGTTTTGCACATCTGAAATAACAAGAATGTATGAAACCTTGTGCAATTTTGATTCCAAGTGTAAATGTTGTTGCTGATATTAGACAAATAAGTCAAAGCTTCATTGACAAATTTCCATAATGGCTAGGAACATTTGCACTAGAAATTCTTGAAATTTTAACACAATCAAATGAAGGAAATGCTAAAATGTTACCATTTCTGTCCAAACTCTGAATAGTTCTACACTGCTAAATAAAACAAACATGTAAAATGTAAAATGTGAAATTCTGTTTCTAATAACATTATCCCATATGTTTTTAGCATATTAAAGTTCTGTGCATTTAATATATTTATCAAAGACCAAAATAACTGTAGTAAAATGCTTTATACTGTGAAATAAAATTAGTGATCAAACCTGCTTGTAGTCATAAGATATATCCAAATTAAATGTAGTGTTTGGTATTGGGGGAAGGGGTAAACTAACTTTAATTTTGCAATACTTAACAACTATTACTTTGTTGCCAAATTTTTTAATGGCATTAGTCTCTTGCCCAATTAGATTATGCCATCCTCAAATTTGTTGTTGGAGGTCTGAATAAAAAACTATCCAAGCCTGATATCTTACAAAACTTTTGATAAAATATCCTTATCCGACTTGGAATGAGATTGAATGGACATAAGAGTGAGGAAGGATGGTGGCAAGCCTGGTAAAGGAATCTTGGCCAACTCACCATTGGTTGGATCAACAGAAAAACTGGAAAGGGAGTGGTATCTATCTGATTTTGTTCCCCAAACCACTCCTCAAATCCCCAAGACTGTTCCCCATAGGAATTAGTTACAAATGTGGAAAAAGTGGGAGTATGTGCATGTCATATCATACTGATACCTCACTCTAATCCCTTTGTAAAACCCAAGTAACTGACCCAAAAACTTAAGTTCATTGTGCATGGCGATCAGCATTTAGTGCCTGGCTCTCAATACTCAGCAACCAGTGATTGGCAGTCTGTTATCAGTGACCAGAGACCCAAAAAGGATGACTGTCACTATACACTACACTTAGTGCCCTGTGCCAGGCTTTCACAGGACAATAACTCATCAGATGACAGACCTTACTGGAGAATCTGTTCAGGAACTTTACTCAGCTGAATGAAATCTAGCTTTAAGTGAGAGATCATAAGTACGAGACAAGCACAAGTGCTGAGGATCCCTCTCTCAGCTCACATAGACTCCACCCCTACAAGACACATAAACATAAACTGATAAAGCATCAAGTGTCCAAGAGACACATGTTTAAAGGCACAAAGTCAAAGGAAAAGATATAGCACTGCAATGAAAGTAATTAACATATTACTGCCATTAAAAAATTTTATAAAAAATTTAAAGAGCAGTGCCACTTTAAAGACACATGGAAATGCAGTGACTGGATGATGTATGCCATAAAAAAACTGTGGGACTTGTTTTGCTAATAAGACAAGTGTTGTATACACCATTATGCTTATGACATGATGGGCAATAACTCAATCTGATCGATTCTTTCAATAACAGGATTATTATACAGTGCATTAAGCTACAAGTCAAAAACGGATGTGACTAACAAAAATTGTAAGAGTAAAGTGATTTATAGAAGGTGCACATCTTCAGGGGATGATAATAACAGACAAGTTTCATAGCTATCCATCAAAAATGGTGAAATAGTTGTGCTCAAGATTGTGTGCCCAGTGAAAGGGTGGAAGAAAGGCCATGAAGATTAGCATATAACCCTGCCTATTGGGGTAGGATGGGAGATTAAGAGATCCAGTTGCTGCTGTCTTTTGCAGTGAAGACAAAATCTATTTGCACATTTCTTTATATTTATCCTTTATAAATTCCAACAGTGATGCAGGAGACATTTGTTCATCTTCCACCAGCTCCAACCACTTTCGCTGATTCTAAAGGACAGACCCGAAAAGATTTAACAAATACTCAGTGCATGCTGGGTCAAGATAAATATCTTGTTCTACATAATGCAATGCCTTGCCTTAAATTGATGTCATGCTGTCATAGCATTTTGTTCATGGCGGTGAAAAAGGAACTCGAAGCACATACCCGTGACATGAATAAATATTATCAAAGTTTCAATTAATTACAGCCAAAAATGCAACAGACATGTGACTTTCAAAAACTTTAAGATAGCATCTTAACATTGCTTACAATAAAGCCACCAGCTTGTGATACGGGAATTTCTCACATATCAGGAACAAATGTAAGGCATATAGTAAACATTGTCTAAGTTTCAGCTCAATAAAGCTACTGATGCTTAAGATATGTAACTTTCAAACATGGAAACACAGCACCTTGATACTGCTGCAAATATTCCCATTAGCTTTCTGCTCTCACTGTCTAGACGAGAACCCTTAGCATATACGAGTAAAGGTTTAAGTCCGGGAACACACATACCCCAAAGGTTCACTTGAATACAGCACTTATGTCGAGGGTATGTGACTAACCTAATACTCTTACACTGTTAACACTGATGCCACACTGGTGAGACATAAATTAATAATATATCAGTGTATGGATTTGAGACATGCAGTAATATTACACCAGATGACTGTGCTGCTCATGTACAAGATATGCAAAGAAAATGATGGTAAACCCATAGCTGCCAACCCCCAAGTATTAAAATGCTGACTGATTATGACAAAAATACTAATTTTCAGGAACAAATACTAATTTTTAAAATTTTAAATGAAATGTAACTACAGTGCAACCCTGCTATAACGTGCCCCGCTAAAACGCGAATTCAGATATAACGCAGTCGTGGCGTGGCTCCCAAAATTTCTTATATTCATTCGCACATGAAAAAACATTTTTATCCAAAGTACATGAAACAGTGTATAAAAAATGTATTATCATTATGGGGAAGAGATTGCATATGAATTCTAATTTAATATGATTGTGGCATGGTTCCTGACATTTTAAATACATGTATTTTTCTCGTACCGGGAATTTTTAAATTTTTTTAGGTATGAGAAATAGTGTGTAAAATGTTTAGTATCATTCTGGGGAAGAGTTCGCATATGAATTTTAATATAATATGATCGTGGCATAGCTTCTGAAAATTAACAATATCACCAGGTTCTTGAAGTGTTATGCAAAAATAAACATTTTCGGAAATGCTATTTATTATTGGTCCATGAGTAAAGTCAGTAAGTCGTCCTTGTGATTGTCTTCAATTAATTCTGTATACAATCGTTGCTCAAACAATAGCCAATATGTATTTCTTCTTTAACTGCATACACAACCAAGCATCAGACAATGCGGTGGTTGATAAAAGATTCTCTCAATTTAATAAACATCAAAAAACCAAAGCCGCCAATATCTTTGCTGGGCTTGGCGGTGTTACGAGATGCAATCAGCTGACTAGTAAAAAATGCCCGCTTTATTAGCTGGAAATTGAAAGGGTATGAAATTGTACGTGTTCAGCTTTAAAAAAATTTTTTTAAAATAAAAGTGACTTGTGGCCATTGCAGGCCTACTGCACTTAGTTATTGGGTTTTATATGTGTATGGGTTTACTTATGAACTAGTTATTAATTTCCTATTTTTTTTTTTTTTAAATATTTTACCGTTATGGAAACGCAAGTTCACAAACACAAATAGTTTTCTGCACTTTGCGCAACAAACAAATTATTATCATTTTGGGGAAGAGATCGTGTATGAATTTGAGAATAATACGATATAGAATATGATTGAAGCGTGGTTACTGAAATTTTAAATAATGTATGTGTATTTTTCTCGTACCTGGGAAAATAAGTTTTTTTAAAGGTATGAGAAATAGTGTATAAAACGTTTATTGTCATTTTGGGAAGAGTTCGAGTATGAATTCGAATATAATACGATCATGGCTTGGCTTCTGAAATTTAACAATTTCACCAGGTTCTTGAAGTGTTATGCCAAAATAAACATTATCGGGAACGTTGCTTGTTACTGATCCACGAGTAAAGCCAGTAAGTCGTCCTTGTGATTGTCTTCAATTAATTCTGTATACAATCGTTCCTCAAACAATAGCCGACATGTCTTTCTTCTTTAACTGCGTACACAAACAAGCAGCAGCCAATGCAGTGGTTGATAAAAGATTCTCACAATTTAATAAACATCAAAAAATGAAAGCCGCCAACATGTTTGCTGGGCTTGGCGGTGTTATTAGATGCAATCAGTTGACAAGTAAATAATACCCACTTTATTAGCTGGAAATGGAAAGGGTATGAAATTGTACATGTGTTCAGCTTTAATTTTTTATTTTTTATAAAAGTGACTCGTGATCATTACAGGCCTACTGCACTTAGTTCTCGGGTTTTACATGGGTGTGGTGTTTGTTTATGAACTCATTATTAATTTCCTATTTTAAAAAAAAATATATTTTACTGTTATGGGAAAGCTAGTTCAGAAACGCAAGTCGTTCTCTGCACTTTGCGCAATGATTAGTAGTTTTCACACGATTCTTTCTATATTTACAAAATCTGAAGTAAAAGTTATATGCACGCTGAAAGCATGTGTTGATTGGTAATTATTCTTGTCATAGTCGTTCAAATGAATAGGCGTACAAGTGTTAATTACTGGAAATTTGCAATGGATAAATGTACACAGAAATGCATGAGAAAACTTTAGCAGCATGAAATTTGTACTGACACCGTTCACAGACCCTGGAACATAATGAACCGTACACATGCTTCGTCTTTCTTAACCTAATTTTGCTGTTAATTTTTCCCACTGAATTCAGACACATAATGATGTGTGAAATATTTATTGAATAGTTTACATGTGTATGCAATTTTTACAATGGAATTACATATTTTATGGATTAATTTCAAGCCCCGACAGTACAATATCAGACGAAAGTAAACAGTGTTGATACTCTGTTCATGCTATATATTAAACGCTGAATTCAGACACAACGATCTGGGAAAAAGTATTGAATATTGTTAAATCTGTGTGCCATTTTTCAATGGAATTACATGCATTATAGATGAACTGAATGCCACGATGGCACGATAGTAAACGGTGTTGATACCCTATTCATCATATACATTAGGCATGAATACAGTGAGTTGTTCTCTGAAAAAAGTAAAATACTTTTAAAAAAACCATTATCGCGACCCCGATATTAACGCGATCCAATTTTGTGGACCCCAATTATCGCGTTATAGCAGGGTTCCACTGTATTTACAACATCTACAACATCAGTAAAATAGGAAAGTACCTTACTTAATTATTTAATGTCAAAGACACGTGTTGCACTCTTGTACCTTCAGAACAGGCACCCTGTTCCATTTGGCTACACATTTAGAAGGTGCCAGAATGCAACACACACTCAGATGCAGGCCGTTTATAGAAGCCATATTCACACCTTGTTTTTTTCTCTCCATCATTATTGATTCTAATGTATAATCTTTCATTGATGATCTTAATTCTGCATGGTTTTCTTACTGAACTGTTTCAGTTCTAGCAAAAGGAGCAATCCTTTGCAATTCTAATATCTGAAAACGCATGCGAAATAAGTCACCAGCAACACTAGTAACTAGGAACTGAAAGAAAATTCATTTCTAAAAGAAATTTAATAAACTGAATTTTGATCAAATTACATCAAGATTCTCTCTGGAATTTATTTAAATCATAAGTTCTGGCTAAGTTGTCGATGATGAAGCAGCAGGCTGATGTTTATCAGCTTTATCATGCTCCTGAATGCCATGCCTGACAGTGAAATTACATTACACAATTTGCAAAATGTAAAGTTTTCTCATCTGCTAGATGATTTCACAAATCTAAACAAGACGACACAATTGTCCTTCCAATTCTGTTTTCTTGTCCTTCCTGGAGAAAATTCTGAATATTCTGCTTTCCTTTTTGACATGATTAGAAGCCAACTATTATGAAGATGAGATACAGTGATTGCTGGCAACTGTTTGCACAATCCAAAATGGTGGTTAAAGACAGGCATGGTAGCCTCGATTTCGAATGAACCAATCATATTTTAGAAATCTATTCCTATATACGTGCAATACATTTGTATCAAAATGGAACTGAGTGTCTGTTCTAAACAGAAAATTGCAAGGAATTTTGTTTTAAATTAACAATTAACTTGTGAAGGTTTCTGATTGTTGTCCAAGTTGGACCATTCATACTCTAGGGTACATGATAGCAATTAAGGAATGATTTGAAAAACATCGAAACTTCTTAATTTTGCTCAGACTCTTCGTGTTGGAGTTGGCCATTTTTGCTCCAATGAGCCCACTATAAAAGAGTGAAGATGCACACAAGTTCAGCCCATCTAATGTAGCATTATGAAGGTGGCTAGAGAGCAGGGCTCTACGTGTTCTCACAAGTACTATTATTTCAATGAACATCTGGAAAATTGAGCCAACAGCATTGTTTATACTGACTGATCATGCCATTATACAACATACACTGTTCTTATAGCAGGAGCAACATACCAACTTCAGTCAAATTTTCTGTGTAAAATACACAAATAAAACGCTTACTGAGAAGTCCATATGTATTCTATCCAAAGCTAGCCTAAGCATTTCTCAAAATTCTCAATGTTGATTCAATTTGAATTGTGCTTGTAAAAATTAAAAAAAAAAAAAATTCACAAGGGGTGGCATCTCTGATAATCAATTGTTATCACCAGATTTCAGATACACAAAATAAAAAACTACAAAGATAGTGTATAATTGATAAAATTTCATACATTTATAAAGGAACCAGAGCAATTTAACTGTACATACATAAAAAGACATGAAGTCAAAATCAATGGTCAAATGGTTATAATTTTGCAGACAGCAACTGTCTTTCTACTATTTTCTATCTACTTCACATAAACTAAGGGTGCTGAATACTTACTTGCCAGAATTTGTTTAAATACAACATATTCATCTACAGGACAATTCTCTTCATCCAGTGGAGTTTGGTAACTCTCTAATGCAGTTTCTTCGGCTTCATCATCAAGAGAATCATCGTCTGAGTCATCATCTTCGCCTTTAGCCTGAGGGAAAAAGAACAAACAGCTTTAATTTTTTTTTAAAGTATGCAATAATTGTCAGGCATATGAAAGATGTTTAAAGTTCCTTCATCCAATGAAATACAGTCAATGCCTTATTTGAAAAATTCCACTCATTTTGTTTATTTCCCTCCACCCACCCATTTCTGCAGCAGCTGTCAGAGATCAGAAATAAGATATGCATGGATTATTGTCAATAACAGGCTAATGGAATCAGTTTTCTCAACTCTCACCCCCAGCCCAGGGCATCACTTCTTAAGCCCACACCATTATCATTTCCTTCTTGGAGAGGGGGTGGAGAGAAAAGACACTTGGGTAAGCTTGGGGTGGGGGAGATAGAAAACTACATATAAATTTAACAGCAATTATACATTATCTGATAATTAGATAATTTTTGCATTGCTGAATTCTGGCAGCCTGGTGGTAGAATGATGGCCTAAGAAAACCTCTCAAGAGAAGTTACCTGTGTTGTCAGCAGGATGTTGTCCTGCTGACCAGAGGAAAACAGTAGGTTGACACAACTGATTCAAAGTATAAATACCCTCACTCTGGTTCACCCGAATTTAAGAAAAATGATAAAAATGTGTAGTGCGAGTGCCAGATGCTGTGTACATCAATCCAAAGAGAATGATTAAAACATGCTGAAGATGCCACAATAGCCTGGATCCCATGGGCTTTGATTTTCATGAAAGCAAGGGAGAGATAGCTCTCTCTGTGAAACTGTTAAACTGTTTGAATAGTCTGAACAATTGACCTTCAGTGGATGCCTAACAAAATATCAATAGTACATTCTGAAGGGAGAAGACAGTTACAACCTTTTTTTTTCCATTACGAATTAGATAGACCATAAAGCTCTAACTGGGGAAATGTTGTTGTTGTTGTTGTTGCGGGGTTTAATGCCATTTTTCAGCACACGATAGGCTATACATGGCGGCCAGTATTAATGGTGGAGGAAGAACCCGGGAAAACAGCAGAAAGAACCACCGACCCACGAGAAGCTACTGGCAAGCTTTCTCACATACCCACATTGGCTGAATCCTAGACTCAAACCGCCGCAGACAGAGGTGAGATGGCAGCGATCCGAAACAGAGTGCTTTAGCTCTAACTGGGGAAATGAGCATTCCCGCACAAACAGCACTGTGACTATGGATTTCAATAAGAACAAGAGCTATTGAAAGTAGCAGATTCTTTGACAGAAACCATGGATGGTAAAAAAGAGAGACTGAATCGTAGTAACCACAATGTAAACAATCCTTTCCTGACAAAGCATGAATTCACTCCTTCACCATGCTGATGCTAGACAGTGGAGGAAGGCTGTTTAAAGAATATGGTTCTTGAAGGAAGCTTCACAATCAAAGGTTCATAAGGAGTTTTAGATAGAAACAAAGAGCACACTGTAAGTTCAGAGTCGACATTAACAAGTGTGAGAATTGAGCTTGAAGTAACTAATCAGTTATGATGCTATAGTGGAGACCATAGAGAATTAATGTGTCTTAGAGAGGGCTGCTTTGTAGCCATCAATGGATACTAAGCAATGTTTTTCTTTTGAAAATTAAAAAAAATCTGCAACTGCAGCTAACGGGATCAGATATAATAAATGCATTTCTTATTACACCAATTACAGAAAAATTTTCACACCATAAACCATGAAGGCCGATTACTTTCTAGCTAGAACAATGCATTTTTAGCAACCCTTGCTTGAAACTGGTCCAAGCAGATGGCTTTTGCAATGAGCCAAATGTGATGCTGGAAAATTGAAGAGTGCTGAGCATGAGAGAACATTTGTATTGCAGCAGTAGATCCCTCCTTGTCAGTAATTTATTATTGACTGAGACTGGTGAACCATAACTGCTGAGACCCCAGTGGAGCTATCAGAAGAGCCAGCTTGGACAAAAAACATCCACAACCCATTCCCTCTAATCTGGTTGACACTTGTGTGAACTGAACTTCAGTCAGAAACTAGTCCCAATTTCTCCACCAATCAAGATAACAAAAACTGGACTGTAACCGAATCCAGGCATACAGGGGACCTTGTATAGTCTCCAGTTTGCAAGATGCATGAACTTGACAATGCCTTATATGAGGGGTGCACAACTTTTTCAGCCAAGGGCCAGACTGCATTTTCTAAGACTACTCAAAGGGCTGCAAACACTCATTTCTTTAATATAATTACTGTTTATGGACCAGATTTCTTTGTTATTTTAATTTGCCCTGAGGGCTGGGGGTTGTGCACACCTGCCTTATATGAAGTCCTCATAGAAGAACCCTGTCTGCTACCATGTTCAGATTCCCACAACAGAACGCAGTCTTGCTAAGAGTATTTATGAAATTCTGTCAGAGGTAACATGACTACTTCTTGACAGATGAGAAATTTTATCCCTCAAAAAAAAAAAAAAAAAAATTCTCAGAAGGGATATGATTTGACTTTCTGACTGGTGATTAGGCCCAGTCAACTCAGTTTTCCTATTGAGAGACAGATCTCTTTGATGGGAATGTTGTACAATGCTACACATCAGTTAGTCATTTAAATACTGGAGGATAGGAGCTCTTAAGAACTAGTGAAACAATTTACCGTAAAGAAGGCTTTGGGAGCATAAGGTAGGCCAAAAGGAAAAGCAAAATTGAAAGATCCCAAATCCAAAATAAAACAAGAGATTCCCTTTGGGCTGGGAAGATGAGAATATGAAGATAATCATCCTGGAGATCTATAAAAATCAAACAGTCATTGGGTCTGATGAAATTCCCTAACTGAGGCAACTGTCTCACTCAACAGCTATTTTAGAAGGAATTCATTCAATGGGTAAAGATCAATGATATGATGGCACACTGAAACAAAGAAAATCCAGGAATAAAGTCCCAAGCTATCCTTCCTTACAAGGGTGTACACCTCTTCCTTCAAAGACCAGTTTGATGATGTTGTTGTAGGGTTTAACGCCATTTTTCAGCACACGCTAGGCTATGCATGGCGGCCAGTATTAATGGTGGAGGATAAACCCGGAAAGAACCACCGACCCTAGAGAAGCTACTGGCAAGCTTTCTCACATACCCACATTGGCCGAATCCTAGACTCAAACCCACACAGACAGAGGTGAGATGGCAGTGATCCATAAAGGAGAGCTTTAGACCACTCGGGGCCCCCAAAGACCAGTTTGACCTGGTAAAACAAAATGGGCATCTTTGAAAGAGAGGTGGCAGATTCAAGAAATGAAGCTGGTAGCTGACCTTTATTATGGTAGGGTCCACTGCAGGGATGCATCTAGGATTTGCTAAATGTGGGTACTTGCCCCCACTGAATATGAAAAAAAGGGGGCCAACGTAGCCGCAGGGGGGGGGGGCTTCCAGGATGGTGTAAAAAAAAACTCAATGTATTCAAAATGAGCAATAGCAAGTATAAGTTCATTAAATGCATCTCATGTCTTCTGTATATTATAGTATAACACTTAAAACTTAAATCAAAGTCTAATGTTTTCTAATAACAATATTCTATCTACACACTAACCATTAAATTATCAAACCATAGACTGCAAATAGTGACACTCCTCTGGGCAAACTTAAAAAAGTGTCATGTACTTCCTGCATGTCACATGCTCAATTCTGATTGATTACAAATTCATACTAAGAAAGATCAAAAGAGCACATATTATCCTTTCATGGTTGACAAAAAATAATTTGTAAGGAAAAGTCCAAAGTTCAAAATGAATTAAGGAAAGTATCAGACATGATTTTGGTATTCACCCCCAAAAAGCTGGAAATTAGAAAGGGGAGTTTGCTGGTCCTCCCCCAATGGGGTCTCAAGAGGCACAGCCCCCAATCTGGGGAACCAGATGGGCCAAAGGCCCCCAGCCAAAAATGCATTTTACAATCCTAAAAAAACTAATCATAAGATATAACAAAAAAATTATTTAAAAAACAAACTTACCAAACATTTTTAACTTGACTTGAATAATTTCACAATATTTATTGTCACATGAATTTGTTCTCCAATACTATTGGTACTTAAGTTATTTTATGTGCATGTCAGTGTTCACATTGTAATTAAGTTAAATTAATTTCTCAATTTTTGCAGCAAATATATTTCTACTTCTCTCTTTTCATAACAAATCTGTAAAATAAACATCCAAGTACATCAACTATGTAGAAATAATCCCATACATTCACTTGTCTTTTTCTCAAATGGACACAACCGGGAATTTTACAGCAAAAAAAAGAAAATAAAAAATAATGCATTCCTAACAAAAAAATGCGCACAATTCTTATTTTTTGCACAATTTTGTCTGCATAGGATAAAACATCTTGTGGGAAATCTTAAATTTGGAGGGAATTGCATGACCACATGTCCTAGGTGCAACATTGCCACTGTACTGTTTGGGAGGTCTGACTAAACCTGTGCAAAAAGGCTTAATGGAGTTTTAACTAAACTGATATATATCCCATTTTCCTGCCTAAAATGCTTCTTAGACAGGGGCGTTTCTTCACTGGGTTAGCTGGGCCTTGTTCCATGACTGGTGCTGCCATGCTTCAAATCCCGAGATGCCGCTAAAAGGATTAACACAATAGAAAGCCCACAAAATGCTTTTTGGTGTGATTCATCAAAACTTTTGTTGTCTCTAAGGCTGTACCTTTATGGAGGTGAAAGAGCTCTGCATACTGACAGAAACATTGAAAGTGCATATCTCAATGTCTTGGCCATCACCTCCAACAAGCCGCCTTGATGGCGAAATGGGCCTCCATCCATACTGAAATGAACTAGGTGGCACTGGAATCCAAGGACTAAGGGACCAAACAAACAAATGGACCCTGCAGCTATTGGCCGACATTGGGGACTGAATCACAGTTGAGGGGACAGAGCAATCCTTCTGCTGTCTGACCCTTACTTGGCATTTTTTAATCAGCCCCCCTCACCACTGATGAGGCAGGCAGTGACTTGGACTGTGCCCCTGACAGCCTATCCTAGGGTCCAATAATTCAGAAGGTTTCAGACATATATTTGGCAGGAAGTAGGCAGTAAACCTCATGTATCATCTAACCTCTCCCTCCTATCACATCACCCACTGGGTGGAACAAAGGCTGTAGATCCATTAGATCAGAAGGATCGGGTATTAACTGTTTCCATCTGTGAATTCATCTGCATCCACAAAAACAGAGTTTGTCTAACCTTCTGGGCTACAAACAACAAGATCTGTGCTAATATATGCCAGGCACACAAGACAGTGGTATGCAAGTCCCTTGCAGCCTTTTTATGCCTACATTTCCCATTTTCTTAAGACATAATATATCAAGATACAGACTTCTAGAAGGATGAAATATAAGAAGCACTGCTTCATTAATGATGTATTCAAACCTCAATATCAACCAAACTGGACAAAGATACATGAAAATAAAACAAGGACTTGGGGGTAGAGTAAATAATGCCACACATGAAAAGGATATAGATGACAGCACAATGCCAAAAGACGACTCAATTTATAAAGAGAGTTGAGTGCCATACAGACACGTGCATAAATACATCTAAAGAAAAGAAGGATGAAACTCGAACTGCTTGAAGTGGACTAAGGTACCAGACTGGGATCATGGTATATTCTATACCTCCAATTACTAACCAGTGCCAGGACAAGCAATGCAATAATACAAGGTAATATATTGTTGTTATTAAACTGTTCTGTTACATCAGTAGCTTTGTAAACTCCTACACTTACTGATGCAATTTATACTGCCTCCAGATCTTGTGTATTGTTATCTACAGATGCCTGACAGTGTTGGATGAAAAACTTATAGCTGATGTTCACATAAACATGTAAATTCATTGATAAATTACATTCTCCAAGATCTGAAACCTAAATGAGGATAGTATATCTTCTAATTACCAACATTCTAACATTTAACAAAGCATTAAAGTATTTATTCTAATTACCAACATTCTAACATTTAATATGGCATGAAAGTATTTATCTTAAACCTTTGTATGGGCAAAATAATAAAGTGACCATAAAATAAAAAGTGACAAATTTATAAATTTCTTTCATTATTGTATCCGATCATTCGCTAGACTACTTACTACTTTTTCTAACTTTTCTATATACTGCTGACCCTCCTCATCAATCTCATCTTCATCACTGGCCAAAGCATCTGTGGAAATAAAAAATATTGCTCTCATTAGGCAGCAAATTTCACAGAAATTTTGTTTATCTTATCAAAGTGGACATTTTAAATTGAAGAATCCTGAAATAACAATGAAATCAGTTCATGGAAGTCTGTAATATACTAAATATCATGCCTACAATGATATATTGCGTACAAATTTTAACAAGCATAGTCACCAAATGTAAACACTCTTGAAATATGTGGTAAATGAAAATCAAATGCATATTATACAACTCCTCATGGAGGCTTTTGTCTCCCTCTTCAACAGCTCTTCTAAGGTGGGTCCAACGGCAAACAACACAGACCCTGATCTTCCACTGCATAATTATCAGAAATTCAGGGTCAATTCTGTTTGTTCTTCATAATATTCCTAACAAACTGCAAGAGATTCAGATCTGCCAGTATATTATGCAATGGCATATCTGGGACTATGCAGTTTGCAGTTGGATCCAAATTGCGAGAGAGTAGAAAATCATACCTTCTTGCACATTAATGATAATGCCAATCCAAAACTCTTGTTGCAATTTGTCTGATCCCCCTTTATAAGGAGCCCATTCTAATTAGTTTGCAAGGAAACCCGTAATTATGGAAAGATAACAATAAAGCAACAACAAATGAAAAACCAAAATTAACACTTTTTTTGGAACATTTAATAATTATGAATATTGTTCTTATCTTTTTGTCATGACTTGTTAGAACTCTGAATGCTGCAATTTCACAAATATATGTCTGCCACATTATTTTAGGGGAAAAAAATGTCTGCATGAGCCAATGTAATTTTAGGATCTCTGAAAAATGTGTGTGCATGCATGTTGATATATAAGCATGCTCCTTCATACAAGGGTCTCACAGAAAATTAGTCCTCCAGCTGACTGTGTGACCCTCTTTAAATAAAGTCTTTATTATTAACATTTTTACTTAGTACTTGTCATATTAAGGATATTTTTAAATTAAAATGGAATTCTAACCATGCAAATGGTAATGAATTAACAACACATGACAAAATGTTATTTGTACATTTTATAAACAGTGGTAAAAAAGATTTTTTAAAGGGCCATTCAAAGATAAAGGTTGTAAAAAATATATAAAGTGCATGCTTCTAGGTAGCTTCCTTACTGGAACATCAAGTTACATTATTAACTTGTTAAATTTAAGTGTGAAATTGATGTGTGGGAATAGTTTTTCTTCTGACGAAATACTGAAGTCCTTGTTATTTCAGTTACCATTTTCTTCGTCTTCATCATCATCATCATCATCATCACTATCAGTGTCACTGTTTTCAGCCTCTGCTCTAGCTACAAGAGAAAAATAGAACAAACTCAAATTCTGTGGTTATAAAGCATGTATTCACATATTCTTATTCATTCTTCCATATTTTGACCGCCATCCTGAAATTTGAACATTTTGGGTAGGTTCCTGACTGTAAGGTCAGTCATAGTGTCTATTGGGCATGTGCATTCATTTTTTTGCTTCCTACATAGGCAATATGCAAGAAGCTACACACAATTTCTAACCCAACGTGTCTGTCGATGTCATTTACTGCAGGTGTTTGCCAGTACACACATGTATACTGCTTAATTTTTGTCCAAATGCACCTGCAGCACCTTCAGACACTTTTTCTGTCAATGTCCAAATACTACAGATGTCCTAATATCAAAGGATCAGATAATAAAATAATGCGGACATATTGTCCTATTAAGTAAGTTTCAAGTCAACATACTTTTTCCACATTAGGACCATCTTAAAAGCTGAAACAATTGTCATCTGAGTACATTTTTTGTGTCT
The DNA here is from genome assembly GCA_028554795.2 of Sinohyriopsis cumingii. NCBI lineage: Eukaryota > Metazoa > Mollusca > Bivalvia > Unionida > Unionidae > Sinohyriopsis > Sinohyriopsis cumingii. Next base: position 11,887,643 of record CM068836.1, read on the forward strand.
TACAGTGTGAAAATTAGGAGATTTACATTAAATTCCTTCCAATTATTAAAATGAGATCACAGTATTTATCACTGAAACTAATTTATTCTTCTGTTATTTTCATGTGTTCTTATTCAATATGCATCACTCCATACACTTAACTCCATAATGGGTATTTCTTTTGAAAATCTGCATGGTTGTAAAAGAAAAATCAAGTGTTTCATGTTTGTCATTTTAATGCCAACATTTTTTTAATTCTTGTTCATTATCAGCAATTTTATTATTTTTTGTGTGTCTATTTTTCATACATAAGAATCGAATAGCCAACATACTGACATGCATATGGATACCCTGGACTGATATGATATGAGGAACAGAGGCAATGTCCCCACTGTCACCATTTTTAATTTCAATTGTTTCCTACAGCCTCTAAATAAAAAGGGTATTTGAAAAGTTCTAATATTCTGTTCCAATTTTTTTTTCTTTCTAGGAACCTGTAATCAATTTAACACAAATCAATAGACAAAATAACATTCAATAAAATAATCTGCAGCTGCATGTACAGACCAATTCTGCTACTGAGCAAAGAACGTATTTTAAAATCTGGGTGCATTTAGGATATTCTCTGCTGATAACATGGTTGACTTTGATCAAATTAATGGATGTAAAGTCTCTGTGACAGCCTTCATTCTTTTTTAAAACTGTTGTGAATATATTGATGATGACCCATATTCGAAAAGACCAGTGTCTGCAAATGGTGAGAAGAGAGTGGCTGCTGTAAACTGGGTTATTGATGAAGATGCTTGATAAACAGTAGAAGATATTTATATTGTTTAAAAAAGGTTTTGTGCAAGATGGCTAATCAAAAACATAGTAGAGTTCAAATTGCAAACAGCTACATGCTAAATATGCAAATCATGGCCAGAGACATTATAAGAGATTGTCAAAGGTGATGAAACATAATTTTTACTGTTTTGAATCTAACTTCCGAGAAACAAAAAATGTTTGGATTGGAGAAACGGGTTGAAATCACAAATCACAAACAAAGTTTTATATTAGTTTTTGATGTGTTATGTATATTTGATTTAACAAAATTGTTTGCTTATAAGTTTTAATTTTTTTATTCCATTACATGATATTATAATGTAACTTTATTTACTGAAATAGAATTCAGTTCTGACTGAATTTTCAAATTTTTGATGTAAACAACTTTATGGAGACATTGTGTCTAATGCTGACCTAGTTCCTGACCTTGATTCAGAACCAGTAAGAGTTGTATTAAACAATTTTTTTGTTTCTTAATTCTTTCTCAGAGTAAGATTCATAAAGTAGATTTGAGGCCATACTAGGAGTACATGACAAATAACATAGAGCAATTGTTACAAACTCTGGTTTTTCCAGAGGACTGACCCACATCCAGGCATCTGTTTTGCACCGAAGCTAGATTTATTATTGATGTTTTGAGAAAGAATGGTCATTACTGCCTTAACACATGTTGTGACCAGTTTGGGGCTAATTATTAAATTGTGATGCTTACATCAATGATGTCATCATCTACAATGACACATGGAAAGAACATTTAGCGACAATTTGGAAATTCTCTGACAGCCTCACTGATGCAAGTTTAACAATTTATTCAAAAGTGAGTTCTGGCGTGCTTGTGTAACATTTCTAGGACATATCGTGAGGCATGGACAACTTAAACCTATAGATGCAAAGGTCATGGCTATCTCTGAATTCCATGTGCCTGTTAGTAAAAAACAACTGATGAGATTTTTAGGTCTGGCTGAATACTACTGGAAATTTTGTTCCAATTTTTCCAAAACTGCTGAACTCCTGATAAATTTACTGAGCAAGAAAACCAAGTTTCATTGGACTGATAAATGTCAGGAAGCTCTTTATAAGTCATTGGACTGATAAATGTCAGGAAGCTCTTTTTAAGTTAAAAGCCATACTTAAGAGGGCACCAGTTCTTACAGTTCCAAATTTTAGTCAATCATTTAAACCGTCTGTTGATGCAAATGTTGGGGTTGGAGAAGTACTGATTCAAGAAGATGAAAATGGTGTTGATCATCCAGTGTGCTATTTGTCTAAGAAATTAAATAAGCACCGAAGAAATTATTCAACAATCGAGAAGGAATGTTTAGCTTTGATACTGGCATTACAAGATTTTGAAGTTTACATTAGTTCAGCTCCTTCGATTATTGTGTTTAGTGATCACAAACCCCTTACTTTCATCAGAAAGATGAAAAATAAAAAATAAAAACTACTAAGGTTGAGTTTGTTGTTACAGGAATAAAATATTCACATCAGGCACAATAAAGAAAAAAAAGACAATTTAATAGCAGATGCACTTCCCTATGTATAAAAATATTATTTCATGTACACTTTGGATAATTCAAAAGCTTTTATTTTTTTTTTAAACCTCATATATAATTAATCTATGGTAAACAGAAAGCTTTATTATATAATTCTTTATTTTTCTATTATGGGAAAAGTGTTATGTATATTTGATTTAATTTATATTTAATTTAATTTAATTCTAATATCTTTTCTATTCCATTATATGGTATTGTAATATAACTTTATTTAATAGAACAGAATTCAGTTCTGAATGATTTTTTAAAATTTATTTTTGATGTAAACAACTTCATAGAGATATTGTATCTAATGCTGACCTAGTTCCTGACCTTGATTCAGAACCAGTACGAGTTGTAGTAAACAACTTTTTAATATCTTTTTTTATTGTTTCTCAGAGTAAGATTCATAAAGTGGAATCGAGGCCATACTGGGAGTATGTGACAAATAACATGTAGCAATTGTTACAAACTCTGGTTTTTCCAGAGGATTGACCCACATCTGGGCATCTGGTTTGCATTGTAGCTAGATTTGTTATTGACATTTTGAGAAAGAATAGTCATTAGTGCCTTAACACTTGAGAAGATAGTGTTTTACGTTGTGACCAGTTTGGGGCTAATTTTTTTGTTTAATTTAATTTATTTGGATTACAAGTTTGTTTTTGCCTGGAAATACTAGTACTCTAAATTAATTCTTGGACAAGGACATTTATCAAATTTTACAGATTCAAGAACTGAAATATTATTTTTTTGTGATTCAACAAAGAACTGTTGACAAATCAGTACGACGTTGACCACAGCATACATCATCACCTTCCATTTTGGATTTCATTGGGATTCGAAATCAGTTTCATTAGGACTTTTTATTACTAGGACTTTTATTTTTAATTCTTGGATTATTTTTGGATTTGATTCATAGAACTCTTCAGTGGATCTGCCCAACGGATAAAACACATAACACAAGCCTGCAAACATTAAAGGCAGTTTTTCTGTGCCTTTTACAAAGTGTTACCAATCTTCACATGTGCACTCTTGAACTTATTTTGCGAATGGCACAGGGGTGCATTTGGGAGAAACCACTTAATAAATGAAAAAGAAATATGTAAAATCTGGAGTTTTTATACAAAACTTATGACAAAGAAAGTTACTCACATTCATAGGCCCGTTTCAATCCCTGAAACAGTATTAAAGCTGCTGGCACAATCTGAGAAGCTACTTCTGCAACATCTGCTGGTCTATTGGCACTGTCAATCCCAAGTATTGAGCACAATCCTAATACACAGATCTTTCTGTCATGTAAGCTGAAATGCAAGAATGGACACATGCTGAACATTTTCCAAAACAGGATTGTAATCTTGCACCCATTTCAGAATTACAATATTATAGGAGTAGATCAAGAGTATCATGAATGGCTTACTAAATAACAATCTAGTGTTCAAAAGTCTCCTATGTATGTACTATTAGCATTGTTGATTACTGATGACATGTCTCAATAACCTTGACCTTGTGTCAAGGTATGCTATCAAGAACTAAACCTGATATGCAGGAACCATTACTGTCTCATTAACTTGTTTGAATTACCATGACTGTGATCTCTGACTTTTTTACAGCCTAGAATCTAGGGATTTCTTTGTTACAAGCCATCCACAAAGCTTAGTCAAGGAATTTATTCTAAATTTAAAGTTATTCTGCAAAACTAATTTTTAAACTGTAGATGACGGAGAACTAATGTTAATTTGTGGAAACAATTTTTCCTCTTTCAGTCAGTGATCATTTCCTTTGACCTTTTGACCACAGCACTGATAGATTTTTGTATTATTTCCATGTCTACTAGAGTGAGATGAAGAGCATTTTACCCTTGTATCAGAAAGGCGAGAATTGCTTTTGGATGCAGGCAACTTGTGTATGCTGTGAAGTATCCCTCACTTTCAGGAACCAACATTTTCATACCGAGTACCAGTAATCATCCAACCCCCTACATTAGTGGGTGTGTGAGACTTCCTTACTACATACACTTCTAATTAAGCTAGCCACTTCCCTACACTGGGAAATGCCCTAGATCCCTCCTAGGAATATAGAGGGTCCTCCAGATATTAAGAGAAAGAAGCTGGATGACCCTTCTTCCTGACCCTAGAGGCCCAGCAACTTTCGGTCAGTCAGAAACCTTGTCAGGTGTCAAACAACAAATGGGGTAGCTCTCCATGTCTACATGTGCAGTTCATGCAAAGGTGTGTGCATGTCCCCCACGCAGTTTTTATATTTCGCCAGTTACCAATAACTGTTGGCATGATAGAGGAAAAAAAAAAACAAAAACAGGAACAACAATTTTGGTAGGAATTACTTCTACCATGCCTGGTTACAGTTAACAGTGTTTTTTGTGTGGTTTTGAAGGTTTTAATGCAATTTTTTCTAAAACACGATAAGCTATATATGGCAGCCAGTATGTCTAGTGGAGGAAAAACCTAAGACATTCAGGGGAGAAATACTGACCCATGGGAAGCTACTGGTAAGCTTTCTCACATTCCTGTGTTGGTCTAACCATGACTTGAATCATGCAGACCGAGGTGAGATGTGTGAGCTGTAAAAATGAATGCCTTTGGCCACTTGGCCATCTGGGGCCCATGGTTACAATTAGAGGGATAAAACATAAGCACTGTTTCAAGAGACACACTTAAAAGCCTCAAACTCAAGAAAAAGGGACACAATAATGCCAAAATAAAGCAAGAAGTTGGGAGAATAGAGCACAAAAAAAATGTGACTGACAGAATTAACCAAAAACTGCATGTGATTGGGATTTTTAATGTAGCTTCAAAAAAATTTCAGTCATATCGCTACAATGTCTGCAGTGTGGCAGTTTATAGTGATGTCTTGCACTGGGGCATCATGCTACATGTCTGCATGTCCCACCCAGTCGCATTATCCTGATACCAGGCAGACCAGTCCTAACACTAACCTCTTAATGCTGAGTGCTTAGCGAGGCAGCTGTCAGTACCATTTTTGTAAGTCTTTGGTATGACACGGCTAGGGTTTGAACCCACGGCCTCCTGCTTCTGAGGCAGACCCTCTAATCACTAGGCCACCGGAGCAGTCGCCAAAAAATTCAAATGATGGAAGTGTTGAGTGCCAGAAACCCATGTATAAGTGCACAAAGTCCAAGGAAAACGAGGACCATATTCTGATTGTTGAAACTGGAAAAAGGAATTAGACTCTGATCATGGTTTTTTTTTACTCAAGACCTCTGTGGGGAATTATTTCCTTGGACTGGGGACTGGCATCAGGAAAAGATGCAGCAACACCATATAAACAGCTAATGTGTTACTGCTACTAACATAAGCATTAAATCTAGTTTTTATTTCATTTTATTTGTTCTTTCATTACTAACCATACCAGTGCTTACAATATTGGGGGTGTGGGGCCGGTTTTCAGCACTCGTGTCAAAATTTTTAGGGTGTCTTTAAATTTGTAGTCTGGAGTAACCATAAAATCTAAGAAAATTGGTACTCTATGAAAAATTGAGAAATATCAGCACAGACTATTAATTCTGTCCATTCTGATATGTATTACATGTCCACATGGCATGGTATCATAATAATCAGTGCAAATATTTAATTTGACAGAGACCAAACGTTTAAATTTGTTGTAATGTTTCAATCCTCCAACTTCCTAATTAATGGCACAATAACCAATAACCACTTGCATCCTAATGCAAGTTAACAAGGCAATTTGTGAACATATTAATGTTTTTGCAAAAATATCACTCAAATAAAGTAAAACTGTCCAATTGAAACTGTCTAAAGAGACTCGCTTCTGTTCATCCTGCCCACCATCTGATCATATAGAACTTTTGGAAAAATTTGTAATAATGTCAGCAGAATAGGCATCATGGCTTGCTAGGACTTGCAAGTTACATTGCTAAAGTCACAATTTTTAACTCCAGCTCTCTCAGAATGGAGACAATGTAATGAAAATGAGAAAAATTAAAATTTATAATATTCTTCTTACGTCTCTGCACAAGGCTTATTTATACTTCACAGGTAATCAAGCCATCATGAACCTAATATTTGGTGTGAATTAAATGAGTGGACAGTTCCATTCTTGAATGTGAGAAGAGTGCAGATGATGCGAAAAACCTCAATGATGTAGAAATATGTAGGATGAGATTGTAAATATCTTGAACCTAACATTATCAAGCATTACACACCGATAAGAATCATGAAATAGAACAACATTGAGAAATGACATAAATTCAAAGCTGAACTACTTTGTAGTACACCTTGGAAATGAGTGGGATGGGCATGCATAGCAAGCACATCTTGTCTCAAAAGTATTTACCCCAAAACTTAATTTTCTAATCTCATTGGGTTGAATGAAGTATATAGAAGTTGCATACAAGGTTTTACTACAAGAAAATTAATTGCACTTTACTCACCCAACAAAACAGTCAACATCATGAAACCACTGTTTCAAGAATTGCTGTGTTATTGAACCTGCTACATTAGGTATTTCTAGTGTTGATAGTATATTCAACAACATTGGAGTGTTGTAATACATTGCTGCTATAACAACTTGAAGACACATGGTTCTCAACTCTGAAGTTAGGACTTCTCTTGTAAGCCTTGTCAAAGCAAGTTCTATGAAGGGTTTAACAATCTGAAAGAAAAGCAAAGCCATAATCAGTATTTAAGATGAAATATATTTAAAAATACTTGTAAAAAAAGCCAAAGATATTAAAATATTAAGCCCAAAGATATTAAAATATTAAGCACAATCATGTAAGAAAGGTATAATGCAAAAAAGTAACTTGAGGGTACTTTTTAAGAGTTCTTGACAATAAGATAACAAAAATACCACCCCCCCCAAAGTAAATAGGACCCACTCCAAAATTAAGTTTTTATTAATTATGTACAGCTCTCTATTTACACAAATTATTGATTAAAATCCTATTACAAAAATGACCAATCACCCCAACAATGCAGGAACAATCCTTACTTTCCATGCACACAAAAAATCCCAATCATGCCTTAAAACAGATTATAAAAGAGAAAATATGTAGCTTGGTGTGGTAGGTGGAGGTAAAACTGATTTGAATAGTGCAACACTTACCTGCTAAAACTGCATTGCTTACCATTTCTGGGACATCAAATCTCTAGATCCAGAATAGAAAAGAACAAGACCCTAGTCAAATTCTTTAGCCAACATACAGAATGACCACCCCATATGACTTGGATTGAGACTACAGGACATCAAAGCAGGGTTGGAAGAGGAACTCTTTTTAGTAACAGCAAACAAGAAGGGCGTTATGTAAGCTGTGTGAGTCGGCAACTGACAGTTTATACCACGATGAACTCAGAAAAAACAATGTTAAACTCTTATAATTGAAATTTTAATTATTTGTTATGTTATTTTGTTTGCATCATTAAAAAACAGAAATCTTAATTGAGCGTAGTAATACATGTTTGGGGTTTTTCTGTTACGTAGCTATTTATAGCACTTGGGATTTTCTAGCTTGATCACAATAAGGTCATCATAATACCAGTCCTTCAACCAATGGAAGCCAAATTATTTCAAATATTTTTGTTTGTTTGTTAGAATGTTGTTTTTCTTTAATGCTTACTTCATTTCTGCCTTAACTGGCGGTGTTTATCTTATGCTGTACACGTGACTATTTATAGAAGTGGAAAAGTAGTTCTCCCTACAGTTCATACAGAAATGAACGCAATTCGTTTTGATCATGTGGTAACATTCTGACCAATGGAAATGTTACTTTCCTGTACCAGCTACTGGCATTGCAATTATTACATAATTAAAATAAGTACAACCCCCGAGCAAGACATTAACTGCTATTATTGCATTGTTTAGTTTACCAGCTGATGGAGGTTGATGTTTCCAAACAAAAACTGGTACAAGGAAACTGTACTCTGAAGGTCATCAAAGGGCAACAGTTGAATATTTCACTCAGCAATTTGAAATTTCAAGTCATAAATGTGATTATTTTAATCACAACTTGTCAACCCCTGCCACATCCATATTGGGCATAACATTTTTATAACAGCCATGTGAAGGAAAAAATTAATTTTTTGTGACCAATTCAAGCTGCTTCCACTTACGGAGTCTACTTGGCCAGGACACTGTAACAATATCACCTCTAACAATTTGGCGGCATGGCATTCTGCATCTTCACCTACATCTGCAGATAGCACCTACAAAATTATATATGTATTTAATATAGAGGCACTACATGCATTGTTTTTGTTAAGAAAATAATCTAAGTGATATCACAATTCTCTATTTAAATGAAGATCTACCATGCAACAAAATTATAAAGTTTCCATCCAGACGAATGTGGAGTTTGATTGTGAGCACAATTTTCTGCAAACAGGACATCATCTGAGGATTATAAAAAAGGCAGAAACAGCTGAAGTCACATGAACTATGTGACTTGACTAAATGTGGAATGGGCATCTTGTACATGATGGCAAAAATATATCATTATTCAATAAATACTGAATGAATAACCTTGTAGCCTATGCTTCTCTAAAATATGACCTTCTAACTCCACTCCAAATAGTCAGTCTGTTTCACGGTAAACCTGCCTTCCATTCTATCTGTTTCCAGACCTGCATACACGGAAGTATGTCCAAAAATATACGTCCAAGAATACAGGTCAATTTCAGTGAACATAACACTTTATGTTTTCAGATTTTATAATTTTCATTTTTTGTAGAAATGTTCTGCCAAGAGTAAACTTTTTTCATAATTCATTGCTCCAAATGGTTTTCACATCTATCGTAAAAGTCAAATAGCTCACATATGCACATTTTCTCATTTTAAATTAAATTTAAATTATTTGAAAGAAGCGAGGTCAAATACTTGTGCTTGCTATAGCAAGCAGTCATGTAGTGGTTTATCAGACATGATCTGATGTGGATTAAGACTGCACTGTTGTGCTAAATGCCCAATCATGCAGATGATGATGACAACAATGCTGCATAACATTTTCAAAATGATTTAACTGCCCTTCAAAGACAAATAAATGTTTGTGATAACGGCCATGATGACATCAATCAACACAGTAACAAGATATACTAGATTCAATGGATGGCGCAATATTTTGAAAATGCGGAAAAAGTGGGGCAAAATTTGTCCCAAGCAGTAGTGATATTAGTAAATTCAGGGGTGTGGGCACGAGTTCCTGTCCTCTGCAATATGAAGGAAAAAACATTACTGCCCAAGGTGAATCCTGAAGTGTGGAACAAATTATAGGAATAAAACAAGAATTTCAGATCTTAAGCTATAATATATTCAAAGCCATCCAGTGGCTTCATTCCTGTGATGCAAGCCATAGAAAAACTTCTCATTACCGTGCCACCACTAAATCAAAACATATTTAATCTGGACAGCAGAAACCTTTGACTTTCTTATTCTTTTGCGCACAAATTGTCTGTTCACAGGAGGTCGCTGCCCCTGGTGTCAATAGGCAGACATCTTGACATAAATCACAAAAACAGTTTCTTCGAAGATCGCCAATGGAATCATTAGAACAAGCTTGATACGATACTTCTCAAGTGATGCATGAAGTACATGTATGTCTAATGCATAGGGTCACATTCTCTACACACTACTGCCTGATCATCAAGAAAAGATGTTGTAGGGTTTAACGTGATTTTTCAGCACACGACAGCCTATACATGGCGGCCAGTATTAATGGTGGAGAAGAATCCAGGAAAACACCGGAAAGAACCACTGACCCACGAGAAGTTACTGGCAAGCTTTCTCACATACCCACATCAGCCGAATCCAAGACTCGAATTCACACAGAGGTGAGTTGGCAGTGATCAGTAACAGAGAGCACTTTAGACCACTCAGGGCCCCCATCAAGAAAAGTATGCCCCACCTAACCCTTCTGTGTACAATGACAAAGAAAGTATTGAAGAGCCTAAGCCTGTTTTACCAATTCATAATGACATAATTTGCCAATTTTTTCAACAGGCTTAGAAAGGCATAGACTTGTTTTAACTTAAATAAATGGATAAAAAAATCTGGAAAAAGATCATTTTAAAATGGACACCTTGAAACCTGCAATTTATCTAATGAACCAACATGGCTGGTTTGCTTTTATGGACTTGGAAGATGCCTATTCCTCATTAAAGCAGCCTGCTCATCTACAAAATATTTTTGACATTTTTAGGGGTTGGGAGAAAGGATACATGTTACCAATTCAAGTGTTTACTATTTGCTCGTCCATTTGAAAGATAGTGTGCAACGATGTTGGTTGTCTTGACAACAATTTATCAAATGGAGATAGCCATCAAGCACATGACCAAATTGTGAAGGCTTGGCAATCTGACGGATAATTTGTGACAAAATAGACATCCAGACAATTCAAGTTTTGTTGATATGACAATATGGTTTACTCCAGGGAATGCGCTCCTTCATTTTGGAATTATGTTCACAAATTACAAGGAAAGGATTTGTTAGTCCTCGTGAATTTGTAAATCTTGTAGAGAAATTAGTGGCCGGTAAACCAGGTGTTAAATATGTCCCTTTTTCTACAAGGACTTTGAAAAGAAAATAAGGATGAAATGGAAATTTTAATGCAATCATCCAACTGTTCCTTTGTCTAAAACAAAGCTTGGGATGGTTGTTATTGTTGTTGTGGGGTTTAACACCATTTTTCTGCACACGATAGGCTATACATGGCGGCCAGTATTAATGGTGCAGGAAGAACCCAGGATAAGCCCGGAAAGAACCACCGACCCACGAGAAGCTACTGGGATGGTAGATTCAGAATGTCCATGTAAGTTTTAAAACCATTTCAGTTAAACAACTGTAGTTCACACTGTGATTGGTGTAGTGGGACAGATTAAAATGATTTCACAGAAACATTCACATAAGGATATCATGTTAGTAGAGATAAAAAAAATATCACACAGGATATTTAGAACTTGAAGCAGGGTTTCTAAATTTGTCCACATTTTACAGCTCACTCAGAAACATGTTCAACTAACAGTATAATTTCACCAGCACTGAAATGTGTGACAACAAGAGTCCATCAAAAGGACTGATACTCTACTGTCCATAACAAAATTCCAGAAATTTGAGATAAGACCATTTCTTTCTTTTTAACTGTTGAATGTTAAAACCATGTGTTAGTTTTGAGCAGTAACCAGATTGTCAAATTTTCAGCTCTTGTGGCCACAATGGCTATCAGATTGGCACCATATTAATTCAGGACCAAGTAGACATCATGCCAGGTCTTCTCACAAAAGCCCAGTGTTGATAGTTTTGTTAAGGAGCACTGATAACGATTTTCAAGATGATCATTGTGGCACGATATTGGAGGTAAGATTGGCACAATTTTCCATGTTGATTTGATATTCTTTATCATGCATAGTATGAATGCTGGCATGGCAAAAGATGTGTTGCACATAATCAATGGAAAATAAAATGAAAACTAGAACCACAAGATAAGGAAATTCAACAAAATGCATATTTAATGCATATAAATAACTTATTCCAGAAATAAAGAAAGTTTAATATTTGTTTGTGTCCACAAGACAGCATTATAACCCAGGGTTAAACCCTTGCAACCATTGGATATTCTCCCCAAGACAGTATCAGGACAAGTCATCCATGCCACTGGACAAGAATTCTATTGTCTATTCCACATACCTAATAAAAAATTCTGGATAGATATTAAACCCATGATAAAGGCCATCTTTTTGTAAGAGATCAACTGTGTTTTGAAAGCACAAATTTGATTCTATATTTGATGTTGCAAAAAACCATCTTAAAAGTTGCTCTAAACATAATATTATACAGATCACATGCATACATATATGCATGTACTTCTTGGTTGGGATAGGATACTGAAGCATGCCGTTATCATGCAAGAGATGCCGGAAAGAAAAGACAGTCTTACCGTTTTGCACATATTGTAAATCATTTCTATGTTTTTCGGATCAGATAAAATAGTGGGAGTGTCAACTGTTATGTAGTTGTGAAGAGCTGGCATCATGTCTGGAAAAGACAAAAATATACAACGAATAGTAAAAAACCAAGTAAGCAAGTAAAAAAAGATTGATGTAAATAGCTAGTGCCCTACTGGCAAATTATTGAATTTAATAATTAAGGGAAAAATTATGTTCCAGCTGAAGAACTGAGGACATTTAATCTACAGTTAATCAAATGAATGACAGTAGTAACATGGCTAAAAAGTAAGTTAGCTGTCAAAAAAGTTTGGCAAAACCATGAACGCAAAATTATTGATTATTAAAAAGACAAAATAACAAAATGTTCAAAACTGCCAAACCAGGCTTACCTTACAATCATGAAGTATTATATTCAAACAAGATGAACTTCACCTCTGCACAGTATATGTATTGCGGATTTCGGATTGTGCAATCAATGCAATAAACATGGTCACAGAAGGCATGTAATTCAAAAATTTGAGAGGTCCACTACACCTGGTGGGTGACCACTGTATACTGTGGAGCTCCATCACCAATTTTCATGCAGTTGTAGTGGGTTTTACATTAATAATAATAATAATAATAATGACTTTAAATTATTTAGAGTCATTAATTCTTAGTTGCATAACCAATATACCTTGAGGCCTTCGGTTTTTGTACAATATATACAGTAGAATGTGGAAACAATTTGGCTTAACACTAAATTTATTTGGAAATTCACTGTTTCAAGCTCGTAATACACAAGCATCAGTGTGTGTGTGTGTGTGTGTATGTATGTGTATATATATATATATATATATATATATATATATATATCACAGCTTTTATTCAAAAATACATTTATAAAATAGAAAATGTACAGGCAGAGAAAAGCAGAAGTGTATGTATATTACTTAGACTGGTATGCATGTTCATTTTATTAAAAACAGTGGTTAGTACACAGAAATTTGAATAAACATCATGAAATTCTCAACTTTCAACAAGTCAGGCATTTTGTTAAATTTTCTTTCCAAACAACATTCTCACTACTCTATAAATAACAATATTCAACAATATTTCAATCAGTGAAAATATCACAAATGCTCCTGTTGATAAATGCAAACTAAATAAGTTTTGTCAGGTGAAATTTGTGTTTTACATATATAACAACCTTGTGCGAGATGTAGTGTAATTATTACTAATGTAAGAGGCAACAATGTACAACATGAGCATAAAAAGTGTCATCTATATATTACATTCCATATATAATAAAGAACACTATCTGTCGTGCAGTTTCCTACAATTGTAACTTAAAATTTGGTCACTGTCAATAATTCAACATCCAAAGCAAAAACTACAAATAATAATTGCATTGGAGGTGTGAACCGTATTTTTTAAATCATCTGTTTCGATTTAGAGAATTTAAATTTGATCAAATTTAGAGAATTTTGATGGACACAATTTGTCATTTCGTGTCTGACGTATCTTATCACATTCTGTCACAAGATGTCATGTAAATACTGAAAGGCAATAGTGACAATAATATGTGATCAAAATGTTTTTCTTTCATGGATGGCAAGTCTTGAAAACCTTGCCTTCAGACAACCACAATGGCTCTTAATATAATTTGGCCAACATACCTGTGAAATAATCGATACCATCTTTCTGGAACATTTCATACAGCATAGCAAAGACCTGCCACATAGGCTGGGAGATTTGTGTGCTGGTCAGGCTGTAGATCAGGGACAGAACCTCTTCATAGAAGTCTGGTGGGAAGTTAAAATAGAAAAATGATTAAAGATTCCTAGAACAAAATGTTTCCTGAACACAGTAATTCAATTTCATCCATTAATTGCTCTAATCTTTCTTGTAAAAGTTAGCATTATTTGGCACCAAAAAAATTCACAGAACTCTCACTTGTATGCCAAGTTGTTGTTGTTGTAGGGTTTAACGCCATTTTTCAGCACACGATAGACTATACATGGCGGCCAGTATTAATGGGTGGAGGAAGAACCCAGGGAAAACCCCCAGAGAGAACCACCGACCCACAAGAAGCTACTGGCAAGCTTTCTCACATACCCACATTGGCTGAATCCGAGACTTGAACCCACGCAGACAGAGGTGAGATGGCAGTGATCCATAACGGAGAGCACTTTAGACCACTCGGCCACTCAGGGCCCCTGTATGCCAAGTAACTTGTAAACAAGTACTGCTGAATGACTATGCTGAGTCGTATTATGACACACAAAAACTCAACAAGTTTTAGATGTCCACAAAGTTTGGTAGGTTTCTAAGGGTGATGAAATGGCATACATATCTATGTGTTTAGGTTGATCACAGCATTGGGGGTTTAGCCAAAATTTACAGTTCTTCAGATTTAATTCATCTAATTATTTAAAACCTCTTCATGTAACTTATTTATAATCTGAATATTACTTTCATTCTGTGCCTGTGACTCACTGATGCTGCAAGTTAGTGCCAAAACAAATTCCAGATTTTACAGTTTGAATATTCATAGTCTTCATTTTGTACTGAAATACAGATTGACAAACGAAATGCTTACTATCATCATGACTGAATAGGGCTGAATCAGAATGCATGAAACCAGAACTTAGACTTCTCTCACTCTCCCATTTGCAGAATTACAAAGCTATGTAAGCTTTCCAAGATAAAAACTTAGTAGATGACATTTTAAACAAGAGGAGCTTAACAAGGGATCAATGCTCTACTTTTTGAGAATAATTTCCAGTAATTCAAGGCAAAGCCATTTCTTTCTTTTAACTGCTGTGTAGTGAAACTGTCTCTGATATTCTTCTGTGAGACAAAGATTTTCAAATTAGCTGCTGTGGTGGATATAGTGAATGTCAAACTGGCATCATTTTAATTTAGGCCTATGTAGACATTTAAAGTTTTTTGTGAAAACTCGTCAAATCAAGAGTTTTGACAGCCATATTGGATGTCTAAGGACCAAGTGTACATTACAAGAAATCTTTTGTTGCCTTATGTTACGTGTTTAGGCTCAAATAAACAGTAACACAAGAAACAGTGAAAACAACAAGCTTTGAAAAAACATAATTTATTTTCCTGGAAAAATTCTGTAAAAATTAAAAAATATGAACTTACTGTATTAAGAATCAAATCCAAAAATAATCCAAGAATAATCCATGAATAAATTTTTTGAAGTCCTAATAACAAAATGTTCTAATGATTTCAAGTTTGATTCCCGAACAAAGAATCCAAGATGGAAGACGATGACGTATGCTGTAACCTGTAGTGTCGAAGTCTACAGTTCCTTACAGAAACAAGAAATATTACTCAGTTTCGGAAATCTGAATAAATTTTTATAAAAACTGTCATTGTTCAACAATTGCACATGAGCTCACATATTTTCCAGGAAAAAAGAATTAATCCTTTTGAATCCTAGTAATCTGAACAGCAAAACATACAACTTTCAGTGTAAGAGCCCAGCTAACACTCCAAAAATATCTCTCCAAAACAAAGGTTATATCGTATTCTAAAACGTGAAAAGGGTTTCAAGCAATCCTGTTCCAGAACTTCGTCGAAATTATGTACTTGTTAAAGATCACATACACCCAGTGTGGCCCTGACTAAAACCAATCATTTTATTCTAAGAAATAAATAAAAAAAATTAAAAATTTGTTTACATCTTAAATCAGTAGTCCCATCATGACCTCGACGTCAATCATCTTAAAATAAAAATAGAAATTATTTGCTACTAATTTTGAATCAAGGTCAGGATCTATGTCAACACCTGGTGTTTACTAAAACAGTCAGGTCAAACTATTTTCTCCAGTGAATAAATTTACATTACAATAGCATGTGATGAAAAATAAAATAAAAATTAAAACTGACAAACAATTAAATTGAAACAAATATATATTAGACCAGACATAATTAAATCAAACATACATAACAGCTGAAACCTCATGTTGCTATCCCTTTCAATTTTGGAGAAGCAGCAATAACATGATTTTCAAGATGGCTTCCATGGTGGCCATATTGGATATCAGATTCAGACCATTTTCATTTGGGACCAACTAGCCATCATAATAAGTTTCTGGTGAAAACACAATAGTGATATGACCTGCCAACAGTTATAACAAGATTTTCAAAATGGCTATTATGACACCAATAATTCAGAAGTCTTTTAGTAAATAGCCATTGCTGATATGACCATCTATTCAGGAGAATAGTGTGACTTGGACTTTTAATGTAGCTTTAACAATTTTTCAGTCATATTGCTACAATATCTGCAGTGTGGCAGTTTACAGTGATGTCTAGCACTGAGGCATCATGCCACAGACATGCAGCAATATGTCCCACCCAGTCACATTATCCTGATACCAGGCCAACCAGTCCAAACACTAACCTCTTAATGCTGAGCACCAAACAAGGCAGCTGTTAGTACCATTTTTGTAAGTCTTTGGTATGACTTGGCCGGGGATCAAACCCATAACCTCCCGCATCCAAGGCAGACTCTCTAACCACTAGGCCACCAGAGGGGTTAATTTATCTTAAAGATAACCTGGCAGCAAATCATCATATCAGTAGAAGTCCATGTTTTGAGGTACTATTCTGACCAGAGAAGAAAAAAATGTGCAGACTCAACAGCTTTAATGCCTGGTTCTTAGCTGTGACAGCTCAGGTCTAGGGCACTGGACTACCTTGGTGTTTCCTTTGGGAAAGGCCATGTATCACCCATTTCTTCTGTATCATGCAGCCAATGATGTGTTAAAATTGCTATACATACAAACACACACAAAGAACTTATTTATTATACATACCAATGATATTTTGTTGCAAAATGATTCCTATGACAGTCAGCACAATGCCCTCAAGTTGAAGCATAATCTGAATAAAAGAGAAAATGTAGTTATCATCCTTTCTGGTGGTAGATTTAGAACATCACAAACTGAAATGAAAGACTAGTTTATGTATTAACCCCACCCCCTTACCATCACAATGGAATATGTGGCTTCACAATTAAACTGATGACACAAAATTTGAACAATTTTTTTTTAAAGCATGTTACCACAAATTTTTCCTTCAGCAAATCAGGTTTGGGAACTAGAGTGATATTTACAAACTGAGAAGAAAATATCTGCAGATGTACCATTTGAAGAAGTTTCAACATTGGAATTCCTTTCGTGACTCATGGAGAAGCTGAGAGAACATACATTCCATTATCTCAATTACCTCTTTATGTTCTTCCATCACAGTTAAGATAGTTTCCATTGTGTTTAAGATGCCAAGTGCAGTTATTGCCTTTTCTTCTGAGCCATCCGAGTCTGATTCCAACACTACAGCAAACGTCTGGGCCTGAAATAAAAGCACACAAAATTCCTTCATTACAACGTTGTTATATAAGGTATTTTTGGATGCAACAAAATGGAGGAAAATAACATTTGTGAACCTGATGTCTCCCTGTGTCTTTGCATCAATGTATTCTCCATCCTGTACATGACATGCAAAAGTTGTGACTCAAGATCTGTCCCTTTCTGATGCTGCAGTGACAATCTTGCTAGTGGCAGGAAAATGACATCTACATTTTACTTGGGCAGCAAAGCAGAGACCAAAAACTGACACTTATAAACATTTTCATGTACACAAATTCCTTTTACTATAGTCTGACAATACAAACCAGTTTGTTTGTACCCCCTACTGATTTAAATAATGGAAACCTTTATTGCGATAAAAAGTGCAAGGAATTTAGTTAATTAATTCACTAATTTATTGTTTCTAACTTGACTGTGAATAGAGTGGCCCTAACACCATTATCATATGCGCATTTCATGCTTAATGGAAGTTTTCAGTGTAACAGACGGACATGCTCGGACCCATTTCCACTTTCTGGACAAGTACGTTTTCAGCAAAGGGGTGTGTCACGACTAATGATGTACATACATAAGTTGTCTGCTTCTGATATTTACAATGTCGAATCAAGCAAAGGAAAATAATAACAACAAATTTGCTTTTCTTGTGGATTTTAACAAGCGATTTGATTTCTATGTTCATATATTCAAAGGGATATAATTCCAAATTCTCTATGTTATGTAATTTACGGAATTATCCGGCAGTTGCCGAACATGATGAACTACGTCATTATGTTGTCTGATGGAAATAAACTAGCCTATAGTGTATGCAATATGGCACCATGTTAGTATGCAAAGTCCGTTAAGCATGAAAGGGTGCAGGGGATGCCAGCATTAGTGCCATTCTAGTCACAGTCAGGTTAGAAATTGTAAATCAGTGATTCAGTTGACTTAGTCCTGTGCACATTTTATCACAATAAACATTTTCGTTATTGAAATCGGGGATATATAGTCAGACTATAGCTGAACAGCTCTTTACATAAATAAGACCTTTATCAGTATATGATCACCTGACAATTTATTTTAAAAAAATCTACAACAATAAAAAAAATTCAATTAGAAAATTGTAACTATCCATAAACACTAATTAAATCACTTAAAAGTTTCATTCCCACCACCCCTTCTTTGTTTGGTCACAGAGCAAGATGCAACCTTGGTTTTCTAAACAACCATTTACTTCCTTACAAGATCTGTTCTACTTGAATGTTTTCTCATGCTACAACCAGTCATGCTTGCCAACTGGGTTCTTCAAAATTACACACACAAACTCTCTCACACACGCACACACAAATGCACGCAAAGCAACAAACAGTAACAACACCTATCGCTTTAAGATATAACAAAATTTGAAACAAAAATCCTGTAACCTTATAAAGAACAAAGTTTACTGATCTGTACAATACCTACTCCCAAATGTACAAAGCTAGAAATCCAGAGTTGTATGAAATGAAAACAAAGCCAAATACGGCCATACCAGATGGGTCATCATTTCCACAGCTATGGGTATCACATCGTCTACATAGGTACAAACTAGGCGCTGCATGACACCTGTCAAATCATCATTTTCAGTTTCACGAATGACTTTTAGCAACTCTGGAAGGAAAGAAAAAGAAAATCTGTTTTTCTAAAGTATGCAAACTCCCACTGCGGACCAAAAAAGTCTAAATACCATAATATGGTTCCCCCCACTTTATAAAATTTGTAAAGCATGCAAACTCCCACTGCAGACCAAAAAAATTTAAATACCATAACAGGGTTGCCCCACTTTATAAAACAAAACTGACAGTTGTTAACCTGGATGAAACTGACTTTTTCAAGGTTCACTTATGACCCTTACTTATTAAAACTTAATATCATATTGGCATAGAAAACATGTAGTTTTGTGGCTTTTAAATCAAAAGGTGTGTCTTTATTTGTACACTCAGATTTGTGCATCTGAGCCAGTTTTGCCCAGTACCTGAAGTGCTTAGCACAATATATAAACTAATCATCATATCATTATAATATATATCATGTTAAAAGAAACCTACCCACCCAAATTTTAAAAGCAGTGCAATAGGAAACATGTGCTTTCACTGGCCTTGTAGTGAAAGTTAAAAAGAATCATGCCAGGATATAAAACCTAACCTCTCTAGCACAGCAAGTAACACATCAAGCAGCAGTCTGTTGCCAGTGCCTACATGTTATTTCAGGAATGGTCCTACTGGAAACTCACTTAAAATACTGTCACAGTATTCTTACTGGAGAAAATCAAGAACATCCTAGGCTTCCAGAAGCACCATTACCAAATGCGTGTTCCATACATCATCTATATGGAATGTGAGGCACTGAACATGAGAGTGGAAGACTGCTGCAATGGAGTGTCTCCAAGGTGTCAACAATATACCACGGCATTGAGATTATCAGAACATTTAAGCCCAAACACGAGTTTTGGAGATCTGAGAGGTGTTTCATAGATAATAGCAAGACTACAGGAATCAACTGACTGCCCCATGTGAAAAGCCAGGTGATGACAAAGTATAAGACCACAGCCATATTACCAGCAAGTACTGCAGACCCATATACAATGTACATTACCTCAAGAAAATACAAAATGACAGATGTGTTTCATAACCTGTGTGGCTACAATGGTAACCTTATTGAGGCTATCTGAATTGCCTCATCAGAGAACATCAGTGCCATTACAAGAAACATGGAAAAGTACACGATGTTCATTAGATCAGTTAGTTTGTTGACAGCCTCTAGTTCACTAACAGTAGCCTCAAGAAACTGGCTGCCAATATATCAAAGGAGGCATTTGTGCTATGGTGCAGAACATGGTCCATGGCACTCACCTTTTGCTTGACAAGCATCTCTACCTAAATTTATGTTCTTCCACTGAATATGGCCTAAAATGGCTATGAGCACGAGAAATACCTTTGGTTGCAAAGCTATTGGCAATTAAAAGTGGTAACACTGGTGCTGGTGTGCATTTTCAAAGCTTTCTTGCGAATTCTCGCTCCAACACAGCCTGGAGTCGGCTAATCATTATATTTTGCCTGCTATGACCTCTTTAAAAAAAACCCACTATTTTCAAGATGGCTGCCATGATGGTTATATTGGATATAAGACTGGTACAATTTCTATTTAGAACCATTCAACATTGCAACAGTAACAGGTAATTTTCACTGCTATTAAAATAATGCATTTTTTCAGCAACTGATCCAGCTAAAAGTGCTTCAGAAAACTCACTTCCTATCCCCTACTGGGAACAAATTTGTTCATGTTCCTAACTTTTCCCCATTTTCCCACTAGTGTGGGAAGACTTTTCTACATGTACCAAGTAAAATTTATTGAAAGTGAAATGAAAAGAAAGGATTTAAGCATAAATCTAATTACGACAATGATTAGCTTTGTATTTCCACTACATACCATTTTTTTTTTTTATGCACAGTCATCAATGAAATGCATTCTGGAAACTTACCTAGTATAACTGGCTTCACTTGAGGCTGCATATAGGTTTTGGCTGCAATAAAAGAAAGAAATGAGTCATGATTATGAATTCATTCAATCAAAATTCTGTCAAAGTTATCTTCTTTAATTGCAATGTTTACTGTGTTGAAAACAGGTTCCGTACAACCTCCAGTGACAAATTTTGGAGGCCCTCCAACTCATTTAATCAGACTAGTAAAAAAATGTACATAACTGTACCACTTACTGTAGGCAGCTAGTTGGTTGACTGGTTGGTTGAGCTGCACATAAGACATGATGATTTTAAGAAACAGTTCCATCTTATTTTTCTTGTTAATAATCAAGTATCCAACCAACCAGCACTGTTTACAATATGAAACTGTGGAGTCTTTTCTACTGTAATTAAATGATATTTAATATTGCTGATTCAAAGAAATTTGTTTCTCATTTGGAACAATAAAATTACCAAGCTCAAATTCTGCTTTAAAAACATTTTAGTGAACAAAACCATCAGTTCTTTAAAGAGACCTTTTTGTAATAAACTGTAGGACTGCTATAAAACTGAACTCCTCTGATCTTTATAGAGTGGTCCAAATATGGATTTGACTGCTGGAAATTGTAATTTGCAGTTTGGAGTAGAGCAAGTAAATTTTAATTATTAAACTTTGCTAATTTTCCTGCATCTGTTACAGTGTACTTCTGACATTAACCCTTTCATCACTATCAACTGGTTTTCTGGTCCAAGGTAAGGAAGTCCGTAAACACTATGGACTGCTTTACTGGTCTGGAGCAGAGTTCTGTGATGTTATAGTACCAGACTATATAAATTTCGGGGTAGCTCTAATCACTTCCTTCTTGTAATGTAGATATTATATTCAGATTATCTTGTGATTTTAGCTTGTATACAACTAGAAATATCAAATAGGCACTTTTAACGAGTTTTCTGAATGGTGAATTTTTGTATCCAAAATGGCTGAGTCCGAAGAAAGATCAGATAAGAGTGACGTGTCAGATTTTGAATTATCTGAGGATTTTACCAAGTTTGACCTAGTATAGTTGGATGAAAATGAGAGAAGACATCTGGAGAGACAATGGCATGTGCTTGTGGGTAGGACATTGAACGATTTGAACCGGAGGAATTGTATGCTCCACTTAATTTTGTTTGGACGAAGTTGGAAAACCAGAGATTTGTTTCAGTTTTCTGACAGAGTTGGACCCACCCGAGTGTTAGATGGCTCCAGGAAAGCTTTGGAATATTTTCAAATATTCTATTCAGATGAAGTTTTTGGAAACAATGTCCATCTAATGTATTTCAGTGCAATGATCAAACGTGCCAGACGCAATACAGGTGTGTGGACAGATCTCACCTTGGATGAAATCAAGGCATTTTAAGGCATTTTAATTATTATGGACACCATGAAATATGACAGAGATGAATTGTATTAGTCGGAAAGTGATAAGCACTGGCTTCTGGGATACAAAATTGGCCAAGTTATGTCCAGAGATCGATTTTTTCAGATCAGACACTACCTGCACTTCAGTGATGACAGGTGTGTTGCAGATTACACAAGGTGAGATATTTGTTAGATCATTTAAGACATGCATTCCAGTCTAAGTACGTCCCTCACAAAAAAGTTACAGCTGATGAAGCAATGATACCATTTAAAGAAACAATACATGAAAGATAAGCTGGTTCAGTTTAGAATAAAGATATGGGTTCTGGCAGATGCTGCGATGTCATATTGTTATAATTTTGACGTTTATGTTGGAAAAAAATGCAGAAGTTGTGTGAATGGTAACCTTGGCCTGTCATCTAAGGTGATAATTGCTCTTACCAAACCAACTGAAATGAAGGGCTGTGACATATACACTGACAATTTCTATACAAGCCCTCACCTGGCTGATTACCTGTACCAATGGAAAACATACCTGTGTGGAACAATAAGAACCAATCATAAAGATTATCCAAAAGCCCTGGTACAATCAAATGCTGCTGCTAGAAAAATGTGTAAAGGAACATCAAACTGGCTCATAAGTGGGCCATTGCTAGCATCCTACTGGAAAGACAATCGTATTGTCTACTATCTTTCACTGTGTCACCAACCAGTCAAAATACAGAGCGGCAGAATAAAGATGGAACAAGAACTCAGCTTCCTTGTACACGTACAGTGACAGATTATGCCAAATACATGGGAGGTATAGACAGGTTAGACCAGAGCACAAGATTGAAAAAAGAAAAGATAACCATGCGATGGTATTGTTGGATAGAGATAAAATTGAGAGTGTGTGCACTGTATAACGCCTTTGTCTTGGATGGTACAGTTGTGAATCATAATCCACCTGGAAAAAGGGCGAGACTTGTTATCATTTTGCATGGATGTAGCCTATGAGCTGATGACAGATTGGCTTCATCTGTATAAAGTTTAAAGTCCCTTCTGCTTGAATCCTGTCAAATTTGGTCAAATTCTTACAAATAATTGTTGAAAATCAGTTGTTAAAAGATTTTTCACCGTTAGTACCAACAGCAGTATTTGATGCAAAGTTTGCAACATTTGTATTAATCGGAAAACTCATGAATGATGGTTTCTGTTAAATTTGGTAAAATGTTCAGCTAGGTTTGAAATGTTTTTTTTTTTAGTGACAGCAGCCATATTTGATAGCAAATCGGCATCATACTTGTACAACTGGAAACCATCAATGTGGAGATTCTGTTGGTTAAATTTGGTCAAATTCTCTTTAAGTCTTTTGAGAAGAAATCAGTTTTTCTGTTTTAGTAACATGGCCACATCTGATGTTGGATCATTTGCAAAACTTTTAGAGACCTTCATGCCATCCTCTGACATGAGTTCATTCACAATTACTATTTACATTATTTTAAGTTTTTTTCTCAACAACCACTGCAAAGAGACCTTCATGCCGTAAATGATGGAGCTTGTCATTGCTTGGACTATACTGAAAGCCTTTCATACCAGGATGCTTTCAGACTCATTTGATCAATCTGAAGCGTAGTTTATGAGATCAGGTCATTTAACAATTTCTTTTCATTATTTTCAGAAATGGCAGCTATATCTGACAGCTGAAAAGCAGCATCTGAACAAATGTAAAAGAACTCAATGTCAGGGTGCTTTCCATCAAATTTGGTCAAAATGTCAAGACTTTTCTGCAGAAGTCATTTAAAGGTTCATCTATTTTTAATAACTGCCACATCTGATGACAGATCACAGATTCATACAGAATTATGAATGACAAATTCAAGGACTTTTCCCAATCTTTCAAAGACCACAAACAGATTTCTAAGACCTATTTTTGCTAACATTTTGTATACAAGTTATGTTATATGAGAAAACAATGAATGCAAAATACTACAATATTGTTATGATGAAATTCATACTATAATTAATTTCCTAAAATTACTTTATAATGATCTGGAAGATAGGTTAACACTCATTTTTATTTTAGAAAATGTAACTTATGTATAAAATTTCATACAAAATAAAATTGTTCTCTTAACAGAAATTAAAATGTTTGGGTTTATTTCAATTTTCAAAGACTTTTAAAGACGTCAAGGTAACCTGCTCGATTTTCCCAAACTTTCAAGGCCTTGAGAATGCTACCTCATTTTCCCCAAACTGTCAAAGACCTTCAAAGACCGTAAGAACCCTGGATCAGTATCACTTGAACAAATCTGAAATTAGTTTTATGCCAGGATACTTTCTTCCAAATTTCATCAAATTCTTTGTAGTGGTAGTTGAGAAAAAACTGTTAATAGCAATTGCGAATGTGCTCATGTCAGAGGATGGACCATAACATAAGCTCTGCCAAGTGGCCTATAAGCTAACTATATAATGCAGAAAATACATTCAGACTAAGGTAATCATCACAACAAAATGTTGGCCCCTTTTGCTTAAGTTTGTTTTTGCCATTTTTTATCAATACAGTTTAAAAACAACTTTTAAACAGCAATATCTAACCAGCATTATCCTCATGTTAAGTTAAACATGCACACTCAAACAGACAGACACACTCTCTCTTCCTCTGACCAGGGATACTTTTAACGGTTCTCTGAGGCAAAAATGGGCCCCTGGCATAATTTATGCTGTTTTTCAGCACATGATAGTTATACATTAAAGCCAGGAAGAACCTGGGGAAAAAAACAACAACCACCAACTCATGGCAAGCTATTGGCTAGCTTTCTCACTTGTCCACACTGTCTGAGCCTGAGACTCTAAACCCACATGTAATGAAGTGAGATGGCAGTGATTGGTAAAGGCAAGTGAATAGACTACTTGGCCCCCATGACACAATAAAAAAGATTTCAAAGTCATGCAAGATTTTCTCTTTTAACAATTTACTCCTGAATATGCAACAACTGGGGGACTGAAGAGGGGTTGTTGTTGTAAAACATATTTTAATTATGTCATGCTGAAATGCAAGAATAGCATAGTTAAGATGTCCTGGCATGGTCAAGGCTACGAAGTGATCCAATACCATGCAATGGAGCCATTAAAGTTACTGTCCAAGGCCAAAAAAGGACACAAGTAAAAATCTACTACTCAAGCGGAGTTGTTTTTCAGTAAGTTTGGCTAATAAAGTTATTATGCCCATAAAAGGTAAAATATATTGGCATGTTTAGCATCTTAGTTATTTGAGTAATTTGGAATACTGTTCTTCTTTGACTCTTACCATGATAGATGGTAAAATAAGCAGCAAGGGAGGGGGAATTCAACAACTCTCCACCCCCAAGTCTCAAAAAGACTGATGCTCTACTGGCTGAAAAGAATTTCCAGGAAGTCATGACAAGACAAAAATTTCAAATCACCTTCAATAGATGTCACATTGGCACCATTTTCATTTAGGACCAGGAAGACATAATAAGAAGTCTTCAATGTGGAAACTCCATCCATTTTGGAGAAGTAAGAATAACACGATTTTCACGATGTCTGCCATAGTGGTTATGTTGGTTATCAAACTGGCACCATTTCCATTTAGGACCATAAAGGTCTTTTGGAGAGAGCATAATACTAATATGACCAGCCATTCAGAAGTAGTCATAACAAGATTTTCAAAACGGTCATTGTGGTGGCTGTATTGGAAGCAGATCAATACCATTTTCATTTACAACCATCAAGACATTACAAAAAGTCTGTTAGTGAAAGCCCAAGGTTTGTACAACCATCCATTCAGAATGAGTTTCAATATCAAGATTTTAGTTTTGAATGTGCAAATGGCATTTAGGTCCATCCAGATCTCTAATGAAATCATCTGGCAAAAACCCAATGGCAGTATTTCTTTTTGTTCAGGAGAAGCCATATCAAGATTTTCAAAATCAGCACCATTTCCATTTAGGACCAACTAAAAATCATGTGTCTTTTAGTGAAAACCTAATTCAGGAAAATGAACCATGAGAAGTTTTCAAAGATGGCTGCTGTGGTAGCTAAAATGAACTTCAGATGAACACCAATTTCATTTAGGATCAACT
Organism: Sinohyriopsis cumingii; assembly: GCA_028554795.2. Taxonomy (NCBI): domain Eukaryota; kingdom Metazoa; phylum Mollusca; class Bivalvia; order Unionida; family Unionidae; genus Sinohyriopsis; species Sinohyriopsis cumingii. The sequence goes on from CM068836.1 coordinate 11,914,251, forward strand.
AGACTTCATAAAAAATCTTTCAGAGAAAACTCCTTGGTGATATTACCATCCATTTAGGAGGATCAGTAATAAGAAAATTTACAAGATGGCCACTGTGGCAACCATATAGAATGTCCAATTAGAACCCTTTTCATTTAGAACTAGACATCATAAAATGTCATTTAGTGGAAATCCATTGTCAATATGACTTTCCATTCAGGAGGAGTAGCGATAACAAGATTCTTAAAATGGCCACTGTGGTAGCCATACTGGATGTCTGAGCAGCACCAATTGTACCAACCCCAAGCTGATACAGCCATCCATTCAGGGGCAGCAATAACAAGATTTTTCATTATGGGCACTTTGACAGCTATACTGGATGTACAAGCAGCACCAAACAAACATGGGTCCTTGTGATATCTCTTGCACGCTTCCAAAACTGGAGAGGCCAAATTGAGAGTTTTTGTGGGTTTGGATTTTAATCAAAGCTTTAAAAAAAATTCAGTCTTATTGCTACGATGTCTGCAGTGTCAGTTTATAGTGATGTGCAGCACTGGGGCATCATCCCGCAGAGATTTAGCATGATGCCCCACCCAGTCACATTATCCTGACACCAGGCCGACCTGTCAACTCAGCCGGGGTTCAAACCCTTGAAGTCCCGTGTGTTGGTGTTTGTAAAAACTTTTTTTAATCATCCCTGGAATCATACTACTGTTGATGGTCCTTATCTCACCACACTAATGATGGATTATAAGCCAAGAAATATCATCGAGCTGTGACAAGCTGCTAGATCAAGGAACAGAAACCTTGATCTGATGATAAATCAGACAGAAAATGAAAATGAACTTTCAACTTACAAGCAGTCTTGTTTGTGAAATGTAGTAATTATCGACCTGAGTTAATGTTAACAATGGATACTGAATCAGAAATTGACCTGTTTTATGTTGATTTGAGCAATATCAGTGAATTTTAGGCTAGATCAGTACATATTTGTTTACGGTCATCCTATGGGTTAGTGGAAATATATCCTAATTTCAAGCACTGTGTATATACAAAGTTATTTCTCTTTGTCCAGGGGATAGGTGCTATGAAGACCACTCCAGTTACCTTTGACCTAGGAAGAATGGTCATGATGCAGCACGTGTGTATGTGTGTGTGTGTGCGCATGTGCATGCACATGTGCACATGCCCGATGTCATTGCAGACACCCCAAGTTTTTGTACAATAGCTCTCTTGTGCTTCATAGAAGCTAAAACTGACTGTTAATGTTCATGTACCACTTGCGATGCCTGTTTAAAGACTCATCTGAAAAACTGTTGAAATCAAGCTTCACATCAAATCTGGTTAAAATCCAGCCCAAATATGCTCATCATCAAACTCATCATTTTTGGATGAAGCTTCATAGCAAGTATGTGACTGACACTAAAAGAGATGTATCCAAGAGCATTTACAAGACTTGGCATGAAAGGATGGACACATACAGACCGATGCACACTGACAATTTTGATGTCCCCTTGCATTAGGGACAATAATACGAGCCAAGGCAGAGTGTAGACAATTAACAATTAGTAATCCACATGTCAAGTTTTTTCAAGGGCTGTAATTCTTCAAAATATGTGCAGAATGTACTCATCATTAACTTGTCTGAACTGAAGCTCCACACAAAATGTGGCTGAACCCTAATAATAAATGTGAAAGCTACAGCATTCAAAAAAAAAAACTGAAGAATCGAAGAGCTCAAGTAATAATGCTTCATTAAACATGATCATTGCCCGATTAGGCCAGCTCCATTATCTCAGCATTATGTAGCCAATAGTGTCACAAGTACCATTAAGAACCAACACAACAAAACAAAAGATCAAAGAAATGAACATTCACTGTGAGATACCGACACATTTCTATTTTATCAATACAAGCAAGTATTTATATCCCTCTAACAACAGATAATTGATTTATCAAACGCTTTGAATGACAATATTTAAACATAAAATTAACATAAATGTTAATTTTCTCCTGAATTAATTATGTCTTAAGTGTTACATAGAAGCTGTTGAACTGTATCAAGGCAGGTATGTCCCTTTATATAGCCACTCATTTTTTTCAAGGCAAAAAAGCCAATACAACTAAGTACTCATCATTAAACTTTTCAGAGCCCTTAAGAAGAAGTTTGTGAGCCAATCTGATTTAATTATAGTAAAGATTTCAATCTAATAATAAATGTAGAAGCTGGGGTTCAAAGTGTTGTGTCCATGCTAAAACCTTAATTCTAGGTACCCTGTTCAGAATATGTTCATCACTGAATTCAACCAAGCTTTTGTGTGATAAGGTTTGACAGCAGCTTGGCCGAAATATAATAACATGGAAACTAAAGTGTTCACAAGGCTGTGCATCAGCAAACCCTATGCTATGACAATCAAGGGTCATAACTCTAGAACATACACTCAGAATGTGTTTTATCATCAGACTCATCCTAGCTGCTATTGAGATGAAGTTTCTAATCCAGTAATAAATCTGGATGCTAAAGCATTTACATTATGGACACAGAATTTCCTGTCGAAGCAAAGGGGGTTAATTTCTATGAGCAAATTTGGGTATGATGTAAATAGATTTCTTAGTTTGTAAGAAGAGAAAAAAAACCACATTCACTCCAAGAAATGACAACAAGACAAAAGGGTAAACAGTACAATAAATAACATGCTGGCATAGTAATCTTCGAACAATACATACAAATGGGATTTTTCACGTGAAAATTTAATACGAAAAATTTGTGATCAACATTAGCTACATGAACTAATTACAAACTAGGATATATGAAAAGCAATCCAAAATACCTTTTTCCTGCTCTGTTATGAGTGTCTGGAGTGCAATAGCGGCCTCCACTCGAACTGGAAGTTCCTTGTCATTGCATAAACAACTTCGTGTGTGCTCCAATGCTTGGTACAAATTGCCGTCACTTTTAAACTTCAGCTCACTAAAGTAGCGCATGACCCAACATCCCTGACAAAGAACCATGCAAAGTTGTTTTACTTTAAGACTGCAAGTTCTATTAAATATTACACACCTGTTATTCTTATAAAAAGGTACTGAAGTATCAGAAATTTTTGTGAGGGACCAATTTTAATTGTTCCTTGTCATCAAAACCCTTTGAATTTTTTTTATAAAACATTTTATACTGTTCCAATGCACACAAAGCTATAACGTATCCAGTAGCTTAATTTCCACTCACTGCCTTTAAAATCAATTTGAGTTAAGTAAAGATGGAGAGAAATAAGAAAATGCACAAGGTATTCAAACACTAGTAATACTGAAAATGACAGAAATAATAATAAAAAATACTAATATATGAAAATTAAATTTATTACTTAATCAAATTGAAATATTTGAATCCTTCTGAAAACACATTTTATTTTATCCGTGCATTTTTAATCAAAATGAACAAGCCTGCAAAATATTAGATGTATTGCTTGAAGCTGTATTTTTAATGAAACACTGTGTATATACACTAATTACAGCAGAGTATTAAATCTTACACTTCAGTGATTATAGGACAAAGCTAATGAACCAACATCATGTTAATCAAATCTCATTATACACACAAATGCTTGTCAGTTAATAAAATCTCCAAATTGGTTTATTAAGTCCAGCTTTCTCAAAACAATAATTAGGTCTGATCTTTCACTCAACTGTTGCATTAGCTACAATTATCCATGCAGCATAAATTGGACTGTTCAGCACGAATTGTCCCGTTCAGCATGACTTGGCTTGATTAATGAGGTTGCAAGGGTCACTTATACAGTGCACCAGTAACATTCTTTTTTGTGTTGGCTTGCATGACCTAGTTAACATACCAGTTGTGGAAGAGTTCTTCTTTGTATTCATTATTTATTGTCTTGTAGCTGAAGTTCTCTACATGAAGCTGAACAAACAAAGGAGAGATTCCATTGTGTTTCAATTAGGTTAGCATCTTCACACTTTGGTAGCATCGACTTCACTTGATGTTCAGCACTCAGATGAAACCATGGTGTAAATGATCGATCTTGAAATGTATATTATTTGAGCACATAGAGGTGGTAATATTGTTTTTGTGTTGTTAGCTTCATTGGCTTAACAAACACAGTGTGTGCAAGTATTTAACTTGTTAGTCTTTGATTCATGCTCATACATTAGTATTGTTTAAAATACTCAAATGACCACCTTTTGCATCAGCCTAATTTTTTGCTTTTGAATTTTTTTATGGAGGGGTTTTTGTAGAGGTTAAACCATGAAATTCAATACTTACTAATATGTAAACTTTGACAGGCAAAATGACCAATTTAAGTACCCTTGAAACTGTCTTATTTTTTGAGCCCCAAGAAAATAAAAGATACTGTGTGTCATGTTTTGCGGTTCAATGAAATTGAGAAATAATGGGCAATGAAACACAAGATGGAAGTAGTAACTTTTGATTGAGAGGATCCAATTCCTCTATTTAAAGGAAATACCTGTCTTATCAGACTCCCATCTCAATTTCCTTTTCAAATTTTTTTTTTTCAATGCTGAATAAAGCCACATATTCAACATTTTGTTTAGCTTTGGTGGAGTGGATCTGTAGTATAGTGGAGGTTTTAATGCATTATATTCAGGTAAAGAACCTGAAGAAGATGGATTTATACAATCTACAAAAGTACCAATTGAAAAAGTAGAATCATAAAAACCTACCCTGGCTCTGAGGAAACCATGTGGACTAGTGAATTCTGGGTACACATGCGATGTCAGCATCATTTCTGCTTGATCTTTGTAAATCTTCCGCTGAAAAAAAAAAAACAACAGAAATGTTTGCAAGACTTGGACAGCAACATATCTATTTCACAACTAAACCTCTCAGTACTTTGCAAGCAGTACATGTCCTGTCAAGATTTCTCAATGTGCAGATTAGATTACAAATACATCCAAAAGCTGAATTTGAATGATGTATAATAAATCAATGTGCAAAGGTCTCCGAAAGTATCAAAAGAAATTGAGGAATAATTCTGATATTTATTGAAAATTATTGAAGCTGGCATAAGAGGCAAACTTCATTAAATACCACTGGCAACCCACAAGATGTTTGACAAATTGGGAGAAAATTATTAACTATTTTTCTTTCAAGTCACAGGTAAGTTAATGGAATATAGTGAGGTTGAAATTATTAGCTCTGATTGATATCTATGCAAGTCTAAATTTACTCCAGCCAATAAGATGAAATTTGTCCAAGATGGTAAATACAACTGTATGTAATAATGTAACCTTCCATTACAATTTTTTATATTTACAGTTGGATGGCTTTAACACACTTTTAACACATTCATGGCAATGGGGAGAAAATAGAAACAATGTACCTTCCCAAAGGACATGCTGAGGTAACATACTTTAGCTGGCCTGGGTGAGCACCAAACCAACCCTTGGATTACAACTTAAATGCTGCTATGCAACCATGGCAATAGTTTTAGCCATGGTACAAGAACTAATGCAATGCCTTGCAGGGGCCCCAAGTGACAGAGTGGTCTAAAGCGCTCTCTGTTACAGATCACTGCCATCTCACCTATGTCTGCGTGGGTTCGCGTCTCAGATTCGGCAAATGTGGTTATGTGAGAAAGCTTGCCAGTAGCTTCTCGTGGGTCGGTGGTTCTTTCCGGGGTTTTTCCTCCACCATTAATACTGGCTGCCATATATAGCCTATCATTTGCTGAAAAATGGCGTTAAACCCTACAACAGCAGCAATGCCTTGCAAGACAAAAAGTTGTTTTGTTCCAACTTCATAGATTACAGACTCCAATTAAAATTTATGGTCAATTTGTTTAAGAGATACCCAGTCAAATTGCTAAAATAATGATAAAAAAGTATGTGAAAATGCTCTTCAGAAGGTAGAGACCCCAAAACATTTCATGTACCTTTTCTGAAATGCAAGTGAGAAAAAATAAAATGAATAGAAAACAAAGCTATGTGAATGCCGAATGAATGCAAAATCAAATAAACTTTCCGTTTACTAAACACTGCTTCACTAGAGTCATAAATGCTGAACGACTGAAGAAAAAATGATCAACCATAACAATGAAGAATAAACCATACTCAACAAGAGTCTGTCAAAGGAACTGACCATCCTGAAAGAATTTCCAGGAATCCAAGACAATACTGTTTCTTCAAGTGTTGAGTTTTGAAACCATATCTAATATTCTTGAGCAATAAGTAGATTTTCATTCTGAGTTGCAAAGGCTCTCATTGAAATCCAGTTTTTATAGGGAATTGACTCTTCAAGACTGACAATCCTTAGCACATGAATGTGAGGAAGTCAGACAAGATTGAGACTGGTGATAAACCCACCCACCCCAGATGTACAAAGTCTTACTTTTCCCAATTCACTAAAATACTGATGCAACTCAAGAGGGAGGAGTTCATTTCTGCCTTTGACAAGAACAGAACTTATTGTACGTTGCTGGAGGATCTCATCCAAATATGCACCATTCACCATGGATGAAGTCGGCCAAAGCAGGGTGACAACATGGTTCACATTTGTTTTATAAACACTCACAGGTTTATGTTCTGACCAAATAAAGAAATCAAAGGTGGCAAATATTCCCACTAAAAAAATGAAACATTTGTAACAATGGGAGGATAGGGACATGAAAGTAAGCATTGGTCAGATCAAGACAATCAGCAACCTTGTCTGATAGAGAATTGGATTGATCATGGTCTCCATCTTAAATTTCAGTTGAACTATACACTGATTGAGGAACTCGGGTTGATGATCAGCCTGTGCTTGCCCCTGTTCTTTTGCATTAGGAAGAGTTTGTAATAAAACCTTGGAGACTGCAGTTTTTAAAAAAATCCACATCTAACTTGTTGACTTGAACTGGTTAAGTAAGGCTTGGAGGACAAAAAAAACCTGTCTCCTGCCCCCTCTATAAGGCTGCCTCATAAACTGACTGGATTGTGGTTTCTTGATGTTTGTTTGGGAACAAAATTGATTCTGGGCCTTGAATAATTCCTTCTCATTTCGTCTCTAATCATTGCTACTTTGAGGCTAAGACTGACATGACTTAGGTGATTGTGGATGCTATGTGGCAAGTTGCAGGGAAAGTTCCTGAGCTGACCCTCTTCCAACAACCTCAGTCTTGCCCCTAACATGCAATGGCACCCCAAACAGTGTTCTCAATGACAATGCAGGATGCAGTTTAAGCAATGTAGAACATAGTCATTCATCATACCAAATCCAAATTTGCAGAGGCAGTCACAGCACTTGCTTTGGAATAATGTGCTACTCTATTAACAATTCTTGCAATTTAGGCCATCAACTCCCAGGCATGCTTGTAACCAGATTTTCAGCAAGCTGGAAAATCACTACCGAGGAAAAGTCCGGCATTGAAGATAAGGATATAATTCTGCATAGTAGCTTCAATGTATTTCAAAATACATCATATACATTTTATAAAAACATGCAGCAAAGATAATGACAGCTACAAAAGGATTTTCAAGAGGTTTATAACATGTAATGACAACTGAAGCAAACCTTAAATCTGGTGACACCTGGTGGCAACGAGAGGTATTCAGCTACAGATACTGCCCTTCATGGATATGATATAGACAGAAAGGCAATACTCATACTAAAAGGATGGCTGGATACAGGAGGCATTAAGCATTTATTCCTAATGCTAATGTAATCAGGAAACATATTTGCAGGAGAAACAAGATTTTCTTGCTGCTGTCATAATGGTCATATTAGATATCAAATTGGAATAAATTTAATTTAGGACCAACCAGAAAGCAGAGGTCTTCTGGTAAAAAAAAAAAACCCATGTCAATATCATTTTCTGTTGAGACAGAGAAGTGATAAGGTTTTCATGATGGCCACCAGGGTAGCTATGTTGGATACAAATTAGACACCATTGTCATTTAAGACCAACTAGACATTAAAAGTAGTCTTTTGGTGACAGTTTTATTTAGAGCCCATTATGTCACAATGTCATAGCAGGAAAGAAGACTCATTAAAAGACCAAAGGGGTTAAGCTGTAACCTTCAGAAAGAGGATGGGAAGGATGCTTATCCAGGCTGTCTCCATACCATCATTTCAAAGATCCAACAAGTTAAGATCTTACAGATCAGACTCTGGTGAACTTGCTGCTCTTTCCTGACTTTGTGTATGCACAAATGTCTCTTATCAGTCGATAGCACTTAACCTACTTGCTCCTAGGCAATGGCCCTCTCCCTCCCTTGGAAGGGACCAATGATCTAGCACTAACAGGCACCAACACTAGAATGAAATTCAAGGGTCCAAGACCTTTCAATTTCTCTGAATCAGAGAAGACAGTCTCGGTTCCTGTCCAAATGGGCATGTAGGCTTCCTGAACTGATTATCCCAATCTGTTTCAATTATCCTAGTCACCCACCTGCCATGATAATGTTGTGCAGATAACCTTGTTTGTGTACAGTGACTACAGCATCTGAGCAGTCATAATAGCCAAGGCCTGTTAAGTTAACATGGTACAGGCCAACTACAGTCCAACAACAAACCTGGACCAAATTTACAAATTGAATTTTTTTCCAAAACCTTTCATCAACCATGCTGATGATGGTATTTTATTCTGCAAGAAAGCTCAACTTATTTCATGACTTTGTCCCCTCTAGGGGCCCCGAGTGGCCGAGTGGTCTAAAGCGCTCACCGTTCCAGATCACTGCCATTTCACCTCTGTCTGTGTGGGTTCGAGTCGCGGATTTGGCCAATGTTGGTATGTGAGAAAGCTTGCCAGTAGCTTCTCATGGGTCGGTGGTTCTTTCAGAGGGTTTCCCGGATTCTTCCTCCACCATTAATACTGGCCGCCATGTATAGCCTATCTTGTGCTGAAAAATGGCGTTAAACCCAACAACAACAACATAATGGGTGTTGATTTTTCATACATTCCCATACATTTGTCAAGTTAAGCTTGAACATTTTTTTGCTGTATTTTCTTTACATGCTCTAATTATAATGCCACTATACAGTATGAACAGGCAGGGTTTGAAGACTAACAGTATTTGTTTTGTTGTAGAAATATGTAGGAAGAGATTGTAAATATCTTAAACCTAACATTATCAAGCATTACACACCGATAAGAATCATGAAATAGAACAATGTTGAGAAATGACATAAATTCAAAGCTCAAGGCTCGGCTAGCATGGGTACATGGGAAAGCCTGCCAGTAGCTTCTCGTGGGTCAGTGGTTCTTCCCTGTTTTCCGGGGTTCTTCCTCCACCAGTTATACTGGCCGCAGTGTACAGCCTATCTTGTGCTGAAAAATGGCATTAAACCCTAGAACAACAATAATTGTCCCCTCTATGGAGTAATTGATTATTTCTGTCAAGAGGACTAATATGGTAAAGTAAATCAATTCTTTTACCCTTCAACACGAGCTTTTTATTTCGGCTTGTTGTTGTTGTTGTTGTGGGGTTTAACGCCATTTTTCAGCACATAAAAGGCTATGCATGGCAGCCAGTATTAATGGTGGAGGAAGAACCCGGGAAAAACCACCAACCCACGAGAAGCTACTGGCAAGCTTTCTCACATACCCACATTAGCCGAATCTGAGACTCAAACCCACGCAGACAGAGGTGAGATGGCAGTGATCCATAATGGAGAGCGCATTAGACCACTCGGTCACTCGGGGCCCCTATTTCGGCTTAACTGAAGGAATATAAAGTAGACAATAACCAATTTCTTTCTCTGTACAAATCAAGCAGTCTTATATGCTGTAGAGGAATACCGAGCTGTTTGGTTCTGTGATAAATAGTAGGATGAAGTGATCCAGACCTTCTTCCTCCAACAGCAAGTTCAGCCACTTTATGCCAAACCCCATTCTGCATCTGTCCACAGACAATCAACAGGACATTTATCAATAAATGTACATTTAGTACATGTTCAGCAATAGAGGTGCACAGATTTCCAGTTTTACCGTATTTTTTCCAGAGGTTCATACCATGGTACATTCTCACCATACTGGTACCTTGCATCATAAAGAACATAAAGAAATTCCCGTGTAATTCTAGTTATGAAAGTAATGCTTTTAACATGTTTTCATTTTACAGGACAAAATAATGCAACAAAATTATTTTTTTTATTTATAAAAAAGTAATATTTGTCAGAAAATAGTGAATATTACAAAATATAATAAAGTGCTAACCGCTTATGTCAACAAGCCTCTTATGTTGATGCAAATGTGAACTCCCTGCCCCCTGGTTTATTGTTACTAATTTGTTGAGTTTATGTCAAGGTCAAGATCAAAAATTTACGTACATGTCAACAGAAGCACACATGATTTTAGGCTTCCATTCACACAAAAAAAAAGCTTAACTTTTTTTATGGTCTCTCTCAACTCAGAACACCATGTATTGCAATCATGCTTCTTCTTTCCATTGCCATCAGTTTCCATTACACAAAGATTCATTGGATGAATTTAAACCTTTGACCAATCAGAATACTCTTTACCAGAGTCGTGTGGTAACTAATATATGGAATGAATAATTTACAAGGGTCATTGCGGAATGCTACTGAACAGTTCATTTTTTAAAAAACGGATCGGAGATGAAATTTAAAAAAAGGGACTATATCAAGAAAAATCAGATTCAAGTCGGGAGAAAAGCGGAATTCTGCTTTAAAACAGAGAAAAATCAAGTCTGCAGAAGCCAATAGGGCACGAACTAAACGAATCCTTCATTTTCTAGTCACTGATGTTAACAAGCTACCAGAATTGACCCATACTTTGTTCCACTGAACAAAAATATTTGATCTCTAATGGCTTTAATGTCGCCATCACATTAACAAATGAGGGGAAGGCTGAGATTTTCTTCTGAGCAGAGATATTCTATTTTCTTTTATCTCAAGATAATTTTCTTCCAAATAATATAATGGATATATGTTATTTTGCAATAAATCAGATCAAGAATTTTTTTCTAATATAATGGATATGATATGCTGTTATTTTGCAATAAATCAGATCAAGGCATTATTTTCCAAATAATATAATGGATGATATGCTGTTATTTTGCAATAAATAAGATCAAGATTTTTTTTTCTTCAGCACACTAAATTGTTGGTCCCTGATATAACTTTGGCTCACTGTGGTACATATGGTATGTTCAGAAATAACTATGTCCAAAATTATTTGTGATACCCAGCTCTATTAGACAGGTGTGGTGAGTGTCCCAAAGGGGTCTTAAGTGCCCCCATTCACCCACATCCTTAGATATATTAATGTGCTGAAATAGAAAAATTTTTAAAAAATGTAACCCAGAACAAAAAAAAAAAGGGTAGGTGATACTTACCCTTGCAACAATTTTGAGAAAAACAACGAAGTACAGCTTCACTGAGCAATATATAAAAAGGAATACACAGGCTATTAATGCAAGGACTGGGGACAAAAAGACTTGCGCGCACACACACAAAGGTTATATTTGGCAAAAAGAACCACAGAAAAAAATGGTTTAAAGCAGTAATGGCAGTAATGAAGAAGAAATTCATGGAATGTCTGGATGTACATGTGTACTGGCACGATAATTCAACGAAAAAGAGATGATATTCTACATGCTGACTATGACTAAAGAATCAGACTGTGATCAAGTTCTTTTAAAATTCTGAACTTCCAATTTGAAGGAGATATATTAAGCTTGCACTGTGAACTTTGAGTCCCTGATAAGAAAAGCAATGCAATAGAATATGGCATTATTGCAATTAAAGTGGCTCTGTTCCTTATCTTCAGATACATCCACATACCATTATTCATGACTAGATAGGGTCCAAAGAACAGAGATTGTCAAGAACAAACAAAAAACAAATATGTGTGTATGATTTGGTCTTTTAATGTAACTTAAAATTATTTAAGTCAAATCACTTCGATGTCCGCAGTGTGGCAGTTTATAGTGATGTCGCACTGAGGCATCATACTGCGACATGTAGCATGATGTCCCACCCAGTCACATTATCCTGACACCAGGCCGACCAATCCTAACACTAACGTCTTAATGCTGAGCGCGTAACAAGGTAGCTGTTAGTACCATTTTTATAGGGTATAATTTGGCCAGGGTTCAAATCCTGTGACCTTCCACATCAGAGGTAGATACTCGAACCACTAGGCCACAGGAGTGGTCACAAACAACTGTACAAATACCAACAGGCAAACACAACAACTCACCTTTAAGAGGACCTCAGCTACAGCGCCAATCATGTGTAGTGCACCATCTTTCTGTCGAGGGTCCACACTGTTTTGTGTCAAAATCTGCATGCAAAAACCCATGGCTTTCTGCAGAACCTCTTTACGTTTGGATGCAGCAGAATAGAACAGAGTCTGAGCTGCAATCACTGGGGACAAGAAATCTTCAAAAACATCTGGAAGAGACAATAATACAATTAGGTTCATAAACAAAGCACCAAACATGGTTCATAAAGCCTCAGATTTTTTACTTTTCAGGGATTTTTCAAGAACTTACCAAATTTTTCTAAATATTCTTAAGGAAATTTAACTTTTTCAATGTTATTTTATCCCTAAAAACATCAGGTACAAAATCAGAGGGAAAACTACAAAACCAATTATCACACCAATAAAGGATGCCACTTTATCTGGTAACAAACTAGGTATTGTCCCATTTGATCAACTTAGAAAGATCCAGCAGGAATGCAAATAAAGTACTTTCAATATTTTCATAACAATGATTCATTTTTAATGGGTTTTTTAAACATTATTTACTACAGCATTAACTAAATTATATTAACTCTCTGGGCAACATGAGAATTGTTCTAATAATTTAGAATTTAGTTAATTGGATCTTTTTATACACAACTGGGTCTGTATTTGTACAAATGTTTCAGGATGTGAAGTTGGTTCTAATGACTCTAAATTTAAATAACTGAAGCTGTTATTGGAATGGTCAGAGCTGATGTTCAACACTTTCTTTCTGGATCTGACTATTTATCTCTCAAGGAGAAGCATAATATGTTTTCACACTAAATGCAGATATTGTTTATGTTCATTACAACTTAACTTTCAAAACAAGAGTACTATAAATGGCACCCTTTACACCCAAACTAAGTTGTATAGTCCTTTATGCAGGTAACAAAAACTTTTTTGGCAGAAACTACATTTCATCTTTCAGTCACAGTGACCTTCATCTTTTGACACCCGCCAAAAGCGAGCCATCTGCAACATTAGTTAACTGTGGATGGTGGTAAACTTCAGCTACTGTGTGTCGGACTAACAGATATAACACAATACACAGTATAGTGAGCTTGTAACAACAAAAAAACAACAAGGATTGATTTGCTCTGAATCTATCCTTGCTACTGACCGTATTTGATGCGAATGTACTCCTGTGGGTCAGTGTTCCAGAGTTCCTCATCCTCATCACTGTGACACATCAGTGGAAATATTACCTCCTGGATAAGGGGCTGAAATTCAACAAGAGGCCCAAGAGGGTCTGAGTCTGAGGTTGTTCAATTGGCTGCCATCTGCCAAATATTTCAACATAAGAGCAGTTGGCCAAAAAATCTGTCAGAATTTCGCTTACTGTAAAAATTTCTTTCAATACTGTTGATTGCATTTATTATAAAATGAGTATTGTAAACTGCACATCATACACCCACCCCATGTTTAGTAGTCCTAATGTAGATCACTGACCAATAGACAATAATAAAGGAATTATATCATTTTTACAAGCTTGAAAGTTGATTAAGCAAGGAGGCTGTCAAGTTTGATCAAATTCTACTGAAAAGATTCGGAGAAGAAGTTATTTAAAGGTTTTAATTTTAGTTATAGCAATCATATGTGACTGAAATCAGCATAACTCCTATAAACTTCAAATTTCTTCATTTCAGTATGCCAACGCATTCAGCTGAGCTGTTTTATGAGAAGTCATTGAAAGAATTTTCAGTTTCTGGTAAAAGTAAACATATTTGTTGGCAGATCAGCATCATTAGCACAAATCTTCACACCAGAAGGCTTCCTCTCAAATCTAGTCAGCAAGTGGGTTTTAAGGCTGAGTGATATTGTTAAATGTATTAACACAATGCATATTCTTCTCATTCAAAAATTTTGCAAGAAGAATATCAAAATATCAAAGAAATGCATGAAGATGCATTTGCATTCTGGGTTTCATGCATCATTTTACAGTTTAACATTAATGTACACTAGTCATTTCTAGTAAACACAGTGCCTAGTCAATTACAGAATAACTTGCACAATTACACAATAACTTGCACAATTATAACAGATTAGATATATACAATACATATGTTACAGCTATATAATAGCATGGTTATATCAATATTGTCATAAAATTATTAAATATTCCCAATATTTGTATAAAATTATTATCTGTGTGTGAGATTTAGATTTTTAACATAGCTGTAACAACAGTTAATAGTGATACCTAGCACTGGGGCATCATGTCGCAGACATGTAGCATGATGTCCCAACCATGCACATTATCCTGACACCAGGCCGACCAGTCATAACACTAACCTCTTAATGCTAAGCGCCAAGCAAGGCAGCTTTTAGTACCATTTTTGTAAGTCTTCTGTATGACTCGACCAGGGATCGAACCCACAACCTCCTGCATCCAAGGTAGACGCTCTAACCATAGGGCCACCAGAACGGTGCAATTATTTTTTGCCTTCTTTCACAAAAAAGTTTTCAGATTAATTGATTGATTGTAATTTTAGGGTGGTAAGCGTAATATATACATGGTTCCCATGCTTTTCTAAATATATATTTCCAGGTTTTTTCCAGGATGAAATTAATTTTTTCAAGGTTAATATGACCATTACTGAATGGAATTAAAGAACATTTTGGATTATAAAACATGCATTTTCCAAATCTGAAGATGTTTCTCTTTCAAGACTCTCCAAAACATATGTCGGAAAAGATGATCATGCACAAAACCACAAAATGGGTCACACAAAACAAATTTGACTATATTCCTATAAATTTGCATTTAAAGCTATTTCAGTGTACAGAATACAAATTCAAACTTTACTTTGCTGACCTGCATTATGTTGCTACGTGGAAACAACATAATGAGCATAAATTATTTTGTTTCCTCTCAATTCTTTAATTCTAAAGAATTCTAGAGCAATATTATATGTGCATGTTATACAAAGTAAACATTTCCTATCACATTATGAAGAAGAAAAAAATAAAAATAAACGGAAAGTATTAGAATCTTAGCTTCTAACGAAAAAGTTTAACCATGAATTTATGTGACAATGTTTATCAGATTGAATTTCTTCATGAGGTTCAAATCAAAAATGTAATTAAACTTGGAACTGATCACATCACCAGAACTGCTTCATAGATTTTCATCAACAGTTACATGAGACAACCTACTGAAAAATGTAAAGGATAAAGTATCCAGAGCTAAATTATTATTCATCCTTTCTGCTGCTAGTAGTTATAGACCAAGAATGCATTCTTGTTAGGTTTGTAGACTCTGATCATAAAAGTCACAAAAAGTTGAATATCCAGCATATTTTACATGTCACAGATCCATACTGCACGTGTTTCAATGATGCAGCTTAATAACAAAAGTAAACATTTTAATAGTGCCACTGTTCTTTTCAACTCCGAAAATATGAACAAGTAACCTTTTTAATTTATTTTTCCATGGACAACTTGATTTGAAAAAAATGTCTGCACTCCTGCAAACTTTGTAACAAAATTATATTCTTATATTCGAGTTAACACAAGAGTCTCAGCTTGCAACAACTCAATCTTGATTTTGAACATAGCTTATACAATTTTTTGGTCATATTTCTACAATGTCTACAGAGTGGCAGTTTATAGTGATGTCTAGCACTGGCGTGGCAGTTTATAGTGATGTCTAGCACTGGGGCATCATGCCACAGACATGTAGCATCATGTCCCATCAGGTCACATTATCCTGACACCAGGTCAGATTGGCACCATTTTCATTTACTACCAAAATGACATCAGAAGTATTGTAATGAAAACCCCATGTAGATAAGACCCTCCACTCAGGAGATGTAATAATAACATGATTTCAAGGTGGACATCATAGTGGCAATATTGGACATTCAAGGGGCACCATTTTCATTTTGGGACCAACCTGACAAGTCTTTCAATGACAATACCATGTCAATATGACCATCCATTAATATGAAGTATCAATAAGATTTTCAAGTTGGTGGCCATTATGAATGTCAGATAGGCACCAATTTAATTTAGAACCAAGTAGACATCACAAGATATCATTTTGAAAAAATCACATGTTTTCATCTCACCATACATTCAGGAGTAGCAATAACTGTTTTCAGGATGGCCACCAAGGCATTCAGTACTATTTTCTTTTAAGACCAACATGACATCACAAGAAGACTTTCAATTAACACCCCATATTGATATGACCATCTGTTAAAGAATCATAGCAATAACATCATTCTCAAGATGGCTGTCACAATGGATGTCCAAAGAACACCCTCTTCATATAGACCTAAAGATGGATCTGCTTATAAAGCATCATTTCAATCCTATCATAGTTATGAAGCAGCAATAACAAACTTCCACCAACAGATGCCATACAAAAGACCATAGCAAAAGTTCTTCTAGTCTATAACCAGTAAGCAGAAAGTGTTTCTAGAGTCATATTTTAAATTGTGTTACTGCTGATTAATTGGGGGGGGAGGGGATCAGATACAGATTTCTGTAGCATCTGATCCGTGTCTTAATTGAAAGAGTTGATTCTTGATGCAGGATTATGAGCGAAATGTAAAGCACTTCTAATTTGACCAGAGGTCACCAAGGATATACCAATTCATTCAACTTGTCATGTTCAACATGGATATATTTTCCTAATTAAACTCCTAAATTCTTTGCACAAGAAGTTAACATTGGCAACAAGCAGGAAAACTAAGAGCACACTCACCATTATGTGACATTTGATGAATTTCCATGAAAAAGCATGGCTGACGCTGAAAAGAAAGGTGCTATTTAAATAAAAATATTAACAATGAAATCAGTTTTTTCACACATGCATAAACTATTTACAAATTTGGCATATATTCAAAATGTAGCATGAACACTGCAAACAAACAACAAAAAAAAAAAAAACAATAGTCCATGAAGGAACTGATTGTCATCTGTGAATTTTTTTTGTGAAGGAATTCAAAATAGTTTGTTCTTTTCACTGCAGAGTGTTGGAACCATCTCTTATGTTCTTGGCATATTTATACTGATATCACCACCCAGTCAGCATTTTCATTTAGGACCAACAAGATATCATAGGATGTGTTTCGGTGAAAAAACACCACGATTATCGCCTGCCATTCATCTGGAGTTACAATAACAAATGTGCATGTTTGTACCAATTTTGTCCCTTGCTTTCCTCCCACGGTGCTATGAAACCTACATAAGTGTCACCTATCACCAAGGAAGAAAGAAATGGCACACATTCAATGTGTACATATGTGTATGTTTTTATCACTAACACCAACGACGAGAGGTGTAGAGGTGAAATGAAAATTGATCATTCTGTTCCTAAAATCTTGTATTCTATGGTCACCAAGCGAGACGTTTTATATGGGGTAGAGATTACACTTCATTTTTTAAAATTTTTTTTACTGAATAATGCAAACAAAAAACTGCCACATCAAAATAGCAACAGCAGTGGCAATACAAAAAGAATGAATGTTACTCCCATCAATTGTGTGTTCCCACAAGCAAGCAGTATTTCATTGCCAAATGGAATCCTTATGCATAATAAATTATTCTTTTCTGTTTGTTTTCTTTCTGGTCCCCATCCCCAACAAATGATAATATAAAATAAATATTTAACAATTTAGAGATATAATCAATTTTGGTTCATATACAGAAATACTCTGCAAGCATAAACAAGCCACTGACTGTATATAATGGAAAAGCCAATGCTTAAATTTTTCTATTGATTAGTAATGGATTGAAGACTTTCATACCCAATAAATCAAGTGAATTTTACAAAAATCATATTTGGTGTGATATTAAATTAACCCTCACACCATATGTTCAATGAAGATGAGGAAGTTATAATTGTTATAACTTAGGGTTGATGGATGCTTTTATGACCAATGCATCCATTTTGTTCTTTCTCTGTAATCCAGATTTACAAGCTTATGATGACACTGACTTCTATCTACTAAAATCATTTGTTTACAATTTGCAATGATTTTTATGCTGTTCTACATGACAATCTCAAGAAAAAAACACAAATATATCACTTTTCTTTTGAAGTCACTTGCATTCAAGGAAACTAAATAGATATTTCTTGCAAATGTTCCAATAATTTTAGGTTATGTACAAGCATGTTAGATGAAATGCATCATGCAATAACTAAGTGGACAAAAGTGCCTACAATCACTTGTACATCAAGCAGCCAAGTAAATATTTTTAGCCCCATCTCTTCAATCAAGTACAACAGATAAGAATTAAAAAAAAAAAATTCAACCTTTAAAACACTATGTGATACATAATGCCTTACTAACCCTTGATTTATGTAGTTGAGAGCTTGTTGCAACACACGTGGAGCAACATATATCTTCCGTCTATACTGATCAAGAACTTCTAACAATACTGCGATAATGCCACCTACAAAAAAAGACAAAAAGTCCTTTAGAACAGAATTCACATATCCCAGTAATTACCTTTATGATATAAAATAGTAAAGTTCCAAGTTTGGATGCTTTTTGCCTAACTCTTCATTCATTTTAGAAGAAAGAAGTTGAGCCCAAAATGGAATAATTTTTTTGTGCAGGATGGGGAAACGAGCTTGCACATATCCCTACCAACTGCTTGATTGTTCAAAAAACTGAAACATACATTGCAACTGGCACTCAAATTATGGATTTATTAATTTCTGCTATAAATAATAACTTTTCTAGCATTATATTGTTTTAATCTGTCATTGTAGAGTCAGCCTACATCAGTTTTCTACAAGCTCCTTGTCTGTTAAAATAATCATGTCCATTGTTCAGGACACACTTATTTTAGTGTACAACAAAACTGTAGAAAACTACATTATCCAACTTGACAACTGATAAACCATATATCATTGAAAAATGAAAATTGCAAAAGGTAATAATTCCACAGAGTGGTCAAGTTCATTATCATCAACCCCGGTTGCAATGCCAACCAGATTGGGATTTGAATTCCTCATGCTTAAGTAACTATTCCCCCACTAAGATTTATTTCAGATACTGAGTCTACATTTTTTCCATCCTGTACATTACTTGGGAAATAAATGCAGCACCGTTTTCATCAATGATTGATTCTTCTCTTCATTACATTTTCTATCAATGATCATGTGTCCCTGATTGGTGCCAGAACTAATTAAAATCATTACGAAATTTTGGTCAGTCAATGTAAGCTGAAAATGACTGCATTCTATTCTGTAAGCTTGGGATATGCTCAAATGGATCTAAAATCAAGCATAATCATCTTTTTCTTCTTTTTTATAGGGATTTTTGTATGTACTATGGAAAGAATCATCTTACACCAAAGATGAAAATGAAGGGTCATTGGTGCAAGGGAACAGCCTAATGAACCCTGCTTAGTTATTCTCTTATAAAAAATAATTGCATTTAAGCACAAGTGCATGGGAAAAAATAAGTCCTTAAATTCCCTTAACTGTTAACTGCATTTTTTTGAGGACCAGAGAGTAAGAACCTTTCAGATAAAAGACCACAAAATTCCAAAAGTGATTCACAAATTTTATGAACATCATATCTGCTACAACAGGAATCCGTCAAAGGGACTGGAGCTTTACTGGCTGAAAATAATTTCCTCAATGGGACTAACAAGATGAAAGTATTTCCATGAATCCAATACAATACTGATTCTATTGTCCATGTATTCTTTCTAACAGCTGAGAACCATTACTATCTCTGATATACTCCAACATGCCAAATTTGATAACAAAACTAATTCTTTAAATGTACAAGTTGATATTTGTAACATATCTGCAAGTGCAGAATAAAACCATTCTATTTATCTCAATGTTAAGATAAACCCACAAGCTAGATTTGGTTAAATCTATAATTAAATACTTCTGAAGAGGTTTTTTTCCCATTCAAATGTCATCATTTAAGTCCTTCATCAGATACGTCCATAAATGAAGTTTCAAAAGAATCCATACTTGTGATTTCATGCTTAAAATCCAATATAGCTAAACACAAGTGAAAATACCTCTGACCTTAAAACTTACAGGATACCAACTATCCACTCATTATTATTAAAAAAGTTGTCAAAATTCACTTGTACATCTAAAAGCTCACTGATCATAAGCTCATTTAAGTACAAAGGTGCCAGCAATGACCTTTTACTCAACTCCAA
This sequence comes from Sinohyriopsis cumingii, assembly GCA_028554795.2. Lineage (NCBI taxonomy): Eukaryota > Metazoa > Mollusca > Bivalvia > Unionida > Unionidae > Sinohyriopsis > Sinohyriopsis cumingii. The sequence continues at coordinate 11,934,584 of CM068836.1, forward strand.
GATCAATAAGTTTAGTGTTCAAAAGTCCTTCTCAAAATGCAGATTTGTTATGGTCAGATCTTCCTACTGTTCATACTGAACCAATTAAATATTGCAAGTGCTCACATGAAATGCAATGCCATTATTCATGCAGAAATAGCAAGAGCAAGATTTTCCAGATGGCCACTATGGTGCTATGCTGGATGAATACAGTTTTCATTATAAAAAAAAAAGAAGAAAAATCCTATGTTATTATTATAACAGTGTTTTAGTGAAAATCTCTTGTCCATTCAGAAGAGGTAACCATATGAAGATTTTCAGTCTGGCATTCAAGACAGCCATTTTGATGGTTAGATCACCATCAATTTAATAAAGGAATAACTATATATTGCAGGAAAGATTTGATTTGTTCAGGGCTCTACTTAATGATCACATAAGTGCAAAAGGAAAATAACTGGAAATGTGCATCAAGATTTAAGGCATGTGCATCCTTTTTTGCAAGTACTCAATATTCCAGTAATATATAGCAAATAATTACTAAAACTCCTTAAAGTATTTAAATTCAGTATGATACATGTGCATAATCTGAAAGTAAAACCAAGCTTGCTACGGTATTAATTTCTTAAACTGTGAAATAAACTGTTTGATTTGAAGCCTAATAATGTGGCCACACCACCACCAAAAATGAGGGATAGAACTTGAAAATGACGGACAAGTGAATAAACATAATAAATTCTAAAAAAACATCACTCAATACAGGTAATGTATGTTTACAATATATATTTATATACATTAACACACCTTTTCACAATATATACAAATATACAAAATCCAAGTCCAGGACTACCATATTCATGATAATGGACTTGTAATTTCAGGTCCTGCAGCTCCTTTTCAGTGTAGATTCTGTCTGTAGCTGTCCCTTGTCTAAATTTTAAAATTAAAAGTGCCTCTACAGTCTCTGCAATCAATTTACTCCTGAACTCTGATATTTTTTTCTCACTAGGAAGAAAACTCAGTCTGCAGACAAATGTCATTAATGAAACCATGATTTCTGGAAATATGTTGAAGCAGCTGTTGCATCTTCCTTAGACTGGCTCGTAGCAGCCCAGGTATTGTCCATTTTATTTCTCGTACATGACTGAATAACTGTAGACTGATATTGTGCCATTTCCAATTTCACATCTGCTGCTGTCACTTTCTCAGGTAATAATGCTGAAAATCTTTTTTAAGAAATAATCCAAAGATGTCATTTTGTTTTCTAGTTGCAATGCTGGATCCAAAATTTCAGTATGCTTGAATAAATCATCTTTATGGGGCAGATTGTCTCTAATATATTTTGCTGGTGTCTCAAAAACTCTCTTGCCTCATCATAAAACTCTTGAAGCCACTGTTCCCTCAGGTGGACCTCATCTTTTCTATCAATAAAGTCTGTTGCAGACTGTCCAATCAATAGATCTTTATCTTCTTTCTGATGGTGCTTAACTTCAAACTGTACTTCTCTTGCAGACTGATAAAGCATAGCTGAAAGCTTCACAAACTTCAAAAGAATGGTTTTAAGAAGCTTTTCAAGATGTCTTTCAGCACATGTATTAACGGCGCATTGCACTGTAGCTCTGTATCACATATTCAAATGCATTTTATACTAATTTTTATCAGGTTTTAAGGATTATACAAGTTATCCTTATGTTAGTTAATATACATTTCACAAACTTAAATTATTTTACACTTTGTATTGGTTTTTTTTGTTGTAGTTAATGTTTATATTTATTCTGAAGGATTTATCTTACTGAATGTTTTGTGGAATTAATTTTAGATATTTTGAACTTTAGTTGGCACTACCTAGCTAATCCTGAATTTTCTTGGATGGTACATCCTGATATAGTTTCTGCAAGCAGTTCACATCAAAATACTTATCTCACACAGTTGAAATTGATACAATAAGAACGTGTTGACCAACAATCAAGGATGAATGCAGAAGGCAGTGAGGGAGCAATAAGCTCTCTTGATAATCAGGACAAAGAACCTTCCTTTTCCTCTTAGAGGAAACCAAATAAAATCTCAAGGTCTTTACAGGGCAAAGGACCCCTCTTGATCTTCCCAGTACAGATACAAATGAAACTGGCGATCTCAATATGAAATGGAGCAATTGAAAGTAGCCAATTCTTAGTCAGAAACCCTGGCTGGCAAGAATGAGAAATAAAATCTTAATTATGACTGAACTGTCAACAATTCTTTGTGGCAATCAGCAGGGCTCATCTACCAACAAGTAGAATGTTGAACCATGAACATTAAGAACCTGATGGAGGGAGGGGAAGCTAACATGGTACTTGAGAGACAAAGAAGGATACAAAAGAGACAATGAGGGCACTTGCAGTAACGAATTTCACAATTGGAAACTTGACTCTACTACTGACTGGTGCAAAGACCAATTCATAAGGACCACACAAATCCCTTTGGACAAACTGTCTGTCTGGGTATTGATTTTGCCTGCAATATGGTAGACGAGACGTTCTTGTCTGAGGCTCCCCATTGAAGAAGGTTCCAGTCTTCTGTACAAGAGAATGAGCATGTGTACCTCCCTAACTCTGGAGGTATGCTGCTCCTGACGTGTTATCCAAGGTGACCAAAAATAAAAAGAAGCCTCGAGATTTACACATCCCTGCAATGTTATGAACACTGTCCACACTTTCAAGCTATTCATATGGAGTCACATCTTCCCCTGACCTGTGGCTCCAGCTGAAAACACTACCGTAAATCTGAGAAGTACCTGTACAAAAGATAGTGGGATTTGGCGGTGTGAATCGAGATTCTGATATAAAAAAACAACAATTTTGCCACAAATTCTGGTAGTCATGAAAGTCAGATCTCAATGGGATCTGAGCTGATACCAGGTCCATGTGCAGTCTCCAGTTTGCTAGAAGCAGTAACTGTAATGAGCACAAGTAATATCTGCCAAGGAGAAGCACATCTGCAGTAGAGTTCTGAGGAAAAAGGTAATGGTGAGACGATGAGGTCTTGTTCAGAAGGAGAGTATTTGGTAGATTATGCCTGAAGAAACACAAACCTTCCCAAGACTGGTGAGGAAATTTATCCTCACACATGTAAAGTACTGAGAAAGGATGAGATCAAACATCTCTAGATTGAAGATACGATCGAGATGTGTTACCATCAAGATTGAGGGATAGAGCCTTCATATGAAAATCTCGAGCCATTTTGCATCAACCAGTCAAAGAAATGCAGCAGAAAAGAATCTCTAAAGACCTCAAGTGGGCTGCTACATACATCATCCTTAGAGGACTCTAAATACCTGCTACATCAAGACAACCTTGAGCTATTTATTTTTTAGTGGGATGATGAGGATGTGATGGTATGCATCCTCAAAATCAATGGAAATCGCAGTCACATAATCTATTGGTGTTACTGCCTGGGGCAATGGTCTCCATCTTGAAGTGTTCTTCAAAATGAAATCAGGGAAGAACGATTCATTACAAACTGCAACCTTCTGCTTTTTCTTGAAAATTGGGTGTGTACCTACTCCCTTAGTTGTGCCTGATTGGACTGGTGAAAGATGGAGAAAGTGTCATGAAACAAAGATGGTCTCCAAATCCTATTAAGTGGAACACTCACACATATCATCCATGATAACCAACCTAACCCTTAAAATGAGGCCATGATGAGCAACTCCAAGATGCTCAGAAGAGGAATACACTGAATGGGTAACTCTCAAGCCAAATCCCCTCCTCCACTAGAAAAGGGAGTGGAGTCTGAATACTTCATCCTTTGGTCTGTCCAACTGCCATGCCAAGCAAATGATGGACAGGGGAGAACTTTCAAATGAGGTTGCCTTATTGACCAATGAGACTGTGCCTGTATGAAGAATAAGGGAGACCTTAAAGGCCAGACAGGGTGTGCACACTTTCTGGCTGGTTTTGACAGGTCCAGTCGCTCCCAAGGCCTTGAGTTGCAAGCCTGTCAAATCCTGTAATACTGCAAAAGGGACAAGACCTCAATGAACATCTCTACCTGAAGTGGTTCAGTCCATGAAGTTTCTTGCTCTGGTCAAGCAAAACCTTATACGTCTCCAAAGTAGCGACCCTTTAAAGGTGAAACTCTGCCAGGAGCGCCACTGACAGGAAGTGTATGTCGTGTCTGTTATAGCCTCCAGAGATGATGGTTCCTCCTTCAAAGACTACAAGAAGCTGCCAAAGAGAGTCTTATGCTCCAAAACCCCTAGGGGTTTTTAACTGAGAAGCTAGCCCTGGCTCAAGCCAATGTCCCCACTTACACAGCCCCAAAGTCCAAATTGGGGTGGGGTGTGCTTTAAGGGGCCAAGGTAGTGAATGGAATGGATGGCAGGAACCAGTGGCTGAAGTGTAAAAGGGGACAGACCATCTCTTCTGCTACCTGGCAAACTCTTGTCCCTGTAAAAGCTTCTGTATGCAGTGCTGAGACGTAGGAGAAGAGTGTGTGGACTAGATGCTGCCCCAGAGAACCTCTCCTGTCTGGAGAGAAGTTATCCTGTCCTCAGCAACAGAAAGCTTACATAAAAGTCTGGAGGAGGAGGTGGTAAACTTAATTTACTACCTTATCAAACATCAGAACTTCCTCCTCATCAAACACTCAGCCCAAGAGATCAAACAAACTGTTGACTCCAAAGGATGGGGATGGACATCACCGCCCATTCCTCCCAAAACTCGTCTAATTCCACCATGATGGAAATGATGTCATTGTCCTAAGCCATTTCCTGAGATGAGGCAGGCTCGTCCATCCTAATATTACTACGTGAAGTGGGAGACAAAATTAATTTGCCCTCATCCTGAAGCCACCCTGGGGGGTGGGGTGGGGTGGGGGGAAGAACGATGGGACTAACCCAACTAGTGAACCTCCTAGGTAAATGGCATCATTGATCCCTTCATGACTTTCTAGGTGGCAAGTCGTGGCTCCTCCATTTTGTTAGCCCTGCCAGAGGGACAGATAAGGACTATTACCCATCATATCTATCTTACGAGGAAACCATGGGAGGAACATCCCTGGCACCATGGGGAGGGGGCAAGGTAAACCCACATTCCAGAAAGGGAGTTTCCCACATCCCATAGGGATTTTAAACGAAACAGTAGATGCTGCTCCAATCCCCCTCCATACTTTGGTTGAGTAGAACCTAACTCCCTATTTCCCAATGGAATTAATTAGTAACCAATCCCTATCCCAGATCGATAATCAAACTATTTTGACCTGTGGATGAATGGTGACCAGTGATGAAGATCTGATGGACTTGCCCAACTCAGATACATCAGTTTGCTGCTCTTACCTCAAGATTCATTAATCTCATTCATTGGGTCACCAACCTTGAAAGGGTGCTGTTCATACCTAAGCAGGAAGTATGGCCAACTCCCTCCTGTTTTAACTTGCTCAGCAAGGGCCAAGGATCACTCACTCATAGGCACTGATGGCATTACAATAAGCATTAGTGATACCTGGCCATTAAGTAGTGCCTGAACCACTGAGGTCACATAATTTTCTTACCCCAATTTGAGATAAGACCCATTCTGGGAACAGGTGAGGTTCTCAACTGCAGAATAGTTGTTGTTGTTGTTGTTGTGGGGTTTAACGCCATTTTTCAGCACGATAGGCTATACATGGCGGCCAGTATTAATGGTGAAGGAAGAACCCGGAAAACCCCGGAAAGAACCACCGACCCACGAGAAGCTACTGGCAAGCTTTCTCACATGCCCACATTGGCTGAATCTTAGACTCGAACCGCCGCAGACAGAGGTGAGATGGCAGTGATCCGTAACGAAGAGCGCTTTAGACCACTCGGCCACTCGGGGCCCCTCGCAGAATAGTAAGAGAGGCCCTTCTTTATCCTTCTCTGTGTAACAGCCTACAGCAAAGTCCCACACCTGATCAGACTAAAGACAATATAATTGGCAGCTGATGAGTGTGTGTACACTGTGCACTTTAAGCAGGTTAGGAGTTTACTCATGGGGCTTTCCTGTGCCTGCACTTGCCCACACCTTTCACCATTGCAAACTCTGAAAGATAAAAATTCATGAAAAACAAAAATAAATAAAGATAGAATGAGGAATGCTTGTGAAGCACAAAAAGAACTCCTAGCATTTACAAAAAGACTTAACAATTAAAGGACTGAGGAGACAAACCCTCAATCAAAACAAAAATGCAGGTGAGAAAGAGCTGTGACAAGTTTTTCAAGACAGCCACACACAACATCCTTATCAAATCTCAACACTTTTTGTTACACATCTATCCCAGCACTCTGTTCATGACCATTTGTTGTAACCTTATGTCCACTTGTCCTGTGTGTCCTTCAGTGATGAATAGGTGTACATGCTTTCAACAAAATCTTACCATAATTGTAATATGTGTATATAGGACAATGGACCCCTCCCAGGGAACTCAGAGGAAAGGCCATACGAGTTTTATCACTTGCAGATGGTTCAAATATGGGTATCCCATTAGCCAAGTTTGATACCACAATATCACCACCGTTAAGGGTTAAGATAATAATAGGACATAGGATAAACATAAATTGTGAGATACTGATGATCATGTATCACTTTCTGATCAATAGAAAAGATATATATCCATATCCCTCTACAAACAAGTAATCTAAATTTTCTCCATCTTTTAACAGAAAACAAATAAAACATCTATTGAACATTTAATGGAAAATATCAACGTAGCTATCTTTATGAGCATTTTCTACTGAAATGATATGTTTCAAGTACTACATAGAAGCAGTCAAATAAGGAAGGTAATCACTGATCATTGGAGGTCAAATAATTTCCTCTTTTAGTGATACCCCTTTACAAAGCTCACTTTTCAAAGCCAAATAACCAACAGAACTATCTACAGAAAAGTGGTCACTATTGGAATTAGAAACTATTCTTTACAACCTCAAGCACAACATGCCACTGGCTTAAGGGGATATATCCCTCAAAGCCAAAATATTTGGAACATGCTTCACCAATCAATTTTCTACAGCTCTAGAGAAAAAAAAATATATTCAATTGTACTTGAAAATTCTAAACAAATGTTCCCATTGCAGTTTCTTGTTCATCCTTAACTTTATTCATATCATTGACTCATATCTATCAAAGTCTGGCACACTACAAATTTCTTCAGAACCAAGGCAAGGTGACTTGTGCTATGTAAAATGAAGGTCTTGAACATTTTTCCTAATGCTGTCAAAATGATGTTCATTTACATTATATAAGAGATATATTAAGCTGTATTAAAATTTAAAACAATTTAAAAAATTTGTTTTCTCTTTTACCTGAAAAGGCCTTTAGATACCATTCTGCAAACTGGTTATACTCTTTTGTGACATTTCCTGGACTACCATATCTAAAAGATACAAATGATGCTATCAAAAGGAAGAACATTAAAATAGTTATGGGATATAAAATTACACTCAAGTAACCATATACTGTCAGATGTATGCAAATACAAACTCGTTTTTGTAATGAACTGGTAAAAGCTGCATCACTATGTGGGCTTCCAATAACGCACAAATGTTGTGTCCCTGATGCAGATAAAATTAAAAATGATGCATTAAAACCCCAGCCTAACAGTCCCGTAGGTTGCAATAAAAAGGTAGAGGTTTCTCAAAACAGGTCTCAAGGGTTTTCTATGCCATCTGTTGAGGTCATACTCATTAATTATGCATTGTGTTCATTTCCAAGTGTAGCTGAATAAGTATGATGCATGTGATCTCAAAAGGACGACACACTAAGGATTCAAACTAAATTAAAAAATAAACCCTATGATAATAAATATTACAATCATTTGTTGCTTTCTGGTTGAGACTTGGACAAAATGTTATTTGAAAATTTGGTTAAGTATTGGGGGGGGGGGGTAAATGCATACATGCCAGCCATTATGCTTTTCTTGTAATCAATGCGTCTTTTTTTAAAAATACAAATTATGTTTTTTGTTCTCCATTATATGGATTACGCTGTTTTGGTAAATAAAAAAATAAATAAAAATCTGCAAAAAAGTGTGTTTATCACTTTTAGTATCATCTCTTTAATGCCACTCGTATAAATTTGTGAATCTACTTTAAAAACATCAATGCAGCATAACAATTTTCCTTGTTTTCTATTTATAACAACTGTATATGACCCTTTTTTTTTCAACAGATGGGTTCATCCATTTGAACTCAGCCTTACAGATTAATTTCTAAAAAAATTAGGCAGTGGACCAGTCCATGGGTTTATAGAAAATGGTGCCAGATTATCAGCAAGAAGCTTTACGGTGTGTGACTTTTGGAGGTTACATGACAGAAAATGTTCAAGTAGATGAATCTCTGCAATCTTCAAAACATGTCAGATCAAAAAAAAGGACAAATCAACAATGTTTTACAAACTTTAAAAGAAGAATATGATAGTAATGTAATACAGCACCTGGGACTGAGCACATGAATGCTCAATGCAAAATTTAAAACTAAATTCACGATCATCCAGTTCTGTAATTAAGACGCATTGCCTGATATTTTTGTCTCGCTGGTTGTGACATATTACTGTCTAAATAATGGCTTTCTGTTGGTGTTCCCAAGTCGACTGATGGGATATCAATTTTAACTCATGAATATTTAAAGAATTACAAATAAGTAAAAACTAACAAGGTTTTGTGTCTCTTTATTCCTGGAATTTTAATGGACATTTATCCACTTCATGTATGCCCAACATGCTTCTGAGAGGGGACTGCAACTTCTGCTGGTGGAACTCCCATTTTCACCAAAATTCTAGTCAGACCTCTCTTTCTCTCTCACACACATACACACAGACACACAACTTACTGAATAATTATAAAGTGGGACCCTTTAGCATCTTGTAAGAACCCTATAAAATTCAAATGTAGGGGTCCTCAGGACTCCATAAAATATCACTTTAATGGAAGCCCTGGCTATGTTTTATATCTATAAACTATTTTTCTGAATTTTCATCAGGGGTTGAGAATTTTTACATACAATCTTTTTTTCCCTGGTTAATCAGATGAAATCCATTGCAGTGTGTGTATGTGATTTAGTTTTAAATCATGTCTAGCACTGAGGCATCATGCCATAGACATGTGGCATCATGTCCCACCCAGTCACATTATCCTGACACCAGGTCGACCAGCCCTAACACTAACCAGCTGTTAGTACCATTTTCGTAAGTCTTTGGTATGACTCAGCCCAGGGTTCAAACCTGCGTCCTCCTGTATCAGTGACGGACACTCTAAAAACTTATGCCACCTGAACAGTCGATCACTGTAGTCATATGTCATATTCAACAAGTCTGAAAATTTAAATTTGTTTTATTGTAATTGAATTGTTTACTAGCCTTATTTAAGATGCCAGATGCAATCACTCCACCCCCTACAAACTAATCCCAAATCTGAAAGTATTTACCTTTCAAATGTGCGAGCTAATAAATGAACAGCCCATTTCTTGACTTTCCACCATGCCAACTCTGGCCGCTCATCCTCATCTATTTGGTTAGTTTGCTAAAAAGAAAAAGAAATGAAAACTTGTAAATAGTAATGTTTATATAAAGAAGTGGCCATAGTGGATACTATATTGGTCTGCTGTTCATTTTGGACCAAAAAGAAATGAAATATTTAAGTGAAAGCCCATGTATATATTACCAGCTATTGAAGAGGAAAAACAATAACAAGATTTTCAAGATCTGGATGTAAGCCTGGCAACATTTTCATTTAGGACCAACCAGATAGCATCAGAAATATTTTAGTGAAAACACAATATTAATATAATCATTCATTCCTCAGGAGTACTGATAAGATCTAAGATGGCTGTCAGTGTCTATATTGACTATCTGAGTGACTATTTTCACATTTACTTCCAGCTGTTTAGAAGTAGCATTCAAAACAAAAATTCAAGATGGCTACACTGACCAGACCATTTTCTTTTGCTGGCCTAACTACATATTAAAAGAAATGTCTACGAGACCATCTGATCTGAATAAGTAGCTGTACAATTTTCAAGAGGGCTAACAAGGTTGGCATAATTAACATCTGACTGGTCCCATTTTCATTTAGAACCACCTACATCGCACAAGTCTTTTAGTGAATATCCTATCTCACTATCAATTCTGTAACAGTGACAAGAAGACTTCAGAGATTGTCGCCACAGGCATTAGAGGTCTGATATGCACCATTCTCATTAAGGACCAACTAGAGACTGTAAACAGTCTTACTGGAAGTCTGCAGGGCAACATTTAGGACCAATAAAACATCATACAACATTGTAATAAAAACCTCATGTTGATACAATCATCCATTCAGGAGGAACATCAATTATTACAATGGCAACCATTTTGGATTTAAATCTGTTTCATTTTTATTCAGGACCAACCAGATATCAAAAGATGTCTTAAGGTGAAAACCTCATGTTCATATCATCTGTTAAGGAGAAGATTTGGATCTCAAATCTGTGCCATTTTCATTAGGACCAACTAGACATGAAACGATGTCTTTAAGTGAAAACAGTAAGTCAATACGACCATCCATTTACAAATTTGAAAACGCCATGAAGTTCATAATCTGCCTTGGCGCAAGCAATATGATCATTCAGAAGCTTGGAAAATACAACAGTATGTCTTCTCAAGCACTACTGTGACTGGACTACATGTAACAAAGCACATGAACGACTCCACTTCCTAAACTTGCACATCTATTCCCTTAATGTAGAAATGTATCTATATACCATGGACATGGATTCAAATCAAACCAGAGGCGACAACTCCATACATTGTTCTGGAAAATGGTGAAAAGTGAACTTGACCAAGGTCTTTTTCATGTAAGGCCTTGTACCAAATTTTATTTAAATCAACAAAGTGTTTCAAAAGTTAATAAGCAGAATTGAAATGTGAAATGGGATGGGACATGACAGAATGGACAGAAGAACGTGGGTAAAACACCATGCCCTTCAATAGATATTTGTTGCTTTGTTTTGTAGGTTTTAATGTCACTTGTGGTGGGATTAGTGCCATCTTCAACACGGCTATACACGGAGGCCAGTATATATGGTGGAGATAAAACCCTGGAAAACCACTAGTGATTAAGAAAAGCAAGTCTTGAATTTATCTGGTTTGGGCATACAAATGCTCACACTCATACTCAACACTTCAACAAGTGACATCCCATCTGCAAAAGCTTGGTCACATTTGTCAACTGTGTTGTTGGGTGGAAGAAAACCATTTTAATTATGTGTTACTGTTATACTGCTTTTCCTTTCCTTTTCCTTTTCCCATAATTTATGGCCAAATCTCCAAAGCTAAATATTCCCTTGTCCAATTAGTTATTGGAGGCCCAGAATTGAAAAGACAAAAACAAAATCATGATCTCAGTCCAATTTCTTAGTCAAAGCCAACACACAGAACATTGTCTTTTAACTTGGATCAACACTTTAGGGCATCAGAGGGAGAAGGGAATCATTGCTGTAATAGCAGGTATATATTACATAATAAACTTAGTTTTTACCCCAAAATAACTACATTTTAATGGCAGTTACCTAATACTACTACTGCATTATGTATTACTGCTGTTAAACTGCACACGCAGAGGAGCCCAATAGAAGTGCTGCAGTTGTTGTTGTTGTAATAGGCTTTAACACCATTTTTCAGCATGTGATAGACTGTACATGGTGGCCAGTATAACTGGTGGAGGAAGAACCCTAGAAAACCCAGAGAAGAACCACCGACCCATAAGGAGCTACTGGCAGGCTTTCTCATGTACCACGTTAGCCCAGCCTGAGACTTGAACCCACGCAGACATAGGTGAGATGGCAGTGATCCAGAATGGTGAGCGCTTTAGACCACGCAGGGCCCCCAAGTGCTGCAGTAAATCTTTATCTACCATTAATTAGTTTTTATGCACAATGTGTTTTACAAATTGCACACTCATGCCCAACAGCATCCACATTAACTGGTGGCTCATTTCCAGTGTCCTCTTTCTTTTCTCCATAGCAATTAATCAATGTTTCTATTTGATTCTTTCCATATCTTCATTTCTTCAATGCACTGTGTGGATAATTGGAAAACATCCCTCAATACTGGCACATTCCACTGCTTTCGGCTTCAACTATTCATGATGCACATTTCTTTTGAAGTTAAATCCAATGAACATGTCATTTTCACGTTCTGAAGTAGGAATTTAGATGTGGGACCCTGTCTTAGTTTCTCTGTCTCAGGGTTTGGATTGACTGCAAAAATGCATCAATTGTGAACTAAAATTGCTTAACATTTCAATTCATCTAAAAATGTCGCTAATGAAGGGAGTCAAAAAATGATTTGTGCATTGGGGTGCTGTATAATGAGCTGGCTATGATATCCAAATGAGTCTCAACATCAGACATGTGACAGCAAGAACAAACAGCACAGCATGATGTCAACTGCAGTCATCCATAAGATGTAACATGAATATTTAAAAAATTTTAATATATGCACAAGCGATTCAGCATATTTTCACAGAAGATAAGATATCATTTGCATTATCCATGCAAGCAAGTGCAAGATGGTAAGCCACACAATGCATTTCAAGTGATCAAGAAAATATGTTACTATCACCAATCTTCCGAATCGTAACAGACCATCATCAGATTCCTTGCCATACATTTTTTTGCAGGAAATCCTATATAAATTTTAACAAGCAATTATTTAGTTATACTGGATGCACTGGCTGCAGATAGATTGGTTAGTTTCCTGAAATAAATCTACAGTTCATGATCCTTCATATATGATATGTAGAGAATCAACTGTTGAAAAATCAGTATAATTATCCAGCACAATCCAAATAGCTCGACTCCCTTCACATCTGTTATCGTATTATCCTCTCACATATCTAATATCACAGAAGGAACTCGGTCACAGAATTGTGATCTTGCGACAGTTTTGACACAATATTTCCAATGAACTGGTTCAGTTCATTCAAATGTTTGTAACTGGTCTATTGTTCTCTTTGCCAACATAGTAAATGTTTGTAAAAATAGTACTCGTAGCTTAATCCGTCTTTACTGCAGCATTGATGAGAATAGTTTTCAGCCATTGTCCATCTCAGTGTAGTCAACCTTCACAGCATAAATAATGTCAACAGAAGTGTTAAGAAAAAGACAAAGTTAAAGTTACGATGTTGATGAAGCCACAAGCTGATATTCATTAGCTTTTTCATGCTCTTTTATGTCATGTGCATCTCCATGCTCAACAGCGAAATTACAATTATACAATTTGCAAAATGCAAAGTTTTCTCCTTTACTAGATGGTTTCAGATTTAAATATGATGGCATAATTGCCCTTTCAGTTCAGTTTTCTTTACTTTGCTGGAGAAAATTCTAAATCTACTGCCTTCCTTTCTGACATGATGAAGATGAGATACTGTGACAGTGGCACATGCTTTGTGCAATCCATTACTGTGGCGTGATTGTCTCAATTCTGAATGAACCAATCACATTTTAGAACTCTATATCCCTATATCCATGCAATACATTTACTCTAAGATTGGAACCAGGTGCCCTTTCTAACAGAAAACTACAAGGACATTTTTAATTCAATTTTCTTTTACAAAAACAAATTTTAACATACAAAACATACACCCATATTCGTCCAAAATATGGGGGAAAAAGGGTACTTGGCAGCTACGCAGAAGGATTGCTAATGGACAGAGACAAATTCATAAGCTCTTCTGGTCTATGACCAGTAGTATTATTTTTTTTAAAAACACTACTGAACCTTTTCTTGTGCTCCAATAATAAAGACATTGATATTATGGTGCTTAATGGAAAGAAATATGCGTTATAAGGTTATTCATTATTATTTAAAAACATATAGCTGTCTTGATACTTCCAGAATTCATCCTTGGAAGTTCACTTATAAATCAAGTAGATTTTTATCTGTTCTTGCACTGATTAAAAACCTTTGCTTCCATTCCCAGACTGTGTTGGTCCTTTTAGATCATGAACAGAATCCCGAGTGTGCTGAGGAACAGCTGTTACTTAATTACCTTGCCAACACCAGTACAGCTTTTATAGTTTAATTGATTTTGTCACATTTATGATAATAATCTGCTTGATGAAAAGATGCCAGCAATTCCATATTTGTATTCAACGTACATCTGTCTGATAGCCAAAGAAAGTGAAGTGGATTACCTCTGGTACAGGTCTATCTACAATCCGCCTAATAAGCTCCATCCACTGTGTGAACATCTCCTTCGTTATTGTGTCAAGAGGAAGAAAATTCTGAAACAATTTTTCAATGGTGTATGAATTACAGACTATATCAACATTTACTTCTGTGCATTTTCTAACAAACAGGTTTAATCCTTTCTGCTGTAATTAGGCTGATTAGTTAAGTTATTCAGTGCTAATATTTAGCATAAATGCAGAGATCCGAATCAAATAAAATGCTGCCATCATTTTACATGCATGTACAAGCAAACAAGCTAAATTACAATCCTGTAATTAGGACTGCGATTTGAATTTTGTGGGGGGTTCTTAAAGACTATTAATGAAACACAAACTTCTCAACAATTTGTGATTTAGCTCTGAAACAAGACAAATAGCAGCAAATCAATCATTTCTAAACAAAGCTTCCATCTTTCTCAAGATATAAACAGTTCTGTCAAAAATGACTTCAATGCTCTCAGCTTGTTGCTCCCCGAGATCATTTTCAATTCTGCAAGAAAATGGGGTAGGAGCTACTTCAAAAAAACACAGTTTCAAAGAGATTAGTTTAGCTGGATGCTCAAGTGTATAAATTATGTTTTCAACTTGCTATTTTGCCCATGGAATTAGAAGGTGGGGGAGTATTGGACCCATGATTTTTGTGTCCTGGCCCATTTTTACGTCAAATCTCAAATTTATCAAATTATTTTTAAAAGATTCATCTTTTTATATGCAGTTCAGACCAGTCTGCTATAGAACTAAGGCCCAAAAACCTCAAATCTGGACACAAACTCCGATTCAGTAAGTAGTGATTCTTAGCTAAGAAAGAACAGGTCATAAAATTAGCTTTATTCCACTTTTTTTTAAAAGCAGGTAGAAAGTCTACATTATTTGATATGTATTACATGGCTGGTTCACATAGTTTTCATTTAGAAGCAACCATATACCACAAAATGTCTTCTGTTGAAAACCCATCGTGATTAGGAAGTTTAGCAATAACAAGACTGTCAAGATGGCTGCAGTGGAGGTAATACTGGATGTCAGATCAGTACCATTCTCATTTCAGATGAAACAATCACTAGTCATCATGAAAAGTCTTCTGGTGGAATCTTATGCTGCCACACCACCCACCCCAAGCACAAAAATACTGACTGCTTATGACAAAAATACTTATTTTTAGGAACAAATACAGATTTTTAAAACTTTAATGCATATGTACCTATTTACAACATCTACAACCATCAGTAAAGTAACTTCCTTAATTATTTAAGGTCAAAGATGCACGTGTTGCACTCTTGCACCTTCTGAATGGGCACCCTGTTCCAATTGGGTGCCCACACAGAAGGTGCAAGAATGCAATGCACATTCAGATACAAGCTGTTTATAAGAGCTTTTTCCACGCCCTGTTCTTCAATCATTATTGATTCAAATGTACCATCTTTCATTGATGATATGAATTCTGTGCAATTTTTTTTTTTAATGAACTGTTTTCTTCCAAGCACATGAGTAATAATTTGTGATTTTACTGTGGGGAAAATGTGTGCTAAATAAATCGCCAGCAACACTAGAAACCAAGGAAGGTTCATTTCTAAAAGAAATTAAGTAAACAGAATTTTGATAGAATTACATCATGTTTCCCTCTGGCATTTATAAATGTCGCAAATTCAGGCTGAATCAACTAGACCATTGCAGTACTGTGTTGCAGAGTTTCAGCAATCTTGCAAATAGTTAATGAGTAGTGGCAATAACAAACTTGTAGTAATGCATGAATAACAGACAATAGTCCATCTCACAAATTCCTACCTATCAACAGCTCTCATCTCTCAATAATAAAGTTAAATACTGTAACAAAAAAAGTACTGAATGAGCAGTAAGTTCATCTTTAAAAACCTTATCAGTTCCTCAAAAAAGTTTTAAATTCTGATGCAAATTTATCAAAATGACTTTCACGATCTTTCATATACTACAGAATTCACACAGATAAGGATAGCTCTATCCCAAGAAAATGTGGACTTAACTATCTTCGAAATGCATTCTCAAAATCTGGCAATGTGCAACAAGGAATTGCTTGCAACACCTTACCCCCTTTTCTCAACCCAGCCTGCATACATATAAATATACAGCAATGTACCTGTATAAATGCATAGTAGATTTTTAGGATCTGTTTCTGAAGAAGTTGAGAGGCTTCTGAGGGATCAGGAAGCAGTTGTATACAGCGCTGGTATATCAGAGGCAACATGTGCCGCATAGCATCGTCAAGAACCTTGCGCTCATCTGGGCGTTTGTATCTGAAAAGTAGAGATGTCAAATTTTTAAAAAAATTTCTACCAGATACATTGCAATCCTAACGATCTGTTACCTGGGTATCTGATCAAAGGGAAATTGTATTAAATGTGAACCTGAACTGCTTTGTGGTAGGTTCATACATGTCAACCCCAATGAGAGGTATAATTATTAATAATATAAGTGGCATAAGAGCACAAACTGATCATAAAAAGAGTAATCTGTTTATTACTTGCCATAATTAAAGCAAATTGTATGAAAAACAAAAATGTATTTTGCTACTTACCTGGATTTGCAGTTAAAATTCTTGTCACAAATCAACTCAATCCATGTGGATTAATAGTATGAGAGTATAGACACAAAACAAAAGGACAAATTATTTATGCATAACACTCACTTTGTGTGTGTTTGTGTGTGTGTGTGTGACTTGGATTTTTAACATAGCTTTAAGTTTTTCAGTCATATCTCTATGATGTCTGCAGTGTGCAAGTTTATAGTTATGTCTAGAATTGGGGCATCATGCCGCAGACATGTGGCATCATGTCCCACCCAGTCACATTATCCTGATGTCTCACTTTCGCAGATGGTAGTGAAAGCCACAAATGATGAAAGCTGCATTACATCAATGTCAAATTCTTATTTCAAATTTTACTGATTTATTCTTTTCCGGATGCAACAAGTTTTAAAGTGTAACAAAATCTGTCTCCTCCATTGTTCAGCCATATAACATCCATGTTGTTGTTGTTGTTATAGGGTTTAATGCCATTTTCAGCACAAGATAGGCTATACATGGCGGCCAGTATTAATGGTGGAGGAAGAACCCGGGAACCCCTCCCCCAAAGAACCACCAACCCACGAGAAGTTACCAGCAAGCTTTCTCACATATTAACATTGGCCGAGCCCGGGACTCGAACCCACGCAGACGGCGGTGAGACTGCAGTGATCCGTGACGGACAGCACTTTAGACCACTCGGGGCCCCCTTATAACACCTATGAGTCACATCAATAAAACCCATTTCTTTTAACATCTGGCACTAATTTTTTTTCAGTTCAGACTGGTCCACTACATTCATGTGTGTATCAAAATTTAATGAAAGCATGTCACATGGTTTCTAATTGGAGAAACCAGTCCGTTTTCTTGGAAATGTTTCATATACAATTACTATAAATAGAAATTAAAGAAATTGGGAGGATGAATGATGGGTAAATGCACATCAGCCATTAGTCCCATGATGCAAGCCTCAAACTGTAATTGTTATTCTGTGTCTTGCCCACTCCTGATATCTCTGTTCTGAACTTTGAAACACGTTTTGTTTTTTGTTGTTGTGTTTTTGTTTTATAAATGGCAGTTAGTGCCCATTTTATTGA
This sequence comes from Sinohyriopsis cumingii, assembly GCA_028554795.2. Taxonomy (NCBI): domain Eukaryota; kingdom Metazoa; phylum Mollusca; class Bivalvia; order Unionida; family Unionidae; genus Sinohyriopsis; species Sinohyriopsis cumingii. The sequence goes on from CM068836.1 coordinate 11,952,393, forward strand.
ACAGGTTATTATCAATGGACAGGTACCTGAAATACCTGGGTACCCTTTCACATCTTACTAAAAAGAAAAACAAAACTACTAAACCTGAACCACAAACTGTTTATGCAGAACATGCATAGCTTTCAAAATCTTGTCCAGTCTTTCAGACACAGCTATTATTTATCCTCGCAATAGTAGTAGATAAGTATTATATAATTCAAGCCAGCTTTACAAACCCTACCCCACCCCAAACTAAAGTTTTTAGCAGTAATACATACTACTGCATTGCTGTATTTACCATTTAGGAGACTAATGCCTCAACAAAACTGGTATAGAAAGCAACTGCACTTGCCCTATGTCAAAAGTGTTCACTAATGCAGACTGGTAGAATAATGGATCACACACTGTCATCATCAAAGAACCAAATGAACAATTGCTTTCACTGTGGTATGCCAAAGATCAAAGTTAAAAGGAATGCCAAAGATCAAAGTTAAAAGGAAGAGAAGAAAGTGTTAGACTGGTAGAAGGCTGCTCTCATAACATCATCCAGTCAGGAGTGATTCAGCTTGGCCAAAGATGAAATAATAGTCCTAACCTGATAGGTTTTTGTTATCATGAAAGAAAGGTTCTTGTCAGTGAGGGATTGAGCTCTTTGGAGAGTGAAGACAATCCAGCTAGGAAACATGGCCAAGAAGCACCTTATAGCTCTTAATAGGGACAAAAGTATGCAATTGCTTTTAATAGGAGGCAGCTTGGATCAATGCATTTCCTATTTAACCAATTATGGAAAATTCTCTACTTTGCATCATAAACCATGTAAGAAGAATACACCTAAGCCTGGACAATGCAGTTTGCAAACTTACTCGAAAACTGATACTTGTGGATTGATTCCATAATGACCACATGACCCTGCCTGGACACGCTGTCTGTCAAGATATTTCTTATGCCCAGAATATGCCAGATTGAAAGTAAATCTCTTCTTAAGCTGTCATTAGAGGAGGTTCCAGACTTGCACATAAAGAGGAGCTTGTATACTTCCCTAACTCCAGCGATATGCTGCCACTGATGTGAAGTCTATGGCAAATGTAACGCAATGTTACACAAGACTGACACAACCCTGCAAGGCTACCAAGACTACTTGCATTTTTATATCTAGGGTGGCCTTTTCCCAGGCAAAAATCCCTGAGAAACTACCCCTCTGGTGCCAGGTGAGCATCCCATCCAAATTCTGATACTTCACTGCACAAAAAAAAGTGAGGCGCTTGATTTGGGACTCTGGTCAGGTGCTGGTTACAGCTAAATCTGATCCCAAGCTAATAGTGAGTTGTTCTGGGGTCTTCAGTTTGTTTGCCTTACTCTTAAGTTTGGTTGTTGTTGTTATTGTGGGGTTTAACGCCATTTTTCAGCACATGATAGTCTATGCATGGCGACCAGTATTAATGGTGTAGGACGAATCCGGGAAAACACCGGGAAGAACCACCGACCCACGAGAAGCTACTGGCAAGCTTTCTCACATACCCACATTGGCTGAATCCTAGACTTGAACCCACACAAACAGGTGAGATGGCAGTGATCCATAACGAATAGTGCTTTAGACCACCAACCACTCATTCCCCTCAAGTTTGGAAGGCCCTATCCAGGCTTTGAAGTTTTCAACTTCTTCCCACAAGGGTTATAAACACAATGTCCTAGCATTCTTTAAATATCAGGTCCACAGAGGCACACAAAAAGATCAGTCCAAGAATGTCAAATCAAATAAAATCCAATGAACTTAAAATGAATACCCACTAGCACAACTCAAAACTTAATGAAATAATCCATGAAACTGGGTTAATACAGATCAGGAGAGCTGAAATTAATGACTTTTCAATGACCAGTTTTCAGGGGCTACTCATGGTTTCAAGCGTTTTGCTTCAGTTACTAATTTAAATACAAGAAACAAATACAAAACCAATATAGAAATAGATAAATAATATGAAAGGGAAATGATATTTAAAAAGAAAATCATTGTAACCCAGATGTTAACCATTGCCATTTAGCTTCTATACTTTCTTCTCCAGCTGCAACTCCAATTCTTTCGATTCAGAGATGCTGCCAGAATTTTATCTAAGGTTTTTTTTTACCCACTCACCCACTTGTTATGAATATGAAGGGGTGGTAGAACAAAAAGGAGGGAGAGGGGTAAATGGCCATAGTTCACTATATACCTAGCAATACAATATCTATCCTTCTCCCAGCTACACACTGTTAAGAGTCCTAATGAAATCAAGAACTTTTTAAAGATGTTACCTCTAGTTGTATATGCATTAATTAATGATTTTTCTGAGCTTACTCTGTTCCTCACCAGCGTATGAATACTGTACTATGCTGAGACGCCCATGCTGATGGGCATATACATAGCTAGTTTAGCCCACCAGAACAAGTGTTGAAATTGTTCCTTATGTTTATTATGTACATTTTTTCAATGCTCATGGATAATGTCACTGCGATACTTTAGCTCCAAAATAAGATTTTTAACATAAGCTCTACTTACATTTCACTTTTTTAAATCCCTTGTTCTGATAGTGGTATTTTGATCACATAAATTTATTTACTTCATAATTTCATTTTTAGATTATTTAGTAAATTGATCTGAACACTTCAAAGGCTATATGTAGCTATGCTCAAGGTATTTTGAATGATGTATTTTTAAGGAGTTAACTGTTACCTTTTTGGGATGTACCCTCCTCATTATTACTCATTTATGTTTTTGTTTCCTTTTTCCACTCATAAACCTTAAAATATTATGCCAAAAGCTGATTAAAAATTAAAATCACAATTTCCGAACCTTGGGAATTTGCAAACAGGTTAAAATATAAACACTTTCTATAATACACTAAATAAATTTGTGATATCCCTACATTTCTTGAAGTGAATTCAGAAGACAGTGCAAACATATATTGGTATGTTATTCATATCAAAGACAATCTGGCGGTAAATCGTCCCCGACTGTACATTAGAATTCACCTTGCATTGATTGACTCCGAAAAAAATAAATATAATCCATGTAAATCAAAGAATATAAATCCGCATTACTATACATTGTTTAAATTGCACTTGTTCTTTACCCGTAAGCCGAGAAGTAAATAAAATATCCAGGCAAGACATTAAAACACTCCTCAAGAATAAGAAGGAGTTAATCCGTGCTTATAAGTCCAGAGATATTTGCTAACAATTGCCAAATGAATAATAGTCCAGAAATTTACACCTCTTATGCTATCATCAGACCAATTAAAATTACATATCTAGTGTTTGAAAAGTTATGAACTTGTTATATGCTGTGCCGATTTTGGTTAAAAAATTGACATATATCTGCAGTGTAACATATTTTCAAGCTTTCAAAATGACGTCAGTTCCGGTTCTTATTACATGTGTGACCCACTCAATTCAAAGCTCAATTTCAGTAAAGCTTCATCAGCTAAAATTCTCACTTTTAACACTTTTCAAGCTCCAATAATTTGATGTAGTTCACAGCTTTAAAACAACTACCATCATCAGCCAGTAGACCTATTTGCCATACTGAATCATCTAATATGAACTGCACTAGGATCTGGCCTTTGGGATTGTCTAGGTAGCCCATATTTTTAACATGCATTTATAAAACTTCCTCGATACATGGTTCGAACTATGACAGAATGTCTTGTCCATGACCCAATGTGACAATTAAACTTTGTGAAGGGAAAGAGTGCTAATGACATCGTGTGAAAAGGAACAATGAAAATTTAAGACTTTTTCCAGACTTTTTTTAAAATCCTTTTTAAATTTTTCCAGAACTTTTCAAGGCCTGGAAAAGCAATTTTCAAATTTAAGGCTTCATCCAGAATTCTAGACTTGACCACAGTATCTGGAGCACTTGCAAGCAAGATCTCAGAGAAATGAAGTCCACAGCTAAGATTAGACTTCCCTAGATAAATATGTAAAGGCACGCCAGAAGACCCATTATAAGGGACTGGAACTGTTTTCCACCATCTTGACTGAGCCCTTCTGCAGAAGTTTCTCGTTTCCCTCTTCCCCTGAGCCACTTTTAACTGGTGACAGATGGCAGACTATGTTGGGAGATGAGAGGGGATGCACTCAGAAACAAACCCATTATCTGTCCTTTAAAGTGTAATTGATCCACAAATCATCAACAATTCCTGACAAAACCCCTGAAGAAATATCCATAACAAACTTGTGATAACAAACTAACATCCGACAATGGACACCCCATATGCTCTTTTGGGTCTATAAGTAGTCAAACCAGTAACAGGTAATGTATTACTACCATTTAAATATATGGGTACAAGCTTGAGAGATAATATTTAACCAATGTTTAAGAAAAATAATGATCGCTGTGGAACATGTTAACTTGAACAACATTTAACAAGTACAAATACATGGTTGATATGCTGCTATAATTCACATCAATGAAGTTGTTCCATTTTCAGGCAATCAAAGATTTCAAAGATCTGATGTTTCATAAATATTAATTTATTTAGCAAACACCACCAACCAACCACAAGAGTCGATCCTAGTAAAGACAATTTGAGGGAAAAATTTCCTTACTCAAATTGAAAAATAGGACAATATTCCAGATACATGGGAGGGCTGGCAAAATACTTAAGATTTCTGTGCATTCTGCTCATTGTTCAATGGAGTGTTTGAAGACAGTGTCTATCCAGAAAAAACCATGTTAAATAATATCCTGGGTCACCATTATACCTTCATGAGAGAAAATAGCAATTTTTCTTGAGAAAACAGAAGTTACGCATCTATTGCATCCAATCAAAATACATGACAAAAGTAATTTGAACCCAACGATTTATTTTTTTTGAAAGCTGTTGTTGTGAAGATGGGGTAGAGGAATTTTTTGGTTGATACATTTCAATGCTTAAAGACATTTTTATATACTGATAATACGACCTCAAATGTTTTTACCCTTATTTAACACAACTAAAACTTCTCATAATAGTAATATTTTAGCCAAATACATTTACCTCTCTTGGCAGTCATATACATACGTATTTTAGTAATAAAATTCCACACAATGTTTACAACTTTTTTAAAAAAGATACCATCAAAATTAATATCTTTGTCACTATAATTAAAATAAAATGAAATTTCAAGCTCTCTTGTATACAATCTTTAATACTTTCTAAAATATATGGTCAATACATTTTCATTTTAAACACACATACAGACACATGCTCAACAACTTACTCAAAAACCTTGACCATCTGATAGAGACTCATCAAAGCTCCCATCCATGTACCGTGACTATCTGACTGGATGTACATGGCAATCTTTTCTGGTATATCTGACCATCTGCCTGGGTAATCATGTTTGATCATGGTACTGATGCAAACACACAGCTGAACTCTGAAACAGTGATATCATTTACATATCAGTGATTTCTCCATTGTTTTCACATATAGAGGTAATACACTCTCTCAGTGGCATTTTATTAAAGTGTTCTTTTCAGTTAATATGGCAGGGCAGTTTCTATAATAGACACTTATCGATGAATAGATCCCCATACCCCATAGTATATGTCTGACAACTGTTGATCAACATTGAAAAACTTTAGTCATTTTTTATTTTCGTTATTGGTATGAGTGATCACGTGTTACAACAATAGCACTACATCTCATGCATTAAAACTGCACGTAAAGGTAGATATATTATCCCAGGCTATCAAAATCTGTAAATCATTGCCAATAAAAGCATCTGATTGCTCTATCCTGGACAAGGCACTGTATTACATGTATTTACATATTGTGACACTAAAAGCATTCACATTAGCTAGTCTCCTTTCATTTAAGCATCATGAAATCCTTTATTTATTCTTTTTGCTATGAGGTCAATATTTCTTAATGTGATAAAATGGTACAAACTCGCATCATTGGTTCTGAAGCAAGTAGGCATGTGTGCATGAATGTGTGTAGGGTTTAACGGGGTTTATTTTGTGGTTTTTGTTGGTTTTTAACAAAAAATTTAAAACATGGGCTACATCATGCCAATGAAAAGGGAGCTAAGTGCCATTACCATGGACACATCAAGGTAGCTGACCCAGGCAATATGAATTGGTCAGCTATCAAATGTACATGAACTTCAGATTTATACCTCAACAATTCTTCATTCTCAAAGAGAGAGGGAGCATTTGATTTCCTTCTCTACATTTTGTATCTTCTTTTCATGTAAGCCTTCTTTTTGTTTATTGTCTTTTTCAGCCTTTCCCCCTCCAACATTTGCAGTTGCTATAAGCTATACTGCATTCTGTATTCGTTATGTTCAGATACATGCTTCCAATCCTTCAGACCATAACCTGAATCCTTTCAGTCACTATTACTCTAAAGTATTATATGTGAAGTTGAATTTGAAATTTTTCTCAAACATGTTCATAAAAATAATGATATATGCTTTTAGATAAACAGGGCCATAAAGTATTTTTCCATCACCTGCTGTTTATAACCTAATCTCTTTCTCCCTGTGTTGAGCATTGACTAGTTTTTTCTTTTTTTTGACATAATATGTTAATATACATGTAACTAAGAGTACATTGGTCAAAAATAAGATTTTACTATTGATGCAACTGCTTGAGCCAAACATGGAGGTCAAGAAAACTATGTTTTGTCTATTTAATTGTGCATTTTTTTTAAAATTGTGTCTGCACATGAAACTTCTTCATCAAATGTACAGCATAATTTAAAGTTTCTGGCATAAAGGAAGCAAATATCGAAAATAGGAGTACAAATGTATTATCAGCAGCCATTTGCAAAAAGAATGAGATGGTTCAGTACATGGTATTTTCATCTTACACTTAACTGATACGGTTGAGATTAGATAACATTTTATGTGGAAAAAAGAGAAAGTTTTTGTTAATTTATGTGCACAACAGTGCAATTCAGTGCCCAAATAGGCATGCACTTTCCCTCTAAAAACTCAATTGCTAATGTTTCATAAACGGTAATTCACACAAAGTTTATCGACACCACCTCCATTCTTCAATGGTATTTGGATGCAATTCCACAAGAAAGCATAGCTTGCAGAATTATATCTACATAAGAAGCTGTGGATGTGTGCAGTGATGATGTAGTTTCTCCACATTCTTCACCCCCACCCCAATCGAAAAATCTTTTGAGCTCTACTGTATATAAAATAAAGGTAAAACATGTAAAGCGACAAGGTAAAACTAAATTATCAAAAAGTTGTCCATTTCCAGCTACCAGTGCTTGATCGAGATTATCTGCAGTACATATTCTAATACACCATCCAGTCATGAATTATGTTGGTAACAACATTATCCAAATGTATGATACACCATCCAGTCATGAATTATGTTGGTAACAACATTATCCAAATGTAGGTGCTTTGACAAAATCAGAACCATTCACAAATCATAACAGAAGATAAAAAAGATTGTTGTTGTTGTAGTGTTTAACGCCATTTTCAGCACATGATAGGCTATACATGGCGGCCAGTATTAATGGTGGAGGAAGAACCCGGGAAAACCCCAGAAAGAACCACTGACCCACGAGAAGCTACTGGCAAGCTTTCTCACATACCCACATTGGCCGAATCGGAGACTCGAACACATGCAGACAGAGGTGAGATGGCAATGATCTGTAACGGAGAGTGCTTTAGATCACTCGGTGCCCCGATAAAATAGTGTTTTAACCAATTTGTAATGGTTAAAATCAATGTTAATCATTAAGTGCATGTATTAAATAATGCAAACTTAATAGAATGAAAATGTTTTGGTGCAAACTGGCTTATTTTTTTAAATAAAAAATTGCACTTATATTCCTTTAGGTCAAAAGTCTGGTTTAGCAACACTTCTAAATGACAAACTGCCCCATCTGGTTGCCATACAATGCCTTGCACATCGCCTTTCGCTCGTATGCATAGAGCAACTAAGACAGCATCAAAACAGTCAAATGATAAATCAATGACCTTACTATATTACAGAAGTCACACAATAAAAGGCATTACAGAAACCTTTCAGCATACTGGAAATTACCCCAATGCTAACAACACAAAAGGGTGGAACAAGGTGGCTTTCACAACTTGAGGGTGCTATGTACGCATTCTTGAAGTGGTATCAGACATTCTGCTACCAGACAGCGTCCAATGACAACCCCAAATTTGAGGCCCTGGCAAAGTTGAGCTGTTATTGTTTCAATGGAAGAAGGAATCAGAAGTCTACCCTACAACTGACTTGATATGAAGCACAAAGTGCAAATTTGTCTCACGGATCATTCATCATAAAAAAAAACTGTTGGTATGTTACTATAAGATGCAGAAAGAAAGAAAGAAATCTTCCACTGAAAGGCTTATGACATTTTACAGGTCCTTGACAGTAAGGAATTTATTACTTTTGGCTTTCAGGGGCCAGAAATCCAAGCCAGTGAACAAGGCTTTACAAGGAAACCTTGTAGGTGCTGTGCAGCAGAGATTTACCCATGATCATTACCTTGTAATAGAAGCCAGCCAAATTAGTTGGTTAACAACAGGCCTTGCCCTGGATCAAATGCCATATTAGCTTACATACACTAGTTGCTGTTCCAGTTGTTTGCATTTTTTGTTTTGAAGTTGATGATTATATTTAAAAAATGAGTTTTGTTAAGCACTTATTTTCTCAATTACATGAATTTTCGTACCAATGAAAATCTTAATTCTTCATTAGAACACAGAAACTAAATGTCATGGAAGTAAATGAATTTCTGGTAATTAATATACTAAATAGATCATAGGTACAGCCCTGTAATTTTGCTTCCAAAGATCAAGTTCATATATAATCAGTCTAGTTTTATTTAACTATACCTGTGTGTGATACTTAAAGATACCATCACCAGAGCATATTAAAACCAAAAAAATTCAAACATAACAGGTGCTGTACAATACCTGACAGGATCTGGGGCATGGATTATGGCCTCCACAATATTGTTCCGTATAGCCATGCGATCCTGCTCATGTATGCTGAATGGAACTGGATCTGCTGGATTCTCTGCCTCACGATCATGCCAGAACTGGGTAACTGTATTCTTCAAGTAGATTGCTCCTGCAATCACAACCAAACTTAAACAGTGTGAAAGAAGCATGTGTAGAAATGATGGACATAAATATGCAGGGGTCACAATGGGTTAAATCTGGGACATGTACACTACATTCAATGTGAAATTTTGATGGGACATAATCCACTATAACTTAAAACATGTAAATGTCATAAAACTGCATCAAGTGAGTATTAAATTTCAACAGTTTCTCCATGACAAATATTCACAGGAATGATGCCATATGATGATAAATATTTAGAGGACTTCTTGTACATAATTAACTTCCCCTGTGTGTCTCATTAGTCATGTTGTTCACAACTAAATTTCCCATTCAAGTAATAATGAACATGGATCAACATTAAGAGCATTTGGCATGCACGAAATATTGGCTTGATACGTGCAGTTCAGAAATAAAAATTGAAGCCTTGCATATGCATTAAACAGAGTCAAAGAATTCAATTTGCAGTTGGATATCAGTGATACTCCTTTTCCACCTGTATGTAACATTCAGCACATAGGATTGAACATTACAATTAGTTAACTCTTTACCTTCTGCTAACGCATATATGCGACCATAAAAATAGCCTTGCAACCCCAGAGACGCATATACAAGCTGCTAATAATACTCTCTCTGTCCCGGCTGGCTCATACATGCGTTTCCGGCCAAGGGTTGGGAAACCCCAGATACGCATCTACACGTTTCATATTAAAGCTTTGTATTGGATGAAGTTACAAACATCCGTTCTCTTTTATAATATTTAGCCAATGAAAATAGTCCTTACATAAAATGATGAACGTATTCTGTTAGTAGTTTTACAGCATATAAGTGGGAAATTCTATTGAAAACGAGGTCAATGGTGACAGTAAAAAAAATGTCAACATTCATGTATTCCGACGACGATTCTGATGAAGTTTTGAAGGATTTGAAAGTGATGATATTGATTTTAACCAGATTCAAGATGAAGGATTGGACATTAGTATTAGTCCTGTTTCGACACCTGACATTTCAGATTTATCTGAAACACGAGACAATCAAATCTGGTCGGAACACGTGAGACCAGTAAATGTGGATGACTTTACAGCAGTTTCAGGGCCAGCATTTATTTTAGAAGAAAATGAAAGGGAGATAGATTTCTTTTTACGTGCTTCAGGCAGTATCATAAAAAATTACCAAATCTGCAGTAAAATAGTGGACACATTGGTGTGCAAAATAGTGGTGAGAAAAGTAATCTAATATACATTTTAAACACATAACATCGAGATATTTTTTTAATTATAAATATGTGAATATAAACATTGATTCCTGTGGATTATTTGTACTTGTTGGTGAAAATGAGTGGCACAAAACATTGGTAAGTGTTCAAAATTTTATTTTACATTAAATTACATAGTTTGCATGGGACAAAATTGATACAGAAAATGTAGACAGCATGTAAATAATAAGTTCTCACTCAGGCAGCTATTATGATGCTCTGGGGTTCAGCCTACAAACTGCTGCTAGAAGGCATGCTGCTAATCAGGCTTAGTAGCCAGGGCAGCAAGTACTTGCAGAAGGTAAAGAGTTAATTGAGCTATGCTTTTCAGCATGATTTTTGCTTTTATGATGAAATAGATTGATTGATGGACGATAAAAAGCACACACTTTAATTCTGCAGTTGATTTGTATTGATAAAGCGTTACCACCTGTACTTGACAGATGTTTAAATGCAGTGCAGGCTCATGGAATTTTAGTTGGGGCTTGTGATTTTTGTAGTCACCATCCCTAGTCCTGTGTCTGAAACATTTTTTTAACACAATACAATCTTGTTAATTAAAAATTGTTTTTTCTTCCTCAAGAAACCACATTAAACTACAATATAATACTTTTCATACCTGGTCATAATTAATCTCCTCTCTTAATACTCCATGATGCAATTACAATGGTCAAATTTATCACTAAAATTGTAGAATAAGTGAGTGAAAATTGCCAACTGGTCATCCAAAGGCATTATTCAAATTCCAAAAGTGGCAGCTAGAAAATTACTACTTTCTAAACGCAGGTATACCCCATCAGCACTTCTATTAACAGACCACCTAGTACATTTGAAATCCAAAATTCTACCATAGGACTGCACAAGGCCTCCCCTTGCTTATAGTAAAGAACAGACCTATCAGTTAATTGTGCCTTTTAAATAATTTACAATACCCAAAAGAGAAAACAATGAGACGCAGAGGTCATTTTGTGCCAAGTCACCATTACTGTGTCACTGCTGTATGGATACTGGTTAGGGAACAAACGTGTTTAAGAAGATCTTAGTCCTTGATTTTGTACCATTTCAGCAATATATAATAAGAATGTCACAAATATAGTCCATGCAGCGAAATCAGCCCACTACACTTCTAAGATCATGGAAAGTTCCAGCTGCATAACAGATAGTGCTTTAGACCACCGGCCTCTCATTCCCCTTAAGTTTGGAAGGCCCTATCCAGGCTTTGAAGTTTTCACCTTCTTCCCATAAGGGTTATAAACACAATATCAATTGACTTGTCATCACCATACAGTTGGGATACAGAATTTGAGCGGCAACCATTAGCAGCATTTGAACCTGTCTCTATGGATTTTGTATGTACAATCCTGATGAAGTGTGCACCAAAGTCATGTGAACTTGATCCAATTCCAACATCACTGCTGCCTTCACTAACTGATGTTATTAATACCTCTCTCATCTGGGGAATTCCCATCATTTTTCAAAACTGCCATTGTAAAGCCTCTGCTGAAGAAACCAACACTAGAGCATAACGATTTAAAGAACTACCGCCCAGTTTCTGATCTCCCATTCATATAAAAAATCTTAGAAAAGTTTGTTCTATCCCAGCTTGTATCTCATCTGAATTCAAACAGTCGTTTTAGTAATGTACAATCTGCATATCGCCCTTGCCACAGTACTGAAACTACTCTTCTAAAAGTAGTTAATGACATTCTCTCTGCTTTGGATAGCGGAAAGATTAGTCCTCACCCTCCTTGATTTGTCTGCAGCATTTGACACAATAGACCATGATATATTACTTCACCGTCTCCAGCATGTATTTGGCATTCATGATACAGTCTTACTGTGGTTCAAGTCCTACTTGGTCAACAGGACACAAATTGTATCTGCAAATGGAATACACTCCAGCCCAGTTGATCTATGTTGTTTTGTTCCACAGGGGTCTGTTCTTGGACCCGTTCTCTTCATTCTATACACTCAGCCGCTCTCAAGTGTCATAGATCATCATCCAGTGTCTCACCAATTGTACGCCGACGACACCCAAACATACAAATCTAGCCACCCAACTGAAGTTGATGCTACCATCCAAGGTGGAGAGGTGCATTTCTGATGTGAAATCATGGATGACATGTATCAAGCTGCAGATGAATGATGATAAAACTGAGGCCATTCTGATTACAACACAAAGACTTTCTCATTCACATCCTTTACCTCAAACAATAAATGTCAGCAACACCAACATTAAATTCACACAATCAGTACGAAACCTAGGTGTTACTCTGGACAATACTCTCACACTGCACCAACATGTCATGAACATATGCAAGGCTGCATATCTTGAGCTGAGACGTATCAGCTCCATTCGCAAATATCTTTCAGCTGATGCCACTAAAACATTTGTGTGTTCATTAGTACTTTCAAGACTGGACTATTGTAACTCAATTCTGTCTGGTTCATCTCAATATCTACTCCAAAAACTTCAGAACACAGCTGCTCGGATCATGCATAGAGTACCACGATCAGAGCACACCTCCCTGCTGCTCTGTACGCTACACTGGCTATCCATTCAATCCAGATTCAAACACAAAATTTGTTCTCTGTGCTACGTTTCACTGACGGACTCTATTCCAACATACCTATCCGACTTCACCCATGTGTACACACGAGCAAGATACTTATGCTCCTCTTCGGACAATTGTATACTCATTATTCCCACTACGAAAACAAAGTCATATGGACAGCGTTCTTTTGCATACCAGGGCCCAGCAACATGGAATGAATTGCCCACTGAACTCAGACACCAAGACACAGTGATCACATTCAAGAGTGCTCTTAAAACTCACTTACCGTATTTTCCGTTCTACAAGTCGATGCGGAGTATAAGTCGAATTGACCAATTTTGTAAATTTTCCATCCTTCGTTCATATATAAGTCGATTCGGAGTATAAGACGAGGCCAGGTCAATAACTTGTCTTTGTATTTTATACTAGTAACTTCCGGTTGCATGAGTATTGATGGTATCATTGTATGATATTCCATATTACCGGCAATCGTGAAATTGCATTACCGATGCTAACATGCTTGTGATTTTACTTCTGAACTGCTATATTTTGTCAGCTGAATAAACAGTCCATGCTTGTTTTATTATAATTGAAAGCACATCCATGTTGTAGTTCATTTTATTACCTGTAGTTACGAACGTAACTTATACAAACTTGTCATTTTCTATCGTAAGTTTGAAAGTCACGGACTCCGTTAAATCGATTCGTATATATATATATATATGTATATATATATATATATATACACACACACACATATATATACACATATACTATTTTTTAAGTGTTTGTTCTGTTTGGACTTGGATATAATTAACATTTTATTACTAATCTATTCAATGATATACCCCACTATTATCTTTATCGGCGAGTTCGAATACAAAGTAATGGGTATGATCTCTTGTCCTTATAACATATTTTGTATGGACAATGACTTCAATAAAATGTTGACAGATTTTCATTTCCCTAAAAAAAGCCTCATTTCCCTACTGGCAGCCTCGCTGATTTGACCTATTCTGTCGATTCTTGCCCTCAATCTGGTTTCAATTATAGCCAAAGCGCTAAGCATGTTTAATTACCGTGTAAATAACACTGCATAGCCATGTGGTTGTTGTGACAATGTACATCGTAATTAAAACAAGAATGAATTGTTGATTTAGAGGTGTTTATTGATAATGGAATATAGTAGGCTCGTAATACATGAGGATTATCACAATCGTCAGGTAACTCAAAATATCAATTTATCAACAACCGGTATAATCAAAGAGAGACACCGAATCGTCAGCTGGTTAAGAATGAATATAGGTGAAGTGTTGACATTACAATTTGCTTTAAACTGAATTGCGAAACTAAAAATCATGGATCACTGATGATCTATGAGTACTGGTAGTCCATCTATATATCTGATTTTAGTGTAGTTTAAACCTAATTTATTTGAGAAACTTTGTCAAATACAATTAGAAACATGATTTGGGGGATTCAGTAGAATGCATGATCTACATTATTTTATAAATAATCATAGAACGCTCAAGTTAATATGGATTACATCCCTTTGTAGGATCAATTGGATCAATCAAAAAGCTATGCCGGTAATTGCTCACATGTGTCCAACATTATACTGGAAAATCAAATATTAATGGACCAGTTATTTCATATCTTTTTTTTTAGGAACAAACAATATGCATTGAATTAGTACAGTACACTATAGAGTATAGACCGTAAGTGTGCTATGCGGCCCGGTGAAGTTTTGACCGGTACAGTAAATTGTTTTCTTTTATTTTATGTTTGAGAAATAAGAAAAAACATGCAGAATGCAAAATAAATAATGACAAAACTTACAAATATAAACGCAGTCATATTAGTTTATGACAATTTATTGACATAGTAATTTAACATGAATTTGTACTTCTATGTGACCTGTTTTCGATTATGCCGATTATAGAGCAATGTCAATAGCATACAGGATACTGTAATCCATATATAAGTCGATGCAATTTCAATGACACAATCCATATATAAGTCGATTCAGAGTATAAGATGAAGACCGAACTTTCAAGTCAAAAAGTATCGACTTATACGCCGGAAAATACGGTATTTCGAATGCAAGAATAAACTTAAAGACCTAATAATGCTCCCTACCTTATATATTTTCAGCATGTTATTTTTTTAAATTTCATGGTGTTTGTTTTTTGTAATAATACATTATATATATTTTTTATGTTATAGATGTTGTCTAATGATGTAAATTGCTTAAAGCTTCTAAAGATTAGGCGCTATATAAAGTCCTCATTATTATTATTATTAGTATAAGTGTCCCTACAAAAATCTAGAGGAATTCAATTTAAGACCATGTCTTCTGCTGAGTGTGGAAACCATTTCTGATATTCCTGACTGATACATTTTTCAAATTTGCTGCTGTGGCAGCCATACTGGGTTCAAGTTGATATCAGTTTCATTTACGACCAAATAAATATCACAAGTCCTTGGTGAAAACCCTACGCAATTTTGATTATCAATTCTGGAGTAGTACAATGGTCTTCTTATATGGCCATCCCTTCTGTAGCGGGACAAAGTGGCCATATAAGAGGGTGGCTTTTCCAGAGGGGGACCATATTTGTGAGAAGCAAACTATGCACCATATTTGCATGTATTTTTTTGTACATTTTAATTTTTTTTAACACAATTCAGTTATCAAAATAATAATTATTTAAATATTTATTTTTTCATATATATATCACTTTGTATTTTTCGAAAAATCCTTTAAATTACTGGACAACATTTTTACTAAGATTTGTGTTTGCAAAAAAGATTGAAGATACCATATAGCCATTTAGTTTTTGCAAAAATTAATAATGAATTGTTGCTTAGAAAATACAATGATTGATGCATAAGCTCTCATATCGTCATTACAATATCTACTGGTGTTATTAACAACTGGACGGAGGCCTTCACAGAATATAATCCTTAATTATCATTAATTAGTTCTTCTTATTAAGTCTGTCACTGTAACAAAACACCATGTGCGGTTTAAAACGAGTTCAGAAGCCCTGTGATGTTTTCTTATCCAACAAAAATTATATCCGAGTACATGCTAAAGTGAAGACCTCAGACCAATGAACTAGTCTTATTGTTTCATTAGTCATACACAAATAAAGTCAAAAGACCCATCATTTTCTATCATCAATTTGAAAGTCACAGACTCCATTAAATCAATTTGTAACACAAAAACTTTCAAGTGCTTGTACTGTTTTGACTTGGATATAATTAACATTTTGTTACAGATCTATTCTACTATATACACCTTTATTGTTATTTTTATTGATGAGCTCGAACAACAAGTAATGTGTATGATTGTTGGTCTTTACAACATCTGCTGTGTGGACAATGGCCTCGCTCACAGGGGCTCATTACAAAGCAAATTAGGAGTTTCCGTAAGTGCATCAAGGGCTGGGGGTCTAACTTGTAACAATACAACAGACCCCTGACCCTTGATACATTTATGCAAAACTCTTAATTTTCTTTGCAACAAGTCAATGTGATTGTAACAATGCATATCGTAATTAAAACAAGAATGAATTGTTGATTTAGAGATGTTTATTGATAATGGAATATAGTTGTGTCCTAACACATGAGGATTATGACAATTATCATTTAACTGGAAATAGTCTTATTTTCTCTTTCCAAAAGCAACAATTAAAAACTGCCCTGAATAAATATGGTCTTGTACACTGACAAAATCTCTCACACACATTAACTAAAATGTGTTTTTAAGTTCTTTATATTTTATTGTAATTTGAAAATGAGGCTGTTGCTGTAAGAATACAAGATGCACTTAATTTCTTGACAAAGTGGACTCAGATCGTTATGCAGACCTACAAGTAAGTCTCTGTTTTTTTTTTTGTCTGACATCGGACAGACAAAAAAAAGTAGAGAACTACTTGATGGCCTAACCATTGCATACAATTTACCAATAAATAACACCCATACATGTTCAGACCATCTTAATCATTTTAAATTGTAATTGGATTCTTGAGATGAGAGCAGAATGAGACAGAAAATACACATTTATTTTGTACGTTTTTAACGTTGGGTTGTTGAGTAGTGTGTGTTCTGTAGAACTTGTTATTGTACATAGTCAGTACCACAAAATGATAATTATTTATTTTACATAATTTTTCATACACTGAAATGCACTGCAGAAAGAATATAAAAACATCTTTATACACCGCTCCCTCGATAACTCGTGATCCCGCTTATAACGCGATGTCCGCATGGCTCCCGATTTTTTCCAGAGAAAATGCCTTTAAAATATTTTTAAAATATGCTGAACGTGAAAAAATTACGATAAGAATTGGTAAATTAAACCTTGATACACTGCTCGTTTTATCATCGAAAATGGTGATTAATGCCCGTAAAAAATATAATCCATACTTTGAAATTTGCAAGTTCTAAAGAAGAATTAATTTCAGAGATCTCGAAAACGCTTAATTATGCGTATTTGGATGCCAATTTTTGATCTGGGACGCAGAAAATCACTGAGGCTGGAGTCCTCCGCACGCATGTAAAAGGTGCGCAGGAAAATTCAAAGATTTGCCAGTCCTGTTTCAGCCACCTGCTTTGTGGGAAAATGTGTTGATCAGTTAGCTGTGCTGATATTTTCAATGAATAAGTCAGTGACTGAAAGACTCCTTGATGTACATACATGTTGCCATTTTATAAGAGTACATAAAATAAAAAAAAACATGATGCAATAGCTAGGCGGCTAGTTCAAAGGCTTTGACTGGCGGCCAGGTGAGAAAATGTACTGATATTTAGTGATTGAATTCAAAGGTAGAAAGACCCAGTTTTAAAATCCTAGCGAGACCTCTGTTTAAAGATATCATATATTGTGTAAGTTTTTATGATAAATAGTTGTCAGTATACTGTAAATAAACAGTCTGGTGAAATAGCGATCAATGAAAACTTCTGGTAAATGCTAACAGGTGGCAACAGAGAATGAAATAAACACCAATTAAAAGTCTTCCTGTGTGAAAATCACGTTCTAATCCTTTAATTCTGTTTCAGTGTAAACATTATAATCGCAACATATTCTGTTCATTGAAAACATGAAAAGAGTCAATCGACCCGTGAGTACTTCCGTAAGAACCTAATTACATGCCAGCTTTGTTTTGATCAACAACTTGGGGAAGTGTTTGTTGCATTAAAAAGTCAATTACAAGAGACCTGGGGTGCTGGAGTAAGGGTCTTGGAGCTGCCTTTGACGTAAAGCAAAACAGTAACAGAGACAGTGACGATGATAGTGACTTTGAAGGTTTCAGTGAAACTGATGTCATTAATGCCGAGGCTGTTTGGGAGAAATTCGTACAGACTCATGGTCCTGAGATGGGCGTTTCTCTTGATGATATGGAGGAGTGGATTTGTGCTGACAATGATTGCCCCACAGCTGAATACATGTCAGATGAAACAATAATTAATTATATAACAAACAAATTTGCAGCAGAAGATGATTCTAACTGGAATACCACAAGTGTTGAAAGTGATGCAGGTGCAGATGTTGCACCACCTCCCCCCTTTGTACAGGAAGCAATCAAATCTTTTGATATTGCCATAAGGTGGCTGGAGACCCAAAATGTTGACTACGTAATGCTCATGCAGTGGAGAAATCTGAGGGATTTTGCTCAGCGGCAGAGAAACCAAGGAGTAACACACACAAAAAAATTAACTGATTTTTTCAAAAAGTGAATTGATATTTGTCAAGCGTGGCACAAATGGCAAGTATTAACTTGTTCTAATTTACGTTGTTTTAAATTTGTAGACCCATTAAATATGTTAGTGCTGATTAACCCTTGTTTTTTGTTTTCCATTTTACTTCTATCGCAATCAAATCTATCGTTCGATCGACACTGTTTCTCGAAAAGAGTCAATCTTTTGTATATAAAAAACGTCTAATTTGGATCAAACAATAAAAATAGAATGTATCCAATTCAACATAAAAATTAGTGACGTAGTACACAATGTGTGAAGTGGTACACATGTTAAACGAACGGAAACCACATGGAACAATGTTTTCGATGATCGCCTCAATATACTGTAATTTATCCTGAAATTAATGTTGCTTTATGAGGAAAAAATAAACAAAGTACACCGTTATGAAGAGATATTTATTCACAGTTAATCTCAGTACGATTATAAAGTGAGTATTCAACACTATAATCTGCTGCCCCCCCCCCTTATGTCGTTGATCACTTTATTGGTTTTGGGCTTATTTTATAGGCCCCTCGATAATTCGCACCTCACTTATAGTGCGGTCGATGTTTCTGGACCCCGATGTGCTTGAGTTATCGAGGGAGTGGTGTAATTCTTGGTAAACACATCATTCAACATTTAGAATCATTCTCTTTCCAACTGCTCCATTTTCCCACTGCTGCAGAATATTCTCCTTATCTGTCATGATTTTGATTACTGAAGGCTTTACAACATCATATTTGTCAGCAGGAACTAAACCCTCACCCTCAATGTCATTGAGTTGAATACATTTGACTTTTTCTTGTAAATATTTTCTGTTAAAGCAATGATATATTTAAGTTTGGTGATTTATTCTTACATTGCTAACTGTACAGTATACATGCCAACCCTGAGAGAGGTATGAGCACAATTTTGCTAAGAAGTTGCAAAAAAGTATAATCTGAGCATAAAATGTGTAATCTATATATTACTTGTACTAATATTAGTACCCCTACTTTGCTAAAGCTATGACATTGTAGCTAATATATTACATGCCTTAACTACAGTAACTATAAAAAATGTACATTATATTTTTACAATACTAATATGGAGCTACAGGACAAAATACTTGAAAAAAATGTGTAAAAATCCATGTGGATTACAACCAGAAAACATGCACAAAACATCCCAAATTTTTTTTATATTCAACTCATTTTTTAACTAGTCTAACCAGTAAATGTGAAACTTTTGCTGAAAGATCACGAAGTCCACATTCTGCAGCGAGCTCATTCTGAGTGCTGTACTGCATCATTCTCATATCCTTCTTTACACATTTGTAAAGCAGTGTTGATCTCTTTTTATGTTGATCTGACATGTTTTCAAGTTTAAAAAGACCCATCTGCTTTAAAAAATTTCATCTGCAAACCAAACCACAAAAGCCTGTTTCACTTAACATCTAGTGCAATTTTCTTAATTAATATGTCAGCAAAATTTCAAATTTAAAAAAAACTTTTTACTTGCAAATGGGTCATATACAGTTGCTATAAACAGAAAATGAGGAAAGTACATGTATATCTATATGGGACAAATGAGCTCTTAAGCCATTCTTATGCAGCAATCAGTCTTTTTAAAATACTCTCAAAATTCTTACGAGTGGAATTAAAGAATGATGATATAAATGACAAACACAACTAAATACTGCATTATTTTATATTTTTAAAGTACTGGAAAAGCATGATCAATATACAGGCAAGTGTAAGATGTAATTTGGTGAAAGAAAAAAAAAAAAGCATAATGATTATGCCAGAAGCATAATGGCTGGCATGTATGGTACTGCAATTTAATCATGACAAAACCTTTTGTAGATAAGATGTTTATAAAGGAAGTAATGCACATATTGTCATGTGATTTTTTGTGGGCTTGGCCTGGTGCTTTTTTCATCAAGGTTTATTTTCCTTTGTGCTTGAATCCACAAATGCTATACTCAACATGTGCTGATCTTGTAATGATCTTGACAATTTCTTCCAATCGTAATCATCAAAAAGAACAAAACAGCAGTGTGAAGCCCAACAGCTGAGTGAAGCCCTAAAATCACAACAATGTCCAGTCCATTTCCTGTAAATGTTGGCATTTACAGCTAATGATATAATATTAACCATTGTGGTAAAATCTGGAATGGCTGGCATCTCTGCTTGTTGACTGTAGTTGAAATAGATCTGGTGACATTAGTGACTGGCAAAAAGTCACATTTAAGACTATAACAAAGGACAAATCATAATGATCCAATATAACAGTATATCCCCTAGGGGTGCAAGACTGAGAGTCAAAAATCTCCTTGGTGTCAAAACTGGGGGTCGGACAGAGTAAAAAACAAACTTTGGTATCAAAACTGGGGGTCAAACTAAAAATTTGGGGGTCTCTGAAGCGCAAATGAAGGTAAAGGGAAACACTGATATAAGAATGGAGTAAATATTTTTAACTACTGACCTGCTTGTCTGACTGGCATGTCCAACTGGTCTTCCATTACTACTTGCAGCAAGATCGGAACAAAACCGATTATCTTGTGAACCTACAATGACAAAATCAATGTCGTTAACACAAATGACAATGTTTTCTACACTTTTATATACATCACGGAGTCCAATACACTATGCTTGATTCAAAAACTGGAGTCTCATCAGATGTGAGTCACTTAATGAGTCTTAAAATCAGCATGACCGAAAATTCATTAGATCAACTTGGATTTACAAGTTTCAACTATGAATACTGAAACTTCTGGATCAGCCCATTTTAAAGTCAGACAGTTCTGTTTATTCTCAAAAAAGTGCAATTCTTGACATCAAAATAATTTCCGTAATTTTCAAACAGATTAGTTGCAGGAGCTTTTAACTTTTCTCAAAAGAAAGCACTTGGAGACTTTTTAAGCTTAAATTTACTCATTGTACATTTTATAACAGAAGACTGCAGACAGGCCCACATTTACCATGTTATGATTCTATTCACAATAAGAGATTTCTAAACCGTTTTCAAACATAAGGCTTGGCATCTATGTAGTTGGAAATTTTAGCATTAAAATATCAAATTGGGAAATTTATATTGGATGGGACTTTAAACAGTTACTATATAGAAGTTACAGTGAAAAAATTCTTGAACACTTAAGCAAGTCTCTAATGGGACTGATTATATAATGGCCGAAATAATGTATTCTTTGTAATTAACAAGTGTTGAGACCATTGCCAATATTCTTGAATAAATCTATCAAAATTTTAGCAAATATCTACCGGGCACCTGTTGATCCTAATGATCAGTTACCCACATACTAATTGTGGATTAGTACAGCAGTACAGACACAAAACAAAATGATACATTTAAGCCAAAACAAATGTTTCCAGTCGGCCTACAATTCCTGTTTTTCGTTGTTGACTCTAACACTCCACGCCATTAAAAAAAAAATTCCCAAAAATTATTTGTGCATCTGATTCAGATGGTTTAGCCCAGTAAATATGCAGTGAAATCAGCCCACTACAGTACTAAGTTCAAGGAAAGTTCCAGCTGCAAAGAGTTCCTCGCGATTACTAACAACCTAATATCAAGGAACAAAAGTACACCACTTCCAACTACATTCTCTCCAGTCGACCTTCCGGATCTGTTTGCAAATTTCTTCTGTGACAAACCCTTACAGATAAGCTTGATGACACAATTTCAACCGATTCGTCACCATACAGCTGCGATACAGAATTTCAACGGCAACCATTAGCAGCATTTGAACCTGTCTCAATGGATTTAGTACTTTCAATCATGATGAAGAGTGCACTAAAGTCTTGTGAACTTGATCCAATTCCAACACCACTGCAGCTCGAGTGCTTAGATCCAACACTGCCTTCACTAAGTGAACTTAGACACAGTGATCCCATTTACGAGTGCTCTTAAAACTCACCTATTTCAACTGCAAGAGCAAACTTAAAGACTTAATAATGTTTCCTACCTTAAATATTTGCAGCATGTTTTTGTTTTCTAATTTCAAAGACCTAACAATGTTTTCTACCTTGTATATTTTCAGCATGTTTGTTTCCTAATTTCACGGTGTTTGTTTTTTGTAATCATATCACTCTTTTATGTTATAGGTGTCGTCTAATGTTGTAAAGCCCTTAGAGCTTCTAAAGAATAGGCACTATACAAAGTCCTCATTATTATCAACTTCAAAAAGTTCAAAATAGCTGCTCAGATCATACTTAGAGTACCACGATCAGAGCACACCTCCCCGCTGCTCTGTACCCTACACTGGCTATCCATTCGATCCAGAATCAAACACAAAATTTGTTCTCTGTGCTACGTTTCACTGACAGACTCTACTCCAACATACCTATCCGATCTCACCCATGTGTACACACCAGCAAGATACTTATGCTCCTCTTCTGACAATCGTATACTCATTATTCCAAGTATGAAAACAAAGTCATATGGACAGCGTTCTTTTGCATACCAAGGCCCAGCAACATGGAATGAATTACCCACTGAACTTAGACACCAAGACACAGTGATCCCATTCAAGAGTGCTCTTAAAGCTCACACTTATTTCGACTGCAAGAACAAACTTAAAGACCTAATAATGCTTCCTACCTGAAATATTCTCAGCATGTTTTTTATCTTTTAATGTTTTTTTCTAATTTCATGGTTTTTGTAATATTATTATATGTCTTATAGGTGTTGTCTAATGTTGTAAAAGGCTTAGAGCTTCTAAAGATTAGGTGCTATACAAAGTCCTCATTATTATTATCATTATTTGAAGCACTTATTTCATTATATATATATATATATATATATATATATAATCATTATAAAATGTAATGCTTAATTTTATTTTTAAATTAAATTTTTTAATAAAAAAAATCATGAAATTGATTTATTGCAAGTAGAGCAAAGTGCTTGAAGTGCTGAGTACATTATATATGCTAATCTTTATTATATATATATATATATATATATATATATATATATATATATATATATATATATATATAGTGTTAAAAAAAAAACACATACCAACTCCAATTTTAAAACCAGTGCAATTGTAAACATTCTTTTAGGATTGTACACAACACTCACTTTAACTAGTCTATGTGTCCAATTTTAATGGTCGTAAAGACAAGTTTTCACAAATTCTGAATGCTGTATTACATCCATGTCAAAATTCCTCTTTGAAAATTTCTGAAGCACTATTGATATGTCCTTTCCTTGATGCAACATGTTTTTCAGTTTAACAAAATCCTCCTGTAACATATTTCAGTCATATAACATCCATTAATCACATCAATAAAGCTATTTTCACTTAATATTTGGTGCCATCTTTTTTTCAATATGGACTGGTCCACTGTTTGGCAAAATATAATTAATCTGCAAGACATGATTTCAAATTCAAGAAACCCATCCGTTTTCTTGGAAATATGTTGTGTACAGTTACTATAAATAGAAAATAAAGATTAGTCGACGGAGATCTATAATGGATAAATGTGCAGCAGCCAAGAGTCACATAAAAACAGCCTTGACTACTCGTTATTCTGTGCCTTGCTCACTCCTGACGTCGCCAGATATAATCTTTGATCTTAACTTGAAAACATGTTTGTTTTCACACGAACTAAATGGGTTCATATTATTACCTGGATAATTATGAACAGGAAGATACCCAAGTACCTAGATAACCTTTGGCATATTTATTCTTGAACAAGATTTTCAAGCTAACCACAGTGGCAGCCATATTGGATGCAAGATCAGGACTATTTTATTTTGAACAAACTGGAAACCATTAGAACACTTTAGTGAAAACACAAATTGACAAGATTTTCCATTCACAAGACTTGACGATAAGTTTTGCAGCATGTTCATTGTGGCAGCCATATTTGAAGTCAGATCAGCACCATTTTCATTCAGGACAAACTAGATATCATAAACTGATTTTCTTTTGAAGACCTTCTGTTGATATGATATCATAAATTATTTTCTGTCGATATGACTTTCTATTTAGGAGTAGAAATAACAAAGATTTTCAAGATTGCTGCCACTGTGTCTATATTGTATATGTCTGACTGGCACCCTTTTCATTTAGTATCATATAGCCATCATAAAAAGTATTCTGGTGAAAGTTGAATGTTGATATGATGTTCACTCTAGGTGTAGCAATAATTTTTTCAAGATAGCTACTTTAAAGATCGTCTTGAATGTCAGAATGGCACTATTTTTTCATTTACAACCATCAAAAATAAAATGTCTTTAAGTGAAAATCCTATGTTTACGCGACTATCCGTTCTGAAGGTATGGTGATAACAATTTTCAAGACAGTCATTGCTGATGCCATATTGGAAGTAAGGGTTGCACCATTTTCATTCAGGACTGATTAAACATCATATCTTATGGTGAAAAGATCATGCTGTGATGGCTTTCTGTTCTAATGAAGCAATAACAAGATTTTCAAGATAACCGCCATAATGGCTATATGGGGCATCAGATTGGCATGGTTTTCATTTATGACCAAACAGACCTCATAAAAAGTCTTTTAATGAAAAGTCACATATTGATATGACCATACAAGTAGGAAAATTAAGCTTTTCAAGATGTCAGATAGAGCAATGCAAACAGATGTCTGAGCAGCCGCATTTTCATTTAGGACCAACTAGACCTTGTAACGAATATGTAATGTTTCATGGCAATTCTCAGTAAATCAAGAGGAGTAGCAATTACAAAACTGTATTTGGTGTTTGTAACAGACGTGACCAAACATAATGTTACAGAA
The DNA here is from genome assembly GCA_028554795.2 of Sinohyriopsis cumingii. Lineage (NCBI taxonomy): Eukaryota > Metazoa > Mollusca > Bivalvia > Unionida > Unionidae > Sinohyriopsis > Sinohyriopsis cumingii. Next base: position 11,977,765 of record CM068836.1, read on the forward strand.
AATAAAAAATCCCAAAATTGATTTGCGGATCTAATTGAGCCGATTTAGCCCAGTAGTAAGGCTGTCAACGGCTACTCGGGTACCCGACCGCATTGAAAAACCCGGGTATTGAAACGTAAACGCGGGTACCCGTAAAAAAAAATCGCCACACTCGCCAACCACTTCAAACAGGTGTGACAGCTATGGCTTTAATTAGAAACCAGATCCCTGCTTAATATAAATAAACAATACATCAGAGAGTCTGTTTGGATTAATAAAATTCAATGGCATTGTGCAACAGGACAAACCGTTATCCCCAAGGCATTATATACCAAGGTTAAAACATAGCATTGTTCTACAGGTAATAAACCTCTTTGTAGACGATAACTATTGATTGTGGGTGCTAAACGATCGGTACATTGCGTGCTCTTTTAATGAAATCCAGATGGATACCTTTGATTTCCGAACACACATGTCGAAGAAATCCCACAATTTATATTATGAACAATTATCACCTAGACACCTTGAAATCTTCATACACACACACACACACAAAGACGGTTTTAACGCATTACTCTTGACATGTGGTAAAGCTGCTTTACACGCATGCGTGGGTAATTCAAATCTGCGGTCAAAAGCCGATGAATAAACGTGGTCTGTTCTAACAAGGACTTATACTTTAAAAAAAGGTGAGTGTTCTAAAGGATTTAACGCGGCTGATCACAGTGATCATTAAAAGTTGGATTATACCTACCATCTGTGTACAAAGGTCATTCTAAATAAATTTATTAATTAATAGCGTGCGGTCAGATCATTCGCAGCTACATCGGTGCGGACTCATCAGACCGAGTAGTGCGATACACGGTTAGCCTCTATCGCCATATAAAATATTAAAGAAATGGGGATAACAATTAGTTGGTCTACGGTTGTACATGTCATTCATGTGCTAACGGGTACCCGGGTACCCGTTAAATTTCACAATGGGTACCCAGGTTGGTTTTTCGTGATTTTTGACAGCCCTACCCAGTAGTTGAAATTATTAGTATATTATATTATATAATATTAATTATAAGATATATAACATTCAAATTTATCACTGTGTAATAGTTTGACACCAAAGTTCAGCTCTGAGATTCAAAATTTTTCTAATCTGGGTTTCCTCCAAATATTCCAACCCCATTTTTTACATTTGGACATTTAGGAAGGAGTGTGGGTTCAGAACAATTATGTATGCAAAATTTGGAATCTGTCGCCATCGTAAGATAGCTTACCAGCAGGCCTAGCAAATTTGAAGTATGTTATATCGACCTATACCTGCATGAAATCAATAGGAAAATTATTTATTTTCTCAAAAATGTCAAGCATTATATTCGGTTTCTTTTCTTTAATCTGCTGACAGACCAGACAAAACTCAGCATAGAATTAACCTGACATGGTACTTGCCATTTGCGTCAATAGTCACATGACTTCTCAACTCGCAAACAACATCGGAAGTCCAATAGTCAAGTGATATCAACAACAAATTCCTTTTTAATGTCATTGTATAAAATTTCAATTATATTAAATGAAAGTCTCATACGTTTCATAAAAACCAGAAAGAACATACAATTCTCAACATATTTATTTTGAGAACAACTACAAGATACTTGGCCAGTCTGATTCATCAAGCAGATTAGTCTGGTTCCCTGCTTTGTATGCTCCCTGTCTGAGAGAGCACAGGTAAACGTGGTAGTCACAAGATACAACAACGCCTCAGAAGTAGGTCTCAGAATAAATATGAGAATTTTGTACTCTTTCGTTTTTGTATTCTTTTTGCAACCAGTATATGACTTTCATTTAATATTTTTTTCTACGCTGTTTGAAAATGACGGTTGTGAGATTCTGTGTGCTCGTGCGACTAGCAATCTAAATCGCTTGTACCAGCTCAAATTTCATCAATGCATTAGTTTTTTCATCTTTCAGCAGATTAAAGACGTAACGATTTTAATACTCAAAATTTCTGAGAAAATAAATAATTTTCATATTGATTTTATGCAGGTATAACTCGATCTAACAACATTTAAGTTTGCTGGCCCATTCGCTAAGCGGCTGTGCTTTAACGTCACCATGTTCTCTTCTTGTAATGCTATACTGGTTTTCATAACTTCCATATAAAAAAAAGATACGGATATCGTACCGTCTCTGAAAAATCTATCCTACTGAGTGTTTGAATTGTCTCAACAAATATATTTATGGCAAGCACCAAAACAATCCATACTGCAACCTCCTAATATTCTGGTTTGAACTCGATAAACTAACTCACGATCAGTTCAGTTATGACTCAATTATGTAATTGTTTTGGGCATCAAGTTGTGCAGGAAAATTCTTGGGTTTTTCCCGACTTTTGTCAATATTTGCAAAATTCAAGGACTTTTCATGGTCGGGGAAAAAATTATCATTTATCCCGACTTCCCAGATGCGTGGGAACCCAGCTGATACCTTTGGTAAAAACCAGAAAGAACATATAATTCTTAACATATTTATTTCAAGCACAACATGAAATTTGGCCAGTTTGATTCAAGCAGAGTAGCCGGGTTCCCTGCTTCATATCTCTCTGCATGAGATAGCACATGTCAATGAGGTAGTCACATGATACAACAAAACTCCAGAATATGGTCTCGAAAACAAATAGAGAATTTTGTGCTCTTTCGTTTTTGTACTTTTATTACAATCAGTATACGAGTTTCATTTAATAGTTTCATTTAATATTTTTTGTACAATATTTGAAAATGACAGTTGTGAGATTCTGTGTGCTCGTGCCACTAGCACTCAAAATCGCTAGTACCACTCAAATTTCATCAACTCGTTAGTTTCATTGCCTTTCAGCAGATTAAAGACATGACAGTTTAAATACTCGCAAATTTCTGAGAAACTAAATAATTTTAACATTGATTTCATGCAGGTATAACTCGATTTAACATTTAAGTTTGCTAGCCCATGCCCCTAAGAAGCTTTGCTTTAACACCATCATGTTGGCCTCTTGTGATGCTAGACTGGTTTTCATACCTTCCACAGAAAAAGATAGATATCAGGCTGTCTGTGAAACAAAAAGTATATTAGACAAATCGATCCACTGAATGCTTGGATTGTCTCTACAAATATTTTTATGGCAAGCACCCAAATGATCCATACTGTAACCTCCTAATATTCTGGTTAGGACTTGATCAATTTAACTCATGATCAGTTCAGTTACTACACAATTATGTAATTGTTTCGGCATCAAGTTGTGGAGGAAAATTACTGGGGTTTTCCCAACTTTTGTCAATATTTGCAAAATTCAAGGACTTTTCATGGTCGGGAAATTTTTTTTATCATTTTTCCCCACCTTTTTCACAATAGCGTCGGAACCCTGCATAGAGGTACACCTGGACAAAATTTCATGGACATCACATTTTTGGTGATTTTGCATGGAATGGCCCAGAAATGAAAACTGCATTTTAGAATTGTTTCTACATTTAACTTCAAAATACATGTAGCACTGAATAGGAGTTTGACCAGTATACCATCTGTTTTTGTCTATCTAGCATGTACACTGGACATGTATTCCACATCTTTCTTTTGGGGGGGGGGGGGGGAGGGTGTCAAAATCACTCACTGGTATTTCTAGTAACCTTCCCAGCTCCAATAATCTGATATACTTCAAAACTTAAAAATCACTGTCATCATCACCATTATGAACATATATTTGCTGAATAAAATTGTAATTTCAAAATAAACAATGCTGAAAATCAGCCATTTTGGTAACCAACATTTTCTATAAACATTAGAAAAACTTCCTTAATAAACACAATTTCAAACCATGACAAAATTCATGTTCTAGACCCAGCATTGGCTATGAACAAGATACCGAAGAAAAAAAAAATAAAGAGCAAGTAATATTATAACATATACATTCAACAGTTATTTTTCTGTCAGACTACATGTACATTTAAAATCCATTTAACACCTGTAAACCGCATTATTTGAGGACTTTCTAGAATTTTCTCAGCAGTTTTTATGAAAAAAGCTTTGGAAAATAAATGCAACACTGTTGTTACAAAAGATTTCACCTTCACATCTTTACATTTTCTATCAATGATGGACCATCTGCTCTGGTGCCTAACATAATCAAAATCTGCAAGTCATTTATGTCAGCCAATGAATCCAAACATCTTTTAATTCTTTGGCAATGAGCTAAATGACTATTCAGTACACTTGGGATGTGCTCAATCGAATCTCAAGTCAACCAGAATAATCATTTATCTTAATTTCTCTTGGATCTTTTTATATACCTTATGGGCACAATGGAAGGAACCTTTGTGCACAAGAACTGCAAACTAAATGCCACTAGCATAAGAGCAAAACCCAGAATTAACCATGGGCGAAGTAAACAAATTTTTGGAATGTATTTTGACCACCCATATAATCCTGCCTACCATTCATCTGTTAAGTCTCTTATAAGGAACATTTTTTTTTTGTTACTTGATTCTACATTAAAAACAATGACAACAGATGTCACCCATGTTTCAGAAGTTGAAGATGGCATTTCTGGTTCTAACTCAAACTATGTGCTCTTTGTCATGCTACCTACAAGGACAAACCTCTGCAATGCGAAGTTGTTCTGCAAACATACTGCACCAAAAAACACAAATACTCAAAAATCTTTGCTTAATAAAATTAATTATGGACTAGATCTATTGTACTAGCCATTATGCTGGAAAATACTCAAAAGTTTTGTTTATTTCTCAATCTGAATTCAATTTCTCATAAACAGACAAATAATTTCAAGCAACACAAGGCAATGTAAATATACGCTATATACAACTGCCTGTAACCTCTTTTCGACTGTGATTATGACTACTGTAAACGAACTATGCAACAGGTCATTAGTTATCTTTTTTTATTACTACAGTTGTCTCCCCTGTATAAAGGGATATCTTAATTATTTTTAGGTTTGCTGCCAGTCAAACATTCCTATTAATAAAACTCTACAGCTAATATTGACATTCTACCTTTATTATTAAGTGCCAATTATTTTCCTCTATACTTTATTAGATCATACCATTTTTATTTTGTGGCCTTTTGATATTCATAACTATTTAGTTCCACTATTTTTTTCTCTCCATTCAATCAACAATATATGACATGTACCATTTAAATTAGGGTCATTAGTCTACTTTAGTATATGAAATGTTATCCAGTAATACCCATGCAAATACATTTTTATTGATGTAGCCTATTTTAAAAAGAGTCATTAAATTAAACAGCAAAATAAATGACTCAAGGAATGCAACAGCAGCCAAGGAATACATAAGTTGATTGCAGCTGAAGTATATTTCTCTAAGAAGAACGTGCTACATTGATGAAAGCGATCTGAAGAATGAACTTACATTAAAGACACATCCCATTTATCTATACTTCCACATTCCTTAGCTACCATCACATTTCAACAAAATATGTGTGTGTGTGATTTGGATTTTTAACGTAGCTTTAATAATTTTTCAGTCATATCGCTATGATGTCTGCAGTGTGGCAGTTTATAGTGATGTCTGGCACTGGGGCATCATGCCACAGACATGTAGCATGATGTCCCACCCAGTCACATTATCCTGATACCAGGCCGACCAGTCCTAACACTAACTTCTTAATGCTAAGCGCCAAGCGAGGCAGCTGTTAATAACATTTTTTTAAGTCTTTGGCATGACTCTGCCGAGGATCGAACCCACTACCTCCCACATCCAAGGCAGACACTCATACCACTAGGCCAACGGAGTGGTTTCAACAAAATGAAATGACAATGAATCTTGAAAATGAGTTTACTTGCGTAGGTCAGAATTTGATTCCATTAAGAAAAAGGTACCAGAGTATGTATACTGTTACTAAAGGAATGAGACTTTAAAATGTGTCGCTGAAAATTTGGCCTTTAGTTCACATCAGTCAACAGGAAAACACGCTACACAATACCACTTATTTTGGAAGATATCAACCAACAAAAAAAAAATTATATCGGAGTGGATGTTTTCTAGCTACAATGTCGTAGTCTCAACTTGAATTGTTGTGGTTGAGGCCACGAACCAATCCCATATGTATTGGAGCAAAAAAAATCATCACTAAAGTCTGAAAAACAAAGTGTAGAAATCAACTACATAAGTATAATCATGTTGTGAAAGAAGTTTGGCTTATTTTGAATTGTTAAGCACTTACACGATAAAATAAATTGGCATGGTTACTCTAACTTTATCCTGTCCGCCATGACAGATAACGCGAGACTCTCGCCGTGACCACTTTTCTACATAAGGCTTGCCAGACAATATTTTGGATATTCTACACTATATTATCAATCAAGTGGCGAATAATTGCTTCTTGGTGGAATTTCAAAGTTGCCGATAAACCATATTTACTTTTAATACGCAAAATTTCTGACCCAAACGGCGCCAAATTTTTACTACAATTTGTTTACATTTCCAAATAAGGTGTCAATGTCCTTATATGGCACACAAACAAACGAGGCTGAGAACGGAAGTAATCATTATTTGAAATAATATGGCGGACGATCTAAACGAAAATATCATCAAAAAAAAAGGTAAACAAGATTTTACAACTATTTCTAAAATGATTTTCGATACTACCGGTATTAAATAAGAGGACTACTTAATTTATTGGATTATATGCAAGGAATATGTTTAAAGTGTTATTATTAGGCTAAAAGAGCGCCGGGTGTGAATCACACCCGGCTTGCTCCATTAACACGTATATGCTCATGTTAGTACCCTGTCCACGAGGTACGAGTAAGGGTACTAATATTAGTACTAGATGTTTTCTATTGTAGAACTAATCTGGACTGTGCATTAACGAGATTTTACTACTACACTACAGAGTTCAACAAAAGTTGCACATATACTCAAGACTTGAACTAATGTTTCAAATACCATTTTCTTTGGAAATTAATATAATTACAGAAGAAACAATTTCGTCTCTCAGATTCATCAGCCACGTGACATGCAGATGGAGGAATGCAATGAATTTCATTTTGTAACCGACTACATAAAATAAATATTCCTCATAAACATGCAGTAATGTATTTAAACATATTCAATATGACAAATTAAAGCTTTTTCTTTCAAACTTAATAAATATAAAACTGTTTAAATGAGAAACGCCGCAAAAGCACGTTTTCATAACATTGGCTGCCATCTTTACAAAAAAAGATGACGGACTATTCGCACCTCTTGCAGTTGCTTCTCAGCTTCTTCACGTTGATTAGGGTCTAACGTGGCCCTTAATACTCCAACAAGCTTATTTACATCCATCTCTACCCAAAAAATATCCTTTTATCTTTTAATTTGTTGGACGAAAGACCGGCTTTCTTGTTGAACGTGACGGTTCTCTCCCTGGCCGCGCCAAGAGTAGTAGTTACTTTTACCACATGTCGTAATTTATAAGATGGGATCTTAAGAATATTATTTTCATCTGTTACCGAATAACTACTAGATATACATTGCATGCTTTAAATATGTGAAATTTTGAATATTATTTATTATAATCAAACTTGACTGTCTGCGACATTACGTCATTACCGGTTCACGTACCAATTTAACCTTTGACCTCAATCCGGAACTCAGGAGTTTTATTTTTTATAAAATATGTACGTTAACATTCATTAATGTTAATTGATATATTTAATATATTTATAAAGAAAGTGGACGCCTCTTGTTTGCTTATATATTCTCATATCATCAGCACTATTAATTTCATAAAATCGCAAATTGGCGAAGACCTGGCAGTTCCAAATGATAAATTTCATCTTCCCACTTTGTTTTTGCCAAAGACTTTGGTCGTTACGCATGTATTTTGGCCAATAGCACGCGAATTCTCTGTTTATTTAAATGACTGCATTTTGATGGCCCACGAATAATTTTGTATGAAATAAAGGTTCACTGTTTCTAAGATTTCATTGATTTGTAGGGTCATAAACCCAAAAGAGGGGTTCATTGACACGGTCAAAGGTACATTACTAATACAAAATGTTTATTGGTCTAAAAGAAAGATTCATTATTCTAAAGGTGCTTTAGTCCAAAGGTTTATTGGTCTGAAAGAAAGTTACGGTAGTCCATAGATTCAGTGGTCCAAAGGTGCATCAGTCTGGATCAGTGAAAATATATTTGAAATATTGTATGTTCAAATGAATCAGCTCATGTTCAAATACATTTGACCAAAGAACCTTTGGACTTGTGAACCCTCTTAAAAATATTTGCATAATAAATAACCCTTTAAACCAATGAACCCCTTGTCAAAATCCTTCGAACTAACAAATCTTTGAATTTGTGAACCCTTGAATCTTTTCGTTTGAAGTTACATACCCTCGAATCAGTGAACCTTTGGACTGCTGACCTCAATATTCTTTGAACTTGTGAACCTTCAGAACAATGGAACATTGGAATTAAATGTTCAGAAAATAGAACTCTTGTACAGACAGTCAAATGAACTTTCAGAACATTGTGCAGTTACCATTTAAAGTATATAGCTGAAGTAAACCAAAGTATAAAGATGAACTTTCATATTTCTGCTGTAACTTACCAGCTTTTTATGCCCCACCATTACAGTCATAGTTCATGCAGTTTTATGCCTTGTCTATCCACACATAGGGCATCAAATTAGGTTGGCATCAAGGTAAATTTAAAGATACTGAGGTGGGGCATCAAAATAATTGTCATTTTTCGGGATCATTTGTTGTTTACATATTTTTTTTACATTTCATGACCAATTTACAAATGATTTTACAGAGAGATTTCTTGCTTCAAGGCCTTTCCGATTTGTTCAGTTGCCACATAAGTTTTCCATTATTATAAATAGAAAACCCATTACATAACTTTGTTCTTAAAATTGGCTGAACAGAATTTGCCCAATGGTGACAGAAAGCAGCATTGCATAAAGGTTTTACAAATTTGTTCAAATAATTGATGCAGTTATAAAAAATACAACAACCTTTTAAATGACTTCTGCAAAACCAGTGAAAAATGCTTAGTCAGACAGATATCATTAAAGCCCCTTTCACATTTGTACAAATGATGTTGACACATCATTAAATAAGGCCACCATTTGAAAATAAGAAAAACTTTTACTCAAAAACCACTTGACATGAAGAACTTTCAAATTTCCTTACATTTTTATAATTGACCATTAGTACTAAATTAGATACATCACTAGATGAATTATTCGATTGAGAACATCCAGGAGAGTGAGGGAGAGCAAAGATAAATGAATAAGGGTATATATTGATCTAGGTGTAGATGAATAAGGGTATATATTGATCTAGGTGTAGATGAATAAGGGTATCTATTGATCTAGGTGTAGATGAATAAGGATATCTATTGATCTAGGTGTAGATGATTAATGAAGTATGTACATTTCAATGAGAATGAATGTATTTTGGCATCATTTTATGTATTATGTAACCATCAAGAAGCACTCAGTAGAATATGATTGATAGCATCGAAGAGAGTGAGAGTGAGTAAAGATATATGGGTATATTTTAATCAAGGTGTAGATGAATAATGAAGTATTGAGAATGAAAACTGCTATATTTGTATATTTGCCTTTGGGCATGATTGTATGTATTATGTATCCATCTGTTGCTTATTGCATGTTGAATGGTTTCATAAGTGAGAATGGGTGTCCATGTCATGGGGAAGCAAAGAAAATGAATATATTGTTTAATATGTATGTTTCTCAATATGTGTATACATATGTGCATCTATATTTATACATATTCATACATATTTATACATATTCATACATATTTATACATATACATATTTGTACATATTTATACATATTCATACATATACATATTTATACATATTTGTACATATTCATACATATTTATACATATACATATTTGTACATATTTATACATATTCATACATATACATATTTATACATATTTGTACATATTCATACATATTTGTACATATTCATACATATTTATACATCTTTATGCATATTAATACATATTTGTAAATATTTATACATATTTGTACATATTTATACATATTTGTATATATTCATACATATTTATACATATTCCTGTGTACGAGGACCTCAAGATAGATCAGCTCTTAAGCTAATTATGCCACCTTCTTTAAATAGTCATTATTATTATTATTATTATTATTATTATTATTGCCTAAATGGATTTCAAGTTTGTACTAAAGATGAAAATCTGTTTTGAAAGATGGCCACTGTTATTAAAAATATAAACACTTTAAAAACTTCTCAAAAAAACTGCTTTACAGATTTGGACCAAATTTGACTGAAATCATCTGTAATGAAGAACTTTGCAGTTGGACTAGCTTATAAGAGAGTAAATACAGTATGTCGAAAACTGATGTGTAAATGATGACCCATTAATGCAGCATAATGATGACCTATTCTGCAACATAATGCACAATTGCTAGACATCACTATAAGCTGCCACACTGCAAACATTGTAGTGATATGACTGAAAAAGTTTTAAAGCTACGTTAAAAATCCAAATCACACACACACACACATTCATGCTCTGAAGGTCTTTGGTAAACAGTTGTGCATTTCAATGATTTATAGGGTGACTGCATAAATCCTTATGTCCAGAGTTGCCTGTTAATATCAGTTGCCCATTAATATCAGATTTGAAGTCATGCCCATAGCAACTTCATAATCAAGATTGTTTTTTGGTGGTTTAGAGCTACACATAATGAGTGGCCCTACTTCTTACATTAGTTCTTGGCTCTCAGTTTTCAGAATGTGATTGTGTTATTTCTAATTTCTTAACAATCCATACTCATGGACATGGATGTACATTGCGCCAGACATGTGGTCGCAAATATACATTTAAAAAGCTATGAAAGATTTCCCAAGTTTGCATAATGTCAAACATTTTAAGAGTTTAAGAAATTTAGTTTCAGCTCCCCAAATATATGTCAAGTACAATCCAAGCTTTATTAATGTATTCATCTTTTGTAAACCTATATTTAAGTATTGCAAAGAATGTATATTTATATTGTTGTAATGAACAACAGATGGAAGCTGTGATAATATCCAACGTGTTAAAAATATCTGAATAATGATCATCAGCTTAAAGATATGAAAATGATTATTGAGAATACCACTTTAATTATAATCATTACAATCATTGTAGCTGTTATGGATCTATAATTTTCAGGGCTGAGAGAGGGAGCAAAGGCCAGGGCAGACTACAAAGTCGTGATCAACTGGCAAGGCTTAATGATCAAGTGGATGAGGTGACTAGCTTACTCAAGGACAATGTTGAAAAAATTGTGGAAAGGGGAGACAAGATTTCAAATCTGCATGACAGATCAGGTAAATGCAATGAAACCATTTCTTAATGAACGTGATGATTGCAAATGACAATTTTAACCAAATCTTTTTCTCTCTTCTTTTTTACTATATGGCTTGAGATCATGAATGTTGTCTCCTAATCAAAAGCATTAGCACTTTCTGGTTGATGTTCTGCCCTTACCTTTGAGGTCATTAAATGTAGTCCCGAGTTCCCTATTACCTTTGGGGTCATTAAATGTAGTCCTGAGTCCCCCATTACCTTTGAGGTCATTAAATGTAGTCCTGAGTCCCCCATTACCTTTGAGGTCATTAAATGTAGTCCTGAGTCCCCCATTACCTTTGAGGTCATTAAATGTAGTCCTGAGCCCCCCATTACCTTTAAGGTCATTAAATGTAGATCCGAGTCCCCTTTTTCAAATTTATAAATTATTCAGTAGGATGATTTTTGCAATGTCGGACTATTTCAACCCAGTGCAAACAGCACAGTTATCAAGATAATTAAGTTAAACATACATTTCATAAATATTTTCCCAAAGGCATTCAAAACTTCGACAGTTTCTGTGACTCGGGTCCATGGGACATTGCTGGGAGAATTCTGCATTACAGATCATCATTGTTCTGCTGTTGTTGGGTGTGATGTTTCTCTGGATTGTTTTCTGTTTGCATGCATTAGTCAGCATGAAATGAACATGTATAGTAAGTAGTACATATATGTTGGTGCCACCTTAGCATTGCAAAAACTAAAAATTATTTCCGCAAAACATTAGATAAAAAAATTATATTGTGACAGAAATAGACCAGCAATATAAAACTGCTTATGACTGCTGAAGAAATGTAAATCATTACTCATGTTATCACAATGCATGCACATATACCCCTCCAAAATAAACTGTATTTACAGTACTGTATTAACAAAAATGTGTGATTAAATTCTCATAGTAAAACTTCGGTCTTTTCAAAAGCATGTCTATGGTTTAACATGGTTCCTTTTACAAGCATGTGTTATGAGTCAATGCTATTAAAATAAGTAACAGAAAAGACAACAGAGAAAATAATCACTTGAATTCAGTAAGTTGAAGAAAATAAAATTCAGCCCAAACTGGTCACAACATAATACAACTTAACATGTCAGATGTTAAAGCATGACTGGCAGTCCTTTATGATAGCAGCAGTTATAAGACTAACTAAAATGCAAAACAGATTCCCAGATGGAGGTCAAGAGTTCATCCTTTTGGGAAAATATAGAAGTTTGTTTACCAATTGACACATGCTTTATATCACGTAGTCCAGGTATGACCTTGACTCAACTTAATGTTTCTTACTCTAAGAAAGATAATTAATTATTTTTTTTTAAGGTTGTTTACCAAAACTGTCACTTATTTTGGAACAAGATCATCAACTAGTTACAATGTTTCAATACAATGTCAAATCCAGTAAACAATGTAACATTACAGTAACACTCAGTGGAATAAAAAAAATTAAATCTAACAAGCAAACAATTAAATTAAATATATATAATACTCCCCCCACCCCATTAAAGAAAAAGAAAAATTTATATAATAAAGCCTTCTTTTTACCATAGGTCAATTATACATGTGGTTTCTATAAAAAAAAATAACATAAGAAGAAATCTTATGAATGATACAAAGTATACATGAAATAATATATTTCTATACATGGGAAAGTACATCTGCTGTTAAGTTGTCTTTTCCCTTGATGTGCCTGATTTCAATATTGTATTCCTGTAGCAACAAATTCAACCTTAACAATCTCTGATTTTTGTTCTTCATCTTGCCAATGAAAGTAAGGGGGTTGTGATGACTAAACACGATAATCGGAGAAGGAGCTGAACTAATGTAAACTTCAAGGTGTTGTAATGCCAATATCAAAGCCAAACATTCCTCCTCGATTGTAGAATAATTTCTCTGGTGCTTAATTAATTTCTTAGAATAATAGCATACTGGATGATCAATACCATTTTCATCTTCTTGAATCAATATTTATAAATTATTCAGTAGGATGATTTTTGCAATATTGGACAATTTCAACCCAGTGCAAACAAAACAGTTATCAAGATAATTAAGTTAAACATACATTTCATAAATATTTTCCCAAAGGCATGCAAAACTTTGACAGTTTCTGTGATAGTGCATCTGCTATCAATACAGGACCTTCTTCAAAGACAATTGAGTGAACCAAAAATTATACCAGAGAGACCAAATCCACTTGTCCAACAGAGGTACTGCCATGCTCCTTAGGAATATAGACTAGTACATAAGACGTATAAAAGGGTTAGGCATGAGTCAGAAAATTGCTTGTATTGTGAAGAGCACTGTCATGTAACACAGCAATGTCTGCATGGAAAACAGATTCGTTGCCTTGTTTGTAATGAACTAGGACATAGGCAAAAGTTGTGCACATATTAATTGGTAGAATGCAATGATGTACAGGCCTATGAAACATATCCAGCAACAAAATGCTTTAGAATATGTATATACTTTTCAAAGTAATAATTATAATTCTATAAACAGGTTTCAGGCACTCTCTGATTTGTGTACAAAGTGCAACTTGTTAACATGTAAACAACTATGTGATACTATTCAAGTTACTTCTCCCTCTGAGGCTCCTCTAGTGTTTAATATATCAATATCTTCTTGTAGCTATGTAAATCAGTCTCACATTGAACATTCTCGTGTATCCACTTTATGTCGTCATGGTACAACAGATGGATCTTGTATGTCATCTTCTTCATGTGTTTATGTAAATAATCAAGGTGATAAAAAGAAATCTCTCAAGTCTAAAATCAATTCATTGCATACTACCTTGTCATAAAATCAATACTCTGTTCAAAATTGTCTTGTCTTTGGCCTCCTTAAAAGAGGTCTGCAAGTAATGAACCTAAATATTCAACACATCCTCCCCAAAACTGAATGAGATTAAGTTAATAATACAGAAAACTAGATCAGTCAATATTCTAGGTCTATGTGAAACCTTTCTTTCTGATGATACTGACGATTTGACTCTCCAAATACAGGGGTTCAGCTTTGAAAGAAAAGATAGGGAATCCATGGGGGGGGGTGTATTTTTCTGTATGTAGATAGGATCTGTGGAACATTAGCTATAACAGACATGTTGATCTAGAGTCGATTGGGGTAGGGAGTATCTGGATTGAAGTATCCCTTGCCCAATCAAAGCCAATACTCTTATGTTCAGTTTACAGACCACCTGGTTCCACAGCCAATTGGATTGATAGATTTGAGTAGCAAATCTGTACTAATAAACCTGAAAATATAAGTGAAATTAATGTGCCAGTGTATGTACTGAGTGACCACTACCCAGGCTGTATAACTAGACATGTTCCGAAATCATCTAAAAATGGTAAATACATTGAAATGTACAATACAGAGACTTTAAACAGTTTGATGAGGAATTGTTTTTAAATGATTTAGTTTGCAAACCCTTCTAATCAGTCTACAATATAGCTGATGTCAACACTGCCTTAGACAAATGGTATTGGATGTTCAATGCAGCCTTAGACAAGCATGCCCCAATTAAAACAAAAAGGGTTAAACACCAAATTACACACAAGTGGATTACACCTGAGATCAATGAGGCTAGCCACCTAAGAGATAATTTCCACAAGAAAAAAACATGAAAACCTATAGAAAGTGGAGGAATAAAACTAAGCACTTGATAGATACGGCAAAAGAGAACTACTATAAACAGGCTTTTGATGAAAGTAAGAGTGCCAAGACATTGTGGAAGCATGTAAAAGAGCTGAACCCACCCAAAAACAGTTGTTTTTCCCCCTAGACTTAAGCAAAATGATATAGCAACATCTGTACAAGACATTGTGGAAATGTTCAACAATTTCTTCATAAGCTCTCCATTAACAGTATTCAGAACCAGACTAACATCCCAATTGAACTTGATGCTCTTCTATTATTTATAAGAGTTAAAATCCCTGATAATTATTTTTCAATAGCTAATGTTAGTGAAGCTGATGTTTTGATATGCTAATTAAGGTAAATATTAATAAATCCTCTGGATTGGATGGTATTAATCCACGAATTCTTAAAATTGCTGCACCAGTAATAACAAAGTCACTAACACATATCATAACCTTAAGTATAATGAGTGGTAATTTTCCAGAAACATTGAAATGTGCAATGGTTACACCTATCTTTAAGAAAGGAGAAAAGGAGGATCCAAGGAATAACAGACCAATATCAATTCTACCTGTATTGTCACAATTATTTGAAAAGTATGTAGCCATTCAGGTCTATAAATTTTTGGAAACATGCTCTCTATTTCATAAAGCACAATCAGGATTTAGAAAGTACCACTCCTGCCAAACAGAACTAACCAAATTAATTTATTTTTGGCTGAAGGAAATAGGTAATGGACATATGACTGTGATTGTTTTCCTTGACTTAAGAAAGCCTTTGATCTTGTTGGTCATGAAATTCTGCTGCAAAAATTGAACTGTTACAAGTTTGACAATCTTTCTTTAAACTGATTTAGATCATACCTAAACCAAAGGTCTCAACAAGTAAGCATGGGCAATATTAGCTCTCAAACTCCCACTATTCATTCAGGGATCTCTCAAAGCTCAGTTTTAGGCCCTCTCCTCTTCCTTATCTATATCAATGATCTATCATTAAATAATGAATCCCCAAATGCAGATATTTTTACAAACTGTATGATTCTGGGGACATCACAAAAGCTACACAAGTCAGGGAACCCAGAACTATCTCTTACAATAAATAATCATCCATTAGAAAATGTCAAACATGAAAAGCTTGTAGGTGTGTCCGTAGATGGTAATTTATTATGGATTGACCATACTGATAAGCTTAGTAAAAGACTGTCATCCAAAATTGCCCTACTCAGCGGAATCAAGAAATATTTACCTATGGAAACTCGCAATCTATTCTACAAGTCATATATTCTTCCAATAATGGATTGTTGTTCAAATGTATGGAGAAACTGTGCTAAATTTGAGCTTGACAGGATTTATAAACTTCAGAAACGAGCAGCATGCATAATTTTAGATGCATCTGTTGATCATCCCTCAAAAGCATTATTTACAGAACTCAAATGGTTCACAATATATGACAGGATAGATTTTCACAAGCCAGTTCTTTTATATAAATGTTTACATGAAACTGCACCAGAGTATCTTCAGGACTTATTCAGGTCTTTTTCAACACAATACCAGTTGAGATCAGTATCACATGGAAACCTTCTAGCACCAAAACCAAGAATAGAGCAATTTAACAAGAGCTTCCAATACTCTGTTACAGTTCTGTGGAACAAGCTTCCACTACATGTAAAATCTACTGTAAATATTAGAGTATTTAAGAACAGATATCATGAGCATGTATGTGTTTCTGATAGATAATAGAATTTAGTATTTTAATACTAAGCATGTTAAAATAAACAGTAATTATTGCTATCTTCATATAATGTGCATTGTTGTACTCTCCTTAAGAGGGCCTCAAGGGAGAATAGTCCTTGACTAATGAGTCACCCTCTATAAATGCATTATTATTATTATTATTATTATTATTATTATTATTATTATTATTATTAATACTGCTCCAATCCCAACATCACTTGCATCAACAGACAGTTTAAATGCCTTACTGAAATTTGGAGCTGTAAGAACTGGTGCACTCTTAAGTATGGCCTTTAACTTATCAAAAGCCTCCTGTCATTTTTCAGTCCAATGAAACTTGGTTTTCTTGCTCAATAAATTTGTCAGGGGTTCAGTGATTATGGAAAAATTGGAACAAAATTTCTGATAGTATCCAGCCATATCCAAAAATCGCATCAGTTGCTTTTTACCGACAGGCACAGGGAATTAAAAGATAGCCTTGACCTTAGCATCTGTAGGTTAACTTGTTCATGTCCCACAATATGTCCTAGAAATGTTACACAAGCATGGCAAAACTCACTTTTGGATAAATTGATTGTCAAATCAAACTTTTTTTTTTTTTTTCTTTTTTTTTTTTTTTTTTTTTTCTTTTTTTTTTTTTTTTTTTTTTTTTTATTAACCCCGTAATAGGTTGACCACTGGGTCGGGGAACCATCCCAGGATCACCTTACAATCAAACATTTCTGGTTATCAGATAATCTAGGGATAATAAATATAATCTACAGAGAAAGTAAAAAAGAAAAACACACACACACACACGCGCATATACACATGCATATGGCACAAAATCTAGGTGACATGGCTTTTGTGATATTACAGTATTTTGTTCCTGTTTACCCTCAAGTCAGAGACAAGTTAAATGTTCATTGTTGAGGTCCATTTTTGAAGAAATTGGTCCTCTTTTTTATTTACCTTGGCAGTATAATTTTCAATGTTCTTATGCATTGCAACTATTTGCTTAAAAGCAAAAATAGAAGGATTTTTCATATTGAATCTGCAAGTATAAATATAATATTTTGCCAAAATAAGCAGAAAATTACCCAAACTGTCCAGTTGTTCACTTCCTAAAAATGTTTCTTTTTTGGACAGATGTACAATATTTGGGCAAAAAGGTGCAAAAACTTCAATAAAACGGTACCAAAACTGTGAAGTAATACTGCAGTCATAAAAGAGATGCTCAATACTTTCAGTTTCACTCTTTGTCAAATCAAACTTGCATCAGTGAGTCTGTCAAAGAATTTCCAAATTGTCGCTAAATGTTCTTTCCAGGTGTTGTTGTAGATGATGACATCATTGATGTAAGCATCACAATTTTCTAGACCAGACATAATCATGTTCATTAAACATTGAAAAGTGCCTGGCAAACCCTTCATCCCAAATGGCATCACTTTATATTGATAAAGTCCATCTGGAGTCACGAATGCTGAAAATTCCTTTGCTCTTTCCGTCAATGGAATTTGCCAAAATACTTGCAGAAGGTCAAATTTGGTGACATACTTTGCATTTCCAATTTTATCAATGCAGTCCTCAATTCTAGGTAATGGAAATGAATCTGTTTTAGTCACACTGTTCACCTTTCTATAATCAGTGCACATGTGGAAAGTTTTATCTGGTTTTGAAAAAACATACATGGTGAACTCCAGTCACTTTTACTTGGTTCTAAGAAATCATTCTCCAGCAAATACTGATTTTTTTTTTTCTCACAAGTATTCCTGTTTGAGAGGGTTCATCCTGTATAGGTGTTCTTTCACAGGTTTGGAATTTACGATTTCAGTGTCATGGAAGATTTTGTTTGTTCTTGTATGAACATTTGGAAATAAGTGCTCAAATTCAAATAATAACTGTTTAAGTTCATTCCTTTCTTGTTGTTGCAAATGTGAAAGTTTCTGGTCCAAATCATTCATAATTTCTGAATTCTGAAGATTTGTCACTCCAAAATCAACAGAGTCCAATTGCTTAAATCCTCACTGAGCAGGACAGGTACAACTAAATTAATTGCATGATTAATCTGACTATCTCTCTTGGCATACTCTGTTAACTTATTTATGTGGCAAAGTTGTTTTTGATTTCGCCTCCCAGGAGTATTTATGATATAATTTAGATCATTTACTTTCTTTTCAACTGTGTAAGGACCATAATACTTGGCCTAAAGTGGATTTTGTGGCATGAGCAAGAGAGCCAGAACTTTATCACCAGGTTGAAAACTCCTTTCCCTTGCATTTTTATCATGCCTTAATTTCGCTTTTGACTGAGTAGAGTGCAGATTTGCTCTTGCAACCTCACAAGCCTTTGACAACTTATATTTAAAATTGGAAACATAATCGAGAAGATTAATTTCGTTATCTTCATTAGAAAGAAGTTTCTATTTTAATAAATTCAGTGGTCCATGCACATTATGTCCAAAAACTACTTCAAAGGAACTGAATCCTAAAGATTCTTGAACTGATTCCCCAACAGCAAACAAAAGTAAATGAATGCCTTCATCCCAGTCTTTGCCTGTATCAAAACAATATGACTGAGTCATATTTTTTAAAGTTTGATGAAATCTTTCTAGAGCCCCTTGGCTCTCAGGGTGATAGGCAGAAGATTTGAATTGCTGAATGCCTAATTCAAGCATAACTGGCTGGAAAATTCCAGACCTAAAATTTGACCCTTAATCAGATTGGACAAATTTGGGAGTCTTATTAATCCCTAAACGACCAGCCAAAGGAGTTTCATGGGCCAGACTAAGTATTTCCTGTCTGTAAGTTTCTGGAACTAGAATTTGGTAGTTCACTGACCACTCGTCACCAGCAGGTACCTCAGGAGGTCTCCATTTTCTCATAAGAATTCCATTTTTAATGAAATAACAGACAGGTACTTCAGTAGCTTCAGTTTCACTAATGGCTCTTTGAAACAAACAGGAGATCACAGGATCTTATTTCTGTTCGACAACAAGTGATTGTCATTTGTCACCCTGATTAGAATAAAGAGAATGATTAGTTAAAAGAGGATCACTGTGACCAATATCCTTTTATTGATCCAAACAAGGACTGAAAGTGACCTCATCAAAAGCCTGACCAATACATGTGTCTGCTAAAGGAATACTTTCCTGATCAAGATCATTCTCAAGAACTTTCTTTGCCATAGCTCTAGTAACTGCACAAGCTGGGTATAAATCAGGGAATTCTTTTTCAATTGCATTGACTTTCTGATCCAAACAATGTCAGTTACAAGTGGATTAACCACAACCTTATCTCCAGCTAGGTCGTTGCCTAGTAATAAAGGAATGCCCTCAATGGGTAAAGAAAACACTGTTCTGACTGTCAAGGGTCCTGAGACTAAGTCTGATGACAAATTTACACAATGGAGAGGAACATTAACAAAGCTGCACTCTACTCCATGAATAAGAACCCTCTCATTAGAAGAAGACTTCTCAGAAAAAGGCAAAGTACCTGATAATAAAAGACTCTGAGAAGCTCCTGTGTCCCTTGCAATTTTAATAGGGATGGGATTGGCCAAATCACTCATGAGTGATATAGAACCATTTGATATGAATGGTTCATAATTGTGCATAATAAAATCAGACTAGGGTGTATTAGACCGAACAAATGTATTTCTTTCAATATATGACCGTGACCATAACCTCTTAGAAATAAGAGCATTTGGAATAGGTCTGTCTTGATTCTGTTGCTTATTTTTCAATTTGTAGCAATCAGAAATAATGTGTCCTTTCTTCTTACAATAGGTAAACATAGGAAGAGATAAGGATTTCTGATCATTCTTATCAGAAACTTGAATTCTAAAAGTTGTGCCAGATTGAAATTTAGAAGGGCCTCTATTAGGCTGAAATACTTTTCTACCAGAAGACTGCTGAGTGGAAGACTTACTTACAAAAAGCTTTATGAGCTAAGGAGTACTCATCAGCAGAACGAGCAGCATTTTCCAAGGTTTCGACCTTATGCTCTTCAAGATAAGTCTTAATGTCATTATGGACTCATTTCTTGAACTCTTCAAGTAATATGGGTTGTCTGAGATTTTCATAATCTTGATCAACTTTCTTGGCTAAGCACTATCTGTCAAATAACTGCTCTTTTTCTCTTGAAAATTCAACATGAGTTTGTCCAGCTTCTTTTTTATAGTTCCTGAATTTTTGCTGGTAACCCTCAGGGACTAACTTATAACTATTTAGGATGCATTCCTTAACCAGGTCATAGTCAGCACTCTGCTGTACTGACAAGGATGCACAGGTGTCTCTGGCTTTGCCAAGTAGTGCACCCTGTAATAATAGAGTACAATGCTCCCTCGGCCATTTCAAATTTTCAGCAATTTTTCAAAATGTGGAAAATATTTGTCTTTTCTTTTTCTATAAAAGGGCGCACTAACCTAAAATTCTTAGTAACATGAAAATTTGAATTTGTATGTAAAGTGGGAATGTTTTATTTCTCTTGCCAGCTCTAATTCTCTTATTCTAAATTGATATTCCCATTCTTCCTTCTCTTTTTGCATTTGCATCTGTCTCTCTCCTCTTTCACTGACTATAAAATTATACTACAAAAATTAGTTGGTGCTTGCAGTCTCAATACCATAAAAATAACAAATTAAAAAAAATATCATTTATTTTCAGCTAAACGTCAACTAAAGATTAACTTTATTGACCCCTCATATTTAAGAGAGACAGAGGGGGAGGGAGGGAGACTATATTCAGAATTACAGAAGACAGATAACTACAGATGCACATCAATTCAAACCAGGTCTGACTGGTGGTAAATGCCCCCTCCCCAAAGTTGCTGACTATTCCAGGTCTTCCAATCCACCCAGACACTGGGCCATGAGAGAGACAGAGAGTTCAGTCTTGGAGCAAGACACTTTTCCAGCATTATTGTTAATTTCAGCAGTAAATTCAGTTTTGACAGTAACCAAAATTATATGAAACTTTCGCTGTTAATTTCTGTTCTACAGTTGGGGCTGTTTAGTATATCGCTTCATGGTCTCAGATCTAAGGCAGACCAGAATGAACTGCAAACAGACAGATAAACCTTTGCAAAAAGCAGGATATGATGGGCTTTTGGAATAAAGAGGGGTCTCAATACGAAAAATGATGGGTCCGTTAAGAAAGAAGAAAAGAACTCCAACATTTACTTTTCTGCTCATGCACAAGCCAAATAGCCAATAAAAAATGATGTTTCTAACACAACTAGTCAGTATGTTATTGGAAGATCACCTGGTAGTTGGTGTTTTAGGATGTATTCAGAAATAGCTTTCAAAATGTGTTTCCTACTCGAATTTCAGATGAAAATGACAAAAACCTCCAGGGGTTAATCTGTTAAAATAAGTAGCAAAAGAAGAGCAAAAACCAATGAGTTTTGTCAAATGAAATTTTTTATTTATTTCCCTAAAATACAAAAGTGAAAAAGTAAAAATAAAAATAACTTACAGTATGGTGAATGAAATCCTAAACAGTCCTAAATAGTTCTATCCAAATGTATTGAGTAATTCAGATGAGTTCCACTGGTATTCCAAATGACATTCCCTAATGTACTGGTAGTACCAATAGTAGTATGTGAATCACTCTGATATAATCCCAGAATGTCTTCAAACCAGTTCACTTTAATTCTGTAATAGCTATAATTCCAGACAGCCTGAATGGTTTGAGCACTTTGTAAATCCAAAGAATGATTTAATTAAATAAATGAATCCCGTCAATTAAATATAATTGAATATCTTCCAAGAGTGGTGTTAACACTAGGAATACATAATTTTCCAGTAAACATTTTCCTATATAGATTACTAAAACACAATATAGTGTGACATATCAATAATCTCAAATGTAAACAGGGTCACATGGGTTACACTAACTGATTGAGAATTTGGCCTTTCAAAAACCGTATGACCTCCATTCACATTGCATGATGCTTACGTGAATTAGACTACAATTCAGCCTTAAAACTTTATGAATGAAACTGCACACTTAATACATGAATGACCTCTTCTTTAAAGTGCAAACTTATGATCCATAAGAAAATTAGTATTTCAGACATTATTAACTAATGACCCTTACAAACTATATTTATGAAAATAATTCACGTAATATAGATATACATAACAAATGATTAAGAAAGACATGCATTGTCCTTTTTATGACAATTCTGGCAAGTGGCTCACATGGTTATTTTATGATGATTCTGGCAAGATTTTGACTCCATTTTGTGGTGATTCTGGCATGATTTGGACAGTCCTTTTCACATCATTTCTGATGATGTTAACAGTCCTTTTGTGGTGATTTTGACAGTCTTTTTTGTGGAGATTCTAAAATGTTTTTGACACTGTCTTTTTGTGGTAAGAGTTTCACATGACCTTTTTGTGGTAGTTCTGGCAAGAGTTTCACATGACCTTCTTGTGGTAATTCTGACACAAGTTTCACATGACCTTTTTGTGGTAATTCTGACAAGAGTTTCACATGACCTTTATCTGCAAATTCTGAAAAGACTTTGACAGTTCTTTTTGTAGTGGTTCTGACAAGATTTTGACATTGTTCTTTTCATGGTGATTCTGGCAAGATTTTGAGACAGTCCTTTTTGTGGTGAATCCTGCAAGATTTTGAGACAGTCCTTTGTGTGGTGATTCTGACACGATTTTAAGACAGTCCTTTTTGTGGTGATTCCTGCAAGATTTTGAAGCAGTCCTTTGTGTAGTGATTCTGGCAAGATTTTAAGACAGTCCTTTTTGTGGTGATTCCTGTACGATTTCAAAACAGTTCTTTTTATGGTGATTCTGGTAATATTTTAAGACAGTCCTTTTTGTGGTGATTCTAGCAAGATTCTGACACACAGGTTAGTGCTAAACATAAACATTAACTAAACTTTATACTGAAAACAAAAATCGGTGTCTGAGTTAGTCAGCCATAATTAATGGAAATAAATACTTCATTTACTGACAACACAAACTTGTATGTGGCTATCTTGCTGTTTACATAAAGTGGGTCAGCTGTTTCCATAGAGATTATGCTGAGAATGAAAAAGCCATATCTTCTGATTTAGTGAATGAATGTGTATTGAAGTTTTGCATTGCACATGAAAAGTATAACAAATTAAGATTTTGTATTGCAGTATATAACAGCCAGAGGTACCATTAAACTAATTTTGAAAAAGTAAGTTTATGCACAAACTTTCATAGTTATTTCATTCTCATTTTCTTATGACAACAGCATGTACCATTCAGTGCTGACATGCCACTTACAGCCTGTCATAGAGTTCCCATCAAGACACTTATTTCTTGTAGTACATTTCCCATCAAGGCATTTACTTCCTGTAGTACAGTTCCCATAAAGGCACTTACTTCCAGCAGTAAAGTTCCCATTAAGTCACTTACTTCCTGTGGTAAAGTTCCCATCAAGGCACTTACTTCCAGTTGTACAGTTCCTATCAAGGCATTTACTTACTTTAACAGTTCCCATCAAGGCACTTACTTCCTGTCATACAGTTCCCATCAAGGCACTTATTTCCTGTACTAGTGCCCATCTCCTTTTCCACTTTTGTTGCAAATGTGCTACATTCGTCGCTCCATTTCAGTTTCCAATAAAGCTATATAAAGGTGATAAATGACCGGTTTGAGCCATAATGGTGAAATGCACAAATTTAATTTATGACCAGGTATGAGCAAAATATATAAGTGAGAATGATCTATTTTTATCATTCTACCGACAAAGGTGTCAACTTTCTGACCTTGTCTCGTCATTTCTTTACCCATTAAAAATACCATCTCACAATAAAAACTAATTTTAAAAATGTGTGCTTTTATAAGATTAAGTTCCTGTGGGTTTTTTTCTTAACATTCATAATCATTTCTGAGCAAAAGCAGACCAATGTTTTTACCTGTATGTGATGGATCCAATGATACTTTTCCAATAATTTGTTGCATGCCTTCAGACAGTAGTCAGTATTATTTGGAAGTATCCGGTATCAGCCATAGTAACCAGGCATCAGCGAAAGTAACCAGGAATCAGCTATAGTAACCACGTATCAGCCATAGTAATCAGGTGTCATCCATAGTGATCAGGTATCAGCCATAGTAACCAGGTATCAGCCATAGTGATCAGGTATCAACCATAGTAAGCATGTATCAGCTTTAGTAACCAGGTATTAGCCATTGTAATCAAGTATCAGCCATAGTAACCAGGCATCAGCCATAGTGATCAGGTATCAGCCATAGTAAGCATGTATCAGCTTTAGTAACCAATGTATCAGCCATAGTAACCAGGCATAAGCTAGAGTAACCAGGCATCAGCCATAGCAATCAAGTATCAACCATAGTAACCAGGCATCAGCCATAGTGATCAGGTATCAGCCATAGTAAGCATGTATCAGCTTTAGTAACCAGGCATCAGCCATAGTAATCAAGTATCAACCATAGTAACCAGGCATCAGCCATAGTGATCAGGTATCAGCCATAGTAAGCATGTATCAGCTTTAGTAACCAATGTATCAGCCATAGTAACCAGGCATAAGCTAGAGTAACCAGGCATCAGCCATAGTAACCAGGCCTCAGCTATAGTAACCAGGTATCAGCCATAGTAACCAGGTATCAGGTATAGTAACCAGGAATCAGCTATAGAAACCAGGTATCAGCCATAGTAACCAGGTATCAGCCATAGTAATCAGATATCAGCCATAGTGATCAGGGATCAGCTATAGTAATCAAGTATCAGCTATAGTAATCAAGTATCAGCTATAGTAACCAAGTATCAGCCATAGAAATCAGATACCAACCATAGAAATCACATATTAGCCATAGTAATAAGGTATCAGCCATAGTAACCAGGTATCAGCCATAGTAACCAGTCATCAGCCATAGTAACCAGGTATCAGCTGTAGTAACCAGGCATCAGCCATAGAAATCACATATTAGCCGTAGTAACCAAGCATCAGCCATAGTAATCAGGTATCAGCCATAGTAACCAGCCATCAGCCATAGTAACCAGGCCTCAGCTTTAGTAACCAGGCCTCAGCTATAGTAACCAGGTATCAGCTATAGTAACCAGGAATCAGCTATAGAAACCAGGTATCAGCCATAGTAATCAGGTATCAGCCATAGTAACCAGGTATCAGCCATAGTAACCAGGCCTCAGCTATAGTAACCAGGTATCAGCCATAGTAACCAGGTATCAGCCATAGTAACCAGGCCTCAGCTATGGTAACCAGGTATCTGCCATAGTAACCAGCCATCAGCCATAGTAACCAGGCCTAAGCTATAGTAACCAGGTATCAGCTGTAGTAACCAGGCATCAGCCATAGAAATCACATATTAGCCATAGTAACCAGGTATCAGCCATAGTAATCATGTATCAGCCATAGTAATCAGGTATCAGCCATAGTAACCAGCCATCAGCCATAGTACTCAGGCCTCAACTATAGTAACTAGGTGTCTGCCATAGTAACCAGTCATCAGCCATAGAAATCACATATTAGCCATAGTAACCAAGTATCAGCGATAAAATCAGGTATCAGCTATAGTAATAAGGTATCAGAAAGTGTGTTGTTGTTGTTGTTGTTTTAGGGTTTAACGCCATTTTTCAGCACAAGATAGGCTATACATGGCGGCCAGTATAACTGGTGGAGGAAGAACCCTGGAAAACCCAGGGAAGAACCACCGACCCACGAGAAGCTACTGTCAGGCTTTCCCAAATACCCACGCTAGCCGAGCCTTGGACTGGAACCTACGCAGACAGAGGTGAGATGGCAGTGATCCGGAACGGTGAGTGCTTTAGACCACTCGGATCAGAAAGTGTGCAAACAAATTTTACATTTACCTGAAATAAATGATGTTTTATATTTACCTAAAATAAATGATGTTTTATATTTACCTGAAATAAGTGATGGTTAACATTTACCTGAAACAAGTGATGATTAACATTTACCTAATATAAATGATGCTTTTTATTTATTTCAAATAAATGATGTTTTACATTTACTGAAAATAAATAATGTTTTACACTTAATGAAAATAAATAATGTTTTACATTTACCAAATATAAGTGGTTTTTCTAATTTTGCAGAGGATTTAGCATCCAATTCTCAGAAGTTCACATACAGCGCCAGAGAGGTGAGGAAAAACATGTGCTATCGGAACTACAGACTGACTGCCATCATTGTCATTGTTGTACTTGTTATCATTGGTATCATTGTTGTAATTATCTTAGGTAAGAATTTTTATATATATTCTGACAATAGTGAGAGAGAGAAAAAAATATTATAAATGTCATGATTGTCAGTACATTTCCAAAACAATGGGTAATTCTGACCATACCCTTGTAATAATAATTGTCCATAACTTGGTCTGCAGATTGGAAGATGCTGGGGTAATATTTATATCTATTGTTTATGAAAATAGGAATAAAGCTGTCAAATATTTTAGAAAACTTAAGTCCACATTGTTTTAAATTCACAGTATCCTATCAACATCGCCACCTGTTATCATCTTGTACAAAGTCCAAGAATTCATTCTCTTTATGTGATAAAGTTCTGAAATCCTCCATCATCATCTAGCAAATTGTCATCATCTAGTCATCATAAATATCATCTGACTCCATTTTCTTGGCCTCACTGTCATATGCAGATGCTTATTTAGAGAGTGAGCTTGAGCTTTTTTTAGACCGAAAGGTTGTTGTTGTTGTAGGGTTTAACGCCAGTGATCTGTAACGGAAAGCGCTTTAGACCAATCGGCCACTCTGGGCCCCAGAACAAAAGGTAGATCTCTGCTACCCGAAATCTCAGGGAAAAAAAGGGGAGATCTACTTGTTTGCCTAGAGCTTTGTAAGTTACTCCTTCATCATACAATTTGTGAAATCTATACATGGTTGCAACTGAACATATGTCAGTTGTGCAGCAGTATCAAATAGCCCCCTGTGTTGCTTGACACTGTACCAAACTTGCAGCACAATCAAAGAGTTGTCGCATGGGAAAACAAGCTATGGAATTAAGGTCAGTTACTTACTGGAAGAGGCAGACCTCTGTTTGAAACTCATAAAGTACCTGTATTTGCAGCTCAATCAAAAGGATTGTCATTTTGAAAACAACCACTGGGTTATTATCAATGGACAGGTACCCTAGTACCTGACTAACCATTCACATCTTTATATAGGAATAAGCATTCATTTTAGGTTGTTTTTTTTTTCACTTGTTGTAATTAGTAATGAAACATATATCTTAAGTGGATCAGGGGATTTCATTTGCTTTCAAATTTGATGTAAGTTTGGGTCTAGATTTATCCAGTGACACTCTACAGACTTTGTTTTTAATTGAATTCTGTTTTAAGTAAAGGAAATGGATCAATAACTGTCATTCTATGTTTCCTCGTGATGATACATTAGGAGTACATCAACTGCTTTGTAAATCCCATGCTAACAAGAACATTCAGTTAGTCTCTTAGTTTGTTTTATTATTTTAAGTGCAAACAAGTTGTCTTTTTGCCAAGGTGGAAGTAAATTGAAAGTGGACTCCATTGGAAATAGGAATTGGAATTTATACTGTCAATTGTTGGTTACTATTTCAGGTTCTTGGGAGACTGCTCTTTCTCCAGGCCAGAAAAATACTAAATACACTTGCACCGTTTCCTTAATTGATCAAATTGTTGGATTTTTCTCACCTATAGAAAGTGTATGCCAGTTATTTGTCTATTTCTTACTATCTTTATTGTAATCATATATTATAGACTTATTCCATCTGTGTTTAACATGCAGTAAGCTTATCAGTGCCATCATGATTACCTGCCGTATGGTAATTTACTTTGACATGCAGTAAGCTTATCAGTCCCATCATAATTACCTGCCCTATGGTAATTTACTTTGACATGCAGTAAGATTATCAGTGCCATTATAATTACCTGCCCTATGGTAATTTACTTTGACATGCAGTAAGCTTATCAGTGCCTTCATAATTACCTGCCCTATGGTAATTTACTTTGACATGCAGTAAGCTTATCAGTCCCATCATAATTACCTACCCTATGGTACTTTACTTTGACATGCAGTAAGCTTATCAGTCCCATCATGATTACCTGCTCTATGGTAATTTACTTTGACATGCAGCAAGCTTATCAGTGCCATCATAATTACCTGCCCTATGGTAATTTACTTTGACATGCAGTAAGCTTATCAGTCCGATCATGATTACCTGCCCTGTGGTAATTTACTTTGACATGCAGTAAGCTTATCAGTCCCATCATGATTACCTTGCCTATGGTAATTTACTTTGACAGGCAGTAAGTTTTTTGGTGCCATCATGATTACCTGCCCTATGGTAATTTACTTTGACATGCAGTAAGCTTATCAGTCCATCATGATTACCTTACCTATGGTAATTTACTTTGACGTGCAGTAAGCTTTTTGGTGCCATCGTGATTACCTGCCCTATGGTAATTTACTTTGACATGCAGTAAGCTTATCAATCCCATCATGATTACCTTGCCTATGGTTATTTACTTTGACATGTAGTAAGCTTTTCGGTGACATCATGATTATCTGCCCTATGGTAATTTACTTTGACATGCAGTAAGCTTATCAGTCCCATCATGATTACCTTGCCTATGGTAATTTACTTCGACATGCAGTAAGCTTATCAGTCCCATCATGATTACCTTGCCTGTGGTAATTTACTTTGACATGTAGTAAGCTTTTTGGTGCCATCATGATTACCTGCCCTGTGGTAATTTACTTTGAGATGCTATAAGCTTCTACACTCTGGTTGACTCACTTATAATTTACACTGCTTTGAAAGGTAACCTGTAGACCCAAGCATTAATAGGCCACTCTTTTTGCAATGGCAACTCCCATAAATTTTAATCCAGTTAATTACAAGAAACTCATGCCCATCTTTAGCATTGAAGTCACAGGTGTCAACAAAGACAATGCAGGCTGGGGACTTTTGAAACCTTCCTCTTTGTGCATGGACTAGAAAACATTCTTACACAAAACTGGTTTGCAGCATCAAAGCAAGTGGCTTCATGCTTGGCTCAGTCTCAGTAGTTTAATTTCAGAAACCTATACATGGCCCAGACTCCATCAACATCTGGGAAACAGTCTCAGGTATAGCTCATATATTCAACAGGGTGACTAAGTGCTCATTCTATAATGCCATAGCTACGCCCATTGAACTCCAGCTTTCAGAGAGTGATACACTCCAATCTGTGTCAGTGCTGCTAAAAGACCACCACAAGTCCATCCTCAGATGACACCCACTGTCTTCAGACCTCTTATTTCATGGCCAGATATGGGAAGCCAGAAAACAGTCTGCCAAAGATCCCAACCTCATGTTGGCCCAATAATCCAGGAAATGTGGAGAGAATATCTAGTTTCAACCCAGCTTCTCTTCATGGCAAATGTCACAGAATGTCATGCCTGTGTTGCTTTATTTTTGGTGTGGGTCTTCACTCTTCACCATGGAATGTGAATGGGAGACACCATTCCCTTATAACTAGTGCCTGTCGTTTGGGAATGAAATCTAAAACCTCCTTTGAGTTTTTCTTCCCCTGGAAAGTCATTTGGGAATTATAATGGATGGTTCCCTTCTATACTTGAAGAGTAATCTTAGCTTAGGAATCTCTCATTGCCTTGTAAATCCACATTCAGGTCAGCAACATCCCAGTCAAATTCAAGTTCCTTGTGGACTTGCCATCATAACAGAACTAGCAGATCCACACTGCATGGTTCTTTGACTCCTTAGTCTTCAATCAAATCTTTTCTTGCTGCAGTTGCCCTTTGTAGTTCTCCATGCAGTTTTGTGGACTGCCAAGCTCCAAGCTCCTAACCATCATCTTGCCAGCTGCTGATCAGAAATCACATGGATGGCCAATGCTATATCGTTTTTTAAAATTTAAATACTTTCATTTGATATGTAATACCCCCAACCCTTCCCAAGGTCTTGTTGAAGTGAGGAAGTCTGAATGCCAACTAATTCTGATGCCTCATCTCAAGTGGGAAACATCACAGATCAGTTACTTCCTTTGTCTGCCTTCTGAGGGAGAAAGAGTTCTGTGAACAAGCAGGACACAACAGACTTGCTTGAGCAAAATGCACTGCCACATTGGAAGTCTACAAGTGAAAATGGAGTTTGTCCCAGTGATATGAGCAGAGTACACTTTTTCCCTGAAGCCTCAATACAACAAGTAGCTGCCATCCTCTGTACTCTTTGAGGAGAAAAATATACCTCCCATCATAAAAACCTTGAAGAACTTAGGTAATTTTGCACATGAAAGCTACTCTGCTATCCAGTGCTTCCCTGGAGCTATATAAATGCTCAGAGTGGACATATTACAGTATGACATACTTTTAAAGTAAAAACTTGTTTGTTTGACAATTCTTAACCAATCATAATATGGACACACCTTCCCAAGCCCTCACCACAGTTACATCCCTAAAAGATCAAGCAAATGCTCTCAGATAGTAACTGACATTTTGATCGGATTTAGTAGCAAGAAATCTTTAAGGGAGACCACTCTAATCTGACTTCAACCTGTCTAAAACTTGGCAGATTGATTAGATATTTCAGTGTTTTGTACAAGCAAAATCTATTGGATTTCATGAGTTTCCTTCAGTATTATGTAATGCCAACAAACCAATAGTGTGTAACAATAGTGCATTGTGCATTAGCCAAAACCAGGTTTAGGCAATTGGCTTCTAAAGGTTACATTGTAAATTTAACATCGAAAGTATGACTATGTGCTAGAGAGATGCCATTATAAGTTTATTTGTGGGAAATGATATATTTGTGCAAAATTGGACCTGCAGTGGAAAATTGCTTATTTATAAGTTCATTCCAGTTGTGTTCTCCCCTTGTCCTGATCATGTAGGAACTGTATTCATATTTTAACAACCTGATTTTGATTGGATGTGGTGGCTTGCCACTTCAGCCAATGAAATTCACAGACCAGAATCACTGAAATATCTGATCAATACACCAAGATATATATAGTTTAACATATCAGAACCTTGGCTTGCAAAATTGCAGTAGACATGATGAACATCTGTTTTAGCTCTGGAGGGATGGACTTGCAAAGTAAGTGATTGGTAAAAATTATCATAGAAGTATATATTACTACAAATGTTGTTTTCATTTCTGTGCTGTAGAATTATGAAAAAGTGTTTACTTCAGACTGAAATATTGTAGCCTTCATGGTTATTTATTTAATTTTCATGAATATTCATACTTATGTGTTCTTCATGGCTATTCAAACTTATTTATTCCTCATGGCTATTCATACTTTTTTCTTCATTGATATTCATACTTATTTAATCTTCATGACTATTCATACTTCTTTAATTTTCATGGCTTTTCATATGTATGTATTCTTCACTAATATTATATTTCAGTGTGAAATGATATAATCTTCATTTATTTATTCCTCTTGTCTATTCATACTTATTTATTCTTCATGGCTATTCACTGGGGCCTCGAGTGGTCAAGTGGTCAGAAGTGCTCACTGTTTTGGATCAATGCATCAGACCTCTGTCTTTGTGGGTTTCGAGTCTCAGGCTCGGCTAACGTGGGTATATGAGAAAGCCTACCAGTAACTTCTTGTGGGTCGGTGGTTCTTCCTGGGGTGTTCCAGCGTTCTTCCTCCAACAGTCATACTGGCCACCATGTATGGCCTATCTTGTGCTGACAAATGGCATTAAAGCCTACAACATCAACAACAACAGCATGGCTATTCATACTTATTTATTCTTCATTGATATGCATACATATTTGATATTCATGGCTATGCATACTTTTTATTCTTTATGACTATTCATACTTATTTAATCTTTATGACTATTCATACTTATTTAATCTTCATGGTTATTCGTACTTATTTAATCTCTTTGCTATTCATACTTATATAATCTGTATGGCTATTCATACTTATTTAATCTTTATGACTATTCATACTTATTTAATCTTCATGGCTATGCATACTTTTTATTCTTTATGACTATACTTATTTAATCTTCATTGCTATTCATACTTATTTAATTTTTATTGCTATTCATACTTATTTAATATTCATGGCTATTCATACTTATTTAATTTTCATGGCTATTCATACTTATTTAATATTCATGGCTATTCATACTTATTTAATATTCATTGCTATTCATACTTATTTAATATTCATGGCTATTCATACTTATTTAATTTTCATGGCTATTCATACTTATTTAATTTTCATGGCTATTCATACTTATTTAATTTTCATGGCTATTCATACTTATTTAATTTTCATGGCTATTCATACTTATTTAATATTCATGGCTATTCATACTTATTTAATTTTCATGGCTATTCTTACTTATTTAATCTTCATTGCTATTCATACTTATTTAATTTTCATGGCTATTCATACTTATTTAATTTTCATGGCTATTCATACTTATTTAATATTCATGGCTATTCATACTTATTTAATTTTCATGGCTATTCTTACTTATTTAATCTTCATTGCTATTCATACTTTTTTAATCTTTATGGCTATTCTTACTTATTTAATCTTCATTGCTATTCATACTTATTTAATCTTCATGGCTATTCATATTTATTTAATTTTCATGGCTACTCTTATTTATTTTTCAGCTGGAACCAAGACGATTTGAGGTTTCAGATACAACTCTATAAACAGAACAAAATACAAGCATGATGTGATTTTTTTTGCATGAAATATGAATATAGAAGTGATATATATGATACCTAATTTGGTACAGATGGTTCAACAGAACAAAAGCATTATGCTGGGTTACACACCAGTCATGGATAAATAAAACTAGATCAGTGAGAATTATAATTTCATGCTTAACTGAAGAATACAACGCAAAACAGTGATTTAATACGGATTTTGTAAGATATTTAAAATTTGATACCTTTTTTGGTACCAGACAGATTAACATTGTATTGGTTCCTTATTCAGTACCAGACACCTTAGCATGGTATTGGTTCCCTGTTCAGTACCAGACTTAACATTCTGTTGGTTCCTTATTTAGTACTAGACAGCTTAACAGAGTATTGGTTCTTTATTCAGTACCAGACAGCTCAATAGAATATTGGTTCCTTATTTGCTACCAGACAGCTTAACATTGTATCCTTTGTCCTAGGTCTGCAGAGCAAAAAAATGACATGTTGGAGTGGGATGGATTTTATACCCCACTTCAAAATTGTTGCTCTTGTCAATCAATCCATTTGTATTTCAGTAAAACCTAGATTTGCTTTTCCATACAGTATAAAAATTCTAATTGAAGATGGAACCTCTCCATTTGAATTCATAAAAAAGATGTAACATAGGCACTCCTGAATTTTGAGCCATATCAAAACAAAGTAGAGGACAATTAATTTCTGCATCTGTGCTAGAAAGGACCTTTCTCTTTGCTTTTTCTGTTAATTCTTATAATAAAATTTGGCTGACTTTCATTGTGAATTTGGCATTGTTGGAAGTATCTGAAGTTTACCACACATTGATAAGAAGAATCCTCACCTCAAATCGGTATTAAAAGTCAGAAGTTTACCACACGATTCAGGATGCATCAGGTTGATGGCCTAGTCCTCAGGGCATAGAGATATCCAGGGGACCATGCTGGCTGTATACATGACTTGATCTTTTTATGCCAAGAAAGTTACCGTGTATGTATGGTTTAGGAGAGAAGATGGATTTCAATCACATTAACCCTTTACTGTGCGTTGATGCCATTTGATATTCCCTTTACTGCACTTTGACCCCTTTTGATCTCGATCTCTTTATTGTGCATTGATGCTTTACCTTTACTGAACAGTGATACCTTTTTGATGCCAAACCCTTTACTGTACACTGATGCTTTTTGATGCCAACCCCTTTAGTACACAATGATGCTTTTTATACCAACCCTTTACTGTACAATGACTTCTTTCAATGCCAAGCCCTTTATTGCACAATGATCCCTTTTTGATGCAAAGCCTTTACTGCACAATGATCCCTTTTTTATGCAAAGCCATTATTTCACAATGATGCCTTTTTTATGCCAAACCCTTTACTGTACAATGATGCCTTTTTTATGCCAAACCCTTTACTGCACAATGATGCCTTTTTTATGCCAAACCCTTTACTGTACAATGATGCTTTTTTATGCCAAACCTTTTACTGCACAATGATCCCTTTCTGGTGTCTGTCATCACAAACTGAGTTAAGATTCCCAATACTACCAAAATTAGGTCATCACACCCATAACTATCACTTATACGACTGAGATAATAAATCTAGAAAGTAAATTTGATATAACATTTACTTGGTACTGTAATAGCAATACATAAAATGAAGTGCTTGAATTTGACCTTTTTTTGAAACGAGGACAAAACATACATTTCATGACATGGGATATTAAGCTGCATAAAACTGAGGATTTGTCATTGTTAAATGTTGATAAACAATAGTTTAGAGTCCCTATTTGTTGTCATTGTTAAATGTTGATACACAATAGTCTCGAGTCCATATTGGAGTGAATCAAGCACTTCACAGTTTGAAATCCATTAAATCATTACATATACTATCAATTGCAAATCAATACTGATTTCATGCACATTTGGGTTTAATCATCCCAGGTTGTCAGAGATCTGGTAAAACATGTTTTTCAATCGGCAGCAATTTTTAATTACTGTTCTTAAGAACACATTTTAAGTTGAATTCGCCTGTGATGATGTTGGGTAGGATGGTTGAGAGGTTCTAGAGTTTAAAAAAATGTGACAACTTTTTATTGGCATTTAAAATTCATAGTGGGATAAAACTAAGCTACACTAATTTTTCATTAATAAGGAATTTTGAGAAGAGAGAAATTAATTTGCTTCTGGTTTTTGTATTACTTGCATGACAATGACCGTACTATATGAAACGAAAAATGCTATAGGGGCCATCCATAAATGACGTCACACAATTTTGGCTGATTTTTTACCCCTACCCACCCCCATCACACATCGTCACAAAAAGTGAGACCCCTCAAATATGACGTCACAACGCTCTGCTCCCCCCTCCCAGAAAAAGCCGTATTTCCTATTTTAAAGTTAACATGTTTCAAATTACTTTATTGTCATTGTAGTATGTATTTAGTGTAACACTGCACTCTGACATTGTAGGAGAAAACATATATTAAAAAGGAGGCACTGGGAAGCTGAAATTGGCATAAAATTCTTTTGAAAATATTCGTTGTCTAGCTAAAACTGTAGATGCTCAGAATATTTATTCAGATTCTCCTATAATTATCAAATAAAGTAATTATAATCAAACAAGGACTTTGAAACTTTGTAGTAGAACAAAGAAGAATAGAGAGAGTAGAATTATAAAAATCATTATGCATTCCACAAAATGAAAAGCTGTGGTAGAATCATTGGAATTATTAAAAATGTTTAATAACAATTAGTCAAAAAATACAAAATTTATGCTTCTCCATTCTCCTATGGCGAAGCAAAATGTTCCTTCATGGAATAAATAGGGAGAGCATGGATCTCTTCATCCAGTGGATTGGATATTCCATTCAGATCAAGCTCTTCTTCGTCTATCCAATCTGCACTCTCTTCATTTTCTTCGTTTGCGATTACAACCATTAGTTCATGTTGCCGACGTGCAGCGACTCTCTGTGGCCTGATGCAATTGGGCGAATAATTGATTCCTGCTTGTGTGTTAAAGAATGACTGCGCATCATGACTAACGATGCGAAGTATATGTGACATTTCTTGCAAATCCTATCGCTAAGCACAGATTGTAACTGACAGACAGTTCAAATCATATGGAATTGACCTATAAGGATTTGAAGAGCGAGGAAGGATGTCATCCACTTTCAAACTTTGGACTACAAACAGAGATGGGAATTTATGTGATGCTCCATCTATTGTCCGTTCTGGAATTTTCAGACCTTCGCTTGTTTGAACAACTGGTAAAGGAGGAGGAAGAAATCTCAATGTTACTACACTGAAATAGGAGCTTCTTGGTTTTGAACAGCACTTGTTGTCAGTGCATTTTACAATTTGTGTCAAGTATTGGCTTGTTCACATGTGGACGTCATACCATTTCTGATCTCTGGACAACATCTGTTTTTCATGGAGCTCAGATTCTGTTGGATCGATGAATTCGGCCACTGTCGGAAAATTGTCGACTATCAACTGTAACCAAATTTCAGTGCGAGTCTTTCCTGCAAACTGAAAATTCTTCTTCTCTAAATCAGCGTCGATGGTAATTCCTCTTTCGTTCAGATGACTTCCGTAGTGGTCATGTGGTAATATCAATCCAGTAAGTTCCTTACTGAGCGGTGCCATTTTTCTCTCCACCCTATTAAATGCACTCCTTCCTGGAGCATTGGTAGCGATGAATAAAGCATCAAAATCGTACTGAATAAAGTGGTGGACTACAACCTTAATCACTTTTTGGTATCTCGGGTTCTCATCCAGGCCACCATCAACTGTCGACACTAAAATTGGTTTCACCAGGCGATCAATACCACTCCTTGTAATGACGTCAAACTCCTTGAGACAAAACAGTTTTTCAAAATCAAGTCCATGGCTGAATGCTGTTGATGACGAGTGTTTTCCCGATCTGATTGCTATGTAGGTCGGTCCTGAATAACCAACAGCTTCTCGGTTTCCTAGACCATTGGACTGAATTTGGATTCCAGCATAGACAGAAGGAATTAGCTTGTGTCCTGCAGCTACAACCCAATCATGGTCAGGCAACCTGACTCTGTACTTGACGTGCATCAGCAATGGACTTTGCTTGTTAGCAGCGGACAACCCGATTGGAACATGAGCTTTGTCGTCTTGACTCAAAAAGCACACTTTGTTCAGTCCTAGCATGGACACCAACTCTTCCAAGTGTTTTATTATTGCCGTACAAAACAAACCATCGATATGTTTGGCATGGTGATCGTTCTGTGCTCTAATGAGTTTCACTGGGACCGTTGACACATGACGCCGTCCTTCAAGAGATGAACTGCGCCTCGGTAAAAGATGAAGGTAGAGCCCACTTCTGCTGATTGTAAAGCCATCCAGCTTTAACTATTCAGTCAGCTGATCTAATGTTTTTATGCTTCTGTATACATCGCTCTGCCTTCTTTCATGCGATGCCAATCCATGCATAGCAATATCCACAATAGTTTCCAGCAATGAAGACTGATCTTCCACAATTCTCGGCCCAGCAGGCTTGGCCCTGACGTTCAGAGATGTGAGTAGTTCTGGATTATCTTCAAACAGAGCATTCAATTTTCTTTTCTTCTTGTCTCTTGCTTTCTGTGATCCTTTTTTGATCATCTTTCATCTTCAGCTGGTTTTCCAATTCACTCTTCTTCTTATTCTTCACTTTCAGTTCTACATGCTGTTCCTGTGTCAGCATTCCACGTTTTTGTCGTTCGTACAAGCCTACAAGATCAGAATTCAGAATGTCAATCTCTGACTGCAAATGCAGCTGGGCTGTAGCAATTCTTGATGCTGTTGACTTACTAGTAGTAGGCGCTGAATCATCCGCCTGAGCATTGGTCATTTTTCCATCAGACTGCGACACAGAATTCTCGCTTTTTTGGAATTTTTTGTATCAGCATATGATGTTTGTTTAGCCCAAAACATCAGAAGTGATCCTTTTTTTGTGTCGGCAATTGTTTTTAATTCTTGCAACCAGTGGTCAACTTTAACTTGCAAATCTGAATCATTTTTTATTCTATTCCACTTTTGAACCAGTTCTTCCTGGCAAATCTTTCTGCTCTTTGTAGGATATGCTAGCACGTAAGCCTTAAAAAGACTCTGGAACATTTTACTTTTATCCATCGTAGCGGTCAATTCTTCATTTAAAAAAAATTGAGATTATTATTGGTGTAATATAAACTTTAATTTATTCTGTTTGTAATATAAACTTTATATATATAAACTTTAATTATTCTATTTCTTAAATGTAGGATCTTTTATTGCAGAAATTTGAAAAATATCAACCTTTATAAATTATTTATTTTTCTATCAAACTTATAAATTATTTACTTTTCTATCAAAGTTTTTAAATTTAATTTTAAAGCACAAAAAATTTAAAATTAAAAAAGTAGCAGAAAAATTAAAACTTCTTTACAAAATTAGCAATGTTTTTTTATTTATATTTTAAAACTATATATAAAAATATCAAACAAGAGTGTTATTATTTTTTCATTAAACGCCGGAGAATCTGGCTGTCTGCTTGACGTGTGTCAAGCTAGCAGCAGAAATATAAATCTACAAAAATAAAAACCTAAACATAAATCTTCCACCAGAAACAAGTAGCTACATAAATAAAATCAACTGATATCAAAATGTCATGAACTTCCCTAAACAAATCACCCATTTTCACAACTCATCTTAACACTTAGAGGTGTGATACACTCTCACTTACATCAGGGTGCACCAAAATCCAGGAAACTCTAAAGTTATCTCAAGAAATCTGTAAAGTATGCATGTCAAAAAAATTTGTATTATACATTACTACAAACGTCATTTACTTCCCTAAAAAACAAACCTATTTTCACCAACCGCGTTAACAGTTGGAGGTTCATTTTTGTGGATTTTTATTTTTTCTGCTAGCTTGACACACGTGTCTGCTGGAACATGCTGTTGAGTAATTCATAGTTTAAATTAAGAATCAATATCAAGTTAATCAGATGTGCTCACAAAATGACGTTGAATCAATTAAAATAACTTTCAAAACTCAAAATATTAGCTGGACGAAATATCGTAGAAAGTTCGCTTATCACTAAGTAAGTCTGGCGATAAAAAGATCATTTCAACCTCGCTTTGTCGACACCAGAGGAATGGAAATGGAAGAATGCTGTTTGGAGAAAACAACTATTGGGGCTAGTAGGGGTGTTGGTAGTTCGAAGACGAGTCCATTTTAATTTGAGCACATGCATAACACGCGTGAAGCTACTTAAAACGTCATTAAATAAATTGTAAGCAATCAAAAAATTAAGTGGTACTTTTATTTAAAGTTGCGCATTTTGATGTGACGTCACATTTTTTAAACATCTTCCTCCCCCTCGTCACACATCGTCACAAATGTGTGACCCCCCTCCCCCCCAGGTACGTGACGTCATTTATGGACGGTCCCATAGTGCTATATATGACAATGATCATACTACATGGATAGAAAACTGCTATAATGCTGTATATGACAATGATCATACTACATGGATAGAAAACTGCTCTAGTGCTGAATATAACACCATCATCCAGATTTCCATTTCATGATTTTGCTGACGAGAAAATGTGTGTGGTTTTAGATATACAGATTATGATAAATACAATCTATAATACAGAATATAATACATGCACTACAATAAAATCTATAATACAGAATACAATACATGCACTATAATAAAATCAATAATACAGAATATAATACATGCACTATAATAAAATATATAATACAGAATGTAATACAAGTAATTTTAAAAAATCCGTTGAAGAAATCTTGAAAATTAGAAAAGATACTTGTCTTGTTTCTGTAATTAAGTGGTATCTTTTCTGTTGTAGGCATAACAGAATTTGGTCAGTTGATGAAAATTTTACAGAAGGGGAAAAATGAAAAATAATGTTTGTCTCATTGGCATAGTTGCTAAAAGGCTTATGAAAACAAGGTAACCATTTAAATAGTTTGAGATATATAAAATAATTTATCCATCCGTTAACTGGCTTCATTTTATAAATTTGTTGTTGGTGATAATTTGAAGATACCATTATTATGTCCTTTTTATCCAGGCTTTACTTAACAGATTACCAGTAGTTTTTACCTGTGTATGATTACCAGTAGTTTTTACCTGTGTATGATTACCAGCAGGTTGTAACGGCCCCCATCCCTGTTCAGCATTGGTTTTTGCACACAGATGTGGATCGATTCCTTAATCCCCCAACCCCAACCCCCCCAGCTTAAACCAGATTTGTTCTCAATCTATGATTTTTACTGAGTTCCAAGTTACAGTATGGCCAGGGCAAATATTGTAGATGTGCCATGATACTTCAGATGAGCTTGAACTTGGTCTTCTGCTGATGAAGTTCTTAGCATGAGGACAAAAGCTTCAAGTTGGCTTTCTCTGTATTGTTTGTGTACATGGTTAAAAAGTTATAACATTGTCAAATATGAATAATAATATTGCACAGTTAAGCTTTCACCAAATTATACTATTGTTTCTTTCTTATGAAATCCAAAAGTCTGAAGAGTACATAATTATTTTCCGATTATGTTCTCAAACACATGAATGTTAGAATTATATGCTACTGTACAAACTGCAGAACCAGATTTCATACAATATTCTTTGCACCTGCTAGGATATTGTTATTAATTGCAGTTTAGTTGCAAATAAGTACTGTATTATTTCCAAATTTGTATGAAATATATCTATTTCTTTATAAAAGCTTTTCATTCCCGTTACATGTACATTAAATTTGTCAATTTATACACTTACATGCTTTGTTAATTACTAGTAATGATGACTGGATGTTAATTTTTAGTATTGATGACTGGATGTTAATTATAAGTATTGATGACTGGATGTTAATTATAAGTATTGATAACAGGATGTTAATTACTAGTACTGATGACTGGATGTTAATTATTAGTATTGATGACTGGATGTTAATTATTAGTATTGATGACTGGATGTTAATTATTAGTATTGATGACAGGATGTTAATGATTAATATTGATGACATAATATAAATCGCTAATACTGATGACAGGATGTAATTACTAGTATGATGAGAGCTGGTATTGTTGTCCTGCTTTCTAACACCTTTAGTACACATGCATTAACATGGTTTACATATAAAAAGTTTGGTCACAAAACACAAGCTTGTCGAATGTTGCATATAGAAAGAACAATGGAATGGCATACTTAAATTGTGTTGGGTAAAGTAGGACATTTCTTGTATGGATTTGATGTCAACATACATAATACCATTGTTTTTGGAGAGTGAACAATAACACACTCGCTTTTTGATGACTGTTGAATAACCATAACATTGGTTTGCTTCCATGGCATAAGATGATGAATACTTGATTATGTACAGACAGTCCCACTTATTTCCTGTTTGTATGAACAGGACCTTCCTGTTACACATTTTAGAACTGATCTTCTCAGGTTTTTTTATACAATTCTATTTAAAGGACCTAAGAGATTGGTTCATCATCAGTATGGTATATTCTACTTGTCTTTATCAAACCAATGCAGTACCTAAATACACACATATGTATGTATGTGTGTGTGTATGTATCTATGTATGTATGTTGTTATATGGTTTAACACTATTTTTCAGCACAAGATAGGCTATACATGGTGGTCAGTATTAATGGTGGAGGAAGAACCCGGGAAAACCCCAGAAAGAACCACCGACCCACGAGAAGCTACTGGCAAGCTTTCTCACATATCCACATTGGCCAAGCCCGAGACTCAAACCCATGGAGACAGAGGTGAGATGGCAGTGATCCGTAATGGAGAGTGCTTTAAACCACTCGGCCACTTGGGGCCCCATGTATGCGTGCATGCATGTATGTATGTATGTATGTATGTATGTATGTTTATAAATGTACACAAGACTGATTATATTACTTTTTAAAAATATGCTTTTATGATATATGCTATCTCATCACTGCATTTTAAAACAGTTACTATAGTAACCAAGCACACACAGCCAAATTCTCGTGATCTCTTTCTATTCACATAACAGTCTTTAACATTATTGTGGTTTTTAACAATTTTGAGCTCTCTCATAGTAAAATTTAAGGCTGGTATCAATGATGATATGCTTGTTCATCTACACAGACATATTTTTTTCATGTCTGTGATAACCTTACCCATCTAAAAATTTCTCAGAACTGAAATCTAAAGTTCATCTCAGAAGGTTTTCAGTTTTGAGGCATGTTACTGATATTCGTCAGGTTCAGGTCACAATTTTCAGGGTAAATATTTTTACAGTAATAGTATAACTTCTGTGTAACAATTTTAATAAATGGATTAAAATTAACACATGGATTAACAATAATAACACATGGATTAACAATAATAACACATGGATTAACAATAATAACACATGGATTAACAATAATAACACATGGATTAGCAATAATAACACATGGATTAACAATAATAACACATCGATTAACAATAATAACACATGGATTAACAATAATATATGGATTAATAATAATATATGGATTAACATTAATAATGTGCTGCTGATTGATTCTGATAAGTATAATATAATTTCATTTTTGAGTATGGATAATTCACCTTTAATTTTCTCAGTATGGATAATTCACCTTTTTCTCAGTATGGATAATTCACCTTTTTCTCAGTATGGATAATTCACCTTTAATTTTCTCAGTATGGATAATTCACCTTTAATTTTCTCAGTATGGATAATTCACCTTTTTCTCAGTATGGATAATTCACCATTAATTTTCTCAGTATGGATAATTCACCTTTTTCTCAGTATGGATAATTCGTCTTCCAGAAAAATGTATCTGCATGACCAATTAGATCACATCATTTTACCAATTTAATTCATGTTAAATATTTTATGAAATGTATATGCATGTATCACAGATCACCTCTTGAAAGAAATTTTTGTTTTAACTGTATTTATTGTGCATACCTGCAAAGTTTTAATGATGATACCAAATGTACTTCTTGATTGTTTTTACTATTTTGTTACTGCTTCTTTTTTCTTATTTTTTTTAAGAGGTTTTCATGTTGATGATGTTTACTTTTTATAGTTGAAGCTGTTTAATAACATCTTGACAAGAAAAGGTAACCATGGAAAAATATACTTTAGATCATAAAAAAAATTAAGCACATGATTGTATTTCCCGATGATGGAAATCTGAAAAAAGCTATGATTTTTTTGTGGTTTGAATTATGTAGTTTTTTATGGAATAATAATAATAATAGTTTTTATTTGTAATACAGGCCACTGGCCCATGATACATACCCATACATCATTGGTACAAAAAGATGTTTTAGTGCATAACAAAAGTACATACTTATTGGAAGTGATATACATGAAAGTAATCATTATTGCATTTTTCGAATTGGATGGGATGCAAGTATATATTACACAGTAATCACATGAGGTAATTTAAAGAGAACCCTAAAACCTGCATGGAGGAATTTTTGTGATCTTGATCTAGAGTCTTATGTAGCAGGAGCCAATGATAAAATGGTTTCTCTAATCATAAATGCTTTTATAGTAAACATTGCTAAATTAGTCATCAGAATTTTATTTTGTATCATTTTGTATAATAGTTTTTATATACAATGGTGGGTAAAAAATATTTTCTTTGTATTTATCCATCAATAGTGGACAAGAGTAATAATATGGAATTCATTTTTATATTAAAGTTTACAAATTCCTCATAACAAATACTTTCATATCTTCCCTGGTTACCTCTTTTGGCAAGTTCCCCATCTCTGGCTGAACACTCTAAGAAATGTATTTTATCATTTAAACCATAGGTACACCAGACATTACCAAATCCAAGTGTATAGAAGCTTTTTAAAATTTTTACCCCAGCAATCACAATTCCCCCCAACCCCCATCTTAACTGTAGATTGTAACATTGTTTAGGGTATCTGTCTTCTGTCATTTTTAGAATTCTTAGAAAATATTTTGAATTACATTATATCTTGTACACTGCATACTAATTCTTGCTAATTTGTTTTAAGTCTGAATGCATTTGGAGTAGACTTAGGACTTAGATGTACCAAGAATATATTTACAAAATGACAAATGAGCTTTTTTAATATTTTAATATCATTGGCATCATAAAACCCGAAAACCTCAGCCCCATAGATAAG
Source organism: Sinohyriopsis cumingii (assembly GCA_028554795.2). Taxonomy (NCBI): domain Eukaryota; kingdom Metazoa; phylum Mollusca; class Bivalvia; order Unionida; family Unionidae; genus Sinohyriopsis; species Sinohyriopsis cumingii. The sequence goes on from CM068836.1 coordinate 12,022,359, forward strand.
GCTGGGAGCTATCTTAATAATAATATTAATTATAATAATAATAATGATAATATTAATGATATAGTTTTATAGTAATAATTATAATGTATTCTTATAGTATTATTTCAGAAATAGTCCATCAGCAAGACACATTACCATAAAACATGTGGCACATTTAAATAAAAACTTTTTCATGACCTTTTGAAATGATTAATTAGGTAAATAGTTTTATTACTTTGAATTCGCTCATTTTCATGGGGTAACGATTTTGTGGATTGTGAATTCAGAGATCCTACAAAGAAACAAAGGACTTTTTCCCCAATCCAAGTTTAAGTACCAATGAATAAGTAGTTTTCCCGAAAATTAATTGATATCCATGAAAATAAATGAATTTTTTATAGTTTGGTAGGTAGGTAGTTAGTATTTCCAGGGAAAAGAATCACTTTTCTTTAAAATAATTTGAAGAAAATAAAATAATTAACCCAAACTGGACACAACATAAAACACCCTGAACGTCTCAAGTGTTAAGGTACTAATGACAATTCCTTCTCAAAATATTAGTAATAAGTCTAACTACAATGCAAAACAAATTCCCAGATGGAGGTCACGATTTTAGCCTTCTGGAAAAACCAAAATTTTGTAACAATAAACAAATTATTTGTCACGTACTCCAAGTATGGCCTCGATTTCACTGTATGAATCTTACTTTGAGGAAGAATTTTTAAAACAAAATTAAAAAAGTTGTTTACGAAAAACTATCTGAATTAAGGTCAGGAACCAGGTCAGCATTAGATACAATGTCTCTATACAGTTGTTTACTTCAAAAATATTTTAAAAAATCAGTCAAAACTGAACTCTATTCCAGTAAACAATAGCATGTGATGAAATAAAAAAAAGATTTAAAACTAAAACTAAGAAACAAACAATTAAATAAAATAAAATATACATATATATATATATATATATACACACACTCACAGAGGAGTCTGGATTATGTGAAAGCTTTTGTAGCTTTCGGAATGTTGGAAAATATGTTGTATGAAACAAAGCATTATTTAATGTTTAACTTGTTTGGTGGGGGTTATTAACTAATCTAGTAAAGCAAGAGTTAACTTCTCTTGCCAGATGGGACATAGATTAGTGTTATTAAACCTTTTACTTTTTATGAATGTTAATGTAAACCAGACAGTATTTAAAAATATAATGGAAATCCAAAATATATGACTTATTAAATCTACTAATATATGGTTATATCACATTAAGATATTTACAGGAAATTTGTAATAGAAATATATGCATTTGAAATATATTACATGTATATATTACTTTTTTTATTAGAAACTGAGTATTATGCCTTGATATTTTTATTGTACTTACATATACATGTATTATATATACATATATATATAACCATCTTCCAGTTACAGCTTTTATTATGGTCATATTCATTCTTGTTTCTATCTGCTTATTGTAATAATTTTGTTTTGTAATAATTTTTTCTCCCAAATACACTAGTTAGGATGGCCAGTATGACCAAATTATTCATGAATGATACCATCATGCACATGATTTTTTTTCTTCCATCAAGCTGATATTGGCGGGAAATGATTCATGGTAGCGACTTTTCCAGCATTTGTTGGCATCATCAATTTGTGATGGTTTTCAGTGGCAGATAGGCTTGATATGAATCATCACGTAGCTGAGACAATAATTCTACAACATACGGGTCACTCCTTTAATCCTGGGGTCAAGGTCAGAGTAATGAAAAAATCTGCTTTATAGTTTGTGTTAAAGTTTTTTATTTGCTTAAATTTTTAAAACCAGTTGTTGGATTTTCCTGATAGTTTGTGAGTGCTTTTATGAAGCCTAGACAATTCATTCTGCGACATGTGGCAGTATCTGGATACTATGTGTCTGACAACATCAAACAGTATCTGGATAGTGTGTACCTAACAATATTTGGCAGTATCTAGAGTTTGTGTATATGACAACATCTGGCAGTATGTGGATACTATATATCTGACAACTGGCAGTATATGGATATTGTATCTGACAATGTCTGGCAGTATCTGGATGCTATATATCTGACAGTATCAGGCAATATATGGATATGGTGTATATGACAACATAGGTGGTATCTGGATACTGTGTATCTGGTGACTTGCAGTTTCTGGATATGGTTTATCTGATATGCACAATATCCAGATACTGTATACATAACATCAGGTGGTATCTGGATACTGTGTATCAGGCAACATCAGACAGTATCTGGATACCATTATCAGGCAACATCAGACAGTATCTGGATACTGTGTATCTGGTGACTTGCAGTATCTGGATCTGGTTTATCTGACATGCACAATATCTGGATACTGTGTACATAACAACATCAGGTGGTGTCTGGATTCTGTGTATCAGGCAACATCAGACAGTATCTGGATACTATTATCAGTATCTGGATAATGTGTATCTGACATCTTGCAGTATCTGGATATGATTTATTTGACATATGCAGTATCTGGATACTGTGTATCTGACATCTTGCAGTATCTGACATTAGGCAGTATCTTCATATTATGAATCTGGCAGAATCTGGATACTGACAATATCGGGTGACATTATGTTTTCCTAGAGAATGTGCAGATATAAAGATAACACAGTATCTGTTGGCATAGTGTTTACTTAAATGGAGTATTCAGTTTGTCAGTAATGGGATGATCTCCACTTAATATGGTACTATTAGGACACTAAATTTCAACAATTCTGGTGTTCTTTGTTACCAATATAATTGCTATAAGATGGTAAATCATCTGGGTATGAGTCATATAAAGCTCATATCAACGAGCCGTTCATCACAGTCCCTACTTATAATTTTAGACTTAGTCCATACTGTACCATCATATAGTAGTTCAATCATGACATGTCCGGAGAGTCAGTCAAATGAATGTCAAAATATATGAGACCATATCATAATACAAAGGTAGTTTAAGTTGATCTTTGCCAAAAATTATGTAAAAGTATGGATTAAGTAAGCATGGTCAAGTAGATCTATAAGGGTAATCATAATTTACATGTAAGAGTTCTTCATTTGGGTCACTCTTGTCGTCACTCTTGTCATCACTCTTGTTGTCACTCTTGTCGTATATTTAAAGCCAGTCATCTCAGGTTGTATTTGAGGAGATGCAGCATTAATCTTAGCATTCAGTGAAAAATAATGATTCCTTCTTTAAAATATTGTATTTGTTTATTATTTTTTATAATTAATAAAATTTGATTAATATGTTACTATATTTTTTTATTATAATACAATAAATAAAAAAGTTTTGAGCATACAAATATTTTTACTTGTATGTCATATAATTTGGATGGAAAAGAATGGAACAGAGTTTGATGTAACTTTTTTTTGATAATGGTTTGTGTGTGTATGGTCACATTAACCTACCCTATATGATGTGCATTGTACATATTTTGATGTTAAAATGATCTGGACATACCTGTCAATGTATGGTAGCATGAACCTACCCGATATGTGTATCATGTACATGTATTTATTATAGCTCTTTTTAACTGAGATGTAGAGCACAACATAAACCTGTAATAAAATGTGTGATATTACATGGTAAATGATGGTGATGTGAAAATGTCAGAGAATGGAAAACAATTGTATGACTGAACAAAGAACATAAGTACAACCAGAATATTAGGTTGCACTTGACATTATCACACTTTGCATAGGGTTTGATTTTTAAGGAAAGAATTTCCCATGTTTTCCTCACTAGTCATCCTCTTTATTTAAAAAAGACCTTGTTTATCTTAGGTTTTGTTAAAATAACCTTTAGTTCCCTTTATTTTTGGCATATTATTGACGGTTGTAAATTGGGTTATTGAGTATGCAGCTTGGCCTTACCTCAGATGTGCATCTCTCAAATGACTGCCAGCTCTGTTTGGTCATTTTTGACTTCCTGGACTTGTAAGGGAAAATGGACAAAAAAGAGAACCATAACTTTTTACTTTTATATTTTATGATTTATTCATTGCATTTTCAGAAGCTGGTATTGTCTAATCTGGCAAAATGTATTTCTTTATTTTGATAACTGCTAATGCTAATGTACTTTGGACTAGTTTAGATTCACTTTCAAGCACATGAAATCAGCCATTTTATCAGCTTGTTACATTAGATAGTGCATAGTTTCCATAATGATCACCTCTAAAGAAATTTCAGTCACAGTACATGAAAGTAGCATTGTGGTATGCTAAAATTCCATTGTGCAAGTTGCCAATGCAATCAGCTTCACGTTATGGCGGTCCCTATCGCAGAAGTTCATTATAAGTAGAGATCTACTTTAGGGTACTCCAGCTGATATCAAGGCCAAATTAGATCAAGTTTACTGATTTATTCTTTGTCAAATGCTATCATTTTGAGGTACCAGTAGTTTCATCATTTTAAAGTTGACTGCAAATCCATGGAAGATGACCACATTCTGGAAGGAGCAGCTGCAAATGGGGCAATAGATGAAGAGGCTTGATGCCCATTAAAAGATATTTCTCTTTTCAATAATTTATTTTAACATAATGAAGAATCATTTGAAGCTCAGTAAAGTTCATGCAAGCTATGAAAAGTGTAACCAGAGACATTTGAATGAGATTGTTACTGATGATAAAACATGGATTTACTCTTTTTTTTTATAACCGGATTCAAGAGAAAATACAGTTTAAATGGGAGAAAATGAGCAGAGATCACGAATTGCTCGACTTACTAGAACTGTAAAGATAGTTTTATTGGCATTTTTTGGCATACAAAAGGCTCACTTGTCCATGTAGCTGTGTCTGACTCTGCTAGTTTTGCTGAATGTTTGTAAATTGTAAAGTGTTACCAAAAGTTATGACACTAACTGTTTGCTCACAGGTATCAGAGGATGTACATCTAGTCCCTACAGCTCAAAAATATTGACAGACTTTCTAAAGGAGCGCAGCATCCAAAATTCACATCATTCTCCATACAGCCCTGATTTAGCTCCGTTTGATTCTTTTGCAGTTGCAAGTGCTGTTTTCCGCGTATGAACATGGCATATAATAATTAGATAACATGGCATATAATAATTAGATAATGAAACTAAGAAAATGTATACAGGTGCACAAGTACTTTTAAGGGATGCACTGATGTATTGCTCTCTGTGAGGAGTACTTTTAAGGGATGCATGCACTGATGTATTCTTCTCTAAATATTATATTTCTTGTTTTACCCATGATACTAAGGGATATATTTTCAAGATGTGTTCTTGCTACAGGATGTATCTCTCTCTTCCTCAAACTATACCTGTCTCTTCCTCAAACTATACCCATCTCTTCCTCAAACTATACCTGTCTCTTCCTCAAACTATACGTGTCTCTTCCTCAAACTATACGTGTCTCTTCCTCAAACTATACTTGTCTCATCCTCAAACTATACCTGTCTCATCCTCAAACTAATCCTGTCTCTTCCTCAAACTATACCTGTCTCTTCAGTCTTCTTATTATGGTATACACAACAAAATAGAATATACTGAAATTCCAGTGGTAATTATTTGTTTTCTTAAAAAGTACATGATGTGTTGATAGTGACAAAAAGAAATTTGACAGAATTTGATTACACCATTGTAAGCACTGAGTTAACTAGAAACATTGTAACCACTGAGTTAATTACAAACATTGTAACCACTGAGTTAATCACAAACACATGATCTAGCAGTTGCAAACGCTGAGTTAATTAGAACAAGACATTATAATCCATTGTAACCACCAAGTTAATTAGAACATGACACTACTTCATCAGTCCATTAATCTGATCATGACACTATAATCCATCCATTGTAACCACTGAGTTAATCACATCAGGCACTATAATCCATCCATTGTAACTTCAAGCTTATCTGATCATGACACAATATTCCATCCATTGTAACCACTTAGTTCATTGCATCATGGCATTATAATCCATCCATTGTAACCACCAAGTTAATTAGATCATGACACTATAATCCATCCATTGTAACCACTGAGTTAATCAGATCATGACACTATAATCCATCCATTGTAACTTCAGGTTTATTTGATCATGACACAATATTCCATCCATTGTAACCACTTAGTTCATTGCATCATGGCATTATAATCTATCCATTGTAACCACCAAGTTAATTAGATCATGACACTATATTCCATCCACTGTAACCACTTACTTCATCACATCATGGCATTATAATCCATCCATCATAACCACCAAGTTAATCTGATCGTGACACTATAATCCATCCATCATGGCCACCAAGTTAATCAGATCATGACACTATAATCCATCCATTGTAACTTCAGGTTTATCTGATCATGACACTATATTCCATCCATTGTAACCACTTAGTCCATCACATCATGGCATTGTAATCCTTCCATTGTAACCACCAAGTTAATCAGATCATGGCACTATATTCCATCCATTGTAACCACCTAGTTAATCAAATGGTGGCACTATATTCCATCCGTTGTAGCCACCTAGTTAAGCAGATCATGGCATTATAATCCATCCATTGTAACCACCTAGTTAATCGAATCATGGAACTATAATCCATTCATGGTAACCACCTAGTATATCAGATCATGACAATATATTAAATTGATTGTAACCACCTAGTTAATTGAATCATGGCTTTTTAATTCATCAGTTGTAACCACCATATTTATCAGATCATGACACTATATTCCCTCCATTGTAACCACCTAGTTCATGCGATCTGGCAACCCCTCATCCTCACATACTTTTAATATTTTTAAGATGAACAAATATGATCAGACTTATGCACCTTTAAGATGTGAGGTTTAGGTTTAATAGGTTTATCAAAACCATCACAACAGCAGTAAAAACAAGCTGATGACTGAATATGGTGTCATCTTTTCCTGCTCCCTTGCTTGTCATTATTGACTCTCAGGATAACATTTCTTTGATTCTTCCCTATGAAGTTACTACATATGGTGATGAGGACACCTAGGTGATCAACGCATCCACATATTGTTTTGTGGCAGCCTCAGAAACATTGATGTAATTTTGTATAGAAATGACAATGACAAGACAGTATTATTTCAGGCAGATTTTTTGCAATTGTTCATCGTGTTTTCAAAACTATTATCTGGAATGTCCATGTTAGACGCTTAAGTTTTCCAATTTGAACTTGAACAATGACAAGATTGCTCAGTTTGACATCAACAACAAACCTGTCTGTTAAACTAAGATTGATTTTAGTGGCAAGCCATATCAAATTTTCAATGCGGGTTTGGGTCACTACACTTGCACATCAGTAAATATCAAAATTTATTTCATATACGTTTCAAGAGTAGTTTCTGAGTGATAATACAAAATCAGTAAGTGCTTGCAGGGTTGGACTGCTTCCTGCATGTGCATGTAGTGGTTCAACAATGAGATGTCCAAGTATTTGGCAGTCCATCCAAGATTGTAACAGTAGCATTCAGTTAAACAGTAGTTGACAACTTTGTCCTCCGTAAGTTCTGCTTCCAGTGCTGGCACCCATGGACTGTCTTTGTAAATAATCAACAATTTAACATGGCAGTGCAAGATGTTGAGGTGTTATCTTGTATACAAGCCAATGTCCTGCTGTTGAATCCAGATTAACAATGCCAGTTTCCCACATGTGGAGGGAGGCTCATCAACACAGGTTCATGCTGGAAAAATACACCTCAAAAGTATCTGATTTTGTCATCATGAGTAAATCAAAATTGGTCAATGGACACAATGTGGCATTTAAATGCAGGGTACAAGCGAAGACCTTTTGGAATTGTACCAGGTAGTTGAAGACCATTTTATTGAGTGTATTTTTGAAATCATCCCAGGTATTCTAAAACCCTTTCTCTTTCTTTTTTATCCATGATACGTTATATATCCGCCAAAGGCCTTTTGCATAGCCATTCCAGATGAGGTTCTGATGGCCCCTAACATTGCAGCTTTTGCAACCACAAAAGCTGCAGCCACTGATAATGCCAGAATCTCAACAGTTCCACAGATCTTTTGCATTTGCATCACCTGCAACTTTGGTTGCTTTAATGTTGTCAAGGTGGGTTTTTCCACAACCATAATCCACTTCCCATCACCACATTTGCATCACTGAATCAGCCAGATGATTGTTCTTATTGTTGTTGTAGGGTTTAATGCCATTTTTCAGCACTTGATAGGCTATACACAGCGGCCAGTATAAATGGTGGAGGAAGAACCCAAGAAAACCCTGGAAACAACCACCAACCCATGAGAAGCTACTGGCAAGCTTTCTCACATACCCACGTTGGTTGAGTCAGAAACAGCTTCATTTATGATATTACTGACTGAGCCTGGCATAGTTCCTATTAATGGTAGTGTAAATTCGTGTGGAAATGCAACTGCCTTGGTTCGATGTTTGATGGTGCCAAGTCACTTTTGATCACAGTCACTCTGAAAATTGACTTTGACTGCCTGCAATATTTTCTACCCATCTGTAGCAGTGACTTTGATGCTATCAATGACTAGTATTGTAACTTGTTTAGTGATTGGTGCAGTGAACAAGCTCAGTGCTGTGAGCACCATTGGTGCACCTGTTAACAATCTCCTGATGACATCACCAAGACCATTTCTGTACTATGTCAAGTATGATGCAGGTTTTCTCATGTTGACAACAAGCATGGGTATCACACACCACATACAACTATTTACACTCAATCAGTTTGATCTCTAGTGTGCAGTTGTATTGTTAGCGCCTCCCCGTGGATGATCCAATGCATACCCATCTGGTCAACAAGGGTGAATAGAAGCTGTGTCAACTAAAGATTGTGGCATGAAAGATACATTGGTTCTATCAGCATAATTGACAGCAGTTAAACTGGTAACATTCAAGTAGAATCCAAGCAATATGTAACCCTATGACATGATATTTGATGAACCTAAACAGTAATTGCCACTAATGGCATCATATGCTAGATTAACCTGCAGCAAGGTAGCGATCCTACTATGTCTGGTGAGTGATTGTATCCCTTACATAAGTTTCATTTATCTACAGGACTCTCATTAATATTTTCAGGCCAACCAAGAATCGTTCTCAGTGACGATTGTATAATGTCAACCACATACTGTGGAGATTCAATTAAGATGCCAAGGCTGAGTGTGGACACATGTTTAGGTTTAAAAATACTTGAGTCTTTGCTGGTCACCAATGAAATCCTCCATCAGATCTCTTCATTGAGAGTGTTGTAGGCATTCCGAGAAAATCCAACAACGTTCCAGGTTGCACCATCATCCAACGAAAGTATTATTCATGGGAAGGTCCCAAAATGGCTATAATTTAATATTTGTCCAACAGTAATATGATGCTAGTGAGATATTTATATGCCTAACCTTCCTCAACAGTAATTGTTGTAGAAAAGAAACTCACATGAAATCCTGGTTTCATTGAGAAGATCATGATCACTGAAGTAACGCTGACAGTTGTATTTGCAATGACATGCTGCATCATGACTTTGCTTTAACAAATAATCAGTAGCACCTGAGATCTCATCATCAATGTTATATATATATATATATATATATATATATATATATATATATATACATATACATACATCAATGTCTTTAAAGTCTTCATATATTAATGCGCGAAACGTCTCTTCTAGATGCTGCTGCTAGTGAGCAACCGCTAAAAAAATTATGCAGTCTCACTGATGGCATATTGTTCCCAGCATGAACATACCCCATGAGTGTTTCCAGCCGATCCGCAAGGTTGTGAAAGTTACACGATCCACCTTGACCTTCTCCTTGTTTCTTTGTTTGCCTTTTCTCTAGCTTCCTGCACAATTTTTTAGTTTCTTTTCACAACCTAGGAACTTCTTCTTGCCATTAAGGTTCAGGTGGACAGTCCGGTTCAGGATAGGTTTCTATTTGTACCTACAGAGGTGGTGCTTTCAGTTTGTGACCTTTGTGAAATCGTTGCATAATTTTCTTTTCCTCAAACATGAGTTTGATTGGTATTGACACCTCCTGAGTTGGTATTCATATGGACTTCCGTATGCCCATATGGACTAAGCATTTCTGGATGACGTCTTTGAAACCATCTTTATATGAATGTCTTTTTCGGAGCATGGGCAACTAGTTTCCGGTGTAACCCTTGGAATATAGTCAAGCACAGGTTCGGGTTCGAGTTAATACGATGGTTTGAGATTAGCCTTTAGGTTCAGGTTCATATGATGGTCCTGATTGAAGTTCACATGGATGTGCATGTCACCTGGGTTTTCGTTTCTTGCATCTTTTCACCTGTACTTGTTGCATTAAAGCTTCAAACATTGCATTGCCTTCAGATCAACCTATTTTCAAGTGCAATATTAGACAATGACGTTTTATGATTCATGTTATATGCTTCACCGAGTTTCCATTGTCCTTGTTCAAGCACGATCCCTAACTCGATAAATATAACAAGAGACTCTGCGTACATATATGAAACGTCATAAAACATATTTTGGATCTAAAGGACAAATCGGTATGACACATTAGGTGAAATTGTAATTGGATCTTTTCTCTGACATTACAGACACGCCATTGTTCAGGCAATTTAAGTCCTGCATTAGCTATGTTCATTAATCTTTTCATAATACTATATGCATCAATCACGAAGCTTCCGACATCATATTTAACTGCTGTAATTGTTTAATATAATATTCTTACGCTTGAGTTGTTCTTGTCGATCAGAATTTCTTTTGAGATTATATGAACACTACTGTCTTTACCTGTTGCAATTACAGTCAATATGTATGTTCTAGTCAGTGTTAATTATATCGGTGCGAATGTGCAACCCCAGATTAATCCCAAAAGACGTCCAAGAAGGCTCAAATGTTTTAGACCGAACTACGTCTAATATAATTATGCATTGCTCGCAATTATAATTTACAGTGAGTAGAACCTCATCAGATTTGAGTTTCATTAGTTGGCAACCATCCTAAGCTCAACGTATCCTTGATATAAAAAATCCATATTTCGCGTGTTTTTAGAACCTGAAATATCTCCAACAGGAGTAGAACACGCTAACTGATTAGGCCATTGAAAACTCTTAACGTAAGAAACAAAAACCTCGTATATACACTTAACAGCGCTAGCTGAAATCAATCTGATGCACCTTCCCAATTAATCTATTTTAAAAAGTCCATTTTAGAGTTATTATTTCGTTGCCTATTGTTTTTGATAATAAATATATATCTAAATGATCCGCACATTGAAGCAATGCTATATAGTGCATCCATAGTCACACAACATTTGGCATTTTACTTTGGTAATTCCCATGTCTCGAACTATTAATCTGCATTTCCAATAACAACAATGTTGTTCTTGTTTTGCTGTTGGTTATTGTTGTTTGGGGGGAGGGGGTATTGTTTGTTTTCTTACATTGACGGTGCTTACGGCAGCTTAAGTAATTTGGGGTTTCTTCTTTAAGAGTTATATGTGACGCAAAAATTGCTCCATTTCTCAATTGAAGCTGATTTATACAATGATTAAAGACTGCAGGCTGCACGCAGTATAAAGCAGAACGCTGCGATCAGTAATAACAATGTTGTAAATATCTTGCCTGTGAGCGTGCAACAGTATATTGATCTGACGGGTGCTCCTCAAAGTAACTTCACTTGGGGGCATAAGCAAGCTAAAATCACGGATGCACACGTGTGCATAATCATCGGTGGAGAAAATGTATAGGGTATATAGAATGGATTTAGGGATCGAGAACCGGAATTGGCCCAGCAATCTCAAATCTCTCTATTGATAATGCTTAAGTATTTTGTCCAAGACTGAAGAAAGAATAATCTTAACTAATGTTAAAATTAAAATCTAAGTAACTATGAAGAACTTATTTTATGAACTACAGTCGGGTTTGCACTCTACCAATATACAATTCATACATATGTTTGATCATATAAATTCATGTGAACGTTTTCCAGTCTGTTTTCAAATTCACATCTATTGGGATATTTTATCTTTTGTGAAACTGTACCTTCTCTGGTAATTATGTATCATATATTTCTTCAGTTTTACTTTCACCTTTCACCTCCTTCCAATTAGTTTTGAATGAAATTATAGTTTTCATAAAAGAGTTATTTAAATTATTTACAAGTTACCTTCTCTGGGTTTTTCAGGAACATTAGAATTACTTTTGCCACATTCTATTTAATTTGGAACAAAATTTGTTTACTTTTTTTATTTAAAAATAAAACACTTGTTTGTCTATTTTATGTAAATGGGTCTTCTATTGTTTTTATCAAATTACAAGTGTCTGATATAGTTAAAAATGGTAAAATAAGTATGCCCGCATTTTAATATGTTGCTTTTTAAATTATTGTGCTTTAAAGCTATTCGTTAATCCTGAAATTAGCAATCGAAACCTAAAAGTTAAAAGACCATAAAAAATACTGTTCCGTTTCTTGTTAAGAAATCTTATTTCAACTCTTTCTGCAATTTTTTTGAATTATCAAATGAAAGAAATTTTCCCCTCAAAGATGCCATTACTAGAATTATTACATTCGAAAATATTAATTTAGCTGATCTAGCATTTACAAAATTACCTGTGCTTTTTTTTACTCTATACGCAATATACCAGAAGAGATTAGAGGATGGTATGTTGTCCGTTAACCCAAGTTTGTATTGCTTCTCCTCTTAGACTACATTGAGGATCGCCTTCAAACTTTACACATACATTCATCCCATTGTCTGGTTAGTCCTAAATGAAAATGGCACTGATTCGATGTACCATATGGGTGCCATGGCAGCCATCTTGAAAATCGTATTATCGCTACTCCTCCTACAAGGATGGTTATATCTACGTGGGTGTTTCACCAACAGATCTCCAATATGGCCATGAACTGACCATCTTGAAAATCTTTTTATCGCTACTCCTCCTGAATGGATTGTCATATCAACATGAGGTTTTCACTAAAAGACTTCTTATGATGTAAAGTTGGTCCTAATGAAAATGGTATCAATGTAACATCCAATATGTCCACTACGACAACCATCTTGAGTATCTTGTTATCTCATCCTGATAAGATGGTCATATTGACATGGGGTTATAACTGAAATACTTCTTATCGGGTCTAGTTGGTTGTAAATGAAAATGATGCTTATCTGACGCCTGCAGATGAGTCCAATGTTGTCGCCTTGGCAGCCATCTTGAAAATCTTGTTGTCACAACTCAACTTGACCAGAAAGTCATCCTGATGTAGGGTTTGCACCATAAGATTTCTTATGATGGCAGTTATTCTTAAATGAAAAGATTTCAATCTGACATCTTGTATAGCTGTTATGACTTGAAAATATTGTCAAACTACTACGGATGGAAAGTGATAGCCTAAAAATAATGCTATCTATACTCCTCTCTGAAAGGATGGCTATATCAACATAGGATTTTCATCAATTGACGTCTTTTGATACTTAGTTGGTCCTAAATGAAAATGGTGCCGGTCGTATATCCAGTATGACTGTCACGACAGCTATCTTAAAAAATCTCGTCACTGCTTCCCCTAAATGGATGATCATTATGACATGCGGTTTTCACCAAAAGACGTCTAATGATGTCCATTGTCCTAAATGAAAGTGATGCCAAGATGACATCCAATACGTGTATTACAGCAACTAATTTGAAAATCTTCTTATTGATTCAGATGATCAAAGATTGTTTCAACATTCGACAGTTACAGATTGTATTAAACATTCTACAGTAAAAGCAAACAAAAGATCTTATCTTGAATTCCTGGAAATTCATTTCGCCGAGTAGAACGTCGGTCTATTCCAGGGATTCTTGTTTCATTTCCTTTGAATCCATTTCATCAAGCTTCTTATCAGTTAACTGTTTGCCCGTGATTTCTTTGTATTTTCAATTTACTATACTAATTTGAAATTCCTGCTTGCATTCGTCTTCTATTCCATTTTTATTTAAAAAGGGATTATCATCTCCAGTTGTATTTTCTAATGAACCGAATGTTTCAAGCGGATTTTAATCTATTTAATGGTATCAAATTACAAAGTCTGTAAGAGTTCAATTTGAAAATCACGCTTTTGACAAAGAGGATTTTGATGACGATTATGGCGTAAATCAGATAATCAAAGTTATAGTGCTGATAGTTTGAATCCACTTAACAAACAGAATAACATTTATTGCATGATAAATTTCGTACATACATTTGAAATACTAAACAGACTGTGCTACTTAATCATCATTAATGATTACAAGTAATACATATATTTTGAAGAAATAGGTAATGCTTATATTCACATTTATGTCAAGGGTACCAAATAAACTTTTATCATACAACAGTGTATGAATACCAAATAAACTTTTATCATACAACATTGTATGAATACCAAATAAACCTTTATCATACAATATTGTATGAATACCAAATAAACTTTTATCAAAAACATTGTATGAATACCAAATAAACTTTTATCATACAACATTGTAGGAATACCGAATAAACTTTTATCATACAACATTGTATAGATACCAAATAAACATTTATCATACAACATCGTAGGAATACCAAATAAACTTTTATCATACAACATTGTAGGAATACCGAATAAACTTTTATCATACAACATTGTAGGAATACCAAATAAACTTTTATCATACAACATTGTAGGAATCAAGCGGACGTAAATTTTTGGGGAAAATATGGAATCAACCAACTAAATGTACAGTATTACAAAATACCACAATATTACAAAATCCAGCAGTTACAGGCAACTAAACTACACCAATTCCTTAAGAAAACGAAATGCAAGTAATTTATACCAATAACCATTTAATTGAGCAAGTTGGAGCTGAGGCCTTAATAGAGTGAAAGAGTTGTTAATTAACATTTTTTACATAATCTTCATTTCGGAAAGAAAAAAAATTAAGATATTATTGGTTGAGAATTCATAAATAATCTCGATAAAAACAGGCCTTGATTTGTAGGACAGAAAGATGGCAAATATATCAAAGATATTGCTAAAGGAATGGATGCAACTAATAAAACTCAATTACAAGAACTTTTGCAGAAATATTAAATGAAACGAGCACATATGTTTAGCCAGCAAATAGATGTGGAAGATTACTGTAGAGATCATGTAAAAGAAATTTCAAATGATAAAAATTGTCATTAGGTGAAAGGTTTAAACGACTGTTCAAAGAAAAATATCAATAACTGCTACTGCATTTACTTTTATTGTTTTGATAGTAGAAATTCGGTCTAGCCATGTCAAACTGTATGATAGGAAGAGGAATCTGTAGTGGCATGAAACACTGTACACTATTTCTCTAAGTTAGGCCAAAATGTAGCAGCAGACTTGCCTGGTATCTTCGTCATTGAAATAAGCTGGCTTTTTATATCAGACAAAAAAGTTATTTTCTTAATAGTTCATAATGATATTTTGTTAATTCTTGCATTAGTTAGGTTATATATATCACAACACGGTAGGGATGTACATATAAATCAAGACACAAGGGGTATACATATATACCAACACGGTATGGAGATACTTAAAAATCTGGTTTTGGATATACATATATAACAAGACTGTAGGGATATATAGCTCCGGACAGTTAATCACTACTACTACTACTAATAATAATAATAAAGACCTTATTTTCATAGTGTGACTCAATTAGTTACAAATGAGAAACTAATCTACATGGAGACCCTCTATTATGTACATATAAAATACAAGATAATAATAATATGTTCAAACACATACACACATATACGCACACACAGTATATAAACAACTATTCATATAAATGCTACTGTGCTGCAGAAATGAAAAATGACGTAGATGATGTCGTTGGTGCAATATGTACTTTAATAAGTACGCCATTTCTTTATGATTTCATCCATCCAATACACCCAGTTATGGAAGGAAGAAATGCTCGGAGCTGATTTACTATCATGTGGAATAGTGTTCCACACAAGCACACCTGAAAATTGAAAGCTGTTTTTGAATAGCTCCTTTTTGGCTTGTGTACTTTGAAACTTGGATTTGGGAATTTGTAAAAAGTAACTCTGTAATGTAATGGAATGAAGGCCTTGATTTTCTTTAGGTGCCAAAATTAAGACTCTTTTCTGCCACATATTTATCAACAAGATTTTTGTTTATATATGAAAATTCGGCTTCTTTGTTTTGAGTATCAAACAAAATAATATCATCAGCATACATGTCAGATGATGAGAATGTATCACCTGTTTTTAGGTGTAGGTCATTTATAAACAGAACAAATAAAAATGGCCCCAAGTTAGAGCCAGTTTTAATCATTGCTTGAATATTAGATCCGATTTCAACCCAGATAGTTAATCAGTGGCCGAGAAAAGACTTTTTTCAATCATCGCCCAACCTGACCCAGCTTCCTTTTCTGTCAATTTCTAAATGAGAACCAACACGTCTTAAAGGTAAACAGTCGTGTTTTGGGCCATCAGATTTTAAACAAAATAGGATGGTATTTAATGAAGGTAAAACAAAATGTATGATTTTGGGGATATCACAAAAGCTACACAAGTCAGGGAATCCAGAACTATCTCTTACAACAAATAATCATCCATTAGAAAATGTCAAACATGAAAAGCTTGTAGGTGTGTCCGTAGATAAATATTTATTATGGAATGACCGTATTGATAAGCTTTGTAAAACACTGTCATCCAAAATTGCCTTACTCAGCAGAATCAAGAAATATTTACCTATGGAAACTCGCAATCTATACTACAAGTCATATATTCTTCCAATAATGGATTGTTGTTCAAATGTATGGAGAAACTGTGCTAAATTTGAGCTTGACAGGATTTATAAACTTCAGAAACGAGCAGCATGCGTAATTTTAGATGCATCTATTGATCATCCCTCAAAAGCATTGCTTACAAAACTCAAATGGTTAACAATATATGACTGGATAGATTTTCACAAGCCAGTTCTTTTATATAAATGTCTACATGGAACTGTACCAGAGTATCTTCATGACTTATTCATGCCTTTTTCTACACACAGGGCCGGCGCTACCACATAGGCAAACTAGGCAACCGCCTAGGGCGCTGATTTCAGGGGGCGCATTTCTCCAAATCAACAACAGTTTTGAAAAATAAATAAATAAATTTCAGTTTTATTGAGGGTCGTATTTTATCCGGTTTATTTCATACAGGGACAAATAATCGGGTAGATTCAGTCTGACCGAAACACCAGGCTGACCGGAACAAGCAAAATGAGTGAGTGAAAATCGCGCGTATACGAAACTTTCAGGACGTAATTACTGTTTATAAATTTTGAAATTGATATTTTCCGTGGTGGGGGGCGCAAGAATCTAACCTTGCCTAGGGCGCCAGATAGTCATGCGCCGGCCCTGTCTACACAATAGTTGAGATCAATATTACAGGAAACCTTCTAGCACCAAAACCAAGAACAGAGCAATTTAAAACGAGCTTCCAATACTCTGGTA
This sequence comes from Sinohyriopsis cumingii, assembly GCA_028554795.2. Lineage (NCBI taxonomy): Eukaryota > Metazoa > Mollusca > Bivalvia > Unionida > Unionidae > Sinohyriopsis > Sinohyriopsis cumingii. The sequence goes on from CM068836.1 coordinate 12,039,842, forward strand.
CAGTTCTGTGGAACAAGCTTCCACTACATGTAAAATCTGCTGAAAATATAAGAGTATTTAAGAAGAGATACCATAAGCATGTATGTGTTTCTAATAAATAATGGAATTTAGTATTTTAATACTAAACATGTTAAAATAAACAGTAATTATTGCTATCTTCATATAATGTGCATTTTTATACTCCCCTTAAGAGGGCCTCAAGGGAGAATAGTCCTTGACTAATGAGTCACCCTCTATAAATAAAGTATTATTATTATCATTATTATTATTATTAGCAGTAGTAGTAGTATCTTATGTCACTTGTTTAGGCTCGAATAAACAGTAACACAAGAAAGAGTGAAAACAACAACCTTTTAAAAAATACAATAATTTATTTCCCTGGAAAAATGCTGGAAAAATGAAAAAAATATGAACTTACGGTTTTATAGAATCAAATCGAAAAATGATCCAAAAATAATCCGAGGATAAAATTTTAGTAGTCCTAATAACAAAATGTTCTACTGATTTCACGTTCGAATCCCGACGAAGAATCCAAGATGGAAGACGATGACGTATTATATAATCTGCAGTGTTGAAGTCTACAGTTCCTTGTAGAAATAAGAATCATCACTCCAGTTTCTGATAGCTGAATAATTTTTTTAAATTTTAAACTGTCCTTTTTCCACAATATTACATGAGCACGCGTATTTTCTACAACAATAACAGAATTAATTCTTTTGAATTCAAGTAATTTGAAGTAACTCCAAACCAAGTAATCTGAAATAACTCCAAACAGGACAACAAACAACTAACAGTTTAACAGCCCAACTTCTACTGAGATTAATTCTCCAAAACATGGGTTATATGGGCGTTCTAAAACGTAAACAAGGGTAACGTGATCATCTTCTGGAAGTTTATAGAAGGAAATACTTGTTACAGATCACGTTTACCCAGTGTGACCCTGACAAAAACCAATCATTTTTACTCTAAGAAATGAAAAATTAAAAAATTGTTTATATCTTAAAGACAAGGTCACATCATGACCTTGGAAATAACCAATCATTTTAAAATAAAATAGACTTGTTTACGAAGGTTGCTACCAATTCTGAAACAAGGTCAGGATTTAGATCAACAGTTGTTGTTAATAAATTAACAGTCAAGGACAAACTATTTTCTAAAAAAAAGTATCGTCTCTAGTGAATAAATTTACATTACAATATCATGTAATTAAAAATAAAAAATTTTAAAACTGACAAACAATTAAATTGAAATAATTATATATTAAATCAGATATAATTAAATCAAATATACATAACAAGTATTATTATTTAGACAATCCAATGTATGCAAACAACCGATTGCAATACGATTTACCTCCCTTGACATTAACAACCCAACGCTCACTCCAACAGGCTGAATCCTCTTACGACGCATACAAGATAACAGGATAAAAATCGCGTATTTCAAGACTGATTTTGATGATTTTGAAGCCTTGTCATCGCGCTCATTAGAGTGAACTTTTTCATAATAAAGCACACACACCCGCCGAGAAATTTTGAATATTTCGGACATCCAAACTACTCTTCGTGAAAAACAAAATCAAACTGTTTCAATTTCAACCATAATTTATTATTATTATTATTATTATTATTATTATTATTATTATTATTATCTGCATTTGAATCAGCAATATTTAATCTCAAACATAATTGTGTTCGTTATCTGGCAAACTGTTTGCAAGTTAGAGAGTTTGTGTTGTAAATATATGACTATTGTGTTATGGTCGCAGCATATTTTTTCATAAATGTATGTAATCTGGGCATGTGGGCTATGTCATGCTCTTCTTCTTGTTGATGTTATTATTATTATCATCATCATCATCATCATTATTGTTATTATATTATTATTATTATTATTATTATTATTATAATCCAAGTGGAACAAAGCTCTCACTTTACCGATCACTGCCATCTCACCGAGCTGTCTGTATGGGTTCTAGTCTCGTGACAGTGTGGGTATGTGAAAAAACTTGGAAGTAGTTTCTCGTGGTCGTTGGTTCTTACCGGGGGTTTTCCGGATTCTTCTTCCACCAATAATACCAGTCGCTATGTACAGCCTATAATGTGCTGAAAAATAGCTCTAAGCTCCCTCCCCCGCCCAACAAATTAGCAGCAGAGGAGGTGAACAGACCACTTTTTTGAAGGGTCCAAATGCCGAAATAAACCTTCGTAAAAAAAAAAGATTAAATGGCGTAAATAACTTTAAAAATCAAGGTAGTCTAACAACACTGAAGCTTCTCTAATTGGGTTAGTTTATTTATTTATTTATTTTTTCTTTCTCAGACTGAAAAATCAAAGTTAAGCGCAAATATATTATGAAATTGAACCAACGTGAGGTGGCGCCCTCTCTGCTGCTATAATTAAATCATTATCATATCAATAATGCCACCAGCTAAAGAATCTCATACTGCTAGATTAGCTCGAAAGAGACTAGAAGCAATCAAAAAATTTCTTCCTGTTCATGATTCTGTTAGACAAAATTACAGCAACGTCAAGAAGCACAAGCTGAATTTGCAGAAGGCACAGAACAGTTATTTAAACCAATTGTCGAACCAAACAAGAAAATTGTTATAGCAACTGAGGCGGTTCAAAAAACTCTTGAGACATTACCCGCTGATATTGCTGGCCGTCTTCCACCACCCCAGCAACATCCTCAATCACAACCTGAAGTACCACAACTGCCAAGAGTCAGAGTCAACATCATGGATAAATTCACACCTGAAGGTATTTCAGCTATCAAAGACCCAGGCCAATTACTTAACATTTCCGCGTTTGTATATCATGAAAGAGAAAAATATGTAAAACCCGAATATGTTAGAACGTTGAGATCTGTTGTTTGGATTAGGGATGTATATCGCATTTCTACTGATACTCCGCAAATCAGACCTGTGCAAGATATTAATAGTCTTTACATCTTTAACAATACAATATATGAGCACATTGAACAAGTAAAGCAAGAAAGGATACCAAAAGAAGAAAAAATAAAGCAACAACTTGAAGAAGCAAAAGCAGGAAGAATATTAAAAGAAAAAAGAATAAAGCAGCAACCTAAAGAAAAGGCAGGAAAACAACAATTTTCTTTACTGCAGCGAAGAATGTCAGAAGCTGAAAAGTCTAAAGAGCTACTTAAAAAATCAAAAGAATTACAATTATTTACCAAAGCAGCGGAAACAACAAGTAAGGAAGAAGGAGAAACTGGAAGTGGTTTTCCTTTGACTATTCAAGTAAGTGGTTTTATTACTTGTCCTAACAATGTTCTTTCTGACGTTGAACGGCTAGAAATTCTGATTGGAGGTAAACGTGCTGGAAACAATTCTCCAGAAATCGTTAATGAAATATCTGATATCTGTCGAAGATTATTTACAGACGGTATCATGGATATCAATGTTTCTCGATCTCTCATTGATGAAATCGTTGATGATTATTATAGTGATTAAGATCGCTGCGATTAGATAAATGAATAAGAAATAAGATGAGTATACTCACTGCTCAACGTGGACCGATCATGGTCAGGGTAGTAAATTCACGATTACCAACTTACGAAGCAGTTTACAGTGATGGACTCGGCGATGTTATTTGCGAGGATAGCCCCAAAAGCAATACCGATTGCAAAACAACTAGGAATGAAATCTATTGAACTTATTCGTGAAAATATTCCAGGCGCAATTGGTAATGTTGCCGGTAAAGCGTTCTCGACAATCAGGGATAGACTAGCACGGTTAATTAGACGAAAACCGCAGCAACCAGTGAAACTGGCCAGCACTGAAGTTATGCCCGCAAATGTCAGTAAGATAATAAATCAAGCTGCAAATCAAAAACTAGCAGAGTTGGCTGGTGTACCTATGTCAGAAAAAGAAAAAGAAAAAAATATAACCTCAAGTCTGATACCAGGAGGTGGAATTTCCCGAAGTGGTCTTCGTGTTCGACGACCATGATTTAGATCATGGCAATTATAATAAAATGTTCAAACGTGTATCTGACCCAGCATTTGACATGGACGCACCGGTTCTCAAGGATCAATCTATTCGTGATTATCAATATTATTCTTATGATGCACGTGTACCTAACTCACGTGGAAGAATCGAATTACAAGTTCAGGATACAAGTAGATATTTCTTGCCCGCTGGGGAATTTATCGAAGTTGAAGTTTGACTTTTGAGAGTAGATGATACATCATACGGAATTGGTGATCGAGTTGGTTTTGTTAATAACGGTGTTATGGCGCTATTTAACAGCGCTATATACATGATTGACGGGGAAAATATTGAATCGTGTCCTGAAAGCGTCGATGTTGCCACGACGATACTTGGCCTTGCGCGATACAGTGAGGATTATACGAGATCGGTCGGTCCAACAGTGATGTTTGCAAAGGATACAACTGATCATCCAGAAAGCAGAAACGTGACAATGAACGCAGCTGGAACTGAAGTTGCATCAATTAATGAAAATTACAACTTAGGATTTGCCGCACGCCGAGGAATGCCAAACGATGATGAAGAATTTTCATGCGCAATTCCATTGTCTCATAGTTTTGGATTTTGCAGAAACGTCAGAAAGGCTATATTTGGAGCGAAACACACAATGGTACTTGTCAGAATAACCACCGACAATGATGCAATATGGCGTGATGCTGCCGTTGGTGCTTGTAAAGTAATACTAACAAAATTATCGCTGTGGATGCTAGTTTTGATTCCATCGGATGCTGAAGAACAGCAATTAATTTCTTTTATGGACTCAGGCGGTAAATCATTAATATCATGGCTGACAATGACCACAGATAGTATTCAAGGTAATGCTGCTGGGTTATTCACATGGCAGATAGCATCACAGCAGGGAGTGTCAGCATCACAGCAGGGAGTGTCAGCACCACGATATATATTTATCGCGCTTCAGGAAAATGTTAGGGTAGATTCGCAGGAAAGAAATCCAATCGTATTTGATACACTTGGTGTTTCTGAAGTTGCTTTGAGGATAAACGGACACCAAGAACCTTCTGAAGAAGTGTTGCTAAATTTTGAACACAATCATGTAGTACATGCATATCATCGGTTGATGACATTTATGGGGCGAGATCAGAATGTTGACACTGGTTTGCAGATATCTCAGCGGGATTTCACAACATTGTATCTGATCTACTATTTTTCGTTGGAACATTTAGATTTATTCAGGCAATCTGTCGTTCATATACACTTCCGAGCTCGTGTAGCTCGACTACCCGCTGGTGGCTATAGAGCAATTGCTGTTATACTCAGTGACAAAGCAATGTTACTTGAAGGCGTTGGTGGATGAATGAGAGTTATTGATTACCCAGTTGAAAATATGTAATATTTTCTAAATGTGTAACATCGTTTTAATGATATGTAATTAGATCACTGAAGATATTTATAAGGTCATATCATCATGTTAGTGTCAGTCTGACTCCTGGTCAGATTAAAAAACTTCAATCAAATTCAGCAAAGAACTGAGGAATGAAAATATCACTAAAGCGAGATCAAATCACAGGTGGTCAAAATAAATTATCATTATCAGAACGTCATCTTAAACATTTCAATAGCGCTAAACAATCAAAAACAGGCGTCAAACTTAATCTCTCTGCGGGTGCGATTAAAGACTCAGTTAAAACAGGTGGTATATTTCCACTTCTTGCAGCTATACCAGCGTTAATTACCGCTAAAGCTCCAGCCGTTGCTAAAGCAGCCGCGTTAGGTGCTGTCGGAACCACTGCTGGAATGGCATTAAAGAAAGCAACATGATTTAAAAAAAGAGGGAAAGGTCTAAGATTACCAGGAGCCCCTTGTCGATACGGAAAAAGTCTGAGACTTCTAGAAACACTTCGTTAGCAAAAAACGATAGGTTTTTTTTACCAATGTCAAATTTTGATTTACTTGATGCTGCTAAAAAAATTCAAAGTAAAATGTTTTAGAGGTGTTTTTATGCGTAACCAATTACCAAAACAACCAAGCATTATTGAAACAGGTATTATTAATCTTGATGATAATTCAGGGCCTGGTACTCATTGGGTGGCTTACACAATTGATCCACGTGGAATCGTTTGTTTCGATTCGCATGGGCTTCCTCAATCAGTTAAGCTTTTAAAGTACATAAACACAAAATAAACTCTGGTATTCAACATTACCAACACAAACAATAACTGATCCACCAATATGTGGTCGTGAAGTAATTAATGTACTTGACGCTGTATCAAAGTCTTCCAATGCACCTCATAAAGTCGTGCATGATTATACAAGTAACCGTGTCGTTTTAAACAGATCTTAAAGTATAATGGTTGCTAATTACGGAAGATCTTCTTCTAACAGTGTTATCAATGGGGGCAAGAAAAAAAAGATGTTATTGATTTGTCAAATTACGCGACTAAAGATGAACCTTACTGGAGTTGACCGAGATGAAGTTGTTTTTCAGGATAAATACGGTGTTTTGAAAACGAGCAACATCAATTGGAATGATATAGTTCGACGAGTACTTGGTGCTACTACGCATAACATTCCAGTATTTACCGACGGTGGTAGAATCAGAGACTCAAATATGTCATTCGCAACTACATGTATTAGAAATGAAATTGCAAGAAGCGTTGCTAATCGTTTGTGGAATAACGTTGACACAATGACATGCGAACTCAGCATGAAGGGAAATAAAATTGTGGTTTCAAGAGATCCAACATCTGATGAAGATGCCGCGACAAAACAAATATGTTGACGTTAATTACAATACCGTAAATAATAAATTATCCACGTTGCTGGCCGAGTATGACGTTCATGTATGTGCGTTTGCAAATCTCCGTAGAAACTTTAGAAAACTTAATGAAACCGCAAATGATTTCTTTGGTACTCCGTTGACCGTTGACATGAAACTCTCTGATATCAAGACGAACATTGACACGATTAAAAAAACACAAGAAGACATCGTAAGTGGAAGTCCTGAGATCGTTAATAAATTTAATCTGATTAAAATCCCACACGGGCAAATTACCAACATAGTATACACAGTATCATCTGGATTCTCAACATGGTTACATCAAAATAAAACTCTCAAACATACTGCAGAAGTCACTGATGTGTACAGGCTGTCTGTGTTCAGTGCTGCAAAATTTGAGATATTTACAACGTATCCCTGGTGGCATTCAACCGATAAGTTTTCTGGAGTTGTGTCTATCATATTAAATAAAGGAAACAAATAAATATTTATTCTGGAAGCAGCCGATAAGAAATTAACCACAACATATTACTGGTGGTGTCGGGAATTTGTAGCTGAAACACCTCAAATGGCTACTAAGGAAAATATAATGAGTACCTCAATCGACGTTTAAAAATTTAGGTACAATCAAGCACGTGAATGGCAAACAAAACTAAAAGATACCGCCGAACAATTATCAATAAAACTAAAGAAATACCGCAGACGTGTAGTTATTGTTGATGTAATTGTTTATTCAGTGTCTACCGTTGTTGCTGGAACCGGCGTGTTATTAGCAGCGATAACACTGTTGGCGCCAGTAGCTGTAACAATCTGTATTTTAGCAACAACAACAATTGCTGGTGTTCTAAATACCATTGCAAAAAAACTAAATATGTACTTGCACAATTGCAAAATCGAATGATTATACGATAAAGTTACACACAGCGACAACAGCATACTCCAAATTATCCTCATTATTATCAAAGAGCCTTAATGATCGAATAATGTCTGATTTTGCGTTTTCAGAAATGATTAAAATTTACTATGATGGCGCTGACATTAAAGGTACAAATGTGTCCAATTTAAATAATAATAATAATAATAATAATAATAATAATAATAATAATAATAATAATAATGACAATAATAATATTAATATTAATAATAACAATAATAGTAATAATAATAATAATAATAATAATAATGACATCATCAGACGAACTACTTCAACAAATTGTAACGAACATAGCCTTGTTGAAAACCACGATGATACCAGCAAGTTCGAATAATCCTGAATTTAACGTCAACTTTCCAATTCCAGTAAAAGAAATGGCACTAGCACAATTACGAGTATATTACAGTTGGCCAAACATCAGATCAAAATCATTCGGTGGATCACATGCAAATAATTCGCTTGTATTTGCAAATAAAAATAAACCAGATGGAAACCCGGATTGGCAAGTTATCTCTATTCCCACTGGCAGTTATCAAATCGAACAAATCAATGATGAATTTCAACGGAGAATGAAATCAATAACTGGAAAAGAATTTTAAAAAATAGCTATTTCAGTTCATGAATCAACATTATCATCCCCGATTGAAATATATTCGCAAGATTATGCCACCGATATTTATCAATCATCAAATAGATCTGTTTCAGGTTGGCCTGAAGTAGCACCTGCGTATGAAGTAATACCAGAACCAAAACTCGTTGATTTTACATTAACTGAGAAAAAGTTTATAACAACTCCACAATATCGATAGCATTACCCATGGACTGGCGTGAGTGGGAATGTTGGATATTATAATAATCAAATAACATTTACTTTTGCCTCAGATAAATCTGGTGGTAAAAGATTTTCCGCAACACCATTATCGATAATCGATATTGATAAAAAAACAGTTTATTATTTTGTTTATGAAGAAGATCTTAAAATAGTAGCTAATGAAATTAAAACTAAATATACAACTACATTAACGACATTAGCGCGATTATTTAAAGATTATATTTTGAAGTATCCTAATAACGATCTAAAGAAGAAAATCATCGAGTCAATACGACATTTAAATCAAGTTATGTCAGACCTTAAATCTGCTAATCAAGATATTGTCGAGGTAATAAATAATAGTGTTCATGACATGAAAAGAGGAAAAGAGATGAAAACTATTAGGCAGTTATATATTGATCATTATAAAATAGTTGAAGCAGATTTATTAAATTTTGTATTGCCAGGATTTCAAACTGACGAACTAAAAAAATCACTCAATGATATTATCCATGAAAACTTTCCTAAAATTGTCGAGTCATGGAGAAAAATAGCTCCAACTCCAGTTATTCTCAGACATGACAATGATCTATACCTAGGCGGGCGTCATATTTCACCAGGAATTGTTAATATCACATCAACGATCGCAGTCAAGCTTGTTTGTGATGTAAATGATGGCAGCTATCAAATAGATCTTGAAAAGTCAAATCAAGCTCAACAAGGATATATTTTATATACATTTACACCGCAAGTACCTCCTGGATATTGGATTGCACAAGAACCGATCAATCCTGTTTATCTACGGTGTCATAATAATCATTATCGCGAATACATTTCAGACTTACTGACCAGTCCTGACACTTAATTGACCTGCATGGAGAATTTCTTAATATAAATATGTACGTAACATCGTAGATCTTTAATCGTTTATTTCTAACTTTGTTAGGATCTTAACAATTTTCAACCTCGGCGTGAAATCAGATTTCTTTTATTCTGATGCCAAATTATTTTTTTTGTTTGTAAAATTGTCAAGGAAAATCGATCAGACTTCTTACTTTTTCAGGGCAATAATCCAAATGCGTTTATCTCTAATTTATTTTAAGATTTTTGGTTGAAATATAATACAAAATTATTAATTTCAGCGATTTTTCAACAAAATTAAGACAAAAAATCACAAAAGCCCCAAAATCATTAAGAGAAACGCTGGGTGTTTGACCTCGCGATTTTGGAAATTTGGCGATTTTTCTTTATAAAAGCGACTAAAATAGGTATGAAGAAAATTTGGACTAATTTTCATGAAAAAAAACCAAAAAAAAATTCAGAATATTTCAGAAAAAATAAAAATCATATATATATAGAGAATTTCTTAATATAAATCTGTGCGTAAGATCATAGATCTTTAATCGTAGACTTTTAATCTTAACGATTTTCATTATATTTTAGTATCATATATAACTTTTCGATTTGATGGCATGATCAAAAGAATTTTATTCTTGACTTTTGGGAATCTACGGACAATATTTTTATTATAATGATTTTTATTTTTTCTGAAATATTTTATTTTTTCTGAATTTTTTTTATTTTTTATGACAAATTCGAGATATTTAGTCAAAATTCATCATTTTTTCACTGATGTGTCAAAGAAAATCTGTCAGATTTCCTAATTCTTGAGGGTGAAAACCCCAGCGATTCTCTAAATGATTTATCGATAAATCGATAAATTCTCCATTTTTCCCTCGAAAATCAGTAAAAAATAAACTGACAAAAAACACATGAAAAACATCATTTTTACTTGTGTTATACAAGAATTTATCGATTTATCGAGATATCATTTAGAGAATCGCTCGACCCAACGAAAATCTGTAATTTGACTGATTTATTTTGACAAATCGACTAAAATCGGGGAAAAAAGATAAATTTGACTAAAAATCTCCTATTTGTCAAAGACAATTAACAACAAAAATATTATAATCAGAATAAAAACCCCAGTTACCACAACTTTCATTGTCAATATTTTCACTTTCATCAGCAACAGAGTTACTTTGGATCGCTTCACAATCTGATATAATTTTTCTTAATTGTCTTATACGAGTATTAAATGGGTTTTTTGTGGTTTTTTACTTCGTATTCACGAGATAATTCTGATCTAATTTTTTATATTGCGAGAGAGAGAGGACGAATTCCCTCACCTCGTTTTCTTTTACTGTAGCTAACGATTGAAACATCGCCGTTTGAATTCGTTTTACGAACTTGTATTCCGATGGTAGCTTGTATCCACCTTCATATATACGTTCTTGTAATGTTTCAAAATCAGAAATAGTTTTTTCAGGATTTAGTTCATCAGATATATTTATGCCGTCTTTTTCTAATTTTTTAATAGCAGAAATAATATCATTAATATTTTCGTAATTCATTATATATACTGAATATATATTTAAAATAAAAAAAAATATTTTACACAGCACAACCTCCATTTGAAATCCTCGCTTGCCACCGCATTCCAGGAAGTTCAGAGGGCACGAAATATTTACACAACACAATACCCATGTGAACTCCTAGCTTGCCATCGCATTCTAGAAAGTTCAGACGGCACGAAATATATACAATCTTAGAGCTAAGGACGAAACAATCCAATGTGAACTCCTAGCTTGCCACTGCATTCTAGAAATTTCAGATGGCACGAAATATATACAATCTTAGATCTAAGGACAAAATAACATATTTGTTTGATTTAATTCTATCACAGCACAACATTAACTTAATTCTAAAGACGGCCCAATTTTCTTACGTAAAATTCTAGGGTGCCATATGACATCCTAGCAAGTCCAGAAGGATACAGTAAACTTTAATTAACTACGGCACAATACATGTAGTATATACACTTTTAATTAAGGACAGCACAACATACACGGGAGCCATTCTCTACACTCAACAGATTTTTGCACACCCTCCCCCACAATCAACCCATGAGAGTGCAAAATGAACACCCACCACGTAGAGACAAGGTGGGAGTGTGTGTTTTGTTTCTGTTGGGTTTTGGGGCGAGGCTGGGCCCCCAGTTTTATATATCGCGAAATATGCGCAACCATCGACAGTTGTCAGTCATGGGACTCGATCGCCAGACGTCGAGTATCAGAGTTGTGTGCTTCAGCAATGAGCTACGGAGACATCTGACAGATATATGGTTTACAAATTATTATAAAGTTACCCATGTTGGATCGAAAGATACTACTTGAATTTAGTTCTGCACACACAAATTCAGAAGAAATACGCTATATCAACGTATTTCTACTTAACAAGTCAGATTGAAAAAGTTAGTTATTTTCTGGATAATCTATATAAATAATTCAGGAAATGGTGTGGCTACTCGCTGTTTGTTTTATTAATTACAATTGGAAAAAAAAATACAGATGTACCAGGAAACCGGACGGATTTAATAAAATATATTGTTTCTTAAAATATATTATTTATCCTTAATAAACGATTACACCTACCCGTACTGACAGTCCTTGATATAAAACAACGGGAAGTAAAAGGGAGATAATTGATACTTTCTTGTATAGCAATGATTAAGCCACTCTCGACAAACCGAAATTGAACGCGGAAGTAAATAAGTATGGTTTGTCGAATTAATATTACAGTATTACAGATTGGTTCTTTTTTCCAACTGACTTTAGAAATACATGACAAGAGAGAATTAACCGCAAAAAATATTTATTTACAAGTCATCTATCCCGTTGATTTCTATCTGACAGAGTCAAGGGGGTAACTCTATCTACCGCGTTACATATCCGCGTCAGGGTTATCTCTCTTCATTGTATCTAACAGGACTGGAAAATAAATGAGATCATCTGTTTGTACTTCTCTGAAGAGGCCGATTTGTATATTTTATTTGCGACTTTTCTTTATGAAGGCATGCAGATATCAAAATACTTTGCAGCCGCATTCATCGTTTGAAATATTTTTTCTTCACCGGTTTCAATATTAAAAGATTTAATCGCCTTAGGAATCTTTCTGTGTTTACCAGTCCCCCCACGTGCAGAATTCTTACTCTGTGTGATAGCTTGAAGGTTCTGTAAAAGAATTATTAAGTTTTTGTCCGTCAATATGATCGATCACAAGACCGTCTTTGATCACCCCAAAGAAACATTCGTATATAAATCGGTGACGGTAATAATGTTTATTTCCCTTAGTATTAATCAGTAGATAACCTTGATTATTAACAGTTATTTAGTCGCCAGTTTATGATTACACCATCACGAGATGCTTCACAATTCGTTATTATAGGATGCTTCACAAACTCCTGGCTCATTTATATAATAATATCATTTGTTTAAATAATAATTTGTCTAAATGATTACTTTGAGAATCTAGTTAGATAGTCTTCTACACTTTTTATAGCCTTGTCACTGTCGTTATTTTTTTAACATAATATCTTTTGAGTTCTCTATATTTTTACCACCACATTGTGCACACAATTGTGTTTTTTCTCTAACTCCAACACCACATTTCAAACACCGTTTTCGTCTTAAACTTCCATTACGAACGCTTTGCAAATGATATCCGCAGAATTAGTTTACACAAGATTTGTTACAAGGAGTTGCAGACCCTATCATCAACCACCGGCATTTATCTCTTGCTTGAGACATTGTATATAAATATTTCAATTTAAATGTTTGTCTTGATTATAAGATGAACGAATTAGAGGGATTATCCAAGATCAAGCCTTCTAAAGATAAATTTAATCTTGATAGACTATCCCGTGACTTACCAATAAAAACTCTGGTTGATGAGAAGAATTAAAGTTTGATTAATAAAATTCACGAAGCCAAGAAAGAATTTAGCAAAGATGGCGCATCTCACCTATGGTCAACGTTCAGAATCACCGATGGTGTCGATGCTACGATGAACAACAAACGAGCGGCAACTATCATTAATTATCTCGACAATCGAAAAAAAATTGAGAGTAAAGTTTGTTGTACTAGCAGAAACAGATAATTGGATTATACGTGACAAATATGACCCTGTCCTTCATAACGAAAAAATTGCCATACTGTGTAAAAATTCCTAACCAGGAATGTTGACTGGTATTGACAAACCGTATTATGAAAGAGCGTATCCTATAACAGCAGTTGTTTATGGAATTTATCTGATAAATGAAAATCCCACTGTAGATAATCTGAAGCCAATGAAATTTACAAAATAAATTGTGTAGCCGAACGAGTAACAGAACAGTTTACTGTTTCGACTCGTGGAAACGGCCTAACGGACAATAGACGTAAAATAATAAAGGAGTGGGGAGAAATAATTAAAGACACAGGGACGTCTATCAAAGATGTCGCTGAGTTAGGAAATAAACTACAATTCCCAATAACTGTAAAAACGATGACCAGAGAGATTTTTTATAAATCAAAATATAAATCAAAAAGAGCTTCGATTGAAATTATTGATCACAATGGGCATGCGTGGATTAATGCAGTAACAATATTTCTACGAAATCGAACTGTTAAATTTTATCTAGGAGATATGGTCGATTTTATTAACGAAATAAGTAAAAACGATCCTGTATCGGTATAGTTATTGCAGAGTTCTGAAAATGACGATGAATTGATTAGATCAGATGGAAGTATTTGTATCGAGGAAAAAAATAAATTTTATCAGTTTGTACGACCTAATGGCGTTATTTATCGAACGGATTTTCTTCAAACAAAAATGAAAAATCTTGCACGGCGATATACCGATGATACTGACGAGTTGCTGAGCAACTATTTTACTATTCCTTCAGTTGCGACTCATTTTGCTAGAGAGAAAAATTCGTGGAAACCAACTCGGTTTGATTTTATTAATGATATAATATCAAGTTGTGTCGAATACGGACACGGCGGATTGTGGAATACTAAATACGATTATAAAGATATTATCTCGGTTGATATGGTCGCGTGTTATCCGGGAAGTTTTCTTGGTATGGGAGAGTGTTCTGTATATTTTAAAAGATTCGGTCATCCGACACACGAAATGACCAGATTATCGATAAATGGACCATTACCGGATTTTGACTTAAATGGATTCGCTAGTATCGAGTCATTCGAGTTTGCTAAAGATCTTCATCCAATTTGTTATGCTTGGTTTGGCAAATATTTTTCAGAAAAATCATGTACTTATCATGGCTTTTTTCGATACAAGGGTGACGCATGGACTCCTGATCGAATGGGAGAGAAATATATTCCGAAGATTATCGTTTGGGATGAAATATGTACAGTGTCGTTAGAAACATTAAAAACATTTCTTGATTGGTTATTAACAAAAAATAGTGCTGTGATAATGTGTGGCGATCATGGTCAACCACCACCTTTTGTTGGATTGTCTCCACATAAATGGATGAGGAATTTTGCTGATTATTATGAAGAAATAAATGATGATCATAGAGCACTTGATCCAGAATTAAGAGAGCTTAAAAAGTTAATCAGACTACAACCGAATAAAGATCAGTGTGAAATAATGCGTGAAGTAATTTCAGAAACCCCTATTAACAATTTTTGGAATTTGTGGAGACCAGATGATTTGATAGTTGCAAGTAGAAAGATAGTTCGTGATACACTTCAACAACAATTATTTATGTTACATAAAGAAAAGTTTCCAGAATTACCAGTGCCGCTGTGTTATCGACCAGCAGATATGAGACGGCAGAATACCGACGCTGATATACCGGATTGTCAGAAAAACAAAATCTTGTATTAAATGATATTGTTTTAGTTGATGTCAATATTGTTGAAGATGCGATGAAAATGAACAAATATCCGTGGACTCTAGGATACGCGATGACGATTCATTCATTTCAGGGGTTAACTATTTCTGACAGGCGAGTTTGGGTCGTCGATGATCTCTCGAATAGTCAAATTTAGTTTATCTCGCAGTGTCTAAAGTTAGAAAAATATCTCAGTTGCGAAGGCTTATTATAGACGTTATAGAAACCACTGGTGATGTCCTCGATAAATGTCGAGGCCTTGACGAATGTCAAGGTGATATAATAAGAATTTTTTTTAGTTACAAACAATGTGACATAAAATAAAATAAACGCGACTTTGATCTAGATGTTGAATTTATCATAGCGCTGAAACAACAGCAGAATAATCATTCTGCGAGCTGTAATTGTATAATGTTGTGGCAGTACTCGAGTAATAATCCAAAACAATTTACCGTAGATAGAAAAGATAGTAGTCTTGGTCATACACGCGAAAATGTGATGCTGACCTGTCTTGAATGTAATCGACGTCGAGGTGCTAGTTAAGTGATCGCGGTAGTAATTGTGTGTCTTCAGAAATTACTTGTAATTGTTCACGTGTAAATCCGCGTTGAGGAGCAGTTGAATCTAATCTGTAGATTGCGGGTCTGCCCGTGAATCTCACCACGTTAGAAATTTTATGTGCCGTAATACTCCAAATAGGAACAAGGGCTCTTTTTTTTTACCACATTCAAGTTCACCGGGTTCATATAAATATCTTACAGTCACATTACCTAATACGGGCTGCGCTGAAACTTCATGTCGTTGTACGGGTATATATTTCTGGGTTTTTTTTTTTTGTAATTGCATTAATAGGTTTCATGTTGGTTGTTCTAGTAATTTCATTATTTAATGCAGCTATCACACTTGGTAATCTTGCAACCCATTCGCGAGATCTCGTATCCATAATTATTTCCTTCGTATACTGATATCCAAATAACCGCTCAGCAAGTGTTCGATTAAATCGTTCAACAATTGCCCGATCACGGTGTATTGCAGTATGTCCTTGTCTGATTTTGACATTATGTTTCATCAACGATGATACTGCACCAAGTAATTCTTTGCCAGGATCAACCTGTAGCAAATGTGGCCATCGTAATGGTCCTCGTTGATAAATTCGTTCAAAAGCAGATACAACTTCAGTTGCTGTTTTAGTTGATAATGGTTGTGCCTCTTTATATCTACTTGCAACATCAACGACAGTTAGCACCTACTTGTACGCTATTTGACGTCTTCCTAATGAAGTAACGATATCACCACCAATTCTCCTTGACTTGTCAAGGGAAATAAATTTGTATTTTTCTTTACCACATCGCACACATTTACCTGTTAGTGCACGCTTTTCATTTTTTTTTATTATTATTGTTGCTAGCATACTCGTAGGAGTATGTGCTCTACATCGACCACAATATAAATCCATATTATTTATTATATTTATATAACATGAATGTCATTGATTTCTCAGCGACAAGACAACAAGAGCCAGTTAAACATCATCCAGCGCTACCAAATTCAGTCAGAATGATAATAATAAGTCCATCTGGATCGGGTAAGACGCAGTTATTACTTAATCTGATAATGAGGTGGCTCAAATGGGACAAGTTATATTTAGTTGCACCATCAGTCCATGATCAGAAACGAAAACGCAAAATTGTTGGACGAAGATGGCGATGATATTATTAATTTTATAACTGATATTGATGAAGCGCCATCCGTAGACGACCTTGATAGATTTATTAATAATTTAGTTGTATACGATGGTGTGATGCTGGACAAACAATCAAATCCAGCTAGAATATTTTCTCGAGGCAGACATAAAAACACAGATGTAATTTATGTTACTCAGCGATACACACAAATACCAAAAGTGATCAGAGATAACTGTAATATATTAGTTGTGTTTAATGGAGTCAATACGCATACTTTAAGAAATATTCATCAGACTTGGTGTAGCGGTGACATGGATATAATTGAATTTAAAAACTTCTTTTCGCGAGCACAGTCAACCCCACACGGATTTATAACAATAAATTTGCATGATCCTCGATCACGATACCGTATGTCTTGATAAAATATTTGGTTGAGAGATTGATATGATAATGATTTAATGATAGCAGCAGAGAGGGTGCGACCTTGAACAAAATAAAATAAACTAACCCAATTAGAGAAGCTTCAGTGTTAGACTACCTTGATTTTTAAAGTTATTTACGCCATTTAATCTTCTTTTTTACGAAGGTTTAATTCGGCATTTGGACAATTCAAAAAAGTGGTCTGTTCACCTCCTCTGCTGCTAAATTATTATTATTATTATTATTATTAGTAATTTTATTATTATTAATTGTGTTGTTGTTCTTGTTATTATTATTATTATTATTATTATTATTAGTATTATTATTTAGACAATCCAATGTATGCTAACAACCGATTGCAATACGATTTACCTCCCTTGACATTAACAGCCCAACGCATACTCCGACTGGCAGAATCATCTTTACGACGCATACAAGCTAACAGGATGAAGATCGCGTATTTCAAGACTGATTTTGATGATTTTGAAGCCTTGTCATCGCGCTCATTAGAGTGAACTTTTTCATAATGAAGCACACACACCCGCCGAGAAATTTTGAATGTTTCGGACATCCAAACTACTCTTCGTGAAAAACAAAATCAAACTGTTTCAATTTCAACCATAATTTATTATTATTATTATTATTATTATTATTATTAATTATTATTATTATTATTATTATTATTATTATTATTATTATCTGCATTTGAATCAGAAATATTCAATCTCAAACATAATTGTGTTCGTTATCTAGCAAACTGTTTGCAAGTTAGAGAGTTTGTGTTGTAAATATATGACTATTGTGTTATGGTCGCAGCATATTTTCTCTTAATTGTATGTTATCTGGGCCTGTGGGCTACGTCATGCTCTTCTTCTTCTTCTTCTTATTATTATTATTATTATTAGTAGTAGTAGTAGTATAGTCAAAATGGGCCAAAGCTCTCACTTTACCGATCACTGCCATCTCACTGAGTTATCTGTATGAGTTGTCTATATGTTTTCTAGTCTCGTGACAGTGTGGGTATGTGACAAAACTTGGAAGTAGTTTCTCGTGGTCGTTGGTTCCTACCAGGGGTTTTCCGGATTCTTATTCCACCAGTTATACCAGTCACTATGTACAGCCTGTACTATGCTGAAAAATAGCTCTAAGCTCCCTCCCCCGCCCAACAAAATTAGTAGTAGTAGTAGTAGTAGTAGTAGTAATTTTATTATTATTATTATTATTATTATTATTATCCAAGTGGATCAAAGCTTTCACTTTACCGATCACTGCCATCTCACGGAGTTGTCTGTTCTAGTCTCGGGACAGAGTGGGTATGTGACAAAACTTGGAAGTAGTTTCTCGTGGTCGTTGGTTCCTACCAGGGGTTTTCCGGATTCTTATTCCACCAGTTATACCAGTCACTATGTACAGCCTGTACTATGCTGAAAAATAGCTCTAAGCTCCCTCCCCCGCCCAACAAATTAGTAGTAGTAGTAGTAATTTTATTATTATTATTATTATTATTATTATTATTATTATTATTTTGTATAAAATGTACAAAATGATACTGATGACTAATTTAGCAACATTTACTATAAAAGCCTAAAAGATTAAAGAAAACATTTTTTCAACGACTCTTGCTGCATAAGACTTTAGATCAATATCACAAACGTGCTCCATGCAGGTTTTAGGGTTACCCTTAAATTCGTTGGTGCAATTACTTTGTAGTTATATACTTGTATCTCACGCAATTCGAAAAATGCAATATTGATTACTTTCATGTATAACACTTCCAATACATACGACCTTCTTCTTCTTATTATTTATTTATTTATTTATTTATTTATTTATTTATTTATTTATTTATTTTATGTATTTTATTTATAAACATCTACTTTAGTGTTAGTATCTTCACACGTTACTGATGATCACCTTATCTTAACACTAATAATTAACTCCATTAATCCTGATCATGCTATCAGACTGGTTGCATAGAATTTAAACTTTCTTGAAAACAGCTATTTTCAGCAATTCGAATACACGTACTTTGCACATGTAGATGTAAGTATGTAAGCCAACTGACCAGGTTATGTTAATTAGTAAAGATAAAGTTATGTTAATTAATACGAGTCAGAGATGCATTCGTTTAGTAAATTTCAATCTTCATTAGAAAGCAAGGGATCTTGACCCTTCTATTCTGTATCGTACCCACAGGCACTAGTTTCAGTCAGTTTAAAAGGGGACATATTGACAACACAAAAACAATTTATCATAATAAATACAATGTGACTAAAAATCTAGTATTTAGTTATTTACTAGCGTACGTGAATGTGTTAATTGCATGTGTTAATTACATGTGTTAAATACATGTATTCCTTTCTAATATTGTTTATCATCATATAATTTTCAAGAGCGCAGTTGTTTTCTGTCAAAGCTTTATGTAATGTCTCAAGGCCACTAAATATTTTCTCGTTTTTTGAGTAAGTGTGGTTTATGTTTACTATGATAAATATCTTGCCCTAGCGTTGGCATCCCACTTAAAATTTCCCTGCCTTGTATATCAATAGTGTAGCTAATACTATCCAGGCACCAGTATCAACACTTTCAATTTTTATTAATTGTCTGTCTAATGGCAGCATGATGTCGGTGTCAGTACCAGCTATACCATTTTAGTTACAGATTTTAGATTACAACTTATTCAACAATTAACACAGAGTGCAAATTCAGCTTAATGTTCGTGAGAGGGGGGCTAGGATTTTCGTTTGCGCTGAAATATTTTCTTTTTTTTAAAAAATTGCAAATAAAATCATGGATATAATATGGTTTTAAATCAAAGCAAGATATATTTCCAGCTATATATATATATATATATATATATATATATATATATATATATATATATATATATATATATATATATATATATATATATATATACTGTGCTGCTGCGGTTGTTGCTGTCGTTGTCCTCAGCTGTGTGGAAGAAAATGTGCTAGTTTTTATCCTCACAATTTTCTTCAAAGAACAAATAAATGCGAGAGATTAAGCGCCCCCCCCCCCCATGTATCTACTACCAGACAAATTTTGGTTCATTTCCTTTATTTATTTATTTATTTATTTATTTTTTACCCGAGTTCGGACGGGGAAGGTTTACAAGAACTGCTTATCTTGTGGGTCTAAATTTTCCACTTTTCGTACTGAACACATTGTATATTTATTGTTTTTGCTCTTTTTGTGCTTGTTTTATTTTTTGTTTATTATTATTATTATTATTATTTGGTTCCATGCGTGATTACAGGTGGGTGTAGCTTGTAGGTTTTTGAGTGGGTAGGTAATAAAACGACATGAAAGAGAAATTCAATCTCACCGCCATAAATTGTCGTCATTATTGTTCGTAATTACTTCAAAGTCTGATTCACCAATTTTCGGAGGTACATGATGGCTCCAACATGAAACATACTTAACAATGTTTTATTGGTTCGGTAGTTGGATTGTAACCCAACACCATAAAACCTACCCTCATTCATACAGTATATTATTTGGTAAAAAAAAGAGGCCACCATTATTCAACAGTTATAAATTACTTGACAATTGCAATGCAGTATTTAAATTGTAGATTTAGTATTGCTTCGTGAATTTCTTTCAAATTTATTGCTCCATACCTGTAATAAAATCTGTGATGGAATGTTTTCTAGCTATTATCAATACGTCTTGAATGGTAGAAACTTGCATTAAATATTCTGAGTGATTTAATACCTGATATTTAACTAGATATTAAACATATTTCTACAACTACTGCTGCTGCTACTATTTCTACTACTACTGCTGCTGTTGCTACAACTATTACTAAAACTACTGCTGTTACCGCTACAACTACTACCACTGCTGCTGCTGCTACTACTACTACTACTAATAATAATAATATTAACAACAGTCAACACATATCAAGTGAAGCCGATGTAGCTGATAGGGAACGAAATATGCTAATTTTCTCATCTACCATAAAGATCACTTTTAACCAGAATCGAAGCGAAAATAGCTATTTAAAAAAGTGTTTACTTCGTCTCTTTATTTTTTTACTTTTCTTTTGGTGTTTTGTTCTTGTTGTTGTAATTGTTCTTGATTTTGAGAGAAAAAAATTCAAAATGTAAAAGTTATTTCAAATACTTTTAAACGTCCTTAGCGATATGGATACTGTCTTTAGGACATAACCCCCCACCCCCAAAGATTTAGTTGTTGTTGTTGTTGTTGGGTTTAACGCCATTTTTCAGCACATGATAGGCTATGCATGGCGGCCAGTATTAATGGTGGAGGAAGAACACGGGAAAACCCCGGGAAGAACCACCAACCCACGAGAAGCTACTGGCAAGCTTTCTCACATACCCACATTGGCCGAATCCTAGACTCGAACCCACGCAGACAGAGGTGAGATGGCAGTGATCCGTAACGGAGAGCGCTTTAGACCACTCGGCCACTTGGGGCCGCCAAAGATTTGGTAACTCGCTAGATTAGGTTTCATTTTCCCTCTTTAACGGAAAGTATAATCAACATTTATCATCTGATTAAATCGCTGGTTAATTAGTCACTATTAATCGCTGTTCCCGTCGATTTTATTTCAATTGGAAATAATAATAATAATAATAATAATAATAATAATAATATATAGAGGATCTCAAATGGGTAACGATTTAATATTGAATTTATGAAACGAGTTGAATAATGTCCAGCTTTTTTGAGCCTTGTCGAGCAAAAGCTGGATATTATTCAACGAGTTTCATAAATTTAATATCAAATCATTACCCATTTGAGATTCTTTTTATCACAGTTTTTATTTCAGTGGAAATTATTTAGATAGAGAGAAGAACTAATAAGTTCGTTCATTCTGACAGACGGTGCACCTTTCATTTGTTGTGCATAAAATATAGTCCCAAACAAAGTTGAACTAGTAAAAGTAGAGTGTACATTTTTACAAACTATAAATCAAAGAAAACGCTTCCATCCAAATAAACATAACATTTTATAATGTCAAAATGATTTATCTAAACAGAATGATTAATGCGATTTGATGCCACATTGTTACGGTAAACAGTACTGTAGGCCTAGAGTACATGTTTACCCTCAAATGTCACTTGCAGAACTAAACGTTACATTGTTGCTATTTTTATGTGAAATAGGATTACTGGATGCAGAAATTCCCACATTTACTGCAATGCATTTGTGACCGGATATTTACAGTATTTGACTGGAACAATAGACTGTACAGAAAAGGTAAACAACTTTCTTTTTTAGTCGGATTTGCATCCCATATATAATCCGTAAAGATGCTGTGGTTGGATAAAGTTGTGTCAGTTAGGAGACCCATATATGTCCAAATTCTTCTGTGAACATAGGAGAGTTTATTTACTTCTGTAAGTTAACATTTAAACCACGCTTGTATATACGGTTGATTCTATATCTATGTTACAGATATACCGCTCCCTCTCCCACCTCGCCGTCAAGTAAGCAATACCCTTAGTGTTACTTTTTATTGTTGTTCTTGTCTTGTAGTTTTACGCCATGTTTCTCATTATGATATTGTTATACATGACATAACAAACCCCTGTTGGGGTAACATATCCATATTCAGACAGCGTAGGTAATTTTTCCTCAATTTCCTTTCCCCGAGTCGAGTTCAAAAATGGCCGCCAAAAATGTTCATTCAAAACCAAACATTTAAGAAGGCGGGGTTGAAAACTTTTTCCCACGATCCCAGCCAATCAGTAAAGAGGATACTGCACAATAATTTCGTGGCCGTATTTGGACCAATCAGAATCCCATAAAGTGATATTTTAACATGTGGTAATATAAAAAATATGAAACTGCAAATATTATAGGAAAAACTATACCTACTATGTGATAATATAAAACATAGTCATCAGAGAATGAGTCAGCATCAACTGAACACTTCCATTTGTCAAAAACAGGATTTAACCGCAGGCAACAAAGTAATCAGTGTTTCAAAAAGTCACACACTATAACTACTTTTTTCTCTTCCTCAGGGTGAAGCCAAGGTCGATCTGTTGGTAGAGCATCAGACTGGTATTTCAAGGTTCGCGGTGTCGATAGCCGCCAAAACCAACCTGTGTTGACTGCCTAGGTGTTGTCCTTACGAACGACACGCAGCATATCGCCAATATTGTGCAATATGTGCTATCGCATAAGTAGACACCTCTGCTGTCTAGCGATTTTACAATCCAATTTGGGATATTATCTCTTCGTCGACAAACTCCTCGGATACGTCTTAATGTTAAGAGTAACAAAATAACACAATAGTTCTAAAAACATGGGATCATTACTTTGTTTAGTTTCACGACTTGCTAAGGTGAGTCTAATATATGTCTTAATTGTAATTGCAACTAAGAAAATTTCTTCGTGAAAATGTGTTAACATGCGTTTTGACACACAATAAAATTGTCCCGTTACTTGGAGCAACTCCGTTGTCAAATCTATAGTTTTGGAGGTGCTAAGTTTTGCACGTTGTCAAGTTACTAAATTTCTGAAGCAAGTAAACTTGCAGGTTGTTGGCAATCCCATAATGCCTAATAGAAGTGATCAGGTTTGAAGAAGAAAAAAAATAAACGTAACTTATGAAGTTTGTGATATTGTTTTAAAACTTAAAAGTACCGTCATAAACCAACAAGCCCTCCCTTTGGGACAAGCACAATAAATCAAGTTCTATGTAGATGTCATGCATATCTGGTGATTTGCTACGAGGACAAAACCTTTACTAGGGTTTAGTTATAAATAACATAACCATTTGTTTCAGAACATACGTCACTGTAACCAGTATATACATGGGGTGAATTATAATGACCAAATTCCATAAACACAGCATACCTATGGCTGGAGATTTGTTAGTAAAACAAAACTTTACATTGGAGTTAACCCGTGAAAATCAAAGTCAGTAGTTTAAGAGAAATATAAGTTACTATAAACCTTTCCCTGGGGTGGTTTAGAATGATGCAATATACACCCTAACCAAGTTATATAAGACAGCAAACGTACCACCGAAGATCTACCAGTAGATAAAACTTTAAAACAAAAATCAAACTGCAATAAATGACATCGTGACCTATTTTGTTTTTCTGTGGTGTTTCAGACTAATGTGAAGAACAAGATAATTATGTTCCATGAACAAATAAATCAAAACTTGTACACTATTCATTTGGATTTCGACGCCAACAACAACAACAACAACAACAACAACAATAATAATAATAGCAATAACAATAAAAATATCTTCAATATCATTACTACTACTACTATTACTACTACTACTACTAATAATAATAATAATAATAATTTTCAGGCAGAGCACAGACCGAAACAAATATTTTGTATTTATTATAAGAAATTCACGAAGATGACATTTATCGTAACTAGTTGAGATATTTAACACGGTTCAGTTCTAGAGTTTATTCTCATAAACATGTACACGGCCATTAAGTACAATATAAAATACTGCCAACCAATGCTATGCAAACTTTCAACAGAAAATAGTTTTAAAAAAATAATCAGCAAACACGGAAAAAGAGAAGATTTATATCCATAAGCAGTCTTTATAATTACTTACTGTAATAATAATAAATAATAATAAAATCATCGTCATCATCATCTTATTTTAGCGCACGTGCCAAACAGTTATCAAAATGTGCACTCTTGGATCCTACATTGTATGTCTGGACAAATGTTTATATGTGATAAATGTAGACCAGTATAAACAGATTAGAAATTTAAAATTCGCCCCAAGCAGAAATTGAATCCGTGCTGCAAGTAATGACACACACACACACACACAGACACATATAAACACACATACACACACACACATACACGGGCGCGATTATGTAAACGGGTCATTTAGTGATTTCAAGACCTTTTGTCACTACAAAGATTCAATTTTTTTTTTTTAGCTGCTAAAATATGCAAACTGTTCAAGTTAGATAAGATCAGTTTCTATCATTTAACGTTCTCCCCGACTCATTAAAAGCATACTGTGAGTTCTATCATTTGAAGTTTTCTTTGAGTGGATAACAACATAATATCAGTTTCTATCGTTTGAAGTTCTCTTTGAGCGGATAACAACAGAATATCAGTTATATCAACAGAATATCAGTTATATCAACAGAATATCAGTTATATCATTTGAAGTTCTCTTTGACGGGATACTATATTCTTAGTTTCTATCATTTGAAGTTCTCTTTAACTCTGTAAACACACACGCACGCACGAGATACACCGCTAATGATACTTGAACATAATGTAATCATTTTTCAATACAAAAAAAAAGGGCGTTAATACGGACGGATTAGTGGCCATTGCGTTTACACATAATAAGATTGGAATAAAATTGTTCTCTTCCAACACTAATTGTCAAAGTAAAAAAAAAAAACAACAACTAATTTTTCCTGTATTAAAAAAATGTAAAAACTTTATTTGTTTATTCTCAAACTGCCCCCACCATAGATTTACAGGGCACACGTGCATATGATAGGCATGGTCCATAAACACAGCTGCATGACGTCCCGTTGAGTTCAAGAACGGATTCGCATGTCAAACCCGTGCATGGAGTTCATTCTTTGTCCACAATAGCATAGCATGGAGAGACCCCTGGGGATAGGAAAGTAAAACTTGTATACAAAATTTATCAAGATGGCGAGCTCTATCCATGCTTTGCTGTCATATTTCTCACATACTTTAAATTTGTGTGAATCGCATTTAAAGAATTTGACGTGCATTGAGTTTGTGCATAGGGTATTGCGGACATCTGTTCACGGGCCTACTGTAATGCATAACTGGAAGATTTGCTTAAAGAATAATTTCTTTACAGTTCATTTGGAATGCATAAAGCCTGTTCAGAATACTCCCTCAGATGTGAAAATTGCAAATAGTTTCCCTCCCTGATCAAATCATTTGCTTCTTGATGTTGGAAGAATCTTTGGCCGGATAAAAATCATTTTGATTGAATATACTTTCTTCCATTTCAATGACGGTTAACAAAGTCCCTGTGTGCTAAAGTCGTTCATGTGAAACGCACTGTGACATTGAATGGTTTTTCTCAATCAAATGTTGTTCAAGATTCGAATTTTTCGATATTTTAAGTTAATTTTTATCTTCTTGCTTTTAGCAGTGTTCATATTGACACAGCACGACTTCTTGTGATTGCGTTTAATTGGACACGATACATTTCAGCCTTTACCACTTAACCCTGCAGTCCCTGGATAGCTGATTTCCTGTATTTTGGGGTAACTTTTTTGTTATAGAATACTTATTATAACTGCAATCGCTATTCCGTAAAGCATGACAGCTTATGATTTGCGTTTTTCTCTTCATCGTCGTTAAAAAGTTACAGGAGGTCGGGGTTGATATCAGCGTAGGTTGGTCCTTGTACGGTATATGTCAACCAGCGCACCGGGATGGCATGATTCAAACAGAAACGGAAACGGGAGGACAAAGAAAGCTTTGCAATATATCAACCGAGAGTAAGAGCGAAAGTGCATTACTGAGTCTGTCTAAACTGGAACGGAACACGGTGCGATGTCGTCTATCGATATCACTCTGATCACGCGTTGAAGAACTTGGTCAAAACGAAATATTATTTTCTTCTTAAAAGATAAATGAAAATTATAAGCAACAAGAAGAAGAAGAAAAATTACCAAAACTTTATAATTCACATACATACATACATACATACGCACGTACGTACGTACGTGCGTATGTACATGCTTACGTATGATATGATAGCCATAGTGGACATTTTGAAAATCTTGTTATCGCTAAAACTCCTTGAATAGATATGGCCATATCTTCGCATGAAGACATTTTACGATTGGTCCAGGGGCCCCGAGTGGCCGAGTGGTCCAAAGCGCTCACCGTTCCGGATCACTGCCATCTCACCTCTGTCTGTGTGGGTTCGAGTCCAAGGCTCGGCTAGCGTGGGTACGTGGGAAAGCCTGCCAGTAGCTCCTCGTGGGTCGGTGGTTCTTTCCTGGGTTTTCCAGGATTCTTCTTCCACCAGTTATACTGGCCGCCATGTATAGCCTATCTTGTGCTGAAAAATGGCGTTAAACCCTAGAACAACAACAACAACAACGATTGGTCCAAAATGAAAATGATGCTGATCTGATGTTCAATATGGCCGCTCTTCAGCTTAAGCATAGTGTTATTGCTAACCCTCCTGGATGGAATCAGGTCACAATTAGTACTTCCAGTTCAGTACTCACAAATGTAGTTCTATTCTATTTTTGGAACATTTTTTCCTCTCTCATTTTGGTGGTGATAGAAGAGTTGTATTTATGCATTTTTGGTAGGGATTTAAAGGTAATTGTTTATTCTTGATAATATGAGCTCAGGGTGTTGTTGTCTGTGTGCATTTCGGCGACAGTGCACAGTGTGTAATAAGGCCTTGGTGATGATCCGGAAGTGAAATCTGTGTTCTGTTTACATGCTGCTCCGTTGACAGTCCAGCATCTCAAAAAAGAGCAGGTCAACCTTTGACAAGAACTTTACCGCGAAGTCATCTTTGAAGGTATTTTAGATTAACATTTGATTTGCTTTGGTTGTCACACAGTGGAAAGGTCAGTACTGAGAAATAAATGTAGAGAACATATAGTAAAATTAAGTGTGTTCTATGTCCGGATGGATTGTGATATCAAGAACGGGTTTTCACTAAAAGACGTCTTATAATATTTTATTGGTCCGAAAAGAAAATGGTGCCGTTATGATGCCCAGTATGTCCGCCATGCCAGCCATCTTGAACATCTTTTTGTCCATACTCCTCCTGA
The DNA here is from genome assembly GCA_028554795.2 of Sinohyriopsis cumingii. Taxonomy (NCBI): domain Eukaryota; kingdom Metazoa; phylum Mollusca; class Bivalvia; order Unionida; family Unionidae; genus Sinohyriopsis; species Sinohyriopsis cumingii. The sequence goes on from CM068836.1 coordinate 12,067,991, forward strand.
GTGGATGATCATATCATACGGGTTTTAAGTGAAAGATTTATTTTGATGTCTAGAGGATCCAAGATGAAAATAATGCCGATCTGAGGTCCAAATATCGCCGCCAAACTCTAGCTATTGCTACTCCTTCTGAATCGACCATCGTATCAGTGTGGTGTTTTCGCTTAAAAGGTTATTTTGATATTTGGCTAGACCTACATCAAATGTGACCGCAGTAGCAGCCATCTTCAAAACCTTGTTGTTGCTACCCCTGAAGGGAAAGTCATACCTTGAAAATATTGATATCTCCATTCCTCTTCAAATGGATGGCTATATCAACAAGGAGTTTTCACCAGCAGACTTCTTATGATACCTAGTTCGTCCTAAGTTAAAATGGTGCCAGTCATATATTCAATATCGCTGCCACAAAGGCTTCTTAAAAATCTTAGCGTCACCACTCCGCCTGACGGAATGATCATTTTGACATGAAGTTTTCACCAAAAGACTTAAAATTTTGCCTACTTTGTCCTAAATAAAAATGGTGCCAAGCTGACATCCAATACGTGTACCACATCAGCTGACTTTTAAATCTTTTTATCGTTTAAGAATATCAGAGATGTTTTCAACACTCGACAGATAAAAGAAAAAAATAGTATTATCTTGAATTCCTGGAAATTCGAAGGAGTGCTTTTTAATTTGCCGTCTTATAACTACTTGTTTCTTCCTCTGTACATTGGTTGAATACTGGTAAATACCATTCTGCGAATTTCTCCGACATGCATTACTCAATACACAAATAAAAGCTTTCATTTTTAATAAGTTTAATCTTTAATTCGTGGAATATATCATGGTCCATGCGAATGCTGCTGATATTTCTAAGCGCAATGTATTGGCAACAATTACCTTTCAAATACTGTAAGTGCTTAAGGTAATTAAACGTTTTTACCGATTTTCGTATACGCTTTAGTTTACCATTATGTTGTTCTCTCTCGTTATGGAAGAAAGGAAAGAAAGAAAGAAAGATGGGAATTGGGATGCGAGACAAAAATTCTTTTTAACATTATTTGGGAACACGTTATTCCAAATTTCTATTTATTAATTAACATCAGTCACAGTTGATGGCTAATAATAGGATAAAGGACATGCGATGATTGCTATGTAATATTTGATATTTGATAGTAGTATAAAGGACATATGATAATTGCCATGTAATATTTGATGACCGATAATAGTATAAAGGACATGCGATGATTGTCATGTAATATTTGACATTTGATATTAGTATAAAGGACATGATGATTGCTATCTAATATTTGATAACTGATAGTATTATAAAGGATATGCGATGATTGCCGTGTAATATTTGATATTTGATAGTAGTATAAGGGACATGCAATGATTGTCATGTAATATTTAATATTTGATATTATAAAGGGCATGCGATAATTGCCATGTAATATTTGTCATTTGATAGTAGTATAAAAGACATATGATGATTGCCATGTAATATTTGATATTTGATAGTAGTATAAAGTACATATGATGATTGCCATGTGATATTTGATGTTTGATAGTAGTATAAAGGACATATGATGATTGCCATGTAATATTTGATGGCCGATAATAGTATAAAGGACATGCGATGATTGTCATATAATATTTGATACTATAAAGGGCATGCGATAATTGCATTGTAATATTTTATGTTTGATAGTAGTATAAAATACATATGACGATTGCCATGTAATATTTGATATTTGATATTATAAAGGGCATGCGATATTTGCCATGTAATATTTGATATTTGATAGTAGTATAAAGACATATGACGATTGCCATGTAATATTTGTTATTTATAGTAGCATAAAGGACATATGATTATTGCCGTGTACTATTTGTTCTTTTATAGCAGTATAAAGGACATATGATAATTGCCATGTAATATTTGATGACCGATAGTAGTATAAAGGACATGCGATGATTGCCATGTAATATTTTATATTTGATTGTACTATAAAAGACATATGATGATTGCCATGTAATATTTTGTATTTGATATTATAAACGGAATGCGATGATTGTCATGTAATATTTGACATTTGATATTAGTATAAAAGACATGATGATTGCCATGTAATATTTGATATTTTATAGTAGTATAAAAGACAAGCGATGACTGCCATGTAATATTTGATATTTGATAGTAGTATAAAGGACATGCAATGATTGTCATGTAATATTTAATATTTGATATTATAAAAGGCATGCGATAATTGCCATGTAATATTTGTCATTTGATAGTAGTATAAAAGACATATGATGATTGCCATGTAATATTTGATATTTGATAGTAGTATAAAGGACATATGATGATTGCCATGTAATAGTTGATGACCGATAGTAGTATAAAGGACATGCGATGATTGCGATGTAATATTTGATATTTGATATTATAAAGGGCATGCGATATTTGCCATGTAATATTTGATATTAGTATAAAAGACATATGATGATTGCCATGTAATATTTGATATTTGATAGTAGTATAAAGTACATATGATGATTGCCATGTGATATTTGATGTTTGATATTAGTATAAAGGACATATGATGATTGCCATGTAATATTTGATGGCCGATAATAGTATAAAGGACATGCGATGATTGTCATATAATATTTGATACTATAAAGGGCATGCGATAATTGCATTGTAATATTTTATGTTTGATATTAGTATAAAATACATATGACGATTGCCATGTAATATTTGATATTTGATATTATAAAGGGCATGCGATATTTGCCATGTAATATTTGATATTTGATAGTAGTATAAAGACATATGACGATTGCCATGTAATATTTGTTATTTATAGTAGCATAAAGGACATATGATTATTGCCGTGTACTATTTGTTCTTTTATAGCAGTATAAAGGACATATGATAATTGCCATGTAATATTTGATGACCGATAGTAGTATAAAGGACATGCGATGATTGCCATGTAATATTTTATATTTGATTGTACTATAAAAGACATATGATGATTGCCATGTAATATTTTGTATTTGATATTATAAACGGAATGCGATGATTGTCATGTAATATTTGACATTTGATATTAGTATAAAAGACATGATGATTGCCATGTAATATTTGATATTTTATAGTAGTATAAAAGACAAGCGATGACTGCCATGTAATATTTGATATTTGATAGTAGTATAAAGGACATGCAATGATTGTCATGTAATATTTAATATTTGATATTATAAAAGGCATGCGATAATTGCCATGTAATATTTGTCATTTGATAGTAGTATAAAAGACATATGATGATTGCCATGTAATATTTGATATTTGATAGTAGTATAAAGGACATATGATGATTGCCATGTAATAGTTGATGACCGATAGTAGTATAAAGGACATGCGATGATTGCGATGTAATATTTGATATTTGATATTATAAAGGGCATGCGATATTTGCCATGTAATATTTGATATTAGTATAAAAGACATATGATGATTGCCATGTAATATTTGTTATTTTATAGTAGCATAAAGGACATATGATTATTGCCATGTAATATTTGATGACCGATATTAGTATAAAGGACATGCGATGATTGCCATGTAATATTTTATATTTGATAGTAGTATAAAAGACATATGATGATTGCCATGTAATATTTTGTATTTTATATTATAAAGGGAATGCGATGATTGTCATGTAATATTTGACATTTGATAGTAGTATAAAAGACACGATGAATGCCATGTAACATTTGATATTTAATAGTAGTATAAAGGACATGCGACGATTGCCATGTAATATTTGATAGCAGTATAAAGGACATGGAATGATTGTCATGTAATATTTAATGTTTGATATTATAAAGGGCATGTGATAATTGCCATGTAATATTTGTCATTTGATAGTAGTATAAAAGACATATGATGATTGTCATGTAATATTTGGTATTTGATAGTAGTATAAAGGACATGCGATGATTGACATTTAATATTTGATGACCGATAATAGTATATAGGATATATGATGAGTGACAAACGTCATCAGTTTTTAATAATTTTTCGAGATTGATCCTAAATTTGTGATGCTTTCAAACACGTCTATCAAGTGACGAACCTGAGATTTTAAGCGCAATAAATAGAAGAGGTCGTTTTGAAGTTCTTGAAAGATAATTATTTTTGAAACCATTAAGACCATCTATTACATTTTTTAAACTATCAGTTATGAAAAGAATATTAAGGGGAACAAATCTAAAACTACAAATTAGTAATTTTTGTTGACCACAACAGTTGATTTGTCATTATCAAAACTTACCCGATAAAACCACACTAGATATAGATATATAATAGTACCTACGACCAACCAAAGTGAACATCGTAAAGCTGTCAATTATTGAAATAAAATAATTTAAACGTGTGCATTTGTGACATTTAAAAACTGAACTTCAGATTATAAACAAACAAACAAAAACAAAAAAAACCTAACAAATTGTATTCTTTTTTCTTGTGTTGTAACTCATTTTAACCTTCTAGTTAACTGAGACATTCCACCAGTATTTCAAAAGGTCAAATTACCTCACCGTAAAAAAGAATATATCACATAAAAAGTATTAAACATTTGTTATAACTACACTTTATGATCTGACAGAGATGACTCTGTTAACAGTTACAAACAGTGGGACTTAAGATTTAGACAGAATCAACTTAACGGGACAGTGTAGATGGAAACAGCTGGACGCGGAATATTTTACTGTTTCAATTGTTCAAGATTCATAAAATGTTTATAGGCATGGTTGTGACTGAGATGAAAACACGACCTTAAGTTTTCAGGAATATATTTCAGATTCCAAAGATAAACCAGACTTCGCTGTTTGCGGTGGTACATTTTCATTTTCTGGCAACGTTTTATGAAAACCGGTAACATGACTGGATAAAACACTAACTTAAAAACGTCGTCTGATGGCTTTAAACTAGGAGTGAATACTGTTATAAATAACACGTCGTCTGATCGCTTCAAACTAGGAGTGAATACTGTTATAAATAACACGCCGTCTGATGGCTTTAAATTAGGAGTAAACACTGTTATAAATAACAACGTTGTAAAAATAAGATGACTTTAGCATGCAAGAGACAGTCTGTAACAATGCAAGAGAAAAATAGATACTGAGATGAAAGAACAAAACGTACGTGAAACTTCACAGACAAGAATTACAGAAACTGTTAAAGTGATGTAATTGTAAACGCAAACGGTTTTAAAGACAAACATGAAACCAAAATACACTCGTTTATATTTATACTAATGGTTGTAGGAGCTGGTATAAATCACTCTTTATGAACGTATAACCTCTGTGTGTGTGTGTGTGTGTGTGTGTGTGTGTGTGTGTGTGTGTGTGTGTGTCCAGTACTGTAACATTAATCAAACTAATATTAGAATAAGTAGAAAAGCGTAATATGGTTACCTAGTTGAACGGTGTAAGTTAAATTATCATTTCTTGTATTTGTTCTACGCTTAACTCGACCTTTCAACTAGTTCTGACCTTTCATTTTTAACTTCGTTAAGTTCATTTCGTAATTTATTTATATGATCATCAGCTCCTTACGTAAATTTTCCTCGAATCGCCTTCTCTGATAGATTTGCATTTCAAGAGCAACTTCATCGGTATTTTCATTTTTTAATATCCACAATAAATGAGTTATTGTGCAATAATATTTTTGAACAATTCCTTCTTCGTCTGTATCGTTAATACCAAAGGACACCGTTTTAACAATTGCTTCTCCATTTGTATCTCTTATTCCGAAAGACACCGTTTTAACAATTCCTTCTTCGTCTGCAGGTTCACGAAGAAAACCTAATTATGAAAACTTCGCCAGTTCACGCAAGCATTAACTTGTACTAATGCCTCCTTCTTTAATTACTCTATATAATTCGTTTACTTCCATCAACTTTTATTTTAACAATTGCATATTTGTTTTCTATTGAACTTTCACTTGGTATCGGACGTTAACTGTAGGCTAATGGATAATTAGGTGGGGTTTTTTTTAATTATTATTTTACTTAGTCTGTGCTTCGCCGTTTCTTCTGTGTCTGAAATTCTGTTTGATCCATCATGGAATTCATAGGTTATTGAAGAATTGGGAGCCATTCCATCTTTAGGTTATTTTAAACAGCGTGGGTGAAATATTTCAATTGCTGTTTATAGCTTTGTACAACTACTTACATATTGTTTTGTTTATGTGCAGTTCAAGCCTTTATTATTCTTTCAGTTAACTTTTTTTTTGGGTTGGTGGTGGTTTATAATCTACCTTATATTCATACTTTGGTTCCATTAGTATAATAAAATATCAAATTTAATATAATTTCTTGACAACTGATATTGATTCTCAATATGTAACCACTAATGATTTCCATTTTGCAATGAGTGATTAATTCTGATTTAAGATTATGAAGATGAATTTTCGGAGACTCATTAGATAAACTGTTATTAGTCAAATGACCTTGAATTGTAGCACCATGAATTTATTTCTTGCAATCATCGTAATGGTGATTTTCATATATGACCGAACGTTTATCCACCACCTTCTGTAATTTCACATTATTTAAATGGTCCATAAATAAATTGCAAAATAACGGCATATTACTTTCACTAATAATGATGAATACCCCCTCCCCCCAAAACAACTGAACGTTAGTATAGCAAATGGAACGCATCAAGAGATAACATATACAAATTTAATTGAGATGGAACAAACTGACGAAAAATAAAGAAAACCTTGAAATTTTGATGCAATGGCAGTTAAAGTATTAAAACTTTTGTCAGATTTTGATATCGTGACAGCAAACTCTTCATTTAATGCATTTATGTATATTGATGATTTAAATAAGCTACATAATTAAAATTAAAATTAAAATAGGTACTTCAAAAATGATATTAAATACAACGCTGAGATTCTGATGCGATTCTATAATTCTTAAATAGAACACTGGATTTATATCATTCCTAATAGAACACTGGCTTTATATCATTTCTAATAGAACACTGGATTTATATCATTCCTAATACAGCGTTGGGATTCTACGATTCTTGATATAATGCTGGGTTTCTATAATTCCTTATACAACGCTGGAATTCTATGATTCTTGACATAACGCTGGGTTTCTATCATTCTTAATACATCGTTGGAATTCTATGACTATTAATATAATGTTGGGTTTATCATTCTTAATGCAACGTTGGGATTCTATGATTCTTGATATAACGTTGGGTTTATCATTCCTAATACAACGTTGGCATTCTATGGTTCTTGATATAACGTTGGGTTTCTATCATTCCTAATACAACGTTGAGACTATGATTCTTGATATAAGGCTTGGTTTCTATCATTCCTAATACAACGTTAAGATTCTGTGGTTCTTGATATAACGCTGGGTTTCCATCATTCCTAATACATCGTTGGAATTCTATGATTACTGATATAATGTTGGGTTTATCATTCCTAATGCAACGTTGGGATTCTATGATTCTTGGCATAATGTTGGGTTTCTGTCATTCCTAATGCAACGTTGAGATTCTATGATTCTTGATATAACGCTTGGTGTCTATCATTCCTAATGCAACTATGAAATTATATTATTCTTGATATAACGCTGGGTTTATATAATTCCTAATACAACGCAGTGTTTCCATCATTCCGAATTCAAGCTGTATCCATCATTCTGATACAATGCTGTGGTTCAATAATTTTTTTTACTATACCGTTGTTTCCATCATTCGTTATACAACGCTGTGTTTCCATCGTTTTGAATTTAACTCTGGCTTCCTATCATTCAAGTGAAGACTAGGCATTAAGTTTCACAACATTAAAGCAAATCAACTTCAAGAAGCTGAGAAGAAACAAAACACGGAAAATACATATAAATAAATATAGGCTGACAGGTTTGCATCTTTATCCACAATTAATGGCAGATGTATTTGTGAACTGTGTGACTTTTTATTACGTACTTAAACAAGCAACGGAAGCAAAGCGATCTAAGCAAGCTGAGTGAGTCCTTCAATCAAAATTAAATAGAAATAAGAATGTTATCTGCAATATCAGTAATAATTAAGATTACAAATTGGAAAGCTTCGATTTTTTTCCATTGTGTTATCGTTTCTTTCCTATTGCCATTTAGCACTTATAGATCTGTTATGACTAGCCATCATGTGTAATTTATTTGTCCAGTGAAAGCTTTTTCTCTGCTGTTATTGATCAGATAATTCCAATATTGGGCAAGGAATAAAACGCTCTATATCCCAAGCATCACAGCCTTCAGTTTAAGTATATTTTAACCACCTTTGGTAAAATTAAAGAAATAAAAAAGGTTTTATTTGATTTTAATATATCTTTCAACGTCCGTCAAATCTTAGCTTTTGTTAAATTCAGTATCTTATGTTCTTCGTCTTTGGGGCATCTATAGTATTCATTATAGTGCTTTTTATTCTGGCCTCTCCACTCTTGTAGCAGTCCTTATTTTCATCACTCGTGTCTTATAGTAGTCCTTCTATTTCTCCACGTTTTGCAATAGTACTTATTTTTTCATCTCTTAAATGTTTAAATTGTTTCTTATTTTTATCCCTTCACTTTTTGTAATAGTCTTTATTTTCATCCCTCCACTTTTTGTAGTAGTCCTTATTTTATTTTAATCCTCCACTATTTACAGTAGTCCTTATTTTAATCCTCCACTATTTACATAAGTTCTTATTTTCTTCCCTCCACTTTTTGTAGTAGTCCTTATTTTCGTCTCTCCACTATTTACAGTAGTCCTTATTTTAATCCTCCACTATTTACAGAAGTCCTTATTTTCATCCCTCCACTTTTTTGTAGTCCTTATTTTCATGGAATGTTGAAAAGTATACACATTTTAATGACAAATTAAACAAAAAATAATCAACGCAATCTGTCATGCATTTACCTATGCTTACAGTTTTATCATAACGATTTTTAAAATGACAATATATGACAATGAAAAAGAGTGGGTGAACATACATACATTTCCAACGGACAATGGTATTACTTTCAGGTCACAAAAGATCAACGAATTTAAAAACGCTGTGGTTAAATAGAAACAATATCACAAAGGTATCAGAAAGGAATACAAAACAGTATGTCGAATACAAAACAGTATGTTATGTTTTAAACTTGGTCGAAGTTAGCATATCTATAGCGGATTTTTTCTTGATTGTTTGCAACTATACTGTGATTTTTTACAAAGCTTTTAATGAAAAACAGATATACAACAAGTTATAAATCACAATGAGAAAGTAATTTTAATGATATGCAAAGGTACCGGTGGTACTCGCTTATAAGTCGAGTCAAACTGCAAATAAAAAAGACCATGCTCTGCCGTAGAAAATACGCCCGCATATCAGGGTCTTTGATGTTTATTCAACGGGTTAATCCTTACAAACTGCACAGATCCAGATCTTCCGGTACATGATGCACCGGCAGATCTGGTTTCTGTGCAGTTTGCAGTTGGACTTAGCTTATAAGCGAGTACGTACGGTATTTGGGTACAACGAAGTTGGCCATAAAAAATTTCATCTGATAGTTACTGAGTATAACAGATACAAGGAGGCAAAGAATACGATTTGAACGAAATTGTCCACCATAGACACAAGAAAAACCGTTGGGACAAATTTGAAAACAAGAGGCCAAAATAGGTCTGATACCTCTCAACTGGCTGACAGCTGTAAAATAGCCAGTTCAAGAGCATCCGGACAAAATATTTGGATCAGTAGGATATATTCTGATGAAATTCTTCCAATGCTGTTGATTGCATATGTTATGAAAGCAGTTATTTCAAGCTTTCTCTATTATTTGTATCTTTATCTACATCTTATGCCACGTCAGCATTATTTTTCCTATATTGAAAATCTTTTATATCAGGATTTTTGTTCTAAAGTTGGTCAAAATATGTTCGACAGTTATTTATACCTAAAGTTCTTTAAATGTTTTCTACTTTTAGGGGTGGACTGAGATAATCTTGTAAAACAAAAATTGAAGCCCATTATGCCGGGATGATTTCCAGTAATACTGGTCGAGTTGTTTCAAGTTTTCTTTTAGGCATTGTTTTGTGTAGGTAGGGGGAATGTAACGTGGCCACGTTTGACAGTGGATCATCACCACTTTTACAAAGTTGAAAGCCCTCGACAAGGATGCTTTCTGTCAAATTTAGTCAAACTCTGCTCAGCATTTGTATAAAATCATTTAAATGTATTTCTATTATTAGTAAGACTGCCATATATGAAGGTGGATCGGCATCGATTTTATAATTCTAACTGTCCTCTTGCCATGATGCTTTCTGTCACGAAAGTATTCATACCAGGATGCCGCTTATCACGAAAGTCTTCAAGCCAGGATGCCCTTTATCACGAAAGTCTTCATGTCTCCATGCCAGGATGCCCTTTATCACGAAAGCCTCCATGTCTCCATGCCAGGATGCCCTTATTCACGAAAGTCTTCATACCAGGCCCTTTATCGAGTTTCGTAAAATTCTTTTCAACAGTTTTGAAGAGAAAGTATTTTTTGTTTGTTAAATCTACTTTTAATAATAACGTTGGCCAAGTTTGATAGTGGGTGTGTACCCTTTGTAAATATTTTTAAAAAATCTTGTTACGACCCTAGTTTTTAAACTATGAAACAGAAGTGACACGAATAATTAAAATAAAGTTAAACAAGCAATTTGTAACTCCAAGTAACAAAATGAAAATTTACGATACACTTTTTTTGAATTAACTATAAAATAATTCTGAATGTTATAACAAATTTCAGTAGTACAGAATGTTCCAAATGAATTATAATAATCTTGAATGTCTTGATGTACCACAATGGTGTAATTCAGATTGTCTTTGAATGAGTTCTCAATAATCCCTAAATTGTGTTTTAGTCCTAGAAGTCAATGATCATTTTCTCATACCAATGAATAATTTAAATAAATAATTTCTCTCAAATTATATCTTAACTCATCTATAATTAAATCCAAAGACTGATCTTAAAACTGAATTTCGTTCTTTCTTCCATGAACCTCTCTCTCTCTCTCTCTCTCTCTCTCTCTCTCTCTCTCTCTCTCTCTCTCTCTCTCTCTCTCTCTCTATATATATATATATATATATATATATATATATATATATATATATATATATATATATATAGATAGATAGATAGATAGATAGATAGACGTGCGAGGCAATAGTATCTTCTGCAACACTAATAGAAAATTCCACTACATCTTAATCATGGTTAGGCTTTGAACTTAAAATTTAGCTAACATTTTGTTCCCTCTTAAATCAAGACAAAAATCAGGGAGGAAAAACTAACACAACCTTCAATCACGATCATGGTACAAAGTCTATCTAGTTTAGTAAAATCCTATTAAACAACTTGGGAGATGAAGTCGTTTACATTTATTTTCTTTCGAGTTTCAGTACAAGTCGCTTTTATTTTTAGTAATCGTGGCCATATTTGAAAGCGGATCGGCATCGTTTACACGAAGAAGTTCCTGCCAGGATCCATTCAATCAAATTTGGCAAGATTATGTTGAGGGATGTTTGAAAATAATTCGTTTAAAATGTGTTTCTTTTAATTTTGAAGTAACTGAGGCCATACTTCATGGCGGATTGTTGGTAGAGATCTAAAAGCCTTTTATGCATAGTAATCTGGTGGAAATAAGGGTGGATCATTTTAATGTTTGAAATTGATTTGATAAACTGGCTATTTACGTTGTTAACATTAACTGACCAGATATAGTGTTAAAATGGTTATTTATATTGTTTCAGAACTGGTTTATCTATTGACTTGCTGCATCTACACAAAAAAGCCCCGCAAAAAAATACAAAAGAAAGAAAAAACCTCGTGTTTTTTTTTCTTCCTTTTCAGATTTTTGGTCACGCTGGATTAAATTAATTTTTAATTTGATCCTTATTTGACCACAGCAAATTCTTATGATCAACCTTACAGCTATAGGATTGTATCAGTATACAGGAAGAATGTTAGCATTATCATTTAGCAAAATCAGATTTTAATTCTTCATATACGGTGAATATATTTATTTAGTTTATATATTATGTAAACATTTTCATGAACGCACTAATGTAAATAAGGCCTGAAAGGAATGCTTGGCTCTTATTAGGGAACATCTAATACTCGTGTCTTAGACGTATAGTAGATTCTGGTTAATTGGGACATCTTTTAATCGGGGCAGCAGTTTGGGCAAATCTTAAAGGACAAAATACATGTATACCTTTCGAACTCCTCCGTATAATTTGGGAAGCCGCCTAATTAGGCCACAAGGGGCCCCGAATGGCCGAATGGTCTAATGCGCTCTCCGTTACGGATCACTGCCATCTCACCTCTGTCTGCGTGGGTTCGAGTCTAGGATTCGGCCAATGTGGGTATGTGAGAAAGCTTGCCAGTAGCTTCTCGTGGGTAGGTGGTTATTCCTCCACCATTAATACTAGCCGCCATGCATAGCCTATCTTGTGATGAAAAATGGCGATAAACCCCACAACAACAACTTATGGGGGCGCTCACCAGTTATTTTGAACTTTTCATAGAGTGACGTAGGTAAGGTGAAGTTGTTTGTATTTGTAACATTCACAATGGAGATAATGTTGGCATACCTCTATGTTACTTTTATGTAATGTGGCTGACATTTCTTTGGATACTGTACTTGTGGAAATTGTACATGATCTAAGCACACGGTACAACAAAATGGATGCCCCCCTGTGCTTGACAAATTAACCAGAATTAATCAAAAGTATACTAACTTTAGCATTTATTAAAATAGGGAAAACGAATTTTGCTGAAGTAGACAATAGCATTTACTGAAAGTGCAATGAACCAAGTACAAAATATCTGAAAAGTAAAAAAAGTTATCGGCTCTTTTTTTCTACAATTTACCTCTAAGTCCAGGAAGTGAAAATGACCATGCGGAGCTAGCAGTTTTTTTAAACGAGCACATCTTAAGTTAGCCCAAGCTGTATACTCTAGAACCTAAATTACACCCATCAATCATATATCAAAATAAAGGGAATTAAAAGTTCTTTTAACAGCACCTAAGATATACAAAGTCTTTATTATACAGCCAGTATAACCAGTGAAGATATCATGGGAAATTCTTTTTCCTTAAAATTCTAACCCTATGCAAAATACGAAACTGTAGAGCGCCACCATAATTAGGGGAAGGTGTTCGAATCCCGGTGTCCCAATTAACCAGAATCCACTGTATGTATGTATGTATGTATGTATATATATATATATATATATATATATATATATATATATATATATATATATATATATATATATATATATATATATCTTTAATTATCAATGGAAATCACCAGATTTCCTCCTTACCCTGGTTAAGGTAAATGAATGATGTAGAATTAAAGTTTATGCGCAGAACCAGTTCTCTTGTTTCAGTCACAGTGACCTAGACCTTTTACCTTTTCACCGCAAAGTTTTGTCAAGGTTTGTGATGTAGAACTAATGTTCTTGTGCACATATTTGTATTGTCAGTTGACTATGATCTTTGACCCTAAAAATGATAGATTTCTTCCTTACCTGAACTGCAAACCATCCATGAACTTTGGTAACCAAAGATGGAGAGCTCGTGTCATTGTGAAAACCATTTATTTTCTTTGTAATAATCAGTGACCTTGACATTTTAATCCTGAAATCGATAGGCTCTTTCTTTCCCCACGTACAAGCTTTTCAGAAAGTTTGGTAACTGTAGATGGTGGACAATTTAAGTTATTGTGTGGAAATGAAATTGGCAAGAGACAAACGAATGAATGGACATCATCATGCAATAAATAATATTCTCTGAAGTTGGTATATTAAAAGTGGTTTCCAACAGACATCATAAACAAAAGAGGACTAAGCGTGCGAGCGTGCGTGTGCTTGGATTTTTAACGTAGATTTAACACTTTGAGTCATATCGCAATGATGCTTGCAATGTGGCAGTTTATAATTGTTGTTGATTTTGTTGGGTTTTATGCTATTTTTCAGCACACGATAGACTATTGTCTAGCATCGAGGCATCATGTCGCAGACACGTCCCACCCAGTCGCATTATCCGGACACCAGGCTGACCAGTCATATACTAACCTCTTAATGATGAGCGCCATGCGAGGCATTTGCTATTACCATTCTTATAAGTTTTTCGTATGACTCGGCCAAGGTTCGAATTCGCGACCTCCCATACCCGAGGCGGACGCTCTAACCACTTCGGCTACCAGTGCGGTCGACAACAGGCATGTAATCAACCTTGAACTTCTACTATTTAAAACTCAAATCAGATTAGTCGAAGCAAGTTAAAAGTAAAAAAACTAAAGACATTTGCTTCAGGTAAGTTAACACAATTTTTTCCATCAAAACATCGTCTTCTACAATCGTGACATTGACCTTTGACCTCTGAAGATGTCTCTGGCATTTCTTTTTAGCTATAATTTGTGTGTGCAGCTGACGAATAAAATGACAAGAAACCCGACATACAAATCAAATCCTTTAATCAACATCATATTGCTCCTATTCTTGTACAAGAATTGTACAAAATAACCACTATAAACAATGACACAGTGCCCAAGCAAGGGTCAAATGACAGTCACACAACTCATACATACATTGACATATACACAGCATAATGTTATTCAAAGAAATGTATCCAACAACCAAGTTAGTGTCACTTCAAATTTCTATGGCCCTCACCATGTAAAGTGCATTGTACCATAACACCATTATATTGCACAGACATCTAAATATCCATACACATAAATAATCATCCATTATAATTCTGTTCATTAACTGTTTTGTGAATTTCAATTTTAAAAACTTAATCCTACAAAACTCCAATTAACTGTGTTGTACATTCTGCTCATTAGGAAAATATGGGAAGAATCTCCTTCACGAAAATGAGGTTTACTTCTGTTTGGAGTTATTATCGGAAAAATAAAAATACACAACTGTTTCATAAATAGTGCACATAAAAAATACATAATTTGACAGAATTCTAACTTTGAGACATAATATTAATAAACCACGTTATTAGTTTAGGATGATTCAATAAATTTTGGCAACAAAAATAAATCATATCAAATTCTGCAAAATCGAAGGATCAAACACATCATACGCATAACTGGAAATATTTTGTGGGCGTCTTTTAAATATCTCTAAGATTTAATTTTCCATAAGTATCTACTCTACTGTAAGGACAACACACACTTTCACACACACACACACATTTACTCTGTTATTTTTCCATATACATTTTATGTACATTTCTTTATTTTATCTACATCTGTACAAAGTTAACAAAATCATAAAAACATTCAGAGTGACGATAACTGATTCAACATATAATTTGTACATTCAATTAGCTTAACAATTACTTGTCAATCATTTACATAATTAGCAAGGACTTTGGATCACAGAATATTGCAATGCATACCAAAGAGATGTTGGAAACTGACGTTGCAAAGGAGGCACTTGTTTTACACTTCCTTGGATTAATTTCTACGGTTGTTATGAATTTTGCACTTTTTGTAAATTATTCTTGTTACATTATGTACAAGTATATACTCACCCTGTATCAAGTCATATAGTTCTGTGGCTAGCAGTTGTCATTTTGTGTGACTACTACAATTTATGAACTGGGTAAGCAGTCCTATTGTTTCCAAAGTAGAATTAATGCTTGGTTTTAACTACCATTAAAACCATCAAAATCAGGACCACATAAAAATTAGTTAACTCACAGTACTACATTCCAATTTAGGTAAGAAAATGTCAAATTAATGCTTTTGTACAAAGAACAAATTGCTAAAATGTCAATTTCACATCATCAATAACTGCTCACCTATATATATATATATATATATATATATATATATATATATATATATATATATATATATATGAAGGAAACAAAGTGTCCAAATAAATAATGAGCACGAAGAGTAAACAAATATCCACTTGGTTTTTAAAAACAATGTATATATTTGCTTATAAGTTGGGTCCCACTGCAAGCAACATAGACCCTGATTTGCCATTGCATAAGATGCTGGCATATCCGGGTCTATGCAGTTTTAGTTGGGATCTGACTTGTATGGAAGTAAATATGGCATGCAATTCATACACTGCATGCATCTTTCATGAAATACAAGCAGTAATTAGGACATGCAAGTAGACCGTGACACTTAATGATACACACACATGTACATCAATATCTTGCATATGAACACACATCAGGGGGAACATCTTTCCCCCCAACTAAGCAACATCCATGAAAATGATTAGAGTGGAACACATTTCCACTTGATTTTTGAATTAAATACTATCAAATACAGACCCAGCATCTAAAAATATTGAATGTTATCCTACCATATAATCCATTGAAATATGGTTGCTTTTAGTACTGAAGCAAGAATATTCAGTTTTTCCCAACGATTTCATTGCACTCTTCTCTTTTTACCCTCGATGTTTTGCAAGGACTTGTAAAAAATGTTGCCTAAAAGATTTTCATTTCAAATTACTGTTCTTCCTTATTTACTTCATCCATTTCAATGACATTTTGTGTTGCTAGTGGATTTTAACTTACCATGTTGTTATGTACGTAAAGATTGGTTTCAAGGTCACACAGGAAAGACAACTTGGTTGTACAACAGAGGTAAACTTAGTCAAGCCCAATGAATTCTTGTTGAAATGTCAAAACACGTTTCTTGAATTTTCACTTACTGAAATTACTGCCAACCAAAAATGTATTGAATAGTTTTACTGTGACTGTATATAGGTCTGAATAGTTTTACTGTGCCTGTATATAGGTCTGAATAGTTTTACTGTGCCTGTATATAGGTCTGAATAGTTTTACTGTGCTTGTATATAGGTCTGAATAGTTTTACTGTGCCTTTATATAGGTCTGAATAGTTTTACTGTGCCTGTATATAGGTCTGAATAGTTTTACTGTGACTGTATGTAGGAAAACTGCATTGAATAGTTTTACTGTGCCTGTATATAGGTCTGAATAGTTTTATTGTGCCTGTATATAGGATGCTGGAAAAAAGTGCAAAGTAGATATAATAAACTACCATATATACTTGCTTAGAAGTTGGGTCCAACTGAAAACAACATAGACCCAGATCTGCTGTTGTATGATTTGCAAGTAAATCTGGGTCTATGATATTTCTTCTACTGAACACTCCTAAAACAAAACCTCACAGACCCAGATCTGCTAGAGCATTCTGTGTTGTTTGCAGCTGCAGAGGATTTGTAAGTATAATGGTATTCATTACATAAAAGAGGCTGATGTTCAAGAAGATTGACAATTACTTCCAAAATATGGGAATTTAAAGTAAGTCAGATACTGCATATAATAATGAATTCATCATAACTAACTGACATGACATAGTTTCCACCTTTTTCTTTTATTTCTATAGCAATTGATATACATGAATGAAGACAGAAAAGTGTTTCAGTTATATTTCAAGACTATAATAATGATTGTTGAACAAATATATCTAATAATATTAAATAAATGAGGAATGGAGGAAAGTCCCCACTCTGTACAAAATGACCAATGCAGCAGTATATACCTAAATGGAAGATGGAAATAATTTTAAAAAATCTTAACCACTCAAATTGTCCACCTTTATATTTGACTGAAAATGAAGATGAACACATTTTTGATCCAAAAAGTTGAACAACTTTATTTTCAGAGTACTTATTTTAAAATACAGATGCTTATGTCTTGGTTTATTTATATATATATATATATATATATATATATATATATATATATATATATATATATATATATATATATATATATATTTATATATATATATATATATATATATATATATATATATATATATATATATATATATACACACACCTTCATGTTGGAAACATTGTCTCCCTTGGTCAGAGCACCAGGTGGCACTTGCTTAAAGTGCAGCCAGTATTAATTGTTCTTTGCTGGTGTTCGACTAATTAAAATTTTACTCTTCCAAAGTTTCTAAAGCCAAGGGAATATAAAAGAATAGTTAAATTATTTCTTTCCTGATTAAAAACAAAAGACAGATTAGTTTTGTTTACAGCAATAATGTTTGTTAAAGTTTTTTTATGTTTCCTCACAGAATAAAATACAACACTAAACCATATCACTGTTAAACTTAGATGACAAATGTATTCTTCCTCATTTCTGATTTTTGCAAACTTTAATCCTTTATTTTTCTCTTCTCTGAACAGCAGATAAATTCTGCATAATCACATCCTGATATTTCTGGTGCCAGGACAGGTGAAAACTGTTTACTAAAACTGAAATACACAATAATTACAGATATTCCACAATGTATAAAATAGTTCATTATCCCTAGTTATCGTCAAGCGTAAAGATTTGTGAGACATTATGATGCTATTATTATTAATAGAAATTTTATTCAGAAAAACTTATATAAAGTTCATTTCTTTAAAGAAAATTATCAGGTTATCCAAATCATCCAATAAATGGTGAAGTCATGTGGTCCAACGACAAAAAGAATTACCAGGCTATATAAATTATCCAATATACGGCGATGTCATGTGTTCCGACAACTAGAGAAATTTCCATGCTACACAAATTATCCAATATATGGTGATGTCATTTGTTCTGACGACAAGAAAAATTGATATATTGCTTGGAGTACACAATAATTGAATTTGTGAAAGTAGCAAATATTTCAATGAGCTTAGGAAAACAAAATGCAAAATTTCATTATCTTTGACACACACACAAAGAAACCCAATAATAATGAGAGAAATAGGTGTAGGTTACAAAATTGTATCTCCTAATGCTTGTCAGTTGTTCAAAATGAAACTGTAATATCTATGATATCTGGTTATAAAAACCACATATATATGAAAAGGTGTTAAACTTAGTTTATTTTGCAGCATATCCATGACTATTACCTCTTAAATCATCATATCAAGAAGATGGAAGAACATGGCAACAAAATATTAAAATAAACAGTTGCTGTCTTGGAGACAGCACATTTCATTGGTTTGTTTAAAAATCAGTTTGGGACTATCAACAAAATAAATACTTAACATGTACATCATTTATGTACAAGAAAATCAACAAATACATCAAATAACATAAAAAGTCCTCTCTTTGAAATAATTTTATTTCAAAAACAGGACTTGACAAAGTATAGCAAAGTCATTACTTTAATTCCAAATGTCAAGGAAAATTTGTTTAATGACTTACTCTAGTGAACTAAACTACCACATATGAACCAAACATTAGTCATTTTTTTAATACTTATTTTTAAAATTACATTGTCACAGTAGAATTCTGAATGCTTAACAAACATATGAGCATAATTATGTCAAATGAAAGTGTAGACACTAATGCATAAGGCTCATACAACAAATTATCAATATATTTTGGAAGGAAAAAAATCTAAAAATAAATTGCTAACTAAAGACAACTTTTAAAGAGCAGGTATAAAAAAATTGACACATCTGACAGGTGTGAGGCCAGACCTGTCAATCAAAACAATAAGGCTTGTAACTGATAAATTAGATGCATAATCTGGGGTCTATTCTTATAGAGACAAGGACTCCACCGAGTTGTTCAAATCTATCCTTTCTTTTTTTTTTATCTAATAAGGATCCATCAAAATGTTAGGATAAAAAAAATGTGGGTGGACATACGAAATAACACTAAAGGTTTTCCTAATCATTTCTGATAATGACTTTGCTAACTTGGAAGACAAAAATGAAGACAGGCAAATGATGGTTACACAAATGAATGACAAAACTATTTGTCTTAAAAATCACTTCAAGAACAAAATGTATTGTTCATTGATACTTCATAATTTATACATTAATCACTGTACAGACCTTGGTAGCAGTAAACAATTATATATATATATATATATATATATATATATATATATATATATATATATATATATATATATATATATATATATATATATATGCATGCATGCAAATGGGTTTGTGCTTTTTCTGATCACAGACAGTAGTATGGCTGCCCAAATAAGTGTATTTTAGGAAGAATTAGAGGGGGAAAATCCTCTAATATTCATCTCATAAAACCATATTAAAACTGGGCAAAATTGTAATATTAATTTTGTTCAGGTCATGCAGCATGGGTAGAACTGACTGGAAGAATTTCACTGTGCTCTGAATTAATTACACAGTGAAACCCCTTACTTAACCCACTTTAAAATGTGCTAGCCCTCACTTTTGACCCACTTTGAATGTGCTAGCCCTCACTTGACTCATTTTCAATTGTGCTAGCCCCTCACTTGACTCATTTTTATTTTTTTCAGGGAATGCATCAGTAGCTGAATATAATTTTGTTTTAAACATTTAAACATTCTTAGGGTTACAGTTATGTAAAGATTTTAAATTCTGAGTGAGGAATAGTCCAATAAAATTAAAAAAGCAGTAATATAATTTTTCCTTTTGAAACAACCAAAAGAACAAGCTGTATGCGTACAAAATATGTTCATGGCCTGGAAATTTTATGAGGTCTGGGACTGATCTTCATAAATATAATCTGAACATAACCTGCTGTTTAATTCTGAAATGTCTGAAAGAGTAACACATTTCCAATGATGCAGGTGAATTTGATTATTCCAAATTAAGAGATCAGCATCAAAGTGCATGACTCTACAGTTGCTGAGAGTTTGATTTTCAATGTAAATGAGTTTTTCAGTTTTCCACACTGGTAATCCTGTGTTATTCAAACTATCTTGTACATCGCAGGCATTGTTAAAAAAATCTGTTTCATTCCCCTTAGTGTCTGGTGTATGATTGACAGGTGTAATTTGACTTGGAAAGTATACAGTCTGATGTATGATTGACAGGTGTAATTGACTTGGAAAGTTGACAGTTTAGAATTATTTCAGATGAGCATCTCTCAAATACTGCAAACTCCACTTTGTCATTATCACTTCCTGGCCTTGAGAGGTAAATTGGTCAAAAGTTACCCATTAACTTTACATTTCTTAAAGAGTTTTTAAATAATTTCTTGCAATTTCAGAAACTATTGTCTTCTTAGGGGAAAAAATGTCCTTTTTGTATTAAACTGGTAATGATGGTTCAAGTTTGTCTACTTCACACTAGTCCAAGTTCATTTCTCGAGTACATGTGAGCAGCCGTTTTGATCTGACATCTGCTTTAGACAGCATTTTAAATCACATGAAGAAACTTCCATCAAAGTGCATGAAAGTAACTTTGAGGCATGTCAACATTCTCTCCAATGTACTGTTGCAAATACACACAACTTCACTTTACACCTCTCTTTTAGAAGCATGTCAAAACTCAAGAGTGGAATCATAACATTACCAGAAATTGGCACCTTTTAAAGCAATATGTATAACACCAGTCTAACCTTGATCTTAGTCGATCAGGTATTTGTCTTTCTTCAACCTCAAATAAAATCAAGCATCTAAACAAGGAGCTAACAGAATGTTCTAGTTTTCTAGACTGAGTTTAAAATTTATTGGCCAAAATCAAATACAATTAATTCATCTGCAACAACTACTGTTAATTTTGTCCTCAGCCTTTGAGTTGGAAGCAAACTTTTCAAGCCATGAACACTTTTCCATTTAGAAGATAAGTTATGGGTCAAATGAAAGATAGCAACAAGTTTACTTATTAAAAATTTAAGTTACAAACACAAATAATAAAACAAATATTGCAAAAAGATCTTCAATTTCATTTGCAGCAGTGCATGGTCAATATGGGACCATAAATGGATCACTACTGGAAGTCAGATCTGATAATTACTATCTTGAACATTCAGAAGTGTGGAAGATCATCTACTACATTCAGATCAGATGACTTCCATGTGGAAAATCATCTACAACATTCAGATCAGATGACCTCCATATGGAAAATCATCTACAACATTCATATCACATGACCTCCACTTGAACATTATAGTTTTTTTCATAGTCTTTCACATTTTAAACAGATCCTAATCCTGGTTTCAGACCTATTCTGGAATGGCTCATCAGGTTTCATCCGAACTATGCATCGAGTCCGTCATCCCAGAACACATCTGAATCACATCTATAATATAACATCGTCACTCAGTCTATGACTTACAAACTGTGGGATATGTTAAAGCACTGTGCCTGTACTGTGAGACGAAAATAAGCGACTGTTTGTTTTCCATCTGAATAAACTGAGCAACATAATACATGAACCTGCAGCCACTATTTATCAGCATAAATCAATATGGAATGATGTCCTCATCCTATGAAAGTCCTGTGGTAAGGTGGCATGTGCCTCCATGATTGCCTAATGGATATGTGAATTTCATTCATTTTCCTTCCGTACTTGAAAATGGACGATGAAGACTAAGCTAAGCAGATGCTACCGATGTAAGAGCACTAATAGTTGACAAAGTAATGTTACAATTAGCACAAGCCAAGATGTATTGAGTGTCCTTGCGGCACTAATGTCTATAAGCGCTGTGTTTGCATTTTCATCTGTTGCATTTATCACAATATCTGTGTCTGGTTTCGGGAAATCTGCAAAAATAAATATGTATTAGATAGGGATGATATTAGTGATATATCGTACTTTGGAATAAAAACTACACACTTGCAGCAACCAACAAATATCTTGAATTTTTAAAAACATTTCTCTGATAAAGAATGTGTGTGTGTGTGTGTGTGTGTGTATTTATATATATATATATATATATATATATATATATATATATGGAGGGAGGGGGGCATAAATCTTTTAAAGGAATAGCCCAGTGTAGACAGATGAACTTAAAGAATTATGTATACACACATGACTGGAAAGGTCCTAATCAAGATGTCTCAACTGATCATACTTAAATTAAGTCAATTCAAACTGCAAAGACTCTGATCTGCCATCGCATAATTCATTAACAGATCAGGGTCCATGTTGTTTGTTCTACTGATTACTCTTAACAAACTACAGACCCAGATGTGCCAGCACATTCTACAACAGCAGATCTGGGACGGTGCTGTCTGCAGTCAGGCTAGACTTTTGAGTAATTTTGCCAACTGAATAGAAATTCGAAATCTGCACAAATATTTTGATCACAGTAAAATCTTTCTAAATTTAATGAGGCTGATTCATTTTCACGACCTGAATCAAATTAATGAAAATAGTGACACTGAATTATGCAAATGTACAGAAAGCAGATTGGATCATGAATTAATAACACATCTACCATATATACCTACTTAAAAGCAGATTCCAACCGCCAACTGCACAGATCCAGATCTGCTGTTGCATAATGTGCTGGCAGATCTGGGTCTGTGCAGTTTGTTAAGAGGAATCAGTAGAACAAACAACACAGACCCTGATCTGCAGGTGCATTATCTTTGTTGTTTGCAGTCTGACTTGACTTATAAGTGAGCATATATGGTACTCAGTGTTAATGCTTTGATTTTATCTTTGATCATGGCAAAATTATAAGGAATTTAGTGGAAAACTGGATTTTCAAAGTAATAACATGGGGATTACAAGTGGAAAACTGGATTTTCAAAGTAATAACATGGGAATTACAAGTGGAAAACCAGATTTTCAAATTAATAACATGGGGATTACAAGTGGAAAACTGGATTTTCAAAGTAATAACATGGGAATTACAAGTGAAAAACTGGATTTTCAAAGTAATAACATG
Organism: Sinohyriopsis cumingii; assembly: GCA_028554795.2. Classification (NCBI taxonomy): domain Eukaryota; kingdom Metazoa; phylum Mollusca; class Bivalvia; order Unionida; family Unionidae; genus Sinohyriopsis; species Sinohyriopsis cumingii. Next base: position 12,091,723 of record CM068836.1, read on the forward strand.
GGGATTACAAGTGGAAAACTGGATTTTCAAAGTAATAACATGGGGATTACAAGTGGAAAACTGGATTTTCAAAGTAATAACATGGGGATTACTTGAGGAGATACATGATTAAGTTGGAAAAAGTTTATTTCACACTATGCTGTTTGCAATGAATAAATAAACATTAAAAGTTATATATTATAATTAAAGATTAAATCTCTTAGTTTTAAAATAAATATTAACAACAGAAATTTTGATGACAATGAGCTCTCAAAAATAGTGGCATAAAATACCTGGCTTTGTTGTATGTGTTGTTTTTATTGTTGTGCTGGTTGTACTTGTTGTTGTTGTTGTTGTTGGCACTGGTGTTGGTGGTAATGTTGTTGGTTTTTCTGTCACTGGTCTTTTTGTTGTTGAAGACTGTGTAGATGGAGGTATCGGTGTTGTTTCTGGAAAGAAAAAAGATAATAAAAACAAGAGTCTCTTGAATGGACCAGTGCTCCACTGCCCAACAAGGATTTCCACAAATTCAAGGAAAGCCATTTCTTCTTTGTAACTGTGGAGTTTTAAAACTATTCTGATACTCTTCAGTAAGAAGCTTTTCAAATCAGCCAATATGACAACCATATTGGATTTATGACAACCATACTGGATTTATGACAACCGATTTATGACAACCATATTGGATTTATGACATATTGGATTTATGACAACCATATTGTATTGGATTTATGACAGGCATCATTTGGCTGGAAAAAACTATAAGTCCTTAAATGAATTACTTTTCAAGGTTTACAGCATTATCTTTGAGCTCTGTTCAACAGTTTTAGAATTTCGTGTTTTGAAAAAAACCACCAAATAAACCCCAGGAAATTATTCTTACTTACAAAACAATGATGATAATTAAAACTGTTCAAAAAGAAGATAATAAGAACTGCTCAGAAAGGAAAATAAAAATAAAACCTTCATAAAATATGAGTAAATTAAAGTAGAAAAACAGATTGTGTTTATGTATTCCTAGAAGGAATAATCATTTTGTTATTATTTGTCATCACAGCAAAATAAGACTGGTCATTTTGTTATTATGGCTAAATAAGACTGGTCATTTTGTTATTATGGCTAAATAAGACTGGTCATTGTGTCATTATTGCTAAATAAGACTGGTCATTGTGACATTACTGCTAAATAAGACTGGTCATTTTGTTATTATGGCTAAATAAGACTGGTCATTGTGAAATTATTGCTAAATAAGACTGGTCATTTTGTTATTATGGCTAAATAAGACTGGTCATTTTGTTATTATGGCTAAATAAGACTGGTCATTGTGTCATTATTGCTAAATAAGACTGGTCATTCTGTTATTATGGCTAAATAAGACTGGTCAATTTGCTATTATTTGCTTGTCATTATGACTTTACTTACATATTTATATCATATCAAAGTGACCAAATATACACATAAAGCTGCTAATTGCTTTTGGGAATCTGACATGTAATATACACTGTGAATATTTCTAAGTACATTGGACATGATGTAACAAAATATTGTTGTCCAATTCATTTATAAACACGTAAATACATGTATTTCTTCCATCACATTAAAAATGGCATATTTAGAACCAAACAAGCATTTAGTATGTTATGGCCGCATTCTTCAAAATTTCTCTCCTGTCATATTTGATTTTGCAATGTTTCCCCAATTTAGTGTTGCCACCCTGTAACATCTTGGACAGCAGGATCTGGGCATCAGAGCAGCACAGAAAATTATAATATAGAACTTGATTCAAGAACCACAGTTTGGGGAGACCACTTGTAGCCTATGACCAGATTCCTAATTCATTCATAAATTTTGTTACATAATTTAAAGGTCTCTTTAAAGAGAACACCTGTTCTGAGAGAACATTTTTATATTGGGAGAAAGGGTGGTTTCTCAAAAAAAGCTGTTGAGGGTCTGACTTGCTCAAAGATAAGTCAAAATATGCTTGTACTAATAAAATGAGAATAGTAAACAAGGACTGAACTACAATATAAAATGTGCAGAAATAATCACTAAGATTTTGATGTGCAGAAATAATCACTAAGATTTTGATGTTCAGATATAATCACTCAGATTTTGATGTTCAGAAATAATCACTAAGATTTTGATGTTAAGAAATGATTACTCAGGTTTTGCTGTTTAGAAATAATCACTCACATTTTGATGTTAAGAAATGATTACTCAGGTTGTGATGTTCAGAAATAATCATTCATATTTTGATGTTCAGGAAAGATTACTCACATTTTGATGTTCAGGAAAGATAACACACATTTAAATGATGAGGAATGTTTACTCACGTTTTGATGTTGCTGTTGTTGTTGTATTGCAGCACATTTCTAACTCCATCTTCATATTTTTCAACTTACAGGCTCCATGAACCTGATTGTTCATTCCAGAAGGAGTTCCTGTTGATGTTGCTGTCAACAAAACAGATAGGATGCAAAATGCACTTTTGGATATTTGTAACTGATATAATAAATGTACAATTGTAAAAATATAATGATTCTGTCAGGAATTAACTCAAATATTACACTTCTGTATAACTAAAGAACCCATCATCAAAATGACTGTATAACTAGAGAACCCCTCATCAAAATGGCTGTTAACTATAGAACCCATCATCAAAATGACTGTGTAACTATAGAACCCATCATTAAAATGACTGTATAACTATAGAACCCATCATCAAAATGACTGTGCAACTAGAGAACACATCATCAAAATGACTGTAACTATAGAACCCATCATCAAAATGATTGTGTCACTATAGAACCCATCATCAAAATGACTGGATAACTATAGAACCCATCATCAAAATGACTGTATAACTACAGAACCCATCATCAAAATGACTAGATAACTATAGAACCCATCATCAAAATGACTGTATAACTACAGAACCCATCATCAAAATGACTGGATAACTATAAAACCCATCATCAAAGTGACTGTATAACTACAGAATCCATCATCAAAATGACTGGATAACTATAGAACCCATGATCAAAGTGACTTGATAACTACAGAACCCATCATCAAAGTGACTGGTTAACTACAGAATCCATCATCAAAATGACCGGAAAACTATAGAATCCGTCATCAAAATAACTGTATAACTATAGCACCCATCATCAAAATGACTGTATAACTACAGAACCCATCATCAAAATGACTGTATAACTACAGAACCCATCATCAAGATGACTGTATAACTACAGAACCCATCATCAAAATGACTGTATAAATAAAGAACCTATCATAAAAGTGACTGGTTAACTATAGAACCCATCATCAAAATGACTGGATAACTATAGAACCCATCAACAAAGTGACTGGATAACTACAGAACCCATCATCAAAATGACTATAGCTATAGAACCCATCATAAAAGTGACTGGATAACTATAGAACCCATCAACAAAGTGATCGGATAACAACAGAACCCATCATAAAAATGACTGGATAACTTTAGAACCCATCATCAAAATGACTGGATAACTATAGAACTCATCAACAAAGTGATCGGATAACAACAGAACCCATCATAAAAATGACTGGTTAACACAACATGTACTGAAACTTTCCATTTCTACGTATCAAGACTGGGGCAATAAAAAGAAAAAAATAAGAAAAAACAAAGCAGTTGTTGGGTATGAAATATTGACTTACTTGTGAAATAATATCTTTTAAGAAAGGTAAAATCTGGCATCCCTGGGATGGACTGAAACTGTTTCACCCAGATGGAGAAGGATATAGGGGGATCTGCTGTAGGATCGGAGCAGTTGACTATCAGTCTCACATTGGGAGGGTATACATCTTCTAATATGCAATTTTTATAATACGCTTCTGGAACCTGCAATGTTAAAAAAATTATTGGGAATAATTAATCAATCAGTACATAGAATAAAAAGTCTTTACAATCTTTAATCTGACAAACCTCCTAACTGAAACAGAGAAGAAAAGAAACATACCCTTAGGAGAGGCAACAATAAAGTTGATTGGCTTATGATTTATCCCAATTTACTTACAAAATATAGTTAAACATAAAAAAATAAAAATGTTCATTCTTAACAGAGCTCCATTAGATCCATCTGTATTTCATAACAATAAAAATATTATATTCCTGTATTCATTTAACAGTTTACAATGATGGATTATTCATGACAATAAAATAATTATTAAAGCAAAATATTCTATTATAATGGGTGAAAGGCAGAGTCTATTCTAAAACTTAATATGACATCAGACTTCACTTGAGCAGGTCTGCCAAAGTCAGTGGTAACTGGCTTAATTTTCAGTCACTTCATGCAATGGAAAAAAAGATCAACTACACTACTGAAGGCACCTCTGAGGAAGATCAAAATAATACAAGAGGCCCAAGTGAGCATCAGATCCCTCACTTGTATGACGTCTGCCTAATAGCCAAAAGTAAGAACAGTTGGTCAAGAAATCTAGGTCAGTAGTATGCTTTCTGTACAAAATTATTCAGATTCTGCTGATTGCGTATGTTATCAAAACATGTTTCAAGGTTTTTCTTATATTTGTATCTATATGGTCTTTATGCTAGGAAGCACTTAGACAAATTTGTTCAAATTTTACTGAGGGGTTTTTTAGAATTCATTACTTCTTAATTTTAGCAATGGAAGCTAAATCTGAAAAAATCAGACTGACATTGTCTGTGCAGGTTTCAGTCATTTACTTCTGCTTTACTTTCACCATTTGCTTTCTATCAAATCTGTTCTTCTATTGAGTGTATCAGTAAATCAATAAATGTTTTTGAAGTAAAAAATAATTAAAAATCCCTATTATTTCTGTGGAAAACCCTTGTGCTTGTAAAATTAATGAACACACTGTGTCATATAAGTTTGTTACTTTTAGTAACAGTGGCAATATTTGATAGTGGCTCAGCACCATCTGCAAAGATTTCAAAATATTGTATGCCAGGATGCTATCAAATTTGGTGGAATTCTGTCAACAGTATGTTTTAAGAATAATTTTCTATTTTCTTTTTTTGAAAACCCTTTAAGCCTGGATGTTTTCTTTGCTTTTTACAATTAGAGGGCTATATTATTATTATTTTGTACAAATTCATTATTATTTTGTACAAATTCATTATTACTCTGTACAAAGTCATTATTATTTTGTACAAATTCATTATTATTTTGTACAAATTCAATATTATATTGATTAAAAATTGTTGGGTGCCTAATATAACCAATATTTTCTGACCAGTTATTTTCAGAGAAATTTTTCTTTCAAATTCATCTCTTTCCCATTCTGCCATATTGAGAGATTATATGAAATTTTGTTGTTGTTGTTGTAGGGTTTAACGCCATTTTTCAGCACACGATAGGCTATACATGGTGGCCAGTATTAATGGTGGAGGAACAACCCGGGAAAACTCCAGAAAGAACCACTGACCCACGACAAGCTACTGGCAAGCTTTCTCACATACCCACATTAGCCAAATCCGAGACTCGAACCCATGCAGACAGAGGTGAGATGACAGTGATCCGTAATGGAGAGCGCTTTAGACCACTCAGCCCCCTTATGAAATTTTAACATGATAAAAAAACTGATTTATCATGTATAAAACATAGCATTCCATCTGGGTGTGGGATGTGCATGTAATGTGACTTACCATGTATACAACATAATATTCCATCTGGGTGTGGGGTGTGCAAGTAATGTGGCTTACCATATATACAACATAGTATTCCATCTAAGCATGGGGTGTACAAGTAATGTGACTTACCATGTATACAACATAGTATTCCATCTGGGTGGAGGGTGTCGAAGCGCTGTACTGTGGGCATATGAATGTCAATTTGGTATTTGGTTCCACACTCAGATATCTATCTTGACTACTAAATCTGCAAACAGACAAAATACAGACATGAAAAATAATGTTGGACATAAGGCAGGTCCAAAAATAAAATGTATACTACCATCAAACTATCTATTATCCAGTAGTTCTTTCTGGAATTATCTGGCCAGGTAGAGCTTGTTTGTCAGCAAATCAGGTTCAAGATTTCCTCATTAATATGCATGGATCTTGCTTCTGGTTTGTACTCATCTGATATTTTGATACTCTTTGTAACTAATTTGTACTCATCTAATATTTTGATACTCACTGTGCCACATATGTACTGATCTGAATTTTTATACTCATTGTAATTAATTTGTACTCATCTGATATTTATGTACTCATTGCAACTAATTTGTACTCATCTGATATTTATATATTCATTGCAGCTAATTTGTACTCATCTGATATTTTTATACTCACTATGTTTGCACTCATCTGATATTTTTATACTCATTGTAACTAACTTGTACTCATCTGATATTTTTATACTCATTGTAACTAACTTGTACTCATCTGATATTTTTATACTCATTGTAACTAACTTGTACTCATCTGATATTTTTATACTCATTGTAACTAACTTGTACTCATCTGATATTTTTATACTCATTGTAACTAACTTGTACTCATCTGATATTTTTATACTCATTGTAACTAATTTGTACTCATCTGATATTTTTATACTCATTGCAACTAATTTGTACTCATCTGATATTTATATATTCATTGTAACTCATTTGTACTCATCTGATATTTTTATACTCATTGTAACTAACTTGTACTCATCTGATATTTTTATACTCATTGCAACTAACTTGTACTCATCTGATATTTTTATACTCATTGTAACTAATTTGTACTCATCTGATATTTATATATTCATTGCAACTAACTTGTACTCATCTGATATTTTTATACTCATTGTAACTAACTTGTACTCATCTGATATTTTTATACTCATTGCAACTAATTTGTACTCATCTGATATTTATATATTCATTGTAACTCATTTGTACTCATCTGATATTTTTATACTCACTGTACTATATTTGCGTCAATCTCACATAATTCATTGATACCAATATAATGATTTGCTTGAATTTATTTGCAAATATTTGCATGAATTTATTTGTTTAAATCCACAGATCAATTTTCTTGATATGAATATAACTGTGTTTGAGTTCATCTAACTGAATTCGCACAATGATCTTCTTTATATAAGTTTGATGAATTGTTGAATTAGTTGTCTTGTTATAGGAATCTGTATTATAAGAATTTCATGCATTACTTTAGTTGATATGAGTTACGAGAATCTGTGTGAATTCTCCGATCTTAGATGAATTCTGTTCAATATATCTGCTCAGATCTCTATCTTTTCCATCCATATGTTTCACACTTTACATTAATATTTACTTGATCCCAGCAACAACCAAGGGTGATGTTGTTGTAGGGTTTAACGCCATTTTTCAGCACACGAAAGGCTATACATGGCGGCCAGTAGTAATGGTGGAGGAAGAAACCGGGATAACCCCAGAAAGAACCACTGACCCACAAGAAGCTACTGGCAAGTTTTCTCACATTCCCACATTTGGCTGAATCTGAGACTTGAACCCATGCAGACAGGGGTGAGATGACAGTGATCTGTAACAGAGAGTGCTTTAGACCAAGGGTGATCACCCCCTAGATAACGATAACCAAATAAAGCAGACACCTTGTAAGAAGGTAGAATCTGGGAATCAACCCCACCAACACTTCTGGCTCCCCCACATATTATGTGTTATTGTAGATGTATTATGTGTTATTGTAGATGTATTATGCATTATTATACATGTATTATGTGTTGTAGATGTATTACACGTTATTGAACATGTATTATTGTAGAATTATTATGCTTTACTGTAGATGTATTATGCATTATTGTACATGTATTATGTGTTGTTGTAGATGTATTATGCATTATTGTAGATGTATTATGCTTTACTGTAGATGTATTATGCATTATTGTACATGTATTATGTGTTGCAGATGTATTATGCATTACTGTAGATGTATTATGTGTTGTTGTAGATGTATTATGTATTATTGTAGATGTATTATGCTTTACTGTAGATGTATTATGCATTATTGTACATGTATTATGTGTTGTTGTAGATGTATTATGCATTACTGTAGATGTATTATGTGTTGTTGTAGATGTATTATGTATTATTGTAGATGTATTATGCTTTACTGTAGATGTATTATGCATTATTGTACATGTATTATGTATTGTAGATGTATTATGCATTACTGGAGATGTATAATGCATTACTGTAGATGTATTATTGCAGATGTATTATGTGTTTTTTGTACATGTATTATGCATTATTGTAGACGTATTATGTGTTATTGTAGATGAATTATGCATTATTGCATATGTATTATGTTACTGTAGATGTATTATGTGTGATTGTAGATGTATCATGCATTATTGTACATGTACTATGTGTTGCATTAGATGTATTATGCATTACTGTAGATGTATTATGCAATGACAATATATGTATTATGTGTTGTTGTAGATGTATTATGGATTATTGTAGATGCATTATGTGTTAATGTAGATGTACTATACATTAATGCAGATGTATTGTGTTATTGTACATGTACTATGCATTATTGTAGATGTATTATGTGTTAATGTAGATATATTTTGCATTATTGTACATGTATTATGCAATGACTGTAGATGTGTTACTGTAGATGTATTGTGTTATTGTAGATGTATTATGCATTATTGTAGATGTATTATGTGTTATTGTAGATGTACTATGCATTTTTGTACATGTACTATGCATTATTGTAGATGCATTATGTGTTATTGTACATGTACTAAGCATTATTGTAGATGTATCATGTGTTATTGTACATGTACTATGCATTATTGTAGATGTATTATTGTATATGCATTGTTTAGTTACCATTTTTTATAATGGACCATACTGTTTTTCCACCTTTCTATATTTTTCACCAGTGACTACAATGATAAATGTGATGAATCACTACCTATAACTCCAACCGGGCTACCAATGCCCATACCTAGGGATTTCTGTATAGTATAATTGACATAGGTGTGAGCAAGGCACTTTGCTCCCATTTGTTCCTTAGGATAAAGCCATTAATGTGTTTCAAGTACCCTTAACACTAACAAAACAAAACAAACAGCATCATGTAACCTACAGGCACAATGGCAGCCAAGGTCAAAGCCCATCATCAATCCGACTGCCACCATATATCATATACAAATTGCAATTGTCATAACTTTATAATCATTCAACCTTTTTTCATGAAATTTTCAGTTAGCACTGATAACTGAGGCAAGTATCAACATAAAGTGCTTTAACCACTCCAGTGGCCTAGTGGTTAGAGTGTCCGCCTTGTATGCGCGAGGTCGTGGGTTCGATCCCAGGCCAAGTCATTACAAAGACTTACAAAAATGGTACTAACAGCTGCCTCGCTTGGCGCTCAGCATTAAGAGGTTGGTGTTAGGACTGGTCAGCCTGGTGTCAGGATAATGTGACTGGGTGGGATATCATGCTACATGTCTGCGGCATGATGTTCCAGTGCTAGACATCATTATAAACTGCCACACTGCAGACAATGTAGCAATATGACTGAAAAATTGTTAAAGCTACGTTAAAAATCCAAATCACACACACACACACACACACACACACACACATATAAAGTGCTTTGATTTTATATGATGTGTTATGTCTGCCATTGAGTAAGGCATGGTTATCACAGCTCTGGAAATATGTCAATATACTCCATTACTTTTGTACTGTTAATTGGGACCCAGTCTGGTGGACCTTTCTGTGGGAAGAATTGCTGGCTCCCAAAAGTCAAAATTCTGGGTCATGGACTTGCGTTTCATGAATTTTAAACTCCTGCAGAGTGGTTAGAAGCTCAGCCAATCAGATGCAAGATCTCCTGATTAATATGCATGGGTCTTGCTCCTTTTTGAACTTGTATGAGAATTCTTTCATATAAACCTATGTTCTAATTTTTGTATCATAATTCGATAAAAACTTTCAGAATGGTAACATGCTCTGTCAATCATATGCAAAATCACCTCGTTAATATGCATGGGTCTCACTCGATCATGAACTCCTGTTAAATATTGATGACCTATATTTCAAGTTTGATCAAAATCAATCACAAATATAGCTTCCAGAGTGGTGTGATGCTCAATTGGCAAATCTGATGCAAGATAACCTGAACACTTGCCTCTTCAGAAAACAGGGCTATACAAAGGTTGGTGTAGGAAAAACTATTGACAGCTTTGGGAAACATCATCAAGTAAAAATAACAAGAATAACAGGAGTGAGACCGACTGTCAACATGCAGAATTGCAATGTCTCTTTGCTACTTAAAACCATATTGACCCAGAAATGCAGCTACGTAATTTTTCCAGAAAATATAAATATAAATAAGATACAGTATTGTGTTGTAGCAAAATAGCTGAGTAGTCATTAGAGTTACCTCCCCTGTACCATTAACTGTAAATTATCCTTGGTTACTGTAAAGGATTTCATTTTTTTTTAAAAACATAATTTGTAATTCTCCTAGTACGATTAGCATGTCAATTAGGCATCCTATTTAAAATACAGTTAGAAGAGTTGCTCAGCACCAACAGATTAAATTTTTACACATACACTACAACTGCAATAAAAAAAACACCATCAAGAATTCGATAATGAATCTTCTGTGGTAAAAATTAGCTGTTTTTGATTAATACATGCATGGCTGGCTACACAGAGAAACCCAGGTAGTTTTCTTTCTGATAATTCCTGTTGCTTGCTGGAGGAGAATTAATGATGGGGAACAGTACAAATGCTGCAGAGACTGAATTAAAGTAGAAAAATATTACAAGCTGGCTTTACTTCAACCCTGTCACCAACAACAACAAAAAACCGTGAATTATGTATATTGACAACAACAAAAAAATACTGCCTAGAAAACTTTGTTGCATTAGATGAAGTCAGCCTTTGTAAGTATTCATTGCTATGAGGTCTGACAATCCACCCCACCCCCAAACAATCCAAAACCACAATTTGCATTTATAAAACAGATACCTCCCACCGTAGACCAGACAACAGAAATAAAACTTTCAAGTTAAGAAACAAAGGATATTTTACGATGAATAAGCTATGTTGGGGATATTATTACTAACCATGAAAGCTTTCTCCCTTAGCGTGAATGTCACATGTTGTGTATATAAAGTAGGACAGTGACGTCACTTTTTGTGTGGATATGCCGGGATCTACTTTACACAATTTGGGTAAATTGGAAGTACTCATATCAATCAAATCTGTGTGTTTTATTATTTACAGCCACCAGCATGTTAGATGCTGACGATGTGTTCTGACCATGTTATTTTGACATGGTTGATGAATTTTCATTCAAACACTTATGTGTGAAGACATCTTTTGACTGAGATATTATGTCTAAATTGATCAACCAAAACAACTAAGGTACGTCTCACAGCTGGTCTGTTAAAAATTGATCAACCAAAACAACTAACGTACGTCTCACAGCTGGTTAAATTTAAACTTTGTTAGTTATTTGTAATACAACGGGATTTCAACAGCCCTACCTTCCAGTATCTAAACAGCCTAATACTGTGTTGCAAAATTAAAATTTACAAGTAACGATCTTCAAAGAAGCATATTGAATTTCATTAGGTCCTAATTTAATTTGTCTATATAAAACAGCTCTTGCTGAATCTTACTAAGAAAGATTTCTGTCAAAAATCAAAATCCAAAAGTTCACAGTGATGGCCTGGAAGTCATATTAGGTCATCTAAATATGAATTCGATATCATGCCTAAAAATCAAATCAGGTCATCTAAATATGAATACTGTATCATGCCTGAAAATCAAATTAGGTCATCTAAATATGCATTCTGAATCAAATGAGTACCAAATGTCACTCATCTACATCAATGGTTAATTATACAAACAGTGTTTGACACAAAAGCATCCATAAGATAAATATTGGTTTTAATACTATGAACTGCTTCCGCAACGGCATAAAACTCTAATAAGGCCATCAACATGTAAATATAAGTCTGGAAATCCATTTACCTAAGTGGATTTTGCTACAATGTGCTAAAAAACTTTGTCCATATATACATTAAAACCTGTACAAATGGGCATCTTTATACAGCAGTCACCTGGTCTTAACAAACATTCTAATTCCATCCAATCACAATGGGCAAATATTCAATAAAAAAAAATATCATGTAAATAATGGTTACCTGCATTCTCTGGTCAGATACCAAGTGTTTTCAAACCAAATAATTGTTTCACACCATTTTTAGCAGTCACTGGAGCATATTGACAGTCATCATTCTGTGTATGCACACCAAACATTTGCATCACCAGGAATGAACTTTTTTACATAAAGGCACATCCTATAAATCAATGTGTAAACATCTCTTACACTGGTCAACAGTGAAATCATTACTGACTTGAAAAGGCCCTAATCTGTAGTATTTTGGTGTGCCGAACACGAATATAACCGTGAAAAATTTGTATTGGCTCTCGTTTTGAAGATATTCATATACCTCATTTTCTATGTTTCACTGTGTAAATTTCTCCAGTAGGACTGCAGCAACATCCGGAATAATGATGTAACATTGCATAATACCATCATGCTCACATCATCCACAGTTGATTGCATCATTTTCTGATGTAATGCAATACTAATGCCATGCGGCTGCTGAAGTAAGTTGACGTCAGCAGTGTACTATACATGTGTAGGCCTATTATACTAATGCCAGGCGGCTGCTGAAGCTGACGTAAGCAGTGTACTATATAAAGCCCAATCAGATAGGTTCAGCATTTAAAATATTTTAGACGTTGTGCGAGACAGTTCAAGCTACTGTTACATAAAACTTATTATTTTATCCATTTACGTACAATAAAGAACAGTAATGCCTCGAAAGTGTGTTAATACCGCGGACAATTTTTGCTATATTTGTGGGGAAGTGACATTTGCCAACCAGAAGAAAAGTATCAATTCTCAAGTGAAGAAGGCATATCATCTTTACTTCGGATGCAAGGTTGGTGACCAAGACAAGCCTTGGGCTCCGCATATATGCTGTGCTACATGTACAACACAGCTTTCACAGTGGTTGAATTGCAAAAGGTCATCAATGCCGTTTGCAGTCCCAATGGTGTGGAGAGAGCCAAGCAACCACCTAAATGACTGTTACTTCTGCTTGGTTCCTCCTCTTTCCGGCGGAATAACGAAGCGAAAGAAGTCGAGAATAGTCTACCCAAACATTCCGTCTGCATTGAGACCAGTTCCACATGGTGAGGGACTTCCTATTCCAGAACCTCCAGCAGAATATTCTCTTGATTCATCTGACGAAGACAAAGGTGAGTCGACCTGTTCTTCTCCTGGTCCATCAGCATGCAGTGATCCAGATTTTCACTGTGGTGCATCATCAACCCCACACAGAATAACACAGGAAGAACTAAATGACCTGATTCGTGATTTGGACTTATCAAAGAACAAGGCAGAATTGCTAGGATCAAGACTCCAACAATGGAATCTTCTAGAAGAAGATGTCACAATTACTGCATATCGAAAGCGCCACCAGCAATTGGAGCCTTTCTTCAGAAAGGAAAGTAATCTGATATTCTGTTCCGATATTGAGGGCCTCATGAATGCTTTAAAAATCACTCATGACCCACAAGAATGGAGACTATTTGTGGACTCTTCGAAACTGAGTCTCAAGGCTGTGCTTTTGCACAATGGAAACATTCTTCCATCTATTCCAGTAGCGTATGCTGTCCACATGAAAGAGACATACGATAACTTAAGGCAGCTACTGAATTCCATTGAGTATAACAAGTACAGCTGGCACCTCTGTGGTGATTTGAAGGTAGTTGCCCTTTTAATGGGACTGCAGCAAGGATATACAAAATACATGTGTTTCTTATGCGAGTGGGATAGCCGAGCAAGGGAAATGCACTACATGAGGAAGGAATGGACTCACAGGCAGAATGTAGCCATTGGAGAGAAGAATATCCAACACCCAGCTCTGGTTGAGGCTCAGAAAATCTTGCTACCACCCCTTCACATCAAACTAGGTTTGATGAAGAACTTCGTGAAAGCCATTGACCGGACTTTGCCAGCATTCCGATACCTGCATGAAAAATTCCCTCGACTCAGCGAAGCAAAGATTAAAGAGGGAGTTTTTGTGGGTCCTCAGATTCGAGAGCTTTTCAAAGATGACCGGTTCAACAACTTGCTGGAAGGTGACGTGAAACAAGCATGGAATGCTTTTCGCCTAGTTTCTACAAACTTCCTCGGAAATGTTAGGGCAGAAAACTATAAGGAACTAGTAGAAGACATGTTGATGAAGTATAAGAAACTTGGCTGCAATATGTCTCTAAAGATTCACTTCCTTCATTCCCATTTGGATTTCTTTCCTAGCAACTGTGGTATTGTTAGTGATGAACACGGCGAACGTTTTCATCAAGATATCGCAACAATGGAACAAAGATACCAGGGAAAATGGTCCACTACAATGCTGGCTGACTACTGCTGGACACTCCTCAGAGATGCTCCCGAACAGCTGTACAAGAGACAGGTGAAGAAATCTAAGATGTAGTCAATGACTTGATTTTTTATAGGTAGGCTATTACAGTTGACCTTTTACTATTGGAATGCATTTCGTTATGTAAACATTAATTTCTTGCAGATTACAAAAAACTAGAGCCAATTTTGCAATTTGACTGTCATATTCGTGTTCAGCACATAAAAATTGATAAGAATTGACTAATTTTATTTCAGTAACATGACTTTTGTAAAAATTTGTTGTCCAGTGTTATTTTACCTGTGCTCATCACAGTAAAACTTGTTTGTGTCAAATTCCAAACTGAAGCAGTTTTTATCATTTGGGGAAAGGGTATAAGCAATCATTATCACATGGGGGGAGGGTATAAGCAGGTTTTTCATTGCGGGGAGGGTATAAGCAGTTTTTATCATTAGACATATAAGGGGAGAGGGCAGGCATAAGCAGTTTTTTGCTGGATGGTAGGAAAAGCAGTTGCGTTATTCTCTGTAAAGGCAGGCAAAGTTTAGATGCATTTGTTACAAACAATACCCACGTAAACCTTTCTTTTCATTCCATATTCACCACAAGCCACTTGCGCAAGCCTACATTCATTTTGTCTCAGGGAGCTGAACAAATGGTTAATCCAGATATTGTTGAACTATGAACAGCTGTTTCTAAGCCTAATTAAACAAGTTGGCCAAACAGAGTCAGTTCTCTGTTTCCCAATCAAATGCAAGCTGTCAATTAGTAGTGAAATTAGTGCTCTGTAATGGTGCACAAACAGGATCAGTGATTCTTTTAATAGATGGTGATGATATAATTTATTGGATGGATTAAAGTGAACAGGATAGTGATCTTGTATGCAACACAAGTTTGGAAGATAACCATTTATATATATATATATATATATATATATATATATATATATATATATATATATATATATATATATATATATATATATACATGTATATATATGTATGTGTATATATATATATATATATATATATATATATATATATATATATATATATATATATATATATATATATATATAAAATTCTGGTTGAATAGTGTAATAAGTAATAAACTAAATCTGATAATAATAATAATAATAATCATCATCATCATCGTTATCAGTGCATGGTATTTGTTAAAAATCCAAGTCTGAAAGGTGATATTGTGGTCACCTGTGTATGCCAGATTGGCCTTTTCCCATAAGTGGTACATATAACATGATAGTCTGCCTCCATTTTGAGGCACAATCTTGCTAACAAGCTTCTTATGATGAATTGATGGACATGTGGACATATCAGTATGTATGTATGTATGTGTGTGTGTGTGTGTGTGTATGTATGTATGTGTATGTGCGTATATATGTGTGTGTATGTATGTATGTATGTATAGTTTAAGGACATGTCAGCACATTCATGGTTATAAAGAGAAAGCTGAAAGTTGACTTTTAATCATGTAGATGAAGATATTTATTAAAATAACTTTAAAAGATAAATACTTCAAAAAAATTTAAACATGTAGTCAAAACAAGATAAAAGATCCTGAAGGTGAAGACGTTGAAATTCCTGACAAGGTATAGAAAATCATGCAGAAACTGAAATCATTAAAATGTCAGATCAAAAATGTTATATAAACCACTTCTTAATTCAGTTCACAAGTTCTATTTCACAGAATGGCTGTTTCATGCACTGCCAAGAATATATTCCACTGGCAATGAATACTGGCAAAGTATGCAGTCTGGTCAACATTGTCAATGGATAATGACAAAAAAAGTATGCAGTCTAGTCATGGCTGTCAATGGATACTGGCAAAGTATGCAGCCTGGTCAAGGCTGTCAATTGATGCTGGCAAAGTATGCAATCTGGTCAAGACTGTAAACCTTCAGGAGGTATATTATAGGGTCCTATGGTACACCAGCACAATCCTGAATATATATAATTTATATGTCCATCATATATATTTAGTGCTGAGCAAGTCTGGGCATCCCGAAAAAGACACAAAACAAAATTCAACGAGAGCCAAAATCCCCCAAATAAAATGCAAAATCCCTTACACAAACTTAAATAAATTTGGACAATATATATTACATCAGAGATACAAGATACATCACTGATGGCCTTCTAAAAACAGGAATTTCAGCAATAAGTTCATATTAGGAAATATACCCTAGCAATCTAGATACTTCCATGGATACTGTTTAGTAATAGTAAGCAGCAGTCAGACTGGTTACTTGGTAATCATACTTTTAGCTCCTGGTATTACAGAGACTGTGTATGTTTTCAATAACTTACAACACTGAAAAGTGAAATGCTTCCATAGCAACAAAATTCCATTACTAGGGACTCTCTTAGGAGAGATGATTCTAGACCCTATCTGCAACACTAAGTACACAGTCAAACCTTATCAAACTGTAAGAATTTTTCACCTCCAAACTCTGATTTAGCATTTACAATGAAAATAAAACATTCTCAATGGTACTGGGGTCCCTGTGTGCAGGGTCATAGACAGGTCATTTAATTAGCAACAAACACTCTCCTCTTTTCACAAGTCCATTATTCTGATAGGAGTTGTGTTTAGAAAACAGTAAAACTGATAAGAAAGAAATTTACAACTTTGAGCTGGCAGTAAACACTTCCAAACTGTTTCTATTTCTCTGAGAAATATGGTTTAATGTGTCTTGACACTTCTAAGAAATCATTTGACATTTAGATTTAGGTACTGGTACTCTTGTCCATCATACATATTTTGGTGCCAACTTTAATACTGTAGTTCAAGTTCGCTTGTCAGATTTAATGAAATGCATATACTCATTGATTAGATACTGATCAATCAAGAAACATTTATCAGCTGTTAAAAAAATGTCTCAGCATCATATTTCTTGCCTTCCATTTGTTTGAGGAGGTACCATATACATTTACTTTCAAGTAAAATCCAACTGCAAACTGAACAGACCCAGATCTACCATCACATGTGTCAGCAGATCTGGGTCTATGTAGTTTGTTAAAGAGTAATGGAAGAATAGTGATTTATCACTATGCAATAGCTTTAGATGATGATGATAATGTTTCCCAAGTTTCCCGTAACATAATGATGACCATAATGTTTCTCAAGTTTCCTATAACATTCTCCTGGTTTAAACACAAGTTTACACATAGCAAATGGAAGTAACTCTAATTAGGATTAGATACTATCCAGCTTACCAATAACCAATTACTGGATTTGTCTTCCATCACCCCTCCAAAAAACATGGGATCTTTCATCACCCCTCCCCAAAAAATGGAATCTTATTTCACATTCACTTCATTTAAAATTTTTAACACTTAAAGTATCATGTGACTCACTACAACCACATCCAGGAGTAGAAGCCATTATTTATGTACTCAAACAAATGAGATAAAATCTTCAATGTAAATTATTGATGTTATTATATAATGCCATTATGATATATTGTCTTCTGAGTCTGTGAGGTGAAAACATCAGCAACAACAACAAAAAAACATCAACAACAAAAAACAAAATCAGCGATATCATACATGTCAGAGATACCACCTTTATGACTAGTGCAAGTCCATTTTCATATACTGCATAAAAACTAAGATGGTTAAGTTTACTGTAATCAGAGTCCACATCGATGCAAGCCATGGGAGATAATCCACTATTATCCTTTGAATTCTTCTTCCCATTGTGACCTAACATGACCTTTCAAACTGTTTAAAGAGTAAATCAAGTGTTCTCTTTCAAGCATGACTGATAAAATGACCACTTTCAATTATTGTGCTGGATGTTTGGTCAAGGAACTTATCCTAGAACAAATATTGTTCAGCAAAACCCATTTTCTCATAGTCACAATGTCTCTGATCAAGTACCTTTCCACTCCAAAACGAAATGCCCTCTTCCATACCTTAAGTACACAACCTCCAAAATGAAATGGCTTCTTCCATACCTTAAGTACATGCCCTCTACAAATTTTGGGTAAGGTACCTTGTCTAGAACTAATGGAATTCTTCAAGTCAGTGACCTTTACCTTTGTTTTTTTAAAAAAACTTAACTTTTGACCTGCTGACCCCAAAATCAGCAGACTTCTTCTTTACCACAAGTGCATGACATCCACAAAGTTTTGCAATGGTACATTATGGAGAATTCTAGTTATTTTGAGGAACAGGAGCTGGAGAGTGAACATTTTACAGACACAACTACTGATGATGATGTCATCACAACAATGGCGGTTGTTATGTCTGCCTCTGCAAAAATAATATCATGGCTTGTAAAGGGTTAAAAATTGTCACTGTACAGAATCTGATTCCTTATTGTGATGCAAAATGGCTTTTGATGGGCAACCTGCAATAATCAATTTTCAAATCCATTCACGAAATGATTCCCATTTCATTCGGTTTTTGTTTATCTTTCACTATTCTACATTTTGTGCTAGAGTTCTCAGGTTTCTTTAAAATGCATTCAGCAGATGTGTTCATTCTGCATTTCAGTTGTGTTCATTCCACATTTCAGTTGTGTTCATTCCACAGTCCATTTACATTTTGCTAGAAATGTAGCATAAAAACTGTCATCTTACTCTATATACTGGCTTATACGTCAAGTGCAAACTACATACCCAGAGCTGCCATTGCATTATGCACCAGCAGAACTGGGTCAGTGCATTTTGTCTAATCAGCATAGACCATCATCTGCTGATACATTATATGATGGCAGATCATGGTCTGTGTTGTTTGCAGCAGGACTCAACTTGTAAGTAAGCATGTATGGTAGTCTATTTTTTGTCCCATGACAATAAGCCAAGATGACAACAACTGAGCCAAGGCTATATACATCTCCACTTGATTTAGAATTTCTTTTTTTATATCAAGACAAAATTCAATTAATTTCAGGAAGTTATCAAAATACACTTGAGTCGGTAAGTATTTCAGTGTTCTGCCCTCCCCCCCCCCAGCATCTGAGAAGTTACACGTTAGTGCTAGATGTTTTTGTTCTGAACATTTCTTTTCTATTTCTTGTTATTACTGGCAAGTGAGATAGTACTCTTCTCTTGAGGTCTGAATAAAGTTTAAAGTTAGTTCTAATTACTAAATTGCGAACTAGTTAGTAACTTGCCAACCAATTACTAACTTCCAATGATGTTTACAAATGTGTTAAATCAGGAAATTGACAAAATAATCATTCTGGCATCTGAAAATAAATGCACATGAAAACACTGGGTTAAAATTGAATTTCATACAACCAGACAGCATGAATCCAGGACAAGAAAACATTCTGTTGAATGAATTTAAAAAAGAAAGATATTAGGAATACCACATATATTAACTCAAAAGTCGAGTGCAACTGCAAACTGCAAGGACCTACATCTGCGTAGCATAATGCACTGCCAGACCTGGGTCTATGTGTTTGGTAGGATTAATCAATAGAACAAACAACACAGATCCTGATCTGATAGTACATGATGCTACAGCAAATCCAAGTCTGTGTTGTCTGTGAATGGACTGGATTGTAGATAAGTATATACAGCAACTGTGCCGAACAAAGAAAACACTTTCTGAAAAAATATTTTAAAATTGTCAGAGAACATGAATCATTTCCCACAAAGTTTGATTCATGAACCTCGCAATACTGCTTATAAATTAAGTATTTTTGATTCATGTACCTCGCAATACCAATAATAAATTTTAAGTATTCTGATTTTATCTTGTTATTGGAAGGAGCAATATATTAATTTTTATGTTCCTGAAAGGTGGAAGCGATATCACACTCGGAAATACAGTTCATCCCTTTAAAATTTTTGAATTAGTCATCAAGAAAATAAAATCTCTTATCAACACTGAAACGTTACACTAACTTGAATATACAGTTGAAATGTCCAATTTGTCTTTATAAATAATTGAGGATACCCTCCTGAAGTTTACACCTGTAAAGAGCTGGAGATTAGAGTGTCCTAGACAGGTACAAGCCATGCCAGAAAAAAATTTGATACAGCTGCCCCAAGCTAATATTGGTCCTGAAGTTCTATTGTTCAGTTAAAATCAGTTCTAGATTGGATTTCGATGTGTCTACTGAAATTAATGAGAGCTTTTTATAGATGTGTATGTGGGCTGAATCTATTTATTAAAAGAATTTCCTGTGAATTATAAGTTCCCTCTATGAAAACAATCTCTGCAACTTGAACTGTTTATTCACTAAATTCAGGCGACCAGTAAATGTTTAAAAAAGACAAACTTATGAAATTGAATTTTTAACACTTCTTTTCTTGCCATTGTTGTACTGGCCTAAAAAGACCAACACAAGTCTTTGTATACCCAAAAGCCTTATTTAATGATTAGCATTGTGACTGTATTAAAGAGCATTAGGTCATGAAGTACTCACTAATTGCACAGATTCAAATATCTGAGATTGGTAATTACGCAAATTCCATTGACATAAAAGTATTCCTGATTTATCGATGACAAAGCTTCCAGGTATGCAATGAATAATTTGCACACAGCCTTTTCTTCCCTGCTGTGGTTGGCACAATGACTCTTTCATTGCTGCACATGGATATAGATTTTATCTATCTGGCAGAACTCTGATAGAATAAATTTCAGCACTATTGTCCAACATTCATTGGTGTCACCTGATTATCCCACAACTGAGGTACTATTTAAATTCTAGTGATCCAAGAAAACCCACAATAATACAAAAACAATGAAGCCAGCCAAAGCTGTTCAAGTCCAACAAAGTTAGTCTTCAAGGTTGCATCTGAAAGCCAGGGGCGTGAAACATACCACAAAATATAAATCTAACAGATTTAAAGGGTGGGAGTGTCGAGGATGGAATAATCTTTTGAACTTTCTAAAACAGAAACAAATAAAGAGGAAAGTAAGCCAAGTAAGCATCACAAAAGGCCCTAGAAGGGTCAGATGGAGTATTAACCAACCAGGATTCTCCAGAATCCAAAAGAAGACTATTTCTTCTTTTTAACTACTGTGTACTGAACTCCAACATATCATTTTGTCAGGCAAACTATTTTCTTTATGTTGGAGTTGACATGTTCACATGATATTGGTGGGTCCAGTACAAAATTCATCATTATCATGACCTTCAACCTTTGACACTGAACCTATACCATGTAGAGAAGAAGAAAAAATCATAGTATCTGTCTCAATACCAAGATATACCCAAATGATAAGTTTAGATAAATTAAGATATAATATTTTTGGTAGAGACCCACCTACCTCCACAAAGTTATCCATGGGTATCATTCCATGAACTGGGATAAATGATAAACATCCGGCCTGCTTACGCCCAACTAGATGGCTAAGAAGTTGTTTAGTGAAAACAGTCACCAAACAATGTACACTTAGGAGGAATAACAATAACAAGATTTTCAAGAGGAACCTCGTGGTGGCCATATTGGATGTCTGAATACACCCTTTTCATTATGCAACCATTATACAAATTTTCAGTTAAAAGCCTATTATGCATATATGGCCATCCATTCAGGAGTAGTGAAAAAGATTTTCAAGATGGCCACTGAGCAGCATGGCTGAATTCCTGGCACCATTTCATGGAAAATAACCAAACATTTAGCCAAAATCCCTTTGCTCATATGACCATCCATTCTGGAGAAGAAAGCAATAATAAGATTTTCAAGAGGTTGCTATTGTGCCTGTAGTTGCTCGAGGGTCTCCATTTTAATTTAGGACCAGCTAGACCTTGGGGTGAAATAATTGTGTTTGTAAAGTATTTTGGCAATTCTCCCTGTAGTTTAGGATGAGTATTGATATTTTGCTCTATGGATGCTGGGAAGGCCATCTCACAAGCTCTATTACCATAGCGCCAAAAATTTCCACTCTCTGAATAAAATCAGGACATGCAGGATATCCATCCTTTTCTTTTTACTTATGAAATGTAAAATCTGCATTAATGGAAATAAATACAGAAACCAGTCCACATCACACAAAAAGGTTAAAATTGACCAGCTTATTTCATTTTGAATTATCTAAGAATTTTCACAGAGAGAAATCAGAAAAGGTTACATAAAGAAATCATGTTTTTTTTGACAAGGTAATTTAGATCTTGGCAAACAATCTACATTTTCTGGCTCTGTCCACATATTAGACAAAATCTACAATGCAGAAAAATCCATAGACATGGTCATCCTGGATAAAACTCTGGAAATAGTCCTGCATTTGCTTATAGAATAATTCAATACAAATCAAGTCAATCAAGATTTCATCAGAAAGAGGTTTGTAAATGATCCCAGACAGTAATGGTATAATTCTAATGGGAAAAATGTATCATGAGGGTCTCATTTGGAATAACATGTAAAATCTATCATTCTTTGTGGGTGGCATTCATTCTAAGAAAGACTAGATGTGTAAGTAAAATACCCAACAATTATCTATAAAGAAATAAATGACTGATTCATGTTAATTGTTTTTTCTTCATCCTGATTTTGGTGTGGTGTTTTATGGCACAGGTTACTTGGTACTGAAACAAGTGGAGTAAAGTGCATTGCACAAGGGCATACTAGGATATCTAACTTTGGCTGATCAGATTGTACAATCTGAACCCACACCCTTTCAACTGGGTGTCTCACATGGTAACCACCATGACATTGTGCCTCCTGTTAGTCACCTATAGTGATACATGGGAGTCGTCATTATTACTATTCTACAGTCCTGTCACACAGATAGAGAATAAACCCAATCCCTGTCACCCAGACGGAGAATAAACTCAATCCCAACACCCAGTTGGAAAATAAACTCAATCCCAACACCCGGATGGAGAATAAACTTAATCCCTGTCACACAGATGGAGGAAAAACCCCAATCTCTGTCACCCAGAAACCGTTTTTAAATTTCCATTAATAACAGTATTTTAAAATTATATGCAACCAATGTAACTACATGTACATGTAAGTGCATTATAATTTTACAACAGGACTCAACTGTGGGAGAGGGAAATGGGTGAGGTGTGGTGTGGTGTGGTGGGATGGAATAAGACCTAGAACTGTCAAGGAAAGCGATGCGTAATCCATGAAGATTATGCAATTCATGTGAAGCTAACTAACCGATGTCAGGCACAAATGAATTTACAATTTCACCATTATAAATGCTAGTATTTGAAAATTATATCCTTGGTTTTACAATAAAATGCTAATACCACATTTCTGTAAGATTAAATTCATATTGAAAAAAGTTACACTCATACCTTGGTACAACTAAACTAAAAAATGTTTCAATTATTACAAGTACTTTACAGATAATAGTAAACGATAAAGTGGAGATTATCAAGTATGCTACAATTACTGTAATAAGATTAAGTGATTATAGTGACAGGTCTGATGAAAACTTTTAAATTCAGTCAAGTTTGTTTTTTTATACATTAGACTCAGTACTTTGTCTGGATTAAGTCACACAATTAAGGGTAAAAACTAATAAAAACTTAAATACCCAAGAAAAAGAGAAAATAAAAACGGTAACTAATTCTTTATAATGTTGACAAGTTATCAGCTGATGTTTTAAGATCTGTAATTAAACGCAGGTTATTAGATGTTGGCTGACATAGAAAATGTACCAAGTGTATTTGCTTTTTAAAAAAAGATACCAGGCAGGTTGTAAACCTGAGTGTCCTTGGAGTCGATGAACATTGGACAACTTAATTGAGCCCTTTCTAACTAACAAATTGAGGCAGAAGTGATCTAAGCTGGAAGTATCAGATGAAAGCAAAGATCATGCAAGACATAGCACAGGGTTGAGTGCAGTGAAACCTGTCAATACTGAAATTCCTTGGGCCCAAATAAAAATTTAAGTCCCTAGTTCACAAATATAATACTGAAGTGATCTAGCTTTAAATCAAAGAATGAGATAGGATCAAATGTACTTTGACATGCAAATATAAAATGGTCAATCAAGAGATGTACAAAATATGCCCCAGTCTCTGAAAAGCATTATTTGTGTTCACTTAAAAAGCTTCATGTTAGGGTGCTTTCCGTCAAATTAAGTAAACTTGAGGAACAATGGCCATACAAAATTGTCACATATTTGTTGTGAAAATCTTGTTTCAAACTGTTAAATTCAGTTGAAAAGTTTTATGTTCTCTGCTTTTGCAGCCTAATCAACAACATTTGTCCAAAGGTCTTCTTGCCTGGATGTTTTTGTAATTCAAATTTGGTTTAGTTCTATTCAGCAATTTCCTTAGTTGTTTAAATTTATATTTAAAAAATTTCTATTCTGAATAACAGCAGCCATTTTTTATAGTAGATAAGCATAATCTTAAATGCCAAGATACTTTCCATCGCATCTGGTTACGGAGTATGTTGATTTACACCTTACGAGATACAATTAGTTTGACATGAGCTGAGCAAAGAAATTGTATGATGAGGCATCATCAGAGAAAAAATTTGAGTTTATGAGAAATGGCAGTTTATAGGAAAAATCTGGACCATGTTCAGATTTTACGGATTCTTTTATTTTAGAAATATTTTACAGAATTTTAACAACTGTATGTTTATCTTGTTGTATTTTATTTTGCATTTTTTTGGAAGGGTCTATCTTCAAAAAATTTTGTGCAAAAATTGTGTAGTGGTACCATACGGCCACTATTGTGCTGAGATGCCATAAAAGGCAGCTACATACATATACACACACATATATATATATATATATATATATATATATATATATATATATATATATATATATATATATATATATATATATATACACATACACCTATATATACATACATACACACACACACATATATATACACACACACACACATACACACAAATATATACACATACATGCATACACACAAACACATACATGCATATACACATACAGACATACATACATACATACACATGTACACACACAGACACACACATACATACATACATACATACATACGTACATACCAGTTTCAATCAAATTATGTCCTGTAGTTAGTGTGAAGAAATTATTTATTTTTGAAAGTAATGGCAGCTTATTTGATCATAGATCAGCAATACACACACATACATACATATGTATGTACATGTGTGTGTGTGTGTGGATGAATAAAAGGCCTTTGTGTCAGGACGCTTTATCAAATTTGATTAAATTCTTAACTGAGGTTTAAAGAAGTTGCTTCAAGTTATACATATCATAAATGGCTTCATTTTGTCCACACATAATATATTCTTAAGAACCTTAATATTAGTTAGATAAAACCTTGCATAATAATTTTAAGTCTTTTACCCTGGTTAAAAAATGATTAGTGATTAATTTTGTTTACTTCCCTGCTGTTTGCAAATTTATTTTTTTTAACCCTAGATTAGAGTCTTTAGTAAATGAATATTCTTACAGGGCTAAAAATAGCTTTGGAAAAAATTCTTTAAATCCACAAAAAGACCAATTATGATTTACCACTACTGAAAAATGAACCAATGAAGACTTGTCTTAAGATATTTATAATTTAGTTAAATTGATAATTTTAGATTGTATGAAAGATGATTAGCAAATGGTTACTTTAACACCTTTATGAGGCAAAAACAGATGTTAAATTTTGATGAAATAAAACAAAAAACACACGTCTATAATTTCATCAAATACCTTGCACTTATCTCAAATATAGTGAAGTGGAAAAGGAAAATAAGAATATTTTCAAAAGTGGAAATATTTTTCATGCACTTTTTGAGCAAGAAAAAAAAATTCTTATTCATAAAACCCCAATCAAACCTAATATACACAAGCCAAATTGCAAAAGAAATTTGGTTCACATAGTTTAAAAGTGTAGAATTGGTAAAGATGATTGGACCTATTCTCTTCTTTTGACTAAACTCAGTACAAAAAATATCAAACAAATTTTTTTAAATATTACATGAAAAGATGCTTTTGTGGAAAATAACTTTTAATAAGCCATTCACTTCTTATTTTGCTTGCAAAACATGCTATTTAGAGACCAGGTTATGTATCCAAATGATTTAATTTTATCAAATAGAAGGTTAAAATCAGTTATCAAAGTGAATAACAGAACTGATGATTCTGAGAAAAAAAGTGGAACTAACAACTTCTGAAATATTTTTTTTAAAAAATAATCTTAAAGCAGTTCACATTTTCATATGTTTTTCCTTTTGCAAAGGAAATAATATTTGATTTCAAGCACTTTAATAACACCTTGAAGATCTTGTCAAAACAACTTAAGCTAATAGTCCGAATACCAGGTCATATGGTGATGTACAGGAACATGTAAAATCTTGACAATGTATGGTCCATAACAAAAGCATTATCTTAAAACATGTTCCACCAATTAGGCAATTATACAACTGCAGACTTAACTCAATACAGGAACAAAACAAAAGATTTGTCAAAGAATTTTTTTTATAGTGTTTCAGGCCATTAGAGCCATAAAATACATACTTAGTAATCCTTGAGGACTGAAAACTAATCCTTAGGGAAAAGAAACAATATGGGGGTTTACTGTATTTATTCAAATGCAAACTGCTGGTAAGGCATCATCAGATATGGCTCTACCCACTTTTTTAGGACTAAGCAGAAATCAAACAACACAGACCCTGTTCTGCTGGTACATTATTTCACAGGAAATCAGAGTCTATGTTCTTTGCAGTTGGACTGAACTTATTAGCAAGTAGTATGGTACATTGAAGATCAAATTGCATGCTTTTCATCTACATGTCACTGATGATTATCGTTGACAAAGTGCATTAAATGTAATAAGACCCACCCAAGATAAAAATCACAAAAGCTTGGTACATGCATAACATTATCTTCCTAAAATAAGACAAACAAAATGTTTGACCACTGTGTCAGTGCTGCATACATATGCGCATATTTTCATCTTTATATGTGTAAAATAGTTTGCAAATTAGACACAAGATAAATTACTTAACACAGAAAAGAAAGAGGAAACCCCCCCCAAACCTGTATTGAATGAATAGGTAGGTCCCTGACTAACCTTGGGAACACTAGTCCCCTGCACACCTTGTACAAAGAGCAAAAACTTACTACAAATCAACAAAAACCAACATTTAAGCACTAAAAATGAAGACCCTCTTGGCCTGTCTTAAATTGTAAATTGCATGATTATACAAGCATTCAACATTGATTGTGATTCATTCCTACAAGAACCCCATCTTTAATTCATGAAATATATCCCACCCACTCTTTCAGCTCCTTCATGTGGATCGTCCTGACCTTCTCTCTTTTTGTTTCTTTTTTTAGTTGACTTTGTTGTTATATCAGTGAACCAACAAAACTGTAATGCCAATTCATGAAAACTAGATACGTGTTTGTAAAACATATTTGCCACCAAAACAGACCAAAAACGTCTATTTCCAAAAAGTCCAAAATCTTACCAAAAAAAAATATAAAAAAAATTTACAAACATGGCACAAAAAAGTAATCATGTATGAAGATATTCAAACAAACTTTTATTTGTTAAACTATGGCAGTCTGTTCATAGGGTATATGTATTGCTGTTAATGACAAGTCAATAATTGTTAGAAACTGATCTAAAAACCTGACCCAGTTCTAATATGAACAGTGTTTCATAACATAAAGAGTATCATTGACAAATAATGTATCACTGAAATGTACATCTTTCACAAAGGATGCATCACCAAAATAATGTCTTTGACAAAAGATGTATCACCGAAATAATATACTTCTTTGACAAAAGATATATCACCGAAGTAATATACTTTCTTGCCAAGAGTATATCACCAAAATAATATACATCTTTGACAAAAGAATGTATCACTGAAGTAATATACATGTTTGTATCATTGACTCTAAAAATCTGAAGGATAATTCACATTTTCCTTCAAAAATGAATAAAGTGATCTAAGCTCTGCAATTATGATAACGTTTGCCCTAAATATGCAAATGAGCCAAATCACTTGGATTAGCTAGGAATTTAACCAGGAAAACTAAATAATATCATTTGTACAGGTATTAAAGACATAAAAACTATTTAAAAAAAGACAATATAAAAGAACTTATAAAAACCAGGATACTACTCATTTTACATTATTTGGTCAAATGATAAAATAAGACATTTATAGCCAATTATAATTAATTAATCAGCAACATCTGCTAATTGTTTTAGTTTATGGTACACAAATTATTTCTGATTTTGATTACAGTGCATGACTGCATTGTCTTGTTTTTATGCTCCATGCACTGCAATAAAAACAAATGAAGCCTACAATCACGTCAGCTTCTTTTAACAGTGATCACCCTTGATATTGCAGTTTAAAAAGTGATTATTCAACAATTCCATCAAATGTTTTAAGATTATGGATTGTTTTTCCTCTATCATTATGGGGTTTATGACTTGCTGTTTTCTGAACTGCTTCACCATGAGTTGCAGAGCATGTCATGTTTTACTGCTGCCTGTCAACATAATATCTTCCGGTAATCCAGGCAATAATTAGGGTATTCAAAAGTGGTTTCATGGAATGATGGTTGACTATTCAATCACAGGTTTTTAGTACACGTCAAAACATTCCCTAGCTTGAAATTGTTATTTTGTTCATCAGTTCTGCAGAAAAAAAAACTTCCTAATGTTCAGAAATTGTGTTCATAAGTTAAAATTTTAAAACTGTTTTTAAAATATGGTATCCTGAAAATTGGAATGGTTGATTATATAGGTTAATTAAGTTACATCTAAGCCATATCATTTTAGTACACGGCTCCAATCTGTATTCATGTGTCCATTTGTATTTTGCATGCATGTTTACATGCCTGGGGGCAGACAGACATATAGCTAACTAGCTAGCAAGACAGACAGACTTACAGACAGAAAGACATTACCCACTTTTTGCACTGAAAGCAAAATATCATTTGAGGAAGCTGAATGTCTTTCCACACAAAAAGCGAAACAATCATTTATAAACGATCAAACTTAGCAAACTAATATTGCCAAAATTCAATTAACTGTTAGATTAAATTTCTAAAATTTCATTATTTCATCAACCCACACTGCCAATGATGTGCATACTGCATAGATCGCAATGAGTGCTGATCCACATCTAATTTGTAAATGACATACATGGCTGAAATTAGGCAATTCTTTGATTAAACGGACTTGTAGGATCCCACAACATCAGCAGCAATTTATTCCAATTTAATCTCACCAAACTGTCATAGATAGAGTAATTTGGAAGATGATTCTCTGTGGCATTTTTTACACAACCTTGTCAGAAAATCAAGACATTTGCTATAGATGTAGAACCTGATTGATAAATGAGAAAAGATGCCATTTGTAAGGAGGACCCCAAATCAGTCCCAGAATCCCTCAAGAGATTTGTCCTTGTCCATTTCAATGTTGTGTAATCAGATCACTGATAAAAAAGAAATAGATTTCTTCTTAGCTACAACTGTCATTATGTCAATTTCTTCATCGCGAGTATGTTTAGACCAAAATAATCAAACATGAATTGAAACATCGGTAAAGTAGTTGAAGATTTTACTCCTCTTATTTCCATGATGAAAAACTCTATGCATATAATACAACAATAGAGTAATCTTTCTCGCAGGATAGCATTACTCGATGGAAGCATTGTCTGTCGCCGTTATTTGGAGATTTACATTTTGATTTGTATGACTCATGACTTATTAAACCTTAACTCTGAGCAAGTCACCATGAACACATCTAATTAAATTTTGAAACAGTTTTAACCAAATTTAATATACATTATTTATATCCAGTATCTCTGAAGAGTTCATTAGATTTGTCATCAACGATGTGAAAAGAATCTAAAAACATTTGTTGTAGAATTTGATTTCAAATCATTCTACAACCAAAAGAGGATGGGAAAATAAATTTTCATCACTTGGCATGTTTTACAGAATGGTGGAATCACACTAAATACACTGCATCAACTCTCAAAATCTAATAATTACCATAAGTCAAATTGATAATTGATTAATAATAATAATAATAATAATAATTCTGTACTTCAGGCAACCAGTATGTAACAAGATACAGTGAAACTTACCAAGACACCACCCTTTATGCCAGCAAAATGTGATCTCCCATAACATGTTGATGCAGAATGACCAGTATGTAAGGGTGAAATTCAAATATCTTTAACAAAAAAGTACCATAATTACAGTGGATTATTTTGTTTCTTAGTTTTAGTCCTTAAAATATTACATGCATCACAAATATTTAAAATTTTTATTTAAAGTTCACATGTAGTTAATTAGCTTATTAACTGCCTAGTTGACTTAGTTATTCTAAGTGAACAGTTACTTATCCTGGGTCAATCAACTACAAAGTTAGATATGATAAATCTTGATCAAGAATTTCTTTAGAGCCAAAACCAAAACTGAATTCACCCACAGCATAAATAACTTGAATATCCATCACAGACTGATGATCTACTGTCTAAAAGAACTTTTAGGAAAACAAGATCATCAAACCATTCAGATATTCTCAAGTTGTGAGATTTTTTAATCAACTACTGTGGCAGCCAGTCATGTTGGATGCAAGATCGACACTATTTTTTTTAGGACAAACTAAACACAACACCTCTGGTGAAACACCATACCAACATAACCTTCCATTCAGGAGAAATAGTGACAAGATTTTCAATATGGCCTATGTCCTCTCTGCCTAATGAATTGCAACAAAACTGGCTACAAGATTTAAGGCTAAGTGTGATCCATGGAAGAAGGAGACCAATTTAACTCTATGACCCCTGACCCTTGACCAAGTTCAAATTCATTGATTTTAAGCCAAAGCTTGTTCTTTTAATTTCAAATTCAAAGCTCCATAGAAGAAATGAAATTTAAACAAAATTAATTTCAGTTGGACTGTATCTAAGGGCTGGAGTCCATACCTAACTGCATCTAAGGCAAGGATAAATGAAGATAACAAACTACAAAGTGGTCAATTTCTTCTTACTCCTGATAAATTTAAGAGGAAGAAATTGTGACTTTTCTTTACTGGAAAGTTCAATTTTAGCAGTATTTAATGGGGGCTGATTAAGCCATTCACATCAGCTACTGGCATGGATATACTGTTTCCTTGACCTTTATTGATCATTACTGTTTCCTTGACCTTTATTGACCATTACTGTTTCCTTGACCTTTATTGATCATTACTGTTTCCTTGACCTTTATTGACCATTACTGTTTCCTTGATCTTTATTGATCATTACTGTTTGCAAGATAATATTTCAGATATGTTTCATTCTTGAGAAATAAAACATTATAAATTCTGTTGAATTTATAAATGTGGTGCAACATACATACACAACGACATTTTTGGTGTCCACTGATGCGTATAACACAAATTTACAGTCTTTAAGGATGAATGATGGTGAAACCCACGCTTGAGTATAAACTATTTGGACAACTTCTTTTAGACAGGTATCTTAATTTCAGACAATTCAACATCATGGAAAAATGAACAGGTTGCAGCACAGATTCTGTGCTTGTAACTGACTCTGTATCACATGACTTGTAACTGACTCTTTATCACATATGACTTGTAACTGACTCTGTATCACATATGACTCAGTTAAACATTTGTCCCAAACTATTGGTTATTACATGCTATCATTCAAAAGCACATTAATAGACACCGTCACAACCACCACCCTTCACCAAAACCAACAAAACAATAGCAGAATAAGCATTCAGACATTAATCTACATTAGTTAATGCTTACAAACTTTTCTTATCAAATCCATTAAGAAAATTATAATTTACAAGCCATTTTAAGCAACAAATTTTTATAAAAACATTTAAAAAAATAAAGCAATGGAAATGAGGTATCATATAAAACACATCTTAAACAGATCTCTAAAGATTTCCTCAATTTTCCAAAATAAATTATCTAAAATCATTAGGGGAGAGCACTCTTACTCAAGAGCACAGTTGCGATATATTACTGGCATGAAAAAAATGTAATCTGCAGAGAAATGACAGAAAGCAATAAATCACACAACAAAATCTAAATTAAAATATTAATCAAACTCATCAAAACGCCGTCTAGAAATAAAGGTCAGATGGTCTTTACGACTAATTTGTCAGAGTTGTATGAATTTGCCATGGGTTGTCAGTGTTATGATGTACGAGGATGGGTATGTGGTCTCTCTGATTGATGATGATGTCAATTTCAACACAAATGTATGGCTCATTACAAAGTGGTTCATCAACACAAACCAAGATCTGATTCCAGGCATATATCTGTTCAATTTCAGCACTTAATAATAATTACACCATCACACAATTTGCATCATCTTTCAAATTATACCTACATGTTTATACTGATTTTTAATTTGATTAAAACAGTGAAAGGTGATGGTTTGAATCTTATCTAGCCTTGGCTGGACTGACTAATGGAGTGTCATGCAATGCATGTTAAATTTGTCTCTGCATGATATAGCCTCTTATGTGTTGATATTCTGTTAGATACCAAAGAAACCAAAAATTTAAACTTTACTTTAAATACATTTGATAATACTCAATTTTTAACCAACAAGAAAAGAAATTATTACAGTTTACTGAAAATGTGACTTGTATTTTTTTACTGTCTACATCAAGTGTTGCATAGTAATGAAGTTGCCACATGACTGCAAGGTTACAAAGCTTGCATGTTTATTCAGACACAAGATTTTTTTATACCTGGATGCTGTACCACTCAGAATGTGGCTCCATATCATCTATGCTGTCTGTAAAAACAGCAGATTCCGAGAAATTTACCTAAACTTCAAAAGTGTATAATAGCACAGAGAAGTGTAGGAAACAACCATTAAATTTGGTAGAGGAAGGACCTAGGAAGAACCACCAATCCACTGAAATCGTTGGGTAAGATTTCTCACACACTATGCTGGTTGAGCTGAGACTTCCACTCACACAGAAAGAGGTGAGATGTGTCAGTGATCTGTGAAGGTGAGGGCCTTAAAAAAAACAGTCTGTCCATTTTGGTTATGCCCTGAGAAACATTTCTTAGATGTAACCAAACTGGCCCAGAGGTTTTTAAAAGAAGATACAGTGCAATGTATACTGCTGGTAAATGCTGGGCCATACAATCAGCTCATTTGGTTACCGAGTTTAAAAAAGGGTCATAATGACCTACTTTTGGTTCTGTAATGCAGTATTCCACATCTTGTGTGAACAGGTTTATCTTCACGACTTCACAATGTTTCAGACGATGATCTAAACGTAACCATGAGTCCCTCAATGGGACTTGCACTCCACAGGATGAAAAGAATTTCTAAAAATTCTTTTTCAAATGCTGAATAATGGAAGACATTCAAATGCAGGCATTGTGTGATGGTGGCCATATTGGTTGTATGACTGCCTGTATATTTTCAAAGTGGGACTGACCAGAAATCGTTACAAATCTTAAGGTGAAAATCAGGAGAAGTAATTATAACAGGATGGTCATCATGGTGATCCTATTTAATGCAAAATTAGCACCATTTACATCTGGGTAATATGTATGTAGTTATGTTTAACAGCACAATAATGGCTATACACTGCCAATTAAAAGTAATGTTCAAACAATAAGCAAAACAACAAAACTGCAGTAAAATCAAAAGGGAGATAAACACTTCTAAATAAATATAAAACACGAAGTACCAAAAGACATCAACTTGATGTCAAAAGTCTTTTTCTTCAAAACTCCACGTTAATATGATCATCTATGTGGAGTAGCAGTTCAAGATTTCAAGATGGCTGCAGAGGCAGAGGTCAGATTGGCACCAGTTTCATTTAGGACTGACTAGACAATGAAAGTCTTCAGATGAAAACACCTAGCTGATATGACTTTCCATTGTGGAGACATAGCATAAGATCTTTTTTCAAGACAAGTAACATTTTCATTCAGAAGCAACTAGACATACACAAAGAAATTCCACGCTGAGGAGTAGCAACACAGAGATTTACAAGATCGTAGCAACAGTGGCCATTTTGGATGTCAGAGTTGCACTTCTTTCACACAGGACCAACTACATGTTAGGATTGTTGTTGTTGTTGTAGAGTTTAATGCCATTTCTCCCCACAAGATAGGCTATACCTGACGGCCAGTTTAAATGGCGGAGGAAGAAACCGGGAAAACACCAGAAGAACCACCGACCCACATGAAGATATTGGCAAGTTTTCTCACATACCCGAATCCAATACTCGAACCCACGCAGATGGAGCTGAGATGGCAGCGATCCATAACAGTGAGCCCTTTTAACCACTTGGCCATTCGGGTCCCCTGATAAGTGAGTATGTACAGTTTGGGAGTAGAGACAATAACAGACTTGTACAAATGGAAAGATGGATGACAGACAATAGGCCATCCCAAGTTTTACTGGTCTGTGACCAGTAGAACTAAAGTTGTACATTATGTCAATAGCATTTTTGCATAGGTGAGCTAAAAAGATATGAATTTCTCCCACTTCTCCCAGTTTTCAGGTTGGACACTTTTTGCAAATTGGCGTTTATAGTACAGCAATACAAGTAGGTAGTGCCAAGCCAAATGGAACAATGTTCCTTGCCCAAGGACACAGCATAGTAGTCAGCCAAGGCTTATTCGAAGACTTTGATATGCTAACCAATGTGATACCACAGCTCCCATCTCCATTAGCCACCTTTTTTAACATTATCCCTGAGCCTGCATGGCACAGGTAACCAGTTATTTTGCCAATATTATGTTCTCAGCTTAAAAAAGAAAGTTTACAGTAACTCCTTTCAGCACCATGAAGTTCAACTAAGAATCTGCCTCCACTATACTTTTATATGACCTTTGACCTAAAAATGAACCTGAAATATAATATCAGTGTGAGGGTTCAGAATGGCCATTCTTATTTGTAAAGGCATTTGAAATATAAGCTAGAATGCACATTATATTAACACCATCTAGCTAATGGCAGCAAATTGCTTGTGCCATGATGCAGGGAATATGAGAATTTAATGAGCTGTTTCCAATCAAGCCAGCTATATGCATACTGACATGTGATTGCAACATTTTAAGAGTCCGTGTCTGTCAAGCATGAAACGAATAGTGTTAATACAATTAGTACTTAGGGTATTTCTCCACCAATTAAATTAACAAACAATAAACTGACAAATGTTGTTTCTTTCCAATCATAAATCTGGATGTTTTCAGAACTAAAGAATTCCCAGATAGGCTTTTGCCTTCTTAATTTAAGCAAACAAGATTAACAGTCAACAGAATGGTCTAATTGTTATTAAAATATAGGCAGATTATCTTTATCTGAGAGGGAAATTTGATTGAAACTGTTTAGGGTCTAAAGACCAAATCTGATTAGTTTCACATGCCTAATGCTGAAGGGCAAATTGCTAACCCTCCATTTAGCTAAATTGATTGCTTTCTATTTCAGCGAAAAATCTAATTTTGTGTTCAAGTTTTATTGTATTTTGCTTAAAGACTGAATGCAGAGTTATGGAATTTATGCAGTTTTCACACTATTATAAAAAGATCCTATACAAAACTATTAGTCGACAGAATGGGAATGGACCATTTGCAGAGGTCTGATCACATATCAAGCATCAGCTGCTAGTCACTCACTGTTTATTTGAAATTCTGATGGATTTTGTACCCGATCAAATACAAACTATACCGAACCATTCTATAATCACTCCAGGAGTGTCAAGTTTGTGCAAGTCAAAAACCATGGTTGACTGATGGTTGCACACCTAGGTAGTTTTTATTATGTAGCATTTACAAAATCAAATACTGGTATTTCTTTGAACCATAGTAACTTTCATCTAATTTTGGTGAAATATTCACATACAACTCAAAGCATAAAATGGTAACATTCTTAATTGGACAACTTTGAATTATTAAAAATTCCATGTTAAAACATACATGAGCCATCCAAACTCTTGTGATCAATCTTGTCAAAGTAACAGTACATGATATTCATGACCTATAATGACACTGATAGTCACATTTACTTGCCTGGCAAACAAGCAAAGCATAAATACTTACCACTTCAATATAAAATGTTTACAAAATAGGGTCAAAACTAAAATGAGTCAAATGATATGTTTTTCAAAGCGCTTTGTGATTTTATACTTTGCCCCTTCATCTGAAACAGTGCAAAAATACGATGAAAACTTCCTGTAGAATAAGATTTGACATAAGACAGCCTAGTACACATTCATGTAAACATTAGAGTTTGTAACTAGCAGGAAACTGGGTTCTTTGTATATTATTTTAAAATGTATGAACAAGCTTGAGTAAACATCCAAACAAAAATGGATGAGAACAGACACACCCACAAACAGAATTTGATCTGGTCATTATCTTTTTTAGGCTTTTGCAAATCAATATCAGTCCCAGATTTTAACAGAAATTTCTCTGCAACCAAATTGACTAGCTGACTTAAAGATTTACTTGTCCTACTGAATCTTTACTTGTCCTCCCCACAAAACAATGTTGGTGATACCTGAAACCTTTTACTATTCAAATTATAAAAACTCCAAGTCAGACAGGAAAATTACTAGCCTTGGGTTAGTGGAATGCCACCAACTGTGAACACTGTCAATTAATAATGTGTGAATTTATTTTTAAATATTTTTTAAACTAACTGAATGTATGTGATTTGGCCAGGACAGCCACACTCATATAGATTAAAGTCCTTGGACAGACCTTGCATCACTCTGATGGGGATATCAGTGATTTAAATACGTTATTACTACATCCGGCTATCAAAGTGAATCTCCAATTATTGTCATTCTCATAACTTATAGTTATTATCCAAGAGCAATTGGAATTCTCGGCCTGAAACTACTGTGTTTCTGACTGACATGGTTTTGTTTCAGTTGGCTGTCAGTTGCTTCCAGCACACAAAGCCCTAATATTGATGTTCTATGTTGTTTCTAATCTGCTTTTATCCAAATTCAATTTTAGTCCCAATAATCTATCACCTTTTCCCCTTCAACCATAAACACACTAAAAATGCAATTAGATGTGCCAGCTATGAAAAATGTGAGGAGGTAAATCAAGATTGAGGGACAGATGGGTCCAAAAGTCTGTGTGAGGAGGTACATCAAGA
The DNA here is from genome assembly GCA_028554795.2 of Sinohyriopsis cumingii. Taxonomy (NCBI): domain Eukaryota; kingdom Metazoa; phylum Mollusca; class Bivalvia; order Unionida; family Unionidae; genus Sinohyriopsis; species Sinohyriopsis cumingii. The sequence goes on from CM068836.1 coordinate 12,129,259, forward strand.
TTGAGGGATAGATGGGTCCAAAACTGAGAGGTACTGTGAACAAGATAAAGGGGTATAGAGTCAAATTCAAGCATCTGTGCTAGAAGTACAGCAGGATACTGGTAAAGATTGACAAGTTCAAAAGTCTGTGTGACGAGGTACAGTAGAATACAGTATAGATAGATTTTTAAAAAAGTCTGAGGAGGCACAGCAGGATACAGCGATGGATAGACAGGCTCAAAAGACTGAGGCAGTACAGTATGATACAAGGATTGGTTCAAAAGTCTGTGTAAGGAGGTATAGGAAGACAAAGACAGGCAGGTTCAAAAGTCTGAGGAGGTACAGGGATAGACAGGTTCAAAAGTCTGTAAGGAAGTACAAGGATAGGTTAAAAAATCTGTAAGAAGGTCCAGGAGGATACATGGATAGGAGGTTCAAAAGTGTGTGAGGAAGCGCAGCAGGATACAGGGATAGGTTCAAAAATATGTAAGGAGGTACAGAAGAATACAGGGATAGACAGGATCAAAAGTCTGTAAGGAGGAACAGGATAGGTTCAAAAATCTGCAAGGAAGTATAGGAGAATACAGGGATATATAGGTTCAAAAGTATGTATAAGGATGTACAGTAGGATACAGGGATAGGTTCAAAAATCTGTAAGAAGGTACAGGAGGATACAGCAATAGGTTAAAATATGTAAGGAGGTACAGGTGGATACAGAGATAGATATGTTAAAAAGTCTGTGTGAGGAGGTACAGTAGGATACAGGGATAGACAGACATGTTCAAGTCTGTGAGGAGACTGATGAATATTAAAAATATTCAGCCTAGAACCAACTTATGATTCATCCTTGTGGGCAAAAACAGAGATATCTGAATATAATTTAACTGTATCTAAAATTTCACATGGCAGTGAAGTTTTCTTTCACCTACCAAGATAAACCTGACTGACACTTTGTGTAGGTCTATTCTTGGTAACATCATCATAATGTCGGACGCCTATGTCTAACAGTATGGGACAGTTATCATATTAATAATTATTACTCCAGTTTCCAAGATATCTATCAGGAACAAAAAAGAAAAAGATGAAATTTGGAGCAAGCATATTTAGCATTTATCCAGCTTGAGTCATTTAGCACTTGTCCAGCCTTGAGCAATTCCACACTTGTCCAGCTTTAAGCCATTAATCTGCAAGAAATGTAGCTAGAAACAAATGTACATGTCTTGATGGGCATGATTAAAATCTAAGATTATTGTTTTTCTAATTAAATAAAGGAAGATTAATATCTCCTCCTACATGTTACAATATTAATACCTCCTCCTACATGTTACAAGATTAATACCTCCTCCTACATGTTACAAGTCAAATAACAAATGGAGGCAACCTTCTAGATACACATTGTAATCCAGTTCAGAAGATTTTAAGATTTCGTAAAAAGCACAAAAAAAAGCAGCTTAATTAAAACAAAATGTATTTTGTACTCACGGGCTTTAGCTTTTTGGGCTTTATATTTGCTTTTGTCTTTTTTGGGATACGTAAACTTACTTGGGACTGTACTGTGTTGAAGTTTCATTAAATCCTATACAAAGTATACATACAAACAAACATACATACATACTGTACTGTACTGTGCTGTTGTGCCATTAAATCCTATACATACACACATACATGCATGCATACATTCATACATACATACATACATACATACATACGTACGTACATACATACATGTGTAATTAAATAATGACATGTATAATAAACAAAAAAATGGATTGGATTAGCTTTTCTGTTGGGAACATTAAAGCCCGATTCAATTTAAGTTCTACAGATTTATTTTTTTTAACTTTTCTAATTTCAAGATGAAAGAATGCATCTTTTTTGGGACCCATTGGCACCATTTTAATACAGACTAATTTATTTGGTCCAGAAATGGAGTCCACTCTGTGCCAAGGTAACAATGGTCATTAGGCTTCTAAGGATTGACAACTTGCCAGGATGTCAACAAATCAAATACTAGATAAACTGGACTTGGCAGTAATTCTTGGCACAGGGTTTGACTGGGAGTTGAAAAAAGTAAAATTAAAAAATGTAAATCTTCCAAAGAAAACACTAAATAGCACATGACAGTTCATGTTTTCCATGAATGAGGATAAATACAATGGAAATTAGTTCTGACCTGATCCCCTGTTGGTCAGTGAATTAATGATTCTCTTAATCTCATGTACATTCTGCAGGCCACTTGTCTGAACCAGGGGATTTAATAACTACCTGTCTAATCCATTTACCTGCACTAATACCTGGCTAACGCTAGAGACAGCTGCCATTTTTGGCCTGTAATTGGCACCTTACACCTGACTGGACACCTAACGCGCCAACTTTCTTTGGAGTTTACCACCTTTAACAGCTATCAGCCGGATCCAGTTTTTTTCCCCAACAAAAATGGTATATGTAATTTTAGACATCGTTGTTGTTTAGGGAGGCTTGTTTCCTTTAATTAATGTTGGAAATTTCAAGTCCAAGTATGAATTAAAAAAAAAGAACAGAATGCCTGAAGGTTCGGCTGGCTACAGCTTTCATGCTAATTTAGTTGAACACAGGAAACATTTTCTCCATTGTACACCTTGTTCTACTTTATTGCCAGCTATACTTGCTTGTAAGACGAGTCCAACTGCAAACCGCACAGACCCAGATCTACTACTGTAATATTTGGGTCATGCAGTTTGTTAGTAGTAATCAGTTGAAGAAACAACAAAGATCCTGACCTGCAGGCACAGTTAGAATGTAACAGCAGATTTGGGTCTGTGCAGTTTGTTTGCAGTAATCAGTAGAACAAACAACACAGATCCTGATCTGCAGAAACAGTTACAATGTAACAGCATATTTGGGTCTGTGCAGTTTGTTAGCAGTAATCAGTAGAACAACCAACATAAACCCTGATTTGCAGGCACAGCAGATCTGGATTTTCGTTGTTTACAATTTGACTAGACTTATAATGAAATAGACTGTATTGTTTCAAGTTTATCAAGAAGGCGGGAGGTAAATGAAAAAAAAACAGACTTCCAAACCATTCAATTTTACAGGACTTAAAAATAATTATTGATGTTTTTGTAAATAAAAGGCATAGATTTTATTTTCATTTAAAATTAAATGCACACTATTTAAAAACATGCCTTGCACAATATTTCCTCAGTATAACATGTCAATTTTCAGCCATTTGTGAATATTCTAAATTATGAATCTTGCAAAATTAATTTTGTTTGATGAGGTAATCATTGTAATTATATTTTTGTTAAATAGGCATTTTCTTCATAACAATTTATAAACCTCAATTTTCAACAGCTATCAAAGTTGATATATTGGTGTGAACAGTTTACCCTTGCAGTAAGCAAATGTTATATTTTTGTTCTTTTTACTGGAGATATTGACTATAAATCAAACAATTCTTTTTTATAGACCAAACATACAGATGTGTATATACGGTACAGTTACTCTGCAAGCAATCTTTACCTGGTGGCAAATATTTTAACTGTACTTTGTAATTTGTGAAGCAGCCCTCTCTGATCTCATTGTGAGAATTTGAGCTGCACTGATGAAATTGGACTGAACGATTATTAAAGGCACTTTCCTTCATTTCAATGACTTGGTACAATCGCGGCATAGTGGGGGGTGGGGGTGTCTTCAGAATTCCTAGCATGCAACAATTGAACAGTTAATAAAAATGCATACACAGACATATTTAGGTGGCACAGATTTTTTTTTCATTCAAAGAACAATGTATGCATTCCCACTGCCACTGTACCATTTGCACTTTTTAACTGGCACAAAATTTACAAATGAACAAACTGAATATTTTTGAGTCATGAAATTGATTGAAAGTTTAGATTATAGCTAACAGTACAGCATACTTGCTTACAAGTCCAGCCAAACTGCAAATAACAAAGATCCTGATCTGCTGTAGCATAATGCACCAGCAGATCAGGGACTATATTGTTTGTTCCATTAATTACTCCTTACAAATTGCAAAGACCCACACTTTATGCAAACGAAGAATTGGTTCTGTGCAGTCTGCTGCTGGACTTCTCTTATATGCAAGTATATATGATATTTCCTATTATGACTTTAATAAACATTTAGTGACATTCTTCAATAGAAAATGAAGTCTTTTTTTAAAAGACCATTATGAGAAATGCTCTCAGACAACTGCAAATTGAGAAATATGACTGAGGCAAATTAAAAATTATTTCTTTTTTAATCTTGTGTGGAAAACATAGAATCTGTTTTTATATACAACCCAAAACTTAAATTTGCACATGTATTTGTTTGATTAAAGGGTCTCTGGGTGGCCAAGCGGTCAAAAATGTGCTCACCTTTACAGATCACAGACATCTCACCCATGTTTGCGTGTGTTCACGTCTTAATTCAGTCCACATGGGCATGTGAGAAAGCTTGTCAGTAGCTTTGTGTTAGTGGTTTTTCCCCTTGATTTTCCCAGGTTCTTCCACCACCAAATAGTGGTTACCATGTATGGCCTATCACATGCTAAACCCACAAAACCAAACCAAACCTTTCAGATTAAAATTATCATAATGTGGGTCAAATTACAATATGACGTTTTCATCTGATGGATGGTTTCACTAATTTTACATGGAAACTTTTAAAATCAGGAAACTCAAGTCCATATAATTTTCAGACAATAATCATAAAAACATGGAGAGAAGTAATATTTCGGTGCTAAAGTGAGAACAGAGAACAATTCTGAATTGAGTATTGCTAAATAAGTATAATCCACATCCCCAACCTCCCTTACTGTAAACTGGGTGCCTGCCAGATGTACAAATATAGATATCTCAATTTGACAGGAAAACCAACAATCCACCCAACCTCAAGTACTAGGCATTTCCATTGCCACAATTAAAATTGGTGCTTTCCCATCTAGCACCTGCCAGGGCTGCTGCATTACTGAATTCTGGTGTGAAATTGTGTCAATAAACATTGCTATCCTCTTTACATAAGCCAAATATGTGTAAACAAAGTAAACAGTCTGGTCTCATTTGTCTGACATCTGCTAAAAGCCAACTCTCCCTTTCAATATGATCCTATAAACAAAAGTAGGATTCAACCAACAGCCATTTTATACCATGATTTGTTCTGTCCAATATTCACAATAATAGCCCTCAGTCATGAGATTTGGCTCCACCCAAGGTATTAACCACCTGACCTGAGAAAGAAGACTTTCTCTCTTGCATTATTGATTGGTATACAAAAATTCAGTCTTTAGGGTAGAAACAGAAGTATTCTAAAATTATTTGAATTTTGGGACTAGATATTTTCAACTTCTCATTCAATGTCAATTAAAGGGTAAAGTATTTTAATTTTTAAAAACTCTAACACTTACATTTTTCCAAATTCTTGCATAGTGACCAAATTTATTGTAGCCACCATAGCTCAAATGGCAGAATGGCAGACCTGTAATCAAACTGGCTTGGGTTCAATACCCATTCAGGACAGTTGGGTTGGCTGCCTTGGTGTATCCTTGGGAATATACTTAACTCCTATTTCCTCCACATTAAACAGTCTTAAAAGTGCAGTAAAAAGCAAGCAGAAAAAATGACCAAGTTACACGACCGGTAATACACATTTATACTACTTATTATCACAGTAAGAATAAAATTACTGTGAATATGTTCATCAAAACCAATTAAAGGACTACAGAACATTATTATTTTTGTCTTTAATACAGAGGTGAATATATACATGTCCTTAACGAGCAGGTGACCTTTATAACAATATGTCTTTATAAGACAGGTTTCACTGTACAGTTTGTAAATCACTGATGCATGATGTACATATATAAAGACCATGTTCTTGGTGAATTTAGTACACTCATTCTTCATCCTTCATCAATATAAATTATCCTGGAAAAAAACAATCAAAAAAAAAGTCAAGCAAAGAAATTTCAGTATTGCCAGACACTGCTGAGGAGCTGTGACTTTTATCATTCATTCCATGAGAAGAATAAACAATCAGCCATACTGTTTCATTCATGCATTACAGGAAATTACAGATTTTTGTTTAAAAAGCTGGAACATTTCCTATTCTGTGTCTGCCAAGTTTTTTCCAGTGAAAAACTATTTACATTCATGAAAGAATTGATTTGTAGACAATACTGATGAAAATTAAGAGGAAAAATTACTAAATCTGAAAGCAGAGGGGAATTTGTTTTTAGTATAATTCTTATTGTTAATACAAAGCATATGCTGCTGGCAGTTTGAATTCTGCAAGTTCCTCTGTTTAGTTTTGTACAACACTCCTGTTAACCTCACCACCCCCACCCCTACTGAAGAAACAAAACCTGGGGTACACTGTAGGCTCATTTGTATCTCGGAATTATGGAAGTACCTAACTTTTGGGGAGGTACAATTTTGAGCATATTTCAGGTTTCTGGGCACACTGTGAACAGCAGCTTAAAATTTGACAGGTTTCTGGGCATACTGCTGTGGTCAGCAGCTTAAAATTTTACAGATTTCTGGGCACACTGCTGTGGTCACCAGCTTAAAACTTTACAGGTTTCTGTGCACAATGCTGTGGTCAGCAGCTAAAAACTTGACAGGTTTCTGGGCACACTGCTGTGGTCAGCAGCTTAAAACTTGACATCAGCTCTTAAATGACATCACATGGTACTAGTCCTGACAAACAATATGAGACTGACCATTTCAATCAGGAGGGACGCGGGAGTGGTAAGGCTGAACAAGATAGTTTTGCTCCAATTGCAAAAGAAAAGATTTCATTTTCTCCATCATATTACCTAATTAAAATTATCTTCGGATAAAAAAAGAAAAAAATATCCTTAACGGAAAGAAAATTCTCCCCCCCTCCAAGTCTGTTTTAAATGGTTTGTCATTAATGGGATATATTTTGTAGGGTTTAATTAGTATAAGACTGTTTGATTATGATAATTATTTTTTATAGATGTTCACAAACTGCCATTAAGTTGTAATTAATCATTTATTTACCTGGTTAAAATTATTTAGGAACAAAAAGCACTCCAAGGAAATTAAATTTTCTGAGAAAGAAGGCCAGATATAATCAAGCAGCATGTTGGTGTCCAATGTGTTTCTAAACCTTATCACTATGTTTCAATTGTATCCTGACAAATTTCATTACAGTTTGGACCTAGCTTGACCCATTGCATGCCTGCATGTGCAGAAACCAGTCTAATTAAGCAATTATGAATGGCTGACCAACTCATCTTAATCAGCCAGGCTAGACAATCTGATTTCTTTTGGGATGATCTGAAGGAAAACAAAGAGATTAAAAAGCCCTCTGCATTCCCTCCTAATTGGACCTCCTCCCAATCAAATTCACTATCTGACTGTGGGTATTTATCTCTGTTGATCTGACTGCCATTCACAACAAGCTGGTCAAGAAATGCATAAAACAAGCCATCATTACATATTTTTCTGCTGCTGCAAAACATTCAGTAATTTACCTGTTCATCTGTCAGATAGTCATTTACCTATTCATGTCAGACGGTAATTTACATATTCATCTGTCAGATAGTAATTTATTAATTTACATATTGAGGTCAGATGATAACTTGCCCATTCATCTGTCAGTAATTTACCTATTCATGTCAGCTAGTATTTACCTATTCATGTCAGATAGTAATTTACCTATTCATCTGTCAGTAATTTACCTATTCATCTGCCAGATAGTAATTTACTTATTCATCTGTCAGATATTAATTTCCCTATTCATCTGTCAGATAGTATTTACCTATTCATTTGTCAGATAGTATTTACCTATTCATCTGTCAGATAGTAATTTACATATTCATCTGTCAGTAATTTACTTATTTATCTGTCAGATAATAATTTACCCATTCGTCTGTCAGATATTAATGTACCTATTCCTCTGTAAGATGGTATTTACCTATTCATCTGTCAGATAGTAATTTACCTATTCATCTGTCAGTAATTTACTTATTCATCTGTCAGATTAATTTACTTATTCATCTGTCAGATATTAATATACTTATTCATCTGTCAGATAGTTAATAAGCTGAAATAAATGTAAAGAACATTTTTTGGATACAAAATAAGCATCAGTTTAATAAAATGTCAGTCCTCTTTGACAAATAGGCAATCCACTCCCAGAGATCATTAGACATCTTGTCAGAACTCTAGTCTGAATTGGATGTCAATTGTAGTCTTGACACTTCTGTTTATTTAGCTGGATTACTATATAATTTTAATGTACAAAAAATAAATAAAACATGGCCATAATCTGCATCTGGAGTAAATTCTTTACAAAAAAAGTGGAAAACTAAATTTTGTGGCATAATTCAATACGACAACTTCTTGCTAAAACTGTTCTTGACTACAAACTGCTGACGGTTTCATATTTGGCGTTATTTATCACATTTATGGTAATCAAAAACATTTCACAAAACATGACAATAATCTAGGAGTCAAAAATAAATTATCTGCCATTATTACTTGGTTTATTTGTCAGGTTCCAAGTTCTTTAACTTTTTTATTCATTCATCATGTCCCAAAAATGCAAAACTACAGGTAGAAAAAAAAATACTGCAGACATTTGTTCCTGATTCCTTCAAATGGATATGACAACCAACATGATTCTTTCAAGGCATATGTTCTCCCCACTGATGTAACACTTCAGAATAGGAAAAATAATAATCAAATATTAAACAATTTGAAATAAACCACCTGCCTTCAACATGAGTGGAATTATTTTCAACCCATGTTGCCAAGGAACAATATCTGCCATCTTTTAAGATTTCCTTAGAATATGCATCAAGCAAGATCCAAGTTTATCAGGAAGATGTAAATGTCTTCCTTTAGAATTTGCAACTTCTCTCTGATACAGTAACCATCCATCCTTTCTGTTCCCTCTCAACACTAATAGGGCTGATCAAGGATGCTGGAGTCTGATCTTACTAGCTGACTCTAAGAACATCAGTGATCAATGTAGAATGAAGTGGTTCTTTCTACTTTGGGAATTCAGAACAAATCTCAATATTGCCATGCTTCTAATGAGTGGGTGAAATGAATGAAGATATGATGGCCCCAGAGACCCCGATAGAGTTGGCTGATGAATAGTAATCCCTATGCCCTACTTGAACTGACGTCTGATGAATTGTGGAATAATTGGCAGTATGTTCGTCTAAAATCATTCCAAACGGTAGTCTATATCACTGCAGTGCTTAAGATCAGGACTGTGATGTTAGTACAGCTCAGAAACATTCTAAATTAAATCTGCCATATCATAATTGCCATGATTACTCAGCGAAGTGTGAATCCAGCATATAATCAATGATAAATGATGTCCTTACCAACTTTAGATATGGCCAAAATTTGGTAGAATGTGTAGAAAAATCAATTGTTAGACACCTTTACATGAAGAAAAAACTACAACTCTCCATGGTCATAATGTGAAGGTGGCAATTCATAATGGCTGATTGTGTTATATAACTAATTGTAAATAATATGCATATAGGAAAGGGGGAAGGGTATGTAGATTAAAAACAAAATTTCAGCCAAATGTGCAATAATATTTTAGCTTATGCAAATAAATCTTTTAAATTCTTGATCTTTATGTAATTAATTTGTCAAATGATATGTATCAAAAAGATGTTTTACTAATCTTCAGGGTGTTTTCTTTCAACTCAGTCACACATTTATTAAAACAATTAAAACACAACCCAGTCATAATTTATTAGACCAATTAAACTACAACTCAGTCATACATTTATTAGACCAATTAAAATACAACCCAGTTATACATTAGACCAATTAAAAGATAACCCATTCATACATTTATTAGACCAATTAAAATACAACCCAGTCATACATTTATTATACAAATGAAAATACAACCCAGTCATACATGTATTAGATCAATAAAAATACAACCCAGTCATACATTAGACCAACTAAAATACAATCTAGTCATACATTTATTAGACCAATTAAAATACAACCCAGTTATATATTAGACCGATTAAAATACAACCCAGTCATACATTTATTAGACCAATTAAAATACAACCCAGTCATACATCTATTATACCAATTAAAATACAACCTAGTCATACATTTATTAGACCAATTAAAATACAACCCAGTTATACATTAGACCAATTAAAATACAACCCAGTCCTATATTTATTAGACCAATTAAAATACAACCCAGTTACACATTAGACCAATTAAAATACAACCCAGTCATACATTTATTAGACCAATTAAAATACAACCCAGTTATACATTAGACCAATTAAAATACAACCCAGTCATACATTTATTAGACCAATTAAAATACAACCCAGTCATACATTTATTAGACCAATTAAAATACAACCCAGTCATACATTTATTAGACCAATTAAAATACAACCCAGTTATACATTAGACCAATTAAAATACAACCCAGTCATACATTTATTAGACCAATTAAAATACAACCCAGTCATACATTTATTAGACCAATTAAATTACAACCAAGTCATACATTAGACCAATTAAAAAATAACATTTATTAGATCTGATTTAATTTTGATCAGGTTCAAGGAGCAAATGCATGATACCTCAATTTTCTAAGGTTAATCTTGTACTATAATTAGATTTCTTTTGGGAATGTGTTATGAGCATATACTTACAGCATTTTGTAATCTGTAATCCTCTATCAAGATTACTGTTACAAATACCAAGATTGTCCCCATTATGTTTTAGAAGGGTAGTATGATACCTTCCTAGGTGGCACCCACCCTCCCTTGGGCACACCCTGCCTTTCTTCTGAAATTCTCAAAGTTTAGTATATAGTATATATGGGAATATTGAACATGTGCAGTGTGGGTATTAACTTGGCATCTCTAATCTGTTTTTTTGCTGTAAGCCCAAATATAACCTTATCTGCCCTAGATGCCCTGCTTAAAATTACCCAACAAGGCAACAAGCTCTGTGTCCTGCCCAAAGGTCTGTCCACAACATTACAAAAAGCATATGCAGAGGTCTAGATATCTCCCCAGTAAGATATCAGAGCATGTGATAACAATACAGTACAACCTCATTTATCTGATTCTCCCTTAGCTGCATAATGTTGATCCCGATCTGATGCAGCATCTGCCAGCATTTTATGCAATGGCAGATCTAGGCTTATACCATCTGCAATTGGATCAGGCTTATAAGTGAGTACATGTGGCATTCCACAGGACACATTTCTTAATGTTTCTGACATTCTCTTCACAAACCTAGTCCCTTTCGCTCAATGACAAAGAAAAGGGTACCTTTTAAAGAAATTTATACAGAATCATCATGGGAAGATTTGGTATGAGAATTATGTGACAAAATAGAAAACTGCACAATTTTCAAACTCCTCATCCTCTGTACAATCTTCAAATCCCTCATCTCTCCTGCTAAAATCACGAAATCACTGCTGTCATATAGGATTTAAGAGACAGAAGAATTTTGATGTGCATCTGTTAATTGTTGTGTACTTTGCTAGCTAAAGAGATAGTGAAAATGACATACAACATGTAAAGTACTTACCTATATTACACAAAATGCATGTTACAACAGCATATGAAAAAGAAAGAAAAAGTTAACAGTTAGATAAAATGCATGAAGATATGGCAACAACAACAGTTATTGGATACTGCTGGACTATTTTTTACATCCAAGAATAGAGTGATATGTATCATGCACAAAATAGTTATTTATCATTTTTGTTTATTTTTGTCCAAAAATCAAAATACTGCAGTTAAATAAAAGAGAAACAAGAACTTTGATAATGAACAACAAGGATTCTAAAAACGACTTACATGTACAGATATTCCCACAGCCTCAAAAAATTTGAGGAAACTAGATCAGTTATCTGTTCGTTTTCTATTACTTGCATTACTGTTTCTTTAAATCTGACGTCAAACTGCTTACAAAATCATACATTGCTCACTAAGAAAAAGATTCAACTGTTTAAAAAGTCATAAACAGCTGTGTTAAATGTTCGAAACAAGAAATCTGAGAGTGACGATTTATGTTGAAAATTTCTCACAATAACCCTTATCACACTATTGATGAAAACCACTGTTTTAAGTGTCCTATTTTTTTGGTACCTTCATCCATATTTGATGGTATTTTAGCATAAATCCTTAAATCTTGAAAAGCATTTATGTCTAGATGACTTGTCAAAATTCTGTAGAGCAGTTTTAAAAGATAAAGTTTACAATTTTGTATTTGTTATTATTTCACTGATGATAAAGAAGAGTAACATCACTTGCACAAACTGCAAAAGACCTTTACACTGGATACTGTCAATTAAACTTTATAAAATTCTGTCCTGTGAATTTTGAAAAGTGGTCTCAAGATTTAAAAAAAATATTTTTAGTAATGATGTACATATTTGAAGGTAGATGGCACCAACTGCACAAATTTGAAAACCCTTCATTTATTGATGATTTCTGTCAATTTTGATAGAATCATGTTGAGTGGTTTTAAAAAATATTGTTTAAATGTTTTTGGCAGTCATATTGTTGATGACAAATAGGCAGCACTGGCATAAAGCTCTTCATGCCAGAATGGCTTCTATCTCATCCAGTCAAATTCTAATTAATGCTTTTTGGAACGACTTTACTTAAAGGCTTTTATATTTTTAATAATGGTGGAAGGTTTTGAAAGTAGATTGACATCATATGTACTAATCTGAAACCCCAAATTCAACAAGCCCTTCTAAATATAGCACGCTCATTGCTAAGCAGCATAAGACAATCTGTTTCATTGGCTGACAGGAACTGTCTTAACTATTTTCATTAGCTTGGGTACCAATTGAGAGCACATGGTTGATCAACATGAGTAGAAAAGATAAAAACGATTAAATATTTGGCAAAAACACTTGTGCCATTATTTCCAAGTAAATTTACAGAAGGAGGAAAAAATGAAGATTCAAGTATCAAAAATAAGTTCTAAAAGTGAATTGTTACTCAAGCACAAGGAGTTCAAATCCTGGGAGAGAAGGCCTGTGGCAGAGGAGGTGGATTTCAAATCCTGTCTGCCTGTCTGTCTGTATGTATGTATGTATGTATGTATGTATTGCATGCCTGTATGGTACCTCTGCATTATTATGGTGCCAATCAAAAGTAAAGTTCAAAAAATGTAAATAAATGTACCACAAAAAACTTTAAGAAGATGACCCTTCTAAATAAATGTAAAAATAAAATATTTATAAAATATACCATGACATTATGAAGTCATATTTTTTTTAAAAGTATATAAAACAAAATTTTAAATCTTGCCAATAAATGGTAAACCTCCACAAAGTAAACAATTTTCTTTTGATTAAGCTACAAAATGCCTGCAGTTGCACTTGACACTTCAAGCTTCGTATGTTCATCTGTATTGGTAATCTAGTCAATTAATTTAAAAACAAAAAACCAACATAAATAATCAATACAATGGCATAAAGTTAAACAATGCCTAAGACTACTATGTTTAGACTGCAAAAATTAAGTTCATTATAACTGTCTGCATATCATGGTGAAATAACAGTCACTGAGGTGACTAATGTGCCCAAATTATATCCCAGCATGCACTGTACATCATGCTATGGTGCTGTCCATCAAATCTGGTCAAATTCTAGTGGTTATCTTGGACATATTGAAAGTGGCTTGGAATGCTTTCTATAAATCATTCATCCAAATTCTTTCCAAGTGGTATTCAAAGAGGGGAAAAACTGTTTATTTAAAAGATTTCTCATTTTTAATAATGGCAAGCATATTTTGAAGGCAGCCTGGTATTAATTTTAAAAAATCAGAAAAGTCTTCATGTGGGATGTTTTTTTTTATATATAAAAATTTGGTCAAAATGCTGTTGAGTGGTTTTGAGATCAAGTTGTTTGAAAGGTTTTCTATTCTCAATGAAGGCCAAAATATTCCATGTTCACTTGGGTGCAAATTGGTCGAATGTAGTTTTGAAAGAAGCCATATATAACGATCATGAACAGACTGACTTACCAGGGACTCACAAGGGAGAAAGGATCATCCCATAAGCAGTGACTCACATGGCCTTACCACTAGGTGAGCTAACATTTACAAACCACTAATAAAGATTCAATATAAACATCCGGAAAGTCAAATCACTAATAAAGACTCAATATAAATACCCGGACAGTCAAACCAATTTGCTTGTGCAATAAATCTACTTAATAGCCTTGGTTCTCTTTAAGCCATTACCAAAACATGCTATAACTGACAAGGTCTGTTTGAAAAAACCGAATACTTTAGCAATTGAATTATCCCAACAGCTCTCCTTGGAATGGAATTACAGTTTCACATCAATTGATATCCATTTATACTCTGCTAATTCAGGATCAATCCCACAGAAGGATAATTGTTGGGAAAAAGGGGGTCATACAAGTGAAGTGTACAACATATTCTCTATTTTTAAACCGTATAAAAGGAGAAGGGATGTTTTCATTTTCTTAATGTCAGAAATAAACATATATATACCTGGACAAATTCCATCTAGAACTTTGATGGCAAGTGTCAGCTAGCTAACGTATATACTCACTTATATGTCAGGTCCACTTGCAAACACACACACCCTAATCGGCCATCATATAATGCATTGACAGTTCTAGGTTTATGTTGTTTGTTCTGGTGATTACTAACAAACTGCATAAACCCAAGTCTACTGGACTGGACTTATAAGTAAGTATATAAAGTACTAACTTTTCATATAAAGTTAATTCCTATTGAACCAAATACCACAATGACAAATTGGCAAACTTGTCTTCATAGATTTATGTTGTATTTTTTACAATGTCTAAAAACAAACATAAAATAGGGCACCCCAAGGGAAAGGAAATTCAAAGGTGTGGAAATTGTCATAGTTTATATTTCTCCAAAATACATTTAAAAAATATTTCTAATGAAATGAAATAAATGTAAATAATGATAATATCTCATAAATAATCAAGAAAAGCACAAATATAGTATATGGTTCACAGCATCTAGCAAATGAAATAAATATCTTATTGTCAGAACTGTATATCAATTCCAAATGTGTATTAGTCAAATTGGTGTATAGCAACAATGTTAACGACCATCTATTAAGGAAGTCATTAGGAAAATGTAGTATTTATACTGTATGTACTGTATTAATTTTTGTATAAAAGGAACCTTTGAAACTTGGTCTTATTATTTAAGGGTCCTCTCTCTCTCTCTCTCTCTATATATATATATATATATATACACACACACACACACATATATATATACATATATATATATATGTGTGTGTGTGTGTGCGTGTGTGTGTGTGTAACTATAGCAACATGAACTGTTAATCTCTAAGGTTACTAAAGCCATTAATATTTTATGTTAATGTTATTCCTGTCAATATTTTGGGCCAATTACAAGTACCATGCCAAACTTCTAGACTCCAATATCTATGAAATAAATATTAGACCAATTAATACCAATTTTGATGATAGCAAACATTTATCAGAGAAAAATAATTCATCCTTTTTTCCTGAACTAAGCCTTGATGGAGAATACAGCCTGCTAAATACTGAAACAAGGTCTTCATGTGTCACGAAACCATACATCAAAGAGGGCCAAATGGTGAAATCTATTGACTGCTTTTAAATCAATTATTTAGCTAGTACCATACGCTTTACAGGAACAGAAGCTCAGTCTAAAGGTAATCAAAACTCCTAAAATGTGACTGAAGCTAGAGTTTAAAGGTTTGAACAAATTTCATAAAGGAATTATGCATGCTTGTATTGTACTGGCTGATTCCACATGATCAGGTTTTATCCATTATCACATCATCTGATCCACTTTTATCTGGGGCTAGAGACTTTAATCTGTGGCTAGATGAGAATTTTATCTGGGGCTAGAGTGACTTCTACAAAAATAGTATTGTCGGATTTAATGTCACTTTTCAGCACATGAGAGGTTACACATGGTGGCCTGCATATCTGGTGAACGAACAGCCCATGAAGACACTTGGATGAGTCGCCGACCCATGGGAAGCTTCTGGCAAGCTTTCTCAAATACCCACACTGATTGAACCCAAGACTCACCATCACTAGGACTGAGATAGGTGAATGATTTGTGAAGGAAAGCACCTCAGACCATTCAGCCATCTGTAGTCCCTTAACATAATAATTTTCTGCATGTTCTTGTGACAATTATTTCAAGACATATAATACGCTTTGCTCTGAAAATTCGTATGAATGAAAAAGTGGATAAAGTATCCCAGTAAAATATGCATCAAATACATAACTCCTTCACCCTTGATTTCGTTATCTAATAATTTGAGAAAGGAGTAACTGAAGTCTGTTTTGTAACTTTCAATGAGAGAGAGAGAGAGAGAGGAGAGATTCACTGGCCAGAGTATGGTGCTCATTTTTATCTAATATAAACAAACCTTGGAAAACTTAACTGTTTTTGATTAGTTTGAGTAGGTAGAACTTGCAACTGTTAATATTCAAAACATCGCTGTTACAGTTTAATAATCTGCTTTTTATAATCGTTTTACTCTGGGGAGTTCTAAATTCAACGGGTGTGAGATTGAAATGGACTTCACCAATGGCACCTGACAAGCTGTCTGCAAATGTGAAGGATCGACTTTAATATAGCTATTCATTCAGCCAAATTAAACTGCATATTATATTTTTCAAAAGGTATTTGAGTCAATTTCTATTCAACATGTCTGAATGCCTTGAAAATCTGTTCAACGTGATTAAAGGGTAAGTGAGAGAAGGAGCAAATATCTTCACAGCATAATTCATTCTTGCACAATTCATGAAAGATGTAAAGACGTGTTAAAAACTGTGGAAAGGAAATCTTGAACAAACAGAGAACCATCAATCAAAACAAAAAATACCTTCAATACTTCCACAGGTGCTTGATAAAAATGTATGGCCCTCAAGTAAATGCACCACTTTTATGCTGCAAACATGAGCTGGGGGAGCAATTCAAAAACTGCAGACATTGTATGCATAACCTGTCATCTTGAGAACGTGGGGTTTGCAAAAGAAAAATTCTTCCAGGCATAATTTTGAACATGCGTCACCTAAATAAAAATTTTGATACATAGCTGTAAACTTTTACATAGTCATTTCAGACTGTGGGTTCCACTGTGTTACCTGGGTTTAATTAATTGTACCCAGTGCCACTAGAACAAGGTCACAATACCATTTTGGGAAGGGGGATATACAGTCATCTAGTTAAAGAAGCTAATAACCATAGTACTGTACATTAAAATAAATTATATTAAACAATTAACTTTTATATCTCCTAATATGGTTGTAATTACAATAGAGAGAGAGAGAGAGAGAGAGAGAGAGAGAGAGTTGGTTTCTTTAAATGTAGTTTTAGCATTGCTAATCTGCAATTTTTGTCAGAGTTTTGAATTTTCAGTCATTTAATGTTGCAGAAAGAACGTGTTTTGGTTTTATGCCCTACTGAGATCACTGGAGTGATAACTGATGTGACCAAGGTATGTGCTGGAAAGTAAAAGAAAAACATAATCCATGTGATATGTACACTGAGTGCAGTGCCCAGTCAAGACCTTCTCTTTTTCTAGCATGTCCTCTTGTTATTGCAAGTAAGTGGATATACAACTTGGAAGAGGGTGGAGCTGGATGCAAGAACATTAAGTACTTTTGGTCAAATAAATAACCTGGAGATTATTTCATGGTCTGGAGCTATGCAACACTTGTAAACATAAATAGTGGAGTTATACAAGGTTTTGGTAAGAAGAGAAATTAATGGAATTTTGAGAGGAGCTCATTCAGGGAAAGGGATTTAGACAGAGATAAGCATGGTATTTTAATTCCTGTTATGACATTATTCCTGAAGTCACTGATAATATATATGATGTTCATTAGACGAAAAGTCTCAGTCATCCATCTAATGGAACTATTGTGCTGTATAAGATGTACCACATATACCTGTGTATGTCAGATCCAACTGCAAACTGCATAGACCCAGATATGCCATTGCACAATGCACTGGCAGCTCTGGGTCTATGCAGTTTGTTAGGTGAAATCAGTGCAGCAAACAAAACCGACCCTGATTTGTCTGCATATTATGGATTGGCAGATCAGAATCTATGCTGTTTGGACCCAACTTGTAATCGAGTATATACCAAAAGTACAAGTGAAACAGTGGAAGGTGGTGGGGGATGTTATTCACAAAAACTGCAACAGACTTCAGACTTGCTAATTCTGTTTATATCTAGAAGGGTTTGAGGGTGGGGATAAAATTTTCTATTAATGTGTATGTATACACATCGCCATTATAAAGTCCAAGATCAAAGTGTATATCTTAAAAGGCAAGGAAGACCCTGCGTGACATTACACACACACATTTATGCATGCATGGACAGATAGTATTATACGTTACATGGAGACATTTCTATATTAATTGTTATATTTATGCAAATGTACTATTTTGTAATGTTTTGCTATTTTTTGTACCTGATGAAATGAAATGTTTTGATTCCTTAATTTCTAAGATATTAAATGTTTGCAACTTTTACCTCTACTGTTAATGTACAGAAAAAATAGAAAAGTGCTTAGAAGTTTTGACATGTATGACAAAAAACAGATTCAGATGTCCTGCCTCTATGGGACGACAGACATGTAATCCTGAAATGGAATTCTGAGGTCACTAGTAAATGTTTGTAGATGCTTTGACAAGATGTTTTCTTGATGGTGTGTTCATTCACCTTTAGAGTCAAACACGAGTATGGCCAACAAACAAACGCATGTTAATAAAGATGCACAAGCAAAAAATGGGCATGGCAGGAACAGGGACAATCAAAGAAAAGATAAACCTTGTAAACTACTAGGATTTGTCACGAAGATGGCTACCGTGAGCCTCTAAGATCAACTTTAGGAAATCTGTAGGAGATATATATAAGAAATCAGGACATGTGTCTAGGGTCTTAGACTGAAGAGGTAATTTATATCAATAACCAACTGAATTCCTTGACCCCTACAAAGCAGTGTGGCTAGAAATTCACTTTTAAAGAAGACAGATCAATAACCCTATGTGTTGTTATACACACACTACTATCCCAACCAGAATGACAATTTCTTGTCATGTGATGCAGAAACAGGTGAAATAAACAGCAAACAACAACAAAGTTACAAATCAATGGGACATGTAAAGAAAACACCATAGTGCCAACAATTTTCTGTACACTTTTTACAAATTTTACTTAGGGTGTAGGAACAGATTACAGAAAAAAGTATCAATTACAATTTACCTCATTGTATAAATGAACAAATTTTTATGTTAAAAAAAAAATGTTCTCTGTATTAATATTAAAGTATAAAAATAATTACAATTTGTAGATTGATGGTGTACAAAATTAAAATAACTACAATTTGTATAGATTGATGGTGTACAAAATTAAAATAATTACAATTTGTTAAGACTGATGGTGTACAAAATTAAAATAATTACAATTTGTATAGATTGATGGTGTACAAAATTAAAATAATTACAATTTGTATAGACTGATGGTGTACAACATTCAAATAATTACAATTTGTATAGATTGATGGTGTAAACATTCCTAAAATTATAGATGCATTCTGTAGTTGTAAATGTGTCTTTATATTTGTATGATGTTTAATGTTTAATATATGTTTAATTTATATTTACATTTTAATTTGGACAATTATGACTGTACTATGATTAATAATACTGGATCTCAATTGAGGAATATTTAATTATGGAAAATACTCAGAACACTTCTACTGTATTGTCACAGACTTGATCATTTTTAATTGTTAATCTTGACTCAGTGGTGAAAAAAAACAACTGTATAAACTACCCTCCTCCATTTTCATCACTTCACTGCAACATTGTCTGAATAAATTTCAACTGCAAAGATATTTCTTTACAACTTTAAAATAAATGTGTTGAACTGCATGCTAGTGCTTTTTTTAATTGAACACTTCATCTATTTATCATCCTGCCTGAAATGTGCCTGGTGTAAAAAGCTTTTAATTCCATCATATAACAATTAATTGCAGCAACAAAATGAACAACGTTTTATGCTAGTTCAGGGTCTCTTTTATAATACGGCGATAAAAACGTAAGAATTATTTGAATATGGAGGGATTAAAGCAAGAAATAATAGCACATGACTGTGACACAGCAGAGGTCAGCTTAGGATGGATCGGCAGATTTGGAATATTTTAATCAGCCTGACAATTTCATACAGGAGGATTTTCAAAGACCAGATTTTGACAAAATAGGCTACTACTGAGTAAACTTCCTTTTCCTACATTAAAATATGGATCTTGTCTCATCATGTCAGTTTATTGAATTGTTGCCTTTCCTACAGTCCTTATACTGAGTTGTTGCTTTTCATACAGTCCTAATACTGAATTGTTGCCTTTCCTACAGTCCTAATACTGAATTGTTGCCTTTCCTAATCCTTATATTGAATGGTTGCCTTTCCTACAGTCCTTATACTGAGTTGTTGCCTTTCCTACAGTCCTAATACTGAATTGTTGCCTGTCCTAGTCCTTATATTGAATGGTTGCCTTTCCTACAGTCCTTATACTGAGTTGTTGCCTTTCATACAGTCCTTATATTGAACTGTTGCCTTTCCTACAGTCCTAATACTGAATTGTTGCCTTTCCTAATCGTTATATTGAATTGTTGCCTGTTCTACAGTCCTTATACTGAGTTGTTGCCTTTCACAGTACTGAATTGTTGCCTTTCCTACAGTCCTAATACTGAATTGTTGCCTTTCCTACAGTCCTTATATTGAAATTGTTGCCTTTCCTACAGTTCTTATATTGAATTGTTGCCTTTCCTGACAGTCCTTATATTGAATTGTTGTCTTTTATACAGTCCTTATATTGAAATTGTTGCCTTTCATACAGTCCTTATATTGAAACTGTTGCTTTTCATACAGTCCTTATATTGAAATAGTTGCCTTTCATACAGTGCTGATATGTAGCACAAGCATTCTCAGCTAGGAATACCAGTGGCAGCTGATCTCAGAATTAGGAGATGGATGTATCAAAACCAGATCCAGAATTCCTCTTGAGCCAACCGTAATTTTCCTCAGAATGGAAAATGTTTCCTCAGAAAGTAAAATGCCCTTCCAGTGACTAACCTGGAATGTGGCAATGGTTGTCCAGCTAGAAGTTTCAGTTTGGACATCCTGTGCAAATCCTTATCAAAACCAAGAATGAAGAGTGTCATCATTTATTGTTCCATTGATCATTGGACAGGGTTCATACAGAATACTGAATGATAATTTCAAAGACTTTTCCCAAACTTTCAAAGATCACAAACACAGATTTACAAGACCTATTTTCAATAACATTTTGTATACAGGTTATGTCATATGAGAAAACATCGAATGCAAAATACTACAATATTGTTTAACTCATTAAGCCCTGGAGGTTTTTGTCATTTTTGCCTGAAATGCAAGTAGGAAACATTTTGGGGGCTCTTTCTGAATACAACCTAATACACAGACTTCCAAGAGATTGGTTATTTTGTTCGCTAATGACTAGAAGGGTAAAAGTTTTTTGCTAAACGGACCTATCATTTTCGTATCAAGACAGCTCTTTATTCCAAATGCCCACCTTATCCTACTTTTTGCAAAGGTTCACCTGTCTGTGTGCAGTTCAGACTGGTCTGCCTTAGATCTGGGGCCAAAAAGTCAAAAAAATCCTGACACAAAATCGGATTCCGACCAAGGGGCGAATTTTGGGTGAAAAAAACCAGGTTAAACAAAATTAGGTTTTTCCCTCTGTATTTTGTAGTGCAAATAGAATGTTCAGATTATTTGGTATCATTGTAGAGCTATATCTGTCTGCTTTTTGTAATACCACCCACTTTGGTGTATCTTAAATGACCTTGATGCTGCAGAGCTTGGAAGTAGGCTACAGCCTCATCACACCTATAGGTGGGATTGGGGCGGAATGAGTTAATGATGAAATTCAAACTATAACTAATCAAAAGAAATCAGGAAAACTCGACTACATCTGAATCTAACAGCCTTGGACAATTTTATTTGTGATTAATGAAAGTAATTAAAATGTTTGGGTTTATTTCAATTTTCAAAGACTTTTAAAGACCTCAGGGTAATCTGCTCGATTTTCCTAAACTTTCAAGGCCTTGAAAATGTTATCTCATTTTACCCAAACTGTCAAAGACCTTCAAAGACCGTAAGAACCCTGTTGGACTCTGTCTTATCCCAATGAGGATCCAAATGTGAGTTACTATGTGAATAGGTTTTGCCTGTTTGCCTTAGAATGTTTGTGTGATTTCCAAGTCAGGAAACATCATCTTGACAAGATCTAAAAAATGATCTGCTACCAGAAATGGGAGAAACAGTTGTCTTGGCAGTGCCTCTTTGTTCACATTTGATACAGATTCCATGAATATAGATTTCAACATGCTGTAATTGCTTTTATCTGATGGCATACCTATATGACTCAAAATCTCATTCTTGTAACCACAGCTGATTTTGAAATTGACTTAACATGAATTAAAGAACAGATACTGATGTTCATCACTGAATATTAAGACAGTATTGTGACATGATACGTTGCTGATAATAATGCAAGATAAGTATTTTTCACTATGATGAACAAGTGTAGAGCCAAATATTCTAAAGTTAATCATAAATAACTTTAAAAGGTATTGGATCTACTAATCAAGATGGTCACAAATAAACAGGAATATAATAATTACCAACCAGAATAGTAATAATTATGAACAGGAGTAGTAGTAATTACCAACAGGAATAGTAATAAATACCAACAAAAAATAGTAATAATTACCAACATGAATAGTAGTAATTAACAATAAAAACAGTAATATTTATCAACAGGAATCATAATAAATACCAACAAAAATAGTAATAATTACCAACAGGAATAGTAGTAATTAACAACAAAAACAGTAATATTTACTAACAGGGATAGTAATAATTACCAACAGGAATAGTAATAAATACCAACAAAAAACAGTTCTAATTACCAATATGAATAGTAGTAATTAACAATAAAACAGTAATATTTACCAACAGGAATAGTAATAAATACTAATACATGTAGAAACAGTAATTATTAACAAAAGGAATATTAGTAATTAGTATTAAAAGGATTACATTGAAATTTGAAAATAGTCCGAAACATGGTATTGTAAAGCAGGCTTGTAGCACCGTCTATTACCATCAAAGTTGAAATCTGAAAATGGTCCTAAACAAAGTATAGTAAATCAGGCTATCAGCAATGTCTGTTGCAGCTTGTGCCAGAGATATTAGTTTAGACTTAAGTGAAGAATTTGGCAAGGTCTCTGGTATTTGGCAAGGTCTCTCTGATTTGGCACTACTCTTGTTATTAAAATCTTTGTCCTCTCATTGCTATGATACACTCTGACATGATGCCAAAAGCCAAAGGGGTTGCTCTGGAAACACACCATACACATATTCTGACCAGCAAGACCCCATTTTTACAGGACACAATTTCCATTATGACTGAAAAGCATGCAAAGCTTCATGATGATATCTCAAAAGGTTCAGGACATAATACAGACTGGTACACAGAAATGTGACAAGCTGGCTCAAGGATACCCCACTCCCTCCATCCCCTGCCAATGCAAAACAAAAATTGCTTGCAGGGGATAGGACTGGGATGGACATAATAAATCTAAGAAACATATCTCTAAAGAAAATGTGTCAACATCATAACAACTGTCCATCATAATGCTGCATTCATGCAGTCAATATGTTGTTTATTTTAATGTGATAGTTTGAATTGCATCAGTCAGAATAATGACAAATTAATCCAATAATTTCATTCCTTTAATGGGAACACTATTACATGAAAATTGGAATATTGATAAAAAACCAAGTCATAACGAACCGTTAGCAGACACAGAGTATGATGGAATATACCAACATATTGTAGTTGGAGGTGATAGGCTACATGGGGTATAAAAGGCAGAAGGAACCGAGATTTTGTTACAAGCATTTCGGCAGTATATACTTGCTTATTAGTTAAATCAAACTGCAAACAGCACAGACCTTGATCTGCTGTTAACATAATATGCCTGCAGATCAGAGTCTATGTTGTCTGAATACAAGATATGAATACTTTTTCTGTTTATACAAGGCCTTTCTGTACATATACCAAGTTAAGTTTTAATAATTATGTACAGTTACTGCCTTATTCTCAAACAGTTCCAAGCTATAAAGGAAAGAATTTTATTGAAAATTCAAAATACGTTGATGTGACTTGACCTAATGTGTCTGTAACACACCTTCTAATGCGGATGTATAAATTACACTCCCCGAGATAAGTAAACTGCGACATATGTAAACTGGCTGATACATAATGAACCATGAACATGTGTACAGACTATATTTCGATCTTTAAATTGAATGTGTCTACAGTCTACAGTTCCATTCTCATCTCCTGTACATGTGTAAATCATCTGTTACATTTTTCATAATTTTAAGGATTGTTATTGTGTTATGTTAAAGTAACCCGTCACAATGATATTGAAGCAATATGTAGCCTAAAACGAGTAGCTTATGTAAAATCCCACATATGTAGAGGTCCCAGGAATGTAAAACTTTTAGTCATTTTCCATTTTTTTGAGACATTTTTGGGAAAAGCAATTTTCAATTTTAAACATTTTCTAGATTTCCAGGCCCACATGAAAATCCTGAACACACTTTCCAATGCTGATGTATAAATAGACGATGCTTCATACTTTAATCTGAAACAGTTGAATGTCATTGAGAAGAAAAAAAAGTGTGACAGGCGGAGAATACTATATCTCTTGCTTTTTTCCAAAATGACAAAGGAAAATAATTCCTGTCCGAAAGCAATCTTACACTGATCTAACTGCATGCGCTTCATGTTCAAGTATTCAGTCTTGTGCCAATTTTAGATGTACAAGATAAACTCTTAAAATTCCATGCAATATTTCTCTACACTGCACAACAGATATGTTTATTTTCATGCCTGCTCAAAGCCTTATCATAATACAGCATTACCTTTTTCATAATGATGAAGTTAGGATTACTTAATCTGCATGTAAACTGAACCACAAATCTTACAGGAATGTTAGATTATGATTTAACTCATTTTTTTTTCAAAACATTTTCTGATAGCAATTGGTTGGTGTTTTACACGACCAAAAATGTCAACAAGACTACCATGAATGGCACATTATACACTCACCCATATTATACAACCACCCATGTGCTAAATTTTTCTCTATGCAAGTCATAGTTTGGCATCTAGATTACTGACCATCAGACCAAGATACTGTGAATTTTCTCATTAGGCTGACCATGAACCCAAAATCTATAGGTTTTGTTATGACACTAAATGCAAACCATTCACAAAATGTTTGATCAAGGACCTTGCTTTAGAACAAAAGTTTTTCTTCCAAATCCACATTTCTGTGAGGAAAAATGATACTGACATGGGCCTCTCCCAGTGCAATCCACAAACTGTGTCTACAACATTGTCATGCAACCATTTTTTCTGGAAAAGCCATTGTGACCTTGACATTTGACCTTCAATTAGTATATTTTTTACTCATGTATTAAGTCATCCTCAAACTCTGGTGAAGATACATGGTTGAGAACTTTTTTTGTGGTTGCAGAAACCATTTTTCTTCTTTCAGTCACTGTAATCTGGACCTTTTACCTTTTCACATCAAAAAATCAAAAGGATTCTTCCATTACCCATGTCCCAACCATTAACAAAGTTAGCTTCAAGCCCATAACATAAAACTAATGTTCTTGTATGGAAATAATTTTTATTCTTTCTGTCAGTGGTCTTGGCCTCTGACCTGTTCACATAAAAATCAAACCCACCACATTTACAAGCCATCCATGAAGTTTAGTTAGGTCTGTGATGCAGAATTAATGTTCCTGTGCAGAAACATTTTTCTTCTTTGATTTAATAAAACTGTTCTTTGACCTTTTCATTACTGAATCAGTTCTTCCGTATCCCAATTGTGAATGATCCACAAAATCAGGCACAGGTCTGTGATGCAGAATTAATATTACTGTGTAGCAAACTATTTTTTTTAAAAAAAAATCTTTTTGCCCACAAAATCATTTTATATCAATGGAGTGATTATGTAACAATTTAAAAATGTAATATTTGATGAATTCTAATCTTAATATACATGAATTAAAATCCCATCCAACAAGTACACAGTTGTGTTAAATCTTTGTAAATGTGTCCTAATTGCCAATTTTGAAGGTCTGCATTAATACAACTAAAACATAAATAACAGGACAATGTTTTCCACTCTATCACAACATTAACAGTTATATCACTTGCTGGTATTCCATAAAATGATAAATAAAGATTGTCCATGCAATTTAATGATGATATTCGGCAAATTTGATGGGACATGAGAATGGCAGTACTGTAAATACTTGTGTATAAGTTGAGTCAAAGTGCAAACAAAAAAGATCCTTTTCTCACGTAGCATAATGAACCTGTGGACCAGGGCTACAGGTATGTTGTTTGTTCTACTGATTGCTCCAAACAAACTGCACAGATCTAGATCTCTTAGCACATAATGCAACGGCAGACCTGGGTCCATGCAGTTTGTTGTTGGACCAGTCTCATAAGCAAGTAAATATGGTATGCAGCATTTGAGAAAGGCAGATTGAATCACTTCTTGTGATGGCTTACACGAAAATATGAAAACCAGAACATCAATACTATAATTCAGTATTGTACAAAATGTTCTTGTCATTTAATGAGATGGAAAACCATATAATATTTACTGCATTATTTCAAACAGATTATTTCAAACCAGTTAAGCTGGATATAATTGGCAGTGTTAGAATCTGTAAGGGATTGATCATAATCCATTTCCAAGGACCATATGACCCACTCCAGTTACGTAGATTAAAAAAAAAACTGTAATTGTGACCACTTGAACAAATAACATAAATGGGAAGAAGGAGTGATTCACAAATTACCAAAGAACCAGTGTTTTAATTGGAGGTCTTTAAATTTTATGAGTTTGATGAATGTCATGATGAATTTACTTAATGTAATCCAAATTTATTTTTCTTGCTATTAATAAAACTGTCAAGAGGATGGTGTTTAAATGTGTAGTCAGGTTTATGGCCAGATGTATTAATTAGGACTTATTTTAGGAATTAATACTGAACATCAGCAAAAACTTCGTTATAGACAAACAACTTGGCAATCTTCAGTGTACTGGACAAATTTAATATTTCAGTAACTTTATGGACTTCTATGAGAAAATTTGTCATTCCATAAATTCAGAAAATCTACCCGGATTTCAAACACTTTGATCCAAGAAGTCTGAATGCTCCGATCCTGAATTTAAAAGAGATTAATAAAGTGACATGGTGTAAAATTCCCAGGTTTCCAAGTTCACAGTGGTCAGCTATGATAACGTGCGATTCAAATAACAGTTTATCATCATGACCTAACACAGGGAAGTACCCCTAAGAAAACAGATCATGCGGCTTGCGTACTTGGTCCAGCTAATATTTAGATAGATATTATCAGCGCAAGCTTAGAGGGTACTTAAAATTCCAGCTCAATGACACTGTCATTATTGAAGGCTTCAAATGTCCAAGCCCATCAAGCTCAACTGGTCGATCAACTGACTCGTAATCCAAGAATCCTGGGTTTGATTCCCACCCAGGCCAGCCTGATTTGACTGCCTTGGTGTGTCCATGGGAAAAGCACTCTATTCCCTTTTCTTATAAACGACAAAGATAATAATGTGTTCAGTGTTATTAAAGCAAACCAACCGATCCTATAAATGGGACATCTTAACTCATTGTAGGGTGTTATTTTTCACAATAAACCAGATGTACTTGCTTACAAGTCAATACCGCAAACAAAGATCCTGATCTGCCATAGCATGATGTATCTGAAGATAGGGTCTATGTTGTTTGTTTGACTGATATCTCTTAACAAACAGCACACACCAAAATCTTCCAGTGCATCATGCAATGGTAGATTTGGGTCTGTGCAGTTTGCAGTTGGACTTTTGGACTCACAAGCAAGTACAGATGGTGTCTCGAAATGAACCATGAAAAGGAAGTCCATTTCAGGTCCTTCTTTAAATATACATATTGAGCAGGGTTGAGCAGGACACTAGACCAGTATGTAAACAAATAAAGTGGATGTAATTGGAAAGAAAATGTGATTACTCAACATACACCGTATACACCTGCTTATACCATTTTCCAACTGGGAACTGCACAGGCCCATTTCTGCCTTTGCATAATGTGCTGGCAGATCTGGGTCTATGTAGTTTGGAGTAATCAGCAGAACAAACACAGACCCTGACCTGATGCATTATGTGATGGCAGATCATGGTCGATGTTGTTTGTTGTAGGACTTGTAAGTGAGCATATAAGGCAACAAGACTGGGTAACCATAATGAAGATAATATGGGTGTAATCAATGATCTTCAACAACTTGTGAAATCCTAGGGAAGGCTGAAATGTGAATGAAATTAGATAATTCTTTCTCCAAGTGGACTGTTTTTCCTCCTTGAAGCCTATTAAATATAATGTGCAAGTACTTTGAAGTAATTTAGGACTTAACTACACATGCAGAATTTATCAGGATAATTTTAGTACAAACCTCTGTTGTTTGTCCAACAATGGCTCACAATAAATGCCCGTATTATAAAAACATGGTATATTTACTGTGGTATGTACTAGTCAGGTACTGGAAATATCTTGTATAATGCAACTGAATCCAAATGCTGTCTCCTGGACACAGTTAATCCATGTGCCTAAATTGCATTGGTTCGTTACATGAAGGCACCCCTCCCCCATATATTACATAGCTAAATATATACAAAATAGGTCAAATGTATCGCATTTAATACAAAACACTAGGATTTTGGTTTCCCTTCAAGGGGTTGTGTCGAGGGAAAGAAAAACAATTCTTGACCTAAAATCAACAAGTGGGTAAGCTGTGATGCCACGGTACAGATTTAATTGTACGAGACATTATGACCCCTAAGTTTCTAAATGTGTATTCAGTTTACAATCATCGAAATGATTAGATAGTCAACCTTTTGCCTTGTATTTCCTCTATGGCCTAGGCCTACTGGACATCCGACATGTGGAAATATATAATTTAACTGGAAAGGGTAGTAAACTAAACGATACTGTTTATACATGTAAGCACTGCAGCCTTGCATGCGTCTACTAAAAACAATGAACAAGGTAAAATTTTGCTGAACTGGACTTGTGTTCTGGGTCTGAAATGGCTGCATAATAGTGTACAATCTCTTAACAACAATGATTTTTATTTTTAACAAATTACAAGGGCACTCTAAACCAGCTTTAGATAAGGAGTGTTGGCATATATTATGTAAGCAAATTTACTAAAATGCACCAAGAAATTTTTAAAATGTTCAAATTACATAAAGACAATTTAAATTTTGGAATGTTGTCCAAAGCTGTTTGCTTATTACTCTTGTCTTAATTACACTCCATGTTTTATTCTTGCCCATTCAATCAGTGTAAAAAATGCTCCTGGGATAAATTATGCACGTGTCATAAAAGTTTGAAAATGAAGGTATTTGATGACTGTGAGAACACTCCCTCAACAGAATTATAATAGATTACACCCTGAATTAGTCTCAGGCACTACACATTCTAAAAGGAATGATTAACGTATTGTGATTAAGACTCATTCTTGTATTGTATGCTTGTATTTTATGGAATTCCAAAAATTCAGTTAGTTCCAAACCAGGATGTAAAATGCCCATTTGATGACACTCTTAAAAAATCTTTGTAAACCTACATGTACTTGTCTCTAATTTGTAATGTTTCATTTGGGGTGCCTGACACACCTTCCACCAGTTGCATATCTCAAAGGATGACAAATTGTATGTAAATTACAGTAAGGGGTCAAAAGTAAATGTCTCCAAGACAACTTGGTCAACCAGCAAGAAGTGGAAACTGTGAGAAGCCAAATCTGATATATAATAAAAAGCAAATGTTCTTTCAAATTGAAAAGATACTATAGAATTCTTGGTATCACTTTGAAACTACCGGTCATGTTGAATTTGGAAAAGAAATCTGTTTCACCTATTCAATATAAATAATACATTAGCTGTGAATGTTACAATATCGATCAATAAATACAAGAAATAGTAATGACTGTAAAGAAAAGTTGAAATTTACAAACACACTTATCTTACATTTTCCCTGATTAAAATGAGAGTTCATATTCTCAGATCCTGATATTCCCAAATTTTTAATAGAAAAAAAAATTGTTTTGGGCAAGATGCTTTCGTATGAGCTGTAGAGTCAAGGACTTGAATGCCATGATACTGTCTGTGTGTCCTCGTTGTTATGAACCTTGCTTTGAATCGTCAACCTTAGACCATCACCTTAAGTTACAACTCACCCTAGTCAGATCCTATCCAATTTTCTTTTCACCCCTGACACATTATATTTATGCCTGGACGATTCTATATAGTCAATATAGGCCAAATTTTCCTCACAAAGAAAGGGCCATGAAATGGCACTGTAATTAGTTGAAGGCCTTTTGACTCCTGGGAAAAGGCTTAACACCCTGGAGGCACTGTGTAAATGTTGTATCAAGAGATATTTTATATAGAAATCATATAGGGCTATAGGTCGTGTCTTTTCGTCATGTACACTTAACAGCTTGCACTCCATTCATAAGCTCTCTAAATAAAACAGCAGGAGACCGTTTCAACTTTGTAACAAAAATGTGTCTTCCATAACAGATTACTAAGCCACGGCGAATCTCACATAATAAAACTCTATTAATTTTCCCTTCAATAGTTTACTAACAAAAAAGTGGTGGATTTAGCTGTGGAGTTGTAGATTTAACTGTGGTGAGTTTGTTCAGATTCAGTTAAATTCCCCTTTTCCAGCTGAAATTGTACACTTTTCGGTGAAAAAGCAGTTGTGTAGTTCAATATGAGCAAACATAAGCACCAACTTGTCAAAATGGAAACTTAAAAACTTGGATATGTTGTTATAAGAGGTGTAATGGATATTGTCCTTGCAAAAAGCATAATGGATACATCACTGCAAAAAGCATAATGGATTGAGAAAAGAAAACATGTATACCATGTCTTGTGTGAATTCCTTGCAGCAAATATAAAGCAAATAAAATTGATCTCACAGTCCCAAAAAGAAAAATTATGGAACCAAACATGAAATGCTGAAATAAGGTCAGGATAAAATCAGTCACCATTTACATGTAGCCATCATTTACATTAAAAACAAAGGGATATTACCAATTTAAAAAATCAGTGCCCTTGAAGGAATCTGAACTCAGTCCTGGAAGAATAGATGGAAAAAATTCTGATTGTGATCCCTTTTTGCAGCCTAACTGCCCACTGCCCTTAATTCATTCTTTATTTGATTCTTTAAACATGCTTTTTTTGTTGCAATTACAACAAATTTCTATTTTATTTTTCTCCTGAATTGCTGGTACATTTGGTATGATGCTACAGTCTAATATTCCAATGCTTTTCTCAATTTGCTTCCTTGGAATAATTAAGGACAAGGTCTACATGTTTTCTTTTCAAACTTTGAATCCATTTCAATATGTGACTGGTATTGAATGGGTTACAGGATATGTGGCAGGTAAATTACTGGGTTACAGGATATGTAGCTGGTAATGACTGGGTTACAGGATATGTGGCTTGTAATGACTGGGTTACAGGATATGTGGCAGGTGAATGACTGGGTTACAGGATATGTAGCAGGCAATGACTGGGCTACAGGATATGTGGCTGGTATTGACTGGGCAACAGGATATGTGGCAGACAATGACTGGGCAACAGGATATGTGGCAGGCAATGACTGGGTTACAGGATATGTGGCAGGCAATGACTGGGCAACAGGATATGTGGCAGGCAATGACTGGGCTACAGGATATGTGGCTGGTATTGCATGGGCTACATGAAGGAGTCACTTGACACTGAGTCATTTACACTAAATTCAGACACTCCAATACATGCGGTGGGAGAGGTAGAAGTGGTGGGTGGCTGAGAAAACATTTCATTTTTTTACCTTTAATGACACTTTGAATTCATTGTCCTTTTCTGGCTAAAAAAATGCTTGATTTTAATGCTGGAATCTAATGAAGACTTTTTGTATTTTTTAATGGACAAATTTATATTTTTTCTCACCTCAATTATTGATTTAATTCAAAATCTGAATTTTTTAAACTTATTTTCAACCAAATGTTTGCAAAATCAAAAATAAAAAGTTTCTTGCCTTGTCAATCAAGCTAGATAGAAAAATTGTCTGTATCATCACATTTGTAAACATTATTTTGTAAACTCTGTTCTGTATACTACTGAATGTCAAATCTGTAAATGAACTTAACACATTGGATTTTTAACATAGCTTTAACAATCTGTCAGTCATATCACTACAATGTTTGAAGTGTGACAGTTTATAGTGATGTCTAGCACTGGGGCATCAAGCTGCAGACATGTAGCATGATCTCCCATCCAGTCACATTATCCTGACACCATTCCTACTAATACTAACCTCCAAATGCTGAGCACTTATCAAGGCAGCTGTTAGTACCATTTTCAGTGGTCTTTCTTATGACTTGGCTGGGGTTTGAACCCGTGACCTGCATGTGAGGCAGATGCTCTAACCACAGAGGCCACAGGAGTGGTCAACTTAAGACTTGCAAACTGACACCTACTGTATATATCCAAAATGTTACATTTACTGTTTTTGTGAATTATTTTGCTGTACAAACAAATAAATAAATAATGCTGATTTCACCATGGCTGAATGCCATTTTCTACATATGAAAATGTTCATTGCAATGGAATTAAAAAGTAGGTACAATAAAAAGAACTGCTGATGATGAATACCCCAATCTCTAAATTATCTAACAGCCTGAAAAACAAAAAGCTATATCTTTTCAAAATCACAAACAAAAATAAGCTGACAAGAAAAAGATGTGCAAATATTAATTTTCTACTAAGTGGTTTTTCTCAATGTCCAAGAAAGGTAAAGTAATCATAATGACCATTAGCATATTTTTAGCCACTTAGTAATGATACGCTGTATGTTATTGGGTTAAAAAAAACAAGACCATCATGTTTCTCAAGTTCTCAACTCGGTGATTTTGCAATGAGAGGCAATTCTGTCTCATTTTGTTTCACAGATAATTGCTTTTGAATTCAAAATTCCTCAGTATGTTAAAATTTCATAGCTTCTTTTAAATAAATTAAAACATAATTTAAATGAAAAAGATGAAAAAAGTACTGCTTGATTTTCCTACACAACGATTTTTGACAAAAACTTCATCATCTTATACCAATGCTGAACATCCCCACTACGATCTTGACCTGCAGAGCCCATATTAATGGGGGCCAACCATGCCCAGTAGGTAAACGTCTCTAATGCTGGGGTCTCAAACACAAGGCCCATGGGCTCCATGTAGCCCACCAAGCTGTATCCTGTGGCCTGCAAAATGATTGACATCACAAGGTGTTTTGAGAGATAACAAAGGTGGTGTGGCCCTTGGGCCATCAAAAATGCCCTCAAGTGGCCCTCAGGGTAGTTGAGTTTGAGAACCGTGCTCTAATGAAATCATTTGACTATTCCATCATGGAGATCCACTAGCCTCACAGTGACAATGCATGGAAAACCATCTTAATATCTGAAATATTGTATTTTTTCTTCAGAGCAAATCACAGGCCAGTCACATGTAAGTTTACTTAAGGAATGAACATTGTTTTCTTGAATGTGTTCACTGCTGAAATTGTTGTCAGCTACAACCACACACATTTTTTTGGCATGGGGTGGTGTGTTAAATTCTATGAATTTGTAGCCTGACTAATAGAGACAAGCCATTACTCTTGGCAGGTTTTATAGGCTGATTAGAAAACAAGCTGATTAAGTATTTCTACCTGTAAATTCAGGAAAAGAAGATTCGTACCCCAAATATAAAAATTGTTTTATATCAATCTATTTTCATGTGGTCAATCTTTTGCAAAAAAAAGAAATTTGATAATTCTGCTTACTCCAGCTAATGCAAAATCAACTCTTTTCCAAGCATCTGAAATTTCCGTTTAATTACTGACATTTTCAAAAATTGTTCATTTTCACAAATCTACTAATTTCTAAACCATTTTCCCGTCACTTCACCCGATGTTGGCCAAAGAGAAATGACACTCCAGTACAGTGGACCTCGCTTACTGTGCTTATTGTGGACAGAAGTCAAAACAGAATATTTTACCAAATGTGCATCATGTCCCACACATACTTGCTTTTAAGTCGAGTCCAATTGCAACTGCAAAGACCAAGATTTACCATGATATAATGCACTGGCAGATCTGCATCTATGCTGTTTGTTGGGATAATCTGTTTAACAAACAACATAGACCCTGATTTGCCATTGCATAATGCACTGGCAGATCTCGGTCAATGCAGTTTGCTTGGATTAATCAGTAGAACAAACTGCATAGACCCAGCTTTCCCAGCCCAGTATGTGATTGTAAATTAGGGTTTATGTTGTTTTCAGCTGGATACAACTTGTATGAGAGTATATACATTCAATCATTTCTCAGACAGGAACCCCTTTACTTTGGTATTCCTTCTTGCCAACTCGTGTCTGATTTTTTTGCAATGGATACACATTAACAACAAAATCTTTATTTACACCCCCAACAAATAGTAATAATGAACAGCAGGTGCCAATATACAGAAAGCAAAAGAAAAAATGGTGGAATCTGTAGACTCATTTATCAAAGGGATCTACCAGAAAAACAAATCTTTGCAGAGCACCATTGTGCATCAAATGCAAATCTTTTGCAATGTTTCCTCACCGCATTTGGTGTAATAGTCAAGTTATAAAGGGGAAAGGAAAAAGACAGACAGATGGACATCATGACAAAATACAAAATGGTAGGTGTAAATAAATGGATACTTCAGAGATCCTTATTTTCTTGTGTACACAAAATGTTTGACATTCTAAATTTCTGGAATGAAGTCCATGAAATTAGTGTGCATTACTTCTTTAAGAAATCAAAGTGTATACCCAAATAATGGAATGAAGTCCATGAAATTAGTAGGCATTACTTTAAGAAATCAAAGTGTATACCCAAATAATGAAATGAAGTCCATGAAATTAGTGTGCATTACTTCTTTAAGAAATCAAAGTGAACACCGAAATAAATGGAATGAAGTCCATGAAATCAGGGCACATTAATTCTTTAAGTAATCAAGGTGTATACCCAAATGAGTGAATTAAGTCCATGAAATCAGGGCACATTAATTCTTTAAGAAATCAAAATGTATACCCAAATGATTGAATTAAGTCCATGAAATTAGGGTACATTAATTCTTTAAGAAATCAAGGTCTATACCCAAATAATGAAATGAAGTCCATGAAATCAGGGCACATTAATTCTTTAAGAAATCAAGATGTATACCCAAATGATTGAATTAAGTCCATGAAATTAGGGTACATTAATTCTTTAAGAATCAAAGTGCATATGCAAATAATGAAATGAAATCCATGAAATTAGTGTGCATTACTTCTTTAAGAAATCAAAGTGAACACCAAAATAATGAAATGAAGTCCATGAAATTAGGGTACATTAATTCTTTAAGAAATCAAGGTGTATACCCAAATAATAGAATAAGTCCATGAAATCAGGGCACATTAATTCTTTAAGAAATCAAGATGTATACCCAAATAATTGAATTAAGTCCATGAAATTTGGGTATATTAATTCTTTAAGAAATCAAGGTCTATACCCAAATAATGGAATGAAGTCCATGAAATCAGAGTACATTAATTCTTTAAGAATCAAAGTGTATACCCAAATAATGGAATGAAATCCATGAAATCAGGGCACATTAATTCTTTAAGAAATCAAGGTGTATACCCAAATAATGGAATGAAGTCCATGAAATTAGGGTATATTAATTCTTTAAGAAATTAAGGTGTATACCCAAATAATGGAATGAAGTCCATGAAATTAGGGTACATTAATTCTTTAAGAAATCAAAGTGTATAACCAAAAAATGGAATGAAGTCCATGAAATTAGGGTACATTAATTCATACACTGATATTATGCATCCACTGTCTTCTGTTGGTATTAGTAATACAAGACTAGACAGCCAGCCTACAGGCATGATTGTTATTTTGTTGTGAAGGGTTTAATGCATCTTTTCAGCACAAGACAGGCTGTACATGGCAGCCAGTACATTTTTTGGAGAAAGAACCCAGAAGAACCCCAGAAAGAACCACTACCCAAGTGACGCTACTAGCAAAAACTTTCTCACATACCCATTTTGGTTAAGCTGGAGACTCAAACCACACCTATAAAGGTGATATATCAGTGACCAGAAAAGGCAAGTGCCCTAAACTACTTAGCCACCCAAAGCCCAGCATGAATGTAAATAAATGAATTCCAGCTGTATTTGCTGGAGAGAGCCAAGAGAACGAACATGCTACTGATCAAACCAAGTGCAAACCCTTCCAAGTCCATCATGTCATCACAAACTAATCACTCTGCATTATGCTTTATTGATTAATGTCAATGAATTTAAAATGACAGGAGAGAGGTATAAATAAATGGACCTAAATTGTTCTTAACTGTTATTGCCTTAAGAAGTCCCATCTGCAGTAAATATCTGGGTCAATATGGTAACCCTACCATTCTAATTATGTAGGGTGCCTGTCTGACTGCACTTCACACTGGATTTTGTATCCCAAATAAGATTAAAGGAGAAGGGCTCACTGTGATTCCCTGGTGGGTCCCAGTGGATCTTGCATAATTAATCTGGCTACAATCTGATGATCTATTCACAACAAGGTGTGTAGAAGCTGTCTGGATAGCGTTTACCATACTAGTGCACTCATAAGCATGTGCCCTTCTACTTACTGTAAACTTAGTCTACCATACTAGTGCACTCATAAGCATGTGCCCTTCTACTTACTGTAAACTTAGTCTACCATACTAGTGCACTCATAAGCATGTGCCCTTCTACTTATGTAAACTTAATAAAATTTCTGTTAATATAGGCATTTTGAAAAACTGCTAGCTAAATTAAAGAAAACAATTTGAAAAATGTACCAAGTGATCTATTTCCACATCACAGTTTAAATTTTATTTTGTGAATTCTTTCTTAAGAGAGGGTGTTTTTCATATTAAAATTTGGCATTATTAGTTAAGTTGATGAACTGGGTACACCATGCATTACAAACTGAATCAAATTCATTATGCTTACAAAAATCTTCTTTGAACTGTATAATATACCACTGGAATGGGCTTTAAACACAAAAGAACAATTCAATGAGCAACACTATATTCCAAAGAATGAACAATTCAACCTTGTAAGCGGGGCCCCGAGTGGCCGAGTGGTCTAAAGCGCTCACTGTCAAGGATCACTGCCATCTCACCTCTGTCTGTGTGGGTTTGAGTCTCGGATTCATCCAATGTGGGTATGTGAGAAAGCTTGCCAGTATCTTCTCGTGGGTTGGTGATTCTTTCTTAGGTTTTCCCAGGGTTCTTCCTCTACCATTTATACTGGCTGCCAGGTATAGCCTATCTTGTGCTGGCGTTAAACCCTACAACAACAACAACAACAACAACAACAACATTGTAAGCCACTGAACAATTTTACATTATCGTATATCATAAAAGATGAATGTACACACTTATACACTGGTCGTGGACAAATTAAATAGGGTCAACGAGAATGACAAGTCTTAATTTTTAAATTAACAATGCATAAGATACATGGTGAGTTTGTGTTAATTTTATCTTAGATTTAAAAGCACTAAATTATGTATATTAAGGTGGTTTGTTTGATACCATGCCAAGCATCTACCATGAAATGGATCATCAATTCAACTGATCTGAAATCTCAACAACCTTTCTTTTATCGTACTTGGTACACAAAAAAAGTTACCACCCTGGAATGCTTGATAATAACCACCCACAACACTTCAGTGTTGAACAAATGGATCTTAATTTATCCATCAAATAAAGTTGTGATAATACTTTGTCAGAGTTATTCAACAACCAGCGGAACAAGTCGTTTTGAGATAGTAAATGTTAGTGTCGGGACGGGACACTAAGATGACACTGTTTTGAATACAAACATGAGTAAGCAGATATATAAAACAAAACATGGTCAGTAACTTCTTTTTTGACCTATTAAGATGTAAGTAATGCTTGTACATGCATTCAGGTAGTTACCATTGTTTTAACACATCAAAAGTGGTACCTGTGGATTTCTGAATCTCTACAGATGCTTCCAGCAATATTAGAATATAAAAAATTTACATAATACAGGTGATCCCAAATTTGATACGGTTTAAAATATTTTTAAATTTGTGTAATTATAGAATATCGTGGTTATGTTTCTGTGACCGAAAAACAGCCACGTCAAATCATATATATGTATGATAGAAGAAAATGAATAAAGAGAGCATGCTTTCCAATATTTCTGTCAAATTTATTCCCAAGGGGGCAAATTAATTTCATATTTACTTGCCTATCTAAATTTTCACTTCTTTTGCCTGAGCATGTGTTAGGTGGTTTTGCATTTTTTTATTTTCCCATTACAGTTTGTTCTGCACATCATAACAAATGATATCCACGTCTGTTTCTCATTGAATTTTCATGTCAGTATCTAAAAATGTAGCTAACACTACCGAATCAAAATATATTTGCCTTAGGCAACAAGAATTTTTGAAGAGGGTGTGTATATGTGTAAGAACTACTGAATAATACCATCAGTTGAATGCAATTTACACAGCATGTCAAATATTAGCCCTGTAAAAGTTGGTTATCTTGCATCTGGTGTAACTCACCTAAATTACTCCAAATGAGGTCCTGTAGCCTGCCAACATTGCAGATGCTGATGGGGGGGGGGGACTTGAAAAGTGGGTTTTGTAATCCCAAAGGGGGTCAGTGAGTGTGATAAACTATGTGATGTTGCAGTATAAAATACCTTATCTAGTCATAAAAGAATCTAAAAAATGAGATGAAATTTAGTTCTCAATAAAAGAAAAGAAACTGTTCTCTGAAAAACTGAATACATTTCCTAACATAGCTAGCTGGTAAACAATACATTTTCATATGCTAGTATCACACACAAACACACATACACACACACTCGTAACCATACAGACATTAAATACCACATCTATTCACTTATAAGATGTGTCCAAATGCAAACTGCACAGACCAGATTTGTCACTGCATAATGCAAAGATTTGGGTCTGTGTAGTTCGTTAGGAGTAATCAGTAGAACAAACAGCAAAGACCCTGATCTACCAGCACATTATGATTCTGCAAGGAACTGTAGACTTCAACACTGTACAGGATACAGCAGATGTCATCGCCTTCCATCTTAGATTCTTCATCAGGACTTAGAACATTTCAATATTAGGACTTCTAAATTTTTATTCATGGATGTTTCTTGGATTATTTTTGGATTTGATTCTTAAAACCATAAATTCTTATTTTTTCATTTTTACAGTACATGTATTTTACCAGGGAAATAAATAATTTGTTAATTTTTTCAAAGCTTGTTGTTTTCCCTCTTTTTGTGTTTCTGTTTATTTGAGCCTTAACACATTACATAAGAATACAAACACACAATATGTCTGTCTTTAACATCCATTATCAAACAAAATCTGAACACAGCATCCAGTTTACATCCTTTATAGTGTAGCATGAATGATTTCAAACTGATTGTCACTATTCAATGAACAATGGAATACAGCATTGTCTTTAAGATGTTTACCATACTGCTTTCTATAAATGAACCTATCACCACTTGTTGCTGATCAATTAACCAATTAGCAAGCATAATTGAATTTTTCTGATACATCACAATTATCTTTCTGCCTCTGTATTACTGCAACGAAGTGTCAACCATGCAATGATCATATTGGTTATCATATCAAAACTTGGCATTTCCCCACTGTAGAAGGGAGAGGTGATTTGACATTGTGCTTTCTAAAATGACTGTTCCTAACTTAACCATGCCAACTATCAAAATAAGTATGTTCTCCTTTTCATGACTAAACAGACGCGTAAGAGTAAAACCTGAGTAAGAGTAAAACCCGAGTAAGAGTAAAACCTGAGTAAGAGTAAAAACGCTTGATGAACCTTTGCATCTGATCATGAACTAGCCAATAATCATTACCAAAGTCGAATTCAATGTCTCGTGGAAGGTAATGAAGTGTAATAGTTACCGGTAATGATTTCAAAGTGCACCTGGCATTTACCTGTAATCTAGGTGAACTAGGTTGTTACAAACTGTGTACTTTATGGAAATGCCACAATGGGATTATCCACAACTATGCTCAAAGGACTAGCAACACAAATTGCCCTAATTGTTCCAGATCAATTGAGCAATCTGTGTAATGGTGGTTAGTCATCTTTGGAAAAATAACATAATTTAGTCATGTATATTATGAATATAAATTATCTGACTTTTCTGATACACTTTATACAGGAATCTGCATAAAGATGTTAATAAAAGCACACAAGAGTCCTCATCAAAGGAATGTATATTAACTTTAAACAATTTTATTGCTTTTAAATATGCAAAGAATAACTTTCCTACTGCCAGACTACATGGTCATTGTTTATTAGTATGCAACATTTCACTTAATAACTCATCTGTCAGGTCACTGTGGCTTCCATACTGCAATTTTATTATGTGGACCACGAGTTCTAAAACAATGCATTTTTAAAAAGATAAATATATACTCTACGGACAAATAAGGTAACTGTCCTTTAACCTTTAAAGCACATAATGAATGTGTACTGTATATACTCACTTGTAAATCAAGTCCAACTGCAAATGCACAGACCCAGATCTGCCATCACATAATGCACCACTAGATCTGGGTCTGTGCAGTTTTTTAGGATGTTAGGAATATTCAATAGAACAAACAACAAAGACCCTCATCTGCAGGCACATAATGCTATGGCAGATTAGGATCTTTGTTGTTTACAGTTTGATTGGAAGTATAAGCAGGTATATACAACAGATTGATTCCTATCCTGTTCATTTTCAGAAATTGCACAATTCTCTCTAAGGAGCAACTCAGCTGTATGATCATTTCACTTTGCTTCTATGTAGGTAACTATCATCTTATTATATCAGTTACTTTCATCTAGGTCTAACAGAAAAATATGTTCTGCCTTTAATTTAATGTTTTTGTGGATTGGAATTTTGATTTTGTAAATGTTGATTTTTCTGCAGGATGCATAATTACATAAGTCAGCATAAAATTTACCTCCCCCATGAGAACACCGTGAAAATGTGCAGTTAATTTGTCACGAGCATGATGAAACCAAA
Source organism: Sinohyriopsis cumingii (assembly GCA_028554795.2). NCBI lineage: Eukaryota > Metazoa > Mollusca > Bivalvia > Unionida > Unionidae > Sinohyriopsis > Sinohyriopsis cumingii. The sequence continues at coordinate 12,170,653 of CM068836.1, forward strand.
CACACTGATTTAATATTAAGACAGTTCAATCTTTTAAGATTAAACACCATAATCACCCACTTACCAACTGACATTTCTGCACCTGCACACTGCACATTATTATCTAGTTTGTAAAAGCATTTTACCACATGCACTTCAAGTGGTTGTTCAATGGTAGACTAACAGTTTTTGGTATTAAGCAGTAATACCTCTGCTGTTACATGTGGTTCTAATGCATATCACGGTGTCTTTGTCACAACAGATGTTCTAATGCATGTCACAGTGCCTGGTCACAACTGATGTTCTAATGCATGTCACAGTGCCTTGTCACAAGAGATGTTTTAATGCACATCACACTGCCTTGTCACAAGATGTTTTAATGCATGTCACAGTACATCTGTCACAACAAATGTTCTAATGCATGTCACAGTACCTTGTCACAAGAGATGTTCTAAGGCATGTCACATTGCCTTGTCACAAGAGATGTTCTAATGCATGTCACAATACATTTGTCACAACAAATGTTCTAATGCATGTCAGTGTACTTGTCACAACAAATGTTCTAATGCAAGTCACAGTGCCTTGTCATAACAGGGTTATAATGTATGTCACAGTGCCTGGTCACAAAAGATGTTCTAATGCATGTCACAGTGCCTTATCAGAAGAGATGTTCTAATGCATGTCACTGTGCCTTTGTCACAACAAATGTTCTAATGCATGTCACAGTGCCTTTGTCACAACAGACGATCATTGATGCTGTGTTGCTAACAAAGACATTTTATTCATTAAAAGTTGTTTATTCATTGTCTTTTTTAAAATTGAAAATGGAAATCCTGCTCCCAATTTTAACAAAGAGTCCCTCAAAAGACTGATACTCTGTTAGCTGAAAAGAATTTCCAAGAATCCATGATAAGACCATATCTTATACCTAATGGCTGAGTGCTGAAACCATCAGATATTTCTGAATAACAAGATACTAAATGCAAAAATCCATTATTACTTTGAATTAAAAAAAGTTGTGTTCCAGTCACCTTACTTGTAAATTCCTCAGTACATAAACCTTATCCCTTTAAAAATAAAAAATAAAAAACCACTGAACAAAATGAGTCAGATTAGCCTTTGGCATTCGGATTGGCAAGTATTACATAGTTTAAATGGAAGAAAGTTGTACATTAAATGGTGAAATGGATGTGAGACAAAGGGTACTTGGCTGTTAATCCTTGTAGTTAACTGACAGTGTCTGACAACATCATTACTTCACCTGAAGAAACCAGTACATGTTGACAGGAAAATTGATCACTTCAATTCCTAATGATCCTTCAATATGTCACCCAACCAACCAAGGCAAAGGATCAAAGGCTAGAACTTACCAACAGGTGATTTCTTTCAGGACTATTGTCTTATAGGTGCATTCAGGTGTAGACATAAAATGAATGTTGTTTCAAGGTAGATTAATACTATTGATAATGAGAAGCTGAAAATATTTCCGATCTGTGAATAAATTGTTCACATCAATTAAGTGATTCATACACGGAATATTTTAAAATGTTACCGTAGAAAAAATCATTAGAAGCATGCACTTGTAGAAAAATTCTACTAGTTTAAATTTAGTACTTATTATCTGAAAAATGTACAGCACTTTTTACACTCTACAATTCTGCTCAGATCTGTTATAATTCATAATAAACGGTAGTAAAAGTTGAATTCATTTTTCAAATGTTTAAAAATGAAGGAATTATTTTTACAAGGCAAATCAAAAATTGCAGACGTCTTTTGACCTTTTGTTGACCCATCCTACTTAAAACCATGTCTTGCAAAATCCTAATTTTTTCAATAAAGTAAACAGATGTAGTTTAAAAAAGGGCAAAAAGATATACAGAATTTCATTCAGCCACTGTGACTAGTGAAGAAATCTGACCATGAATGATTTCAACCTTTACAGTAAGTTCCATTCTGATCCAGATGCATAAAACCTGTGTACAATATAAAGTCAGCTCTGAAGGTTTATTGGAATAATGATCTACAACAATTCCTTTATCACTTGTCTGGTACAAAGAAATACCTCCCTACACACCACCAGAAATGAGAATATACACAAGGCTGGTGTAACAGACATTAATCAATTGAACATTAAAGCAGTACCAGGCGTTTCAAAGCAACAGACCAGCACTCTAGTAACAAGGGAAATCCTGCCATATTTATACATCCTAGAGTTAAAAAAAACTGGCAGAGGTTGAGCACCGTGGTCACCAGGAGACTGTCCAGGGTCTTTTAATCTGATTACTTGCTCTTCAATTTTGATATCCAATATTGCAGCCAGTAATGATAAATAGATGGTAGATGCACCTGCCAACCACCACTGATCTTACATAATGGGACATAATTTTGGTGTATTCTAACTTCAGATACCTCAATCTCCAATGAAAAATCACAAACTATCCCCCATCTCCATGGAAAAAATTTTCATAATCCCAATTCCCTTAAGGCAAACAAGGGTACCATGAATACTTCACTATACATTTACTCCATGGACTCCATGTTTAATTCTCCTTTCATTCAGTGACCTTGACTGTTGACCTAGTAGCCCCAAATCAATAGGCTTCTTCCTTAACCCAAATGAAAGCCATCAAAATTGAGGTACAACTAATGTTACTGTACAGAAACCATTTTTTCTTCTTCAGTAACCAGTGACCATGACTTTTGATTTTAAATTGACTGGCTGACTGTATAACCAATTACTTGTAAAGTGATGACCTGCTAGTCATTAGCAATTCTAATTCAGCCTCTTAAATCAAGTTGCATTATTTTATCAGATGCAGGACTCCATCTTGGTCACCAAGCCATTTTTTTAGCATTCTGAAAACACAAGAAATGTCTTAGTGACTAGAATTAATCAGTGAATTTCAGTTCCATCACTGATTCTGCAATCTTACCAATACCTAATCTTCCTAACATGAAGAAAATGTTGTCACTTACTTTTGTGTGTAAAATTTGAAGACAAAAAACATTTAAAATACTATCATCATTTCTTGTATTCTAATAAGAAAGGCAATATAGTATATAGCATGAAAGTTGAAGAAAGTGCAATTTCCTAATGCAAGGAAAATCTTGTCTTGAATTGGTACAACAACTGCCCTACTGGCTGACTCGCATAAAATTCTCATTTTAATAAGTAGATTTTCATGGCAATTCAGCACCACAGTGGCTATGTAGTGCCCAACAAAGGTAAAGTTCCAAAAATTTAAACTAATAATTATTCACAAAGATTAAAATGACTTTTACAAAGTAAGAATTATTTTGTAGTCATTCTTCACCTTTGGAATTGATACATATCGCATATATACTTGCTTGTAAAGTCGAGTCAAACTGCAAACAACAAAGATCCTGATCTGCTGTAGCATTAAGCACCTGCATATCAGAGTCTATGTTGTTTATTCCACTGATTACTCCTAACAAACTGCACATACGCAGACCTGCCAGCACATTATGTGACAGCAGATCTGGGTCTGTGCAGTTTAACTTGACTTACAAGCGAGTACATACAGTATCAAACTGTCAGAATTATTGATGCATTGATGAACTGTTTCCTACCTAATGGCAATGAGAAAATCAAACCTTAGCATGAATTTCCTCAAAATATCACGCAATGTAGACAACCCAAAAATTGCCAGCTTAGCGGACTTGCTCTTCAAACATGATTGAATACTAGTATTGTTGCCCTCAATAAGAACTATTGTACGTTTGCAAAAGACACAAAATGACAAGATCTACTGAAGACAGCGGACTTTTTGATCATATTCTCCATGCACATGACACTGAACACGTGCACTGAGAAGGTTTCATACATCAGTCAATTTCATATTCCATAAAGGCAATTGCTACCACACTTGATCTGAAATGTTTAGATAGCTGTACTGTGTTTATGTGGCACTTTCTGTCTAAAATTCAAAGAATAGCCTACAATGTTGAGGCAGTGTATAATGAAGAAGCACTTGGTGATCCCCATTATATCATTACGGATTAGATACAGGTTTTGCTGAGTTGTATCTACAATAATGACACATTAAATATTTGGTGGGGGAGGGGCAGTTGATTCCTTTTTAATCTTTTGTTTCTGTTTTATTCATGCAACAAAGCAGAGTAGGTCTGGCCTGCACTGCATAGCCGAAGCTAATGTGATAAACTTTCTCCAGGAGTTCAATAATTAATTCCTCAAAGATTATTCATTAGATAAAACATCATAGATATCTAGCATTTTAAAAAAAAATGGGTTATAAAAAAAGCACCCAAAAAACCAGTCAACCATGCCCTGTTACTTTCACATGGCTAAAGCCTTACAACACTTGTGTTACTGTGATTATCAATTTGGCAGGTGGAGGGGGGGGGGGGCAAAAAGGGTCTGCATAGATTTGACTGGGGTGGGATTGTGAGTTTTATAAAATTTCTGATATATAACCAAGCCTGACATATCCAGTTTCACTATGGACAGGTAAAGGGTGCTTTATAAATTAGTCTCTGTGGATACTGAGGTAACTGTATGGAATGTCCAGCCCCTGTTTACCTAGCCACCCAGGAATGACTCTCTCCTTGTCCATGCTTTATCTAGGTTTATGTTAGACCTTGACCATAAATCATGCTCATTTCATCCACACTATGTACTGCCAGATCTGGGTCTCTGCTAGGAATAATCAGAAGAATATTGATCTATAAGCACAGTATGTGATGGCAAGTCATGGTCTATGGCATTTGCAGTTGGGGTTGACTTACAAGCAAGTATAAATAAATGTCACAAAATTCTTAACATGAATACTTCAAACTGAATATCTGAACGTCGTTGATTATTTCAAAGAATATTTTTTCAAACAAATCATTTCCTGCCTTCCAAACTTTACCTGGATAGGAATAATGGTGAAATTTAGGAAAAATGGCTCCACTGGGGCTTTAAGATCCCCACATGCAAACTGAAATTAATTATAAACTATAAATGTTTTAATTCCTTGAGCTTAAATACCCAATCACATTCATTTTAAAAATATACCGAAATGAAGTAGTTTTGTCGAGTGACACAAGTAGGTTATTTAGTGCCGAGGCAATCGGTTTGGTTTTGAAGGGTTTAACACCATTTTTCAGATGCTGCTATACATGGTGGCCAGTATATTCTGCGGAGGAGGATTCAAGGAAAAACCAATGACCCATGGGAAGCTAACGGAAGCTTTCTCACATACCCATGCTGGTAGAGCCAAGACTCAAACCCAAACGGACAGAGGTGATATGTGCGAGTGATCTGTTAGTCTTATGTTATATGTTTGGGTTCTAATAAAGAGCAAGAATAGAAAAAGTGAAAACAACAAGCGTTGAAAAATTTAAGAAATAATTTCCCTGGAAAAACACCGTAAATGTGAAAAAATAATAACTTTTGGTTTTAAGAATCAAATCCAAAAATAATCCAAAATTAATCAGAAGTCCTAGTAATGAAAAGTTCTAATGAATTCAAGTTCGAGTCTCGACGAAAAAATCCAAAATGGAAGCCAATGACGTACTCTGTAGTCTTTATAGTACAGATGTGTCTAATGTTCTTTGTTGATTCATAAAAATATTCCAGTGGTTGAATTTCCAAATAAAATTTAAAAGAAATGTCTTTGTCCAAAAATTCTGTATGAGCACTCAAATATTTCCAGGGAAAAGAAATAATCTTTTATAATCCAAATAATCTGAATACAAATTAAAATATAATTCCAAACTTATCACAATAAAATGAATACCTTATGTCCCAGTGTTTAGAAGCCCAACTGACTAAATTCTTTATAAACATCAGTATGAAACCTGATTACTGTGCAAAACAGATGCCCCAATGAGGGTCAACTCTCCAGAATTTCTAGAACATCACAGAAGCTATTTATGTCTAAAGGCACATAGTCCCAGTCAGCCTCAATTTCACTATTATCAATCCCACATTATGCATAAATAATAAAAGAAGTTGTTTCCTTGATTCTCAATCAAAGCCAGGAACTAGGTCAGCAAAAGTTACGAAGTTCAGTGTTTACGTTTAAACAGTCGGGTCAAACTAATTTGTGGAAAATATCAAATTCCTAGTAAACTAAATTACTTTGACATGTAATGAAACTAAAAATAAAAAAGATTTTAAAACTTACAAACAATTCAATTAAATCAAATATAAATTAAATCAAATATACCTAACACTTAGACTAGTCAGCTACCCGAGGCAATTGGAGTAAAGTGCCATACCCAAGGATACCACTGTATCTGACTCAGGCTGATTTGATGGCAGGATTCAAAACTTGCCCCCTTTCCCTTTCAATGGCAATTCTTGAATGCTACCCACTGCTCAAGACAGAATGATGCAAGGAAGTTGATACAAAGAATGGTGACACTATCTGTCCAAACCTCGTTTGTAAAACATTATTTTTATTATTATTATTATTATTATTAAAGGAATGCTTCTCCATTCCTTCCTAACATTTACCATTTTATTGGTAATTAAACAAAAAAGCTGACATTCCAGGTAGAGCATGTTCACTATGTATTACAAGGGCATCAACAAGTCGAATAGTGGGGGGGGACCCTTGAAATCTGGTCATAGTCATAATATCTGAGGTTATAAGCTGTTGTTGTTGTTGTTGTTGTAGGGTTTAACACCATTTTTCAGCACACAACAGGCTTTACATGGCAGCCAGTATTAATGGTGGAGGAGAAACCAGGGAAAACCCCGGAAGAACCACTGACCCATGAGAAGCTACTGGCAAGCTTTCTCACATACCTGCATTGGCTGAACCCAAGACTCAAACCCATGTTGACAGACGTGAGATGGCAGTAATCTGTAATGGTCAGCACTTTAGACTACAAGGCCACTCAGGGCCCCTCTGAGGTTGTAATTATTTTTATCCTTAAGCATGCCTCGCAAATTTTATATTTCCTGACTGGAAAAAAAGTTTTCATGTAAGGAAAGGATCTCAATGACTAACTCCCATACAAGGCTGTATTTTAATTGGTATTTGGTTTGCTCATGACCCATTCAATTAAATTAACTGAGTGCCCAAATTGACATAAAGCTAACCCTAATGTAAGATGCAGAAAGTATAGGAAAAACATATGCTGGGGAAAAAAGCATCTAGGCCCATAAACAGACTCTTGCAAGAGAGAACAATATCCACTGAAATCTAATTTGCAACCTATTCCCAGCATTAACTCAATAAATATATAAAGTAATTGAATTGATGTGTCTGGAACAGGGATGTTTTTACCCAAAACCAGTTAGGTACAATCTGGGAAAGTATGGAACTCACTGAAAAATAATTAGTTAAGAGTCCAGCAATTTTCACTACAATCTAAACAAAATATTTAGAATCTCTTGTAACACAAAAACACACTCTGAGAATCTTGTTTAGGAAACTGATTAGGAATCCAGCAACTGGTTCTGGTGAATAGCTGCAGCTAAAATCCTTAACATAAAAACAATTACCATGTGGTAAACATCTTACCATTTTATCTCTGTAGACACATCAATTTTCAGAAATCTTACAGAAAAGCAAAAGTGAATGATACATTATATGCTCACCCAGTAATTAACAATCATCAATAGAGGAATTATCAGACATTGGTTGACACCAATGATTATTTAGAAAATAGACCCAATGACCTTGGTCAATGTATTATGTGACCTTGAACTAAACTTAATGTGCAGAATTAATAATTTTCTTATTAGACTTGCCATGATCAGTTGGACTGCTTAAATCTAAACATTTCTTTTATTACCCTAAGTGCAAGTCTTGCACAAAGTGGCAGAGGAACTTACTCCAGAACAAAAATTATTATGTAAATTGCATTTTTCTTTTTGAGTCATGATGACCCTGACCTTTGGCCTCTTGATTCTGAAATCAACAAGAATCTTCAATACCCTTTAAAAGCAAGTGCTCTAGAAACTTTAATACACATAGTCTACAGATGAAGTTATTAAGCCAAGAAACAGTTTTTTTTTTCTTTTGACCACAATATCAATAGGCTTCTTCCAAAGTACAAATCATCCAGAACTCCAGTGAAGTTAAAAAGAAAATATATAATTTTGTAAAAGTATTCTTCTTTCTTTCTGTAGCCACAATAACTCTGACCATTTGCCTCTAAATCAATAGGTTTCTACCTTAATCTATCTGGAAGCAATCCACAAAGATTACATCAGGTTTGTAATGTAGATTCAAGTTGTTGTATAGAAACCATTTTTCTTCTTTCAGTAGCTATGACATTAACCTCTGACCTCTTGACCAAAACATCAATTGACTTATTCCCAACATTCAATGCAAGTAATGCAAAGTTTGTACTGTAGAACTAATGTTACTGAGTGGAAATCATTCTTTTTCTTTCATTCACATGACCATGACCTTTTGAAACTGACATCAACAAAATGTGGTCCAAATCTGTGATGCAACCCTAATGTTATTGTTTGGAAATCTTTTTTCCTCTCCAAGTGCAAGCAATATACAATTTTTGTGGAAACGAAATAGTGAACAAATGGAGACATACAGATTGATGGATAACTGTAATAACATCATCTGCTCCACAGCAGTCATATCAAGAGAAATCTTACAGTCTTAGATTCAGTCTATATTAAATAATCTTTTTATAGTGCAAGAGAAATCATAGAAATATGTACATTTATGGAAAGTGATGAAATATAACATCTTGATATCTGTCCAATCATTTAACAGCAGTTGATAAATGTGTCTGTTTACATTGCTGTGATAAGCAGTGGAGAGCATATGAAAAAAATGTCATGCTTGATTGTCAATTTCTTCTACCTGATAGATAATCATGTAACAATCAATTAATTATCAACATTAATTCTTTCCAAAGCTTGGGATTTTCCTCAAGTCCTACATTAAAAGCTTAAAGTCTTAAAACTGGGAATGGCATATAATTGGATTTGGACCAAAACTGATCATGGTAAAAGTAAAGTGATGAATTTGCAATTTCACTGAATGTAATCAATACCCAATGTCATGCAAATATTCATTACTTGAAAGAAAATCATTGTTTTAGTTGGGTTTTATGGCACTGGTGTGTATCACGCCTGCAACCCATGGGTGACAAGTTGGATGCTCTACCAACTGAACTTATACAACTAAAAAGGAAAACCTTATCTGAACACTCACATCTTAGTTATGCTACTAATACCAAAACCTTACCTTAACACTCACATCTTAGTTATGCTACCAATACCAAAACCTTACCATAACACACATATCTTAGTTATGATACCAATACCGAAACCTTATCTGAACATTCACAACTTAGTTATGCTACTAATAAAAAAAACCTTATCTGAACACACACATCTTAGTTATACTACCGATACCAAAATCTTACCTTAACACACATATCTTAGTTATGCTACCAATACCAAAACCTTATCTGAACACTCACATCTTAGTTATGATACCAATACCAAAACCTTATCTGAACATTCACAACTTAGTTATGCTACTAATACCAAAACCTTATGTGAACATTCACATCTTAGTTATGCTACCAATACCAAAACCTTATCTGAACACTCACATCTTAGTTATGATACCAATACCAAAACCTTATCTGAACACTCACATCTTAGTTATGCAAACAAAACCTGTTATTATCTTAATGAATGCTAGCTAATTTAATACCAAGCTGTCAGTGTGAACAACTTATTTGATGATCACTTGAATTCAAGTTCAAGCCTCGACATGTTTATGAGTTAGTTGCTTTTTGCATATCATATATATCTGCATCAGAGTGAAATATGTATATATAAAGAATATAAACAATATTCATTCATGTTTTAAGATCAGCCCGTGGAATCACGTATTTGTTATCAGATATCATTTTAAAGGAATTATTATTTAAATTGTTCATTGGAATTACAAAATGCTCATTGATTTTCTGGACTAAAACACTACTTTGGGATTACTGAGAACTCATTCAAAGACAATCTGGACTGGATCCTTGTGGTACATCAGGATATTCAAGACTGTTACAAAGTTTAAAATCATAAAGTCATAACAAACTTAAATGAATGCTGATCTGATACCAGGATGTAAGTGTTAATAACTTAAATGAATGCAGAGAATGCAGATGTAACCGCATGAAGTGTAATTAACTTCAATGAATGTCTACTGAATACCGTGATATAAGCATGAACAACTTAAACGAATGAAAGTCTGAAATTAATATTAATCTTTTTAGACTAATGGAAAAATCTCTTCTGGGAAGTGAAACTCTGTGTACTCAGAACTAAACAAAATCCAGATTTTGATCAGTTGTATGAAAATCTTGATTGCAGGAGAAAGTAGACCAATTTCAGGATTTCCAGCCCTGAGACAGTAGAGTGGATCTGTTATTATCAGAATGGAAATGGTTTCAGTTAATTTGAAACTTGCTCAACCTCAGAAAACTGGGGGAAAAAATTAGATGCTCCTAAGAATGCACAGATAACATTAAGAAAAAACTATGGCAAAGCAATCATTTTTTTGTAGGTTAATAAGAGGGGATTAACACCAAAGCATGATCTCACAACAGGTTCTCCCAGTGCATGGCAATACACCCCCCGCCCCCCTTCATTAGCAGAGAAAATCTTTCCAGCAACATGAGGTAGCTGGTCTAAGGCAAATACACCTCATCAGTGAAAATGTCTGCTGGACGTTGTTCCAATAATAATCCTGTATCAAGAGACTGCAGCTAGCATGTTGTTGTTGTTGTTGTTGTTGTTGTTGGATTTAACACCATTTTTCAACACATGATAAGCTAAACACAATGGCCAGTTTATCTGGTGGAGGAAGAACCTAGGGAAACCACTGAAAGAACCACCGACCCATGGAATGCTAACTGGCAAGTTTTCTCACGTAACCACTTTCACGGAGTGTGAGACTGAAACTCAAATGGATAGAGGTGAGATCAGTAAATGCCAAACCTCAGACCATTTGGCCACCCCAGTGTCAAGATGGCAACTAACAAGACTTCAAACTTTTCCATCTTCCTTGTCTCCTGCACAAAATTTATTTTAAAAATAATGGTTCCTGTCATATGACATACATGATCATGTATCCTTTCATTAATATATACATACACACACATACACCTCTCACTGCTCTGTCAAGCCCTTCATTATGTTTCCTGTTGGTGGTAAAATAATATATATAATGAAGTTCATTATAAACCATCTCATAATAAGGCAGTTTACCCAATAGTTTCTATGGACAGCATTATAATGAGGAAGTATTTTAAATGTGCTTTGTTATACAGCAATCTCACGTTAAGGATGTATACTATGGCTTCCATGTAAATCATTATAATGAGAATACTGTGTCATGTACTCCAACATAAGCAGTCTCACTGTAAGGTTATATACTATGGTTTCCATGTAAAGCATTATAATGAGGGAGTATTTTAAAATGTGCTTCGTTATACAGCAGTCTCAATGTAAGGTTGTATACTACAGCTTCCATGTAAAGCATTATAATGAGAATACTGTGTCATGTACTCCAACATAAGCAGTCTCACTGTAAAGTGGTATATTATGGTTTCCAAGAAAAGCAATATAATCCGGGAATACTGTGTAATGTACTCCATCATAAGCAGTCTCAACATGAAGCTGCATACTTTATGGTACTCATGGATAGCATTATAATGGGTGAATACTGCATTCAAAACAACGATAAAAATCAGTTGTCCAGTGCACTAGCCAAGAGCAACTTCCGTGCTTGATGAAGTTATATTCAACAAGAGAAGAACTAAAACAACGGGACAATATTTTATGTTTTGGTGAATTTCTATCCCTGGCAATTACAAATGAAAATAGTTTCAAGTCCTATAATTTACACTTTACAAAATAACTATTTAATGTTTTCATTTCCATGTACACCACTTATAAATGAATTTTACATTCCATCCCAGACATAAATATCATTAAATATTCTATCTGTACCATCTCTGGATTCTGATTTTTGTCCAAGATTGTAACCATGTGAATGATCATTTTCAAAGGAAATCAAAATCTGATTGAATGTGGCTGCTTGCCAGTGCTTTGAGCCAAAGGGATTTGTACAAAGCTTACCATCACTCCATCCTTTAACTAGAATGATGTCCATTTCTGTCTCTACAGTATTAACAATGTAAGAATGCAAGATCCAACAGGAACTGTGGGTGTAATAGCCAAACAAACTAACAATGTAAGATGCAACAGGAACTGCAGGTATAATGACCAAACATAAATTAACAATGTAAGATCCATAAGGAACTGAATGTATAATGGCCAAACAAACTAACAATGTAAGATGCAACAGGAACTGGGTGTAATGGCCAAACATAAATTAGCAATGTTAGATCCAAAAGGAACTGAATGTATAATGACCAAACATAAATTAACAATGTAAGATCCAACAGGAACTGTAGGTGTAATGACCAAACATAAATTAACAATGTAAGATCCAACAGGAACTGCAGGTATAATGACCAAACATAAATTAACAATGTAAGATCCAACAGGAACTGTAGGTGTAATGACCAAACATAAATTAACAATGTAAGATGCAACAGGAACTGTAGGTGTAATGACCAAATATCAACAAAGAAAGAAATATCTCTGAAAAACTATAAACAATCCTGGGTTTCCTCCATATATGCAGTAGTCTAAGAGTCATGTAGTTAGGTTTGCAATGCCAACCTGAATTTCTAAATATGTACATGATTTACAATGATAGAAATGATGCTGTTAATCAAAACGATCAACATTCTCCAACTCTACCCATTAGGCTTTCTGACCATCTGACCGCTATTATAACATTCACTCTGTACCTCGTTCAACTTGTGATTGCTTCATTTGTTGTGTATCTTTGACCTCTTATGACGGTATTCAGTTTTTACAATATATTTTTGTTGATTATATCTGTGAGTTTTAGTAAATCCATAAGATTGTTCTTATAATATTCCTGCATTACATACATGTACAAACTTAAGAAATTGACATGGAACCAGACATACTGCCATGACGTACGCATAGGATGCTATTGAAGGTTCTACATTGACTACAAATTTCTGCAATGGTTTACAAACTTAAAACTGTGTTTCTTTACAAATGAATTTAACTTATGAAAGATTCTGTCAACAAACACATTACTGAAATGTGAATACTGACATTTGAAGACAATTTTGTCTTAATTTTCAGTAAATCACTTCTTGTCCACTTTTTCCACTCCGGAACAATAAATACCACATATGATGTGAAAATAATACATTTATGCTTTAAGAAGAGAATTACTATAAAATCCCTACTAAATAATCCTAATTGCAGAGATGTAGAAATAAGCAATTTAATTGAAATGGGTGGTTCCTGTTTCATTGACAACCACATGCACGTGTATTTATATGTTTATTGATTTTGTAACGGCTAGCTTAAAGGCAGTAAACCAAACTAAGCAGTTTACACGTGTAAATATTTAGAGGCAGTAAAATTAAATGAAGCCGTTTACACGTATAAATGTTGCAGCCTTATATGAACCTAAGATTCTGATTCTAACAGTTGTTCTTAATTCTGCTTGCTGTACTTCAGCAAGTATCTCAAAGATGTAATTTTGCTTACTGTACTTCACCAAGTAACTCGAAGTTGTAATTTTGCTTACTGTACTTCAACAAGTAACTCGAAGATGTAATTTTGCTTACTGTACTTCAGCAAGTATCTCAAAGATGTAATTTTGCTTACTGTACTTCAACAAGTAACTCGAAGTTGTAATTTTGCTTACTGTACTTCAACAAGTAACTCGAAGTTGTAATTTTGCTTACTGTACTTCAACAAGTAACTCGAAGATGTAATTTTGCTTACTGTACTTCACCAAGTAACTCGAAGTTGTAATTTTGCTTACTGTACTTCAACAAGTATCTCAAAGATGTAATTTTGCTTACTGTACTTCAACAAGTAACTCGAAGTTGTAATTTTGCTTACTGTACTTCAACAAGTAACTCGAAGATGTAATTTTGCTTACTGTACTTCACCAAGTAACTCGAAGTTGTAATTTTGCTTACTGTACTTCAACAAGTATCTCAAAGATGTAATTTTGCTTACTGTACTTCAACAAGTAACTCGAAGTTGTAATTTTGCTTACTGTACTTCAACAAGTATCTCAAAGATGTAATTTTGCTTACTGTATTTCAACAAGTAACTCGAAGATGTAATTTTGCTTACTGTACTTCAACAAGTATCTCAAAGATGTAATTTTGCTTACTGTACTTCAACAAGTAACTCGAAGATGTAATTTTGCTTACTGTACTTCACCAAGTAACTCGAAGTTGTAATTTTGCTTACTGTACTTCAACAAGTATCTCAAAGATGTAATTTTGCTTACTGTATTTCAACAAGTAACTCGAAGATGTAATTTTGCTTACTGTACTTCAACAAGTATCTCAAAGATGTAATTTTGCTTACTGTACTTCAACAAGTAACTCGAAGATGTAATTTTGCTTACTGTACTTCACCAAGTAACTCGAAGTTGTAATTTTGCTTACTGTACTTCAACAAGTATCTCAAAGATGTAATTTTGCTTACTGTACTTCACCAAGTAACTCGAAGTTGTAATTTTGCTTACTGTACTTCAACAAGTAACTCGAAGTTGTAATTTTGCTTACTGTACTTCACCAAGTAACTCGAAGTTGTAATTTTGCTTACTGTACTTCAACAAGTAACTCAAAGATGTAATTTTGCTTACTGTACTTCACCAAGTAACTCGAAGTTGTAATTTTGCTTACTGTACTTCAACAAGTAACTCGAAGTTGTAATTTTGCTTACTGTACTTCAACAAGTATCTCAATCAAAGATGTACTATTGCTTACTGTACTTCAAGGAGTATCTCAAAGATGTGACTGTACTTCAACAAGTAACTCGAAGATCTAATTTTACTTACTGTACTTCAACAAGCATCTCAAAGATGTAATTTTGCTTGCTAAACTTCAACAAGTATCTCAATCAAAGATGTACTATTGCTTACTGTACTTCAAGGAGTATCTCAAAGATGTGACTGTACTTCAACAAGTAACTCGAAGATCTAATTTTACTTACTGTACTTCAACAAGTATCTCAAAGATGTAATTTAGCTTACTGTACTTCAACAAGTAACTCAATCAAAGGTGTAATTCTGCCTAATGAACTTTGACAAATATCTCAGCTACAGTTGTAATTTCGCTTACTGTACTTAGATGAGTATCTCAGCTAATTTTGTTTATTTCGTATGACGAACCTTAATTTACTGCTGAAATCCAACCACCATATAATGTAAATGAAACATTATAAAGTGAAGTTATCACCATTGCATCATCAGTTACACATTTTGTTTAAGTTGGTTGTGTCCTTTAAACATGAATGAATATAAAGGAGAATTATTTTTCTGAAACATTAATGTTAGTAATTCCCAGTCCACAATTCTGTCTGATTAAAACTTGTCTCTGGACTGTGAAGAATAAATCATTTGACCGATGCAATGGGATTTTCACTACGAAATCTCTTCATGGTCTGTTCTGTTCACCTAAAAATGTATAAGTGCTTAATCCCTCTGAATTATTTTGCATCAAGTGGACCTTTTTTAGCTTGGTGGTTTAAAGTGTATTGACACAATATTGTCTCCCAAATGGAGTGGTCACTGCAGACTGACTGACCCTTCAGGTTGAAAAGCTACAGTGAATTGACTACCTGACTTGAGTGTTAATTGAATTCCTTGCAACATCTGTTCAATCCTGCCTCAAGTGGTTCAATGGAATTTTGATGGGTTTACCTATTGTCTGGTCTGTTTGTAGCAGATGACCCAAGTCTCAAAAGACCAATGTCCAGTCTGAACCTGACAATAATAGATCACAGTATCGTGAAATATTGGAAATACTTGAATCATCTAGACCAAACCACCATCAACATAAAATAGGCATTATTGGCCAATAATTGATGGTCATGTTAAATTCAATTCAACATGTGTTATCAAGGGAGTTTTGTTATAATAATATTTTGATAGACTATCTATAGTTTTTAGGAAGATCCATAAGAAAAACCATTGATAAGTGTCAAAGACGACAAAAAAACCCCAAAAGATAAGTGTTTTTTTTAAAAACTTGTAGCATATTTGGAAAATGTTTGTTTACTTGGTAAATCTTTATTGAGATGGAAATATTGTTTGTAGACAGTACACTTATTTTGGTCTGTCAAACTGAAAATGAATATGTTCCTGTAATACATTTGATACATTAATGATGAGGTTGATGGGGGGATAAAAGAAAGAATCATGAATAAATATAATTATTAATATTGAAACTGCAAATTGGATCATGACATAGCACCCACAAAATACAGGCAGGTAAAGGATAGTCAATAGTTTAATGGTTAATTTCTGAAATTTGACATTTATTATTATTCAGTATTCTAGTCCTTTCAAGCAAAGATCTATAGCACTGTCAAACTATTTCTTGTCTTGTCCGTATGTTGAATGAATCTCACACTGAAAAAAGGCTAATTATAATCAAGCAGAAAGATCGAAAACTATATTACCTATCTGAAAGACTTTTACTTACATAAAAGAGGTGTTTTTTCTTCATTTTTTTTCTCTCAAACCAATTCGTTTTGGACAATCACTTTATCTACAACCTTGACAATGTGAGTGATAATATCTATAATAACACATCCCATTCTCATCATAATAACGAATATTATTATTATTGGGGATCTGATAAAAATTAGTCATAAGAAATGCAGTTGCACAAGAGAGCAGTCCAATTTTACACAAATATAATTGGCTATCTCCAGGTCTAAAAAGATCTTCAGTCACCCAAATATTGCTTTATCAATCCTGCATCTTCCATCTTTTATTTAAAAAATTTCTTAGTATGAATGGAGATGTCCCTGGTGATTTAGTTCTAATGAGTGACAGCTCGTGACCTCTGCTCTCAAAAAGTAGCATTATTAACATTTGCTAATAATCCATTCAGGTCACAGGTCATTTCAGCAGGTATTTTGCTGACATCTCATTACTAATTATAAACACTGAAAATGAGACACTGCACCATTATGTTCTGAGTGGCATTATAACATTTCCCTCTAAATATGTTCTAAAAGACAGCCCAGACACAATGTTCTTCGAGTCGATAAGTGGCCTATTTGGATTTAACTGTATGAATGAATAATAATGGCCTCTAACCTGAACCACACAAGAAAACTGTACCCAAGAGAACTACCCAATGTAATTATCACCCGACATGCAATACAGGCAGATAAAAAAGTCAAGATCAAAACAGTTAGATTTAATATATACATTCCTACAGGTGTATCACGTGTCAAAGTCTTGTTTTATTAAAACAAATGTTGACACATAGGACGATGCATAATGTGGGTAAATTTATTGAAACTTATGACTTTTACTTCTTTTTACTGAATTGCTACTATAGCCTTTAGTTTCTTTTTTCTTTCTTCACTTGAACAACGAAAATGCATCGAAGTGAAATTCCAAGATGGATTGTTGATGAACAGGGTCTACTTCTAAAATACTGTGCTATGCCTAATCAATATAGTGTTTTAAATTTAAAACTTAACTATTTAAAACCTTTGATATGAATATTATTTAACCCTGATTTAAAGATGGCTGTTTAACAGAATATTCACTGTACTTTATGGGGCTGATGATAGGAATTACAATGTTACTGATATAACATTCTTCATACAATTTCAAGCATGTTATTCAATTATTTAAAAATGATTCCCTTGAAGAGGCCTCATAAATCCATAAGCCAGAGGTCCAGGACCCAAACATTTTAAACTGGGACCCAGATTATATTCCAAATGAAAACACCAGCAGGTTCCATCTTGATCACAGTAATAACAGCTAGGTTTCAAATCATAACGGCTGATTCAACTACCATTACGGCATTAGACAAGGGACTTTACTCTAACTGCCTCAGCACTAAATAACCTACTTGTGTTGATGTGCCGCAAGGCACCAATCTAAAACCTGTCATGACATAAGGTGGATCACCTGTCATACCTGACAGGTTGGGTCAGGAAAAACACAACCAGTTTTACCTCTTGATGACATGCGGAAAATCAGGAAACAACTTAATGTTAGACATATGACCTGTACATAGTACAAAAGGACCTCAGTTCTACTGGATTTACCATAAAAGTACTTACTGTATGACATTACATGTAAGATGAATACTGATTTAAATTAACAATAAATGTACACTTTCCCTTGCATACTAGCAGAGGTGCTAACTTTCATTCAGACTCATGGTAGCATGAGTTGGCTTGATTGCCTTTCATTTAGACCCATGCTGCAGAAGCTCCACAGATACAGTGACAGATTGGTAATCTAAGTTCGTCCAAGACAGTCAAGGGACTGCTGCCTCCACGTGTCTCACAGAAAGGTACTTGGTTCCCATTAAATGGCCACAATATAACCAATAACCTTTTGATGATATAGCCAATAATTTGCCACTTTAATACAGCCAATCAACCAAAACCATGGCAACTGCTTGTACATAACAACAGTGTAAGACAAAAAGTGTTGACAAAATAATGGAGAAATTGGGTCTCAAACAATGACTTTTGGTCTGATAAATA
Organism: Sinohyriopsis cumingii; assembly: GCA_028554795.2. Classification (NCBI taxonomy): domain Eukaryota; kingdom Metazoa; phylum Mollusca; class Bivalvia; order Unionida; family Unionidae; genus Sinohyriopsis; species Sinohyriopsis cumingii. The sequence continues at coordinate 12,189,260 of CM068836.1, forward strand.
ACTAAGTATCAAACAATGACTTTTGATCTGATAAATAACTAAGTATCAAACAATGACTTTTGGTCTGATAAATAACTATGTATCAAACAGTGACTTTTGGTCTGATAAATAAATATATATCAATAATGACTTTTGGTCTGATAAATAAATATATATCAACAATGACTTTTGGTCTGATATATAAATATATATCAATAATGACTTTTGGTCTGATAAATAACTATGTAGGTGTACAAGATGCTTTTAATCCAACTCTAAAAAACACAAATTTTTAATCTACTATTTATCTCTGACCCTAAAAATGGCAAAATGCAATAAGTTGTAGAATCCCTTGTATAAAAAGCATTTCTTATGAAAGTTCTCAATACTTGTCCAAGTTATTTAAGAGATTTACATGAAAATAAAATGTACAATCTTATCTTGCATTTTCTACATTAATAATAGCACACATATATGCTAAAAATTGTTGCAATTCTTGTTTTTCTCCTTCTGCATTCTCAAAGCAAAACAAACAGCTTCACATGCATTCAAGTTTAAAATTTGGCAAATTGAAAGTGGCAGCTCCCCTACACAGTATAATGGGTAAAGTTGACTGGAGAGATCTTTCTATTTGCACCAGAATGCATTAACAAATACTCTTGGCTGTCTTTTTCAGCTATGTCAATACTGTGCACTGTCATATTTATTTAATATAACATCTAAGTTTATTTGGAAAAACCTTCTGTCATCCATTATAATTTATATCCAGCAGACAAGTTGTTCTAGATGTGAAATCAAGGGTTTATAAGGTTAACTCTCTTATTATCTACAATATTGTTTGCTTATATGTTGTCAAAGTAGAACTCCAACATTCTCCATCTCAGTTCATTTCATAAGGTTTAATACCTATTCCAACTTTTAAAACAAATCGTACCTTAACAAAATGATTAAAGCCAAAATTGTATCTTGTACAATATAAAGAGTTTTGTATGACTGAGCCATGGAAATAACTAGTCTCATAAATAGTGCACACTAATTACTTGGCTTGTAATTTCTTCAAATCTCAGCATTATATATGATTAACCATGTTAATGTTTGAGACTTTTGAAATGTTGTGGTCAAAAACAATATATACTTAAGTTAAAAGTGCCCATTTATCTTGTTCTGCTCTTAAAAAAAACTAAATTTTAAAAAAAATGTTCAATGTCAAGAGGAACTGTTTTTCAAGAACATCAACTTTTAGTTTTAATCAATCAGCAAACTCCTGTTTGAGTCGGCAAATCTTAAATTCAATCCCTGATGTATCTGTGATGAGTTACTTCCCCTGAAAAAATATTGAAACGGCGATCACTTTGAAACTGCCTGATTTTGTTGCATTTTTGATTACCGTTTATGTCAAAATGCCTCCTGTATCTTAAAAATGTCTCTTTCTAGGCTTCTAGTATTACTTTAATTCATGGGTCAATAACATTTCAAGTCACTTAACAAAGAATATTTTGCAAAATATGCAGGATATTTTGTTGCACACATCTTTATCCCAGGCAAGTTAATATTTTTTAAGAAAATAATGTTGGAGTGGAAAGCCCTTATGGGAGGGCTCAAAAATTACAATGTTATACAAGTTCAGAGATAGAGAAGTTGAAAGACATTGAACCAGCCTCTCTTGACTATCCAGGGAATCTAAGGAAACAGACATACACACTACATGTGGTTTGGTAGTCTTATAAGAAAGATACACCCCCAAGTAAGTAAGTAAACATCATTAAATTATCATCTTATCAGCATACTAGGAACAGGGACTACATGTTGTAAATTCATCCCCATTAATCAGTTCCAAGTTTCTAACAGTCTGATTTCCAGATTGTTGGACCCTATCTTGGTAATCTACATCTTATGACTGACACATCCCCATTCCCCTCCCTGATCTTGTTAATGAAAGGAAATCAATCTCACAAAGAAGCTTGCACATCAATGAAAACTAGTCTGTAAAATCCTTTTTATTCCTTCCATACTAATTTATTACTACAGACAAAGCCCATACAAAATACAGGAGGCATTCTTTCAACATGCACATGTTTAATCAGTGCTGAAACTGCAAATGTACTAATATGGTTTATTTCAAATACAATTATTTATCCCAGTTTTGTTTAATCTGTTTCATAAGGGGACATGTTCCCCAGTCAAGGATTGTGGAGGCTGGGGTTGTCTATGCACTGGAATTTGCTCTATGTCATGCACATGGCAAAATGCAAAGGTATGTGTATGCCATGTGTCTGTATGGATGTGGCAAACTCCACATAAAACTTGGCTGCCAATGATGTGAAATGAAATGCGCTATTGACAAGATTTGAAACTTAACTCCATTTATCCAGTATTATATATCAGATGATTGTATATCACTGTTAACTGTCTCTAAATGTAAAGCATTAAGTTTCATTTCTTTAACAACTTCCCAATACAATGGAACCAATAAGATCGTATTGCTCACATAACTAGTTCAGGAAGAAATGTTTTTCAGTGCAAAAAAAATTTTGTGTAAAATTTTGAAAACTGTTTAGAAAGCTCGAAAACTTTAGGTTTCTATTACCATGACAACCTGGGTACATGAAAATTATGACATTCATTTAACTGTTTCAACTATGCAAAGTGTTTCAGCTGTTTATGAATGGGCTGGGTAAAAACTTACTGTGAATTTTAGCAGGAATCTTTTACAGATGATGTCAATGTCAATATGTCAAATTTTTGGGAAGTCAATTGATGAACAAGTGACTGACCCAATGACAAGTCATTATTTAACCAACCATGTCAATCTGTTTGCCAGTGACAGGTGTTGTCCATTTTGCTCCATTAAGGGCTTAGCTAACAAAGGTCAGAAGAAGTGTCAAGGAAAGATAACTAATGACCCTCGAACAGGAGTTTCTAAACTGACCCAATACTTCCTCGCTATCCCTTGTGCTGAGAGAGAGAGAGAGAAAGAGAGAGAGAGGGAGGGACTGAGCATTTTATCTGCATCGTATGAACTTTATCAATTTTAATGGTCTCTGCCTGATACTCATCTGGAAATATGTTGCAAAGTACAAGAATGTAAGAAATTGAATACTCACCTGTAGATCATATTCATCAAGCCAAAAACAGGACATGAAAAAGAAAAAAAAGATTAAATCAGAAAAACAATCAGGAAACAAGAATGCATTATGAAACATATATATAGACTGCTCCAGTGGCAGGGTGGTCAGAGTGTCTGCCTCAGATGCAGGAGGTCGTGGGTTCGATCCCCGGCCAAGTCATACCAAAGACTTACAAAAATTACCAACAGCTGCCTCGCTTGGCGCTCAGCATTAAGAACATCACTATAAACTGTCACACTGGAGACACTGTAGTGGTATGACTGAAAAATTGTTAAAGCTACATTAATATATATATATATATATATATATATATATATATATATATATATAAAAAGAATAAATGAATGACACTGAAGACTGATTTTGAAATTGTTTTAGCAAATGCAAGTAAGATTTTGCTTTCTGTAAAACAAAGATCATGCCCTTTCCTAAAGTCTGATTTAGTTCCATCTGACAATTGGGCAGAAGTGATTTGGATTACTGTTTTATGGCAACGAATGACAAGGTTATTTTAAACCAAAGCAACTGTAGAAAAGTGTCCTGCCCATGGACACTCCATTGTTGCCAGCCACAGCTAACAGTAGGATTTGAAACTGCAACCATTTGATCTGAGCCCAGCATGCTATCCACTGAGCCCTTGTAGGTATTTGGTTAGAGCAGGAGAAATAAAAATGGATTGTGTGAGGTGGGTGATAATTAGATTTATAAATTATCTTAGCATCTGGTTCATCTATGAAGAAAATACATACATTTTTCATAAATATCCCAAGATTTCATGCACTTCTAGTTCCCCTTTTTTTATGCCTATATATATATATATATATATATATATATATATATATATATATATATATATATATATACGCACACACACACACACATCAAAAGGAGAGTTAAAATTCCACACTATATACATATATACTCACATATAAGTCAAGTCCAACTGCAAACTGTACAGACCCAGATCTTCTGTTGCATAATACACTATCAGATCTGGGTCTGTGCACTTGGACAGTAGTAATCGGAAGAACAAACAACATATACCTTGATCTGTAGGTGTATTATATTATGGCAGTTGTTAGCAGCTTGATTCAACTTACAAGTGTATAGGGTAGCGAGTTACAATTCCATATTTATTCAATATACTTGATCCTGAATTTTAAACAAAATAAAATATTGAAGCTATTGACTTTTCATCAGCAACAAAAATGAAGAAAAAGAATACATTTTTGGTGAGAAATGTGGCCAGCTGTCACTCAAAAGGCAATAAACTGGTTCACTTCTGTTCTCCACATTGTCATCGGATAATGGCAAGATTGACACATTTATTGTATTGTATGTATGTGATCTAAACCCTACTCAACATAGTTAACTGGTGAGAAACTGAATCAGAGTCACACAGATGCAGGAAACTGAAATGGTTTGAGATATGCAGGAAAGCTTTATAGCTCTCTATCATTACACTGTGTTGTGTTCTAAAGATGATCCTGGTTCTCTGGAAATCAAACCAATATCTCTAAGACAACATCCATTATTTTAATACTGCTTGTACTGGTGACATGCTGACCAGATGATGTCAGCTTGTCATGTACACGAAGCCTGTGTGTAAACAGTTACAGTGAGACCCCAACTATCCTGTCTAAAAAAACTCAAACCATTTGTCCATCAACAACTACTGCAAAATACAATAAATGAAACATACTTTCAGAGTTGTGATGTCAAATATCTAAGACTGTTTTTTTGTGTCCCATTAAATCTCAGAAAACTAAATTATGTGATTTATCTTTTCAAATCATCCAAGCAAATATATGACCCAGAGAGGTTATGCTGAAGTCATATTTTAATTCCTTCAAAATTCCATTGCAAGTTGTCACGATTACAACACAAACAATTTCATCAATTTCATGCATTTACTGAACATGAGAGCTTTTTTTTTATAAAAATTTGGTTACCCACTACCTTCCCAAAGAACTCCAGAATTCATGTGCCCCGTCTTAAAGTCTGCCTCATTATCTCTGCATGACATCATGTTTTGTCTTTGTTAAATTTTTGGCAGGATCATATTTACAATGTTCTAAAGTTGTCAGATAAACTGAAACGCTGTAACAGTCGGCCATCTTCTCCACCCTTCAGATTTTATTGTTAATCTCAGTCAGCAGTTGTGTATCAATATCATTTATCATCTGATGTTCATTTATAACGCCAGTAACCTCCAGCTATTCTTTAAATTTGACATCAATTGACACAATGCTATCTACCTTATTTACCAAGTATGACAAAAGAGTCAATCTTCCATTGTTTACTAAATGACTGTATTAACCATATAATCTGAAGACGGACTTGCCTCAATATCCAGTAAACCCCTACCCCTATCCTTTATCTGGTTTGAAACTGAATACATTTTGCTTGTTTGGAGCTGTTAACATTTGATGACAATCTGAGATAAATTAGTCTGTGGAGCTACCTGAATTTTCTGTCAAGTGGAAAATGGCAAGATCTGATTGCACTAGGACAAAAAGCCCTACTTTCTTAATAGATCTTTTGAACAAAAGAGCCCCCTGCCTGTGCTGAATTTTTATGGTGGTGTTCCACACCTGTAACATAAGATGCACGCAGGTTTCTGTGTTTAGTGGTGTCCACTCAACCTAGAAATGATGGAGAGATGGATAAACAGATGCTTTTGTTTCACAACAGAAAGGGGTCACTGTGCATATCTATGCTTACACATGGGGGTTTCAGTTCTACTGAAGATATGGTATAATACATTCACTGAACTAGGAGCTAAAATGTCAAATCTTACTACAATAAATGAATTAAAATAAATGTTTTTCCTTGCCTTGATTAGTTTGTACCAAGATTTCTAGATTTTCAACAATTGTTTAGTAGACTCGCAGTAGCTCTGCAATGAATTCCATGCTTGTACAAAAGAACCCATTGAAAGCTGCACGAACAAAATACAACTGTCTTACAGTACAAGAACTCAACATTGTCCTGTAATGACATGCAGTATAACGCTTTAATCTGCTTTTCAAATTAACTCATTTTCCTCATTTTAAATATTTTCTTTGCTTATATCCCAAAACATCTCAAACTGAACTTCCACCCCCAATCCACCCCCCATTTACAGTACAAACTGTATATATTTCAGACTATGTGACTGTTTTCAAGTTTTTCATTAACTTTATACATGTCGAAAATATTCTAACTCTTTAAAGATCCCACAGACAGTACAGACCTTCAGGTTTAACTCTACTGGTGCTCATCACTTGGTATTCATATTAGGGTACTGTATATACTTGCTTATAAGTCAAACTGCAAACAACAAAGATCTTGATCTGCAAAGCATAATGCGCCTACAGATCATGGTCTATCTTGTTTGTTCTACTGATTACACCTAACAATTTACAAGACAAACTTCACTGCCATCTCACCTCTGTCTGCATGGGTTCGACATTCGGATTCAACAAATGTAGGTATGTGAGAAAGCATGCCAGTAGCTTCTCATGGGTCGGTGGTTCTTTCCAGGGTTTTCCCGGGTTCTTCCTCCACCATTAATACTGGCTGCCATGTAAAGCCTAATCGTGTGCGGAAAAATGGTGTTAAACCCCACAACAATAACAACAAGACAAACTTTGATGTTTAGAACACAAGTTTTATGTTGAATTAGCGAGGAAATATTATTACATGTTTTGACTGGTTTCAAAGTCCCTTCTTATAACATGATTTACACACTCAAATATCTATACACCAGTCTGTATTTCCATTATTGCAGCTATAACACTTTTAATTCCATCCAGAAACCAAGCTGATTAAAATCAAAATTATCTTACAATAAAGAGATCTGACAGACACTGATAAAGGTTCAAGGTTCTGCTGAACTGTGGAATTCTGGGTCCACTTATTTTTAGCAACTTGTCACAACAAGCAGGCATTTCCTAACAGGGCATATGACATGGTCTGAATTAAATTTTTCACAAAGGTGAAAACTGTAATTTGATTGTTATATCAGAAATTTTAATTTCAATGAGACTGGTCTGGAAAGGAAATGTGAAACACATTGTAATCAGAATGGTCTGGAAAGGAAATGTGAAACACGTTTTGATCAGACTGGTCTGGGAAAAAAATGTGAAACTCTGTAATTAGACTGGTGTGGAAAGAAAATGTTAAAACACTGTACATGTACTCAGTCTGGTATGGAAAAAAATATGTCAAACACATTGTCTTACGCACCCAGCAGTCATTAGAGCAACACAGACCTCAAAGGTTTGTAAAAATAAATTCCTTATTTACTCTTCTTATATTTGTTAAAATCTTAAAATATTTGTTACGTTTATACTGAGGAAACCTTCAGTTAGTCTTCCTAAAATTACAGGGTACACTCAAATTGCAGTTCAGTCTTCATTTGTGGCCACTCTTTTTTACACAAATGTTCTATCCTTAACACTTAGGGGTGGGGTGTTTCATATATACTCACTTATAAGTTGCATCCAACTGAAAACTGCAGCATAATGGCAAACTTGGGTCTATGTGGTTTCTTAGAATTAATCAGAAAAAAAGATTGGCCACAAATGTACAGGATCTTTGTTATCTGCAGTTTGCCTCAACTTATTAGCGAATACATATGGCATAAAAGAAATACTACATTATATCTTTTACTGTCATTCTTTTGAAAAATGAAAGAAGCTATCAACCCATAACTCAACCTGTCTGCTGCCAAAATCTACATGTTCATAATACAAGGGATAATCTCATAATTTCTTGCAACATATCATTATATGCTCAGTTATAAGATGAGTCAAACCGCAAACAACAAGATCCTTATCTGCCACAGCATAATGTACCTGCAGATCAGGGTCTATATTGTATGTTCTACTGATTACTCGTAACAAACTGCACAAACCCAGACCTTCTGATGCATTTTGTGGCAGCAGATCTGCGTAAATGCAGTTTGCAGTTGGACTTGTTTTATAAATGAGAATATACGGTAAGTGAATGTGATAATTAGGACAGAAAAAAAGGAATATATAGAAACAATGGGCTTTATTCACCTGTTTGAGTCTGAGAAAGATCTCAAAGACATGTGATAAATTCACAATGACTATGTAATTGACAGAAACTCCATCAAGTCCATGCAATTCCTTCTAACAGACAGCTGGTATAGTTGATACCTGATAGTATCAACAAGTTACTTGTCTTAAAGTTTGGGAATAAATAGTGCTTGTTTTATCTCGTCTATCCCAAATATTAAACAACCTGAATTTTCATCTACATTTAACAAAGAATCACAAAAATAGGTATTTTTATTTAGTTAGTTATTTTATGAGAAAAACTGAATGATACAGTAAAGATACAAGCAAAACAAAGGAGTAACTAAAATTAAAATAATGGTATTTTATACTGCAATATATATAAACCATCAAATCAAATGGTAATCAACTTCCTTCCTAGTTTCATTCTGCATATGTAACTTGGTCCATTTCAATATGTCAGTTGCTAACTACATTTTGAAATATGGTTTCACAGATTAATTACTTACTGTTAATTAAAATTTTGGTGTAATTTTTTAAATATGGATTCATATGTTAATTACTGTAAATGAAAATTGTTTTGGAATTTTAGAAATATGGTTTGACATGTTAATTATTAACTGTTAATTAAAACTGTAATACAATTTTAGAAATATGGTTTCACATGTTAATTACTTACTGTTAATTAAAACTGTAATACAATTTTAGAAATATGGTTTCACATGTTAATTACTTACTGTTAATTAAAACCGTAATACAATTTTAGAAATATGGTTTCACATGTTAATTACTTACTGTTAATTAAAACTGTAATACAATTTTAGAAATATGGTTTGAGATGTTAATTACTTACTGTTAATTAAAACTAATACAGTTTTAGAAATAATAAGTAGCTTCAGAATTTAAAGATGCTAACAGTCTGTTCACAATGTAGTCAACAACAGCATGGTATTACTGTGTATTATATATACAAGCCAATTTCTTTGTATGACTTTACTGAAACTGTCAAAAAGAAACAAAACTGAATGCATCCTGAACATGTCTTGATAACATGGACATGTCCAGTATTGTGTTTGTTTTGCAGTATTCACAAAATAAGACATCTATTTTTTTTTAATTGCTATTATTTCCAAAGCACAGAGTACAATTTCCAATTCATTAAAATCTTACAATGAACTTCCCATCAAAGTTAATTCGAACTCTACATGTATCTAACATTATATGTGTCTCTCTTTGTTCCTACAAAATAAAAGGTTAATCTGTTTAAAACGTTCATTACATTAGTTCCATACTTTCATTATCATGGAAAAGTTAAAATAAAGGTAACATATATATATATATATATATATATATATATATATATATATATATATATATATATATATATATATATGCTTGCAATCCAACTGCAAATAACAAATGTTGATCTGCCATTGCAAATCAGGGTCTGTCTTGTTTGTTCTACTGATTACCCCCAACAACTTGCATAGACCCACATCCTGCTGTGCTTAGTAAATCTGGGTCTTTGCATTTTGCACCTGAATCTTACTAATTAGTAAGTATACATGGTTTCTTAATGTGGGAACCAATAAATATTTTGCCATGTGTATTTTTAGATGGCAAATTGTTTATATGTATAATTTTAGATATATTTCATACTTGTATGTAAAAATGTCAATTACTGCAAATGACGCAATTTCTTTACACTTTTGTATTAAAATTTACGCTGAGGTATAAAATCCATTTACACTGCACAAGAAGTTATCTTAACAAAATATTTAATTGGAATTTTTGGAAGAGTAATAAGCTCTTTTTGTATAAGAATTAGACTGCCAAAGTCTTAAACATACTGGACCATGATCAATCAACCTGCTCTAAGTAAATAACCAAAGCCCAGTGTGATTTCTACCAAAAACAACATAGACTCAAAACTGCAGGGACCTGGACAGATCTAAACGTTTTCACAGCTTGCACTGAACATGAGTTGGTGTCAACACCTTTCACCAATTTCCTTCTTTTTTAAATATAGAATGTTAAGACTCACATCCTAAGACACTTCAGAAATGTGTGAAATACATTATTAAAGGGTTAATTTGCCACATAGAAAATTTAATTGATTGCAAAGTGAAAACAGGAAACACAATCTGATAAATATGTGCATCTGCATGCCTTGTTTTGTACTGATATTTGCACGTACTGAATTTTGAACAAAATGTTTTAATCACCACACCTAACTAATAATCTTTGTACTTTTATTCACATCAGATGTAGACTAAGTACGAAATTACCAGTAATGATATTCGTGTTCAATTATATGCAATCTAAAATTGTTTCTAAGTAACTATGCTTTGATTTAAAACTGGTTGTGATGTAATAGTCAGTAAGTGAACAATACCCCCGAAGCGGTAGATAAAGATCTGGTTTAGACAACTACTGGAATTCCGATCAATGATCAAGTTCCCTCCAGGACAAGTTTAGTTACAATGCTTTTGGATAAACTAAAGAAAGGTGACAGCATTAGATCAGGCGGCCTACAGAAGACTGCAAAGATGTGCAATACAAAAAAGCATGGGTGTTAACAGGAAAACACCTAGCCATACCCCTCAAGCAAATTAATTTAAAGGAAGATAAAAAGAATAAAGAAATATTTTGTCATGAATTCAATTGCCACCATTTTCTTATCACACCTAATAACCCATTAAGATCACTGAAGAAAGAAGAAAACAGTTTTAATGATGCAAATCTGTACAAATAGTAAGTGTAAATAGATATAGCCGTGAATGGCACAAAGCAATGATCTCCTGAATCTAGAGGGAAATCTAAACTGACGGTGCCAACTTGCTTGGACCATTGCACAAGCGCAAAACTTGCAGTCGGCAAAGCGTAGAAATGACGTACGCACGCTTTTACTGGATTGAAACATACATTCCTGTTATCAAGATACGGACCAATCAACATAATTAGGTACAAATAACCCGAAATAATTTTCTGTCGGTGTCTGGTGTGCACTAGGTTCCTGTTACAGATAATGGTACACAATTTGTAAGATAAACACGTGAAAGTCAACAATAACACGACTTAATTACCGACCACAACAACTGCTAAACCTTGTATTCAGTTAAAATACTTAATTATTTTACATGCTCATAAGACATTTGTTTCGTCCTTCGATATGCAGACCCCTTGTATTTTGATAATCCTCATTTTTATTTTTACCCCCCTGTTACAGGACTAAAAGCTGGCATGTTTATGTAAGGGATTTCTGATAGAAATAGCGGGTATTACAGGCATATAAAGACTTGTGTTCATAGAACTTTGAACGCATTATTTTGGACTAGACTGTAACTTGCCTAGAGCACAGCTAATGTACAAACATGACGGTTTGTCCATGGAACATGTGGCTCAAAACACTTGTTTTCTCTCTCCCCGCCCCCCCCCCCCCCCCGAACAAGATTGGCGTCGTGGCCAGACAACAATACATCAAAGCCCTAAAACAGCTTTGATTCAAGTATGGTATAGTGTTTTAGACAGCGATCCGCCAAAAATAGAATTTACAATAACTCACAAAATACGAAAGGAATTGAAGCATGTAAAAACTGCATTCCACTATAAAAATACAAATCAAAAAGCAGCATCGTCCCTTTTTTAAAGCTAAGGCTGACTCTAACAAAATGTATTTACTCAAAACACATATAATCATTTAAGTCAATTCGTTTTCTAAATCTGCATGAAACGTGATATTATCACAATATTTCCCACTAAATAAGATTCTGTTCGTAAAGTGATTTGTTGTTTTGGGGGGTGGTGGTCAAGGCGCGTAAATCCAACACAACGGCCACTCGCACTGATAATTCCAGATTGTTTCCTTCTCCCAAAGGGACACCTTGCCAGATATAGAAAATTACTTTAAACCGTTCAGGAGAATTTACTTGACAACAGAAGGCGAGTCCAGTCCCTAGCGATGAGTTAGAAGTGCAAAAAGGAACCTCCAGTTGTAGGGGCAACTCGCCTTGGCGTTTGACATGCAAACCGCAGAGGTCAAGACAATTAAACTTGTCGGAAACTGATTGGTCATACATATAAATCTTATTCACCAACACACAGAAATAGTGACTGTGCATAATTGTATAATCTACCTAATGAATCTATAAACATCAAAACAATTTTTTTTTTAATCTCAAGATTCTCGGTTCAATTCGATGGTGTGGATAGGAAAATAATATTTTGTATCAGCACACACGAACATACGAAAATATACAACCGTTACAAGTTTACACAAAAATAAAGATGACAATTTTTAATATTACATCTTTATACATCACACTAAATTAACATTCTCTCGGAGAAAATAACACAATTAGCAGATGCGAAATGTATAAAGTATAAATGTAATTTATGAAAACTATATAATTTGCAAACGCCTAAATTATGGTACTAAAACGGGACAGATTGTGACATAACTAGAAAATACTGGATATTCTTTATCACAAAACTCCCCCTCCCCCGTCTTTTCCACTGGGGATATAAAACTTGGAGCAAAAAAATCAATTTATAAAATACCGAGGATGAATAATATCAACGTATATTTAAGTAATAAATATTATTTTTTTTACTTACATAATAAGCTTTCAAAATGAAACTAATTTGATATCTGTCCATCAAGAAAAAAATGCATGGATGTGACATCAAGTTGTGGAAATAGCTGTAGTAATCATTCATGGAAATAACAAGTCCGAGTTCAGCGCTGAACGGAGAATTCACACATTCAAATGTACAAATTACCAGTTCCATACTTTGCTACCACCCACCCCCGCAATCAGAAATGGATTAAGCAACTGTATTTTACAGCTTGTGTTGTTTTTTCTTCTTCATATCCTCACTTCTTCAAATGTCTAGATTTCAAAACACTGCCACTGTTATCACATGTTATTGCAACAACAACAAAAAAGCCGTAGCTATTCATCGCTGATTGTATACACACACACACACACACACACACACACACTTCCAAACAGTAGCAGCGATAAAAACATTATATTAATACCAGCATTATTAGTCATATATATTGTACATGAAAGACTGGGTATATACATTTAGATGACTAACCTACCTGGATAATAAATGTAAAAAAAAAACTAGAACTGTTATGTTCATATCAGGCATATATTATAATGTCTGATAAACTGTCAGATACGTATATACATATTCGTGCTATACTTACAGTAGATTTGAAGAATTCCAATAAATTTCTACTTTTTTCTCTGTTTCCACCACTGTCACCATACACATCCCAAGTGGGAATAACAATGACATGTAGTGTATCAACCAAGGCATGACTTCAAAATATCGCCGGAATTTTGTTTCAAAATACATAATCGCTCCTCAAGAATGGCACAACATTGTTTGGGATATTTATTTAGACCTTCAGAATCATAACTTTCATTTAAAACTCTCCAACAATCGCTCGAAACACAAGAAAAATCACTCCACTCTGTACTCCTCTACTGTTCACTTTCTATTGTAGTTTACAACTGGCCGTCAGTCAATGGGGAAATTGGAATTGAACTGAGAGAAGTCACGTGACCAAATACTCTCAACGGGGCACCTTGAAGGGGAATTTACTTCTCGTCAAACCGCTGCAGGACAACACGATTTAATTTAGACAGCACAAGCTGATACGATTGAGTTTCATTGATCTTTTTCAGATAAAAGAAATTTTTTCCTTCTAAAATGAATATGATTCTTGTTGGAGGGCGTTCTTCACTATTCATTATTTTTTTTATATTTTTTTTGTAGTGGAAACGCTATGTAAAATGTACGAATTGGTAGCTCACATATCACACAAAATAAATTCCGACGTTGTCACGGATGATTTTTTTTTTCTCTGCTTGGTCGTGTACGTAGATAAGAGAATGAAGAGGGGACATCTTCAGCCGATCAATCTTTATCTTTTTCTAAGTTACAGCACTTGTAATGCTCGAATTGCACACATAAAAGTATTTAGAGAGGTCTCTCTTTGGAATGTGTTTTACGAAAGCAGTAGACCTAGGTACCCTCTGCCATAATTGCAGAAATTTTGATGATAGATAAATAAATCTTACAGCGATATGCACGGAATTGTGCCGTGCGTCGCAAGCACTAATCTTATCGTTCAACTCACGTGGTGATAAAATGGAAGAGCTGAACCCAAGAGAGCCAATTATTTTCCTGAAATCCGCCAAAAGCGTTTAATAAAACGCCAAACTCGTTCAAGCGATAACGTTACCTCTTTCTTCTTGGTGTGGTAAAAAGGTGTTAATGCTCCCGAGGGGATATGGAGGTGAAGACTGACCCCAAGGAGATGAAGATTATCTGGATCGATTAAATGATTATAATAGATAAGATCATCTCTTTTGTAAATCTCTTAGTTGTGAGAATTACACGCGAAACTGAAAGAACCATTTCATCACGTAAGGTGTCAATTCATTTGGACTTTGTTGGTTGTTTCTGTGTCCTTAGGTAAGGTACGTAACTCCTCGGCAGGAAACTGCCAATATTGTGTTAAAAGTACTATTCAAACCAAGAAAAACAAAACAAATCACTAGACTTAAAGAACTTCAATACTTTAAAAATAATGTTTGAATTTTATACGTATCTATTTTAGGAAACAGCAAACACGATAGCTTATCGTAAATATTTGTCTCTTTTTGTCTATCTCCCTTTTTTCTATAAAAAAAAAAAAACATCCACCCCAACATTTCTCGTTTCATAACAAAAATACTTATCAAATACTTGTATAATAGAAGGGGGGGGGGGGAACTTCCGTGCTAAGTCACATACAGGCACGAACGTTGTAAATTAGTATACACAGAATCGACAACTTAATATGGATGCCCCCTCAAACTGAATGTAAAAAAAAAACAGGTCGACAAATTACCTTTACAAAAATATATACGTCAACCATCGCCTTTGTATATAATATACTTAAATTTTGACTGCATGATACGTTATTAAGCCCCGAAGGACTTGGGGCTGTACATACAAGAGACCCGATGGACTTGGGGCTGTACATACAAGAGACCAAATGCGACCTCCTGCATGGACTGAACCATGAATGTAGTCCCAAACTATTTTTAGAACATTTTTTCCCTCTTGTTTTGGTGGTGATACTTGAACTAGAACTATGCATTCTAGATACTGATTTAAATAAAATTCTTCACGGATAATTTCGAAATGACATCATCCTTGGCATTCAACTGAAAACACCGTTATCTGTCTCATTCGAGTAGGTGGTTTCTATACTTCTAGACCTTTGTCTTCGATAGCGAAGAAAATCCTTCTAGCCTGCAATTTTTGTTTTAAAACTAAATATTTATAACCAATAACTTGTTGAAACGTATTCCCAATATTCATTTTTGAGAAATTCTATGATGACGAAAGTGGACACTTGTAAGGCAAGATGAAGGATAAGACCTGAGTAAACCACCTGTTTTCCCCTAACGGAACCGGGCGTCAAGCCTGCACGTATGTCGAAATTACCAATTCTTTAGACTATGAGCAGTGTGGTATGCTTGTGTGTGTATGTACCCTATATTGGCGACAGGGCACAGTGAGTAACGAGGTAATGATGCGTGCCAGGAAGAGAAAGCTGTGACCTATTACATATTATTTTGTTTCCAGTTCAGCCTTTAAAAAAAAAAAAAAAATGCCGGTTAATAAATGACAAGAACTTCACAATGAGTCCATCTTTGAAGAGTTTAGATTAACATATGATGTACATGTATCAGGATTTACACGCACTGGAAAGTTCAGTTTGATAAAGAATTTGGAAAATATAATATAAAAATTTGACCTTTTTTTCAATTACAATTAATCGTAATTTGTAGTAAATTTGCAATGGTAAATAGCAAAGTCAACATAAATACCCAATCAGTTATTTTTTTGCCTTTTTGTTGTGCGAGGTAAATTTAAAATGCAAAGTGAAAGGAAGATGGATTTCGTGAGACAATAAAATCGACTAACAGATATAAATAAACAGTCACTGAACTTGGCAAAAATGCATACATTTCATGAGTTGTGTTGATACCAAGGGCATTTGATAAGCTCATGAACTCTGTCACTAAATTAAAAAGTTTTTAAAACAGTTCAAGGAAAAAGAGTAGAATTTTTTTCTGACTTGTCCATAGAGACATCTGACTGGTTTATCAGATTTCGAAAATTTAGCAGTACTAAAATTAATATTGGTTTATAATGTAAGCTAATGAATCGCATCCGATATTGCATTACCACACGACTCTTTATTCTTTTTTCCTCAGTATGCAAATTCGAGACAAATATGTACAATTTTATATGATTCAGAAGGACGAAACTGTAATTTCTTTTGACAACAATCATACGTCACAATATCATACACATGTTTATAAAAATAAAACAAGTAGTTTCAGGCAAAAACAAGAGCACCGTGAACAGCACATACGCTCGCCCCAAACTTACTATTTCTCTGCGCAGGTAATAGTAGTAAGATGGTTGATTCCAGACATTACTGACCAACGGATTTCAATGACCTCGACCTTTGTCATGTGTGGTTTTGAACTAAACTTACTGTGCAGAAACTATTATTTTCTTAATTCAGGTTAACACGACTATCTGACCTATATACCCTAGAATATATACTCTTCTTTAGGTGCACGCTATCCACAAAATTTGGTTCAAGAACTTGCTACAAAAGTTATTTTGAACAACCTATTTTTGTTTTAGCCTCAGTGATAACTGACCCGGATTTTACTCACCGTATACGAATATGTATGCTTCATATCTAAGTGCAAACCCTCCAAAAAAATTTAATGCAACAATCATTGTTTTTCTTTCACGATGCACTTTAACTTTTGATCTTTTGACCCTCAAATCCAACATGTTTTTTCTTTCTTTATCCAACGTGTAAATCATCCACAAACTTTGTTGACGGTGCAGGGTTAGGAGCTGAATTTTTTTTTTGTGCAAAACATTATTTCTGTCGCAGCGACCTTGGCTTTTTTACCACAAAAGCGACAGACTTCTTTCGTACCCTAAGCGCAAGCCATGCACACAATGTGCTCCATGTATATGATGTAGAAGTAATGTTTCTATGCGGAAACCTTTTCTATTCTTCCGTTCAAAGTGACCTTAATTTTTGACCTTTGAACCCGAAACAAATAAATTTCATTCAAACGCGAATGCCATACATTATGCATCGTAACTTTAGATCAGTTTGAGAATCCATGTTACTATGCGGAAACCATTTTTCTTCCGTCGGTCATGGTGACCTTGATCGTTGACCTTTCGAAATCAGTATGGTGTGATAGCCATCCAAAAAGTTTGATAAAATTAAGTGCCCTTACGCGTGTAAACTGAACGCAGAAAGTAACTGCAATGTACACCTTTTGCAGAAATTCTGACCCCCAAGATAGACGAAATTCCATATCACGAGTTCTGACGTTATCAAGAAAACACTGTCGACTGGTGGAAATAAAACAGTAAAACTGCATTAGCGCCATAAATTATCAAATCAACACTACTGAAAGTGGTTGATCCAAACCGTGTACACTCCTTGGTCTACAACAATTTCAACAGCAGATAAAGTACGGCTTTTAGATAATCAAGCTACGAGCTCCGAGTGGACCCCTAGTGCCCTGCTTGAGAACGTCGAAAGTTTTTGTTTATTTGTCCATTTACCAGTTATAACAAGAAAACAGTGACATCCCGTGCTTTCAACACAAAGGAAATTCCACTCTTAATATTCCTTGGCATGTATTTTCTTTCATACACTGTGCTCGTATAAATATAATTTAAATCGTGTATACACAAAGTTGAAATAAAGCCCGTTCTTAACGAATGCGTATTGAAAAACTGCAATCTGGGCATTTTTACACAAGCGAGAATACAGGGTATATGCATATGAAACGGCAATCTGGGCAGTTTTATAAAAGCTGGTATAGGCATATGAAATGGCAATCTAGGCATTTTTTTAAAAGCTGGTATAGGCATATGAAATGGCAATCTGGGCATTTTTTTAAAAGCTGGTATAGGCATATGAAATGGCAATCTGGGCAGTTTTATAAAAGCTGGAGTACAGACTATATGCATATGAAACGGCAATCTGGGCAGTTTTATAAAAGCTGGTATAGGCATATGAAATGGCAATCTGGTCATTTTTTTAAAAGCGAGAGTACACGGTATATGCATATGAAACGGCAGAGCTTCCTAATTTTATAGTCCTCACCTGATGTCTTTAAGACACGTGACCGTGGAGTAAAAACTTTAACCAAAGACACGTTGCCGCCATCGAAATATGGATAAACTTTATTTGTTTATCACCGATGGTTAAGGGGGGGGGGGGGGCGCAAGACAGTTGTTGCGATCAAGAAAACTGTAAACACGTAGAGGTCATTCGGAACACATTTTCTGACAGGTTCTGCTTCTAAGAGAAACTTGTCTTAAACGCGACACAGGAATCGGAATCGTGAAACTTTTACAGACCTGGCTATCGTATGACTAAAAAAATTAAACCGTCTTCAGCATCAGACAATACAGAACATACCCGTGCAATTTTTATTTCTAACATTCACCGCATCTTTTTTATTACGAGTGCGACACAATGAAGTGTGTGTGTGTGTGTGTGTGTACGAAAGAGAATTGCAAATATGAAAGTCTTCACTCAATTTCATACATAAATTATAAAAAGACTTCAGTTCACTATAATATTAATCTGACATAATAATCTATTTGTACAGATTATATGAGGGCACGATTAGGAAACTTGTATAGTTACAGCAACGCGATTAGAGAGAACCCGATAATACTATAAAATCCTTGTGCTGAACGAGATGATGTAACATTTGTTAGATACATACAAACCATCACAACTTGTGTCCAAACACTATGTAAATCAATGCCTCCATGTGCCGGTTGTGATTTATAAACTTTGGAATAGTTTGTATCAGTAATAAGTGATATGATATAATTCTATGTTACCTTACATTATCTATTATCAAAATCACTGTATTGCGTAAGGGTATGTACCTTGACTTATGAATGTATCGATAAAGTACTGTAAGTAATTTTGTTGTTGTTTTTATTATTTTTTTATTTTATTTAGACTTTGTAACCGTTCAAGCGCTCTGTCATGTATGTGTATTAGTGTTTTTCTCTGTATATCAGCGTGTCTGTCTATATATTTGTTCACGAGTCTGTCTGTCTGTCTGTCTGCCTACGTCATTCGATATTTGTCTGCTAAATAAGTTTGCATCTTCGTATTTTTGTGCGTGTGTATACTGTCTATTGACAGATCAGCACAATCATGGCTATATAATGCAAGGCACAGTATAGGCAGTAAAAATGTAAGAGCCCAAAAACTTTCCAAAAATCTAAGGTGGACACATCCTTCCAATCAAAAGAAAATCTGCACAATCGGACAAAAGATAAAAGTTACAGGTTTTGCGAAAATTCACAAAATGGGATACAAAGATAAAGGCATGAAAATGTTACAAATTAATACAAACCGCAACTTTAAAAAAAATGCCAAGACTTTCTCGGTTGGATTTGGTTTGGACTTGCTTAGTGATAAACGGCATATCAACACAAGTAGGTTATTTAGTACCGAGACGATTGGAGTAAAGTGCCTTGCCCAAGATCACACCACGGGCTGATTTGATTGTAGGATTTGAACCCGCACGATCTCCAATGAGCAAGCACGGATTCTTTTCGAGTTGGAACATCACATGTGCATATATACTTTGTCTTTTTGTCTAAAAATCATCAGCCGACTAGAAACAGATGCTATATTTACGCATGCATCTGATTATGACACGTTATGAATTTTATGAAAATTTCAACAATTTATAAACACAAACGTCCAACCTTGTCGTTGATAAACCCAACACCCCTCAACCCATACACACATTAAGTCAACTCGCCCGAATTGTTTTTATTTAGGCTAAATGAAGCAGTTTGTATCAATGATATTTAAGTCCAATATAACTCCGAAGTAAATTCGGCTTCCCCATTTCAGTGTCAGCAAGCCTACGCGGATGTTGCGATTATACCCATTTGTGTCTGTACAACGGAGACTCATTAAATTTATTATTTCGTTTTTAATCACGCTTACAATTATAGGCAACACAAATGCGTACAATTTTTGACGAGACGCAAGCATTTAACTCACAACGAGACACAGGCATACAACTGAAGACAGTCATGCAATTCTAGGCAAAACACAGGCATACCACATCGGGCATACAGTTCTCTAAGACATATGCATACAATTCTAGGTGAGACAGAGGCATACGATTCTAGACGAAACACAGGCCCACAACTGCAGACTGAAATGATGACGAGAAATGGGCATACAACTATAAATAAGACACAAGCATATGTTACATGTGAGACACGGGCATACAGTTCTAGACAAAAGACAAGCACATAACTGCAGACGAGACACATCCACGCAACTGAAGACGAGACACAGACATACAACTGTAGACGAGACAAAAGCATGTTTAGGCGAGAAACAGACTTACAATTCTGGAGGAGACACAGACGTACAATTCTAGGTAAGACATAAGGATACAATTCTGGACGAGACACAGACGAACATTCTACGTGAGACACAAATATACAATTCTGGACCAGACGTTAATTTAAACCAGGCGCCAGGAAGCTAGTCGAGACGAGACATGGGCATACAATTATAATGCCTGCAAACAGGCGAGACACAGGCTTAAAGTTCTGGAGAAGACAGTGTTGTTTTGCCTAGAATTGCATGACTGTGTCTCGTCTTCAATTGTATGCCTGTGTCTCGTTGCGAGTTAAATGCTTGCGTCTCGTCAAATATATATATATATATATATATATATATATATATATTACGTTAGCGCAATTCTTAAAACGGTTATCTGGTCATTTTCATATCTTGATGCCAGTGTCTGTTGCATGAAGCACACGTGACGGAAGAAAGAGCCATCTTCATATTTACTACAAAAGGTATGTGGTCCCCCTTTCTCTCCAGAAATTGAAGCGTGTTTTGTTTCGTATGAGGTTTCCCTTTTCCTCCAGAAACTTAAGTATGTTTTGTCCTGTATGCGGTACCCTTTCTCCTCCCGAACTGAAGATGTTTAATTCTGTATCCAGATGATTTCAAAAGCATTTCCAATTCTGGAGAAGGCCAAGAAAAGCATTTTTTCCCCCACCTCGTGCAAATAGAATTTATGAGCACGTCAACACAATACTAGGTATCTATGGTACCGATTCAAAGTTTCATTCCCAAAAATTAAAGAAAAAGTACTGTAATTAAGTTTTTCCGTATAGAAAGCCTTATATATATATATATATATATATATATATATATATATATATATATATTCAAGGGATGGCTACACCTCGGCTCGCGCAAGCCTGTTGGTGCGGCTCTTATGACGTACCTAAAATAACTGTCTTTTTATTTTTTTATTTATATCAAAATTTGCTGAACAACACTGAATAATGTTCAGAAAAGATCATTTATATTACCATTACTCTCCACAAAACATACTTCTGTCTTAAATCCTATATTCTCGTCTTCATATTTACATTTTCTAGATGTTTGCAAAAATAAAAGAATGGTTCTTGATGTTTGCAAAAATAAATGAATGGTTCTTCCCAATATTACCTCCATTACTGCGGCTCTCGAAAGGTCGTCCAGTTGGCCAACCCTGTTTATATATATATATATATATATATATATATATATATATATATATATATATGGTCATTTTTTGTGTTTAGACACGCACTTTATCTACTCTTTTAAATGTTGAGGCTGCTCTGACCAATTTATTTGTTTTCAAAAAAGATTTTTTTTCTCGTGAGAATCAATCTTGACGGGGAATACCGGGTCAGACACATCAAGAAAATTTCCTTCTCCAATCTTGTGAATCTAACTTAGGGTTGTCCTTAGTTAACCATGATCTCACCACAATACCCTATGAATACCTTCATTATAAAATATTAACAACAACAGCTCTGATGAACTTCGCAAAACCAACACTGAATCAACAATCATTTTCATATGTTGGTTTCACAGAAAGCTTATCTGCATTACCCTACTGCATTCGTATTATTTTCTGCAGTCCTTTAGGAATAGTCCAATATAATTTACTAATATACTAATGACTATCAATGACAGGATAGCCAGAGGGCTTGGGATCTTTAGTCTGGTAAAACGTATTCACTGAAATTCCGTTCAAGCTTCATGTATGTTTAAAGTAAAATCGCGTCTCTTTCAGGTAGCACTTGTTTAATTCAAGTCACATATGCAACAGTTCATAACTTGCAGCTGCCTCCTCCCCTCCCCTTCGTTGTTAATGTGACGTAAGCACAAATTATTACTGAGTACTGTATTATGTATTGAAAATGTCTGTGTTCCCAATCTCGGTAAAGTAAGACGACAATAAAAAGAGGAGAAAATCGCTTTGGTGTCTTTAATTAAAGTAACATCAAGCTTTAGGTTTTGTGTCCGCTCCAGACTAATATAGAATTTATGCTTGTATTATGAAATAAGAGGGATTCAGAATGCATCAAAGGCGATTAAAACTGACGAATACTTGATTCCCTGGGCTCAAAAAGATATAACTGCATAATAAAACTGGGATTCGAAAAGTCAATTTAACGCAGTAAAGGACTGCTCTTTGCTCTTCATTTTGCGAGTTTATGATAGCTGCAGAGAGAACTCGTGTCCATTAGTGGTATGTTTTAATTGGAACTGAGTGAGATTTTAGCACACAGATTCATCACAAACTCGATGCAATTTCACTACATTATTTGTTGCTATGAAATTCAGGTGTTAGATTCTATAGACACAATAGGTGGCCTATCACATATACTTGATAAGTGCTTTTCATGAAAACATCAGTAATGAGAATTTTTTTGTGTAATGATATGGAATATTGAAATATAAAATCACTAAAAGCAGAGAAGCACTAATATAAATGTAAAACGTGGGGCATGAACTTAGCAAGTGCCAGGTAACAATCAAGAAATAAGTATACTTTCAAAATTGTGTTTGATTTGGGAAGCGTAAAGTTCACAATCTAGCAACAGGTATCTATGAATGTACTAATTATAACAAATAGATCCGCGATCACAAATTACAGCAGGTCATGGTTGGACGGGTTTTAGACTTATTATAATTTAGTACTTTCTCCACTACCTACCATCTCCATGTAATCCCTAAGCTTGATAGTGTCTGAATTTCTCATTTTGGGGTCAATTTGTCGACCAAAACTAAATTTCAAGCTGCTTCCACCAATTTTCGCTTTTTTAATTTACCAGCCATGCTACCATTATCTTGTTCATTCCAGCGTAAAGAATGTAGATTTCCAGACAAATTTCATTTTCACAGTGCCCTTTGGACATAGATTTTACACTCAATATCTAAATTTAACCATCGTTAAAAAGCTGGACTAGATATTTCATGTTCGACTTGTAAACAGAACTCAATCATATAAACAATCTATCACCCTGACACACCTTCAGTTAAATTAGGGTTTTGCAATGTCAAAATATTGACTTCCAACATCATAAATCAAAACGATCACAAAGATCAACAATTTGATTAACTGGCCAAACAGCTGTACTGAATGGCTACAGCCGATTCAATAACCGCAAGTAGTCCCATCCTCGGGACTGATCGCCTTCGAATTTGCCTCGTAGTCATATACAAAAACTAAATAGAACAAAAAGCAGATGAGAAAAAAAACCCCAAAGAACATGGACTATTCACGAGAGGTCCCGTTATTAAGCTTCTGTCTGTTAATAAACTACCTGCCGCATTAAGAAGTCTTTGGCTTTGGTTAATATAATAATTTTTCTTTTTGACAATAATTCATAATTTGACACTCAGTGCATAAAGGCTTAATATCATGCATGCATGCTTAAATATATATTTCAAAGCCATCTTATTAATATATCTTCGCTGTTATACATGAAGATCTGACAGCAACCGCTCAGGGGACATGTTCTGGTAACTTATGTTTTTACGATACTCACTAATTGTATCAACCAATCAGAAGAAGTCTTATATCTTCGCGTTTGGAGAAAGAGCACTGTGGATGAAGAGTATTAATGTATATCTAACGATTTGATTCACTTTCAGATATTCGAAAGCCGCACTTCCATTGGCTAATTCAAAGGTCACCCGGTACAGTTATGAACTGAACACGTGTCCATTGTAAGATCTGATGTGAATACATAACTAATGAAATGAAACTTTGGATACCCGTGTATTACCGGGTAACATGCACAATCAGTCAAATGATGTATCCCGCCTACCACAGCGTGGTCACACATGTTCGCAATACCTAAATCGGACCATGACCTTTAACATGGAATTTAAGATACTAAGCAGATATAGAAAGTAACCAAGTTTCAGTATCCTCACTCAAATGTCAAAAGCAAAATTGTAAAATTGTGATACCATCCCACAACAAAAAATAAACAATACCACAACTCCCCTTACCTTGAATATAAAACATTGATTGTACAGACATGAATCTGAGAAGAATAAGCGTACGGTGATGCATCCCTGTATCTCAGACAAAATACTGACATGTGACCCCGACCTTAGGCATAATAACCCAAAATGCAATGCGAACGTCTTCAAGAGACAATATATAAGTACATCAATCTTCACCAATTTTAAATAAAAAATCTCTTAAATAAAAAGCAACAACAGTTAATGAGAATAATCCTATAATACTGAACTGTGAGCTTGACCCTGAATAGAGGACCTCAATGTGGTATCACAAGACCGATTATATTTATATATAATGGAACAATTCAACATACAATACAATGACAATGATGATCATGAGGATAGAACCTCCATGTGATATATAACATATCTGCTCTGATGCCATATATGCATTTCAAGTTACATCCCTTGGTCTCATACGGTTCTAACATTATAGCAATAAAGTGTGATGGAAAACTTGAAACTATGAATCACGAGCTTGAATGTTAAGATAGAAACCAGGGTAGTTCCAACACATCGTCTAAACTTTACGATAAGAGTTCCAGGGTAGTTCCAATACATCGTCTAAACTTTACGATAAGAGTCCCAGGGCAGTTCCAACACATCGTCTAAACTTTACGATAAGAGTTCCAGGGTAGTTCCAATACATCGTCTAAACTTTACGATAAGAGTCCCAGGGCAGTTCCAACACATCGTCTAAACTTTACGATAAGAGTCCCAGGGTAGTTCACAATTGATCCTCTAAACTGTTAGACTGGAACCTCAGGATAGCTCACAACACACTTTATAATCTTTAAGATAGGAACCCCAGGGTAGTTCACAACACATCCTCTAATCTTCAAGATAGGAACCCCAGGGTAGTTCACAACACATCCTCTAATCTTCAAGATAGGAACCCCAGGGTAGTTCACAACACATCCTCTAATCTTCAAGATAGGAACCCCAGGGTAGTTCACAACACATCCTCTAATGTTCAAGACAGGAACCACAAGGTAGTTCACAACACATCCTCTAAATATGAACCATATAGTGTCTGTTACATGACATACTTTCGAGTGATGATGTACGATTATATAGTTTCATCCATCAATCCCAAACGGTTCTAAAGTTATAAAGCAAAAGGGAATGTGTAAGGGGAAAATTAATATTGAGCCGTGACCTTGACCTTGACTGATGCATACCAATATGATAAGCGGATGGTGATGATGTACATGTATAACAAGTGCCGACCCTTAAAAAGTTGTCAAAATAAAATGCTGCTTCATCTACAAATATGTATGCTAAATTCACATTTTTGCTTTAGTTGAGAGAGAGAGAGAGAGAGAGAGAGAACTACAAAGAGACTATTACTGAATCAATGAACATCAGCAGAAATGTTATTGTGCATCAATTTACTGGCATTTGTGGTGAATGTTGGTCTTAATGATGAAATATATATCTCTCTCCTCTAAAGAGATCACGTGATTCATTAGCCTTCGCTACTAATAAAATATACAACGGACTGAGATTTTGGTAGACAATCTTGAAAGTGGTATCTATCACACTTTCTAAAAACAATAAGTTAACATGTCCATTATAACATTATTTCCACCCGAGACTTGCCATTGTATGTATACTTAAATAAGTCATTGAAACACAGGATAAACACGTTAGGGAGTCACCGAAACTTTTTCGCAAGGAATCAGAACAAAGATATGGACTTTGATAACACGTAGGAAAACTGATAAATATGGTTTATATCGCAACCACTATAATCGTACCTAATACAAATTTCTGTTATATTCGAGCAGAAACCAGTGACTTTAATCTCTGAACTTAAAATCGACATGTTTCTTCCTTATCCCATTGGCAAGCCATGTAACCAGTTCGGTCCAGGTCTGCGATATAGAACTGATGTTACTGTGTGGAAAGTAGTCTTCATCTTTCGGTCATAATGGAACTGACCTTTGACCTTTAAACCCAATATTAATATGCTTAATTTTTCCCCAAGTGCAAACCATCCACAAAGTGTGACCTAGGTCCGTGATGTATAACTAATGTTCTTTTACGGAAACCACTTTCTTCTTTTGGTCATAGTGACCCTAACCTTAGACTTTTCGAACACGAAATAAAACCCCAATGCAATAGTTATTGTGCGGAAACGAAATTGGTAACAGACGTACGAACAACATAAATAAACCGCTAGTCCTTATCGAGGCTACATGGAAAGCATGGTCGAGCATTTTCACAGGGACCTAATTAAAACAAGTCTTTGAGATAATGCCGAAGTTGTTAAACATATTTTCATCTGATAATGCGCGTGTCGTACATTCTATCTAAGAAGTTCTAATGCTTGAGTGTAATTGAGTGTTTTTCCAGTCGATTGAAAAGACTGTTCAATATTCTGCCGGGACATTGCAGTGCCGCCTCTGTCAAGATTGATTTCTTGGCAGATTGTGATCGGATTTCAAAATTTATCATAAACAGACATGTAGTCTGCAGTCTGTTTAATTTTATTCGTGAATGCCTGGCCATGAACGTTGAAGACGGCCGGAAAATGAGGAAAATGATACCAACATTGGGGCTAATTTGCTGCATTCTTTTTCTTTTCTAGACTGCAACAAACCGTGTTTTGATGGACCAATTCTGATATTTAAACCAAAAAAACAAAAACAAAACAACAGTGTTATGTGCAATGAGGAGATATTCTCTAATGAGACACCTTCTGATGGTCGACAACGATGACTGAGAAAGCATTGTCATCAACTGACGGGAACGCGTATGTAGCTGCGCTTTTGGTTTTAAATGGAATAGTTAGTTGTCCTTGGCGTTTTTTGTTATTGTTAGTTTTTGTGTTGGTTTTTTAAGTTCTAAGCAGCGCATCTTGAAATGCCTTGTAAGCCATTCACAGCAGTGTCACTAACTTCCACTCATCTCTACTTCCATTTATTCCACATCTTCAAAATAAACCCATTACGAATAAAAAATTTCGTTAATACCGAACATTAACAAATATTTCAACAAATACAAATTTATGAATTTATGTAAAATACTGTCTTTTTATATTCTTTAATCGCATTGCACACAAACGTAAGGTATTGACACCCGACTGAAAGGTACTGACACCCGACTGAAAGATATTACACTGTATTTTGTCGAAAATCACCAGTGGAGGAAGCGCCACTCCTCTTCAACAAAATTTTTATATAAATAACTTAATCCTTTAATTATAAACGTTCGCTAGTGCACATCAAAACGAAACGTATTGTTAGCAGATAATTCGCTAAGTGGGACCTAATGAATTATAATAAATGTGTATAGTAAAATTGGATGTAATACAGCGTTAACTTGTGAACCGTCAGTTGATGGATATTGTACAACACAGACCAAAAACTAGGCTATCTCCATTTAAAAAAAAAATAAAGAGACCCTACTATCCACCTGCATTATTTTGCACAAAAATAAAAATAAAGTAAAAATAAAATAAACTCGTGACTACCAAGACTCTACTATCCACCATTTTACCCCACCACCCCCACGCCAAAAGCAAACCTAGACCATTTAGATCCGCACCTCCTTTTCATTTTTCTTAAAAACTGAGATCAACGAGATTGACAATCGACCATTAAAAAACGTAACAGCTCCACCACCACCAACACCATGCAAAGATATAAGTATAGTTATCAGAAAATAGAGTTTGTTTGATATACAGGTTATTTTTTTTACTATAAGTTAATGAAATCAAAACATGTTAAAATGTATTGAATTCTTTAGCCTTTGAGCTATCACAGAAGTGGTAGTGGAGGTGGAAATGTTGAACATTCTTTGACAAATTAAAAAGAATTTTAAAGATACGCTACATT
Source organism: Sinohyriopsis cumingii (assembly GCA_028554795.2). Lineage (NCBI taxonomy): Eukaryota > Metazoa > Mollusca > Bivalvia > Unionida > Unionidae > Sinohyriopsis > Sinohyriopsis cumingii. The sequence goes on from CM068836.1 coordinate 12,217,758, forward strand.
ATTCGCCCGAGTTACCAGACAAATTACCACCAGCATTTTCTGGTATTAGAAGACAAATTACGACCAGCATTTTCTGGTATTAGAAGACAAATTACGACCAGCATTTTCTGGTATTAGAAGACAAATTACCACCAGCATTTTCTGGTATTAGAAGACAAATTACCACCAGCATTTTCTGGTATTATTGATAATTTAATACGCTGGCTTTTAAATACTGGAGGAGAGATTGTTTCTTTATTAGCTTGTATTGTCTGGTTTGTTGAGGCAGTTGCTGGTTAACTGTGTATAGTTTTAATAAATATTTAGAAACAACAAGAAAATAATACAATAATAATCTTCTAACTTAAATAAAGTAAATTAAAACCAGCCCCTGCAACCATTGCCGTAATTATAACAAACGTCTGTGTTTCGTGATCCACATTTTGTATATAGTTCTTTGGTTGCATTTATGATCATGTTTTTACCATTTTCAACTTCCTGAACTGCCAATTTTCTTCTCTATAAAGTTCTTATTTACTTGGTTTATTTCGTTATCTGGCTTTCGTCTACTTATAATATACTATTAGTTACTTATATATTACTGGTGACTCATCATATACTATTAGTTACTTATTTACTGTTAGTTACTTATCATATGCTATTAGTTACTTATCATATACTATTAGTTACTTATCATATATTATTAGTTACTTATATATTACTAGTGACTTATATACTATTAGTTACTTATCATTTACTGTTAGTTACTTATCATATGCTATTAGTCACTTATCATATATTATTAGTTACTCATCATATATTATTAGTTACTTATATATTACTGGTGACTTATATTCTATTAGTTACTTATCATATAATATTAGCTACTTATGATATATTGATTAATAGGTATTTATCATATACTATTACTTACTTATCATATACTTATTTTAAGTTACTAATCATATATTATGTACTTATATAATATTAGTATTTTTCAAAACAATAATTATGTATCATGTACTATTAGTTACTTATATACTATTAGTTACTTGTCTTATACTTATTTCTTATATCTACTTATTGGTTATTATTTTATTTGCTACGTTAGTATTTACAGAAGTACCGATCCTTTCATAAAAAGTTGTTTGATGACACTTACAAACTGTTATTTTATCCGATTATACTTCCTATTTTCAGTATTATACGCATCACTTTCCAAAATTTCCATCGCCACTGTAAAGTTAAGTCTAACGTTTGAGTCAGGAAACGGTATTTTACATTTAGCCAACATTTTTCGTATTTGAAAGTAAACATTAAATAAACATATCGATTTTATCTACTCAGGAATAAATGAATAAATATATATACAAAAATGATGTTCCACATCTTGGTGCTATCAGCCATACTGCACAGTTTAAATGATTTTCTAAAGTACGTCATATGACACTGTGCTACAAGTGTGCTGACCGAGCCATTGTTACATTTTAAGTGCAATAATCAAAAATGTCCAATGGCTTGTGTGTCAAATATTTAATTTATATGCAGTATATACCGATCTTTTTTTTATAATTATGATTGCAATATCGGCATTAAATAATGGAATATACAACTGAGTTGCTGGACAAGGTATAGTTCATACTTTTATATATATATATATATATATATATATATATATATATATATATATATATATATATATATATATATATATATAATTTTAAAGTCCATTATTTTCTATCTCTCACAAATTCGGACCATCTTACACGGAATCTGGACCATCTCTCAACCTCACTGAGTTCCGTCTCTTAAAGAACGTGGACCACCTCTCAGCCTCATTCTCTGAGTTCGATGTCTCACATAAAAAATACAATGATATGCTAGCATTGATTCCTGGGGACCGCTCCGGTGGCCAAGGGGTTAGAGCGTCCGCCAAGGATACGGGAGGTTGCGGGTGCGAACCCCAGCCAACTTCATACCAAACGCTAATAAAGATGGTACCAACAGGTGCCTCGCTAGGCGCTCAGCATTAAGAGGTTAGTGTTAGGAATAGTCGGCCTGGTGTCAGGATAATGTGACTGGATGGGACATTTATGCTACATGATTGCGGTTTTATGCCACGGTACTAGATATCACTATAAACTGCCACACTGCAGACATTGTGGCGATGCGACTGAAATTGTTTAAACCTACGTTAAAAATTCAAATTACACGCACGCACGCACGCACGCGCACGCACGCACACACACACACACACACACACACACAAAGACTGACTCCTGGTGATATTTCCAAGAAAAAGACGATAACGTCAAGTATTTTATGACAAAATGCAGGTTGGAGTATATGTACGAAAACCAGCATCATTATATACCGCAGATTATAATGTATTGACTAATATTTTTATTATTTTAGTAATCGTTTCAAAATAATTTCTATTTATACATTGGCTGTCGGAAAGTAGGTATACCCCATGAGATAATCAAGCTGGTGAGCGTGTTTGGCTGTCTATATAACAGCTTTGTTTACAAATCTTTTTATGGCAGGTTGCTTAAGATTGCCATGGCAATCAATAAGGAACCAATGCATGCACCTCAAGAACAGCTAGATTCTACAGCTGCAAGTGGTCAGAGCAATTCATTTTAAAGTCTTCAGCACATCCATCCATCCCGCTAATTTAACACATTAACCCCTGGTGACGAGTTTACGTGGTAGGAGGTAGTAGCCTGCTGCCGAGCTCTGTAGCGTCAAGGTCATGCAAGATACACTAAAGTGGGTGGTATTATAGAAAGGTAGATAGATGCACCTCTACAATGATACCAAATAATCTTGAAGTTCTAGTTGCACTACAAAATACAGAGGGAAAAACCTGATTTTTGGGACCCGATTTTTTTCCACCCAAAATTCGTCCGTGGTCGGAATCTGATTTTGTGTCAGGATTTTAGAATTTTTTTTTTTGTCTCACATCTAAGGCAGACCGGTATGAACTGCAAACAGACAGATGAACCTTTGCAAAAAGTAGGATAAGATGGGCATTTGGAATAAAGAGTGGTCTCGATACGAAAATAATGGGTCCGTTAAGCAAAAAAAAAAAAAAAAGAAAAAATTCCAGCTTTTACCCCTCTGCTCATGCGCGAGCCAAATAGCCAATGAAAAACGATGTTTCTAGCATTAGGTTATTGGAAAATCACCTGGAAGTTGATGTCTTAAGATGTATTCAGTAATAGCTTTCAAAATGTGTTTCCTACTCGAATTTCAGGCGAAAACGACAAAAATCTCCAGGGGTTAATGTGTTAACACATTTCCTTGCTTTCTGAATAGCCAGGAGAAACGGCAACACTTTTGTTCAGTCATATACCTCGTCTATTTCTTTTTGTTTATGGGGCTGAGACTTAAAAAAAAAAATACTTCTAAACTGCTCAGTGTTTTAGTAAAGACGATTCATTGAGTCTGCTTTTTATTATCTTAACCCCTTGCCATACAATAACAACCCCTGTCCTTCATGACTCTTTAAAATAAAATACTTCTAAACTGCTCAGTGTTTTAGTAAAGACGATTCAGTGAGTCTGCTTTTTATTATCTTAACCCTTTGTCATACAATAACAACCCCTGTCCTTCATGACTCACGGTACCAATTCAAGTTCTTGGAAGTAAACTTATGCAAACGCCAGAGTATTTTTCAATAACTTTAAATTTCTGGGTACTCACGATCAATCATATATTTATTAGTATAGATGCATCCTAGTTCATAAATGCAGTTCTGTCAATGTGGTCCTAATTCATAAATGCATTTCTGTCAATGTGGTCCTAGTTAATAAATGCATTTCTGTCAATGTGGTCCTATTTCATAAATGCATTTCTGTCAATATGGTCCTAGTTCATACATGCATTTCTGTCAAAGTGGTCCTAGTTCATACATGCATTTCTGTCAATGTGGTCCTAATCTATACATGTATATCTGTCAATGTAGTCATCTATACATGTATATCTGTCAATGTAGTCCTAATCCATACGTATATATCTATCAATGTGATCCCAATCCATACTTTTGTATGTTTTGTACAGTTCATCTATACAACAGCATTTCCACAGAATTCTGATCAGATTTCCCGTTCCTTCATAGCCGAATATTGACAATGAAAGATGGTTATTGTTTTCTCTTGAACACTTGAGTTCTTTGCTGACGTTTGTCTTTTGGCCATGTTGTAATATTACATAAAAACTGTTTTAGCTGCGTATACAAAAGTACATATAATTATCACTGGCATTTATCCTGGCATACAATTGTGAACGTGTCTTGATCACAATTCTAGTCAAAGCAAAGATATTATGTCCAGGCAGTATTTCCCAACCTAAAATAGCTTACTTTTCACCTACAAATTTGAGAACTTCCTATTTCATTCATTCATAGTCATTCATCGAGGGAAAACAAAATAAAAACTGCAGAATGTCCCACTGGTATAACACTCCAGTAAAGCATATAAAAAAGAGTAAAGTGAATTTGACTATAAAGCTTTTGGCATCAAAATCAATAGTTTTCTGTGCAGAAATTATTTTTCTTCTTTCTGTCATAATGACCATGACCTTTTGACTCACAAATCGATAAGCTTCTTCCTTATCCAAACTAAACCTGTGAAGTACTAACCAATGTTACCATACGAAGTCCATTTTCTTCTTTCAGTCTTCTTTCAGTCGTAGTGGCCTTGACCGCTTACAGCAATATCGATATGCCTCTTCATTATCCCAATGGCAAGCCATTCACAAAAACTGGTAACGTTGATGTTGGAGAATTATAATTGTTGCGCACCAACCACTAGCCCTTTAGTTAGTGACCTTGACTTTTGAATGTTTGACCGCGAATTCTACAGGGTCCTGTTTATCGTAAGGTTACAGTCCGGTAAAAAAAAATGGCTGATGGAAAACGAGTTATTTTCGAAAAACGTTTCTTTTTTTCGGAACCCTGACCGTTGACTGGGTTCATCCTTACCCAAAAGGCTGGCTATATACATAGCTTGGCAACTGTAGGTGTGGATAACTCGAGGTATTGTGCGCAAACGAAATCAGTAACAGACAGACGGATAAACGGATATTATAACATAACAGGAACCTCCTATTTTGTTTGCAATAGTCATCATATCTCTCAGGAAAGTTACACGCAGACTTCTTTGGCTTCATCTCTAAAAACAGTACAATACTGCATGTACTAATACAGACTAATACCCTGTACTTCTGATTCCAATACTGCATGTATTAATACAGACTAATACCGTGTACTTCTGATTCCAATATTGCATGTATTAATACAGGCTAATACCCTGTACTTCTGATTCCAATACTGCATGTACTAATACAGGCTAATACCCTGTACTTCTGATTCCAATACTGCATGTATTAATACAGACTAATACCCTGTACTTCTGATTCCAATACTGCATGTACTAATACAGGCTAATACCCTGTACTTCTGATTCCAATACGGCATGTACTAATACAGACTAATACCCTGTACTTCTGATTCCAATACTGCATGTATTAATACAGACTGATACCCTGTACTTCTGATTCTATGTATTTAACACATGCATATTACTCGTTTCAATCCATGTGAGATATATTAAGACTTCGATAATTCAAAACAGAATCAATCAAATATATTGTATCACTCAAATCATTTGTTTAATCCCACTCTAAAACATTCTCTGGACTACAGCCTAGAAAACAAGCATCTGGAGACCCTCCCCCCCACCAGAAAAAAAAAAAAAAAACAGGTTAAAGTGGGGCCGAGATCATTCACCTATCTGACACTTACCTAAATGCGAACTGCATGGGCATTTTACACAAACAATTCTGGATTAGCATGATGCTCGCTGACAAGTAAAGGTATTTCTATTTTTGGTAAGAGCGGCCATATTCGATGTCAGGCAAAATTTGTACAAAACTGAAAGGGCTTTATGCATGCAAGAACATATCTTCTCAAATTTAGTCAAATTCTGTTTAGCGGACTGTTCGTTAAGTTCTTTTAAGACTTTTCTATTTTTAATTAATAAGGTGGTCATATTAGACGGCGAACTCGAAATACCTTTATGCCAGGGTGCATTGACTTGAAAGGTCTTCATGTCAGGATGCTCTCTGCCAAGTTGTAGTTGTGCTTAAATTTATTTTAGTTCATTTTTAAGATTAGTTTAAAACTGCACTTACTGACGGTCAAAGCATGGCTCACAGCTGACGTAGGGTCATGCCGTGAACTTAGGAAACCAATACGCACAACAGATGTGGGGCCGTGCCATAGACACATTTGACTTCACAGCTACAAATGTAGGTAGGTTCTCAAGCTGAGAAGAATTACAAACGCGATGCCAGACTCGGTGTGTGTGTGTGTGTGATTTGGATTTTTGAACGTAGCTATAACAATCTTCAGTCATATCGCTACGATGTCTGCAGTGTGGCAGTTTATAGTGAAGTCTAGACATGTAGCATCATGTCCCACCCAGTCCTTGTTCCTTTTAAGATGGAATTCTCTATTGAAAGTATATAGTACCCTTTAAGACACCTCGATTTATTTTCATCGGATTTTATAATTGTCTAATATGCACTAAAAATACGATAATTGTAACAGTCTTTCATCTTTACTGAGCTCTGAATTTTGAAAAACGAATTCAAAGTAATAATAAAGTCAGCTCTGATTATAAGGCTTAATACCCACAATTCTTTCTGAAAGTCGGCATTAGCAGCCATCATTGATTTACATTACTCTCATGCTATGATTTTGTTATATATAACCTTTGATATTTTTCCCCGTTCTATTAAACTGCAATCCTTGTGTAACTACTAATAAACAGTTTCATATTAGTTTCTAAATTTTCTTAACTATAATACTTGTAAACAAAGAATAAGAGATGTAAAATTGCCACTGTACACAAAAGTTGATTGTGTGTGTGGAGGGTTGGATTTTTAATGTAGCTTTAACAATTTTTCAGTCATATCGCTACAATGTCTGCAGTGTGGCAGTTTATAGTGCTGTCTAGCACTGGGGCATCATGCCGCAGGCATGTAGCATCATGTCCCATCCAGTCACATTATCCGGACACCAGGCCGACCAGTCCTAACACTAACCTCTCAATGCTGAGCGCCTAGCAAGGCAGCTGAAAGGTTGATTTAAACTTTACAAGATATATTCAACCATTACTATTTGAACTGAGCAGCATATAAAAACTGATCAACAAAATTTAAATTTGTTCCGTAACACAATGCGTGTGTGTGTGTGATTTAGATTTTTAAGGTAGTTTTAAATTTTTTAGTCATATCGCTACGATGTCTGCAGTGTGGCAGTTTATAGTGATGTCTAGTATTGGGGCATCATGTCTCAGACATGCAGTACCCAGTCACATTATCCCGACACCAGGCCGACCAGTCCTGACGATCTAACCACTAGACCATCGGAGCGGTAGTGAGGTATTAATATGTACTTGTCTCAATATGCAGTTAAATATCTTTTGGGATAATAATAATAATAATAATAATAATAATAAAATAAATGATAATAATAATTTCTTAAACTTGAGCGTCTGAGGCGGGGTTAGGAGTACGCGGGGCCAAGGGCCGACCATGACCGCGCGGGGCCATAGTATCGGTATCTCGATTGGTATGCTACTGCAAAGACTGATTATGTCTAGACTAGATAACTTTCGCGATTTGGCGCACGAATTTAGTTTTTTCATTATTAAAAAAAAATTGTCCTGTTTGTAGACAACGGGTTTTTTAATCGAAATAATGACATGAAACATAAGGCCCTGAAGCGCGGGGCTCTCTTAAGAGCGGGGCCTGGGGCGGTCGCCGTACTTGCCACCCCCAAACGCCGTTCATGTTGAGCTTTAAAGATCATTGCATATTTATAATAATGTGTAAATAAGATGTGAAGTTCACCCTATTCCTCATCATGCCGTGCCAATTGTCATTCCCTGTTTTAATTCATTTAGTTGCTATCAGCTAAGCTGGTGGTTGTCACCATCATGAGATACCATATGATACATAACTTGAGACATGCCATACACAGATCTGACATAAGAATTAAGTTATGCACATGGCATGTTTTCTCCACCCATGGCCCCATGTTGTCTCGACTACTAATGATTTAGCCAACCATAATCCCCTTGAACCTTGAGCAAGTCATTAAAAATTGAAGTCAAACTTGATTTTTATCATATACATTTTGATTTTCATTAATTTCCTTCGTTACTGCCAAGTCGGCCTTTATAGTTTTTGGATTGCATGCACAAACCGATAAAGCGTTCCGTATATTGGCTGATAATTCCCATCGGTGCTATAGCCATCAAACAGGATATTTGCTGCTACTCTTCAGGTCTGGATGTGCAGACACTATGGAGCTTGTTTCAGCCTTAAAATATAGTGTTCGTTTCATCCACGTAATGATGATCGTTATGTACAACTGTCATGTAATAACATTTGCACTTTACATATTGAGTTGTACGAATGATGCCTTCAAAGTTGTTGTTGTTGTTGTTATTGATGTTCTTGGCCTAATGCCATTTTCCAGCACATGATAGGCCAGTAAGTATAACATGGAAGAAGAACATGGGGAGAACTACCGACCCACGGGAAGCTACTGGCAAGCTTTCTAACATGCTAATATAGGCCGAGCCCGAGACTCGGACCCACGTGGACAGATGTGAGACGGCAGTCATCAATAAAGACGAGTGCTTTAGACCACTCGGCCACCCGGTATGGAGGGGGATTACCGCCATAATCCTATGCATGTATTTTCTAATCTTCCTTGATGCATTATTGAAGATGGCTGCTTGCAAGTGCTACTTTCATAATTCTATCTATGTATATTCTATTCTTCATTGATGCAAATTGTACGTGGCAATTTGCAAGTGCTACTTTCCGCCTGCACTATTTCAATGGCTGCTTGCAAGTCCTATATTCATAATTCTGGTCATGAATTTTCTATTCCTCATAGATGCAAGCTGTAAATGGCTACTTGCAAGCACTTAGATCTACTTTCTTTCTGCGTCATGTTATCTTGCAATTGGCCAACTACTGAATTTATTCTTTAGTTTGTCGTATGGCAAATGCTATATCAGTTATTACAGTTTTAATATTTTATTTATAAACTTGCTATATCACAAATTACACAGACTGCACCTTCTAAACACATGATTATAATGTAGCATCAAGCACGTTGCAAGTTAGCATCACGGAACTTAGCATAAAATAATGCCTCATTATAACAAAAGACGGCGCCGTGACACGTCAATTTCGTACAATATAACTACTCCCTTGAACCTAGCAACAAGAGTTTATACCATTTTATGGTCGTGGGTCGGTGGTTTTTTTCTGGGGTTTTCCCGGGTTCTTCCTCCACCATTAATACTGGCCGCTATCTATATCGTGTGCTGGAAAACGGCGTTAAACCCAACAACAACAACAACCACTTCACGGTATGTTTGCGCGTCTTATTTATAATATCATTCGAACTGTATTACCGCATTACAGTCAGTGATTTCTCAGAGTATTAACATTCGGAAGAGAGGTGGCCTGCAAGAAGCACAAAACAAATTAAATTTATCAAATTGTAATGTATTTACACAATGCTATATTTCCGCTGACCCTTCCCACCCCATTTTTATTTGGACATTATGTGAGTGTAATCTACCGATACCATACGGTGGCAGAATAGGGTAGATGCTTACAAGCAAGGTTTAAAGTCCTAATTTGTTTATATATTCTCATTCACAATGTTATCAATTTAGCGCATGTTTATTATTTTAGAGTGCAGTGCAAATTCTGCTTTTTGTATCAGTAAAGACCTCATATGGTTTGAGCAAACTGCAGATAATTGCACCTCAAGGCCATACTTTTTCTTGTTTATTCACGAGAGAGAGAGAGAGAGAGAGAACGAACCTTATAGAGATGAAGATTATGTTTATTCTCTCATCCCTATGAAATTAATTTTTACTGTCAACCTGCAGTTTACAATGGCATTATATATATACATACATACGTATGTATGTATGTATGTATGTATGAGGTAAATATTCAAATTATACAGAATTCTTATGTATGTATGGCATGGACGATTATCCAATAGCCAGCAATTATTGTCTATGACAAATATCTAATATCTCCAATTTCATTTTAAATCTCCAATTCCAATACAATAGCAAGAGGCAAATGACTTGAAACAACGACATCACATATAAAGTATACACTGTAGCATAACTATATGCTACAAAAATATCAACTTGTTATAAGAAAATAAATTATACAATATGAAATATATTTTCTATATCTTAACATAAAGAACATTTCCATACAATTATGAGATGCTTTATTTCCACTAATAACAAACTGGAAGCTACATTTTGTATTATTTAAAATCGTATTCATCTATATATGAAACGATATTTATAGTACAAATACGATGACTGATTGAATGATACAACTCTGATATCAGACTCCTTTGGTAGCAATTATAAAAATATAACATATTGAATATAAATAACATTGTTACCGCTACTAGTAACCAGCTCAAATTGTTTTTATTATTACTGCTACAATACAGTACCAAACTTGCTTGATACATTTGGATATGAAATTGATAGTAGTTAAGAGAGTTAATACAAATTTTTACATTTAACTTCTACAGATGTGATTGTCTTCTGTTAGAAGAGTAAGACCCCACCACCACATAACTTAAAAAAAACTTTTAAAGTTTTTAAGGCTATTCATCCATACCCCATAAACATCTTCATTTGTTTGTGATTTCATCATTATTTTATCCTGTTTAAAATATAAGTGAATATTGTCATGACACAAAAAATATCAGCACAATACAACTATGCAATAAAGTACAATAAATAAATAAAAACTATACACAATCCTGTGTTTAATTTTTCATAGGAAATATTAGAGAAAAATAAATATTTAATGTATACCGCATTCATAGGAAACGATATTGTAAGATAATTATTCTAAAACAAAAATTGTCATACAGGTAGGCAATTATAAGAAACAAATACCTGAATTGTCTTGTTACAATGTTCTTATAGATTTATCTGCCAATCCCTTTTGATTTTCACTTTCACATGAACAAAACATGAATAAAGACAAGATTTACACAGAATTTGGATTTTGGATTGGACGTACACTCATAATTACAATTCTGATGAATTAAAACTGTAGATTCTGGATTGGTCGAGACACATTTCCTCTTCTATACCATATGCATTTGTAAATTATACCTCAAAAACAGTCTGGTTATATTCCCAGGTGACATTTTCGAGAATTGATCCCCAAAAAAAAAAACAATTCCATTACTGAATCTGTATTCAATATATACACTGTACAAAAATGATCACTTTTTGGAGAATGTTTTTTGCGGGCAATTAAAAAAAAGTTGTTTGTACTTGTTATGAGCAAAAAAAACATGAAAAGGATTATATTTTATTCGCTAATTTGTTATTTCTGATGCCTTGACCTTCCCGTCATAAAACTATTATATTTATGAACCCAGATGAAATTGTAAATTTGATAAAAATGTTTACTTGCGATTCTGGAAGTATTAGAGTTAGTGAACGATTATTTTCCAAGAATTTGCATTGTTCAAGCTTAATTTTTTTAAAATGTCATTTTACCTATAAACTTTATTTTAAATGTGCTATTGATGTTGCTCTAAAATATATTATTTTCGCGGTAGCTTATGTACAATAGTATCACAGGAAAAGATAGACGTTTGTGAGGTGCGTCAAAATGGGTGACGTACAATACGATCCTTACAACCAGGGGTCGTCTGATGAAACCTCGTTAAGAAGAGTACGATGAAATATATCAATGTCCTTTCTGATCCTTACATTACTAAAACTACTAACGTTTCCAAAGCAATGAGAGATCACTAAGAAGTAGATTTCTTCAACAATGAAGGTAAATACTTAAGTGCGTCAAAACTGGGGTTGAAGAAGATGGACCACCCTGCTGCAGTCTATGCGTTTTTGTTTTCGTAAGGTGCTATAAATCACTTAGATCTTAGAGAAAGCACATGGTTTTAGAGAACGATTAAACCTTCGTTGCTATCGTACACCTTAAAATGGGGGACGTGAAAGAGTTACAATGTTTACCGGCACAAAATGAATGCCGTAAAGCTCCGTGGGGTGCATTCATTTTTTTTTTCTGGTAAAGGAAAAACTTTAGAAATTTTGAGCGCCGTCTGTTGTCATAATGCCACGCTAATCTCTAGTATGCCATTATGACAACAGATGGCGACACGAGTTGGACAACAAAGACGATACTAATAAAACTTGGTATTTACATTGTTGCAAGGCCAAATCTGTATGAAAACAGCAGTTGGAATGATGTAATTGTAAAATGGCAAATTTATAAACAGAATACACAAAACTTGTATTAACTGACTTCGCGTTTGCCAAACTTTGTACTACAGAATCAATTCACTAGTTGACAAACTCCAAGATATAATGACGGAAGGAAAGTAGATCTAAGCACTTGCAAGCAGCCATTTACAGCTTGCACTATTGAAGAATAGAAAATTGATGACTAGAATTATGAATATAGCACTTGCAAACTGCCACGTACATGCATCAATGAAGAATACAATATACATGAATAGAATTATGAAAGTAGCACTTGCAAGCAGCCATTTACAATGATGCATCAAGGATTATTAGAAAATACACGCATATAATTTTGGCGGTAATCCCCCTCAATAACACAGAGCCCCTTCGTTGAAAAGTATTCACTTTGTAATTAAATTGTCACTCTATCTAATGATGCATAAGTCTGTACTTTATATTTTCTCCTCATGCAACGCAATGATGCTGAATCAATGGAACAAACTGATGATAGCTATTTTGAAGAGAATATGGGAGATTCAATTAGAAGTTAAATTGCAGATGATTCTGATATGACAATTTGTGGCAAAAATTCCATCACTGCTTAATTAACCAGTGTAATATCACTAAATATGAAATTGTGATTTGGCGCTTGATTTGATAAAATCTGTTTTAACTACTTGACAGTATTGATTTACTGTCAATGGCTTTTCAAATCTGCTGATTTCTTTTATTTTCTCCCAACATTTGCTATATTGGCATTCAAAGTATCCATGATATTGACGTATTCGTCAAAAGCCAAGTGCATGCAATTGCAAACAAAGACAGATAAAATTCAGAAGTGATAAAAGTCGTATACTAAACAATGACCCCCCCCCCCAACAACAACAAAAAAGATATAAGAGCAATTAAATTTGTGCTAGAGGAACCATTAACACCTTATTATAACTCAAAGTTAAAGATAGTGAGCAAATACAATATTACAAATTCATAAATATACAAGAGATATCAATGATCAAAATGGGCTTCGCTCTCAAAAATTTACTTTGGTAGGGTCGTAAACAGAGAAACTTGTATTGCGAAATTAGATAAGATTGGTATTCAGGGGCCATAACTTACATAAATAATCATGTGGAATGCTGGAAATCCAACTTATTCAAGATTTTATCAATAGAAAGTTTCATGATAAATTTGATGGTACCGACATTCCATCTGAAAGCTATGCTTTGGTAACCAATGTTTTGGAGGACTGGCAATCAGGGCCCATAACTCTTCCAAATGATAATGTGGACTGCTGGAAATTAAACTAATTCAAGGTATTATCCGTATAACAGTGCAAGCCAAATTTTGTTCAACTCTAACACTCGTTGGCAATGTAATCATGTACAAACCAAAGCAAGCAAACCTGACAAAAAGAAGCCAAAACTATTCTAAATGGTACTGCGAATTTGGGAAAATTAAAATCTTTACAGGTCTCACCAATACAAAGCTGTAAGCCAAATATGGTTGAAATAGATACCAACCTCTGTGTGCAATTTGGTTGAAATCGACACAAAGCAGTCTGCCAAATTTGGCTGAAATCGATATAAAGCTCTATGCCAAATTAGACCGCTCCGGTGGCCTAGTGGTTAGAGCGTCGGCCTTGGATGCGGGAGGTCGGTTGTGTGTTCGATCCCCGGCCGAGTCATACCAAAGACTTATAAAAATGGTACTAACAGCTGCCTCGCTTGGCGCTCAGCATTAAGAGATTTGTGTTAGGACTGGTCGGCCTGGTGTCAGGATAATGTGACTGGGTGGGACATCATGATACATGTCTGCGGCATCATGCCCCAGTGCTAGACATCACTATAAACTACCACATTGCAGACATCGTAGCGATATGACTGAAATTTTCAAAAATCTACATTAAAAATGCAAATCACACACACACACACACACACACACGCCAAATTTGGTTGAAATCGACACAAAGCTGCATGCCAATTTTGGTTGAAATCGGTACAAATCTGTGTGCCAAATTGAACTACTATTGATGAAGAAATGCTTTAAAAAAAAGTTATAAGGCTGGGACAATTGATGTGGTTCACTCATGTAAATGGTTACATAGAATGATGGGAATCGAACTCGTTTAAGGTCTCGCCAGTATCAATCGGCATAGGGGTCGCTCATCAGTTATTATGTACGTTTGAGAGAGTGACGTATGTCAGTTGAAGTTTGCATTTGAAACATGCACAGTGGAAAGAATGGTGACAAACCTCTATGCCACTTTGATGTAATGTGGCTGACATTTATTTGGATATTGTAATTATGGAGATTATACATGATCTAAGCATACTGCTAATTAAAATGATTGCTCCCTCGTGCTAAAACAAATCAGCATGAATTAGTCTAAAGTCGTAAGCATCTATTAAAATGGGGAAAATTAACTTTGCCCAACTAGACCATGCCAGCCTCTGAAAGTGCAATGGATGAATTACCAAAGAAATAAAATGTTTAAAAAAAAAAAGTTATCGGCTCTTTTTTTAAAAATTACAATTTACCTCTGAAGTTCAAGAAGTGAAAATGATCAAGTGGAGCTAGTAGATTTTTGAAAGGTGCACATCTGGAGTAAGGCCAAACTGTGTACTCTATAACCCGTATTACACCCATCAGTCATCCCATCAATCATACACAATAATATAGTGAATTAAAGACTCTTGGAACAATACTGAAGACATACAATGTCTTTTTTTTTTTTTTAATAGCCAGTATAATCAGTATAATCGGGGAAATTCTTTTTCTTGAAAATTCTAATCCTAAGCAAAATACGAAACTGCCGAGCGCCACAATATTAAATTTGATTTAAATCCATCAAATCTTACTAAAGTTATGCTGCAGAAACCATAGTCAGAAGGACAAGTTTTGACTTGGGAAGAAAAAACTATTTTCCCGGGGTTTCCTCGCTGGAAACCCGGGTTATTTAAAGGTGACACTGTATAACTTAAGTATTCTTTTTAAAAAAGTTTGCTTTGCTTTATTTTTGGCGTATGATTGATGGGTGTAATTAGGGTTATGAAATATTCGTCATGGCCTTAAAACAAATGTTCTTCTTTCCAAAAATAAACTGCTAGTTCTGCAGGGTCTTGTCTCAGAGCCGTTTTCAAAATCACGTCATGTGCGCGTCACCAAAGCATTAATTATGCTGAAGTATTATTGCTGAAGTATCAGTTGAGATGTTACTGGCAGAAACGTTCCCAGTATGAACTTACTACAAAACTTAACTGAATTTGTGCAAATAATTACATAAATATATTATAATGCTTTGGCCATGGTTCGATTTAAATACAGTACTTCAGCGTGCGACTTTGTTCTCCAACATTTAACAGCGATATCTCCTTTCTTCTGTTTACACTGTATTACTCCAACGAAGCCTTTTCCACGATTACGTTCGCAAATCAATAGACCGACAGGTTAAATCTGACAGGACAATTACGTTTTCTTGCATAGACAACACAAGTGATACTTCCTATGGTGTATGCTCTAGGCACACTGCAGACTTGACTTGCAGAGATAGTCGACGCTCCAGATATTTTATTACATGTAGAAGTGACTGGAATATGTCAACGGTTCTTTGCTATATATACTTTGTTTTCCAAGATATTTTCATTTTGACCACACCATCGTATTTAAACTAGTATTCATTCGGTTGAATAAAATGTGAAAGAAAAAAAAAGTATCTTTGCCATTAATTGCTGTAACACCGTTATATACACATCATGTCGGCCAATTCTGCGCGTTGGGTAATTCCGCGCAACGATACGTCATTTCTGTAAACATTGGATCACGTGTTATTTTAGGTCAAAAATCCATTTGTTATCAAGAAAGAACGATTGTACTTTAATTAAGAAAAGTGATATTCATAAAGTGTACAAAATATCCCATATTTCGACTCAAAATGCATATGAAAATGTGATTTCTAAATGTCAACATGAAGACCCACTCCATGACCGTCTTGAACCTGTAACCCAGAAAATCTTATTTACTATGTACTTTTTAGAATCATACAAATAAATACATAAAATAAAAGATGGAAATGTATACTTTAAAAAATTCTGCATCTTAATAAACGTTTCAAATTTTGCAAGACGTTTATTCACATGTACAAATTCGTCTGCTACCCAACGTGTCAACTTATCGCTAGAACGGCAATCTCAAGAAATTCCCCGGCGTATAGTCTGTTTCTAAATTCTTCAGGAAGTTTTCCCCATAAACAATACACTGTAAACACCTTACATCCTATTCATTGTTGTTCCTCTTCCACGTAATAGCTTTTTTTTCTTCATATAAAATGTTGAACTTTACTACCAAAATTTTACAAGATCGGTTTGGTTTGCTAAATATCTCTTGCCATTTATTGGCATTGTTATGTTGAATTTTGTAAAACTAGCTATAAGTCTGGCCTAATTACTCGACTGAACTGCTAACAAAAACAGTCCAAACTAATGTGTTAGTGTGTGTTTTAACGTAGCTTTAACAATTTTCCAGTCATATCGCTACGATGTCTGCAATGTGGCAGTTTAAAGTGATGTCTAGCACTGGGGCATCATGCCGCAGACATGTAGCATGATGTCCCTCCCTGTCACATTATCATGACACCAGGCCGACCAGTCCTAACACTAACCCCTTAAAGCTGAGCGCCTAGCGAGGCAGCTGTTAGTACCCTTTTTTGAAGTCTTTGGCATGACTCGGCCGGGGTTCGAACCCACGACCTCCCGCATCCGGGGCGGGCGCTCTTACTACTAGGCCACTGGAGCGGTCCTCCAAAGTACTGTATTTCTATAACCTGATAGATGACATTTTCAAAGCTGTGCGCAGAATAGACCGATATATCGCAAGTCAAAAAAACGTAGGGGTGGTATCCTGTGTATCCAAAATTGATATTATTTTGAACAGAATATTCTGGTGACAATTACCTCATTTCAAATGGTAAGCTTTGCAGTATTTTATTTTTGTCAATCGGTCGAATTCGGTATGCGTTTTGCTTCAGTATTGGAGACCGAAACCTTATGTTAGCAGAAATGCCAGACAGCATTGTATAATGCTGTCGGGCATTTATGTGCACGTAAGGTTTCCGTCTTCATGCTGACATTAGTAGTCACATTTTCATATGCATTTCGAGACGAAATGTGGGATATTTTTTTAAACTTTATGAATATTATATATATAATATATATAATATATAATACACACACACACATTTAAACATACATTCTCTCTCTCTCTCTCTCTCTCTCTCTCTGTCTGTGCTTGGAGCACGAAACTTGATTCCAGTGACAACCTAGCGTTTAAACATAAAACTACAAGTAATACTGTTGTTGTAGCTGTTGTAGGGCTTAACACCATTTTTCAGCACAAGATAGGCTATACATGGCGGCCAGTATAATTGGTAGAGGAAGAACCCTGGAGAATCCCGGGAAGAACCACCGACCTACGAGAAGCTACTGGCAGGCTTTCTCACGTGCCCACATTAGCCGAGCCTATACAATTAATAAAACCGGAAAATAATTATAAACAAAATGTTAAAAAAATACAAGTATTAAGAAATAACGCTACTGCAACACTAAATAAAAATATAGGCACCTGTGGATTAAGTTCCTGAACAGAAATGCTCGACAGCATTGTACTGGGTGGAATGGGGTAAGGTAGGAAACGGGGTGGATACAAACGAGATTTGGAGGTCCAATATAAGAATGCCCCACCTGTCCAAACCCCATTGACCATTGGGATGCAGTTTAACTAACTTTAGGACTTTTCAAATATTAAGTATTAAGCAGCTAATGCACGTAATCAAATAACCCAACTCGAGTCCCTAATTATTGACCACTCAAGTTAAATATGACCACAGGGTGATCTGTGTCTTTCTCCACTATTGTCAATTTCATGTAATCTGACCGCAGTGGGTTAAAGCGATCTATTTTCTTGCTGACTGCCTTAAGGGACAGCCCATCTCAAGACTTATTCACAAAAGATGAGTGGACCGAGTATCAAAGCGAAGTTTATAAACTTCTCATTTGCTGACGGTTGACGTGATTAATTCATCCCCCTCCTGTCATTCATTCACGAGAGACAATTCCATGTTCAAGAGGGGCTATCATGGGTACTTTTAATTTTCTAAACACATGTCTGTGTTGTTAACTATTCAAAAGTGTAAGGAGGGGTGGTATATCCAAACCTGAATCAAATTTGTACATGAAAAAATCAGAATTTGTCGAAGTGGTTAAAACCTCCAAAAGAACTACTGTGCACAATTTGAAGGTGAAGTCATATGTTATATATTGAAAGTGGAAAATATTGTGGGAATAAAATAATGTTATTATCTATTCCTTTTAATATACATTCACTAACGCAAATATAGATGTTTCAATAGCCTGAAATCTGAGGAAAAAAAGTTCTTCACTGCCTGAAATTTGATAAAATATACCTTTTGATTTATTTAATTTTGGGTTAGTTACATCAAACAGGTAATATCACTTTTCCATTTGCATTTGACAATGAATTTTGTAGATAATATCTTGTTTTCGTTGTTGCTTAATTTATGTTAGATATGTCCGCAAATTAAATCGGGTAGGGGGCTATTACATGTTTTGTGATCTCAAAATCTGCGATGGAGAAACAGTTTGATACCAAATTATACTAACGATGGTATTTTTCTTATCAACAATTATTGTTTAAAATTTAGTATAATTTTTACTGACGATGGGATTTTTCTTACAAATAAATAACTTTTTACAATGATGTACAATTTTACGTTTTATCACGTTAATTTAGCTTTCATTCAATATGTCACCTATATTCTAAAACACATCTTGACGTATATATGCGTAAACATTGATAACCAGTATATATATATATATATATATATATATATATATATATATATATATATATATATATATATATATATATATATATATATATATATATAGTGTGTGTGTGTGTGTGTGTTAAAGAATCAAACCTGAGAGGGGACGAGGCAGATAGATGAAAATATTATCTAAAAGAACACATTATATATTACTGAGTGATAACGAACAGTTTCATGTAAAGGATACATGATCAAGTGTTTACAGTCGCAGCACCTAAATGTACTTCATCATGATCATATATTATGGATATATTCTGCATAATTTTTACTGTCACAATTCCTGTTGGGTATAATGTGTGTTCACATCACTGGGACCCCATTCCAGTTGGGCATACTGTGTGTACACATTACTGGTACCCAAGCAATGACACAGTTCCTGTCGGGTATAATGTGTGTACACATCACTGGTACCCCAGGCCATGGGTATACTGCCTGTACATATTAGTGGTACCCCAGTCCTGCTGGGTATAAAGTATACACATTACTTGTTCCCCAGTCCTGTTGGGTGTACTGTGCGTACACATTACTGGTACTCCAGTAATGCCATAGTTCCTGTTATAACAGTGTTGTGTAATTCTTTATGAAACCAGAAATGTGTCCATATCACAGAGTTGTGATATATCTGTGTCCATGTCACAGAGATGTGATATATGTGTGTCCATATCAAAGATATGTGATATATGTGTGTCCATATCACAGATATGTGATATATGTGTGTACATATCACAGATATGTGATATATGTGTGTCCATATCACAGAGATGTGATATATGTGTCCAATCACAGTGATATGATTTACGTGTGTCAATATCACAGGGATGGGATGTATGTATCGATATCACACGGATGTGATATGTGTCCAATCACTGGGATGTGATATATACATACATACACACATACATACATACATACATACATAGTGTCCTTATCACAGGGATGTCGTATATATGTCAATATAATGCACCCGAAGGGCAAAAAATCTAACAGGAGACATATGCAAGTAAACTTTTTTTTTTTCAAAACTGGTGAAAATCAAACTAGCCTTGGATCTTCAGACTATAAAGTCTCACATAAACTTTGGTTTGAATCCATTAAGTACATCCTTCAGAATGTATTGAAGGACACGATATAACAGGACTTGACGGGCATGGATAATGCTATGTTCGCCCCCACCTTAATTGCGTTGGGCACAAATAAACGTTATAAGAAACTCCCCACTATATTTTTCTGCTTGGTGATAAACCCATCCCACACCACACTGTTCAGCTCGTTGTTAAGATGGATCCACAGGATCGTCGTGGAAGAAATATATAACTTTGTATAAGTACATGTTTAGGCTATGTGCCACGCTTTATTTAACTAATAAATCATCCGATGCCTCCAATTCAAACACACTGTCCGATGAAAAATATTTTGAGGTTAAAAAAACCCCACAGTATTTCAGTTTATATATAATGTCACGCTCTTTACCGCTGCCATTCAACCGTCATCTTTTAAATCTGCAATCTTCTTACACATGTAATGTATTAACTGAATATTTAGAGACCTCACCGATGGCCTAAGTGGTTAGAGCGTCAACCTCAGATGCGTGAGGTCGCATGTTCGCATCTCGGTCTGGTTATACCAAAGACTTGTAAAAATGGTACAAGAGCTGCCTCGTTTGGCGCTCAGCACTAAGAGGTAGTGTTCGGACTGGTAGGCCTGGTGTCAGGATAATGTGATTGGGTGGGACATCATGCTACATGTCTGTGGCATGATGCCCCAGTGCTAGACATCACTATAAACTGCGACATTGCTGGCATCGTAGCGATATGACTGAAAAATTGTTCACGCTACGTTAAAAATTCAAATCACACACGCGCGCGCGCGCGCGCGCACACACACACACACACGCACAAACTATTTACAATTTTATACTGTTTGTATATGTTTGAATGCACCAGTGGCATTGTAGTTGATATAAAATGGCACAGTTATACTGATGTATACATCAAGCTCAAAACTGTGACATATGTCTAGTTCTGAACTGTAATGAAGGATAATGATAATTTCAGCCTTGAACGAGCAGTCCCCTTAGAGGCAAAGGACAACCCATTTCAGGTGTGAAAACCGCCATCCAGGCTGTGTGGCCAGCATCGAGATGCATGATGCCCCTGGTAATAGTCTCCTAATGAGATCAGCCACAGGTATCGAGGGACGACACTTGACATGGTCATTTATTGCTTCATGTCCATGAATACAGGAAAACTATTACCCTGCAATTCTAAAAATGGCTCACGATAATATCTAGATTTGATATGCTTTGCTGACTGAAAAATTGGTGTAACGGTTAGCACTGACTACCCAAACTGTTTCAATCACA
This sequence comes from Sinohyriopsis cumingii, assembly GCA_028554795.2. NCBI lineage: Eukaryota > Metazoa > Mollusca > Bivalvia > Unionida > Unionidae > Sinohyriopsis > Sinohyriopsis cumingii. Next base: position 12,239,368 of record CM068836.1, read on the forward strand.
TTATAGTTCTAATTAATCGTATCCCCGACCTGCATTCAATTTTATCACTTAGAGTGATTGCTGTTTTTTTTTTTTTTTGTTTTTTTTTGTTTTTTTTTTTGTTTTGCTGCCAGTTGGACTGGACTTACTTATGGGTATGTAGTGTATCAGTCCACTCATAATTTCAAGGGAAGTTGGTATATTGATTTATCGGTGTATTGATAAGGTTTGATGGGCTGCAAGTTCTGTCCCTGAATCTGGTAATTGGATAGTTAATTGAAAAGATATAATGTAAAATATTAATTTAAGTCTTTGCTGAATAGTCAGGTATTCTCTGGAGAAATACAAGTGTGATTTTGTTTTGTTCGTGGCTCTGATGCGTGACTGTCAGTCTATCAAGACAAGTCAGTCTATCAAGACAAGTGGAAGTTATTTACGCATCTTTTTGTGTGATGGAGTCGTATCAAATCCATGAAATTAAAATAATGAATTTCCTCGTCTCAATTGTTTAAATTTATTCATTGAATACCAGATATTTTAAAAGCATTATACAGCCCCGCATTTATATGAACCGATTTCTAGAAATAATGATCACAAACAAAATTAACACGTATACTGACATATTTCACGCCAAAATATCTATCATTTTTTTCAAACAGTTCATCACAGATCAGAAAAACATAAATTATTATCAAACATGTGTGTCTGATTAATACACAAACATTATATAAATTCTGAAAGTTAGAGTACAGCGAAGGGCATGCTATAGAACGGCCTCATGCCGAATAGTCCTTTATGTAAACAACTTAAATCTTGGTGCAGTAACCTGTGCAAGATGTCCACTAAGTTTGCAAACCGAAGAAAATTGATAACTATGTTTAGTGTGCAGAAACCAAATTGGAAACATACAGACAGATGGACAGATATTTAAACATAATAAGCTCTGTCTTATGGTTGGCATAAAAAAAAATTCATTTACTTAATGTTTACATTCAATTTGTGTTGCTGTTGCAACAAACAAAATATTGCGACCATTTCTGGTTTTTCTTGTTGGAAGCAAGACATCCGGATTTTAGCAGATATGCTCGTAAGACAAACTGTCTACATGGTTAAACTAATTTTCTTCATCGGTGGATTGGACTGAATATTTATTGACAAGGATGAGACAGTAATCACATTTTTGTATTTAATCTCAACAAAGATTTGTTCCATCCATGTGATTGGCTGACCTTGTAGTTTTAGATCTTGTGATACGGTTGGATGCCTCCATCAGAGTGGCTGTCTGTACCATTTTAAATCTTGTGATACGGTTGGTTCCCTTAATCAGAGTGGCTGTCTGTGCCATTTTAAATCTTGTGATACGGTCGGTTCCCATCAAGAGAGCGGCTGTCTGTGCCATTTTAAATCTTGTGATATGGTTGGTTGCCTTCATCAGAGTGGCTGTCTGTGCCATTTTAAATCTGGCTGCATAACAGGCCTTTCATGCTGTTTAAATTTTGTAACAGGGTAATTTCCAACCATCTATCCGACCAGTGATCAACCTAGTGATATGGGTAGTCCCAGATGATTCGGACTGATCAGCTTAAAGTCTTGTGATGCCAATTCAAATGATATGATTGCCTCTGCTGTTTTAAATCATATGATAGGGTCAGATCCCTCCCTGTGATTGGCTGCCCAGTTCTGAATTTTGTGATAAGGCCAGTTACAGTTTAGTTAGCTAACCTTGTGACAAAATCATATTCCACCCATTTATCTGGTTCGAACTTCATAGGAAAATACATTTTGCCATGCTGACTGATTTAACTATTATAATATGTACTGTTCATTAGATGAACCTACATCAATCACCACATCTTCCATCCCTCTGTTTATATAACACCAGTTTCATTTATCATTCATCGGTATTGGTACTGGAATTTGCAATCAGCTACACAGGACCATCAACCGATCAAAAGCCCTAACTGGAACATTGCATGCTATCGTTGTCATTATAATCAAAGCTGCTAATATTAGATCTAACTTATCAGATTTCTGTTTTTTTATTGAAGGAGCTCTTCACAGTGGAACATATGTAATACATCAAATTTACTGAGATCTGAATGTGGAGCAGGCATTTTTGACAAAGCACAAGTGCCAAATATTCTCTGTTGCAAGATATGCATAGGAATTTCATTTTTTTTTGTTGAAAATTAACAGGATTATGATCTACTGATGCTGTAGTGGCTTTTGTGGTTATTTATTCCAATAATTTTGTAAGGTTTGGTTGAAATTGATCAACAGTAATTTATCATAAGATATCGGAATATGGATGTCATTGACTTGCTGCTGTGTGGAGTATATATAAACGTGTGTGCCTATGTATGTATGTATGTATGTATATGTATATGTGTGTGTATATATATATATATGTGTGTGTGTGTGTGTGTGTGTGTGTGTGTGTGCGTGTGTATATATATATATATATATAATCATTATTGTAAACATTATCATGCAGGAAATAAAGTCAGACTAATGTGATTTTCGTGCCTTTAGTAACCAAAGATTTTCTGCAATCTTTCGCCTTTGCATTAGAACTATTAATGATTTCAAATTTTAAAATGTTAACTTTTACTTTGCAAAAACAGCCAGTATTGTATTGGCATACTATGAAACCATGTACGTATGCAACAACATATATGCGTACCTAATGTGACATGGAATAAAGGACACAAAAGAATGAGTATTATTTTATATATAAAAAAAAACGTATGTACTCACTTGATGGTCACCATTCGTTAAACCATGCTAGACCTAAATAAATCATGGTCTAGCATTCTTTTCATGTCAGGCCTAACCTGTAGTGTTTAATCAAGGTAATTATTGATTAATGAACTATCTTCATGCTGCTGACAGGTACTCCAAGGTTATCCAAAGCCTGTGGATTTCACCCACGAATATCTGCTCTTAGAGGTTACCGTATGTAGTAGCTTATACGTCGAGTCAAATTGCAAAAAAATAAAAACAAAGATCTTGATCTACTGTAGCATAATATGCATACAGATCAGGGTCTATGTTGTTTATTCTATTGATTAATCATATCAAACTGCACAGGCCCAGATCTGCCAATTCAATATGCGATGGCAGATCTGGCTCTGTGCAGTTTGCAGTTGGACTTATAAGCGAGTAAAGTTGGTAACATATATAATAGCTTGTACAGTAAATTTGAAAAATAATGCTTTAAAAATATGAATTTTTTTTAAAAACTCAGTATATTACCATTACTTATTTTAAAAAAAGATTTAAAAAAAACTTTTATGTCTTTCATGATCAGTCTTGGTAAGGGGGTGCTGAGATTACTTTGGGACACCTCCAGCAAGGCAAGGTATGTCACATACAATGGGTGCTGAGATTACTTTGGGACACCTCCAGCAAGGCAAGGTATGTCACATACAATGTGTGTTGGGATTACTTTGGGACACCTCCAGCAAGGCAAGGTATGTCACATACAATGGGTGCTGAGATTACTTTGGGACACCTCCAGCAAGGCAAGGTATGTCACATACAATGTGTGTTGGGATTACTTTGGGACACCTCCAGCAAGGCAAGGTATGTCACATACAATGGGTGCTGAGATTATGTTGGGTCAAATCCAGCAAGGCAAGGTATGTCACATACAATGTGTGTTGGGATTACTTTTGGACATCTTCAGCAAGGCAAGGTATGTCACATACAACATGTGTTGGGATTACTTTGGGTTAAATCCAGCAAGGCAAGGTATGTTACATACAACATGTGTTGGGATTACTTTGGGTTAAATCCAGCAAGGCAAGGTATGTTACATACAATGTTTGATCTGATTACTTAAGGTCACATCCAACAAAGCATGACATGCCAAACATGCAATGTGTATTTGCTTTTGGTTACATCTATTATGGTTTATACATCCTCAAAATGTTGTTTTTCAAGGACAATTCAAGGATTTCCAAAATGTTATAAGAAGTATTTTTTTTCTTCTTACAGAAATGGAACTGTATGTGCATGATACATCATCAGTGCATACATATTATTAATATAAAATAGAAGAAAAACCGAAATAGCTCCTGCAGGTTTACTATCCTTGTCAAGTCAATAATCAACCCAAACTTACCCCATTTTGTTTATTCCTATTTATTTTGGGAAAATACATAAACAAAAATAAATCTGAATTTAAAAAATGACAGATTTAATTATAATGTAATGTTGTACATCTCCTTAGAAAAGTTGAAGGAGTCTAAACTAAATTCAAAGAACTTTCATGGATGAAACCATATTATTCAGAATTAGTTGTATCTAGGCAACCACCAAAAAAAATCATAACCATATTATTCAGAATTAGTTGTATCTAGGCAACCACCAAAAAAATCATAACCATATTATTCAGAATTAGTTGTATCTAGGCAACCACAAAAAAAATCATAACCATATTATTCAGAATTAGTTGTATCGAGGCAACCACAAAAAAAATCATAACCATATTATTCAGAATTAGTTGTATCGAGGCAACCACAAAAAAAATCATAACCATATTATTCAGAATTAGTTGTATCGAGGTAACCACAAAAAAAATCATAACCATATTATTCAGAATTAGTTGTATCGAGGCAACCACAAAAAAAATCATAACCATATTATTCAGAATTAGTTGTATCGAGGTAACCACAAATAAAATCATAACTATATTATTCAGAATTAGTTGTATCTAGGCAACCACAAAAAAAAATCATAACCATATTATTCAGAATTAGTTGTATATAGGCAACCACAAAAAAAAATCATAACTATATTATTCAGAATTAGTTGTATCTAGGCAACCACAAAAAAAAATCATAACCATATTATTCAGAAGAGCTGTATCTAGGCAACCACAAAAAAAAAATCATAACCATATTATTCAGAATTAGTTATATCTAGGCAACCACCAAAAAAATCATAACCATATTATTCAGAATTAGTTGTATCTAGGCAACCATAAAAAAAATCATAACCATATTATTCAGAATTAGTTGTATCTAGGCAACCATAAAAAAAATCATAACCATATTATTCAGAATTAGTTGTATCTAGGCAACCATAAAAAAAATCATAACCATATTATTCAGAATTAGTTGTATCTAGGCAACCATAAAAAAAATCATAACCATATTATTCAGAATTAGTTGTATCTAGGCAACCACCAAAAAAATCATAACCATATTATTCAGAATTAGTTATATCTAGGCAACCACCAAAAAAATCATAACCATATTATTCAGAATTAGTTGTATCTAGGCAACCACAAAAAAATCATAACCATATTATTCAGAATTAGTTGTATCTAGGCAACCACAAAAAAAAAATCATAACCATATTATTCAGAATTAGTTGTATCTAGGCAACCACAAAAAAATCATAACCATATTATTCAGAATTAGTTATATCTAGGCAACCACCAAAAAAATCATAGACTTTTCAATGCTGAACAAATCATGTTTAAGGAAATGAAATCTAAAAGCCATAACTTAAAAGCTGTTATGAGACTCGCCTCATAGGCCCTGGGGTTGGGAACTTATGCATGGGACAAGATTCCAAGACCATAACAGTGTGTACCTTACACAGGAATGAGGAGATAAATTTACAAAATTCACAAGTGTTGATAAAATGACCCTTGGTCATGCTTGTGTATGTGTGTGAGCAAGCTTGTGTGCGTTAAAGAAAACAGCCCGAATGGTAACTCAAAACTACTAAGACAAATCTATAACCATCACTATATAATGAAAAGACAGTCTTCAAATAAATTACTGGGTCAAGTATCTACTTCAAGGGAATACTGTCTATACTCACTTATAAATCGAGTCAAACTACAAACAACAATGATCGTGATCTGCCATAGCATAATGCACCTGCAGATCAGGGTCTGTTTTTTGTTTTTATTTGTGATCTACTGATTTCTCCTAAAAAAATGCACAGACCCCGATCTGACAGTGCATAATGTACTCAGATCTGCATTATGTACCAACAGATCTGGGTATGTGCAGTTTGCAGTTGGTCTCGAACAAAACAAAACAAGTACAAGGATATATGTTATACAAATACCGAGTCAAGTTTATTTACTTACTGAACTAATTTTAATGATCTACATGAATTAACCATTTCTTAAACAAATTCTAATGAAAAACTAACCATATCTTAAACTAATTTTAATGAAATATTAACCATATCTTAAACTAATGCTGATAAGTTTACTTTTAAGTTTGAGTGAATAAAAATTGAACAGATGTAATATCAGCTTTTAAATTATCATATCGCTGTATGCATAAACCTGTAGAGAGACAGAGAGAGAGAGAGAGAGAGAGAGAGAGGGGAGGGGAGAGTTTGTATGACCATGCTCATAATCATGAGAAATGTTCAATTAAAACTTATATGTTATTATCATCATCCTTTAACAAGAAATAATGATAATAAGATTATCAAAATGGTATCCATGTTGGAGGTCAGATAAATACCATTTTAATTTAGGACCAACAAGATACCATGGGAAATTTAGTGAAAACCTCATGTCACTATGCCTATACATTCGGGAGTACATGTGTGTGTGATTTGAATTTTTAACATAACTTTAAAAAAAAATTCTGTCATATCACTACAACGTCTGCAATGTGACAGTTTACAGTAATGTCTAGCACTGGGGCATTATGCTGCAGACATGTAGCATCATGTCCCACCCAGTCATATTATCCTGGCATCAGGCAAAACAGTCCTAACACTAACCTCTTATTGCTGAGCACCAAGCGAGGTAGCTGCAAGTACCATTTCTATAAGTGTTTAGTACCACCTGGCCTGGATTCGAACCCAAGTACTATTTCTATAAGTGTTTGGTACCACCTGGCCTGGGTTCGAACCCTCGACCTCATTCCGTCTCATTCAGGAGTAGTAATAGATGTAACTGATGTCAGATCGGAACTTTTTCCATTTAAAATCAGCAGACAACTGGTGAAAACTCCATGCTGTTATCCAGTCAGAAAAAGAAGCCTAACAAGGTTTTCAAAATGGGCATCATGCTGGCCATATAATATAGGCTTCATTTCTAAATAATGCTAAGCAGAGATGATAAGGAGTCTTTGTAGCTAAGGCTATCCTTTTAGAAGTGATAAAAACATGAATGGCCAATGCTGGAGGTCTGACCATCACAAGCATAATTTAGTACACAGTAGACATCTTGTCATTTAGTGAAAACCCCATGCAGATAGATATAAATATCCATTCAAAAGGATTAGTGATAAAAAGATTTTCAAGATACCTGCTTTGTCAGTCATATGGGATGTTTGAGGAGCACCAGTTTCATTTTGAAACAACCAGACATCAAAAGAAATCTTTTCATGAAATTCTCATTTGAATAGGACCATCTGTTCTGGATGCATAGTGATACAAGATTTTCAAGATGGCTGCCACAGCAGCCACATTGGATGTTTCAGAGCATGTCCAACAGGTATCATTTTCATGTACAAACCTTCAAGTGGAAACCCTATGTCAGTATGACCATCTAATGTGGAGGGATAACAACAGCATGATTTTTAAGTTGGATGCCAAGATGGCAATACTGTAATTTAGGACCAACTGGAGATGATGTTTGTACTGGTAATGTTGTTGTTGCTGTTGTAGGGTTTAACGCCATTTTTCAGCACACGATAGGCTATACATGGCGGCCAGTATTAATAGTGGAGGAAGAACCCGGAAAACCCCGGAAAGAACCACCGACCCATGAGAAGCTACTGGCAAGCTTTCTCACATACCCACATTGGCTGAATCCGAGACTCGAACCCACGCAGACAGAGGTGAGATGGCAGTGATCCGTAACAGAGAGCGCTTTAGACCACTCGGCTACTCGGGGCCCCCTGTACTGGTAATGAAAACTCCATATCAATATAAATACATATTCAGAAGTTGCAGTTTGAAACAAGGTTCATCACAAAAAGTATTTTAGCAAAAACTTCATGTCGCTACAACCATCTACTCAAGAGAAGTAGCAATAACCAGATTTCCAAGATGGCCACCATGGCGTCATAAAGATGCTGGACTGGCACCATTTTCATATAGGACCAATTAGAAATCATGGAAAGTCTTTTTTGTAAAATCCTCATGCCAAAAAGGCTATCCAGTCAGAAGGATTAGTGATAACAAAATTTTCAAGCTGGTAATTATGGCAGCCACAATATATCTCCAAGCACCATTTTCATTTTGGACTTAGAGCTAGACATCATAAAAAAAGCCCATGTCAATATGATTAACAGTTCTGGAAGAGTAATGATAATATTTTCAAGATGGCCACCATGGCAGCCATACTGGATGTCATATTTAGCACTTATTTTCACTTATTACCAACGATGCATCATAAAAAGTCTTTAAGTTAAAACCACATGTCATCTGTTTAGAGGATGTAGCAATAACAAAATTTTCAAGATGGCTGCCATCATGTCGATAGTGGACATAATAAAGCACCATTTCCATTTCAAACCAACTACACCTTGGAATGAATGTGTCTGTAAAGACTTGTGGCAATCCACCCTGAAGTTTAGAAGACCAGCTAAGCTAATAAAGAAAATCATTTCGTTACTTCACACACACACACATTATATATATATATATATATATATATATATATATATATATATATATATATACACACACACACACACACACATTACATTTTGTATTTAGATTAAGAATATTATTCCTATCCAATGACAATAAAACATTCCAGAAATGTGTTTTTCACCTCTATTTGGAAAAAAAAAAAATATATATATATATATATATATATATATATATATATATATTAAATATGCAATTTTGTGCCAACTTAAATTCCTAAAGATAGGACTGTGAATATATTCTTGAACTCACTGTACATTAGCTAGAACTTTCAAACCTTCTCATTTTTCATCCTGTTTGTAAGACCTGTGATCATTAGGCTGTGTAGATGGTTCATGAAACATGTAGTTATTAAAACTACACATACAATGGGCCCAATGACTGAACTGTGATCTGGTCTGTCAAACACCACAGGCAAGTATTCAAATTGCTGTCCATCATTTTTATATATAGAAGCAATGACCTCAAGGGTCATGACCTAGGGAGGACTAGCTGTGTTTAGTCATCTGGGGGGCAATGTTTTATTAAAACAGTACCCACTTAGGTCCCCCACCCCCCTTTTGTGTCTTTTTTATTGCACTGGTTTCAAAATCAGACTTTCATAGGTTTTAAAAAAAAAATAAACTTAATATATTTTATGATTAGTATATATAATGTTCTAAGGGCTTCAAGGACTGGGCTAGACCAGCTCAATTAGATGCAAAAATCAATTTCAGGAATTTGTTGGGGTTTTTTTTCTACCCTGGGGGAAACAAGTGCTAGGGTCAGTAACAAAAAACAGGGATGGTCAGCCAATGTGGAACACTTATTTTGGGGGAAGCCTAATACAACATGCATTCACATGAATGTCAGCTCCAATAATAATAATAAACTTTGAGCAAAATTTCAAATGAGGATGATCCAGAATTTCAGGCTGATTCTCTCTCTCTCTTTCTCTCTCTCTCCAATGATGTCAAGATGAACATTAAGATTTGGTTGCTGAGGTGATCTAGAATTATATTAATAGTATATGTACAAATTTTTTATCAATTGACAGTTTTTGACCAATATATTCGCATAATTGGTAGACAGCATGTTTGAATTATATAAAGGTAATTAACATCATATAGATGGGTTCAGTAAGAACCAGACTGACCCTGAACTGGCTCTCAAACATTCCTTGGATTTATCATCATACTCAGCCAATCAACCATTAACCATTCTGACACTGGACTGGCTCCCAAACCCTCTGAGAAGGGACCATCAAACATAGGAATTCATGCAGAAACTAGACTTACCAAGCATGAAATTTATTTGACAGGACTATGCTCTTTAGCTTGTATCTAAATGCTCATGAGATTCAATCTGGGAGGCTAAAGTTCCCTCAGTATCAATCTGAATCTAATTAGCCTCCCCCCAACATGATGATAATTCATGCAGAAACCCTGGGCAAAGTGATCCTATAAAACAGACAAACTGTAATGCAATCTTAAATGGTCCAAAATTGTTTCCAATACTGGAATATGCTTTCAGATTTCTAGAGAGGTCAACTCCAGCCATTATTGATTATTGCATTTAAAAAGGCAAATAATGGTGACATTTACCATGCTGATCTCTGCAAGTCATGACCACTGTTGACCAAAACTACGAAACTGTAAAGTATAAAAATACAAAATTCTACCTAATACAAATTCCTGTATTTGATTCTTCATGGGTTATAATGGTACTTTTAACTCATTATCATGCCAAGGAAATGGGAACTACATTCTTTCCAGAGGACACACCAAGAGAACAGCCCTGGGATGGTCTGGATGGGTACTGAACCCATGACCCCTGGATAACAAGTACAATGCTCTAACAAGCTACCGTGGTTCTGATATGAAAAATATATAATAACATAACCAAGAGTATTTTTAATAATCTTCTTTCTAATTGCATCCAAACTATATAGAATAAGAAACCTTTGATTTGATTCATATCGGCTAAAATGAAGCACTCTGGGTTAATCTACAGAAAATTATCTTGTTCCTAGGTCTAAGAGTAATTTTTTAATCTTGCAAAATGTCCAATTCTTCCAGAGCTTAATTTATCAGTGGAGATTTTTAGGTGTAAAAAAATCATGTTGATCCAAAAAGTATTTCTTGTGAACTTTTTTCTTCTGTTAATATTAGGTGTCCATGAAGGATTCATCTTTCAATTAAGATCCCATTAAGGAAGCATTCATTTCATTCCACCACTGGCACTACTGTTTAAGTTACAGCAATATTTTCAGCCAGGTTGCGGTTCTCTATCTACTAAGAGATAGGCATTTTCTCATTTCAAGACTGCAGCTTTTGAACAAATTCCTGGCTCACAAAGGGGGGGGGGGGAATTAATGGTCTCATTTCCTACTGATACTTGGGTAAGAATTTCCCAGGGTAATGGCATATTTCATGCTGTCTGATAAGCCAATGCTCAGACTTCTTTTTCAATCACCAGAAATCGTTGGTGGTACTGAAATTTAAGTCTCATTAATTCAACGATTGATAATTATGTAAACAGCAATTAAATCACCACGAATATTGTTATCTCCATTTAGAAAAAAACATTCAAGACAGAAAGGAAGGAAGGAAGACAGACAGACAGACAGATAGATAGACAGTAATACCTATACACATCATGGCACATATTAATGGTATTTATAGCATGTTTTCAAGATCTTAACATATTTCTATACTTAATTCACCTCACATCGTTTAGCACAAAACAAGAAGAAATGCATGAGAGGGAAAGAAATGAATTTCAATGGATATCAATGACTTGCTACTCGTCAGCCTCTTTACAAAGTCTCTTATCAAGTTTACAACTGAATTATTTCTGTACGGTTGTAGATAAGTTGCATACAACTTGAATGCATTTTTAGAGCCAGTGTATTCACACCTGCTCAGTGTTTTATATTTTAAGGAATATGGCAGTGAAAGGCATGAAGTTTTCAGTCAATACATTGATCTTAAGGCATCCAGAACTTACGTTGTTCACAATATATACCTATTTTCACTTAATACAAAAATCTGAACATAAGCACATCTTAGGTTGTTCACCATGTGTACCTATTTTAAGTTAATACATATATATGATGGTCTGCACTTAGGTTGTTAGCAATGTGCAGCTATTTTTAGAAGATACAAAGTTTAAACATTGTCTGCAAATTAAAGATCACCCTATTCATACTTAAGCACACTTTAAACAGTGTTTTCTGTGTTACACACTTCAGTTGTTATATTTGTAGATGTTCTGGAGTCACTGAACTCCGGTAGATTCTTTAACCCAGACACTGTAGTGCAATGGTCCCCAGCATGGTGCCTGTGGGGGCCATGGTGCCTATGTTTAAAACTCGGACATTATCCTACAACCCCAAGTTTGAAAAATTGGCTGATAAAAAAAAATTGGTTAGTGCTTGCCACTCTCTCATAAAGTGTCAAATGTGCCTACTGACACAAAAAGGTTGGGGACTCCTGTCAAATGTGCCTATAGACACAAAAAGGTTGGGGACTCCTGCTGTAGTCAACGGTAATGTCAGTAATGTTTGTAGTACAGATGTCAGTGGTCGCCCCAGTGTGAGGGGCCAAAGGCTCTGGACCAAACTGGTCTGCATGGCAGATTAATTCTCAAGGGATCCTTCAGCAGGTGGAAATCAGTAGACCACACAAAAACATTCCTTGATTCTGGACTGCCATCAGTATGTTACAATAAAACAGCATCATATTTGGTAATGAAGAGTAAATTAAGTTTTTCACTTTCCATGTCATTATATTAATGCACATTCATACTTGCTGATTAATCATAATGAATAACATTAGTCAGATTCCATGATGAACCATGCACTGATTGCATCCATTGATGTTGTTGTTATTGTTGTAGGGTTTAACACACTTGGAGGTAGAACCCTGGAAAACCCCGGAAAGAACCACCGACCCACAAGAAGTTACTGGCAAGCTTTCTCATGTACCCACATGCATCCATTGATGAATGGTATTATTTGTGATACAGATTAATGAACTATGAAGAGCAATACCACTGATCACTGACGTGCATGTGTAGGCGAGGTGTTTCACTTTTTTAGTAGAATTCATGTGTGTACGATGCATGTAGACTGGGTGTTTAATTTCTTCAGTAGAATACATGTTTGTAGATTCATGTAGGCTGGATGTTTAATTTCTTTAGTAGAATACATGTTTGTAGATTATTGTAGGCTGGATGTTTAATTTCTTTAGTAGAATTCATGTTTGTAAGATTCATGTAGACTGGGTGTTTAATTTCTTTAGTAGAATACATGTTTGTAGATGCATGTAGACTGGGTGTTTAATTTCTTTAGTAGAATTCATGTTTGTAGATTCATGTAGGCTGGATGTTTAATTTCTTTAGTAGAATTCATGTTTATAAGATTCATGTAGGCTGGATGTTTAATTTCTTTAGTAGAATACATGTTGCAGATGCATGTAGACTGGGTGTTTAATTTCTTTAGTAGAATTCATGTTTGTAGATTCATGTAGGCTGGATGTTTAATTTCTTTAGTAGAATTCATGTTTGTAAGATTCATGTAGGCTGGATGTTTAATTTCTTTAGTAGAATTCATGTTTGTAGATTCATGTAGGCTGGATGTTTAATTTCTTTAGTAGAATTCATGTTTGTAAGATTCATGTAGGCTGGATGTTTAATTTCTTTAGTAGAATTCATGTTTGTAAGATTCATGTAGACTGGGTGTTTAATTTCTTTAGCAGAATACATGTTTGTAGATGCATGTAGACTGGGTGTTTAATTTCTTTAGTAGAATTCATGTTTGTAGATTCATGTAGGCTGGATGTTTAATTTCTTTAGTAGAATTCATGTTTGTAGATTCATGTAGGCTGGATGTTTAATTTCTTTAGTAGAATTCATGTTTGTAAGATTCATGTAGGCTGGATGTTTAATTTCTTTAGTAGAATTCATGTTTGTAAGATTCATGTAGACTGGGTGTTTAATTTCTTTAGTAGAATACATGTTTGTAGATGCATGTAGACTGGGTGTTTAATTTCTTTAGTAGAATTCATGTTTGTAGATTCATGTAGGCTGGATGTTTAATTTCTTTAGTAGAATTCATGTTTGTAAGATTCATGTAGGCTGGATGTTTAATTTCTTTAGTAGAATTCATGTTTGTAAGATTCATGTAGGCTGGATGTTTAATTTCTTTAGTAGAATTCATGTTTGTAAGATTCATGTAGGCTGGATGTTTAATTTCTTTAGTAGAATTCATGTTTGTAAGATTCATGTAGACTGGGTGTTTAATTTCTTTAGTAGAATACATGTTTGTAGATGCATGTAGACTGGGTGTTTAATTTCTTTAGTAGAATTCATGTTTGTAGATTCATGTAGGCTGGATGTTTAATTTCTTTAGTAGAATTCATGTTTGTAGATTCATGTAGGCTGGATGTTTAATTTCTTTAGTAGAATTCATGTTTGTAAGATTCATGTAGGCTGGATGTTTAATTTCTTTAGTAGAATTCATGTTTATAAGATTCATGTAGACTGGGTGTTTAATTTCTTTAGTAGAATACATGTTTGTAGATGCATGTAGACTGGGTGTTTAATTTCTTTAGTAGAATTCATGTTTGTAGATTCATGTAGGCTGGATGTTTAATTTCTTTAGTAGAATTCATGTTTGTAGATTCATGTAGGCTGGATGTTTAATTTCTTTAGTAGAATTCATGTTTGTAAGATTCATGTAGGCTGGATGTTTAATTTCTTTAGTAGAATACATGTTTGTAGATGCATGTAGACTGGGTGTTTAATTTCTTTAGTAGAATTCATGTTTGTAGATTCATGTAGGCTGGATGTTTAATTTCTTTAGTAGAATTCATGTTTGTAAGATTCATATAGGCTGGATGTTTAATTTCTTTAGTAGAATTCATGTTTGTAAGATTCATGTAGGCTGGATGTTTAATTTCTTTAGCAGAATTCATGTTTGTAAGATTCATGTAGGCTGGATGTTTAATTTCTTTAGTAGAATTCATGTTTGTAGATTCATGTAGGCTGGATGTTTAATTTCTTTAGTAGAATTCATGTTTGTAGATTCATGTAGGCTGGATCTTTAATTTCTTTAGTAGAATTCATGTTTGTAAGATTCATGTAGGCTGGATGTTTAATTTCTTTAGTAGAATTCATGTTTGTAAGATTCATGTAGACTGAGTGTTTAATTTCTTTAGTAGAATACATGTTTGTAGATGCATGTAGACTGGGTGTTTAATTTCTTTAGTAGAATTCATGTTTGTAGATTCATGTAGGCTGGATGTTTAATTTCTTTAGTAGAATTCATGTTTGTAGATTCACGTAGGCTGGATGTTTAATTTCTTTAGTAGAATTCATGTTTGTAAGATTCATGTAGACTGGATGTTTAATTTCTTTAGTAGAATTCATGTTTGTAAGATTCATGTAGACTGGGTGTTTAATTTCTTTAGTAGAATACATGTTTGTAGATGCATGTAGACTGGGTGTTTAATTTCTTTAGTAGAATACATGTTTGTAGATTCTTGTAGGCTGGGTGTTTAATTTCTTTAGTAGAATACATGTTTGTAGATTCATGTAGGCTGGATGTTTAATTTCTTTAGTAGAATTCATGTTTGTAAGATTCATGTAGACTGGGTGTTTAATTTCTTTAGTAGAATTCATGTTTGTAAGATTCATGTAGACTGGGTGTTTAATTTCTTTAGTAGAATTCATGTTTGTAGATTCATGTAGGCTGGATGTTTAATTTCTTTAGTAGAATTCATGTTTGTAGATTCATGTAGGCTGGATGTTTAATTTCTTTAGTAGAATTCATGTTTGTAAGATTCATGTAGACTGGGTGTTTAATTTCTTTAGTAGAATACATGTTTGTAGATGCATGTAGACTGGGTGTTTAATTTCTTTAGTAGAATTCATGTTTGTCGATTCATGTAGGCTGGATGTTTAATTTCTTTAGTAGAATTCATGTTTGTAGATTCATGTAGGCTGGATGTTTAATTTCTTTAGTAGAATTCATGTTTATAAGATTCATGTAGGCTGGATGTTTAATTTCTTTAGTAGAATACATGTTGTAGATGCATGTAGACTGGGTGTTTAATTTCTTTAGTAGAATTCATGTTTGTAGATTCATGTAGGCTGGATGTTTAATTTCTTTAGTAGAATTCATGTTTGTAAGATTCATGTAGGCTGGATGTTTAATTTCTTTAGTAGAATTCATGTTTGTAGATTCATGTAGGCTGGATGTTTAATTTCTTTAGTAGAATTCATGTTTGTAAGATTCATGTAGGCTGGATGTTTAATTTCTTTAGTAGAATTCATGTTTGTAAGATTCATGTAGACTGGGTGTTTAATTTCTTTAGGAGAATACATGTTTGTAGATGCATGTAGACTAGGTGTTTAATTTCTTTAGTAGAATTCATGTTTGTAGATTCATGTAGGCTGGATGTTTAATTTCTTTAGTAGAATTCATGTTTGTAGATGCATGTAGACTGGGTGTTTAATTTCTTTAGTAGAATTCATGTTTGTAGATTCATGTAGGCTGGATGTTTAATTTCTTTAGTAGAATTCATGTTTGTAAGATTCATGTAGGCTGGATGTTTAATTTCTTTAGTAGAATTCATGTTTGTAAGATTCATGTAGGCTGGATGTTTAATTTCTTTAGTAGAATTCATGTTTGTAAGATTCATGTAGGCTGGATGTTTAATTTCTTTAGTAGAATTTATGTTTGTAGATTCATGTAGGCTGGATGTTTAATTTCTTTAGTAGAATTCATGTTTGTAAGATTCATGTAGGCTGGATGTTTAATTTCTTTAGCAGAATTCATGTTTGTAGATGCATGTAGACTGGGTGTTTAATTTCTTTAGTAGAATTCATGTTTGTAGATTCATGTAGGCTGGATGTTTAATTTCTTTAGTAGAATTCATGTTTGTAAGATTCATGTAGGCTGGATGTTTAATTTCTTTAGTAGAATTCATGTTTGTAAGATTCATGTAGGCTGGATGTTTAATTTCTTTAGTAGAATTCATGTTTGTAAGATTCATGTAGGCTGGATGTTTAATTTCTTTAGTAGAATTCATGTTTGTAGATTCATGTAGGCTGGATGTTTAATTTCTTTAGTAGAATTCATGTTTGTAAGATTCATGTAGGCTGGATGTTTAATTTCTTTAGTAGAATACATGTTTGTAGATTCATGTAGGCTGGGTGTTTAATTTCTTTAGTAGAATACATGTTTGTAGATTCATGTAGGCTGGATGTTTAATTTCTTTAGTAGAATTCATGTTTGTAAGATTCATGTAGACTGGGTGTTTAATTTCTTTAGTAGAATTCATGTTTGTAAGATTCATGTAGACTGGGTGTTTAATTTCTTTAGTAGAATACATGTTTGTAGATTCATGTAGGCTGGATGTTTAATTTCTTTAGTAGAATACATGTTTGTAGATTCATGTAGGCTGGATGTTTAATTTCTTTAGTAGAATTCATGTTTGTAAGATTCATGTAGACTGGGTGTTTAATTTCTTTAGTAGAATTCATGTTTGTAGATTCATGTAGGCTGGATGTTTAATTTCTTTAGTAGAATTCATGTTTGTAAGATTCATGTAGGTTGGGTGTTTCAACTGTTTAGTTGATTCATGTAAGAATGATGTAGGATAGGTATTTCAGTTGTTTAGTAAAATACATTAGTCTTGGTGTTTCAATCGTTTACTAGAATTCGTCTGTTTAAGAATAATGTACTCTAGGAGTTTCAATAGTTTACAAATCTTAACCAAGGACAGTCCCCATAGTAGAATGCTAATGTTCCAATATGTTTTTAAGCATTTTGCTCAAGGTCTGTACTTGGCAATGATCCACAAAACAATTAAAAGTCTGCTCTACTACAACCCAAAAGCCAACTTCTATCAAAATAGTTATTAAATCATTTAATTAACATCATTGTGGCTTACTTTGGAAGGGAGGATATTGTGTTCACAGGATGCAGTTACATATATACAAAATGTTGACAGTTAACAGTTACACACATACCAAATGTTGACAGTTAAGCAGTTAAACACATAAAAAATGTTGACGGTTAACAGTTACATACATACCAAATGTTGACAGTTAACAGTTACATACATACCAAATGTTGACAGTTAACAGTTACATACATACCAAATGTTGACAGTTAAGCAGTTACATACATACCAAATGTTGACAGTTTACAGTTACATACTTACCAAATGTTGACAGTTAACAGTTACATACATACCAAATGTTGACGGTTAAGAAGTTACAAACATACCAAATGTTGACAGTTAACAGTTACATACATACCAAATGTTGACAATTAACAGAAATCAAGACAAATAAACAATACAGCAGGGGCATATGAAAAGCTCACTTGGCCTTACAACCATAAGAGCTAAAAACTGAACAAGACTGTTCATTTCTTCAAAATTCAGAATAGGGGATACCATTCATAATGGGGATAAATAAATAAAAAACCCAGTTCTAATCATGAATTCTGAATATTTTCCTCAATTGATAAAAATTCTAATTTGTAATGAATTCCACCCTCATCAGAATTAGACTACCATTTTACTGTGCAAACAGCACAGACCCAGATATGTTGGAGCATGATGCGACGGCAGGTCTGGGTCTGTGCAGTTTGTTAGGGCTAATTAATAGAACAGAAAACAGAAATGCAGGCACATTATGCTATAGTAGAACAGGATCGTTGTCATTTGCAGTGTGACTTGACTTATAAGTGAGTATATGTGGTTAAGTCCTGGGATGATGGTAGGCTAAAAATATAGCTTTATCAACCATTTGATGTGAATTTTATCGCTCTTGTAATTTTATCTTTTTGCTTCAGGTTTTGAATCTTTTCTGGAGTCTTATCATAATGGCATTACACCCAGAACAACATCAACAACAACAACAGCAAATATGCAAACACATTCTCAGTTTGAGCACTTTCCAATTTTATTCATCATGTGTAACCTTGCAAAGTTTGCCATATATTACAATAGTTTTCCGATGTCATCCCTGTTACAATCATTAAAGGCATACTTGAGGAAACAGCTAAGAAACAGAATTTCTTAATATACTCCTGTCTTTACTTATTGCTTACTGAATACCCCCATTAGTGAAAATAACAGGTTCCCATAATCTGGACAGCCCCAGACCCCACCCCACCCTTCCCAATTAGCATTAGAGTATAAAGCCATGTGGAGTGCCTTATTTTCATATGGCAGCATGTACTTGTGGTATAATTTGTGGCCTGCAATATGTTTAATCTCTGTGGTTTGAGTAATATCTGTAATATGTGTGGTTTGGGTAAAAAAAATCAATAAGAAAACAGTCATTTGCTACAACTGATACAGATTAATTCAAGCAAATTCATTTCCACAATACTACCATATTTCATAGATGTCAAAATACTGTGCATTCTTGGAAATTTGTCCAGCTCCAATTTCCAATTTGGATTTCACTGGCCATCATACTCAGCAGATGAATTCAGAGAAATCCTAGATCGCATTGATAAAAGATTGTCAGACACTTGTTTATTTTAATTAATATTCCCATTCACTTTTCAGTTAATATTTTCTAAACCTTTTTAAGCATTCAAATCAAGCTCAATGTCCACAATTTATGATATTTATGAAATCTAGAAAGTTACAATTAGATAAACAAATTCTAAGAATTGTATCAATGGCATTAACAGATTCTAAGTACTGTACCAATGCGGACTCCACTGTATCAATGTATTTTATCAATGAAGACTCTACTGTATCAATGTTAACTCTTAAGTACTGTATCAATGCAGACAATAAGTACTGTATCAATGTGGACTCTAAGTACTGTATCAATGTGGACTATAAGTACTGTATCAATGTGGACTCTAAGTATTTTATCAATGCAGACTACTGTATCAATGCAGACTATAAGTACTGTATCAATGTGGACTCTAAGTACTGTATCAATGTGGACTCTATCAATGCTGACTCTAAGTACTGTATCAATGCAGACTCTAAGTACTGTGACATTAATGGACTCTAAGTACTGTATCAATGTTGACTTTCAAGTACTGTATCAATGCAGACTCTTAAGTACTGTGACATTAATGGACTACTGTGACATCAATGGCCTCTAAGTACTGTGACATTAATGGACTCTAAGTACTATATCAGAGTTTTAGAGTTTAAGCACAGAGCTTTGTACTCCCCCCAAAAACAATTACCATTTTATTGACAGTTGTGTAGCAACCACCCAAGCAATCCCCACAACTGCTGGGAGAGGGAGGCAAAATTCCCATCAAAACATTCTTTTTATTGGGGAGGGGCATCATAATGAAGATTTTATTGGGGACAGCCAAGGGCAGAATTTCTTGCTATGCCACTGTTTATTACCTGATTCCACCAGAAGTATTTACTCTTCATCTCATGAACAACCCTTGCACAAGGTGCTAGTGTAAAACAAAACCAAATGTTTAAGTACATTGTAAATGAAAATTTTTGAATGCAGACAAAGTCAGGTTCAGCTGACCTGCAATCTTTTACTGTTTTTTTGTTGTTGTTGGTGGGGGTTAAATAGAAAATCAATTTAATTGAAAAATGACCCAATTACAATCCCATGAAAACATTGCCTGAATCATCTCCATGCACATACTATCTGACGATGTGAGGAAAAAAATTACAGTTTTTGATAACATGAAGGTCTTAATCCTTGAGTTCTAATTCCTCACCAAATAATACATTTCTTGTGCAAAGATTTTGCCTTATAATATTTTATGTGTGTGTGTTAATTTGATTGACCAGTGTATCAAAAGTCAATTGACCTTGCAAGTGCTGTCAAAAAATCTGAATAAACCTGCTGATAAATTTATCAAGAATTATTTCAGACATTGCAGAGTGCATATTTAACACAATTTTCAACTTACTAACATCTGGAAACATTTTGTTTACCCCAAAATGACAATATGTTTCCACCTGACATCAGTTCATAGAGATGAAATAAAAACAACAAAAATAATTCTAGATAATTTATTCAGATCTTATAGTATTTTTTAGTAAGATCCCACAGTCCAGTATTCTGTAAATATCAAAAAATTTGAATGTAGCGATTTGAAAAATAAAACAATCAAGATCTCACAGTCCAGTACTATGAAAATATTACAAGATCTCAGTGTAGTACTAGTGAAAATATCACAAGCAAGAGCTCAGTGTAGTACTATTAAAATATCACAAGTAAGATCTCAGTGTAGTACTATTAAAATATCACAAGTAAGATCTCAGTGTAGTACTATGAAAATATCACAGGTAAGATCTCAGTGTAGTACTCGGAAAATATTACAAATAAGATCTCACAGTCCATTACTATTGAAAATATCAGAAGTAAGATCTCAGTGTAGTACTACTGAAAATATCACAAGCAAGATCTCAGTGTAGTACTATTGAAAATATCACAAGTAAGATCTCAGTGTAGTAATATGAAAATATCACAAGATCTCAATGTAGTAATATGAAAATATCACAAGTAAGATCTCAATGTAGTACTATGAAAATATCACAAGATCTCAGTGTAGTACTATGAAAATATCACAAGATCTCAGTGTAATACTATGAAAATATCACCAGTAAGATCTCAGAATGCAGTACTATGAAAATACCACAAGGAAGTTTCTCCTTTCTTATCTTCTTTTCAAGCTGTACAAATTCACGGACATCCAAAATGTTACAACCAAGTAGCTGATACCATTTCTGACTACTACAATATACAGACACTTGTAAGATGAGCCCAACTGCAAACTGAATAGACCCATATCTGCCACTGCATAATGTGCCAGAAAATATGGGTCTGTGCAGTTTGTTTGGAATAATCAGTAGACAAAGAAGAAAGACCCTGATCTGCGGGCACATTATTCTATGGCAGATCAGGATCTTTGTTGCTTGCAGCTGACTTTTCAGTTAGATGTATATTTTACTTTCCTGTCAACAAGTAGTCTTTTTAACCATTTTTATCTAGCTGCGATGTTGCAACATGAACAAAACAATAGGATTTTAAGCACAAAGTTATTTGTAAGGGTCATTACATGATGTAGTTATTTGTAAGGGTCATTACATCAGAAAAGTTAGGGTTTCTTCAAGTTAAAATCAGTGAAATTTGCCTTGATAACTATTTCAGCTTTATTTATACAAAGATACATAAATTTCTACATTCTTAACAGTATCACTGAAATAGGGCACGTACTAACAATAAATATTGGTGACCATTATCTACAGAAATGCCGTTCTCTACATGTGATATAAAAAATTTGGCTAGGCATGCTGGGTAAAATGCCCTGACTAGTCCTCATATAACATATAGGTGCCAAGTTCCCAGTGGAGGAATAATTAACACTTGCAACCCATAAATTACTTTGATTAGGGGGTACAGCCTCAACTGAACCTATTCTTTTTCACATCTCAAAAGTCAACACATCTACCCAGTTTATTAATGCGCCCACCAACAGTCTTTCCCAAGAATCAAAGCACCACATAGTAGTCTCTTATCACCTAATCAACTCTGAGTTTTGAGGCTGCTCTTAAATCCTTTTGCCATTAAAATCCATGCAGACAAGTGCTTACCACAAACACAAACATTACCTTATTAAGACAGACACATCTGTCAATCAAAAACTGAAATAATCTTCCAGCCATAAATGTTCTCTTCTGTTGATAAAATATACCCAGTAAACCAAAAACCCTCCAGGCCAAAATATTAATTTGGTCCAAATTAAATTTGTTTTGAGAATTTTTACTGTATTTGTAATCCACTATCAGCTTCAAAATAGATGATTTTGTTTGATCATTAAATGCTTGTTTGTCTAACAATAATGTCCTTTTAAATAGTGGCAAAATATGTAAGAATCCTGATGCAAAGGAGTTCATACACAGGCATCCTATATAAGGCTGTGACACAAGGGAGTTTATACATGGTGTCCTATATAAGTTTGAGACACTGAGTTTATATATGGTGTCCTATATGAGTTGAGACACAGAGATATATATATATATATATATATATATATATATATGGTGTCCTATATGAAGATGTGACTCAAGGGAGTTCATATATGGTGTCCTATATGAAGATGTGACACAATGGAGTTTATATATGGTGTCCTATATGAAGATGTGACACAAGGGAGTTCATATATGGTGTCCTATATGAAGATGTGACACAAGGGAGTTCATATATGGTTTACTATATGAACATGTGACACAAGGGAGTTCATATATGGTGTACTATATGAACATGTGACACAAGGGAGTTCATATATGGTGTACTATATGAGCTGGTGAAAAGAGTAATATGTGATTTCTTAGTAACATCATATATGCAGAACCCATCTTTTTCTAAGTCATTACTCCACAATAAGTGTGGGACACTGGGCTTGCAGCCCAAAAACAAAACCATCAACTGACCATATTATTTCAAGGAATCGGATATTTGTGTCAATAGTTTTAAGACTAAAGTCTATCAGTTTCTGAAAGTTAACATAGACATTGATAATCATGGAAATGACCAATAACAATTAATATGAATGTGAGACTAAACATTTAAAGACAGATAAGTCAAAGCGTATTTAGAATAACGAGGCTCTGGAGCATCAAAAGGAAGATGAAGAAACTAGATCATTTTCTATATGAAAATGAAAACCCTGAATATCAATTTCTGTAGTTTTTTCTCTGTACCTATGTTCATGTATATACTTAATTAATTCTTCCTGACTCTCCTGTATGGTTTTCCTCCTGTCAGCATCCTTACTTGCTTGAGCAGCTATCAGACTGGACTGACCATAAATCTATCTGTCTGTACCACCATTTGTCAGAACAAGTACCATTGGAGGGATTTACTGCCAGTTTAATTGATATCTTGCCATATTATTGGTACACTGGGAAAATGAGACTGTCTGGCACTATTTTACCCCAATTTTATATACATCTGAAGCCATGTAATTACCACAGCAGTCTTTATTTTAGTGATACCTGCTTATTCCTGGAATGGTAATACCAGCAGCAACATACATGGAAATAATTTATAAGTAATTACTTTAGTTAGATATTTATATGTAATTAGTGTAGTGAGATTTATATATTCTCACACGAAAACTGCCTGAGAAATGAGGGTAATTAACAGCAGTTACATTGTTACAAATTGTAGAAAAAAGCAAAAGGTGAGGAAAAGGAAAGAGAATGTGTGTGTGATTTAGATTTTAAATGCAGCTTTAACAATTTTTCATGTAATACTGCTACGATGTCTGCAGTGTCGCAGTTTATAGTGATGTCCAACACTGGGTCATCATGCTGCAGACATGTAGCATTGTGTCCCACCCAGTCACATTATCCTGACACTAGTCCGGCCAGTCCTAACACTAACCTCTTAATGCTGAGCGCCAAGCGAGGCAGCTGCTAGCACCATGTTTTATAAATTTATAGTAGGACTCTACTTGGGTTCAAACCTGCAACCTCCCACATATGAAGTGGACTCTCTAACCACTTAGGCCACCAGAGTGGTTGTGATACAGAATGGCACCAAAATATCTTAGACTGCCATGCAGAAACAATCCATAACCAAATTAAATGCAGCAGGTATCTATTTAATTTCTATATTTACACTAATACGACATCTATTTAAAATTTGTCATCTAGTAATCAGGATTAGTGTATATATTTGCATCTGCAAACTCCATAAACCCTGATCTGTAAATGTACAATGCACTGGAAGATCTGGGTCTATGCAGTTTGTTAGGAGTAATCAATATAAAAGATAACAATGTAGACTTTTGTCTTCTTGCATATTATGCAACAGCAGATCAGGGTCTATGTTGTTTGCAGTTGGACTTGACTTATATTAGAGTATTGATGGTACACAAAGTGATGGAATTGACAAACATTTTAAAAACATTTTTAAAAGCAAGTGCATATTTTGAATGATATTAAAACTGACCACTGCTTTCTCATCTCTGTTTGTGTGGGCTTGAGTCTCAGCCACTGTGGGTATGTGAGAAAGCTTTCCAGTACTATCTATGGGTCAGTGGTTCTTACTGACATTTTCTCAGGTTCTTCCTCCACCATTCATACTTAACACCATATATAGCTTATCTTGAACTTAAAAATGGCATTAAATCCAAATCAATAACAACAACAACAACAACAACTGATATTAGAAAACGTATCCATATATAGCTGTTGTTGTTTTTCTCCAACAGAAAACCAAAGCTATTAGAGAGTTGTACCTATTAAGGGTGTAAGGATATACTGTTCCACCCATAAATTGCAATACAAAATGCCCAATACGGTATATCACAATATATGAGTATGGTAATACCAGTATAATGGACATTTTTCTTTACCTACACTAGACTGTTTGGAACTAACCTTGAGCAGACCACTGTCTTACTGCAGACCTAGCATTGTTACCAACATGGCAGGTTCTAACTATGAGTTCATGAAAAACCCCAAAGCAGAGAGTTCTTTTTGTAATAATTTTTCACTAAAAAGGGAGTTTGGCAAGAATATACTTGCTGTGTGTATTATGTACACAACCAAAGTCAGACATGCAGGTGGAAAGACAAATGAAATCAAACATGCAGGTGGAAAGACAAACCTCTAAACTCATTTATGGTCCACCATTATTGCACGACAATGACGTGAAACAATCCCTGGCATAACAGCAGAAGGTTCAAGTAAAGACATACCAACCATTTCAGGAAAGCAAGCAAAGACTGCGAGTATGCTATGGCACAGACTAAATACAAATCTTCATCACAAAGAGCCACAACTATCACTTATGACATTGCCAGATTCATCATTCATGTCTTGCATCCGTATCATAGGTGCAAGCTTAATGTAAAAAAATATCAATAACCTGAAGGAAAAAATGATACTGAGTGACCAATTACCCCCATGTCCTATTCTTACCAAGGACCCTATCTATCAAGTGATAATCTCATTGCAAGCCAACCACAATACTCCATTCAGCTCCTTTATCATCTGTGGCTGCCTATTCTGAAATTTCCTCATTTTTCATTAGTATGCATAAACAAAAATACACCATCAACCTTACAATACACCCATCTCCCACACAATAATCAATTGATAAGTGACTGTGCATGGAAGAGAATCTTTGATTGGCTCATTCAAACAGCATGAACAGTCATGTTGGATTACAATGGCTAGAATTTGTTTCTCACATCTGCAGTGACTGGTTACAACTGGTTTATGCATATTCATGTGAAATGAGGACATCTCTGCAGAGTGACAAAAGTACATAGCTGATTATCACCTGATTATCACCTGTGCTTGTGTTGATAACTTGATATGTTCAAAAGAAATTCTTGACTATCTTCACAATGTATATAATCTAACCACTTAAAGGCACCATAAAAATACTCTAATCAAGCAGTCACAACAGCTATGTGCCACCCCACCCCCACCCCTGGATTCCAATGATTATTTGTTTTATGTATAATTCGTCAATTATTTTAAACTGAAAAGGAAAAAGACCCTAATTAGTAAACCAGCAAATCAGGGTGTATATTGTTTCTTCTACTGATTTGTCCCAACAAGCTAGACAGACCCAGATTGCATAATAAGCCTGCAGATCAGGGTGTATGTTGTTTCTTATACTGATTTTGGCCCAACAAGCTACACAGACCCTGACTGCAAAATAAGCCTGCAAATCAGGGTGTATGTTGTTTCTTCTAATGATTTGGCCCAACAAGCTACACAGACCCTGATTGCATAATAAGCCTGCAGATCAGGGTGTATGTTGTTTCTTCTAATGATTTGTCCCAACAAGCTACACAGACCCTCATTGCATAATAAGCCTGCAATCAAGATGTTTTTTTTCTAATGCTTTGTCCCAACAAGTACACAGACCCTGATTGCATAATAAGCCTGCAGATCAGGGTGTATGTTGTTTCTTCTACTGATTTGTCCCAACAAGCTACACAGACCCAGATCTCCTGGCACATTATGCACCAGCAGATCAGGATCTGAGCAATTGGATCCGAGTTATAAGGGAGTACATATGGGTGACTATTACCCAATAAAATTTCTGTAGATGATGTAGTAAAGCAAAACGTTTTCCTGGATGGCGACTTGGATTTAATGCACATTTTCATGAGGACTGTATATGTTAACTAATACAATATTGAGGCTGATATGATTATAATGCAGTTCTTTTGAAATCCGATGAATGTGTATCATTAATCAAAAGTTTGCTTGCATAGTGTGCAAGTGACATGGGATTTAACAAAAGATACATGTTTTTTTTTTACTGTTTTCATAAGGGACCCCACTTGCAATGTTGTTACAACTGGTCTCCATCGAGATGAAGTTATAATATTTTTTAAGGTATAGCAGAAATCGCGCTTGAGACTAAAATGACATCATAGCCATGCCGTGACACAACAGAGTTTATGACAGCAGTGATACAAAATGCTGACTAATCATTACATTTAATGCAAAGGTTAGATTTTGATTAATATGTTTGTTCAAGCACCATCATCATGCAGCATTCTCTAGGAAAAAAAGTAATTTTCACTGTAGTCAATAATGTTTTGTGTTTCTGCCCACCACTTACCATATATACTCGAGAGTCAAACCGTAAGCATCAAAGATCTCGATCAGCCATAGCATAATGAGCCTGCAGATCAGGCTCTGTGTTGTTAGTTCTACTGATTAGTCTGCACAGACCCAGATCTGCTGGTGCATTATGCAATGGCAGATCTGGGTCTGTGTAGTTTGCAGTTGGACTTGTCTTATAAACGAGTTTATACAGTAAATTTCCAAATCACAATTCATGTGACTTTGGCAAAAAAAATTATTTCCTTTATTTCAGCAATCATGATGCAACTGTACCCAAACTTCATTTGAGACTGGCCTAAGTGGTAAACTTACTGGTGCAATACTAAATTACAGCACAATTTTAGCGTAAGCATGCGAGATTTTTCTTGCAGCTGTCTAGGAAGGTGTCAACTGCAGACCAATACAGTTACTACATATGTATTTTCTGCACACAATAATAGGACTTCTAATCAGTCATTCATGTTGTCAAGTTCATATCATGTGAATTCAGGCTGCATTCAGAAATGAAGAAAAATAAAGTCTTCTATAGCAGGAATCTTAGTGGTAATAAATTCGCATGCAAGGAATTTTGGCAATAATTGGATATGCTTCGTATTAGGCATAAAAGATTTACTTGAAACTGATGCAAATGAATCTGAAAAAAGAACCTATGATCAGGAGAAAATAAAAAGTAGGTCACTGCCTCATAACTGCCCTAATAAGCATCTTACCAAAAACGTAAAATCCCCTAGTGCTCAACAATTACAAGACTATACATGTCTAAATTGTTAGGGGGATTCTGGGTGGCCAAGTGGTCTAGTGCTCTTTACGGATTCTGGGTGGCCAAGTGGTCTAAGACAATCACCTTTACAGATCACTCATCACACCTTTGTTCACGTGGGTTCAAGTGTCAGCCCCATGCTAAACAAAACTGATAAATATTCTACACAAACACATGTACAGATCTGTTATAAATAAAAAAAATACCATACAGATTTTACGTCAAGAAATGTCTTCATACATTTTTGTCTTTTGTATTAAGAACTGTTAGTAATTTTTATCTCAAGGTTATTAAACATTTTCCCACGAGTTTAAATGGTAAATACTTTACTTTCATGTAAATACAGAAACAAAGATTCAAGACAGAATTTATCATTTAGTTGTTGTTGTTGTTGTTGTTTTAGGGCTTAACGCCATTTTTCAGCACACGATAGGCTATACATGGCGGCCAGTATTAATGGTGGAGGAAGAACCCGGGAAAACCCCGGAAAGAACCACCGACCCACGAGAAGCTACTGGCAAGCTTTCTCACATACCCACATAGGCTGAATCCGAGACTCGAACCCACGCAGACAGAGGTGAGATGGCAGTGATCTGTAACGGAGAGCGCTTTAGACCACTCGGTATCATTTAGTATTGTTATTATTATTATTATTATTATTAAATTTATAATTTTCATTTTGGAGAGATAAGTACTGCATGTTCCCTATTTTGTCAAATGACACAGTTCTTGTAACAATAAGTACAAAATTCCATGTTCTTGTTTAATATTTCAAAGAAATTCCCAGAAATGGCATGGACATGCCACAAAAAAGTATTGTAACCTACAGAAAATACCATATATACTCACTTACAGGATAAGTCAAACTGTATGGACCCAGATCTTTTGTTAAATAATATACCAGCAGATCTGGGTCTGTGCAGTTTCTTAGAATTACACAAACAACTAGCATAGATCCTGATCAGCTTGCACATTATGGTACACAGATCAGAACCTTTGTTGTTTGCAGTTTGACTCAACTTGAAAGCAGGTACATATGGTAAATGGATTAGAAATATAGCATCAAAAGGATTTTTTTAAAAGAATCTTCAGAGCCAAAATGGGGCTGATGTCCCCACCCACCCCAAAAAAAAAATATTCCAAATTTAACAATTAGCTACTGAAATGTTGTTCTTAATTGGTCCATTTTCCCTCAAAGTGGTGATCCCACTCTGGCTGCAAAAGCTTTGGGACAAATTACTGCCTATTAGATGAAATTTCTGCCTAATAAGTGGTATCTTTCACATCATGATAATGCTGGAATGACCAGGTTGGAATGAATTTTTGCCTGGAGGGTGAAATTTATCCTAGATTCTAATTACACTAACACAGCTTCTAAATGTAATTTGATTTTTCATTCCACTTGCATCTGTTTACCCAGGACTTCTAATGCTGCACCTGTATAAGAAAGCAATTTGTTATCAACCATGCCAGCATCTATTACATGACTCCTCCAAAAGTACAATAATTATCAACCAGGAGTGACACCTGATCATTTCTGACCAAACAGTGACCAAACCCTCTGACAAATTAGTGAAACTAAGCTCCAAAGTAACTGCCTTTGTAGTGAAGTTGATATATTGCTCCAAATGAGAAGGTAGTGATTGTTGGTAAATGGATTTCATTACACCTTTGTCCACTCAAAAATTGACTTGACCATGCAATTATCTTCCCATACAATCTCTGATAAAAAAATAAAGAAAAAACTACCCCTTTTCATAAATTATAGGAACAAGCAAATATAAAAGCTGTTGAACTGTTTTAACTGAGTCTGTTAGGCAGAAATATGCAAAATGGTTTCCTTTTACATTAACATTTCAAACTAAGATTCTTTTCCATGTTCTAAAGACATCACAACAATATTGGCTATTTTCACTTCTACCTGATTTAGTTGCAGACCTCTAGTACATATTTCTCCATTTTACTCAGTTCTGTAACACAGACAGAAATTCCAAAACTATGAATTTTCAATGACCCAATCAATAACTCCAACACTGTTAATTATACTATTTTTACTTCCCACTTACTAGCTAGGTCAAACTTCAAACATGGAGCATTCTATGCAACTGCATAATGCACCCGCCAATTGGGTCTATATTATTTGTTCTACTGATTACTCCCAACAAACTGCATGGATGCAGATCTGCAGACACATTATGAAATGGCAGATCCAAGTCTATCAGTTTGTTGTTGGACTGGTCTTATAAGTGAGTACATATGGGAACAGGTAACAGATGATCAATCTTAAAAGCGTGTACAGGCGGTTCTTCAAAATCCATTATGTAAGGCATCACAAGTTTTTTCAAACCTAAATTACAAATGAAAATACTGCAGGCTGAAGAATAAATACTGGAAAAATACCATGTTTTTTGCATTTTAACTGACTGTCCTACTTTTGCTAAGTCTGTTGTCATTTTACTGGAAATAAAGACTGCCTACCTTCAATGCAGTCCAAAAGCATGGGAGAAATCATATAGGGGCAAGCGGGTACTTGCCCCCTTGTCCTTTGATTTCATCTCTAAACATGTGTATGGCCTACATCTGTAAAACTTAATAGCTGACCACTACATGTTTGTCCTGCCCCCCAAAATAATT